>CM062818.1:1418901605-1420317977 GCA_031772625.1 Pinus tabuliformis | reverse complement strand
ATTTCCTCTACAGTTTGTCTTTGAACAGTTTCCTCTAAGATGTCAGTCTCAGAGATACTTTCTTTTCTCTTCCTTCTGCTTTTTCTAGGTATAGAAGATTCTCCAGGTTCTGCAAAATGATTCCTTACAAGGAATTTCTCCCATGTGTCTTGTTTTTCTTTTAACTGTTCTTCTATCAATAACTTTACAAGACCATGGTGACAGAGGTAAGCTTCTACGTTTCGTGGATTTCGTTGAGCCATGGAACACATTTTCCTAAGGCTTTGGAATAGAAAGTAAGGAAGATTTATATCATTTTCTCCTTGAAATTGCAGCATAATTTTACCATGATAAACGTACAACACTCCAAATCTCCCTTCACACGTGAAAAATTTTTGCACTAACAACAATAGAATTTTCCATTCTTCTTTAACATGGGAGATTGGAATTCCTTTGGTGAAAACACTTGTGTCCATACCTGGGTTTTTAAAAATCCGCTTCCATTGTTGATCCTGGACTGCCCGGTTTTTGAACCAACGTTCACCGGTTTGTGGAAGAGAGGTAGCCCTTGCTATGCTTCCTTCGCTGACTGTAAATGTTAAATCACCCACTTCTGCTTGACTGTCTTTGTCCTTAAATGATCTTGCAAAGGATTTTGTTACTTCTTTATGGTAGCCCTTAAACTTCCTGATGCACTGTAGCCAATTAGCTTTTTGTAATGCTTCCTCAACCTGAGGGTATGCCTCCAAGAATTTCGAACCTTCTGGTTCAGCCCTTAAAAGCTTTCCCATCGACTCCTCAGCTCTGTTTAAAACACGAATTTGATGGTGACCTTACACAGTAACCCCGTCACTTTACACAGTAACTCCTCGGTTCCTGTTCAGACTTTGTGGAACAGAGGGTATACGGTGCATCAACAGCCTCAGACACCGAGAATTCACGGCTTGAATTAGAGTTAAGCGGAGGATAACAGCGTGGACACAGTGAAAACGGTGACTAACAGTCGTAATACGACTGTATCACAGGTTTACTGGCTATACGGCAGAGGGAAAACAGAGGATGGTTTATGGAGGTAATCGTAGTGAGCGAAACGGAATAAGGGAGATGATAGCGAGGAATGGAGTATTATGAGCACAGAGGGTTTCGAAATGATGAATGGAACGGCTATATTCTCCGATTTCGGCTGTGAATTGACACATGGCTGCGGGACGAGAACTGAGAGACGTAATACGGTAGGTTACGTCATTAGGGTACGAGACCTTAATGACAGAAACAGCCATATGTGATTTCAAAAATCGTGGTTATTATGAACTGGTAGACGTGGAGGATTCGTAGATTTGTGGTCGCATGGGAAAAGAAGATGGGTAATCATTACGATTAGTGGTCAACAAAACATAACCCAGAAAATTCCGCATAATGAAATAACCATAGGTTTAGAGTTTTAAACATACCTCGGATCCGCATTTGATTTGGCTTCTGATGATTTGCTATTAACCTTTTGTTAACTTTATTGCTAGCACATGATCTTTCCTCCTTGTCTTTGATGATTTTGAACTGTAAATATTTTCTTCAGACAAACTGTGTTTCTTGTGCAGGTGCAGAAGGCTGCAGGAAGGCTAAACAGCTGCAGAATTGTTAAATAGCTGCAGGAACTGTAATGAAGTCTTCCAGCTGCATAAAATACTTTAGTTGCCTAAAAAAACTTTATTAATGAAGTGAAATGGAATGAAGGAATGAATGAATGAGTGAGTGGAAAGCAGTGAGGTGAAGTGAGGATGGTAAGATGGAAGGAAATGGTGAGATGAAATGAATGAAATGAAAATGAAAGAGAGAGATTTTTTTTTTTTTTTGGAAAACATGAGGTGTCAGGTGACCCTGATTTTCACCTCATGTTTTCTGCATGAGACTGCCAATCAGAGATTGGTTTTCAGGCTCATACATTTATTCATTTTTTTTCTTTTTTTTTTTCTTCTTTTTTTTTTTTTTTTTTTTTTTTTTTTTGATCTGGAATTGAAAGAAACAGAGATTAGGCTGATGGAGGAGAAGAATTCTTCTCCACCAGCCTCATTTCAGAATCGCCTTGGAATAACTTAACAAACTCCTCTTTTGAGAGTGGCTTGTGGTAGACTTTTAACCGGTGGCCATTCACAATAAAGGGAGTTCGAAGTTCATCAATAGTCTTCACTCTAACTGCTCCATTATTAAAGACTTCATCAATCTCATATGGCCCAAGCCAATGAGTTTGAAATTTTCCTTTGAAGTCCTTAAATTTTGAATCAAACAAGAGTGTCCAATCACCCTTTTGAAACTTCTTTTCTTTGATATGTCGATCATGCCATTTGCTTCTTTGGTGCTGAACTAGATCGGTTCTTAGAATTGCATCTTGTCTCATTTCATCTAGTTCATTTAACTGGTCCATTCTGTGCTTCTGGGCTTCTGATAAGCTCATCCCCAATTGAACTGCTGTCTTGAAGGTCTTGATTTGGAACTCAATGGGGAACAGGACTTCCTTCCCATAAACAAGTTCATAGGGAGAATGTCCTGTGGTGTTCCTCCATGTAGTTCTATAGGCCCATAAGGCTTCAGGAAGCCTTTCTGCCCAATCTCTTCTATGAAGATGAACAGTCTTTGTGATGATGCTTTCAAGAACTTTATTTGTAGATTCTACTTGACCATTCGCTTGCGGATGGTATGGAGTAGATGTTCTATGCTTAATCTTATATTCCTCCATCAGCTTTTCCACCATCCTTGATGTAAATTGGCTTCCCTGATCTGTTACAATTTCTCTTGGGACACCAAAACGAGTGAAAATATCCTTGAAAAGAAATTGAACAACTGAATTTTCAGTAGCAGAAGTTAATGCTATAGCTTCTACCCACTTGGTAACATAATCAGTACAAACCAGTATATATCTATTTTGCTTGGATGGCGGATTAATTGGTCCAACAAAATCTAGAGCCCATTTCTCGAAAGGTTCGATGCATACCTGTGGCTGTAGTGGCATTTCATTCGAAAGAGTTGGTCTCCCAGTTCTTTGACAACTGTCACACCTTTTAACATATTGCTTTGCATCCTTAAAGAGAGAAGGCCAATAATATCCTGATGAAAGGATTTTATAGGCAGTCCTCTTATCAGAAAAATGTCCGCCACAAGGTTCGTCATGACATGCCTTAAGGATGTCAGGCATCTCATCCTCCCGTACACATCTTCTAATCATCAAATCTGGCCCTGTTCTGAACAATTCATTAGAAATCCAAGAATAAAGTGAACTATCCTGAATGATTTTCCTTTTCTCATTAGGAAATAAATGTAAAGGTAATTTTCCAGTAACTAAATAATTAGCAATATCAGCATACCAAGGAGTTTTGGTAGTTACTGCAAACAAATACTCATCTGGAAATTTATCCTCTACAGGAGAGTCCTCATTAGTGTTTTGGATTCTAGACAAGAAGTCAGCTACTGTGTTCTGTTTACCTGGTCGATCTAACACAGTTATGTTGAATTCTTGTAAAAGCAAAAGCCATCTTGTAACTCTACCATTAGTGACTGGTTTGTTCATGAGGTATCTAATGGCAGAGTGATCAGTGTGGACAAAGGTTTCATAGCCGGTTATATAGTGTCTAAACTTGTTTATAGCATGAACAACGGCTAGAAACTCCTTTTCAGTAACAGTATAATTTAACTCAGTAGGAGTCAAATTCTTACTCGTGTAATAAATGGCATAAGGGATCAAATCCTTTTGTCCCAAAACAGCTCCTAAAGCTGTATCTGAAGCATCAGTAGAAATGTGGAAAGGGAGTTTCCAATTTGGACCCCTTAAAATGGGTGCTTCAGATATTCTAGTCTTTAAAGCTTCAAAGGCAGATTGACATTCAGGATCCCACTTAAATTCACAATCTTTAGTAAGTAGTTTGAAAAGAGGGGATGCTATCTTAGTGAAGTTTTCAATAAATCTTCTGTAATAACCAGTAAACCCAAGAAAACTTCTAACATCTCTTTGGCAATTTGGAACAGGTAACTTAGAGATGACTTCTACTTTAGATCTATCAACTTTGATCCCATCTCCTGAAATATGATGTCCTAAAACAATCCCTTCAGTAAACATCATAAAACACTTTTCATGACTTAAAGAAAGATTTGTTTCCTTACATCTTACCAGTACTTTTTCCAAATTTGCCAAAGCTTCTTCAAATGTATTACCATAGACTGTAAAATCGTCCATGTATACCTCTACACAATCATGAATCAGATCTGAGAAGATTCCTAGTACAGCCCTTTGAAATGTAGCAGGTGCATTGCACAAACCAAAAGGGAGTACTCGATAGGCAAAAGTTCCCCAAGGACAAGTAAAGGTGGTTTTGTCTTGATCTTCAGGTGCTACCTGAATCTGATTGTAACCACTAAAACCATCCAAGAATGAGAAATACTTTTTACCTGCTAAAGTGTCTAATACCTGATCAATAAAAGGTAGAGGAAAATGATCCTTTAAGGTTGCCTTGTTCAATTCTCGATAATCAATGCAAACTCTCCATTTACCATTCTTTTTGGGCACTATAACCAGGGGAGAAACCCATTGGCTATCTGAAATGGGGTAAATGAAGTTTACCTTGAGCAATTTCTGAAGTTCTTCTTTCACAATTTCCCTAAGATTTGGATTCATCCGTCTTTGTGGCTGCCTAATAGGTCTGCTGTTTTCTTCAATATAAATATGATGAATACAAGTCTTAGGGTCGATTCCTTTCATGTCAGTATATTCCCATGCAAAGGCAGTGGAATGTTTTTGCAACAGTTTAGTTAATTCTTCTTGTTGTAGTCTTTCCAAGTTCTTGTTAATGTTTAATGTTTTTCCTGGAAAGATTTCAACTGTAGAACTACCAAACTCTTCCATTGAGAAGAGAGACATCAGTCTAGAGGAGAGATATTCAATATCTGCATCTAACTGGAACTGTGAAGAGTCATATTCTAAGGGTACCTCAAAATTTTCTAATGTATTTAGAATTTGACTATCCTCACTGATTTCAGAGATGGTTAGAACAGGTTGAAGAGTATCCTCATCATCAATCCACTCATCTTCTCCTATTTCTGTTATTGCCTTTGCGGGAGGATACAAGTTGAATTTCTTGGTAGAATTACCATCTGATATATACATGTCCCCCGACCTACAACTTATGAAAGCATCAGCTGTGGCCAGCCAAGGTCTTCCTAGAATAAGAGGATGTCCTCCTAGATTGTTCTTGGGAGTTAAAATCATAAAATCAACTGGATATTCCCAAGAGTCTAGTGAGACTGGAATGTCCTCCAATACACCATCAGGTTTAATGATTGATCTATCTGCAAGTTGCAACAAAGTAGGTGTAAAGAGAAGGTTAGGAAGTTTTAACTGATCCATGGTCTGTCTACTCATAATGTTGATAGCGGCTCCTAAGTCAATCAAGGTATTTGGGATTTCAACCCCATTAATATGAGTTTTAACAATAGGGCTACCGGGATCTACATATTTTTGCATGGTAATTTTACCCATCATAATGTCTGCAATTTTTCCAACTAGATGTATCCTTTTGGTGTCTCTGGTTCTTTTTATTGTTTTTTTCAAACTCATCTCCTTTATTGTCTTTGCTAGAATGGGAATCTCCTTAATGGCTGTTAACAAGGGAATCTTGATACAGACATTTTTCAATTCATCTAGAAAGCTATAGTCAGGCAACCAAATCTGCTTCTCCACTCCTTTATCAATTTGCAATCTTTCAGGAAAAGGAGGAATAGCTGAAGATGTGGGTTGCTCTACTAAGGGAGTTGATTCTTTTTCTTTTTCTTTAATGCTTGGGTTTTGAAGGGATACTTCAGAACCCTTATTGGCTTTGAGAGATTCTTCCTCAGAAATGCTTGGTTGTTGAGCACTTGTAGAAGGTTGGTCTAAGATTCTACCTGATCTGAGTTGGACCTCATTGAGAGGGACAACCATATAGGTAGGGAATGGTTGACCTTCCATAAGTGGTTGACCTTCCATCACATAAGCACTTTGAGGGTTCCTATTATTGGGGTTTGGTTGAGGTTGAGAGGGAAGTTGATTTGGCCTCTGCTGAGATTGTAACAAGAGTTGAGAATTTTGATTTTGTGGAAGAGGTTGTTGTTGTTGAGGGAATGGTAATGACAATTGTTAACCTTGATTTGGAAGTTGGGGAGCTTGCTGATTCTGAAAGGATTGAGGATATTGATAGAATTGGGCAAATCTCCCATAAGGATTTTGCATTTGCATGCTTTGCAACCATGCTTGGAAAGGATTTTGTGGTTGTGACCAAGGTTGTTGCCAAGGATTCCAATTTGGTGGGGGCTGAAAATTCATAGAGTTATTAAACCCTTGATTTTGCTGCCCCTGCCAAGGTCTTCTTGCAACAAAACAAAGGGATTCAAGCGTACTTGGATCTTCTTGAAAGACTGCTTTGAGGCCAGGGATTGAAGGACATTCCTTGGTCTCATGGGTTTCTGAGCAAATTACACAGGTTTCCACAACTTGTGCTTCCAAGGGACATTCCCTTAAAGCATGCTTCTTTCTACACTTCGGGCAAAAGATGGTCATAGCCTCGGCTTCTGCTTTTTGTTTATTCTGAATCTTAAGGGTATCAATTTGTTCACTAAGACTCCCTAAGATGTCAGTTTTAAATTCATCTAGCATATTACCGATTTCAGCCCTACTCACTGATCCTGTTGCAGATTTATTTGCCCTAAGGAGAGAAGGATCTCTAGGCCCTTTTTGAGTTTTTGATTTGCCCCTTGAGAGATGGATACAAAGTTCAGCTATATCATTGAGAGAAAGTTGAGAAATATCCCCTTTCCCCATCATGTTTAAGATATCTATCCATTCATCCTTAATGGCTTTTAATAAGAGGGCTTTTAAGGTCTCTTCATCCAAGGTACTCATTTTTGCTCTTTTTAAATTATATTGAAATCTCTCAAGTAAATCTTCTAGGCTCTCATCTTCTTTTTGCATCATTTTAAAAACCTCATCCTTATGATTAGTAGGCATACAATAGTCCAAATACCTATCCAAAAAGGTCTGTTTCATTTCATCCCAGGTCCTAATGGACTGAGTAACTAATCCCATGAACCATTTCAAAGCTTGATCTTTTAATGTTGATGGGAACAGTTTGAGTTTCTGAGTATCATCCAGATAGTCATAAGTTCGACACACAACTTCAAATTCAAACAAGAATGTTTCAGGGTCCTCAGTTCTTAATCCATGAAAATTTGGGAGGACGGATGGTGATATGTTTTTCATGGTGGCTCGGGAGTCCTCATCAACAATGGGAAACCCAAATGTGTTATCCCCATCTCTATTTCCTCCAATGGGACCTCTACCTCCTCCATTGTTATTGTTATTTCCTCCTCCTCCTCTACCTCTACCTCTACCGCCTCCTTCTTCCTCTGCCATGATGATTCTCCTAGGGATTTCAAAATCTTCTGGTTCTTCTACAAAGGGTGAATGAGAAGAGATTTCTCCTTCCTCTTCAGGTGAGTCTATTTCCTCAATTACAATTGGTTTTCTGGTAGGAGAAAGAGAAGAGTCTCTTCCTAGTTCAAACTCAATAGAAGGTATAGGAGAGTCAACTCTTGGCTCTTGAATTTCAGGACTAGGAGTTTCGGTTGGAGATAAGGGAGGTGTCTCTTGTCTATCTCTTGAAGCAGATGGACTTGTAAAGATTGAACTTCGAGCTCTAGCTAAAAACCTTCCCCTAGAATCTCTAGCTCTATGCATGTCATTTTTATTTTATCTTCAAGTTAAGTTAAATAGTTCTTTTTCTGATCTTCCAGTTCACTCTAGGTGCAAGAAGAGAGCATACTCAAGAAACTATTAAATCAATAACTTTCTCCTTTCTGATCCTCCAGATCACTTCAAAGTGCAAGAGGAGAGCATACTTAGATAGGTTATTAACTTCTTTTCTTGAAGTTTTTTTTTATTTTTTTTCTTCTAAGAATATGGCTACTTAATTTCACTTCCCCGGCAACGGCACCAAAATGTTTAGTCAATTTAGTGTTATCTAAATTGCTAGTATTTATTGTCAACCCGGGGCTCGTAAGCTGATGAAGTGAGGGTGTACTATATGTACTTAAGTAACCTCTTAGAGTTTTTCTTATCGTTGGGGGTGTTGTTGTGGTTAATTATGTTCCTAAGATGGAGTGAGAATTTATAAACAAGTGAGTGATGGTGTGTGTGTAGAGTGAATCCTAAATGAGTGAAAGTGTGTGTTGAGTGATCTCTAACTACTTGCTTGAAAGGAAATGCTTGAAAAGAATAAGTGAACTGAAATGACTTGAAATAAACTTGAAAGCAAATGACCACTACCAATGGCACTAGACACCGTTCAAGTTGCTGCTAATAAAAGAAAAGAGAGTCACTTTTAAAACCCAAGAATAAAGATTATCTCTCTCTAACTCGATGCTTCAAAGCACATGTACTGTGTAAAGCACGGATAGGAAGTAGCTTATGTGGAATTAGAAAAGTGAGAAAAATATGCTTGAAAGATTAATGATAATGATTTGCTATTTCTAATTCTCTACTTCAGCCATATGTACTATGCAAAGTATGATTAGAAAGTAGTGAGAAAATAGTCTAATAAGCACTTAAAATCAAAACTTCTACTTTAAAGACTAGTGGTGATGATTTGCTCTTTCTAACTCGATGCTTCAAAGCACATGTACTGTGTAAAGCACGGATAGAAAGTAGTGAAAGAACAGTCCAAAAAGCACTCAAACTAGCTGCAAATTAGTGATATTCTGATCTTAAAAGATAATAGTTTATGATGAAGATCATTCATGTATGTTAACAGCTCTTTGAGAAATAAGATTAAAAATCAACTATAAAGATAAAGGCAGCACTTGAATTGTCAACTTCAAATACCATTAGCTGTAAAGCAAACACACACATATAAAAAATAAATCCCGGGCTAAAAGAAACCTGCAAAGAAATAACACTGATCAGCTTGAAAGAAAGGAAAACAAGTAAATAAAACTATACATGCTTAAGGAAATAAACAAGAAAATAACGAAATACTGCACATAAAATACTTTACAAAGGCTGAGATGAGCAGGGGCCCTCTATTCATTCAGCCAAAAGAAGACTCAGAGATCTGGAAACTTCAAAACGGTGCTATGTCTATTCCTCCATTTGCAAAAAGTATACAAAACAGAGTGCTGGAATAGCACTAGAAAACAGAGTTCACAAAGCTCTTAAATTCCACACAAGTTCAGAAAATTACAACTAATAAAAAAGTTTCTTGAGCGTACGCAGACGCAGCAATTTATAGGAGTTTCTAAGATAGCCTACTCGTACAGCTAATTAACAGAAAAACAATAAACAGTCATGCGTATTTATGGTCCCTTGACACATCACGGCTGCGTGGACGAGTTTAGTGGTTCTGTCGTCATGGATAATAAATCCCATGTTGGATTGCGTCCCCTGCCACCTGTAGAACATGGACAAATCACCATTTAAGATGACGTGACCAAGCAGCTCTCAATCACCGTTTAAACAGCCTTGAGTTGACCGTAACTTAACCAGCTTTGACCATGGGTGGAGATGACGTGGATGGCTGGAACAATGGGACAGGAACCTCGAGCACGTTGATACCTGAGTGCCCATGTGGCTCATCTAGCAAACCGACACGTGGATCATTGTGTTTAACAAAAAGGCTGCAGGATCTTCAGATAGCTGCGGGATCATCAGATAGCTGCGGGATTCCTGCAAGTAAGTCAAAATCTAAACAAATAGTCATCCATTAGCAAAACTTGCTTGATCATTCTTATTGACACCTAATGTAATGATCTGAGAGGTTTTATGGTGAAAATGAGGCAAAAGTGAAGGAAAGATAAGGAAGAACTGAGGAAAATGGTAGACAAGTAGGTGTAGAATAGAGGCTCTACACCACCCACTAAAGATTGCATATGTAATACCAGGAAATATATGGGGTAGTTCCATGAATCCACTGAAATTGTTATGTCTTCCAACTTCCCTACAGGTTTAACTATGGACCAATCTGCCAATTCCAATACTGTAGGTGTATGTTTCAAGTTGCGAAGGCCTAGCGCATGCATGGTTTCAGTGGTAATGACATTGATGGCAGCACCTAGGTCTACCAACACATTTGGAATCTCTACCCCATTAATATGTACTATTGAAATCAGGTTCCCTAGATCTCCATATTTCTCTGGCATTGATTTTCCCATCATTAAGTCTGACAATTTTTCCATAACATGAATAGTGAGGGGGTCTTTAGATTTCTTTACAGGTTTCTTTGAACAATATTCCCTAAGAGTCTTTGCGTATATTATACATCCTTCATAGCTTGTAACAAGGAAATTTTAAAAAATAAGTTCTACAATTCTCCTAATAAATCAAATTCAGTGTGAGGGTTTGGTTTACTCATAATTAGTCTCTCTGGGTAAGGTGGTTCGGATTGATGTTGTTTCACAGGAGCCACCTAGTTTCTATCAGTTTATTTGGGCTCTTTACTAATTGGTTCTACCTCCTTACCTTCACCATCAAGTTGTTCAATGATAACTGGAGGAGGTTGGACATTAACTATTTGCCCTGATCGTAGATTCATTTCATATAAATCTGCAGTGGAGATACTATATGAAGGCAATTTAAGAACGTCAGCTTGATGAGCTCCCTTATTGTTAGGGTTAGGGTTAGGTTGCATTGGAAGCTGAGGACAGGCAAGCTGGTTACTAGGAGGCACATTAGAGGGCAATTAGAGTTGTTGCTATGGCATCTACTGGGGAAACTACCCAAGAGAGGATCCTCACCAAGTTGGAGCCCATGGATAGCTATTTCCGGGAAAACTAGTGTCCATTCAGAGCTGCTAGTACCACTAAGACAGGTAGCTATCTTAGAAACAAACAATTCAAAGTAACTTGTGTTTTCCTTTATGAGAGATAGAAGAGAGAGAAGCAGAGAGCACCAACCTTAGTATTTCGCTTGGCTCCTTGCTTGTTTCCTCCCTCCTTTGATAGAGCTTCACCACTCCTTCCTCACTTATCCCACTTCAAAGAACACCTATAGAGTCAAACTAGCAAAATACCATCAAAGCATAGAGATATATAACCATAAACAATGTAGAATCAGATGTACATTAACCATACAAATGCATACACAAATACAAAATTCAGAAATATACAAGTATATGGAGGAAAACTCAAATAGCTTTATTGATAGAAGTAGTAGAAGAGAGGATTACAACCCAGCTGTCTGATCTAGCGCCATCCTCCAAGCATGAAAGCCCACTTAACCTCATGAAAAGCTAGATCACCCAACAATACAATGCTTCACAGAGAAACCAACAACACTTCCTCACAAAATACAAAGTTCCGGCCTCTGGATCTCTAGGATGAGGGATCCATATATAGATATTTGCAGGGTGGTGAGTGAGCTTCTGGGATTTTGATTAGTGTCATTTCACTGATAGTTCTTGGTTCCACTTGGAGATTTCATGATCTCTTACTCATCCCTGGGCGAATTCAGAGAGGCAAGTGTCATATGAGTAGTTTCTAGAAGATTCTCTGGGTTTCCACCTAGTAAACTGCCTCTGCCATTTGTTTTTTCTCGCTTATCGCACCCTACAGAAGGGCTTTTTAGTATGCATCGCACCCTTTGTTTGTAGCAAGTGAGATGCATCACACCCTCAGCATGGAGCAGTCTGTATGGTCCAGTTTTGACCAGTTCTGAGCAGTTTTTCAGGGAGAACTTTTGGGAAATGATGTAATCAGTTGACCTTGATCCTTTAGGGTTTGAAACAACACTTTTAGGGGTTGCAGTACCCAAATATGTCTATAATAGTTTCCCCCTAAAGAATAAGGCCGTAAATCTTCTGATGTCGTGTGAAATGCTTTATCATGAGGAACCGAGGTTTTTCGAAGTGGAAGGTGACCTGTAATAAGATACAATACAATACATTATCTTCATAATATTTTCATGATCTAGCTGAGGCAAGAATTCGCATGCTTACCTTTATAAATTCATTTTCATGTACATAGGACAGACAATCGTCTGTGTGGTAGACTGATGATTCTGGTAGAGCCATCATCCCTTAGCTTGGATGATCATCTGTGTAGCTATGGAGTACATTTGATGCCTTTATTTTCCTGAATATATCGTAGCCTAGATGGATGAAACTAGATCCGGGGTCTTCAAACTCATTCAATCTTTGCCCGAAGTACAAGTCGATCCATGTGAAAAGATGTTCTAATGTCAAACATGGAAAGACATCGCCTGATTACCAACCAATGATGTAAGCTATTAACAGGCGCGAGAGGAATCACCGATAATGATAATGACCCTTAAGGTACTGCAATACAATTCACGTGGTGTGAATATATGAGTCCATGTCGAACACCACGCAAAATCTTTCGGTCAAAGGCCATTGATGTAAACCTGTTGCTGGAAGTGAGAAACTTGCCATTGAGGCATGCAAGCTTCAAAGTACTGAACGGGTTGTTCCTAAGTCAACTTCTTGGATAATGAGCTGATGTCGACAAGAAGTGACCCATCGTAGGAGGGCCTTAATGAATCCCACATCTATGACATGCAATGGAGAAAATGATTTTGTGGAGGTGAAAATGATCTGATGATACAAGGTTCAGGGTGGCGGTCATGAAAGAATGGAGCGTGAAGATATTGTAGTGGATGAGGCATTAGCTAGGTTGGTGAATTATCTGAGCGACTTCTCTTGAACATATCAGTGACACTGAAATGGATTGGTAGTGTTAACCACAAAAATGGATGGTACGGAGGACCAATGGTGATACGACTGGTGAATGAAATAACCCAACCCGACTCAATCATGGTGATGGAGTGAAAGTGTCATGTTCAAGAGCGACCTACTACTAGTGAAGTTCTTCAAGTTTTCTTCCCTTTTTCCCCAGTCATTCCTAACCAATATCTCTTTATTTTTTTCAAGCTTGAGGAGGATAACATATGCTTGTTCTATAATTTTCCCTTCAGGAAAACCTGTCGCTATGTTTTAGCGAGCCTAGCGACAGTGAAACTCGCTCTTGTCCATATGGAAAAGTTTGTTGCTATTGTTTTAACGAGTTTAACGACAGAGATAACTCAGTCCTTTTCAGTTTTAGAGAGTCTGAAAAGAGACGGAAAGGAAACTCCAGTAGTCCTTTTTCATATTATAATCCCTTAAGTCTGAAAAAGTATAAAATAATACAAAAGGGATGACTTTTTTGATCACTTTAATGAGCCGAAAAAGACAAGCACTCGATCTTTTTGTGTAACGATCCCTCAGGTTCAAAACGATTAAAATCTAGAGGAGGGATGGCACTTCCAATCATTTTAACGAGCTAGAGAGGCCAATTGCTCGGCAATCTTTTTATATTTTACGAGTCTAAAAAGAGCTTAAAAGAGACTCGTTACTTCCCAACACTTTAACGAGCCGGAATGCTTGACAATCTTTTCATATTTAACCAGTCTCAAAAGGGTTTGAAGAAAACTCGTTATTTCCAAACACTTTAACTAGCTGGAATGCTTGAAAATCTTTTCATATTTAACGAGTCTAAAAAGGGTTTAAAGAAAACTCATTTTTGATGAATGAGTGATATTTTCGGGTAGCAACTGGTTCTAGGTAAGGTTATAACTTTTCAATCACGACAGTGTAAAGAAGGTGGCTAATAGAATCACTCGTTGCAGCTGTTCCTCAAAAGGGTAAACAATCAAGTGGAGACGTATGATCGGCTAAAAAGTGGAGGTGATGGTAAGAACACAACCAAGGCTCAAAAGCTGATATCAATGCGATCACAAAGGTTATTTACCAAAGGTGGGTTAATTTTTTAATGAGCTTGAACTCTAGGGGAACATATGCTCATTGCTAGGTTTATTTTTTAATGAGATTGAACTTCGCGTAAACCTGTTCATGCCAGTCGTATAATAAGGATGTCTCTCATTAGTAGGTTCATTTTTTAGGGAGCTTTCCCCATGCGAAGCTTTGCTCCGAGCCTTTTGTATGCAAGCTAGGAATGACCAACTACTGTCCTAAGGGTTAAAGAACTACTAAGGTTAGGTAGGATAGTTTCTCACCAGGAGACATTTCCTTTACTTTACTAGTGCCATCGGCCCTTGCAAAGGTGAATGGTTGACCAGACCAATCACCTAACTTAAGCAGTTGAAGTTAGTAAAAAACTACGGGGTTAGAGTTACGCTGGTTGCTTTTCACTTGTGTACAAAAGGTTTGCATGCCCCCAGGTATAAAGAAAAGTAGAGTTTCTAGGTTACCATATGGAAGTTCTTGCGTTAAAGCAAGGTTGTTTCATCCACATTGTAGACAAAACACTTCCTTGGCTCTGTCCATTGAAATAGACAAAGGTGAAAGGTGTGGATCCACTGCCAATCACATAACCTTCAACGAGGAAATATTTTTCTAGACTGATCCCATTTTCCTAAATGGACGGGTGTGTCAGATTGGTCACATATCCTACAAGGAAACATATCTTACATCTGGGGTTTTCCTACCAAAGTAGACTAGGTCGCATGCCCCCTCGGTTTCATCACATTCACCAAATCACACATGATCATCAGATGGACAAACTGGAGGTTGATGAGACATTCCTTGTGCAAAGAGACCATTTAGGGATGGCATTTGACTAGTAGCCATGTTTGAACCAGGGAATGAAAGCTGGTCAATGAGTTGGACCATTCTACCTTCATACGGGAAACACATCACCCGAAAGAGTGAGGAAACAATAGCTCCCATGCTGTAAATGTAGTCATGCCCAAGGAGTAGATTGTAATCTAGAGGCCCTTGGACTACCATCACGTTTAGATGAACATTTTTCCTTCTCAAAGTTATAGGCAAATTTGGAAGGATCCCTAACGATCGACTGGTTCCTTTATTGAATCTTGACAAATTTCGAATCTCAGGCAGAAGCGATGGTGAACCAAGCGCTTTCCAAGCAGTTGAGGAAAGGATACTCACAGAAGCCCCTTCATCTATGATAGTACCATCCATGATCATTCTGTAAGCTTCTACTATGATTCAGAATGGTACATTAGATGGTAGGCGGGGTCTCTATAGTAGATTCCAATCAATGGAAATGACTAGATTGCTTGGAGGAGGGACCAAATAAACAGTTGGATGAATCTATTGAAATGAGGAACTTCCCTCCTATGGTATAGGAACGGGTAGATTGCCCCCATGTTCATCAGATTCTGTGTTAACAAAAAGAATTTGAAAGGTGTCATTCTCATTCTCTTTGGAGACTGTATCATCTGAAAGTGGACCTTCTGAAGACAAAAATGGGTCGTCTGCCATCTCGAACTATTGACTTTGGCCTGACGTGGAATCATAAGGTTTATCTTCAATGACAGGTGTTTCGACTGACAACAAAGGTGTGTCAGTCGGATTTTCAACTAGCGATGGACTTGGCAAGAGTTTCTTGTATCCAGGAGGAAGTCGTTACGATGAAGCAGGATGGTTATCCAAGAATCTTTTAGCTTCATCCAAGAAAGGACAATGGTGGAGGGCATGATCACCTTCACACAGCCTATAAGGAAATTTAGATCTTCCCTTTTGTCCATTGACTTCATTTTAACTAGTTGATGGTGTACTCTCAACATGATTTGTTACACTAAAAAATGTCACCATGGCTATTTACAGTTAGTATGGCTCTATCAACAGTCATGCTATCCTCCTGGGCAAGTCTTATGCCTCTGCTCTCCATGTCAAACTCCAAAAAGAGAGAAAGTCTTTGTAAATGTGTTTATCTCTGGGTACGCAGATTCTCTCGGCCTTACCTGTGTGTACGCACCTAATGTTCACAAAAACTGCATACTTGTACGCTCTGTATGTAAAGGGGCAGGTGCGTACCCCTGTAAAGGTCAAAAGGCGCGAGTTTCATCTTTAAAAAGTTACTTGTGGTCATTTCTAGAGCATTCTAGAAGGTTGTTCGACGTGTATTGAGCGCCTCCAGATGGTTCATGTACCCCTATGGAAGAGGAACTTATCCCATCAAGAGAGGAGCTATCCCATCCAAAGAGGGGATTATCCCATTGATGGTGGACCTGATTAACTTCCTCTTGAGCAGTATAAATACAGGCATTGGGCCAGAAGGAGGGGAGGTTGAAAGCTAAACATTTCTAAGGGTAGATGCTACTGGAATTAGGACTCCCATTTAGAAGCTTGTGAGGAGAGATTCCCATCCTTACTTGTTCCATTTGGAAGTGGGTGAGCTTTGTCAAAGTAAAGGAGAACTCTTGATGGACCCTGGGAGGGACTTGCACAACACCAAGGCTCAGGTTGTAATTGTTCCTTTTGTTTCCTATTAATGCAAATGAGTCCATTCTTCTCAATAACTTGTTATTTATGAGTTGTTTCATGTACTCCTTGGTCTATATGTTAAACATGTTTTATTTTATGAGATTATCAAGTGCTATTTAATCGTTTGATTGTTAGTGAATGTAGGTTTCGAAGTGAAGGAGGAGCTCATCTGAATCGGCGAGGCTAAACTACTACAACAGCGTTGGACTACAGGTAGGATCTAAACACTTGATTTCTTGTATGGTAAATGCATGTTTAGAGAAGGATTGCTCTTGTTTGTCTCGTTTGTCACTAGAGAGTCTTAGGCTCCTAGGGAGGTTGGTTATGTCCGCACTATCGACTCTTTCCGCCTGACATGATTGATAGAGGTTGAAGACACCGGATTATGCAGGCGGGGAGACCAGTATCTCAGGATCCACGAGATGCAAGGACAATCTCGATGATAGTGGTCTCCTTTGCAAATGACACACAAAGATTTGGGTTTGGATGGTGCAGTGTGTGGATTTTCACCAGACGATGCATGGTTGCCCCATTTTTTGACTGGCTTCTTCTTCTTCTTCTCCTTCCCTTTCTTCTTCTTCTCAGCTACTTGGTTTTTAGTATCACTAGTTTCACCAAGCGAAGAGGAAGAAGGAGAGGGAGAAACAAACAAAGTAGAAGGTGGGGGAGAAACTCCAGTATCATCTGGTTGCTGATTTGATTGCTGAGGAATTACGGTGTTTTGAACGACAGAGGTCAAGAATAGCCAAACTGGCAGGCCAATTGTGAGTCCTGGAAGGGACAATGTAGCCATGTGTGGAGCACCAATATCTCCCCAAGAAGAGAAAGGATTAGGATTCCCCCCAAGGGAAAATCCTTGATTGGTGGACTCCATTATCTCAACCTAAGATCAACGAGGGAGCAGTGATGTTATTCCAAATTAAATAAATTTTATGACGCTTTGACACAACTTGCTTTTTCAATTTTTAAGAGTTGAGAAAAATCTAAAGGTGACTCTAGTCGCATTCAATTTTTAATGAGCCTGAAGTGAAAAGTGCTTAGATGGACCTTTTCTTTTAAGGAGTCTAAAAAGGAACGAAAGTGACTACTCTGGAAATCTAGACAGAGAGATTACCAAACCAATCGCAAAACTGCAATATACACCTCGGTGGTAAATTATAGAGAAATTACCGAGGACTTTACGTATGGTAGTTAATCTTCCTGAATGTTGTGTTCAGTGCATTGCGATCGATATGGCAGCAGACACGGCGTCCTAAGGATAAAGGATATCAACCTATTGTGGTCTCCCAATATATACTTGACGGTACAGGGGAGCACAAGTACATACTGTCACTTGTCGTATCAAAAAGGAGGAATCACCCAACCTACTATGAAAACGATAGTTACCAGGCTTTACGACACTGGAATACGTCTCTAGCCTAGACTTCTAGATGTTGTGCATTAGGTTCCAAAGCGTTCTTATGTTCATTGAGTTTTATTTTATAGTTGATATTTCTTAAGAAGTTTTCCTTTCAAGGTTCACCATGTGATGTAGATGTACAATTCCTAAATATGCAATCTAAGATGATAAACAGTCATTTATTTTCTTTTAGCAATGAAAATCCTAGCTACTAAGGAAAGAAGAGTAAGATTCTTTCAACAGAGAGCAGAGAGCACACACTAAATGCACTTTTCCTAAATCAATTTCTGCATGCAGTCTAAATGCAAATGCACATGCATGTATTTGTTTTTTTGTTTCCTTAATGTGAGAATGACAAAAAGAAAACTAAGTACAGATCTGAACTACTTTTCTTCAAAGCGACACTTTAGCAATTTCTTTTCAAAAAATAAAGGAGGGATAAGACGACACTTTCACTTTCGAAAGAAAAATTGTTTTCGGAACTTCAAATAATTGACAATTCAAATAAAATACAATGGCAAAAGTATAATCAAATATCTGAAAGAGGAAGACTTTATGACACTCTTTTTCTTGACTGAAAATGATGGTTGCGACACTTCCAAATCAAAAGACGACAATTCGATTAACCTACTTTTTGCAAAGGAGGACTGTAAATGATGAAAAATACATAAAAAAAATTTACAATTCCTTATCAATGGAGGCTGAATAATGTAAAGGAAGAAGGTTTCAATAGTGATATACTGATCATAGACAACAAAACTATTGAATAAAGATGAAAACAATGAAGAAAAAACCAAAATCTGGAGGCAAAAATAGTCTCATTCAATCATCGCACCTATCCTTAAGGGAAACATGGATGCATCTCACCTGCAGCACATGGGAGGTGTGATGCATCTAGGCTGCCAATGAGAGACAGTGCGATGGTCCAGGGACGAGAGTGAGCCTGGTTTTTACCCACAGTTTGTAGCTAAGTTCAGGGATTTAGGCTAAGCTTATGATAGGCAGTAAACACAAAGTATAAGGGTATGATCTAATGAGGTTATTGAGATACCACCAAGGCACTTAGGATGTTTGCAAGTTAGATGTTTAGTTCATAAACCAACCCGAAGATTGACTGAAGCAGCATGGATCTACATATTTTTGTATGGCAATTTTTCCCATCATTATGTCTGTTATTTTTCTTGCTAGCTGAATTCTTTTTACTTCTTTTGTTTTTCTTCCTGGTTTCTTCAAGCTCAACTCTTTTATTGTTTTAGCTAGAATTGGAATATCCTTAATGGCTTGTAACAAAGGGATTTTGATACAGACATTATTCAATTCATCTAGAAAATCATAATTAGGCAACATAATATGCTTTTCTACCCCTTTATCAACTTGTAATATTTCTGGAAAGGGAGGTGTAGAAATGCATAATGGTTGTTGCTCTATGATAGGAGTTGAGTTTATTGGTTCTTTCTATTTCTCATTTTCAGTGTTTTGGTCTTGAGGAGATGTTCCTTCAAAACTTTTATTTTGCTATAGAGAATCTTCCTTAGAATTCTCTTATTCTTGAATAACCACAGAAGGTTTTTTCTTTTCTAATATCCTATTAGATCTCAATTGGAAATCATTGAGATCTAATGGAGTGATCATGTAAGTTGTAAATTTTTGTCCTTCCACCATATAAGTATTCTGAGGATTTTTATTGTTGGGGTTAGGTAATGGTTGGGTAGGTAACTGATTTGGTCTTTGTGGAAATGGTATTGAAATTTGAGGGTTTTGGTTTTGAAGTTGGGGCTATTGATTTTGTTGAGGGATTTGTTGGGAAGGATAGTTTGGATATGATGGAGGATATTTATAGTATGGAGAGAATATTCCATAATGATTTTGCATTCCTTGAGCCCAAGGATGAGTTTGAGATTGAGATTGAGGCCAAGGTTGTTGCCAAGAATTTCAATTTGGAGGGGGCTGCATAATACATTTGGTTGTTAAAACCTTGATTTTTTTGCCCTTGCCAAGGTCTTCTAGAGACAAAGCAAATAGCCTCTATTGGATTTGAAACAATTTCTTCTTGAAAAACAGCCTTGAGACTAGGGATTGAAGGACAACTTTTGGTCTCATGGTTTTATGAAAAATCACACAAGTCTCTATGACTTTTGCATCTAAAAGGAATTCTCTTAAAGTGTGCTTCTTTATGCATTTGGGACAAAAACTAGCCAGAGCATCAGTCTTGGTTTTCTGCTTGTTTTATAACTTAAGCGTGCCTATTTGTTCACTAAGGCTACCTAGAATATTTGTTTTAAATTCATCAAGCATGTTTCCCATTTCCTCCATACTCACTGATTGAGTTGCAGATTTATTCACCCTAACAAGAGAAGGATCTCTTGGACCTTTTCTAGTTTTGGATTTTCCTCTTGAGAGATGAACACATAATTCTCCTATGTCACTTAATGGGAGTTTAGAGATATCTCCCTTCCCCATCATGTTAAGGATATCTATCCACTCATCTCTAATGGCTTTTAATAAAAGAGATTTTAAAGTGTCTTGATCTAACTTATCCAATTTTTCTCTTTTTAAGTTATAGTTGAATCTGTCAATTAAATCCTCTAAATTTTCATCCTCTCTTTGCATCATTTTGAACACTTCATCCTTGTGATTGATAGGCATGTAATAATCCAAATAACTGTCCAAAAACACTTTCTTCATGTCATTCCATGTTCTAATGGACTGAGTGACCAACCCCATGAGCCATTTTAAGGCAGCTCCTTTCAATGTTGAAGGGAACAATTTGAGTTTTTGAGCGTCTTGTAAATAATCATAAGTTTTGCACAAGACTTCAAATTCAAATAAGAGGGTTTCAGGGTCTTCACTTTTGAATCCATGAAAATTTGGGAGGACAAAAGGTGAGATATTTTTCATTGTGGCATCGATTTCTTCATCGACTATAAGGAATACAAAAGAATTATCAACTTCCCTATTTCCTCTACCTCTTCCTCTACCTCCTCCTCCTCCAAACAGTGAGAATTCTCCATCCTCTCATTCTTCTGCCATTATAGTTTCTTCAGAGTCAAGATAAGATTCAACATGAAAGGTTAATTTTTCTTCCTCTGGTTCCTCTATTAATGGTATGTGGATAAGAGGTTCTACTTCTTCTTCTCCACTAGGTATTCGTAATTCTTCAACTAAAATATGTTCCCCTATGGAGGTGAAAAAGGCTACTCCTTCTGTTGGAGATCCAAGATTTTTCTCCTCTAGGACTGCCTCAGTAGATGAAGTAGAAGATCCTCCAGATTGAATTTCTGACCTTCGAACTTTAGGAGGTCTATGGCTAGGAATATGAGCTTGAGATGGAGTTGTATCTATTCTTATTTTTGGTGGAGTAGGTGGTGTTGTAGGAATTGAACTCTTGCCTCTAGCTATAAATCTACCCTTAGAGTCTCTTTCTCTACGCATATCATTTATTTTTTTTGAATGTAAAAGATAAGGTCACCTGATTACACTTCCCCAGCAATGACGCCAAAATGTTTAGTCAATTTAGTGTCCTAAATTTCTTGCATGAATTATCAACCGAGCTTTGTAGAATGATGAAGTGTGATGCACTATATGTGCTTAGTTAACTTTTCTCTTACTTTGTTGTTTTGTATTTTTATGTTTGTTTTGGGGTTTTCTGTTCTTTAATGTTTAATAATATACAATCTATGAGAGATTTACATGGATCTAATGAGTTTTTAAAGGAAGGATAGGTTCCTAAGTTAGTCTAATCTCCTAGAAATGGACCAAGAATCATTAGAGAAATAGAGCATCTATCTTATCTAACATTTAGTCCTAATCCATGGATATAATTCTTACAACCAAAAGTAATATTGATGCAGAAGGTAATTCAATAATTGCATTCATTTATCCATTCAACCATTCAATCTTGGAACATGATAGAATCAATATCCTTGAAATGATTTTTTGGAATGTCAAGTGATGCAACTAAGTAATGACCTGAAAACAAAAAAGAAAAGATGACAGACTGTAAAACTAAAAATATGTTGAGTAATCTTAATCACTGCATGAATTAGATATTCAACCAATTAAGTTAGAATTTTCATCATTTTGAAATGGTTTTGAGAACATCTATTAATACAACTAATTTACAGTTATATGCTAAGAAAATGAGTAATCAAAATAGTAAGAGGCTAAAGAACTGTGTATTCTCATTACTTCATTTTTCATTCAGTCATTTCTCATACAATATCTCAGAAGAATAAGACTTGCACAATTGTGATTTTTATCCTTACACTATTGGTTACAAATTGAAATGAAACAAAACTAGATAAAATGGACTTGCAGAAAACAGAGTAGTAGAAATTAAAATGAAAACAACAAGTGAAAAACCTCCTTCAATGTAGGGCCCTCTGCAACTGATGTGGCTGGATGACAGCTAATTAAAGATGCACTTTTAAACCACCATTGACAAAATAGAGTTTGTATTATCAACAAAACGAAGTCTGAATAGAGTTTTTAACAAAAAGCTTGTAATCCCTACTAGCTTCTAACTGCTTCTCGGTCTCATTTAACTGATATTTATAGAAAAACAACATAACTGTCTAAGAGAAAATCTTGTTACAGGTGGCTTGATCCGAATCTATCATGATTGTTTATAGAAAGGCATGCTACAAATGGCTTAATTCGAATTGTGATGACACTGTTAAACTTTTGAACAGCTATAGGTGGCCTAATCTGCATTAACTCCTCAACTTATGATTAGCTAAAAGTGGCTTTTTTAGTGCCTAAATCTACCTCAAGCTGAAGGAAGGCAGGTCTAGGGTAACATCAAACCATGCTTAACCTATTAGATAGCCCTACCAGGTCGGGAGAGGGCTCTCTCCTTGTCAATCTCAATTAGAATATGGCAACTAGGTCTTGAGATGACTGAAATGAATGCTAATTTTAGGCTAGGTATAGTAGATCAGAGGATTTTGTTTGATTTTAGATTTTGGTTGCTGGATCAATTAGAGAAAGCAGATTGGGTCCAGGAAATCAACCCAGGGATACAGTCATGTCCTATGGGGCAAGGTAGACAAGGGTTTATGTACTAGCAATGGATTTGAGATGGTAGAGTAGATCGCTGAGGAGTTGAAGAGGGCATAATAAACTATGAATCCTCTTCAAACAATGAAAACATTGAAAACCAAATGCATTCCCAAGACAAAGCACTGTAAATTAGTGTATTTTGTCTATTCACCTTGAATCATTTAGTTTAGAAGAAAGAGAGAGATGTGGATACATATAAAACATCAGAAAACACTCATTACAAAGAAAAAGCAATACATAAACTCATTGTCACAAGAATCCCACACAAATAGTTGTGAAACCTGGTTTTATTCCTTACCAAACTATTGATACAAATGTTCAGTGAGTCCAACACTTCTGCCAAAGTCCAACCTTTACAAATGAATCAAAAAGTACATGATATAGGAAAGGAAACTACTTAAGCTAGCTATTAGGGTCGAATCCATGAAAAAAGGGGTGGTTTCAACCATATCTAAACTAAGAACAGGAATATAGGCAGTGGAATAGCTTGCCTCTAAAACCAAGGAAACCAATTCATTACAGCTCAAAACCACTTGGAATTTGATGTATCTACCCTATGAAGTGATTTTCAACCATATTACATAGAATTCATCATTTACCATGCTTACATTTACCAAGAAATGGGGAAAAAGGATCTCCCAAGAAAAGCAGGAAAAATTTGGAAAAGCAGGCAAAACTGGCAAAATTCATTTAATGCGCAGCACCAAGATTTTAATGCGCAGTGATTTTTCTAGGAAAATTTTGGAAGCCTTCCCAAAGTCCAAATCAGGTGTAGGATCACTCGTTGGAAAACTTGATGAGTGCACTTTCTGGAACAACTTGAATTTCTGAATTTGGAGTCCATTTGCCCATCCAAAAATTAATTCTCCCAAGACTGCTTCCTGTGTGGAAAAAAAGTGGTAGAGAGGGCACTTTTTGGGTGTTTTTTTCCCTTTTGGAGACCTAGAACTTGTCCAAAATTCCTTGCCATTTCTGAGCTTTCATATTTTTCCATGTTGATTCCAAAAATGTAAACCATTTTGCAAGAAGATGTCCCCAACAAAAGAGCAACACCAGTGGTGTTGCACACCTATTGGAAAAACCTATTTTTCACATTAAAAATTTCAAAAATGACAAAAACTTCTCCAAATTTCTTGAAATTTGGCATGATTGACCCTTGTTAAGTGCTTTGATGAGCCAATGATGCTTCAGGCAAGATCTTGAATTTATCTTACTCTTTTTTGCTCCTCAAAGCTCTTTTTAGCTTGGCCTTTAGCTTCTTTACCCTTGTTTTGAAAATCTTGTTCCAGGTTAGGTAGTAATAGGCCATATGGCACATCATTTTCTTCTCTTCGTTGGCTTTCTCAAGCATCTTCTCAAGGTTAATGTTTTCCCTCTCCAACCATGATTCTCGGTCATCCTCAATTTCTTGCTCAAGGGAGGTCATCTTGATCTTTCTTTTCTTTGCCTCTTGTCTATTTTCCCTAATTATTTGCAACTCCGTCATAGCTTGCTTATCTGTCAGTTGCTTGTTTTCCTGCTGAAGAAAGTTGATGATCCATTTGGCCCTCTCAAGGTTAAGTGATAAGGCTTGTATTTCAGCCTCCTTCTCTTTCATAATCATGTCATTGAGTCTTAAGCTTTGAGAACCAAAATCAGTGACATCTTCCTTAATCAAAATAAAATCTCTATCTTGCCCTTCAGGAAGGACCTCCTCATGTATCTTTTGTTTCCCTTTGTCTCTACTCTTTGACTATTGGCCAACCTATATGGCTGGAGAGGAAGGCAAAGCCCCTTTCACCCCAGGTGAAGATAACATTTGCCTGTGGTCTGGTGAAGAAAACGAGACCCCTTCCACCCCTGGTGGAGATAGTATTAGCCTAGCAGCAGGAAAAAGCCTCCTTGTGCCTCTCTCATGGGTGAAAAACATTGGAACACGTTTAGTTTCGGTCTCATGAACACCTCGCTGTCCTGATGGCCCTCCTTCCTCCTGAGGCACTGATGGAATCACCTGAGGGCCTTTGAAAATCTCATGGGCAATAAAGGTATCCCATGATATATTCAACAAGCTTAGCTGATGCAAGACAACAATTTTAATCAGTGAGAAGTGGTAAATGTTGTTGAGTTGTTGAGGAAAAGGTCTCCTTTGCACATAGTGAGCCATCTTCTCAATATTCCTGCATATAAATTAAGGGAGGTTCATCATCCTTACTCTTGTGAAATGCATCAACAACCTGATATGATATGTATACAGGCGGGAAAACCTTCCTTCATAGGTGAAATACTTGATGATGAGTTTCATGAGAGGAGCATAAATGTTCTGCAAGTATTTGAAAGGAAAAACCATGTTGATTTGCCTGTGATATCCAGCCTTAATGTAAGGTTCATAATGTTCTCTGCCCACATACTGCCCCTTATTCCACTGTTCACCTACATTAGGGATGCCTGTTGCTGTTGAAATGGTGCCAGGTGTCAAGGTGAAGGAGACACTAGAAAGGTTCACCTAGCCATTGTGGAGATGGATAAAAAACAACCTAGCAAGCTCATGATGAAATTTTACCCTCTCTACCATTTCACAAAACTGATAACAAGACTGGTGTTTAAAGCTAGCTACAACAAGAGGGCAAGCAAGCAATTCTGTAAGAGTGGTGGGCTCCTCTCAGATGATCTTTCCCCCTTTGTGTAGCTTTCATGGCACATGAGATTCTCTGGAAGAGTCACCGAGAGTTTCCTCTTCCCTCACATAATCTGAATCTGTCTCCATGCTTTTGGTAATATGATGGTTGATGAAATTTTAAGTGAAGGCAGATGAGTATGAAAAGATTTTGAAATAGGAAGTAGGCAGTGTGTATATGGAAGTGAATACTTGGGGGAAGGGTTTCTTTTGGGAAATGAGGGGAGTGAATGGTATTGTGGGATAAAGGTTTGATAGTGAAGTGGATGTAGTGAAAGTGTAGGATGTGGGAGTTAGAGTTTGGAAATAGGATATAGGGCTACGGTTTTGGTAAGGAGAGAGGGGTTTTGGGGAGTGAATTTTGGTGACTAAGGGAGAAGGAATGGGATTTAGAAAACTCAATATGGATGGAGTAAGAAAGAAGAGCAAATGACCTTTAATAACTTGTAAGAGATGATCTAGCAATTAGTTAGGGTTTTTGTTTACCATTTGGCTAGGGTTTGCTCTATAGGAAGCCAAACACACTCAAGCAACCAAGAATAACTTTTCTTAGCAAGGAGGAGTGATGTACTTACTTGGAACAGGCATCAATTTGTTTTTTAGGAAGTTTAGAAGTGTTTTGAGGTGATTATGGCTTCTCTAACAGGTGCACAATGCCAAGGAACAGGTGCACAGTGCACTGCTAATGCACAGCGCCAGGCCAAAATTTAACTGTAAACCTGCAATAGGTACACAGCGCCAATTTAATGTGCACTGCCAAGGCACAGGTGCATAGCGCCAGCAAGATGTCTCGATTTTTTCCCCTATTTTGCCTTCTTTACTCAAAATCGTGATTTTCTCCCTTTGGCTCTTTCAATTCAAAAATGAAAACATAAAACACTTGAATTTTCTTTTATATCCCTTCTCATTTAATTTTTCACTAACCAAAA
This sequence comes from Pinus tabuliformis, assembly GCA_031772625.1. Taxonomy (NCBI): domain Eukaryota; kingdom Viridiplantae; phylum Streptophyta; class Pinopsida; order Pinales; family Pinaceae; genus Pinus; species Pinus tabuliformis. Next base: position 1,420,291,643 of record CM062818.1, on the reverse strand, counting down.
CCCACTTTTCTAATGTTTTGCCAGCTTTTTCAAAATACTCTGTTTCATTTACATTCTAACTTTTGCCTTTTTGCAAGTGGACTTATACATTGACTTTTTTGTAGTGGCAGGAGTTGACTTTGTTACCAGGTCACCAGGAACAATTTAATTACATATTAGGACAATAAAATTACATAAAATTACATTTCACTGCAAATGCTCAATTTCACCTCAAAATAGAGTTTTGAGGTAAAAGAGCTTTATTTAGCATAACAGAAGTAAACTTATGACTCTATGAACCTTTTTTATCTTCTTCATATGCCTACAGACCTTTTTATTCAATTCGGATGACCATGATGACAAACCCTAAGAGCTAGTGAAACTAAACCCTAAAAGAGGTTTTTATAAATGAAATGAACTGAAATGACTATAAATGACTGAAAAGAGGTTTGAACAAGCCAGCAAGTATATGACATGAGGGAAACTAAAATGAAACCACTACCATCAGTTGATCCATGACCTAATGGAATGCAGCTGATCGAATGAGACACCTAATATGCATGCAAAAGAGCAATTTGATCACCGATGAAAGTGTGAAGACACTGACACTAACAGGCTTAATCCACATTAAATCTTCAACAGAACTGTTAGAATCCTGGTTAATTATGAAATATCAAGAGTCCTACTGCTACTAGGTCACGTATTTGACTCCATATTTGAGCATGACTTTAGGCATGCTTTTCTGTCGTTCTGGATCGAGTAAGATAGAATCCATGTAGAGATGATTATGGAATTGCCCATGTGGCCTAGTCCTTCATTTGACACTTGTAACCTACCAAACCATGAGAGTAGCTATAGAACCCACAGTTAGTTGCAGAATAGGGTGCATTCTGTAGCTAATTTGCAAAAATATATTAAAATAGCAAGAACATGAAAATATAAATGCTGATAATTTTAATGCTTTCCTAATACAAAATCTAGCATTTATCATGGATTCGATCTGTAGTCTTGTGAGAAAAAAGAGAAATAGGTGAGAACAAAGGTCAAGGGAAAGGTAATTATGAGGTTCAACATCTATATTGTTCTTTCCTTTGATAATTGAATTTATTGATTAACACATTAAGTTAACCCCATAACATCATAACATTATTCATATTTACATCATTATTCATCATCATATGAAACTATGTAGATAGGACAATATCATCATCAAAAATTGAGCAGAACATAAAGTAACAATAGAAGAAGAACATTCACACATAGAGACACTAGGATTGGTCGGAGAATAGCGAAAAACCCACGATGGGGAAAACCCTTGGAAAATATTCTTCTTAGATTGTCATCAAATAATTCAGGAAAAGAGAGTACAATGATCCATATATTCATATATGCAACTAACCTACAAAACAACTATAACAACATGTTGTAGCGCCTACAACCAACCTCCAAAATTTTGCCTAAGGTTCGTTTTGGAGCCTCCCTACCAAGCTTCCTCAGAATCATGTCTTTCATTGTCAACTACACAATCTTTAGTGATTTTCTGGCAGATTGCTAGCCTGTACATGATAGCTTGTTGCATCTCCTTCACAAGTTGTTTCTCCGGACTTGGTCTAGTTGTAGGCTGAGAAGCTCCCTCAAGAAATTGTGCAATTCTGGAGGGAACTAGCCTTCCATCGAGAAATTGCACAATCCTGTCTGACAACCTACTAGGCTCCAGAATTGTGAAAATCTACCTATCACCCTTCACTCAAAAAATTATGCAATCTCTCCCAGTAGGACTGCTCAGCCCAGAAATTGCACAATTCTCGGCAGCAATCAGCTGCTTAGCCTAGAAATTGTGCAATTCTGGGCAGCAGTCAGTTGCTCAGCCCATAAATTGTGCAATTCTAGGTAGCAGTCAGTTGCTCAGCCCAGAAATTGTGCAATCCTTCTGGGCAACCATACCAGCTCTCTCCCAAAAATGTGCAAATTTTCTGCTTAGCTGAGCACGCTGTTGCATGCGCCACTGAGTTGATTGGTTCCACTCGGGACCAAGAAAACTTGACTTGCATGCATGGGTTGCTTTTCCCTGAAATAGCAAAAGCAATATGAAAAAAGCATCCCTAGATTTTAGGGAGCTATTTTTAGCAGCTGGAGATTACATGCAAATATTGTTTTAGAATATTTCCTCCAAGTGTCGCTCTTTCCTAGATTTGTGGCATGCGTGTCATGAGCCTCAAACTTATTTATTCGATGCTTTAGAGCTCATTTCCTCACATCGATCTTAGATCTCTAACATCGCACAAAACATCCAGGAGTCTTCAACACATCCAGCTCAGTTATTCATGGGTAAGTTGGATTAACTTGTCTTTTGCGGCATTTCTATCAAGTACACAAGCTTCTGTGATTTTCTAGCAGACTGCCCACCTGTGCATGATAGCTTCTTGCATCACCCTCATAGGTTCTTTCTCTAGACTTAGTCTAGCTACAGGCTGAGAAGCTCCCTCAAGAAATTGCGCAACAATGGAGGGAGACCATCCTTCCCTCCAGAAATTGGGCAATCCTATTTGGCAGCCTGCTCGGCTCCAGAATTGCACAAATTTTCCTGTCACCCTTCACTCTAAAAATTGTGCAATCTCTCCCAGTAGGATTTCTTAGCCCAGAAATTGCGCAATTCTGGGTAGTGGTCAACTACTTAGCCCATAAATTGCACAATACTTTTAGGAAGCCATCCCAGCTCCCTCTTAGAAATGCTCAAATTTTCCCCTTAGCTGAGCAGGTTATTGCATGCACCATTGAGTTGACTGGTTTCACCGGGGATCGAGAAAAATTGACTTGCATGCATGGGCTGCTTTTTCTCGGAATATCAAAAGAAACATGCGAAAAGAATCCCTAGATTTTAGGGAGCTATTTTTAGCAGTTGGAAGTTACATGCAAAGATCATTTTAGAATATTTCCTCCAAGTGTTACTTTTTCCTAGATTTGTGGCAAGTGCATCATGAGCCTCAAAGGTATTTATTTGATGCTTCAGAGATCACTTCTTCACATCTATCTTGGAGCTCTAACATCCCACATCACATCCAGGAGTCTTCAACACATCTAGTTCAGCTATTCACGGGTAAGTCAGCTTAACTTGTCTTTTGTAGCATTCTTGTCGCTTTTTGTGTTTTGGCTTTTGCGAGTGATGTTTTCTTGATTTCTGTGAATGCATGTTGTCATTTACATGCATACTAGCTTGTACTAGCACCATTTCAGTTTTAATTAGCATCTCACTATTGTCGCATGCATGAAACTGTTTTTCCCGAATGGTCGCTGATTCGACAACTCACTTCACCCACATGCATGTTGTTTAGTTTTTTGAACCTTTCATTCATTGTTTTCCTGCACGATCATTCAATCCTACTTACACTCAGTATCGCCATGCATTCAGATTCACATTTACATTCAGTTTCCCTCGGCAGGTGTCAGTAGCCTTGGCCTGGACTCTACCTCACAAAGACAACATTGCGCAATCCTGAGAGGGAAGGCTCTGTCTTCCTCTCAGAAAATGCACAGTTCTGCTCAGTGACTGTCCTCCAGTCTTGCATTGCACAATTCTGAGGGACAGTGACTACTGGCCCAAAAAATTGCATAATGCAGTCACTGGGCCTGCAACCATTGCCATCTGAAATTTTACATTACGCAATTCCAATAGCCATCTAGCCTCCTAGACAGCCTAGACTACCTTTTGCGCAGTTCTGGCAGCCAGTTTCCTAGCCTCCCAAGAAAAATTGTGCAATCCTTGCCAGTCAATCCCCAAGTATGTTTCATGTCGTTCCTCAAGTTTTACCTGATATATTTTTTGCCATGCATGTCATTGTGTGCCGAGATCTAGTAGGTATTCGTTTGCCTCTTAGCAGTTCAATATCAATGGTCTCCAAGAGAGTGAGATCAAAGGAAACTGACAAAAGTGAAACTGGAGAAGCATTTGAGCAAGTGTCTATAAATTTTCTGATCTATAAAGATAGTAAGTTGATTGTACATGAGGACATCAGGCTGAAATGGCAAGAGGTCAATGATGCATTTGTAGGAACATTTGGGGAAGACTTCGAAGACCACCAAGTCTAAGTGAACATTCACAAGTTTGGCTTTTACCAGATTGCATGCAGGTATCCAATGCTTCCATGTTCGGACATGATACATTGGATCATCTTGCACACTGATCCTGAGATGATGACATTGAGCAGTTTCATCAGGATGGAGATTACTACCTTCAAGGAGTAGGATTATGAACTGATGTATCATATGGCGAAGCCTGTGATCACTGTGGAGACACCCTTCAACATACCAAACAACAATGCCAACTCCATAGATATCTTGAAGAACTTGATGAAGGAGCTGGCTAAATTTAGGATGACACCCAACCAGGTCTACAATATGAAGATACTATGGAAGGAATATCAATACTTGGTCATATTTTCATTTCTTCTATATGGCCAAGATTGCACGGAAACGTTCCCACAAAGTTGGGTGATCACGTTGGACCAACTGGCCAAAGAAGGAAAAGCATGCAACTAGTCTGACATGTTGGCTCACCAGCTGAAGGAACATGTAACAAGGGCTCAACAGCTACCCAAAGTTATGCAAGAAGAAATATACATGTCCGCCTGTCGTGGCCACAACCACCACCCTATTAAAACTTGCCCTGATAGCAATTTTTCATGGGTCCCCCCAAAAGTTTGATCATCCACCTCTCCAAATGATCCATTTTATCCCAGAGACTTTAACTTGTTGCCAAGTCAAATATTTAATTCGTAATGGTCAAGACCCATCTCTTGATAAATCTCCATTGCATAGTTCATTCTTGGCCCAGCTCAACCCTTCATTCATTCCATCCATCAAACTTTTCGATTTTCATATGCAGTCATGGCACTTCTATGCTCACTCGCATAATCACCTCCACCCTCACTTCTATCGCACCTTATTTCTTTCTAACTCCTTATAGCGAAAATCCCTAACAAAACATACATAAATCCATTTTGGGGCATATCACAATTAACATAATGCATGCCATAAGGCTCTGGACCCAACGGAGTTATAAACCATAATATATATATTTCAAGTCCGAAAACCCCATCGCATATTGTAATCAGCACAAGTCCAAAGCATATGCATACATGGCATGCCACTACCCTCTAGACCTGATGGCCTTATCAACTGGAATAAATATATCTTCGGGTTTGGATCATTTCGCATATCGCAATCGGCTGGGTCCCAAGGCTTGACCATAAGGTGCACAGCGATGTGGCGGACCCGCCAATCATATTAAGCATATCATATGATATATCGGGTCTGGAGTTAGTCGCTTATCGCTATTAGGAAGCAAAGGGCTTATATATATGGCATGCTACCATCTACCAGACTCGATGGTTTTATCAACCATGATATATGTATATATCGGGTCAGGATCATTTCGCGTATCGCAATTGGCCTGATCCAAAGTTTTATATAAGGCGCGTCGTTGTTTACCAGACCCGACAATATTTATAGGCTACATCATATAATATTTGAGGTCCGTCTTGGGTAGTTGACTCAGGATTTCCTGTGTTTTTATATATTTTCTGAATTTTTCGAAACCACAAAGGATGGGGTTTTCAATGAAAAAAGCAGGCCTGTGGAGTCTCGATAGTGCAATTGCGCATTGGGGCGGTGGAAGTCATGGGTCCTGTGACCTAAGAGAGGGTCGATACTCGATTGCAATGAAAGGAAACCTTCAAAAACCATGCCAAGCCAATGGGTTGAGCAGGAAACCGTGTGTTTGACTGTGTATCAGGCATAAATATTTTCATGCTTGCTCCATATTTTGTAAAATGAATGAAGGCAACATTACGTTTGATGCAATTTTTTTCTTTTATTCACAATCATCAAGCTAATGATGGCTATCCTTGTAGGTAAGAAGCAAAGGATGCAGGGGATTCGAAGGGCCATGTATGCAGAAGCGTTAAAGAATCTGGTCGCAACCTCACACTTTGCCTATACAGTCCGCAAGCAAAGCTGTCCCGGTCTCCATTGTGGGAAGGCACCATATAGTCGCCCTTTTCACCAACATCCTGTCTCCTCCTTAGGAAAGGAATCGGCCCAATCGTTATGCCTTCTATGTACCAGCGGTCACACTAATAATCCTATCAATGTGTACTCGATGGGTATATCTGAAACAGTGGGAAGATGAAGAGGCATGATGACCTCGAATGGTCGACAGTTCACCCAACCTATCACATTTGTACAAACTGATCTATGTAATGACACGAGGGAATTGAAAGGGCATGGAAGGTAGAGGGTCATTGAGGGTCGCATAAGTATCACCTCCAAAGACGAGAAAGGGCTTTTGATTTTCGAGAAGAATAGTGTTTCTTTATTGTGAATGAGGAGGACTGTTTTGGGAGAAGAAGGAGCCATTAGTTTCAGACTGATTGTATTGTTTTGGATCAGGATGTTATTACTGGCATGAATATAAATGTGATTTATGTTTTAACATATTAACGACTGACAGTTCACTGTTAATCTTATTAAATTGAATGTGATTCAGTTTCATGGTTAACTTGTGAATGGTCTCTGGTTTGAAACTAAGTTAAACATCAGTTGCAAGTTTTAATTCCATAGAGGAATGTGGATTCGTATGTGAGTGATTGGATTGCAATTTAGCTTTAATACAGTCTTGCCCAGCTGTGAATTTAGTGATTGCTTCATTTGGACTTGTATCTATGCATGATGTCTAACCTTCTTTATCATGCTCCTACTGAACATATATATGATGTTTAAACCTTTGTATCATGCTCTTGTAGGATAGAATAGAGTAGCTAGGACTAGATTAGAATATTTAGAAGCAGTATAGACAGGATTTAATACATAGAGGTTAGTTGTTTCATTTTATTGATTTAATTGAAGTCTTCCTCTTGGAAGCAATCTTTCGAGATGTCCAAGCGGTTCACGGGGTCCCTTAAAAGCCGTCGAAGCTAGCCAACCCAAACGAAAGAAAGTCTAATTGGGGCTTGCGATCGGGTTAGTTCCCCTTGTTGGCATAAAGCACATTAGCCATGTCAATGAATTGGCACTAGAAGGAGGGCCTGAACCTCCATCTCCAGCTTTTCAACATTTCATCTATAAGTACCATGCATGGATTCAAAAGGATTAATGTATGGATTGTAAAGGTCAGAGGGATCCTACCTCACATTTGAAAGAGCCTCATTTTGAAGAAACAGAGACCTCTCTAAGTCCTTTTTTCTGGGTCACCCAAGGAAGAAAGATTGTGGGAGTATCCTGTCACCCAGGAACAACTAGTCAAAATACTTACTTGGGATTACGCTCGTTCCCTCTCTTAGCTTCCCATGTTTAACTCTTTACCTCTGACAACTAAGAGAAAGCCAAGGATCTTTACCCTGAGCAAAGATACATCTATAGCCACTTCTCTCGAAGATATTGTGCTAGAATCCTTGCAAAATATTGACACCCCTTGGGAAGAAATTCTTGAGGATTCCCCTTCTAAAGCAACTCCTCGCTTGATTTTGAGAATCCTAACGGAGAAGTCTCCAACCAAAACTACATTGTCCATAATATGGCCAACGTTCCTCCTCTAGGTGGGAATCAACCTCCACCTCCTCCTCCAAGTGGGAATCAACCTCCACCACCTCCTCCGGGTGGGAATCAACTCCCACCTTCTTTGGGAGCACTCCCTCCTTGGCTCGCACAGGATGTTGTAGTGGTACTCGGGTAGCAACATCCCTTACCCAAAAATATATAAAGAGTGTTACCCAATTTCGATCCTGAGTAGGGAGATACTGCCGATAATCATATTTTCTCTTTCTTCCTAGCCTTGTGCAGGTTGGGGGTCACCGATGAAGATGTGGTGTGCCGCTTATTCTCTTTTGCTTTGACCGGTGCAGCCTCCACATGGTATTTCAGCTTGAGAATAGGGTCAATCACCTCTTGGAATGCTTTTCAACAGGCCTTTTTGGACAAGTTTGGTGATGACAAAACACCTACGTCCTTAGTTTTAGAATTATCCCATCTGAAAATGGAAACCAAGGAGAAGGTTAAGGATTTTAACATCCGGTTCAACACCTTGTTCAATAGAATCCTAGTCATTGCTGGACCCACTGAAGAGGTACTAATGGAATTCTATATCTCTACTCTCCCTGTCCTTACATCAATGTGGGTTAAAAGGAGGAATGTGCAAACCTTACAAGGTGCTATTGATGAAGCGGTGAAAGTTGAAAATGAAATGATCAGCCTCACGGCATGCCACCCTACAACTGGAGAAAAGAAAGCCCCTCAAACATCTAAGAAGAATAATGGAAATGATAACAAAGGGGCCGAAACTAAAGACAAGGACAACATGGATGTGGAAGGGTTGCATTGAATCATTAAGAAAATTACGAACACATTCATTGATATGGGAAGGAATCACAGAGAGATTACTAGTGGTAAGGGAGGAGATTATAATAACAAAAAACCCTTCAAACCTTTCTACCAGAAGAAAATAGAGGGTGGGCATGGTCAAATTGCGTTGCCTGCTCCACCTAATGAAGGGGCTTTAAACACAGAATAACTGGCTCTGATTGGATCGTTCCTCAACAAAGAAGAACATATACTGGAGCTCGAACCAGAACAAGGAGATGAGGAGGAATACTAAGTAGAAGAACCCTCGGATGAGGAAACCCAAATTAATGTGCCGTGGGATTTCCATAATGATGAGAGTGACAATGAGGGAGATGACATTGTAGAAATTAACGCTAACGAAATCCACACATGCAGTGAAGGGTTGCTTCTAGGTGTGATAAAGCCCTTAGACCAAACATGGCAAGATGTTCACCCTGTGAAAGCATCTTCCCCTAGAGTCCCTATCGAGAAGAGTGGGCCTGGAAGTCATTCAAAGAATACCCCTGTTCCGAGTCACCCAGAGAAAGAAAATGCATCTCCCACAACAACAAAGGCTACTCAACATGGTAAAATCCCACTTAAAAACAACAAAACAGGCATGTTTACTCTGCCTTATCCTGTTTATAACATCGATTATAATATTGTGGATGACCTCAAGAAGTTTAGGGCCAATATCACATATTTTGACTTGTTAAAATTAACACAACAAAGGATTGTTGCTGAAAGCTATGAATGAGTGAAACTGCAAAGCCCCCACCACCTCAAGCACCCAAACCAAGAAGCCAATCTCTAAACCTGTTAGTACCAGTAGTGTGGCCCAAATATCCTTAACTATGGAGGCCACATTGTCTAAAATGAATCGAAAACCCCAAGATGTCAGTGCAGCCATGATAGGGAGGAAATCAAAATCTCTGACCCCACCATTCCTCATTACATTTGAAATTTTCAACATGAGCATCCACAATTGCTTGGTAGACTCTGACGCCTCATCCACTGTCATGCCTTATGCTATGGCTAAAAGACTTCGGGCCATACCAGAAAAAAATGGAACTCGAATCATGCAATTAGATAGGACAAATGTGACAGTGATTGGAGAATTGAAGGATGTGTTGATTCAGATGGCTGCTAAACCACAATACACACAGGTCATTGATATAGTGGTAGTTGCTATACCTAAGGCCTATGGAATGCTGCTTAGCAGGGATTGTTCAACACAATTGAATGGATACTTCTTAACTAATTGGTCCCATCTCTTGTTGCCTCAAAAGGGAAAGGGTGATATATTGAGAATTGATAGGGAGAGATACATGAAGTATGTGGTAACAGAATTAAATGGTCCCAATGAACCTGTAATGTTTACCAACTCCATCCTGGGGAACTATAGTTTCAATGTTAATAATACAAAAACCTATTTTGGAGAGTTTCAGGCAGAAACCGTCGAAGAAACCTTGACACACACATAGTTGGAAATTCCCTCCTATAATCCAACTAATAAGCTATCCTCTATTATAGTAGATGATAAGATCAATTTCTTAGATAGTATTTCAATTTATGTAACATTAGATGCAATATTCTGGACACTCTAATTTGACGGCTCTAACTGCCTTGAAGGTGCAGGTGCTGGAAGTATTCTCATTGACCCATAAGGGAACCAACATCTAGTGACCAGTTGGTTGGAGTTCACATGCAAAAGCAACACAATAGAATATGAGGGCCTGCTACAAGGCTTGAAGAAAGCCATTGGTATGAATGTAAAAAATCTTAAGGTTTTTGGCGACTCACAGATAATTCTAGATCAAGTAAGGAAAAGGATACATTGCAATTCTCCACACCTGGTGAGGTACCAGCATGAGGTATGGGACTTAATTGGAAATTTTGATTCTTTTAATATTACATACATACCTCGAGGCCAAAACCAAGATGATGATTTGATGGCTAATATGGCTGCTAAACTTTTTCCTGATTTTAGATTGAAGAAAAATAAATGTTTTGGTTAATTGATTTTCAGATCGTCAGTGCCTGATAACATCTCAAATTGGCAGGTTTTTGAAGATGATGAGAAAATCCTTGAGTTCCTACACTGTGAGAAGACATTCAAGAGTGCAGTCATTGACGAAAGGGAACATGACAAGCTTATGAATGAAAGGGAAGATGAGGAAAAGGATCAGCCCAATGTGATTCCAAAATTAATGGTTAGGATGGAGCACTTGTATGACTTGCATGATAAATTCAAGAAACCTACTAACTGCAAAACACACAGCTCGTCCATGAAGTACGAAATGGTCAACCTTGGGACCGAAAAGGACCCAAAAAATGTTAATCTGGGCCTGGGGTGCTCTCCGCAAGAAAAGGCTGCATTTGTCAAACTATTTAAAGAATACAAGGATGTCTTTGCATGGACATATGAAGACCTAAAGACCTTTGATACCAGTATTATGTAGCATGTGATCCCTTTGGAAAAGGAGGCCAAGCCCTACCAACAAAAGCCCTGTAAGATGCATCGAAGCCTAGAACCATTGGTGAAGAAAGAACTGAACAAGATTCTAGATGCTAAAATCATATTCTCGGTCAGACACACCTGCTGGGTAGCTAATCTTGTACTAGTGAGAAAGAAAAATGGAGACATCAGGCTGTGTATTGACTTCAAAAACCTGAACGAAGCATCTCAAAAGGACAACTATCCTGTCCCTTCTATGGAACACATCCTTCAGTGCGTTTCTAGGTCTGAAATGTTGTCCCTATTAGATGGTTTTTTAGGATATAATCAGGTACTGGTATCACATGGGGATCAGCTTAAGATAGCCTTCAACACCAAATGGGGCACCTACGCATACCGAAAAATGCCTTTTGGGCTCACTAACGTGGGTGCCACATTCTAGAGAGCTATGGGCATAGCCTTCTGAGGGTTGATGAACAGATCGGTAGTGGTGTACATTGATGACATCACTATGTATTCATATCACAGGAGGGATCACATTTATCACCTTAGGCAGATTTTCAAAAGATGCCGAAGGTATGGAATTTCTTTGAATCCCAAGAAGAGCATCTTTATAGTCGCAGAGGGGAAACTACTAGGTCATATCCTTTCTAAAGATGGGATTGTGATTGAGCCTAAAAGAATATAGACCATCCTGAGAATACAACCCGCTGCCAATAAAAAAGCCATGCAATCTTTCTTCAGGAGGATTAATTTCGTTAGAAAGTTCATCTCAAGCTTCACTGAAATAATACACCCCTTACAGCTAATGATGAAGAAAGACGTTATGTACAAATGGAGCAATGAAGCCAAGGAAGCGTTTCGGTGAATCAAGGAAGCCATTGCTGAAGCCCCTGCATGGGCAGCCCTGATTTTGGCAAAGGATTTTTCCTATACACCTTTGCTTTCGACCTTTCACATGCCGCAATTCTCACTTAGAAAAATGATGTTGGCAATGAAGTCCCCATTTCCTACATGAGTTCAAATCTCCAAGGAGTGGATCTGAATTACCTAGATGTGGAGAAAGAGGGCGATGCAGTTTTCAAGGCCATTAAACATTTCCGCCCTTACTTACTAAAGGCCAAGACCAAAGTCGTCATGCCTCATCCGGCTATAAAAGCCCTTTTCATGCAGAAAGAAATAGCAGAATGAAGAGGAAACTAGATGACCACCCTGCAAGAATTCGACTTGGAGATAAAGCCGACATAGATAGTTCGAGGGCAGGGACTTTGCAAGCTAGTGGCAAAAGCCTTAGCGGACCAAAAGGAGGCACCTGAAGAATCAGGAACGTTGAGTGTACAACTTGCACAAAGGGAACTCAGGGAGGAGCTCTTATGGAGTAACGAAGCATTGATGTATGAGCAAGAAGCATAGGAAACCTTTTTGGACCCTGAGTCGTGGTTTCACAACATACGCTTCTATCTAGTGTGGGGTTCGTGTCCTGAACACATGGATGCATCATAGAGGAGAGCTCTCAAATTAAAATCCAATCTATATTATTTGGCTGACATCATCTTGTATAGAAAAAATCATGATGGAATCTGGCTAAGGTGTTTAGAGAAAGATGATGCCAACCATGTATTGAAAGAAATGCACAACGACCCAATAGGTGGTCATTATGGCGGAGACACCACTGCTCATAAAAGATTGAGAGTTGGATATTATTGGCCCACAGTGTTCAGAGACTCGCATGCCTATGCTCGCAAATGCAAGGCATGCCAAATTTCCATAGGACGAGAAAGAAAGCCCACTGTTCCCCTTAGGCCTATCATGATTTACCAACCATTCCAGTAATGGGACCTGGACGTCATAGGCGAGATCACTCCAAACTCCTCACAGCAGCACAAGTATATACTCACAGCGACCGATTACTTCACCAGATGGACCGAAGCCATCCCACTCTGAAAGGTGAATGAAGATGAGGTAATATCATTCGTTGAGAAATTCATCAACAACAGGTATGGCATCCCTGATGCTCTCATCTTTGATAACACTTCTTATTTTTCATCTCTGAGATTGACTAAGTTTTCCATTGATAAGTCAATCCACATAAAATATGCAACAAACTATTATCCCCAGGGAAATAGAGTTGCAAAGTCTTCCAATAAGAACCTTATCCACATAATCCACAAGACTGTCGCTGATAACCTAAGGAACTAGCACAATGCCTTGACAAATTCCCTTTGGGCCGATAGGGTCACCCCTAAAGTGGCCTTGGGAAAATCTCTGTAGTTCCTAGTCTACAGACAGGAAGCCATCTTGCCCCCAAACGTTTCCCTTCCTTCCTTACAGCTCTCCCAAGCTTCAAGAGGAACCCCTTCAGCCCCACTTCAAGAAAGGATTGACCAACTGATGAAGCTGGAGGAATTAAGGGATAGAGCCAAAATTAAATTGAAAAATCACCAAATGATTGTAAAAATATGGTTTGATCAACATCTGGCGGGAGATAAAGATTTCCAAGTGGGGGAACTAGTTCTGAAATGGGACAACTTGAGTGAGCCAAAGGGTAAACACACAAAATTCCAACACCTATGGCTGGGCCCATTCCAAGTCATTGAAAATATCGGTCAAGGGACTTACAGGTTGAAAAAATTACAAGGGGAGACTGAAAAACTCCCTGTTAATGGCCAACATTTGAAGAGATACTTCTAGTAGCCACTGCATTGGTGGTTGCCTCCCGAGTAGGTTAGAGTTCATTTCTTTTTGCTGTTAGTTTAGTTGTATTTCTCTCCTTTCTTGTGTTTTCTGCCAAGTCTATTCTCCTGCTATTTTGAATTACGCTCCCTTTTAGCTAGCTAATTGTAGTCCTCCGGTCTCATTCTACCTTTCAGATTTGCCCTCATTTGCTATTCTCAACCTTTCCTTGCCTCATTAGCTCGCTGATGATTCTGTTGTTCCTGAATCCATATTTTTCCCGCAAATCAAACAAACCTTCTAGCAGCCCATGAGCCCTCAAGAATTAGCAATGGAATGCAAATCGAAACCCCTCATTGGCATCTGTTGGGAACTGTGTGAAATATGTTGATAAATTGAACATCTGGAGCATGTAGGGGCATCCTTATAAAACAAAAAATTTGTAACTACAGCTAGACTAGCATGGAGGAATGCTACATTTTAATAAATGCCACTCAAACCTAGCCTATACTTGCTTGAAAGGTTTACAGTCATTCTCCATTGGTCCCATCCACCACATTAAATAGCCCAATACTTGTTACTCACAAGTAAACCTCCTCTCATGGGCTAAGTTCACTGTCTCATACCCTGTGGCAAATCTAATTGTGCCCAAGTCCTTATGCCTGAAACTAGAAGGACTTATCTAAAAAGAAATTAGATGTCAAGTCCTTGTGCCAATCTGGAAGGACAGGTTGTTTGGGAAGCCAGTTAGAGTAAGGACTGTTACTAGGCTCAGAGTACAAGTTGACACAGCAAGCCCAACCTTGCTTAAGAAGTTTAAAAATATGGCATGATCCATAACTACGCCCCATTTAATCAATAAATATAGCACTGAAATTCTCATATAGAGTGCAAGAAAAACATGTCTACATCAAGCTTGATGAGCAATAAAGAGTTGAGGTACACACCTAAATAGGTATCGACAAACCAATGACGGCCCTAAAGGGGTTTTTGAAAGTGGAAAACAGGTAAAAGGAAGTTAATAAACCCCATAATGCTACCATTGGATAATGCCTGTCAAAATCACATCAGCAAGTAGAAGTTATTTGTCTCTATCCTATCTGAAGCAGTAATGTTTGAGTGGAACCCATGCTTCTCCATCTGTGTAGTTTGCATTTTAAGTTTGTTTTAACATCCTGACATTCTATTGATCTGAAGATTATTTCAAAACAGAGATAACTTGTTCACCCAGTGGTTCACCATTTGTTGTGGCCACAACCACCACCCTATTAAAACTTGCCCTGATAGCAATTTTTCATGGGTCCCCCCAAAAGTGTGATCATCCACCTCTCCGAATGATCCATTTCATCCCAGAGATTTTAACTCGTTGCCAAGTCAAATATTTAATTTGTAATGGTCAAGACCCACCTCTTGATAAATCTCAATTGCATAGTTCATTATTGGCCCTGCTCAGCCCTTCATTCATTCCCTCCATCAAACTTTTCAATTTTCATATACATTCATGGCACCTCTATGCTCACTCGCATAATCACCTCCACCCTCACTTTTATCGCACGTTATTTCATTCTAACTCATAATGAAAATCCATCACAAAACATACATAAATCCCTTTTGGGGCTTATTGTAATTAACATAATGCATGCCATAAGGCTCCGGACCCAACGGAGTTATAAACCACAATATATATATTTCAGGTCTGAAAACCCTGTTGCATATTGCAATCAACCCAAGTCCAAAGCATATGCATACATGGGGTGCCGCTACCCTCCGGACCCGACGGCCTTATCAACCAGAATACATATATCTTCGGGTCCAGAGCATTTTGCATATCGCAATCGGTGGGGTCCCAAGGCTTGACCATAAGGTGCACAGCAATGTGGCAGGCCCGCCGATCTTTTTAAGCATATCATATGATATATCGGGTCTGGAGTTAATCGCTTATCGCTATCGGGAAGCACATGGCTTATATATATGACACGCTACCATCTACCGGACTCAATGGTTTTATGAACCACTATATATATATATATATATATATATATATATATATATATATATATATATATATATATATATATATATATATATATATATATATATATATATATATATATATATATATATATTGGTCTATATATATATCGGGTCTACAGGACCCCCTCTCTCTTCAGGAATATGGCATTAGCAATGATTCAACCATTTTCCTTAATCTGAGACTGCGTGGAGGGTGTAATGGAGACAACACAAAAACCATAGGCTCCTTTAGAGACGTAGTTAGAGGAAAAGAAAAAATGCAGCGTAAACCAGCACCAGCACCAGAGATTCTAGGTCCCTATATAGTGGAACAAAAATTGGAATCCCCAACGATCCAAGTACATCTAACAGAGGTAACTGAACTACACACTGAAATATCTGAAAATGTTGTCATTTGTAGATTTAATGGATACTGGCCAAAATCTAATGCTCTAAATCAATGGATTTACTCCTCATGGATACCAACCTGTGATATACACCTATGCTCAAAGGGATTTTTCATAGTTAACTTCTGCACAGAACAAGAATGCGATAGTATTATCGAACAGGGGCCATGGTTTTGGGGAAATTCTGGCCTCTTCATCACTCCCTGGTTTGCTGAATTTGATGCAAACACTATGAAAATTTCTACAATGTTGGTATGGGTGAGACTCCATAACCTCCCTCTTCATTTTTGGCATCTCAAAGTTTTAACAGCCATTGGGAATTCCTTGGGGAAATTCCTAAAAATTGATGAAGACAGAGTAAGTAAGGGAATTTTCACATTTGCCAGGATTTGCGTAGAAGTGGATCTGAGTTAGGGACTACCTAAACACATCCCATTGAACTGCAATAATTCACTGAGGATTCACCCGCTCGACTATGAGAACACAACATTCAAATGCCACAGCTGCATGCAAACTGGACATCTCCAATTCAACTGTCCACTGTCCAGGAAGGACCCCAAAGGAAAAAAGAAACAACAAAAAAGGCCCAAAGGGTGGCAGCAAACCGACTTGATGGATGAAGAGGACATGCAGACAGAACCTACAGAAAATCAAACAGAATCTGATATTCATCCGGGGCAGGAAAATACTCAGGAGGAAATTACCCCAGCCCCTCATCTGGGGCCAATCAATGCACATCAGCATCAAGCACCTCAGATGGAAGTAAGTGGCATAAAGCGAATTCACGGCTCTGAAGGATCTGAATCTGACAAGGAACTTCCATTGATCGCACTGGAAAACCAGCTGGCCACTATTACACCCTCGCCTGATTCGGAATGCTGGCAGAGGGTGGAGAAGAAGAAGGGCAGAAAAGCATAGGCCTGCTGAATTTTTATTTTTCATTTATTGTAATTTATGTCCTCTTTATGGACAACCTATCTACATATGCTTCTAGCATTTACAACATGTAATTTTTTTTCATATGAATGAAATTATATCCTTTTTCCACAGAAAAAATATATATCGGGTCTAGAGCATTTCGTGTATCGAAATCGGCCCGGTCCAAAGTTTTATATAAGGCGTACCATTGTTTACCGGACCTGGTGATATTTATAGGCTACAACATATAATATTTGAGGTCCGTCTTGGGCAGTTGACTCAGGATTTCCTGAGTTTTCGTATATTTTCGAATTTTTTGAAACCACAAAGGATGGGTTTTTCAATGAAAAAAGCGAGCCTGTGGAGTCCCAATAGTGCAATTACGCATCAGGGCGGTGGAAGTCGTGGGTCCTGTGACCTGAGAGAGGGCTGATACCCGATTGCAATGAAAGGAAACCTTTGAAAACTGTGCCAAGCCTATGGGTTGAGTGGGAAACCATGTGATTGACTGTGTATCAGGCATAAATCTTTTCATGCTTGCTCTGTATTTTGTGAATGAATGAAGGGAGCGTTACATTTGATGTATTTTTGTTCTTTTGTTCACAATCATCAAGCTAATGATCACTATCCTTACAGGTGAGAAGCAAAGGATGCAGGGGGATTTGAAGGGCCATGTATGTAGAAGCACTGTGTTTAAAGAATCTGGCTGCAACCCCACATGTTGCATGTACAGTCCGCAAGAAAAAATGTCCTAGTCTCCATTGTGGGAAGGCAACACACAGTCACCCTTTTCACCAACATCTTGTCTCCTCCTCAGGAAAGGAATCGACCTGGCCATTATGCCTTCTATGTGCCAGCAGTCACAGTAATAATCCTATCACTATATACTTGATGGGCATATATGAAATAGTGGGAAGATGAAGAGGCAAGATGACCTCGAATGGTCGATAGTTCACCAACCTATCGCATCTGTACAAACTAGTCTATGTAACATCAAGAGGGAATGGAAAGGGCATGGAAGGCAGAGGGTCATTCAGGGTTGCATAAGTATAACCTCCGAAGAGGAGAGAGGGCTTTTGATTTATGAGAACAATGTTGTTTTATTGTGAATGAGGAGGATTGTTTTTGGAGAAGAAGGAGCCATTAGTTTCAGACTGATTGTATTGTTTTGGATCAGGATGTTGTTATTGGCATCAATATAAATGTGATTTATGTTTAAACATATTAACGATAGATAATTCACTATTTGTCTTGTTAAATTGAATGTGATTCAGTTTCATGGTCAATTTGTGAGTGGTCTCTAATTTGAAACTACATTAAAACATCATTTTCAGTTTTAATTCCATAGAAGAATGTGGATTCCTATATGAGTGATTGGATTGCAATTTAGCTTTAATACAGTCTTGTCCAGCTGTGAATTCAGTGATTGATTCATTTGGACTTGAATCTATGCATGATGTCTAACCTTCTTTATCATGCTGCTGCTGAACATATATATGATGTTTAAACCTCTTTATCATGCTCTTGTAGGATAGAATAGAGTAGCCAGGACTAGATTAGAATAGTTAGAAGCAGTATAGATAGGATTTAATACATAGAGGTTAGCTCTTTCATTTTATTGATTTAATTGAAGTCTTCCTCTCGGAAGCAATATTTCAAGATGTCTAAGTGGTTCATGGGGTCCCTTAAAACCTGTTGGAGCTAGCCAACCCAAACGAAAGCAGGTCTAATTGGGGCTTGCAATCGGGTTGGTTCCCCTTGTTAGCATAGAGCACATTAGCCATGTCAACACCACCTACAACTTGGATGCAATCTATACCCATTACGAGTTCTCGGGCTTGAAGTGGCCATGGACATCGGTAGAGTCCTCTGTGAACACTTATTGTAACATGTTATTTGAATGTAGCTTCAAAGGGGTTATCGTACAACTGTCTGATCATTTTGCCACCCAAGTTTATAAGATGATATTCGAAAAGGATCCACCCTCGATGTCAAAAGCAGCAATGGAGTCACTGATCGACATAGCTGATTGTTATGCCTCACCGTCTGGCATCTTCATATAGATGTACAATGCAGAGAAGCCTTTGCATGTTCTACCAAAGTTTTCCTTGGAAACACTCGTCATGCATGAAGTATCATATCACATCTCGGCAGGATTATCAATTAGGCTACAGTAGAAGAAGAAGGCACCTTGGCTAGCACTTTCATTGTGCCTTGGGTTATATGAGATATAGAGTTTCGAGCATGCAGATGTTGAAGTAAAGGAGATGAAGAAATATCCATTCGATCCCTGAAGTTACAATCTATATGACGCACATTGTCTTGTGAAAGACCACTGCACGAGAATACAGTTTAACTAGATCCACAGGGCATGTCATTAGGTGGAGGAAGACCCATGGAGATATTGTTACAGTTTATCTAGACCTAATGAACTGGTTGGCCTCGCTATTGAATGGGTGGTGAAGCAACATCCCAGAGAGCACAAAAAGCAACAATAATAGAGGTAAAAATACCAATGCGTAACAAGAGAAAGAGGAATATTTCTAATAGCATGGACGAAAAGCAAAGTTGCAAGTTCCAAGAAAACCCACTTGTGCAGAAGGAAGCTTTGGAAATAGAGGTAAAGGAAACAACACGACAAGAGACGTGTGCAAAGGCAGAGAGAGAAATGTAGAATGGAGGAAACAAAGAAGGAGTTGCATGAGTTGAAGGAGAACCTCCAGAATGAATAGGAGCTCCATAAACAAGAGAAGGAAGCACAGCAGGAACATGTACAGCAAGGGGCACAACTTGCACAGACATATGCAACTACGCACATATAGGTAGTAGACCGATCAAAACAACTGGCATCAAGTAGACAAGGTGAACCATCGTAGGAGTAGGACTTCGCTCAAGAGATAGAGCAAACACTTTAACAAATGGATACGTAGATGGAGCAATAGGAATTAGAGCAAGAAATTGACCTCATGCCTCACCACCAAGTGGTCGACCCACCAACTTCACCGCATCCAGAAGAGGAGCATGTCCCAAGAGACAAAGGAGACATTGAGATCCTTGGAGATCAGCCGGAAGGAGAGATGAACAACATATCATTTGACGAGTCTCAACATAGAGTTTTGAAATCTCACAGAGTGTCAACTGTGGATGATCAAACATATCCTATGCAGTTTGAGGAACAATTGATCGTGTTTGAAATGTGAAAACATCTAACAACCTTGGTTGATGCTACGAGAGCATATGTGGAAGCCACTAGCGCGAGTGTTCACTTCCTCAGAGATAAGAATGAGCGAATGGCTAAGGAGCTATAGACAACCAAGAAAGGAGGAGAATTGGTTAGAGCATTAGCCTGAGCATAATTGAAGGAAATACCGGATGAAGTATTGTCCCTTGACACAGTCATGCAGGCATTGTATTCCAAGTTTGGTACCATCCATAAGGCAGTTTTCCATCTCAACTATTGGCAGCAATGATGTGATAGAAGAGCATGTATCTTTTCCAATGTGCATGCTACTGTTGATTACATGCAAACATGGATAATGAGGTACAAGGGAATCCTGCTACACTTGCCTAAGATGATGAAGCCTAGAGCAGTCAAGCTGAAGGCATGCATCCAAAGTCAAATCCAGAACTATGAAGATCTCCCGTAGCTCATCACTAATCTACAAGCTTCCCATGCACGGGTATTCAAGAGTATGGATTTTGTTGTGCATGCACATGTGAGCCCATCTATTGGGACACTCACCCAGGCAAGGACAAAGGAACAGGTCTGATTGGAGCTTGACTCATACTTTGACGAGTTGATGTGCATAGCCACCAACCAAGACTTGGTGATCAGTGCAGACACCATGCACAAGTATGTTGCTAGTCTGGGCGCACTCAAGAAAATGATGTGCATTCTATCATATGAGTTGGACAGAGGAGCTTGAGCAGTGTACCCAGATACTATGGAGGCAAGAGTTCATTTCCAAAAAGATGTCACCTTAGAGTACATGGACACCATCGTGGACTGCCAATCTTGGCATTAGTTCGCTACTATCAACTACCATGAGGATGTCAAAGAGATGGTCTTCTAACCATTTTCCTTATCATAGTGATGTCTTGTATGGCTTGCTGAAGCCTATTTTGTCTCACATGGGTACATGTGCAGATTGTATGTAATGCCTTGTCAAGTGTAAGTTCAAATGTCGATAGTTGGATGTAACAGTCATAGAGTAACTCATTGTAGGGGTGTTTGGTCAGCCAAGATTTTCATAGAACTATCTCAGAGAGAGCTTGGATAGTATCGTAATGAGCATTGGATTCTCCACTATGGAGAGCTAGTATATCTCTTTGGAGGAGCAGGCGACAGTGACTGTAACGTTCCACTGTCAAAACTAGTGGTTGGACATGGATGTATTGTATGACTGGAACTTACACTTCTTAATATAACAGAGCCAACCTGCTTCATGCATATGTCGTATTATATTTCAACAATCTTGTTTACTCTAAATGATATATGTATATTTTTTCTTACGCATGCATGTGTAGCTATTTTATGTATATGTATTATGAATCTTTCTGAAATGTGTTGTTGGTTTAACCATCAATTTGGATTGCTAACTCACTTTCCTTCCATGTTGTGATGCATCTTAGCTCGTGTGTTCCCTTCTTAACTGCATGCTTTCATAGGTTTCCAAGGAGCACACTCACCTCACCCTCCATGTGTTAGAACTGCTCATGCACCTTCCTTCACTTATTGCATATGTCACACCCTTGCTACCAACAGGGACATCTTACTTGCCTCTGTGCGAAGCCATGATCAAGGTGATACCATACGACCCATTGCTGGGACCCCTACACCAAACGGTCTAAGTTCTAATTGGGACTTGTTACTGGGGAGATTCCCTGACATGTTGGTGGGTCCAACACCGTCAACATTTTTGGCACTAGAAGGAGGTCCAGATGACAAGTTGTGTCCTCTCGTCCTATTTTGAACCTTTGCACATCTATCATGGATTCTTGGAAACTCAACCCTCCACGATGTTTTTCGCATGCCAAACCTCTCCACATTACGAGCGATTGTTTTGATCTCTTTTCTAAATACACATATGATGGTGAAGGTGAAGTGGCCTGGCATGTGTTCTTACATGACTTCCTTTCCATGCTTGATGAGGAAGATGGATGTTATGATGAACAAGCTAGTATGTTGCTTGCATACACACTTCACGAATCACCACTATGGTGGTTGTGTAGCCTATGAGCTGACAGCATGCACTCACTTGAGCACTTATATGATCTCATTGAAGATACTTTCCATCATTTTGATCTAGAAGATCTTGACCACAAATTGTTACAACAACGAAAGGCTCCGCATGAATCACCTGATGATTTTTGGCAGTGCTTCTGTGTTTTGCAGTTTCAAGGTCCGAAAAACCAGATGAAGTTTCAATATCTCATTAACAAATTCGAGTATTAACTTATCAAATCTATCAATCCCAAGAAGAAATACGATCCCAAGACTCGCTCAACATACTTCAGCGATGGATATGCGCAATCACGGATGGATACAATCACTTTCACAAGTGGTTGTTCGCCATCCCCTCATCAAACAACTCCACTGCAGAGTGATGTGAGAGATCAAGCACACACATCTGTTCAGTTGTCACATCCTCCCAACATCACTTCGCTTAATTTTTGCAGAGATTTGGTTGTGAGTCCATTGAGTTATCATATGGATTTTGTACCACAACCTCCATCTTCATACTCGGATGATCCTCCAGATGATAATGTCGTGTGTTCCTCCATTCCTGACTCCACACTTGTTGTGAACAAGGATTAATCCATCAATGGAGTTGGTGTTGCACAACCAACATGCGTTGTCATTCTTGAAGAATATGACTGGGAGCTTGAGAATCAACACTCAGCAAAGGATGACTCCCTTCTGTGCATGCCTCCTCAATTCTTTCCTGACATCTTTGTGAACCTGCCATCCATGATTTCACATGTATATCTTCATCTACGGATGCACACATTGTTCATCACTCGCATGACACACCGTATGTCAGTCCATCATCCGAAAATGGAAAGGATAAATTATTCATATAAAATCCACATGACCTTTCATTTTCCTTTTCTGAAAACACGGAGGATAAATTTGTTTGCTTCTCATCTACCCCTCTGTTTTATTTATCAGATCATGAGGATGACGATGAAATAATTTATTTTTCTAATCGTAGTTGTCATGATCTATTTACTCCCATATTTGATCACGATCATGATTCTAACACAGTTGATTTTTCGAAGCCACCTGTTTATGATGATCTATCTAACGATGAATTCGAAACACCATAGACTTTCGAGGCACTTCAACCTGAGCTGATGTTTATGTCAGGCCCTCGCTACCCTAGGTTAGTTTCACTTTCGATTAGAAAATTGTTGAAACAACCAAGGCTCCTCATTAATCATCTGTATGCATTGAAAATCAACCTCACGCACATATCATGCTTCCTCCACTCAAACTTCATGATCCCATCACTCATGCATTGGAGGAATCTTACATTGGAAGCGCACGTGCACGAAGCAAGCTGTCTTTGTTTCTTTCCTTTTCTTGCATGTCACAGTCACAAGTATGCGCATGCCTCGTAGCTACACACAGTGTTGCACCACACTATGATAAGTCCACAGACTATATGTCACGTACTTGCACTCACTTATGTCCTGTGGACACTTTTAAACATGAATTGTGTTTGTCTTGATTGTTATACCTTTCTTGTTTTCTAGTTCATGCAACCAGGTTGCTCGTGGACCAAGCCTTCACCATCATGGGTCAATGATATTTCACCCCATGACCTCCCAATTGGAAAGGTACCTAGCAACGAGAACTCAACCAACTGAGTTATCCCTTGGGGCTTATACATACCATCTTATTATATCTATATGGACTATCTTTCAATGGGTGGTTTCATTAAATATACCTCATCCCTTTGAACAATCTATATGACTATATATATAGATTCCTCAGAATAT
Source organism: Pinus tabuliformis (assembly GCA_031772625.1). Taxonomy (NCBI): domain Eukaryota; kingdom Viridiplantae; phylum Streptophyta; class Pinopsida; order Pinales; family Pinaceae; genus Pinus; species Pinus tabuliformis. The sequence goes on along the minus strand of CM062818.1, from coordinate 1,420,267,817 downwards.
GGTGTTTGGTGAAAATCTAAGACATATTTCTTCTAGAATTGATTTTGTTGAAATACCTATCCAAATTTCCAATCGCAGGGAGCCACGCTGTAAGAAGTAACCATTTTTCCACTGCTGGAGGTGACTTGGAAAAGAAGTAAATGATCTCATAAATTGTTTTAAGTGCGAAGGTGCATGAGTGTAGAGGAAGCACAATGAAAGCTTCCTTTGTACTATGCACTTCGAGGAAGCCATATAGCATCTCAAGTGATATTTTTCACAAGGTTTCTACCCACGTTGACCAGTAAACAAATGACATCATGAGTTTTCAATTATTTAACTAAGTATGATCCCAATGTATGATACCCATACAATTTACTTCTTGTCATAATGTAACAAGTGGTTAATATTATTATTAACCAATGGCTCAACTTAATTTTAATTATGCTACAGTAAAATAATTTCTCAATTTTTTTAAGTGTGCAGGTGAAAGAGTAGAGAGGAATCGCAATGAAAGCTTCTTGCACACCTCTTCACTATGAGGAAACCTTATAGAACCTAGAGTGATCATTTTCATAAGGCTACTACCCATGTTAACCAATAGAAAAATGGAATCACAAATTTTCAATTATTTAACTAAATATGATCTGATGATATGATACCCATATGATTTACTTCTCATCATGATACTATTTTTTGTTCTATGTATAGTGGATGACAATGTCCACCTATTTTAATTAAGATTATGGTTCATGTTTCAGAGAACAATGATCATTCAATTGGTAGTAGCATGGGACTAGTGTGGAGGGTAGTTGATAGGCTGGCATGTCTACTACATGGTCATTGTTGTAACAACAATACATGTGTGCACGGTGATTCAAACTCTTTGTAGAGGAACATGCTATTTCTTCTTATAAAACCTGGGTGCCCTTACAATGTACAATGACTAGAGAGTTGATCCAACCTTGGCCTTTCCATCATGTTTTTATGCCTTTTGTTTCTAATTGTAGAGGGAAATATGGGCATTACTATTAAACCTTTGCATCCCAAAAGTAGTTGATGTGTCTCTCGATGCAAAAGAAAAGGAAGAGGAAGGAGGAAACCTTTCCCAAGAGAAGGTAGTTAGAAGTGGCCATTGTGGTTTGTGCTATCAATAAAATATCAAGTACGATGTACTCGGGTATAAAAATGTTGGTTGGTTATATAATCACAAGAGATAATTTGTGTTAGTCTTTGAGGATGAGTTAGACAACCTACATTTGTTTCTCTCATCATTGTGGCTTCTTTTATTTTTATTTATTTTCTAATCAACATATGTGAGATATTATTTCCCTTTTCAAACTTGATAGAAAAATTATCTTTGGCTTTATAAATTACTTGCATGTCAAATTTGAATCAAAATATTGGTTGATCCAGATTGTATCATTTGTTAATCTAGGTTGTCATTGATGTCAATATGGCACTAGCCGAGAGGTAAAATATTGTTGAGATGCCTGGTTCCAAATGATGATGTCATAACTCTTGTTTCATAAGAATGTCATCAATTAATATGTCAAGACACTAATGAAGAAGTCTTAAGAAGTCCAAAGTGTCACATATTTAGAAGCCCTTGATGACATATTGTTAAGGGACAATTTCCCCTATACACACGTATACACACGTTTAGCTCAGGGCAATGTCGCGTATAGGGAATAAAACACTGTTTCTTAAATTTTGGACCAGGTCTAGAAGGAGGGGTTGCCCTGGGCCATGAGTGCAGCATCACAAACCTCAAGAGTGATATTTGGAGCTATAACAGATGCCCCCTAATATATGAGGTCAGAAGGGGTACATGATGGTTGAAATGTATTAAGCAAGTTCATGGAAAGGAAATATGTCAAAAACTGAGAAGGACTTCACCAGAGTTCAGCCTGCCAAGCCACAAAAGGAGATCAGAAAGAAACACTATTTGAGGCGGGCATACCCATGCTCAGAGAAAGTAAAGCATGTTCACATATCAAGTACAAGTGGATCCACTAAGTATACAAGTATAAAGAACTGGAAAATACATAATGGATCATCTGATCATGATCGAACAAGCACATGTATGAATATCACATGTAAGAATGTCAATGATGCTGAAGAATGAACCGGATCACTGATATCAAAGACTGACCATAGAAGGTACCAACTAAACATGATGGAATAGGATGGTACTACACTGAAAACTCAGGTGCCAGCATATAGAATGTCGCCATGAATGAATGCAACATATAGGGTGGAGTGGTATCAACTAGCAGCAACAGGAGCAACTGTCAAGTGAACCAATGAATGTTGATGCAACCTGAGGTCTTCACCGACTGCTGTGGTACATTTTTGCACTATGGGAATAAATGATATGAAGTTGACCATGTGAGAAATTGTTTGATTACCGGTCATTGATGTATACCATTAACAAACGTGAGACTACTCACCAATAATGCTAATGAGCGTCAAGGTACCCAGTACAATCTAACAAGTGTGAATAGATGAGCTGGAATCGAACACCTATAAGAATCTATCGATCAGGAGACAATGACGGTTTCCCACTGTTGATGGTGAAGGATCTGCCACTAATGATTGCAAACCCCAAGGTACTACTAAATGGACTTTAGATCTCTGCCCCAGAGTAATGAGTCATAGTCGATGGGGAAAGATCCACTAGAAGGAAGGCATTAAAGCACCCTTCATCAATCTAGCGTGAGTGTAACTCGTAGGCCAATAATGTGGAAGGAATCGGACGAAAAAGATGTAGTAACCTGACTGAAGTACATTTCTGGCGTACACAAGATGTGGCTAGCGCACGACAAAAACCCTTTGAACCAACTAATAATGAAAGTTGACACAGAGGCGAGGTATCCACCAATAGGGTCAAATGGAAACCAAGGTACTACACGAATCCCAATGTGTGATAATGTAAGCTGATGTTGAACACAAGGGAAACCACTCAGTCAAAGACCCATGATACTGATCGATGCTGAGCACAAGGTGACCTATCAATAATGAAAATAGGGTCAGGGTGTAGTGATGAGCCCTGAATTAGGTAACTTATTGGGCTCATTATGCTTAATTGTCCTTGTTCAATCCTCCATTTTTCATAGATTATGCATGTTTTTTTAGTATGTTTATGTTATTTGAACGAATAAGGGTGGTCACTCTACCTAGGAGGCTAATACGTGGTTATTTCAGGATTTTTGGACAAATGTTGGAGCAAAACAAAGCAATTATGGGTCAGATGATAGCCAAGCTTGAGGTGAGGATTCGTAGGGAGGTTGTCTCTTGCATTAAATGGCCTTCCTCGAAATCTCCACCCTCAACTCCGAGCTCAACAGGCCACCAAAACGAGTTCTAAAGGCAGCCGAGCAGCTTTGGGAAGAGTGACTGTTTACTAGCATTTGGAACAGCCAAATCCCTTGAATTTAGGAGGGCTACTAGGCCCCTCGTAGTGTATAAATAGGAAGGCCTCAGCCTTTGTAGTTTACTTTTGGAACTGTTAGTATTTTCACTATAGTGTTGTCCTTTGCTCAGTTTGTATTCTCGTAGCTACTGCTGTATAACTTTCTTGTGATGATTATTTTTTAATAATGAGTAGCAACTTTACTTTGCATCAGATCTGAGTCCTTTATAGGAGCCTGTAGCTCTTGGGGTTGGGCCCAACCCGAGTGCTAAGGCCTCCTATATGTATTGTTATTTGTCCTTTATGCATTTGAAAAATCATTTATGATTAAGTAGATTAAATCTTGCTGACTAGGTCACTGTTGATGATTAGAAAGACTTTTGATGTTCAGATTAAGTTGATAGGTTATTGACAGGGAAAAGCTCCAGAAAAGGCCATCGAGCACCTCTGATTTCACCTCTACCTCAGTGGGATCAGGAGCTGGAATCAAGGTGACCTTGCTGCCCACAAAAACACTCACCTTTGCTTTTCCATGCAATCATTAGTGTTTGTTTTTCATTTGCAGAAGTTGGTTACATGTTTTGAATTCTTGAATTCTTCGTTGCATAGTTAATATACATGGTTTATTTGTGAATAAAACTTCTGTTCATGCTCTTTACTGATTAGCTAGGTCAGATTAGGTCAACGTAGCTAGGTCTCAGATTTTACAAGTCTTCGTTGGTTCAGTTGGAAAAACAACTTGCAGAGCACCTTTCATCCTTCTTTATCTGCCCATTCTCCATCAATCCCACCTACTTCATCCTCTACTTAGAATCCTTGCCTCACGTTTGCCATTTGCTCACATAACCCTAATTTTTGTGCAACATTGCTTTAGTCTTCCTTGAACAAATCCAGCCATCTACATCTATCCTCGACTCCATCCACCAAGTCCTGGATCACCTCAAATCCTTATCCTACCTCCATACTCACTCCTTCACCTTTCTCTCTCCATCCATCCTCCAAAATCTCATTTCTGAACATCCTGTAGAAAAATTATAGACATCCTGTAAAAAATCACAGACATCCTGTAGAACCCCTACAGACTTCCTGTAGAGGCTCACGAATGAGGTTTCTTGATAGCCAAACTCTATGAAACTCTATGGAAGGGTGTTAGGGACCCCTTAGGCCCTCTCTGAACCTTCCCAACCTCCTCCAATCATTTCTTCTCACCAATCCACCTCTGCACAGTCAAAAACAATCAAATCGCATGCATAGTAACTCTGGTAACTTATTCAAAAATACAAAAAGATGTTTTTTTTTTCAGATGTTAATGTAGAAGTAGCTTACATACATGTATTTACCTTCCTAGAAATCAATGGAATCTCTTTCAATAGCTTGCATCAATAGGGCTAGCTGGTAAAATTAGGGTTTGCTAGGGTTTACGTTTCCTTTCTGCTTTCCAGTTTATTTCTGCAAGTAGATCAACCTCCTTTGAGTTAGCTTTCATCCATCAGTTAAAAAGCTTCTTCTAAGAGCTCATAGAAGTTGGCTTAAGCTCCTAGCGAAATTGTGCCAGCTGACCAAGTGACAGCTGCGGCAAGAGCTAGCGCTTGTGCATACAGCACCGTCGCTTCCAAGTTTGTTACAAACTACCAGGTTGATAAGAGTAAAGAAGGGAGTCCCAGGAGTTGCAACATTATTGCTACAATACTGGAGCCCACCATGTAGCTCTAGGCCTATCCTCAGAGTAAGATGTTGTCATCGATAAGGACAAGACCCGCCAGCAAGAAGTCAATGGGGACCTTCTCAAACCGACATGAGTAAAGGACCAATATAGCTGATGTGATGATAGACATGTTACTGACAACCAGGGATGGCCAACTGAAAAATGAGTCAAGAGACACCGCAGAGAGGCTGACTCAGGCTAACTTCCCTTGAAAGAAAGCACGACTCAATGTGACTATGTGGCAGCATATGATGACTCCCTATAAGTTCGTCATGCAGGAGGCACGAACAAACCCCACATATGATTGGAAGAGATAACCAATCGGGGGAGAACTGACTCAATAACAAGGTTAAGGTGTACCTAAGTCAAACTAAATCCCGCCCAAATGGAGAAGACTTTGTTTTGAGGGCTTTGTTCAAGGGCGACACGACTAACTCTAGCTGCCAACAATAAATGGAAATATTGTCCCATTCCTACTCCTTTTGGAATATATAATTTTTTTGTCTTTTTCTTTTAAGCTGGAAAAAGAATAAAAGAATGCTATAGTACAGTGGAAAGAACGAGTGTCGGTGAAATAGATGATCTAGTTCCTGGGATTGGAACATTCCTATGCTCAATGCAGGGAGGTGAAAACTGGTCAATGACACTCAAAGGTGTGTTCCTTCCACGGGTCCAGGTGTGTCAAGTTGCAGAAGTTAAAGGTATGCAAGTTTTATTTTGCAGTCGTCATGGTCAAAAGTTGGCTTAAACACGAGTCCAAGTGAAGCCAGCTAAAGGCCAAAAGGTGCAAATGGTCAAAATGCAATGTAGTAGTATAACTCAACACAAAGGAACCTCTAGGGTATAAGGCTAGAACGAAAGCGAAGAAGCAAAGAGGAATGAGTCTTCATTGCAGAAGTCATGGCGGGACTACAGAGGACTCCCAAACCTACTCAGATCGGAGCAGCATGGGCAACAAATGTCAGTGAGGTGCTAACTACGATGCCCATGTAAAGGATGGCTTCTACCATCGTGTCATGAATTAAAGATTCGGCAAGTGAAGATGGTTTACGAACCATAACATGATGGGATCAACCCTATGGAAAATGTATCGGCAGATGGAGGCTAGTATGCATAATGCAATGGAAAAATGGCTTCCCTAACCTATATGCCAGTGAGAAAATAGTACCTGCCATGATGGGTCAGCAGTCATGGAACCGTCTCGAAACCGTCGAAAAAACATCCAAAATGTCCTGAAAATCACACCATTCTCGACATTCCAAGCTCCTAAGTTAAAAGTCACATGAGGCCAAACAAAATAAAATTTTGAAAATTTTTTGCATTTTCAAAACCTATAAAAGAGTTTTTGGACTCACCATTTTCACCATTTGAGTTTGAGAGCAGAGAAGTGGAGCAAAAGAAGCAACTTTTCCATATGCCAAATTCAACCATTCAGTTTACTCCAAAATCCCCAAGTAACTCTTATACTTGACTTGCAATCAATTGTGACTAGTTCTATAATTTTTAATTTATGTTTTACCGTTAAATTCTTTGTCAAAAATTTCACTTCGGCGTATATGCGGGTTGGGAATATGAAACCCACGTACATGCGGGCCCTATACGCAACTATGTGCAAATGGACCTGCGTATACGCCGTGAACATTTCAAACAAAAAAACTAACGGTTTAAAATCATTTTTTCTTCAGGATGCCGGTCACATGGCGAGAAAGAGAGCATACCACAGTGGATGATGAGGTCATGAACGATCCCAATGCTTTGGATGCCTTATGGGGATGTGGTTTGCTAAAATTATTCAAATTGCCAAATATGAAAGCAAACACATGTCTGCTTGAGATGCTCATTGATTACTGGAGTATTGATGATGATGCATTTATGATTGACCAGATGCCACTCAGGATGGAAGTGGACGACATTTACTTCATCACAGGCCTTTCCCGAAGGGGAGAGGTAGTACATTCTAGGGGCAGGACATGAGGCAGTGTCTTGATCGAGGACTACGTACATATTTATTGCCGGAGACATCCAAAAACGGTTGGAAGTCAGTTTTCCATCACACATGTGGAGATTTTATCACTAAGGATAATCCTGTTCACCATAGCTAGAGTGAACGAATCAACTTCTCTGCACCAGGCATCACGGCTAACCATGAGCTTGGCGGTGGACTATCTCACCACCGTGTTTGACTGGTGTACTCCTCTTCTGGCTAGCTTGAAAAGCCAACTCACTTCCATCAAGCGAGGGCAGACCAAAAACTTTGGATATGGGACTATTTTGTGTTCTTTCTTTTTTGAGAGGGTCCCCGCACTCCGCCCTAGGGTAGCGGTTACCATCAGCACCCCACGAGATCCATGCATGGGCAGGTGGGCTGACCTGATGAAACATCTAGGGGGTGGGGACGTCCCACAGACTACATTTGACAATGACTTCTTTTCCTGGTGGGATCAGTAGATCATCACCATAGATGACTACCCTTATGCTGGGTTGGATTTCTGAGGAGATCCTGATCTAGTATTACCACCAACCGCAGCATGGGGTGACATTGGTAAGTATTTTTTTGATTTTATGATTTTTTTTTGATTTTTCAAATATAATAATGAATTTTGAAAAATGTTTTTGATAGGATTCAAATGACTAATATGATGATCATGTTCCAGATATTGGGCCGATACGACTAGTTGATTTCCCACAGCACAGACATCGTGGCCGAGGAGCCGAAGAGGTAGCTACAGACACAGAGTGACTACTTCACACAGTCCAGCAGCACTTGGTGAGACTCACTCATGGAATACTGATGGCGACGGTAAAGGATATTCCTGAGGATATGCAACATCACATGGTTTGCATGCCACATGACTGGGTTCGCACTTTTCGGCGTGTGGCCAATGCGATAGCTACCTACTTAGCCACTCATCCTGAGTTGGGGCATTAGATGTACTAGACATGATTATGGGCATTTGAGTCCCAATTTTGTATATTTTTTGGACAGACTTATGTACACTCAAGATGTTTTATGATATATATATATATATATATATATATATATCTACAGTTGGACTTTTTGATGCTTGATTTTATTGTGATGAATGATTGATGTGGCAGTCTAATGCTTGATTAGCGATATAATTAGCTAACCAATTATGAGATCTTGTAATGTGAAAATAATTAATATAAGTAAATGATCTTTGCAACAACCTCACCCTTAAATACTGGTGATATCAACATGGATCCCTTACTCGATAAATGTTATTCAATTGTGACACTATCAATTGTGAATCAAGATAAACTACCAATGAGTCGATTCCATGATAAATTTCCTCGGATAGTAAATTAATGATGCAAGTATACTCAGCCATATTATTTGAAGCGGGACCAATGCATACTCCCCTTGATACCATCAACTAACCAGTTGGATAGTAGAGTACCCAAGCTGTGGAAGCGAGATTCCGAGTGTGCCGACTAGCACCATCAGTGAATCCAATATAGACCAAATCATCCATCAACACCTGCCACAGTAGACCAAAAAAGTGCTGATATCAAAAACTCTCGATGAGAAATGTACAAATATACATAATGCAAAGAAGCCATTGCCTAGTGACTAAGAAAATTACTTCTTAAGGTAGAGCCCATCAGGGGGCTCCACCCACTTGCTCCTAGGGATGTTTATCGATACTATTATCGAACCAATCAATATACTTCCTTCGGTGAATAACTGTGTTGGAGCCAAAGGGACCATATAAACATCACTAGTCAGACTGGAGGACCTGGATCTGACTTCATGCAAAGGGGAATGAAAAATGACCGACGATGTAAATCTTCCAAAGGTCGATCTACAGCTGTCATTGCTTCGAATATCTCTTCGTCAGATGGAAAAACAATATCCGAGCAATCCAATGCAGAAGTGGAATCAAGGGTCTGAGGATGATCCACATCACCATCTACCTCTTTCTCAGAGGAAGGAGTAGAATGGTTATTCACAGAGTTATCGATAGATTCACATCTAGGCTCCACTGCAGACATAAGAGATTCTATTTCACCCACCTTTCCGGCATCTGATGTGGCCACAGATGAAGATAAGGTTCCAGGATCCAAAAAATAATGAGCTTGAACAAACTCTTTCCGTAAGGGGTCCTTGGAGGATGAAATTGTATCTATTCTAGCTATAGGAGGGGGAAGGTCAAACATACCCATTAATGAAGAGTACATCCCGACTCCTAAATTCTCAGTAGGCGGACGGGGGTTATCCACTAAGGGAACAGAAGAGTCTGAAGTTGCTCGAGGATCGACTGGACAATAATCCAATTGATCAACCTTAACAATTTTCCCTTCATGAGGAAAGAAAATGACATGAAACGGAGTTGAAACAACGGCTTCCATTTCATATACCCAGTTCCTTCCTAAGAGGAGATTGTAGTCTAGGTTAGCATCAATGACTTCTACTTCAATATCAATGACCTTCCCTCCAACACATATAGGAAAGGCCGGGATAATCTCGTATGGCCTATGAGAATGACCATCGAATGCTGTCAAGAGGGCAGGTGAAGGAACAACCGAAGGTGACCTAATGGCCTTCCAACATAACATAGACATGACACATGTGGAAGCTCCCTCATCAATAACCGTTCGCAAAATATTAGTTTTCTGGTAGGTAGACTTTATCTGGAAAGCCATATGATGATGAAGTCTCTTTTTGACATTATGCATATCAAAAGTGAGAGCTAAAGAATTATTTGGATCCACTGCCCCCATCGCCGACAACAAGGCACTTCTTTGAGTGGGACATGAATGGAGCACCTCTAAATCGGACATAGTGCATGGACTCTACGCCAGATCCTCAACAATGGAGTAATTCTGGGTTGCCCTAATATTAGGGTTGATAGTTGCGTGTTTAGCAGAACCTTTTGGTACCCATGGTATAGTCTCGGCAGAGGGTCGCTCAATATGAAGTGGGTTGTTAGTTTTGGGAATTGTTTTATCCTTGGAAGTTTCACCTTCACCATAATCGCGTGACCATGTGGCCACATTAGCATGAGAACCCATCATGAAAACATTTGATGATTTTTCCCCTTCCTCGTTGCCCCCTGCGGAGGTACCAGGGTTTGAACTCGTGGAAGCAAGAAGTTGCTACCCTTGGGGAAAAGGGTTAGTTAACACAACTTGAGAACTAGAAGTCCCTTTCTGCCCTAACAAGCGCTGAGCATCTTGAATCTTTGGGTAGAGATGAGTTAAATGGTCTCCACTGCATAACTTGCATGGAAACTTGACTTTCTTTTTAAACTCATTTCCACCACCACCAGCATTGTTGCCAGGATTATTTGCATCAGTATTCCCATCTTGACTCTTTTTCTTACCTCGTCCTTTCTTCTTCCCATTGGAATTTTGATTTCCTTTGGGGTTGGTAGATTGGACGGCATTGGCTGAAGAGGGTTGGAAAGACGAAGGGTTAGACGATGTGACTTGGTTGTTAGTAGCAGTTTGCAAAGACAACTGCTGCAATTGGCTCAACAAGTTCACTGCATTTGTGTCTATTGATCCAATGATACCATCTGCATGGGGACCTGGCTTCGACTTGGCTATATCAACCTTAGACCCAGGAGCATCTAGCAAGATTTTTTGTAGGATCCCAGACTGATAGTAAATCAATTCTAATTGTTGGGCCCTAAAAATAGCTTGCTCCTCAGAATAGACTCCGGACATGGAGACATCCTTAGAGATTTCAGGTTGTAAAGATTTCAAAAATCATTTGAGATGGTATTCCGGAGGGATTTTAGCTTTAATGAGCCCTTTTCTCCGTCTCCATTCCGAAATATGGTCAAAAATGTGAGTTGCCGTGTCCTGACGGAAATTGGCCAGAAGTTCAATTCCAGCATCATAACGAATGGGAAACTGGAAATGATTTAAGAAAATATTAGCTAAGTCAGTGAAGGATGTAAAGCTACCCAATGGCAACTCTATATACCACTTGGCTACATTACCAGTCAAGGTGCGTTGAAAAAGTCTCAACCTAATCGAGTCATCAATAAGAGAGTTTGATGAGCACCACAAATGGAATGTGGTTACATGGTCGCCTGGGTCTTCACTGCCCTTCCCTTCAAATTTTGGAATGTCCGAAGGGAGTTTGGTTGGGACCAGAGGCTAGGCCGAGTTGTACTTGATTCGATCGTTTGTTAATTTCATGATATTTGGCAAGTTCAAAGTTGCGAGAAAAGGAAGCCTAAGAGGACCTTGGGGGTTCCACCTTGACTGGGCAGAGCTCCCAAAGTTCTGAAAAGATTGGCCTGGATTTTGAAAGGCACCAGGCTATCCGAAGTATCTAGCAGAACCAGCTGAACCAAAAGGCAAGCCTTGTGATCCAGCAAAACTCGGAGTTTGACCAACGCTGGCCGCAAAACCTCCATAACTGTCAAAGCTTCCTCCTAAAGGATTATAAGGAGTGGATAACCCCTGATAGGGATTCTAAGCAGTAGCTAAGGGAGGAATACTTCAAAACAAACTAACTATGGAGTACTGCCCACTCCCTTGTTGGCCGAAAAATGGATTCCTAGTTCCCATGCCACTAACCGCAGGGTTAGTCCAACCTTGGAAAGGATTGTTGCTTTGTCCTGTAGAAGAAAAAGGTATAGATCCTACTGTCGGGTTGGAATGTGGTATATGTGTTATAGACATTTTTGGGCACTACAACCCCAATCATACATTTCCATAAACCAAGGGCTCTTAAGTCCCTAAAAGTGTTGTTCCATACCCTAAAAGAACAAGGTCAGCTGATTACATCATCTCCCAGAATTTCTCCACAGGAAACTGCTCAGAACTGGTCAAAACTGGACCATACAGGTTGCTCAGTGCTAAGGGTTCGATGCATCCTACCTACCCAGTGTAAAGGGTGTGATGCATACTAAAAAGCCCTTCTGTAGGGTGCGATGGGCAAGAGTGGACAAATGGCAGAGACAGTTTGTGAGGTGGATGATCATAGAATCTTCCAGAAAATTCTCCTATGACACTTGCCTCTCTGAATTCACCCAGGGATGAGTAGGAGATCATCAATCTCCAAGTGGAATCAAGAACTATCAGAGAGAGGACACTAATCAAAATCCCAGAAGCTGACTCACCCCCCTACAATCATCTATATATGGATCCCTCATCCCAGATATCCAAAGGCTGGAATTTTGTATCTTGTAAGGAAGTGTTGTTGGTTTCTTGGTGGAACATCATAGTGTTGGGTGATATAAGCTTTTCATGAGGTGAAGAAGGGCTTTCATGCTGGGAGGATGATGCTAGGTCAGAACAATTGGTTGTAATCCTCTTTGCTATTCTTGATACTAATAAAAATATTCAAGTTTTCCTCCACATTCTTGTATGTTTGATGATATATGCATTTGTGTGGTCAATATATATCTGGTCCTATATTGTTTATGATTGTAGATCTCTGTTCTTCGATAGTATTGTGCTACTTTGATCCCACAGGTGCTCTTTGAAGCTTGGTAGACGAAGGAAAAGCAGAAAGGATTTGTCAGAAGGGAGAGGAACCAAGCAAGGAACCAAGCACAAGACTGAGGTTAGTGTCCTTTTTCCCCTCTTATCTACTTCTCATAAAGGAAAGTGAAAGTAGTTTTAGTTTGTTTGTTTCTAAGATAGCTACCAGTCTTAGTGGGACTAGCAGCTCTAAGTGTGTTATAGAAATTTTTGGGCACTGCAACCCCAATCCTAAATGTCCATAAACCAAGGGCTCCTAAGTCCCTAAAAGTGTTGTTCCAACCCATAAAAAAACAAGGTCAGCTGATCACATCATCTCCCAGAAGTTCTCCATGAAAAACTACTCAGAACTGGTCAAAACTGGGCCATCTCTCCTGCTCCATGGACAAAGTGCATTGTATCCCACCTAAATACATAGAGAGGGTGCGATGCATGTTGAAAAGCCCTTCTATGGGGTGTGATGGGCGAGAATGGACAAATGGCAGAGGTCGTGTGCGAGGTGAAAAATCATGGAATCTTCCAGAAACTTCTCCTGTGACACTTGCCTCCCTTAATTCGCCCAAGGATGAGTAAGAGATCATCATTCTCCAAGTGGCATCAAGAACTATCAGAGAGAGGACACTAATCAAACCCCAGAAGCTAACTCACTCTCCTTTCAAACATCTATATATGGATCCCTCATCCCAGAGATCCAGAGGCTGGAATTTTGTATCTTATAAGGAAGTGTTGTTGGTTTCTTGCTACAACATCATAGTGTTGGGTGATCTAAGCTTTTCATGAGGTGAAGAAGGGCTTCTTGCTGAGAGGATGACGCTGGGTCAGAACAATTGGTTGTAATCCTCCCCTGTTCTTTTCTTGATATCAATAAAGCTATTCAAGTTTTCCTCCATGTCCTTGCATATTTTTATGATATATGTTTGTGTATGGTCAATATACATCTGATCTTATATTGTTTATGCTAGTAGATCTCTGTTCTTGGATAGTATTGTGCTGCTTTGATTTCATAGGTGCTCTTTGAAGCTGGGCTGACGAGGAAGCAAGCAACAAAGATCCATCAGAAGGGAGAAGAATCAAGTGAGGAACCAAGCGCAAGATTGAGGTTGGTTCTTTCATTCTTCTCTTATCTATTAGTCATAAAGGAATACGAAAGTAGCTTTACTCTGTTTGTTTCTAAGGTTGCTACCACCCCTTAGTGGGATTAGCAGTTCTGCATAGACACTATTCCCGGTAACAAAATGGCGACTCCACTGGGGAGCGACTAGATTGTTTTTTAGCCCATCTTTGTTTCTTTTATAAAATTACAGACAAAGCCTGAAGCCAAGCCAGCTAGCCTTCGAACTGCATTTGTTTTACGAATGCAAAGTAGATCAATGTTGCTTCAGTCAATCTTCAGGTTTTGTTTATGAATTAAACAATCGATCTAAAAACAGACTAATTTCCTTGAGTGGTAGCTCTAGTAACCTCCTTAGATCCACCTCTATGTTTTGCATATACTGAACATTGCTTTCTTAGCTTAAATCCCCGAAATGAATTGCAAATTGTGAGTAAAAACTTGTTTAAAGTCTCGTTCTGGTACCATCGCACCCTGCTTTAAAGGTAGTCTGCTTACAGCGCACTTCCCAAGTGTAGTAGGTGCGCTGAAAGCAGAGTTCCCTGTGTGACAGGTGCGCTGGTCAGATAAGGTTAACTCTACCTTAAGGCTTTGGTTTTTCACTCACTGTTTTCAGTCCTATTCTGGAGTTTAGCTTTCTATGATCAGTGTATCTCTGTAAGAACCCCCTTCCTTTACATCTTTCCGCCTCCATAGTGCAAAGAACTGTAAGTGTTTTTATGTATTTTGCATCATTTTCAGTTCTCTTTTGCAAAAAAGTAGCATAATCGAGCTATCGTTCTTTGATCTGAAAGTGTCGTAGCTGTCGTTTTCATCCATAGAAGACAATCCCCTTGCTTTGGTAGTTGATTATACAAGTTACTATTGCATATGATTTGAATTAGTAGCTTTTAAAGTGTCGAAAAGCAATTTTTCGTTTCGAAATCGCAAAGTGTCTCTCTTACTCTCACTTCATTTTGAAAAGAAATTTGTTGAGTATTGTCGCTTTGGAAATAATTCAGATTTGCGCTTAGCTTTCTTATCATCACATACATTAAGAAAGCTAAAAAACAATACATGCATGTGCATTTTCATTTAGACTGCTTGTCGTTTTGATTTAGGACAGTGCATATAGTGTGTGCTCTATGCTCTATGCTGAAAGAAAATCATCTCTCTTTCCTTAGTAGCTAGGATTTTCATTGCTGAAAGAAGATTAAATGACTGTTTATCATCTTAGACTGCATTTTAGGAATTGTACATCTACATCACGCGGTGAACCTGAAAGGCAAATTTCATAAGCAAGATCAACTATAAAATAAATTCAATGAATCTAAAAACTCTTTGGAACCTAACGCACAACATTTAGAAGTCTAGGCTAGAGACGTGTTCTGGCGTCGTAAAATGTGGTAACTGTTGCTTTCATTGTTGGTTGGGTGATTTCTCCACTTTGAGATGATAAGTGCCAATACGGACTTGTGCTCCCATGTACCGTCGAGTATATATTAGGAGACCACAATAGGCTTTATCCTTTATCCATAGGAAGCCATGTCTGCCGCCCTATCGATCGCAATGCACTGAACACAGCATTCGGGAAGATTGACTGCTGTACCGTAAAAAGTATTCTACAGTTTTGCGATTGGTTTGGTAATCCCTCTGTCTAGACTTCCAGAGCAGTCTCTTTTGTTCCTTTTCAGACTCCTTAAAGGAAAAGGTCCATCTGAGCACTTGTCACTTCAGGCTCATTAAAAATCGAAGGCAACTAGAGTCATCTTTTTTTTTTCTCGACTCTTAAAAATTGAAAAAACAAGTTGTGTCAAAGCGTCTAAAATTTATTTTAAATGGAATAAATATCACCTTTCTTACGTTGATCTTGAGTTGAAGAAAATGGAGTCCACCAACCAAGGGGTTCCTCTTGGAGGAAATCCTAGTCCCTTCTCCTCTTGGGGAGATGTTGGTGCACCCCATATGGCCACATTGTCACTTCCTGGATTGACGATTGGCTTGCCCGTATGGCTTTTCTCAACTTCTATCATTCAGAATACCATAACTCCTGAACAGTCAAGTCAGCAACTAAATGATACCAGAGTTACCCCCCAACCTTCTACTTCATCTAATTCCTCCTCTCCTCCTTCCTCTTCGCTTGATGAAGCTGGTAAAGCCAAAAATCAAGTAACTGAGAAGAAAAAGGAGAAGAAGAAGAAAGAAAAGAAGAAGAAGGAGCCAAAGGCGAAAAGGGGCAACCAGACATCATCTAGTGAAAATCCACACACTGCACTGACCAGGCCTAAATCGCCATGCATCATTTGCAATGGAGACCACTATCATCGAGATTTTCCTTGCATCCCTCGGATCTTAAGGGACTGGTCTCCTCGTTTGCACAACCCGGTGTCATCAACCTCTGATGATCATGTTGAGAATACACCGTCAACTAGTGAAAGTGAAGTCTTTGGACAAAAAGGGAACCGCAGATTTCCTTGTAAACTGTGTGAAGGCGATCACGCCGTCCACTGTTGTCCCTTCCTAGACGAGGCTAAAAGAGTTTTGGACGAATGTCCGAGTTCACCGGTACAGCTTCCACCAGGATATAAGAAACTCTTGCCAAGTCCCTCACTAGTTGAAAATTCAGCTGGCACGCCATTGTGTTTAGCCGAAACATCTATCATCGAAGATGAACCTTCTGGATCCATACCAGACGAAAGTCAAAAGGTCGAGACGACAGTTGACCCGGTGTCGCCTTCAGAAGATCTATCTTTAGATGATATAATCACCAAGGAGAATAAGAACGACACCGTTCAAATTCTCTTCGTGAACACAGACTCCGATGAACATAGGGACAGTCTACCCGTTCCTTTACCGCAAGAAGGAAGTTCATTAGAGTCATACCCGGCTGTCTATTCGGTCCCACCTCCAAGTAACCTAGTTGTTTCCTTCGACTGGAATCTACTAGGCAAACCCCGTTTACCGACTAGTGTACCATTTCGAATTATTGTACAAGCATACAAAATGGTCATGTCCGGTACCATCATAGATGAAGGGGCGTCTGTGAGTATCCTTTCCTCAATAGCTTGGGAAGTGCTTGGCTCGCCACCGCTTCTGCCTGAGATGAGAAATCTGACAGGCTTCGACAAAGGAACCAGTCGACCATTAGGGATCCTTCCCAATGTGCCCATAACATTGAGAAGGAAAACCGTTCATGTAAACGTAATGGTAGTTCAAGGACCCTTGGATTATAATCTACTCCTTGGACATGACTATATTTATAGCATGGGAGCCGTCGTCTCCTCACTCTTTAGAGTAATGTGTTTTCCGCACGAAGGCAGAGTAGTCAAGCTCGTAGACCAACTGTCGTTTCCCAACTCACACATAGCTAGTAGTCAAATACCATCCCTGAATGGTATTTTCACGCAAGGAATCTCTCATCAAATCCCAGTCCGTCCACCTGATGAACGCGAGTGATTCGGAGGGTATGACTGAATCCCAGGGGGCATGCACCCTGGCCTGTTTCGACAGAAAACCTTGGGTATAGGGTAGGTTTCCATGGAGGATATATGACTTGTTGACACACCCGTCCATTTTGGAAAATGGGATTAGACTGGAATAAGGTACCTCTGTTAAGGTAAGACTTTCCCAATAGAACAAATGTTTTGTCTGCAAATTGAGGGGTAACATGGAAAAGGTAGGCCTTTCCCGATAAAGAAAATGTTTTGTCTGACAAATTGAGGGGTAACCTGGAAACTCTACTTCGCTATACCTGGGGGCATGCAAACCTTTTGGCATGCAAGCGAAGAGTGACCATTTATTTTTTAAATTTATAGGTCCTCTAACCCTTTAAACTCGTAGGATTGGGCGTTTCCTAGCTTGCATAAAGAAAGGATGCGGAGCAAAGCTTCGTAAGGTGCAAGCTCCACAAAAATGGCATCTTCGTTGAGACATCTGTATTATACGACTGGATCGAGTAGTTTTATCATGGAATTCAAGCTCGTTAAAAAATAAACATAAGCAATGAGCAAATGTTTCCCCCAGAGTTTAAGCTCATTAAAAAATGAACCAACCTCTGATAAATAACCATCGTGAATGCTTATTATCAGCCCTTGAAGCCTTGGTCATGTTCTCATCATCACCTCCACTCTACATTGTCCGATCGTTCACTTCCATGTGATTGTTACCCCTTTTGAGGAACAGCTGCGAAAAGTGATACAGTTAGCCATCCTTGTGACCCTGCCGTGATTGGAAAATTCCAAACATTACCTGGAATTAGTTGCTATCCGAAACTATCACTTGTTCCTCAAAAAATGAGTCTCCTTTAAGCTCTTTTCATCTAACTCATAAAAAATGAAAAGATTGCCGAGAAATTGGCCTCTCCAGCTCATTAAAGTGACCAAAAGTGCTATCCCTCCTTTAGATTTTAATCTTTTTGGACCCGAGGGATTATTGCATAAAAAGATCAAGCGCTTGTCTTGTTCGGCTCGTTAAAAATACCAAAAATTCATCCCTTTCATATTGTTTTATACTTTTTCGGACCTAAGGGATTATATGACGAAAAAGGAACTATTGGACTTTCCTTTACGTCCCTTTCAAACTCTCTAAAATTGAAAAGGACCGAGTTGTCTTTGTCATTAAACTCGTTAAAAGCTAATAGCGACAAACTTGTCCTCGCAGACAAGACCGAGTTTCACTATCGCTAGGCTCGTTAAAACATAGCAATGGGTTTGCCCGAAGGGCAGATTATAGAACAAGCATATGTTATCCTCCTCAAGCTTGACAAAAATAAAGAGGTACTGATCAGCAATGCCTGGGGAAAATTGGGAAGAAAACATGAAAAAACTTTGTTGGTAGCAAGTCGCTCTTGAACATGACACTTTCACTCCGCATCCGAGTCGGGTTGGGTTGTTCCATTCGCCGGTCACATCACCATGGTTCCATCACACCATCCATATTTGGGGTTAATGCTACCAATCTATCATGTCAGTGTCGCCGATATGTTCAAGAGAAGTCACTCAGAGAATTCACCTGTGTCTCACCCACTGCAATACATTCATTCTCCATATTTTCATGACCGCCATCCTGAACCTTGTATCCTCAGATCGTTTTCACCTCCATTAAAATCATTTGCTCCATTCCATGTCATAGATGTGGGATTCATTAAAGCCCTCCTGTGACGGATCGCTTCTTGTCGAAATCAACTCATTATCCAAGAAGCTGATTTAGGAACAACCCTTCCAGTGCTTTGAAGCTTGCATGCCTCAATGGCAAGTTTCTCACTTCTGGTGATAGGTTTACATCACTGGCCTTCGACCGAAAGATTTTGCATGGTGTTCGATGCCAAGTCCCTCTTTCACACCATGCGAATTGTACTGCAGTACCTTGAGGGTCATCATCATTATCGGTGATTCCTCTCGTGCCTGTTAACAGCTTACATCATTGGCTGGTAATCAGGCAATGTCTTTCCATGTTCGACTCCAAAACATCTCTCACATGGATCGACTTGTACTTCGAGTGAAGATCGAACGAGATTGAAGACCCCAGATCTAGTTTCATCCATCCGGGCTGCGAAATACATTCAGGAAATAAAGACATCCAGTGTACATCATTGCTGCACAGATAATCATCCAACCTAAGGGATGATGGCTCTACCGGAATCATCAGTCTGCACTTAGACGATTGTCTGTCCTATGTACATGAAAATGAATTTATAAAGCTGAGCATGGGAATGCCCGATTCGGCTAGGAAATGAAAAATATTATGAAGATATTGTGTTGTATTGTATCTTATTACAGGTCGCCTTCCAGCTCGAGAAACTTCGGATCCTCATGATAAAGCATTTCACCCGACATCAAAAATTAATTAATGACCTCATGCTTTAGGGGCAACTGTTATAGACATTTTTGGGCACTGCAACCCCAATCCTAAATGTCCATAAACCAAGGGCTCCTAAGTCCCTAAAAGTGTTGTTCCAACCCCTAAAAGAACAAGGTCAGCTGATCACATCATCTCCCAGAAGTTCTCCATGAAAAACTACTTAGAACTGGTCAAAACTGGGCCATCTCTCCTGCTCCATGGACAAAGTGCGCTGCATCCCACCTAAATACATAGAGAGGGTGCGATGCATGTTGAAAATCCCTTCTATGGGGTGCGATGGGCGAGAATGGACAAATGGCAGAGGCAGTGTGCGAGGTGGAAAATCATGGAATCTTCCAGAAACTTCTCCTGTGACACTTGCCTCCTTGAATTCGCCCAGGGATGAGTAAGAGATCATCATTCTCCAAGTGGCATCAAGAACTATCAGAGGGAGGACACTAATCAAACCCCAGAAGCTAACTCACTCTCCTTTCAAACATCTATATATGGATCCCTCATCTCAGAGATCCAGAGGCTGGAATTTTGTATCTTATAAGGAAGTGTTGTTGGTTTCTTGCTGCAACATCATAGTGTTGGGTGATATAAGCTTTTCATGAGGTGAAGAAGGGCTTCTTTCTAAGAGGATGATGCTGGGTCAGAACAATTGGTTGTAATCCTCCCCTATTCTTTTCTTGATATCAATAAAGCTATTCAAGTTTTCCTCCATGTCCTTGCATATTTTTATGATATATGTTTGTGTATGGTCAATATACATCTGATCTTATATTGTTTATGCTAGTAGATCTCTGTTCTCAGATAGTATTGTGCTACTTTGATTTCACAGGTGCTCTTTGAAGCTGGGCTGACGAGGAAGTAAGCGGCAAAGATCCATCAGAAGGGAGAAGAATCAAGTAAGGAACCAAGCGCAAGATTGAGGTTGGTTCTTTCATTCTTCTCTTATCTATTAGTCATAAAGGAATACGAAAGCAGCTTTACTCTGTTTGTTTCTAAGGTTGCTACCACCCCTTAGTGGGATTAGCAGTTCTGCATAGACACTATTCCTGGTAACATAGTGGACACTAGATTTCCCGATTACAAAATGGCGACTCCACTGGGGATCAAATAGATTGTTTGTTTGTCTATATTTGTTTGTTTTATAAACTTACAGATGGAGCCTGAAGTCAAGCCAGCTAGCCTTCGAACTGCATTTGCTATGCAAGTGGAAAGTAGATCAATGCTGCTTCAGTCTATCTCCAGGTTTTGTTTATAAACTGAACAATCGATTTGCAAACCTTCTAATTGCCCTAGTGGTGGCCCTAGTAACATCATTAGATCAACCCCTGTGATTTATATTTACTGAACATCACTTGCTCAGCCTAAATCCCTAAACTGAGCTGCAAATTGTGACTCGGAACCCAGTTGGAGTCTCGTCCCTAGACCATTGCACCTTCTCCGCTTGGGAATCTGGATGCATCACACCTCCCGTGTGCAATAGGTGCGCTGCATCGCACTTTCCCTGTGTTACAGGTGCGCTGATCAGACAAGAACTCTTCTGCTCTCAGATTTTGGTTTCTGTGTTCACTCTCTTTAGCTTTATTCAGGAGTTTTTCTATCTGTGATCAATATACCACTGTGGAAAATCCCTTCCTTTCCATTATTCTGCCTCCATTGTGCAAAGAACTATGAATTTTTTTATGTATTGTGTGCCATTTTCAGTTATCTTTTACAAAGAAGTAGCATAATCAAACTGTCGTCTTTTGATTTGAAAGTGTCGCAAGTGTCGTTTTCAGTCAAAGAAAAGAATTCTATTGTTCTGGACGATCAATTATATGGTTACTCTTGTATTTGATTTGAATTAGTAGTTTTTCAAGTGTCGAAAGTAGTTTTCAATTCAAAATAGCAAAGTGTCGTCATTATCTTCCTTTCGTTTTGAAGAGAAATTTGTTAATACTGTCGCTTTGAAAAGATAATTCAGATTTGTACTTAGCATTCTTCTTATCATTCACACATTAAGAAAGCTGAAAACAAATACATGCATGTGCATTTGCATTTAGACCGCTTGTTGGTTTGATTTAGGACAGTGCATCTAGTGTGTGCTCTCTGCTCTATGTTGAAAGAATATCATCACTCTTTCTTTAGTAGCTAGGATTTTCATTGCAAAAAGAAGATTAAACAATTGTTTATCATCTTAGATTGCATTTTAGGAATTATATATCTACATCACACGGTGAACCTGAAAGGAAAATTTCTTAAGAAATATCAACTGTAAAATAAATTCAATGAACATAAAAATGCTTTGGAGCCTAACACACAACATCTAGAAGTCTAGGCTAGAGACGTATTCTGGCGTCGTAAAGCCTGGTAACTGTCACTTTCATTATTAGTTG
This sequence comes from Pinus tabuliformis, assembly GCA_031772625.1. Classification (NCBI taxonomy): domain Eukaryota; kingdom Viridiplantae; phylum Streptophyta; class Pinopsida; order Pinales; family Pinaceae; genus Pinus; species Pinus tabuliformis. Next base: position 1,420,245,936 of record CM062818.1, on the reverse strand, counting down.
GGTGATTCCTCCTCTCTGAGATGACAAGTGCTAGTACAAACTTGTGCTCCCACGTACCGTCGAGTATATATTGGGATACCACAATATGCTATATCCTTTATCCATAGGAAGCTGTGTCTGCCGCCCTATCGATCACAATGCACTAAACACAACATTCGGGAAGATTCACTGCCGTACCGTAAAAAGTATTCTGTAGTTTTTTGATTGGTTTGGTAATCCCTCTGTCTAGATTTCCAGAGTAGTCTCTTTCATTCCTTTTCATACTCCTTAAAGGAAAAGGTCCATCTGAGCACTTGTCACTTCAGGCTCATTAAAAATCGAAGGCGACTAGAGTCATCTTTTGTTTTTTCTCGACTCTTAAAAATTGAAAAAACAAGTTGTCTCAAAGCGTCTAAAATTTATTTTAATCGAAATAATATCACCATTCCCATGTTGGTCTTAGGTTGAGAAAAATGGAGTCCACCAACCAAGGATTTCCCCTTGGATGGAATCCTAGTCCTTTCTCCTCTTGGGAAGATGTTGGTGCACCTCATATGGCCACATTGTCACTTCCAGGATTGACTATTGGCTTGCCAATATGGCTCTTCTTGACCTTCGTTGTTCAGAACACCGTAATTCCTGAACAATCGAGTCGGAAAGTAGATGATACTAAAGTTACCTCCCAACCTTCTACTTCATCCGATTCTTCCTCTCCTCCTTCCTCATCGCTTGATGAAGTTGGTAAAGCCAAAAATCAAGTAACTAAGAAGGGGAAGAAAGGGAAGGAGAAGAAAGAGAAGAAGAAGAAGGAGCCAAAGGGGAAAAGGGGTAACTAGGCATTGTCTAGTGAAAATCCACACACTGCACCATCCAAGCCTAAATCTCCATGTGTCATTTGCAAAGGAGACCACTATCATCGAGATTGTCCTTGCATCCCTTGGATCTTAAGGGACTGGTCTCCTCGTTTGCACAACCCAGTGTCATCAACCTCTAAAGATCATGTTGAGAGTACACCATCAACTAGTGAAAGCGAAGCATTTGGACAAAAAAGGAAATGTAAATTTCCTTGTAAACTGTATGAAGGTGATCATGTCATCCACCGGTGTCCCTTCCTAGATGAAGCTAAAAGATTTTTGGATAACTGTCCAGCTTCACCGCTACCGCTTCCTCCTGGATACAAGAAACTCTTGCCAAGTCCATCGCTAGTTGAAAGTCCAACCGACACGCCATTATGGTCGGTCGAAGCATAGGTCATTGAAGATAAACCCGCTGAATCCATACCAGACGAAAGTCAAAAGGTTGAGGCGGCAGTCAACCCAGTCTTGTCTTCAGAAGGTCCATCTTCAAATGATACAAACACCGAAGAGAATTAGAACGACACCATTCAAATTCTTTTCGTAAGCACAGACTCTGATGAACATGGAGGCAATCTACCCATTCCTTTACCACAGGAAGGAAGTTCATCAGAGTCATATCCGGCCGTCTATTCGGTCCCACTTCCAAGCAACCTAGTCATTTCCTTCGATTGGAATATACTAGGCAGACCTTGTGTACCGGCTAATGTACCATTCCGAATCATTATACAAGTTTACAAAATGATCATGGTCGGTACCATCATAGATGAAGGGGCTTCTGTGAGTATCCTTTCCTCAACTGCTTGGGAAGCGCTTGGTTCACCATCACTTCTGCCTAAAATGAGAAATCTGACAAGCTTCGACAAAGGAACCAATCAACCGTTAGGGATCCTTCCCAATGTGCCCATAACGTTGAGAAGGAAAAATGATTACATGAATGTAATGGTAGTCCGAGGACCTCTAGATTATAATCTACTCCTTGGACATGACTATATTTATAGCATGGGAGCCATTGTCTCCTCACTCTTTAGAGTAATGTGTTTTCCACATGAAGGCCGAGTGGTCAAGCTCGTAGACCAACTTTTGTTCCCTAGCTCACACATAGCTAATAGTCAAATGCCATCCATAAATGGTCATTTCGCACAAGGAATGTCTCATCAATCTCCAGTCCGTCCACTTGAAGAGCGCGAGTGATTCGGGAGGACATGACTGAAACCCAGGGAGCATGCACCCTAGTCTGTTTCGGCAGGAAAACCTTGGGTATGGGGTAGGTTTCCACGGAGGATAAATGACTAGTCTGACACACCCATCCATTTAGGAAAATGGGATTAGACTGGAATAAGATTCCCTCGTCAAAGTTATGTGAGTGGAGGCGACCGCGCCACTCACCTTTGTCTATTTCGGTAAACATCGCCAAGGAAGAATTTTGTTTGCAACGCGGTTGGAGAGCTTTCATATGGTAACTCGGAAACTCTAATTTGCTATGCCTGGGGGTATGCAAACCTTTTTGCATGCAAGTGAAGAGAGACCATTTATTTTCTTAGTTTGTAGTTTCTCAACCCTTTAAACTCGTAGGATTGGTCGCTCCTAGTTTTCATAATGAAAGGATCCGGAGCAAAGTTTCGAATGGTGCAAGCTCCCTAAAAATTGAACCTATCGATGAGACATCCTTATTATATGACTGGTACGAGCAGTTTTTATGTGAAGTTCAAGCTCGTTAAAAATTAAACCTTCGCAATGAGCAAACATTCCCCCAGAGTTTAAGCTCATTAAAAAATGAACCAATTTCCGGTAAATAACCATTGTGAATGCATTATCATCAGCTTTTGAGCCCTGTTCATGTTCTTACCATCACCTCCACTTTGTTTTAGTTGATCATTCACCTCCATTTGATTTTTTACCCCCTTTTGAGGAACAGCTGCGAAGAGTGATCCTGTTAGCCATCCTTGTGACACTGCCGTGATTGGAAAATTCCAAACCTTACCTGGAATCAGCTGCTACCTGAAATTATCACTTGTTCCTCAAAAAACGACTCTCCTTTAAGCTCTTTTCATTTGACTCGTAAAATATGAAAAGATTTCCGAGCAATTGGCCTCTCCAGCTCGTTAAAGTTACCAGAAGTGCTATCCCTCCTCTAGATTTTAATCTTTTTGGACCTGAGGGATTATTACACAAAAAGATCGAGCGCTTGTTTTGTTCACTCGTTAAAATTACCGAAAATTCATCCCTTTCGTATTATTTTATAATTTTTCAGACTTAAGGGATTATATGACAAAAAAGGATTATTGGAGTTTCCTTTACGTCACTTTCAGACTCTCTGAAACAGAAAAGGACCGAGTTATCTTTGTCGTTAAACTCGTTAAAACCGAATAGTGACAAACTTGTCCATATAGACAAGAACGAGTTTCATTGTCACTAGGCTCGTTAAAACATAGCGATGGGTTTTCCCAAAGGGAAAATTATAGAACAAGCATATGTTATCCTCCTCAAGCTTGACAAAAATAAAGAGGTACTGGTCAGCAATGACTGGGGAAAAATTGGGAAGAAAACTTGAAGAAACTTTATTGGTAGCAAGTCGCTCTTGAACATGACACTTTCACTCCACATCTGAGTCGGGTTGGGTTATTCCGTTCACTGGTCATATTACCATTGGTCCATCACACCATCCATATTTGGGTTAACGCTACCAATCCATGTCAGTGTCACCGGTATGTTCAAGAGAAGTCGCTCAGAGAATTCACCTCTGTCTCATCCGCTACAATACATTCACGCTCCATTCTTTCATGACCGCCACCCTGAACACTGTATCATCAGATCGTTTTCACCTCCAAAAATCATTTACTCCATTTCGTGTCGTAGATGTGGGATTCATTAAGGCCTTCCTATGACGGGTCACTTCTTGTCGACATCAGCTCATTATCTGAGAAGTCGACTTAGGAACAACCCTTTCAGTACTTTGAAGCTTGCATGCCTCAATGGCAAGTTTCTCACTTCTGGCGACAGGTTTACATCAATGGCCTTCGACGGAAAGATATTTCGTGGTGTTCGACACCAAGTCCTTTTTCACACCACGTGAATTGTATTATAGTACCTTGAGGGTCATCATCATTATCGGTGATTCCTCTTGTGCTTGTTAACAACTTACATCATTGGCTAGTAATCAGGCGATGTCTTTCCATGTTCGACTCCAGAACATCTTTCACATGGATCGACTTGTACTCCGAGTGAAGATTGGACAAGTTTGAAGACCCCGGATCTAGTTTCATCCATCCGGGCTGTGATATATTTAGGAAAATAAAGACATCAAATGTACATTGTTGCTGCACAAATGATCATCCAAATCAAAGGATGATGACTCTATTAGAATCATCAGTCACCTGCACAAACGGTTGTCTATCTTATGTACATGAAAATGAATTTATAACGCTGAGCATGGGAATGCCTGCCATAGCTAGATCATGAAAAATATTATGAAGATAATGTATTGTATTGTATCTTATTACAGATCGTCTTCCAGCTCGAAAAAACTTTGGATCCTCATGATAAAAAATTTCACCCGACATCAAAAGATTAACAACCTCATGCGTTAGGGGGCAACTGTTATAGACATTTTTGGGCACTGCAACCCCAATCATACATGTCCATAAACCAAGGGCTCCTAAGTCCCTAAAAGTGTTGTTCCATACTCTAAAAGAACAAGGTCAGCTGATTACATCATCTCCCAGAAGTTCTCCATAGGAAACTGCTCAGAACTAGTCAAAACTGGACCATACAGGTTGCTCAATGCTAAGGGTGCGATGCATCCCACCTACCCAGTGTAAAGGGTGCAATTCATACTGAAACGCCATTCTGTAGGGTGCAATGGGTGAGAGTGGATGAATGAAAGAGACAGTTTGCGAGGTGGATGATCATAAAATATTCCAAAAACTTCTCCTATGAGAGTACACCATCAACTAGTGAAAGCGAAGCATTTGGACAAAAAAGGAAATGTAAATTTCCTTGTAAACTGTATGAAGGTGATCATGTCATCCACCGGTGTCCCTTCCTAGATGAAGCTAAAAGAGTTTTGGATAACTGTCCAGCTTCACCACTACGGCTTCCTCCTGGATACAAGAAACTCTTGCCAAGTCCATCGCTAGTTGAAAGTCCGACCGACACGCCATTATGGTCGGTCGAAGAATAGGTCATTGAAGATAAACCCACTGAATCCATACCAGACGAAAGTCAAAAGGTTGAGGCGGTAGTCAACCCAGTCTTGTCTTCAGAAGGTCCATCTTCAAATGATACAAACACCGAAGAGAATTAGAACGACACCATTCAAATTCTTTTCGTAAGCACAGACTCCGATGAACATGGAGGCAATCTACCCATTCCTTTACCACAGGAAGGAAGTTCATCAGAGTCATATCCGGCCGTCTATTCGGTCCCACCTCCAAGCAACCTAGTCATTTCCTTCGATTGGAATATACTAGGCAGACCTTGTGTACCAGCTAATGTACCATTCTGAATCATTGTACAAGTTTACAAAATGATCATGTTCGGTACCATCATAGATGAAGGGGCTTCTGTGAGTATCCTTTCCTCAATTGCTTGGGAAGCGCTTGGTTCGCCATCACTTCTGCCTAAAATGAGAAATCTGACAAGCTTCGACAAAGGAACCAGTCGACCGTTAGGGATCCTTCCCAATGTGCCCATAACGTTGAGAAGGAAAAATGATTACATGAATGTAATGGTAGTCCGAGGACCTCTAGATTATAATCTACTCCTTGGACGTGACTATATTTATAGCATGGGAGCCATTGTCTCCTCACTCTTTAGAGTAATGTGTTTTCCGCATGAGGGCCGAGTGGTCAAGCTCGTAGACCAACTTTCGTTCCCTAGCTCACACATAGCTAATAGTCAAATGCCATCCATAAATGGTCATTTCGCACAAAGAATGTCTCATCAATCTCCAGTCCATCCACTTGAAGAGCGCGAGTGATTCGGGAGGACATGACTGAAACCCAGGGAGCATGCACCCTAGTCTGTTTCGGCAGGAAAACCTTGGGTATGGGGTAGGTTTCCACGGAGGATATATGACTAGTCTGACACACCCATCCATTTAGGAAAATGGGATTAGACTGGAATAAGATTCCCTCGTCAAAGTTATGTGAGTGGAGGCGACCGCACCACTCACCTTTGTCTATTTCAGTAGACATCGCCAAGGAAGAATTTTGTCTGCAACGCAGTTGGAGAGCTTTCAACTGGTAACTTAGAAACTCTAATTTGCTATGCCTGGGGGCATGCAAACCTTTTTGCATGCAAGTGAAGAGCGACCATTTATTTTCTTAGTTTGTAGTTTCTCAACCCTTTAAACTCGTAGGATTGGTCGCTCCTAGTTTTCATAATGAAAGGATCCGGAGCAAAGTTTCGAATGGTGCAAGCTCCCTAAAAATTGAACCTATCGATGAGACATCCTTATTATATGACTGGTACGAGCAGTTTTTATGTGAAGTTCAAGCTCGTTAAAAATTAAACCTTCACAATGAGCAAACATTCCCCCAGAGTTTAAGCTCATTAAAAAATAAACCAATTTCCAGTAAATAACCATTGTGAATGCATTATCATCAGCTTTTGAGCCCTGGTCGTGTTCTTACCATCACCTCCACTTTGTTTTAGTTGATCATTCACCTCCATTTGATTTTTTACCCCCTTTTGAGGAACAGCTGCGAAGAGTGATCCTGTTAGCCATCCTTGTGACACTGTCGTGATTGGAAAATTCCAAACCTTACCTGGAATCAGCTGCTACCTGAAATTATCACTTGTTCCTCAAAAAACAACTCTCCTTTAAGCTCTTTTCATTTGACTCGTAAAATATGAAAAGATTTCCGAGCAATTGGCCTCTCCAGCTCGTTAAAGTTACCAGAAGTGCTATCCCTCCTCTAGATTTTAATCTTTTTGGACCTGAGGGATTATTACACAAAAAGATCGAGCGCTTGTTTTGTTCACCTCGTTAAAATTACCGAAAATTCATCCCTTTCGTATTATTTTATAATTTTTCAGACTTAAGGGATTATATGACAAAAAAGGATTATTGGAGTTTCCTTTACATCACTTTCAGACTCTCTAAAACAGAAAAGGACCGAGTTATCTTTGTCGTTAAACTCGTTAAAACCGAATAGCGACAAACTTGTCCATATAGACAAGAACGAGTTTCATTGTCACTAGGCTCGTTAAAACATAGCGATGGGTTTTCCCAAAGGGAAAATTATAGAACAAGCATATGTTATCCTCCTCAAGCTTGACAAAAATAAAGAGGTACTGGTCAGCAATGACTGGGGAAAAATTGGGAAGAAAACTTGAAGAAACTTTATTGGTAGCAAGTCACTCTTGAACATGACACTTTCACTCCACGTCTGAGTCGAGTTGGGTTATTCCGTTCACTGGTCATATTACCATTGGTCCATCATGTTATCACCCAGGTTGTTCCCTATGACTCCCAAGGGAATACGGCCGGGGTAACCACTAACCAGTCTTTGGATTACAGCTTCTAGCCAAGCTGTGATCAGAGAGGGCTCTCTCTTAATGATTGTTTCTGTTCTATTGGTTTTTTAGGCTAGCTGTGAAATTCAACTTTGGTTTAATTGTTTGGTTGGAAAAGGTTCAGTCTAAACTTGTATGCTCTTACCAAATCTTATATAACATTGGGCAATGGAGTCGGTGGTCCTTTGGTTTGGTGTGCTGTGTTAATACAGTAATGGAACTGCAGAGCAGGATAATTGTCTGGGAAACAATGCTTTGGAATTGAGTTTGGGTGTGATATGGTCAGGATAAGAAAGGCAATTAAGAATCTTTCTGTAGTCTGATATGAAAGAAAGCGATTGTTACCTGGAAGCATTGAAGAATTTCTAGATAACTTTCACAATATGGAATTAAATATAACATGAGCATTTAAGAATTCATGTCTGTTTTAATCTTGAAGAAAACATTTGCGGCAATATAAGATTGAGCACAGGGTGTGAAGAAACATGTCCTAAACTATTCTTTTTCTTTATCGCTAGATATGATGAAAACGTGAAAATGAAATAATACAGGGAAACAGAACAGAGTTTAAAGAAAACATATCATTCCACCAGACAACGCGGGAGTTCTGCAATAGCACTTAGATTATCAACAAGACACCAGAGTTCCAGGAAATCACTGAGCCGGAATTGCTCTTTGTATTAAACTTTTCTGAAAGTACAGAGTATACATGCCTCAGAGTAAAATTTACCAACCCCTTATGCGTTACTAAGGGGGGTATATATACAAATTTACATTAGAAAATATCTGAATGAAGAGTAAATGCTCCATAAATGTCCTACCAACTGCTGGAGTGCAGCAGCTGAAAAAGTAAATGTTGTAATAACTTTTAGTCCCTTAGCTGTCAAAAAATGGTCAGAGACTGTTGACTTGGTGGCAATTGGAGTCGGTTAGCGACGCGCTGTTCAAAACTTGGCTAGCCGTCATTGTCTATGCGATGAGTCACTTTCTGGCCGCTTTTTAAACGCTAACCTTTTTGCTGTCTGTCTTCTGGTGACCTGGAGCTGCCAGTGGCCGAATGATTTGAAGCTATCGTGGCAAAATTTGGAGCATGGCCTGCCACCAGTCCTCCTTAGGCATTTGATGTCTCCGAATTTTTATTAGAGTCTCATCGGCCTCTGTATACCGCCAAAAGTTAGGAGGAGTTTCAAACAAATGATTTGCCTCACTTTCAATGAAGAATAGGCCTTCAAGTTTAGTGTACAAGCTCTGTCCTGTTGGAGGCCCTGTTTCCTCAGGAGTACTGCTTGATGCAGTGATTTGATTTTCAATGTAAGTAGCCATCCTGTTGGTGAATTGATCTCTGGAAATCAATTTCCCTGTGCTGTTCAGCAGGCCAGGCAATCCCCTTGCTTGCAGCATTCCCATTTTGAGTTTATACTCCTCCACCTCAGCCTGTATTTCATAGCATTTTCTTTCTACAGTCTGTACATAACTTCTGAGAGTTAGCACCTTTTTGGTTGTGAGGATGGCCTCTGTTCTGTTGACGATGCCAATGGCTGCCAGCACCTCTTTGTCTTGCCTGTTCAAAAAATCTATCAGTTGGTTTGCCTGTTCAGGTCTGTTTCCCAGCACTGTTTTGGCCCTCTGGATTTCTGTCTGTGCTTGGCCAATTAAATCCATGTACCCATGGATTGTTTTGATGGATTTCCATTGCTTGGTGATAGCTTGGGTAATCTTACCCCACAAAATTCTTTTTATGTCGGCCATGGTACTTTCCAGATTGAGCTCCTTTTCCAGGGCCTTTATTTTATCCTTCAGGGCCTTAATTTCTCTGTTCTGCTCTGCTACTGTTACCTTTGATTTATCATATTTGGCATCTATCTCTGCCAATTTTTCTTTTGCTTTCTTTATTTCATCCGCCTGGAGCTCCATTTCCTTGACAGCCTTGGTCAATTCTTCTACGCTCGGGTGTGCATCTGGAGCTGCTGTTGTGCCTGCTGCTTCTGTTGTGGGGGCCACTATTGCCCCTGAAGTTGTTGCTGTTGGAGGAGCCTGGAGTGTAGATTCTCCCTGTTTGTCTTGTAGCGTTCCTTCCAGCTCTTTCTCCAATTCTTTGATCCTCTGATCTTGCTGTAGAAGGAGGTCAAGTTGTTCATTAAGCTGTTTTTCTTTTTGTAGTTCTGCTGTCTGAGGGTGTTCTGTAGGTAACAGCCCCAACCTCTTCTTCATTGCATTCAGATCATCATCTTTCTTCTTTATGAGGGCCTTTACACCTGTTGGATCACTAGGATCATGCCCTAGATCAATAATAATCTCCTCCAAAGACTTTATTCTATTATCCTTGGCCTTAGAGGACATCCTCTCAAAATCTAGCTGAGTGTTTGTGTTCTTCAAGGAATCTTTCAGCTCATGGGCCAGTGTGGCCTTCTCTACCAATGTGGCATAGACCATCTCCCCAGTCTGCTTGTGGAGTTCAATCTGGTCCATAGGATGTATGTCTTTAGCTAGGACCTCCACCCTTGTTTAATCTGCAGTTGTCATTGGCTGTGGCCCCTTGGGTTTGAAATGGCTGAATATCATTTTTTCTTCCTCGAAGTCATAGACCGACATCAATCTTTCCTGCTGGGCTGGTGTAGCATCTATGAACTGTTTGTAAACCTCAGCCCTTAATAACTCATTTGCTGCCTTGATCTGTTTAAAAGAAGCCTTAGTGCCTTTAGGCTTCTGGCTTATGGGAAGGTCCACTAATAGGAGTGGACTCTTCTCTTTCTCTTTTAGAACCCCTCTCCTCATGGGCTGGGGTTTGCAAAATAGGTGCTGTAGGAGTCTCAGTTTGTGGAGGAGGAGTTTGATCTTTCTGCTGCTCTGCTTGTTCCTCCCTCTGCAGCTCATTTTGCTGCTTAGTTTGCTGTTCAGTTGAGGGGGTTGCCTTCTCTTTCAGTGTTTCATGTTCTGCATCCATTATGCCTTTGCCTTTATCCACTGCTACTGCCGATGTAGAGGGTGCCTGTGGTGCTGTCCTTGTCACTGAGGTCCCTTCTCCCACTGAGTGAGGCGGCCTGAAAGGTACCTGCTGCACATAGTCCAGGTCAATAGTCTTCTCAAGCTCTTTCATGTTTTTAAGCATTCTTTCTTCTTTAGTTAAACTCTCCACTAGAGTGTCCAGCTGCCATTCTTGCAAGTTGGCATACTTTTCTATGTGTGGGTAGTGGCAGTGCTTAATACCTAGGAGTCTGTACTTGTTTCTCCTAGCAGTGATGAAACCTTGAGGGTCATAAGGGACCCATCGAAAACTATAGGACAATTTATATTTGTCTTTGAGGATCAAGTCTGCAGATTCCCATCCTTCCTTCTTGTTCATGATGAAGGGGCCCAACTCATTTTTGAAATTAAGGTGGGCCTTTTCCTTGGAGCTGTGGAAATGGGTGAGGTTTGACTGAATTAATTGCCTGTAATACTCCAAGGCAAATAATCTCATAGGTACATACATGGGGAGCCTGTATGGACAGAGCTCACAGCCATATACCCTGAACACAGTATGGTGTTCATATAGGTACCAGTCACCTATTTTTTACTTCTTAGATAGCTGCATAGCTTTCTTGATCTCATTAGATATTCTAGGTGGAGGGGACCTCATCAGCATGCAAGAGACTGGGTACACAAACTGGTCAACAAATTCACAGTAGGTATAGGGTGAATTTGTGACTTTATGATAAACTGAGGTCCAGAAGATGACAGATCTTCTCTCCCCTTTATTATCCAGCCTTCTGATGTAGCATGGGAAGGCTTCAGAACGATGAAACATGAACAGATGGTAGATGTAAGCTGAGTATCTGAAGACCCCCTGTTTGTCCACTTTGCTTAATTGATCATGAATCTTATTGGCTATAAACTTAGCAAAGTTATACTTTCGGGCAGGGGGTTGACGCGGGCTGTAAGCAGACAGCAACACTAGCATGGATTTATCCACATGCTTACTGTTTTGGTATCCCAATACATAGGCTATCATGTCTAGTAATAGCCTGCCTATATCATCGAAATGCTCCCTCAGATAGGGAGGTGGCCCTGTAGGCTGGCATTCAGGTCTCATGAAGTTCCGGGTGACCTTTTGCAGCTCCTCACTGGTCATCTTATCACCAGTTTCCAGCAAATAAGTTGTGGAGAAAGGGATCAGCAACTCTGTCTGATCAAACTGTAACATGTTGTTGATGGAGTCAGCATTTATATAGAAGAGGATCCTCCCTGATGGAGTATTGACAGCTCTGTGCTGGACATCATAGTGTTCAGCACATAGGCGAATGATTTCAGGGAAAACATTCACAGCTGGGAGACAGTAATAGGGCAGGTTTGACTCCCATATCCCATGTGTACCATGCCCATCCTTATAATCTTCCCTTAGTTGAGTGAAGATCTTCAAGAAGTCCCTGTCTCCCTCAAAGTCCTCAATGAGACAATCTTTGTCAATGAATGGCAAGGCCTCCAGCCCCTTGTTGGTTTGATTTAATGGAGCTGTACTGAGGGAAGAGGAAGCAGAGGCTGCCATGCTATAATCTGAATTTGTGCAGGTGGAGGTACTGGCTTGACAAGTCTATAAAGACTTAAGTAGCAGGTGAACTGTAAACACCGTCTGGTGTCCTCTTTTAGTGAATAAAGGCAAACAGGTTTGTAAGTTGCTGCAAGATTCACAGGGATGTGAATTGCTAATAGATAAGTTGCAGAGATATTGATGTTTCTTTTTATAAAGAATGCAGGTGGCCTGTACTCGGCAAAAGGGAACAATGCCGAGCACCTCGGGGGCAATTTACAGTTTTAGCCCGCGGACTGATCGCTCCAATGTCGAATTGTGGTTTAGGGATGGTGCAGATTGCTTGGGTTTAGTTTAGGTAATCAGGCAGAACTGACTTAAGTGGTTTTACCAGTCCTTTAATGGTGATTTTTACAGATAATTGGAATGCAGGGGCAAAGTGGGAAAACTGGCAAAATACCTGGAAAAACCGCTTCGGAAGCTCGCGGGCCGGGCTGTGGAGACTTAGTGCCGTCAAATTCCGAACTTTCAGCGGTTGAATCGTCGAATTTGATGGCTGGCTGAGAGAATTCGCGGCAGCTGTTGGCAACGGATAGTTCTCTTTTGCATGAAAATGACCGAAAACGGCTCATTTAGTCGTTTAAAACGTTAATTTTGGCAAAAGTGTGCACTTGGCGCTTTTCCGCCGATGACGTCAGCATGACGTCATGGCGGGACCCGGGTACGGAGGTGACGTGGCAGCGGAGGTGTCTGCCAGGGTGGCAGGACATGGCGGCGGGCGGATGCGGTGGCAGGTCCGCGTGGAGGGCCACGGGACGCTGGGGCGGGCACTGGTGAGGTGACGTCAGGGTGACGTGCCAATGACGTAGGAGGGAGAGCGGTAACAGGGGTGGCGGTAAGCGGGTTCCCCGCACCACCTTTGGGCAAAGGCGGTAACGGGGAGGGGGGCTCCGAACAACCCCACCGCCTGCCACGCATCCCCTGTACGGGATGGCCAAAACCACTTTCCCCGGACGCTAAAGGTCGGCAGGTCGGGGAGTGAGAATGACCGCCCACCTTTAGATCTGGGCGGTGGAGATCGGACGTCTGGCGGGCTCTCCGATGGATCGAGCAGGTTGGGGGGGGGGGGTCCCGCCGGCACCATAAAATATTGAATTTAATATTTGGGGCGGAGGACTATAAAAAAATGGGTTTTTCGTAGTGTTTTGGGTTTTCTGGGTTTTTTGCAAGGGTTTATACAAGAAAAGGGGTTTTTGTGTGTTTTTTAGCGGAGGGACGGTGAGGGTTGAGGGGAAGGATTTCTGCTCATAACCAGAGGTTAGAGCACATCCAAGACAAGGTTGACCACAGTCCCAGATGGACTGAAGTCCCCTTAGAACTTTATTTGGCTATAATGCCAAAAGGAGAATATGTAGATAATGCTGGGATTTATACACCATGGTGTTTAATACTAGTAGGGGAAAGGTATGATAGGGGAGTTATATAGTAAAATTAGATGTTAATATGGATGAGGAAGGCAAATGAAGGGGATATCACTAAGTTTATTTGCAATTTACTTAGTTTAGAGAGTAGATCAAAATGAAAAGATTTTTAGACAAGAAATGTGGCTTTTGAATGAGCAAGAACCACCATGAAACATGATCTTCTTCCATGAATCTCAGCTGATGAGGGGATGTTAGGAATGAAATGGAAGGGGGAAAGAGGGAGGTCAGTCATGCTCCTTGCTGTAACTTGATGGAGGTGAACACCTTGTCAATTAATTGACTTTACTCTGGTAAGCACAGTTAACATATGTGCAATGGTAAAGACAACCTTTCTGCAACCCCAACTACTTACCCAGCTACTTACCTAGCATTTTTTATTTCTCCTTGGAGGGTGCACTTGCACTTGCAAACCCTTACTTGCCTTTTCTTTTCTTTGGCTTTTTTTTTTTTTTCTTTGTTTTTCCTATCTACTTCTACCCTTATCACTTCCAAGGTCCTAGATTAAGCTGTTGGGAGCCTTTTCTTCTCTACCTGAACTATTTGTCTGCCAAGATTAAATAGTTTGGACAGACTTCCTTTCTCTATTCTACAACTGCAAAATTAAACCATGGAATGATCCAGATTAGACTGTTGGACCATCCATCAAAATTTTAAGTCCATACCAAGCTATAAGCACATATTAGACTCTCTGGGAAATATGTGATCATTGAATCATCAAAGCAGAGCATATTTGGACCTTCCATAGCCAATCATGAAATATGAAACCTATTGGTATAGGTAGCTAACAGTGGCTCCACATGGGGATGGTTTTTCATTTGAAAGACCAAGAACAGCAGGTCAGATTGCCTTGCTCCTTGGCTGCCCATATCATTCTTGAACTTTGCTGCTTTGAAGTGCCAAATTGTGTGCTTCTCTTCCTGGTAGACCTCTGATTCTATTTACCTTTTGCTGATAGTCAATAATTTTCAAAAAACCGCATTTTTACAATCTAAACAGAAAATAATATATACATCTGCATATATACAGGGGAACCTCAGGTTGCACTCATGGGAAATAGTCAAAATAGTGCTTCAGCATCCTGCCATTCACAGGACCTTCATCCAAATCAGTTTCATTGAGACTTTTAAGGAAATAGGTATTATTACCTTGTACTGCTTGGACAGCAAATGGTCCTCTCCATAAGGAATCAAATTTTCCATGTTTTCCTTTTTCTTCTCTTCTTGCATCCCACTTGAGGACTTTGTCACCAACATTAAAATCTTCTGCTTTGGTTCTTCTATCAAAGGCCTTCTTCAGTTTTTCTTGTAATACTTGAACTCTGCTGAAAACTTGATCTCTGGTTTGCTGCAGACATATGATCTGATTAATCCTTCTTTGCATATCATTTGGTTCAGCTTGGCTTTCTTGAAGAAGCTTCATAACAGGCACTCCTAGGGATGAGGGGAATTTGGCCTCTAATCCATAAACCAACTCATAAGGGCTGGTCCCAATTGATCTTTTGGTTGTCAGTCTATCTGCCCATAAGGCATTGACTAACTTCTTATGCCAATTCTTTTTATTTTCTTCCAACACCTTCTTTATGATGTTTACCAGGCTTTTGTTTGATGATTCAGCAAGGCCATTTCCTTGGGGATAGTATGCAGTAGAATGACCCAGGATAATGTGAAATTTGTGGCAGAAATTCACCATCTTTTTGGATCTGAAAGCAGCAGCATTGTCTGTAATTATCTTATCAGGGCAGCCAAATCTAGCAAGTATGTTGTTTTCCAAGAACTGAATGATTATTGAATCATTTGCTTGTCTGCATGGTGCAGCTTCAATCCACTTGGTGAAGTAGTCTGTGGCTGTCAAAATCCATCTGTGTTGTCCTGAAGATGAGGGATGAATTTCCCCAATGAAATCCAAGCCCCATTGTTGAAAAGGTCTGTCCGTTGCAATGGGCTTTAAGGGAAGAGGCAGTAGCTTTCTTTTCCCCTCAAACACTTGGCATTTATGACATGAGGTTGAGAATTTCTTGACATCAGAGAACATGGTGGGCCAGTAGTATCCAGCCCTTAGTATCTTATCCACAGTGGACTTCCAGTACAAGTGTCCACCGCAGTGACCTGCATGAAATTCTTCCATGATTTTGTTAGTTTCATTTTCAATTAAACAGTGCAGCAATATACCTTCATGGTTTTTCCAAAGCAAATTGCCATCCATCACACAAAATCTTGATGTTTTCATTTTTAAGAACCTACACTTAGTTCTAGACAGTCCTGGGGGAGCACACAGGTTTTGTAAGATATAACAGATATCAGAGTACCAAGGAGATTGTTCAAAGGCTACATTGATCTTTGGAGTCGCCAGCTTTGTTTCACTGTCCAGCTGATTGATATCTAGGGCTTGGAAATTTGTTTCTGTCATTAATTTGGCCAAGCCTTGCCCTTTTATTAGCTTTGTAGGTTTTATTTCAATGTCAAATTCTAGTATGCTGGCAATCCATTTTCCTCTTCTGCCCTCTAAGTTTTCTTAGGTGAGAATGTCTTTGACAATAGGACTTGGTACATAAGCCACAACATGGGAATAAAGGATGTAAATCCTAAAGTCTTTAATGGCTTTGACCAAAGCATAGGCTTGTTTCTCCATAATTTGATATTTTAGAGGTGCATCTCTAAGAGCCCTGCTGAAGAAGGCAATAGGCTTCTCATTTCCTTGGTCATCTTTCTGTAATAAAACAACAGCAATAGTATGTTGGGAGGCAAAGGAGAAAATGATAAATTCTCTGTCAAACTGTGGATTAGTCAACACTGGGGTTTGGGTAAGGGCCAGTTTTATACCTTCAAAGGCTTGCTTGGCTTCAACAGTCCATTTGACCTTTGAATATTTCTTTAGCATATTATTAAGAAATCTGATCAACTCGGCCAGATTTGGGATAAATCTCCTTAAGAAGTTGATTTTTCCCAAGAATCCTTGCAATTCTTTTATATTTCTTGGGTGGGGCATTTGTAGGATAGCTTGTATCCTATCTGGATCAATTCTTATGCCATCTTTAGAGATGATGTGGCCCAATAGTTTACCTTCCTCTAAACCAAACAGGGATTTTTTGGGATTCAACGAAATTCCATATTTCCTACATGTTAGGAAGATCTGTCTCAAATGTTTCAAATGTTCTTGGTCAGACTTGGAAAAAGGTGTGAGGTCATCTAAATAAATGACAAGGAAATCATGAATCTCCTTCGCGAAAGCAATATCCATTGCTCTTTGAAATGTTGCCCCGGCATTCTTCAACCCAAAAGGCATTTTAACATACTTGAAAGTTCCCCATGGGGTTGTAAATGCAGTTTTGTCTTGATCATCAGGGTGTACTAGGATTTGGTTGAAACCCGAGAATCCATCAAGTAATGAGATCCTTGAGGCCCCTACCACTCTTTGGAGAATATGATCCATCTTAGGTAAGGGATAGTTGTCTTTGAGGGATACTTGGTTCAGATTTCTTAAGTCCACACACAGCCTAATTTCACCGGTCTTCTTTCTTGTAGGGACTAAGTTGGAGATCCATTCAGAGAATCTGATTGGTGCTATGATGCCTGCCTTAAACATTTTTTGTACTTCTTGTTCCATTGCTGGGAGAAGCATAGGATTGATTCTCCTCAATTTTTGTTTAAAGGGCTTTTGATCAGGCTTGAGAGGGATAGTATGCTGGATAACAGAGGTGTCATAGGAATTTAGGTCCTCATAACTCCATGCAAAGACATCCTAGAACTCTTTAAAAAGGTCAATGTATTTTGGCTTTTGATCAGGAGGTAAAGATGCAAACAATTTAATTATTTTGGGTTTGTCAATTGTACCCCGGATCTAGTTTCATCCATCCGGACTGCGATATATTTAGGAAAATAAAGACATCAAATGTACATTGTTGCTGCACAAATGATCATCCAAATCAAAGGATGATGACTCTATTAGAATCATCAGTCACCTGCATAGACGGTTGTCTGTCTTATGTACATGAAAATGAATTTATAACGCTGAGCATGGGAATGCCTGCCTTAGCTAGATCATGAAAAATATTATGAAGATAATGTATTGTATTGTATCTTATTACAGGTCGTCTTCCAGCTCGAAAAAACTTTGGATCCTCATGATAAAGAATTTCACCCGACATCAAAAGATTAACAACCTCATGCTTTAGGGGGAAACTGTTATAGACATTTTTGGGCACTGCAACCCCAATCATACATGTCCATAAACCAAGGGCTCCTAAGTCCCTAAAAGTGTTGTTCCATACCCTAAAAGAACAAGGTCAGCTGATTACATCATCTCCCAGAAGTTCTCCACAGGAAACTGCTCAGAACTAGTCAAAACTGGACCATACAGGTTGCTCAGTGCTAAGGGTGCGATGCATCCCACCTACCCAGTGTAAAGGGTGCAATTCATACTGAAACGCCATTCTGTAGGGTGCAATGGGTGAGAGTGGATGAATGGCAGAGACAGCTTGCGAGGTGGATGATCATAAAATATTCCAAAAACTTCTCCTATGAGAGTACACCATCAACTAGTGAAAGCGAAGCATTTGGACAAAAACGGAAATGTAAATTTCCTTGTAAACTGTATGAAGGTGATCATGTCATCCACCGGTGTCCCTTCCTAGATGAAGCTAAAAGAGTTTTGGATAAATGTCCAGCTTCACCGCTACGGCTTCCTCCTGGATACAAGAAACTCTTGCCAAGTCCATCGCTAGTTGAAAGTCCGACCGACACGCCATTATGGTCGGTCGAAGCATAGGTCATTGAAGATAAACCCGCTGAATCCATACCAGACGAAAGTCAAAATCTTGAGGCGGCAGTCAACCCAGTCTTGTCTTCAGAAGTTCCATCTTCAAATGATACAAACACCGAAGAGAATTAGAACAACACCATTCAAATTCTTTTCGTAAGCACAGACTCCGATGAAAATGGAGGCAATCTACCCATTCCTTTACCACAGGAAGGAAGTTCATCAGAGTCATATCCGGCCGTCTATTCGGTCCCACCTCCAAGCAACCTAGTCATTTCCTTCGATTGGAATATACTAGGCAGACCTTGTGTACCGGCTAATGTACCATTCCGAATCATTGTACAAGTTTACAAAATGATCATGGTCGGTACCATCATAGATGAAGGGGCTTCTGTGAGTATCCTTTCCTCAACTGCTTGGGAAGCGCTTGGTTCGCCATCACTTCTGCCTATAATGAGAAATCTGACAAGCTTCGACAAAGGAACCAGTCGACCGTTAGGGATCCTTCCCAATGTGCCCATAACGTTGAGAAGGAAAAATGATTACATGAATGTAATGGTAGTCTGAGGACCTCTAGATTATAATCTACTCCTTGGACGTGACTATATTTATAGCATGGGAGCCATTGTCTCCTCACTCTTTAGAGTAATGTGCTTTCCGCATGAAGGCCGAGTGGTCAAGCTCGTAGACCAACTTTCGTTCCCTAGCTCACACATAGCTAATAGTCAAATGCCATCCATAAATGGTCATTTCGCACAAGGAATGTCTCATCAATCTCCAGTCCGTCCACTTGAAGAGCGCGAGTGATTCGGGAGGACATGACTGAAACCCAGGGAGCATGCACCCTAGTCTGTTTCGGCAGGAAAACCTTGGGTATGGGGTAGGTTTCCACGGAGGATATATGACTAGTCTGACACACCCATCCATTTAGGAAAATGGGATTAGACTGGAATAAGATTCCCTCGTCAAAGTTATGTGAGTGGAGGCGACCGCACCACTCACCTTTGTCTATTTCGGTAGACATCGCCAAGGAAGAATTTTGTCTGCAACGCGGTTGGAGAGCTTTCATATGGTAACTGGGAAACTCTAATTTGCTATGCCTGGGGGCATGCAAACCTTTTTGCATGCAAGTGAAGAGCGACCATTTATTTTCATAGTTTGTAGTTTCTCAACCCTTTAAACTCGTAGGATTGGTCGCTCCTAGTTTTCATAATGAAAGGATCCGGAGCAAAGTTTCGAATGGTGCAAGCTCCCTAAAAATTGAACCTATCGATGAGACATCCTTATTATATGTCTGGTACGAGCAGTTTTTATGTGAAGTTCAAGCTCGTTAAAAATTAAACCTTCGCAATGAGCAAACATTCCCCCAAAGTTTAAGCTCATTAAAAAATGAACCAATTTCCGGTAAATAACCATTGTGAATGCATTATCATCAGCTTTTGAGCCCTGGTCGTGTTCTTACCATCACCTCCACTTTGTTTTAGTTGATCATTCACCTCCATTTGATTTTTTACCCCCTTTTGAGGAACAGCTGCGAAGAGTGATCCTGTTAGCCATCCTTGTGACACTGCCGTGATTGGAAAATTCAAAACCTTACCTGGAATCAGCTGCTACCTGAAATTATCACTTGTTCCTCAAAAAACGACTCTCCTTTAAGCTCTTTTCATTTGACTCGTAAAATATGAAAATATTTCCGAGCAATTGGCCTCTCTAGCTCGTTAAAGTTACCAGAAGTGCTATCCCTCCTCTAGATTTTAATCTTTTTGGACCTGAGGGATTATTACACAAAAAGATCGAGCGCTTGTTTTGTTCACCTCGTTAAAATTACCGAAAATTCATCCCTTTCGTATTATTTTATAATTTTTCAGACTTAAGGGATTATATGACAAAAAAGGATTATTGGAGTTTCCTTTACGTCAGTTTCAGACTCTCTAAAACAGAAAAGGACCGAGTTATCTTTGTCGTTAAACTCGTTAAAACCGAATAGCAACAAACTTGTCCATATAGACAAGAACGAGTTTCATTGTCACTAGGCTCGTTAAAACATAGCGACGGGTTTTCCCAAAGGGAAAATTATAGAACAAGCATATGTTATCCTCCTCAAGCTTGACAAAAATAAAGAGGTACTGGTCAGCAATGACTGGGGAAAAATTGGGAAGAAAACTTGAAGAAACTTTATTGGTAGCAAGTCGCTCTTGAACATGACACTTTCACTCCATGTCTGAGTCGGGTTGGGTTATTCCATTCACTGGTCATATTACCATTGGTCCATCACACCATCCATATTTGGGGTTAACGCTACCAATCCATGTCAGTGTCACCGGTATGTTCAAGAGAAGTCGCTCAGAGAATTCACCTCTGTCTCATCTGCTACAATACATTCACGCTCCATTCTTTCATGGCCGCCACCCTGAACCCTGTATCATCAGATCGTTTTCACCTCCAAAAATCATTTACTTCATTTCGTATCGTAGATGTGGGATTCAATAAGGCCTTCCTATGACGGGTCACTTCTTGTTAACATCAGCTCATTATCTGAGAAGTCGACTTAGGAACAACCCTTTCAATACTTTGAAGCTTGCATGCCTCAATGGCAAGTTTCTCACTTCTGGCGACAGGTTTACATCAATGGCCTTCGACGGAAAGATATTTCATGGTGTTCGACACCAAGTCCTTTTTCACACCACGTGAATTGTACTATAGTACCTTGAGGGTCATCATCATTATCGGTGATTCCTCTCGTGCTTGTTAACAACTTACATCATTGGCTAGTAATCAAGCGATGTCTTTCCATGTTCGACTCCAGAACATCTTTCACATGGATCGACTTGTACTCCGAGTGAAGATTGGACAAGTTTGGAGACCCCGGATCTAGTTTCATCCATCCGGGTTGCGATATATTTAGGAAAATAAAGACATCAAATGTACATTGTTGCTGCACAAATGATCATCCAAATCAAAGGATGATGACTCTATTAGAATCATCAGTCGCCTGCACAGACGGTTGTCTGTCTTATGTACATGAAAATGAATTTATAACGCTGAGCATGGGAATTCCTGCCTTAGCTAGATCATGAAAAATATTATGAAGATAATGTATTGTATTGTATCTTATTACAGGTCGTCTTCCAGCTCGAAAAAACTTTGGATCCTCATGATAAAGAATTTCACCCGACATCAAAAGACTAACAACCTCATGCTTTAGGGGGCAACTGTTATAGACATTTTTGGGCACTGCAACCCCAATCATACATGTCCATAAACCAAGGGCTCCTAAGTCCCTAAAAGTGTTGTTCCATACCGTAAAAGAACAAGGTCAGCTGATTACATCATCTCCGAGAAGTTCTCCATAGGAAACTGCTCAGAACTAGTCAAAACTGGACCATACAGGTTGCTCAGTGCTAAGGGTGCGATGCATCCCACCTACCCAGTGTAAAGGGTGCAATTCATACTAAAACGCCATTCTATAGGGTGCAATGGGTGAGAGTGGATGAATGGCAGAGACAGTTTGCGAGGTGGATGATCATAAAATATTCCAAAAACTTCTCCTATGACACTTGCCTCTCTGAATTCGCCCAGGGATGAGTAGGAGATCATCAATCTCCAAGTGGAATCAAGAACTATCAGAGAGAGGACACCAATCAAAATCCCAGAAGCTAACTCACCCCCCTGCAATCATCTATATATGGATCCCTCATCTCAGAGATCCGAAGGCTGGAATTTTGTATCTTGTAAGGAAGTGTTGTTGGTTTCTTGGTGGAACATCATAGTGTTGGGTGATCTAAGATTTTCATGAGGTGAAGAAGGGCTTTCATGCTAGGAGGATGACATTGGGTTAGAACAATTGGTTGTAATCCTCTTTGCTATTCTTGATATTAATAAAGCTATTCAAGTTTTCCTCCACATTCTTGTATGTTTGATGATATATGCATTTGTGTGGTCAATATATATCTGGTCCTATATTGTTTATGATTGTAGATCTTTGATCTTCGATAGTGTTGTGCTGCTTTGATCCCACAGGTGCTCTTTGAAGTTGGGTAGATGAAGGAAAAGCAGCAAGGATATGTCAGAAGGGAGAGGAACCAAGCAAGGAACCAAGCGCAAGACTGAGGTTAGTGTCCTTTGTTCCCCTCTTATCTACTTCTCATAAAGGAAAGCGAAAGTAGTTTTAGTTTGTTTGTTTCTAAGATAGCTACCAGTCTTAGTGGGACTAGCAGCTCCGAGTGGACACTAGATTTCCCGATAATAATATGACCACTTCTGAAAGGAAAAACTTGGAATGAAGCCGATCCACCCATCATGGATGTGGAGGCACTAAATGGAACTGATGGAATACCCTATGAATGGGTGCCAAATGGGAAGAATCCATTACTAAAAGCATTGGCTTGGGAATTCCGCTCGTGGAAGGAATGGAGGTAGACCCAACAAAAGATGTGCTAGCAAAAGACACAAATAAAGATGCAGAGGGGATGGAAATAGTTCCTCCCCCTTATACTAATGTTGGAGTCTTCATGGTTGTAGCACTTGTAGTAGAAGCCATGCTTCCAGTAGTGGTCATCGATGGTAAGTGCGTTGTGTGACTTGGACTTGACAGTCTATGCATTGGAGTCCCAACGTATCGTAATACTTGTGGATAGCTAGAAGGTAAGGGAGAATTCGGAGCTGCTAACGACTCTTGAAATTCTTCTACCTCTATGTTATCTTCCATCTGAAAGAGAGCTTGAGAAAGAACATGAGTGTTCCTCTCCTGTTCTGCGGAAGTACCAGGCCTATTCTAAACGCTAATGCCCCCGAGAGGAGGATCAATCCCTGATGCATCAGCTGCCACAGGATGAAACCCACCGGTAGTATTACCTCTACGCCTTCTAGGAGAAGGCTCTAAACTTGGTGGTGAAAGACCACAAAGTCTTCGAGACCGTCTAGGTGATCGGTCAGCCACTTTGAATTTTTTTTATTAAGATCTAGCTAAAGACTCAAAAAATTGAAAGCTAGGCCAACTAGGAGCACAGAGCACATAGTAAAAAGTCCCTAAAAGATATCAGTCAGTCAAACAACTTTCGAGTATTTCTGCTCCGGGTGATGAGGACCGGACACCAAAATACAAGAAAGTGAAGTAAGGGGCCTTTCGAAGATAGTCTGGGATAATGACGGCCCAATCCTATCAGCGAAGGTAACAGAGGAAGTTATGATGACCTCCTAACAACAGCCTGCGCCAGTGCAAGCCCCCAAGCTTCGTAAGGGTGCCCTCCAGTAGTACCATTGAGAGTGATGCAACATCGACCTCAGGTGCCATGGGATTCCCCTCCGCAGCTACCTGTGTAGATCCCTAGGAGTAGCAACTAAGGTTACCCACTTGTATCAGAAGCAAGGCGGAATAGTATTGAGGTTAGATCCGACAAGTAGGAGAGGGGGTATCTCTCTTCCCTGTCTTCAAGAACCCTCATGCTTAACTCCCAGATCCGGAGCTTTCCTAGTCTCCCTAACACTATTGGATTTTCTCTCACTATTCAAACTCCTATGTTTGATAGTTTAAATGGCCTTGGAGAGTTATCTCTCCACTCGCCTAATCGAAGGCCCTAAAATATCCTAAAACTTGTTGGTGTGTCTAACTTGAAAATTATAAAAAGTTCTAGTATATTTTAATTAGCGCTTGTTTTTAAATTGGTTTTTCTTTAAGTCAAGGGATAAGTGGAAGTGAAACTAGTGGTGTTTTGACGTAAAAGAAATTAATAAAAACTAAACTACATGCAAATGCACTTGTTTTCGTTTTTCGATGAAAAGAAATTTCTACTGGGTTTAGAGGAACTTCAAAAAAAACAAAAAACTTTCTTTTTTTTTCTTTTACTCACGCTTCACACTCACAAAAGTTAACAAAACTATGGATGCCTAAAAAGATGTGCAAATCTATCCTAATGCAATGAGTAGATGCTGATGCAAGACCTAAGACTATTCTAAATCAAGAAATGAAAGTTACTTGTTTATCAATTTTCAATTTGCCACTTAAAATGTTTAGATGGAATATGAGTTGCTATCATTCATTTCATCTAAACACTAAAAACAAGTTTCAAGACAAACAAAAATGCACTTTCATTCACTAAAAGAAGCTAAATCAAAACAAAGTTCAAGAAAGCAAAACCAAGTTTTTCAAAAAGTTTTCTTCAAAAGCAAAACAAAAATGTCTTTTCAAAAGTGCTCTCAACAACACTGAAACTTTATGATTGAAAAATCGGCACCAAACACTTTGCAAGCTGGCAACACAAAATGGATGAAAACTCAACAACAAAGATGTGCTTCGAGATGCTTTTAACAATCCAAAGTAGCAATGAGAGGTTTGGCAAAAAAAACCAAAAGATCAAAAAGACAATTTTCAAGAAAGTGTCAATCAACAACTTTCGAAAACAAGAAAAGTAGATGGTTAAAAAATGTAGTTTTAACAAGAAAACACAAAAGGTCACCAAAACAAAATTTGACACAAAGACTGAGATCAGCCTTTCTGCTCTGACAAAATAGAGCAGCCAAGACTCCTAACAAGAAATCTTGTGTGCTTAACAAGACGATGACGATTGAAATAAAACCAATAAGACTAACACTTTCCAAAATCAGAGAGAATTTGAAATCAAATGCTTGCTGTAAAACTAAAAACTGACATAGGAAAGTAACTGTTCAGGACTGAATCAAACCAGCAGATAGACCTTCAGAAACAAAAAGATTTGAAAAATCTTGAAAATTGCAAGATATACGCGACTGTATTGATGTACAGCTGCGTGTATATGCGACTGTGCTTAAGGAAACCTGCGTATACACGAATCAACTTAAGGAAACATTCGTATATACGCTTCTGTAAACAAGAAAAACAATGTATATAAAAGATTTCAAGAAAAAACAAAAAACAGTCTGAAGAAACTGACAAAACTTACAATTCAAGTTCCTACAGGAACAGACTACACAGCAACAACAAGCAAACAGACAACTGAGCCCTAATTGGCTTGATTAAACCCAAACAAGGAACAACAATATTGTTGTCCCCAGCGTAGTCGCCAATTTTTTTAAGGGACAAATTCCCCTAGGGTCTTTGGGTGGACACCCTAGTAGATCAGAGGTTGACTATACAGAGAAACACACATTCCATACAACCATAATGCTAATATAAGCAAACTATATGATAAGGGGCGTACCTGGGGATCCTACGTTTGAGAAGATCCTTCCAAGGTCCAAACCCTTCTTGGAGTTCCTTTTGCTCCTTCAACCTGTAAAACAATCAATTCTAGAAAGTACAACAATATATGGACTAAACATCATAAAGAAATCATCTTCATAGTATATTGAAAAGTAGTTAGTCATGAAATTAAACAACCTTTCATATATGAATCATAACATGGATATCATAAACATGAAGAAGATTTATATCAGGAGTAAAGACAAGTGTTTCTTTTATTATAGACAAATAAAGTACAGAAAGGAATAATTTCACCTGATTCGTCCTTTCGTGGGCTCCAAGTGGAACCGTCCTCCGAATTCGTCCAGTCTCAAGCCTTTAACAAACTCGTTCCATGACTTACTCCATGATATCACAAGTAGTAGATAGACATCATCACACAAGGAAACAAGGGTTTCCTGTAAAATGGGGGAAGTGCAGGAGGCACTAGGATCTTCAGACCTAGTCAGGGAAATCTCAGCATAATAACCTTTCTCTATCTTCTCTCCTCCCTTAGGCCTTCCCATTGAAGCCTTTTTATACTTCTCCCAAAGTAGTTTTTTAGTTGGGAATTCATTGGGAACAGTTGGGCCACGGGAACTAACAGGTGATCAGCAAGTAAAACCTGCGATCTCTGCCCGAAATTAAGGAGATTTAATTTTTTTAAGTGTTTTAAGACATATACGCAGGTTGGGTATACACAGACCTACATATACACACATTTAGCTCAGGGAAATGTCGCGTATAGGGAATAAAACACTATTTTTTAAATTTTGGACCGGGTCTGGAAGGAGGAGTTGCCCTGGGCCATGATTGCAACATCACAAACCTCAAGAGTGAGATTTGGAGCTATAACACATATGGAGGACTACATTTGATGATGTCATATTCTTTATGGATGACCACAATTGATGATGGAACTTGATGAGGTCTTGATAACATGGTTGGAGGTCATTTGATAGTTGGAAGATTATTTTGGGGTTATCCTAATGATCCTGCACTATTATATCATGACATTGTTCATGCGTCATGCTACATCGATGTATCACTCCTACATAATGACTCTATGATCCTATGATGACATTGATAACAATGAAGAAGCCAAAGAATGAAGAATCCACGCTATCCCAAACATTCCTCATGTTGTCCCAAACTTTTTATGCATAAAATTTAATGATAGTCATAAAGAAAACTTATTTTGGATACCTTGGAGGCATCCTTTGAAAATTTATCCTATACTATCTTAAAGAGGATCTTTTCCCATTTCTAGCAAGCCTTTATTTGCCCCGAAACTCCCAATAGTTTGTGAGATATTGAATTTTTAAGTTAAGGAACTTATTCCTAGCAATGAGTCGACCTACATTCAGTCATACAAGTTGACCTCACTTTAAATAGGTGTGTCCCTTCAGTTATAAACGAAATCTATATAAATGAATGTCTAAGCACTTCATTTTGATCAGCAATTTAGGCAAGAATTCAGAGATACGAAGTACAAGAGAAGACAGAAGGCCAAGGAGAACAAGGAGACTATTGTTTAGGATGAAAAAAAGGATAATTCAGTTTGGGCATAAAATCTTGGTCGAAGCTACTGTATTTTCCGTGGTCAAAGCTATCGTATTTTCCATGGTCGAAACTTCCATAGTTTCTATGGTCAAAGCTACTGTAGTTTCTGTGGTCGAAGCTACCATAGTTTCTATTGTCAAAACTGCCATAGTTTTCGTGTTCGAAGCTATTGTAGTTTTCGTGGTTGAAGCTGTTGTAGTTGCCGCAGTTGAAGCTACTATAGTTGTCGTGGTCAAAGTTGTCATAGTTTCCGTGGTTGAATTTGTCATAGTTTTCATGGTTGAAGATGTCATGGTCGAAGTTGTCATAGTTTTCATGGTCGAAGTGTTGATTTATTGTGATTGGACAAATAGAGCTTGTTGAAGTCTTCTCTTGAGAACATAATAGGTCAAGGTTGGAGAACTTTGTGAAGTAGCATATTGAAGATTTGTAGAGATCATTGAAGACCATGATGCATTGAAGCCATTATGAGATGACCTTGAAGAATTTTTGTTTGGGTAACATGAAGAGCAGTGATGACACCTTCATGTGAAGAACAAGGTTGTCATTGACGATGTGCCATGGAGACTAAGTGAAGGTATAGCTGAAGATTGATAGGAATTGTTGAGGAAAACATTGGGAGTCATGAAGTATAACCAAACATACCTTCACAAAGTGAAGCTATAGGGTCGAACCCTTGGGGTTGGTGCCTTGGAAAGTCCAAGTTGGTGCTTGGAAAATATAGAATTGGTGTCCTTGGAGTTGGTGCTCCTAAACTCAAGGTTGGTGCCTTGGATAAGATAGAGTTGGAGCCCTACAGGATCAGAGTCCTCAAGAAACTAGGTCGAAGCCTAAACCAGGTATAGGGATGGAGCCCTTGAGGTTGGTTGGTGCCTCAAAATTGATAATGTTGGAGCCTTGGAAGTCCAAGTCAGTGCATGGAAAATATAGGTTGGAGCCTGGGCGATTGAACATCAGTGTATTCACCTAGGATTGGAGCCCTACATATATTGTACTTGATTTATTGAAGAAATTAATAAAAGCATTTATTCTTATTATTCATTTTGTGTTCTAAATATAAGTGATCTAACTTGTAAAAGTAACAATTGAAAAGAAACACTGATTCACCCCCCTCTCAATAATTTCAACAATTGGAATCAGAGCTAGTACCTTCACTCAAATCCTAAAAGCTTGAAGGTTGACCATTAGAACACAAATGGTGAAGCCAAGGAAGAAAGTCTCCAATCCTCCTAAAGATTTGTCTCCCTCAACCACCGATTTTGATGTCAATAAATTTATGAAGGCTCCATTGTTCAATGGAAACTTTGATATATGGGAGGCAAGAATGAGGAATTTCTTAAAGACTCAAGGCATTGAAGTCTGGAAATCAGTGATTATTGATAGCATGATGGATGGAGAATCCAAGGAACATAATACAAGAGCAATGAAAGCAATATTGAATGGGCTACTTGATTCTATGAAGGCCCATTTTGAAAAATGTTCATCAACAAAAGGCATATGGGACAAAATTGATTATCTTCACTCAAAAGGAGCATTGAAAATGATCTCTAGTCAAGAAAATGATGGAAAACAAGAAGGAAATCAAGAGCCCATCAAGGAAGGTGAAGATAAGAGTGATAACATCAAGGCTAAATAAGACCTAGAAGATCAAGAGAATGAAAAATATTTTGAAGAAGATCTCCTCACTAAACTTATGGCTACCATGGAAGAGGTTAACAAATTGAAAAAGGAAAATGAGGAACTTAAGAAGAAAGTGCAAGTTGGTGACCAAGACAAGACAAGGAAGGAAGTTGACCTTGTCAAGCTTCAAGTACAAGAAAGAGATGAGGAGCTCGCCAACATTAAGGAATAATTTCATTAAAACAAGAGAAAGCATCATGAAGAAGTCATATCCATGACAAATCAATTGAATAAGGTAAAGAAATAGGAAGATACCGTGTCAAGCCACCTTGAACAAAGGCACAAAATATTGAACAAACCTGAAGTAGAGATTGGTCAATACAACGAAGAGGTATCCTCCCTTAGATCTCAACTAGAAGAAGCAATGAAATAAGAACAAGGATTAAGAAGGTTACGGAAGATTTGACATTCATAGAAGGACAAGTTGATGAAGTAGAAAAGGAGAGAAACACCATGATATGTCAACTAGAAGAAAAGGATGATGACATCACCAAGTTAAAATCAGAAACCACTTCTCCTAAGGCCCAATCGTGTGAAGAAACCAAGATGATGGAAGAAATAAAGAAGCAACTAGTTATGAAAGATGAAGATCGTGAAAAGTTGAAAGGAGAAATTGTCTTTCTTGAAAAGGAAGTTGACTTGCTGAATAAGAGCTTGAAAAGTTTTCAAACCCTAGATGACATCTTAAATCATCAAAGGTCTCCCCTTGATCAATTAGGTCTTGGCTATGCAGGTGAATCCTAAAGCAAGAATGATGCAAACCCTAATGCTTCAAACAACAAGGATGTGAGGAAGCTCAGAAGAAATGTTGATGCTCCGAGTTCCAACAAAGGCAAGGAGAAGAGTCAAGACAACTATGGAAGAAACCTTCCTCCAAGAAGAAATGTAGATGTTGTCAAGGATGCAAGAATAAATGGTTATCATCAAAGGATCCAAAGGCAAAAAGACTTCAGAAGTACATCAAGGAAACCTTGTTCTCCTAGGTACCAAATTATATTTCTTGGTTATTGCTATTCTTGTACAAACTTTAGGCACATGGAAAAATATTGTAGGGCATATCACAAACATAATTATAATGTTCCCCATCAATATCCGAGAAGCAATTTTGCAAGAAGTCATGAATTATTATTCATGAACAACATAGAGTGCTTGAAATGTCATAAAATTGGACATATGGAACGTAATTGTAACTTGACTTAGGCACCTACTGAAGATAGAACTATGCCAGAAAAGAAATTTACAAAAGTATGGATAAGGAAGCAAATACAATCTGAAAATCTCTTGCACTCTCTAGCCAACAACACATGTTGTTGACATGATCTTGGATGATCTAAGAATTTGATGGGGAAACTCTGCCAAAAGGAATACCATGCATACAGTTAGGGGGAGATTATGATGATTAGGCATTCTTATAGAAGCCATCCGTGAATGAGTATTATGAAATCATTGATGACCTATATAACACATATTTCATTAAATTTGGAATTAAATGGTGGATCTAGAATTTCAAAATAACCAAAAAGCTCAATTCTAGTCATTGTCCTTGTAATAAAATGTTTCCAAATTTAACGAAATATGTGTTATATGGACAATCATTCTTTGATAGATCATCTCTCAGGAACACTCCTTGAAGAATACAATCCTTATTCGTCTGAGGGATTATTATTGAAGATTTCTTCCACTTAATCATTAGAAGGTAATATTTCATGAGGGGGAAGTTGGTTCATCACATGAAGGAATTTAAGCACATCTATCATGGACCACATTGCCAGAAAGAAGAGCACCATGACAGGGGGAGTAACATACCTATGAAGAACTACTATTCGAAAAGAAAAGAAGTAGCTTGACACATGGAGTACTTGGGCACCCCATTTGCCATTGATGTCAAAGGGGGAGAGAATGTTGAAAGGGAAAGAATATTGCCATTAGTGTCAAAGGGGGATATTGTTAATCTAGGTTGTCATTGATGTCAATATGGCACTAGCCGAGATGGAAAATATTGTTGAGATGTCTGGTTCCAAATGATGATGTCATAACACTTGTTTCATAAGAATGTCATTAATTAATAAGTCAAGACACTAATGAAGAAGTCTTAAGAAGTCCCAAGTGCCAAGTATTTAGAAGCCGTTGATGACATATGGAGGACTACATTTGATGATGTCATATTCTTGATGAATGACCACAATTGATGATGGCACTTGATGAGGTCTTGATGACATGGTTGGAGATCATTTGATGGTTGGAAGATTATTTTGGAGTTATCCTAATGATGTTGCACTATGACTGCACTAGTATATCATGACATTGTTCATGCATCATGCTACATGGATTTGCACTCCTACATAATGACTCTATGATCCTATGATGACATTGATAACAATGAAGAAGCTAAGGAATGAATAAGCCACACTATCCCAAACATTCCTCATGCTGTCCCAAACTTTTTTACGTAGAAAATTTATGGAAAATCACAAAGAAAAATTACTTTGGACACCTTGGAGGCATACTTTGAAAATGGATCCTAGACTATCTTAAAGAGGATTTTTTCCTCTTTCTAACAAGCCTTTATTTTCCCCGAAACTCCCAATAGTTTGTGAGATATGGAATTTTTAAGTTAAGGAAATTATTCCTAGCAATGAGTCGACCTAAATTCAGTCATACAAGTTGGACTCACTTCAAATAGATGTGTCCCTATAGTTATAAATGAAATATATATAAATAGATGTCTAAAAACTTCATTTTGATCAGCAATTCAAGCAAGAATTGTGAGATACGATGTACAACAGAAGACTGAAGGCCAAGGAGAACAATGAGAATATTGTTTAGGATGAGAAAAAAGGATAATTCTATTTGGGCATAAAATCTTGGTCGATGCTACCATATTTTCCGTGGTCAAAGCTGCCGTAGTTGCCATGGTCGAAGCTGCCATAGTTGCCATGGTCGAAGCTGCCATAGTTTTTTTGGTCGAAGATGCCGTACTTACCGTGGTTGAAGCTGTCGTAGTTTCCGTGGTCAAAACTGTCATAGTTGTCGTGGTTGAAGCTGTCGTAGTTATCATGGTTGAAGTTTCCATAGTTTTTGTAGTTGAAGCTATCGTAGTTGTTGTGGTTGAAGCTTCCATAGCTGTCGTGGTTGAAGCTACCGTAGTTGTCGTGGTTTTAGCTGTCGTGGTCGAAGTTTTCATAGTTTTCGTGATCGAAGTGTTGATTTATTGGGATTGGACAAATACAACTTTTTGAAGTCTTCTCTTAAGAACAGTATAGGGCAGAGTTGGAGAACTTTCTCAATTAGCATATTGAAGATTTGTGGAGATCATTGAAGGCCATGATGCATTGAATCCATTATGAGGTGACCTTGAAGAAGTTTTGTTTGGGTAACATGAAGAGTAGTGGTGACACCTTCAT
Source organism: Pinus tabuliformis (assembly GCA_031772625.1). Classification (NCBI taxonomy): domain Eukaryota; kingdom Viridiplantae; phylum Streptophyta; class Pinopsida; order Pinales; family Pinaceae; genus Pinus; species Pinus tabuliformis. The sequence goes on along the minus strand of CM062818.1, from coordinate 1,420,213,993 downwards.
GTGAAGAACAAGGTTGTCATTGATGATGTGACGTGGAGACAAAGTGAAGGCGTAGCTAAAGATTGATAGGGCTTGTTGAAGAAAACGTTAGGAGTCATGAAGTATGACAAACATACCTTGACAAAGTGAAGCTATAGGGTTGGAGCCCTTGGGGCTAGTGCCTCAAAATTGATAAGGTTGGTGCCTTGGAAAGTCGAAGTTAGTGCTTGGAAAATACATGATTGGTGTCCATGGAGTTGGTGCTCCTAAACTCAAGGTTGATGCCTTGGATAAGATAGGGTTGGAGCCCTAGAGGATCGAAGTCTTAAACAAACCAAGTCAGAGCCTGAATCAGATATAGGGTTGGAGCCCTTGAGGTTGGTGCCTCAAAATCGACAATGTTGGAGCCTTGGAAGTCTAAGTCAGTGCTTGGAAAATACAGGTTGGAGCTTGGGCGATTGAAGATCGGTGTCCTCACCTAGGGTTGGAGCCCTACATATATTGTACTTGATTTATTGAAGAAATTAATAAAAGAATTTATTCTTATTGTTCATTTTGTGTTCTAAATATAAGTGATATAACTTGTAAAAGTAACAATTTAAAAGAAATACTGATTCACCCCCCTCTTAGTATTTCCAACATCATTATATTGTTTTTCATCCATCTCCATGCATTGAGAGTGGAAAAAGTGGCAGCTCATGGGGCCATTTTTAGTAATGGGACCCAGCTTGGCAAAATGAGGTATAAAACCTTATGGGAGTGTTTTGAGGTAGCGAATGACATTTTTTTATTTCCAATGTGTCAATCAGAGTCTATAAGAAAATGTTATGCCAATAAAAGATTGACCTTCGTATTCTCATGCCTATAGTTCGAGAGGATGTCAGGTGAGCCCCCATTATTTATGGAAAAGGGGCTATCCACATGTTTGTGATGTAAAAGACTCTAGAAGAGTCTATTTTGTAACTCTAGCTAAGAGATGATGTAGTCAAAATTAACCACTAGTAGGCTATCACGATGTGTTATAACTGAACCAATAGGAGGAAGATGCATTTCATTCTTTCGAGAGAATTTTGTTCTATAGCTGAGCAAGAATAGCCAGGAGATATAGGAGGTAGAGAAGAGGCATTACATTCTTTCGAGATCATTTTGTTCCATAGCTGAGCAAGAATAGACATGAGATATAGCAGGTAGAGCACACAGAGAGGACCTGTGCACTGTAGCATCCCACGGGCCACAAACATTACTTCTTTATACCAGCAGTCATATTTCCATACAGAGAAAGAGACCGAAGCGACCTCACCTTCCAACTGGGTTTTCTCCCAAAAGGGTTTCCCATAGAGCATATATTGTGTCTTATGTGTGTATGTGAAATTTATTTTTCGTTCTTTACTTTTCTTCATAATTTGGATTCACATGCATGCACTAATTACATTTAAATATATAGATCTAGAATTTTTATAAAATTGTAATAATGTTAAAGTTCAGTATCTTAATATATTATTATCATGTCTATTGTGACAAACTGTCCAGTGGAATATCCATGGAAGTTTACAGATCATTGGGTATTAGAGCATGTTTCTTTGTATATTTTGTGGAGATTGCAGGGATCTAAATCGATGGGGATGAAAATCTAAAAACATTAATCGTGGTCGATGAATCTGTAAACAAGCCTCGTGATCTTGTAGAGGTGAGATTTACGTGGATGGAACTACAAGTCGTATATATGAACCACAATTTAAACCTCCTCATGGCAGCCTTGAATAGCAAGATGGGGATACTAGGAGAAGATGGGGGTTTGAATACATAGGAAAAATTGGGAAGGGGATCAAAAGATCAGGGGGAAATAGAGAATGAGTTGAGGAAATAATCCGGAAAATATCAACCCAGTTCAAGTGACATGAATCAGTCCCTGTTTAAAATGGAAGCAAAAGTTGATACCAGGTTGTACCATGGTGAGATCAGCACTTTGAAGTTGAACCACTAGTTACACCAACTGGAATTTTATTTCAACATCCATATGATCAAGGAACGTAAAAATTTCTCATACACACAACTGAAATTAAAGGGCCATGCATTGATTTGGTGGGAAAGCCACACATAAACCCTAATGTTGGAGGAAGAACATCGAGTGACTAATTGGGAAGATTTCAAAGTGATCATTAAGTCACAGATTTATCCCATTGGGTACGTGGAGGACCAGTGGATTTGATGGCATTAATTCAAGAAAAATTCAGGCCAAAGCCTGTAGCAGTACACTATGGAATTTTGAAACATGGAAATAATGTTGGGTATCTCTCAAAGGAACCCGTATGTACTCCTCAAGTATCTGGGGGGGGGGTCTGAAACACCATATGTGTGAGCAAGTGATGCTATTCAATCCAAAATTGGTGGACAAGCCTTATGTACAGGCGCAATACCTAAAAAGAATAGGACTAAAGAGAGTGAAATCAAGTGGATCAAAGCGGAAGGAACATGATGCTTCTAAGGAGGGAAATAGGAATAAAAAAGGAGGAAAGATAAAAATATGGTAGCCACAACACACCAGTGCAAGGATCCTAGCACCCACTACAACATTCATGGCCATGCAAATTGGAAATTGCATCTAGATCTAAACCCGCAGAACAAGAATAAAGATAAGAAGAAGAAGAATATCATGGCCACAAATTCGAGAAACCAAGTTGAAAGTAGCTCAGACATGGATGATAATATTTTATGTATGTCAGTGTAGAAGGAGGTTAATTTCAGTAGCCTTCAATAGCAGGAAGAGAAAGAAATAACCAAACTCTTCCATATAAAGATACAAGTCAAGAAGACAAAGATTGATGCTCTGTTTGACTCATGATCATAGGTGAATCTCATTGCAATAGAGTTGTTCAAGAATTTGGGGCTCGAATTTCTTGATCATCCAAACCCATATCCACTAGGATGGGTAAACAAGGATGCAAATATGAAGGTAACAAAATAGTGTAAAATTATATTTGATATCAATGCTAATTTTATTGATAAAGTGGATTTGGAAGTGGTTCCCCTTGACGTATATGGAGTCATGTTTGGTAGTCCATATATTTTCATGTGTGATGCAATATTCATGAGGACAGACTAGTAATATCTCATCAAGTATGGAAAACTGTTCATCATCAAGATGCACAAAGGAAAATAGAAAATTTCACTAGTAAGTTCCAACCAAGCTAAGAAATTCATCAGTTCTAGTAAGAGGTATGAGTTATTGTTTTTAAGAGAAATTTAGTATGTAGAGGATTCAATAAGAGGAAAGGAATCCCAGGAGGGGTGTACTAAGAAACAAAAAAAAAACAATTGGAGGACTTGTTATAGGTATACAACGATGTGCTCCAAGAGACTAATGGGTTTCCACCTGAGAGAGATGTAGAGCATGAGATCAAGCCATTTCCAAACTCCACATTGCCAAATATTGGGTTGCAAAGATAGTCTATTATAGAAGCAAGTGAGTTGAAGAAAAAATTGTAGCAACTGATGGAATAGGGTGTCATTCAACTGAGTAAATAACCATGTGGGTCACTCATCATCATTGTGCCAAAGAAGGATGGGACTTGGTGGTTGTGTATAGATTACAGGGCGTTGAACAAAATCACAATCAAGAACAGATATTGCCTGCCCAGGATAGATGATTTTTTGGATCAGATTCAGTAAGAAAAATACTTCACCAAGTCAGACTTGAAGTCTTGATATCACCAGGTTTAATTCAAAGAATAAGAGTCATGGAAGGTTTCCTTCAAAACTAGGAAAGGTTTTTATGATTGGTTAGTTATGCGATTGTTATATAACAAAATGACCCCCTCATCAGCTCAGAGGGGAAAGACATGATAGTTGAAGAAAAGACCAATATCACATGCCTTGTTTCCACACTAACACTCACTATACACTGACAACCTTCTTTATAAAGCTTCTCTATAAGCCTAAGGGAGAGTTAGTGACCCTACTAACTCTAGTTGTTAGTTCGGGAACAATGTTAGTGGATCCTAATGGAGTTCTAAAGGTCAAAGGAACGAATTGAGTCATAAGTACCTACATATTTGCTCCTAAATCTACTCAAAAAAGCAAGGAAACATCTCAAGTTCAACCTGTTTGTGGGATTTCTAATCCTAATGAAGGAGGCAAATGGGAAAGAGCTCAAAAGCATGGCAACATCATTGCTTTTACCTTAAGGAACTCAGGAGGAACTTGGCAACCCTAACTCAAATTATATATAAGCAAAGCTAGGGCTATTGTGAATGGGGTCAGATCATTTGAAAGGATAACTTACTTGATTGTTGAGCATAGTCTCAAATCTAAGCATAAGAAGTTGGTAAGAAGGCAGAGAGAGAGAGAGAAGCTGGAGAGGTAAGGGAAGGCTTATGCAATAGATGGTTGTAATCACTCTTCCCACATTAATATAGAACTACAATTGTACTGTCTACTCCATGGTGTTGGTATTATCATTCATTTTCTTGTTTATCCAACACCTTTTAGCATGAGTAGCTTAGTTATGTGTAACTAGATGTCTTTTATGTATTCATGTATTAGTTATCAAGGTTGTACGTAGTTATTATGCTTGTCCCTTCTATGTGTAGAACTTGATCTAGAGCTGGCTTAGGGGACTTCCACCTAGCTGCATTGTGCTCTCCAACAAATCTAGACGGAGCCTTGAGGTAATCCATCTGTTTTGCTTTCATAGTTAGCTAATGTTTATGGACATGCATGTAACTTTGTGATGGCTGCAGATAATCTTACAATCTGCAAAGGGTCCCGAGAAGACCCTTGAGGGTATCTTCATTATCCATACACAGTGCATTTTATCCGATAGCAGAATTGGTGACTCCGTTGGGGACTAGACATCTAGTTCCCGGTTCACCCTGACAGTTCTCAGTTTCCTCCTCCTTCTAAGACCTCCCTATACTTCTACATTTCATTTCTGACCCACCAAAACCTTGCTAAATTTTGCCTTCATATTCAACCTTGAATATGATCCTAAAAACCCTGTTTTGAGCTCTTTTCCCACAATAACGCAGGTTAGAAGACTAAGCAGTGCTTTATAAAGCTTTGTGTCTATACAAACAGAGCGTTAGTGGACCCAGTAACTCTCTGTGGCCACTACTACAGAGCGTTAGTCCCCCAAATCTTGATATATAGCTGTGTCTATAAACTCAAAGGGATGGAAAGCCTGCTCATGGACTGAAAAGGATTTGCAGCTACATTTTGTTAGCAAGATTGGTGTCCTGAAAGAATTTTTTTTTAGGAAATAAGTTTTTTTTCTTTCTTAAAAAGTTTTTATCAAAGAAAAATCAACAATTTTTTTATTCATTCTTCTACTTAGTTGGTTAAAATCTGCTTTATTTTGGTTTCAAATAGTTTTTAGAAAGCATTAGAAAGATTTTTGTTGGTTATGCATGTGTTATAATGACTAGGATGCATGGAACAAATATGAATATGTGAAAGACTCTCACCTGTAGAATACAACTTGTTTCATCGAATTGAATATTATTTTAAGAATTGTCTTTTGCATGATTTTTGAATTAGAGTCCCATCACATTTCATACGTCAACTCCCCTACCGGAGACACTAAAAAAGTACACATAAAATTTACCTAAATTCAATCAGTAACTCCTTATTGAGCAAACAAACATTAGTTCAGGCTAGGATCTTGCGATAGGCATTGTGAGTAAGCTACCCAAGATCATAAACCAAAACTAGTGTCATTAAAAGAGAGAAAATTCCTTCTACACTCATACTACCAGGACCACTCCAGTCAAAGCAGAGCTAAATACGAGACAACATCAGACTGTAAGTGAAGGTAGCCCGCCTTCTCTTACAACTCCTTTGGGTATTCTGTGTATTGGGGATCCCTTTGGGGATTTCGGAGCTAAGTCGGGGACTCAGGTATCCTGCCCACACAGTGTACTATCTGCAACTATGTCCCCCCCGGTAGTGTCTGTGATCTGAGGTATCCTTAGTGGCCAAAATTTTAGGGACTTACACAAGGTGACTGGGGTGGGCTTCCCTAGTACCTAATACAAACGGACCTACTCTGTCTTCAGTTTTTTGGAGGGTGCTCATCTTCATGAGAGTACTTGGCCCCTCAATCTAAGGTTCGGGCAAAGCTCTAGAGTAACTATAACTGTACATTTAGCCAACCCTCTCTATTACTTATTGTGATACTAGGTTTCATCTCCGTGATCGGTGCTTATCAGACAGGGTCATTTCCCTCTATTTGTTGATTTATCAACTTAGTGTATTTTTTATATTTTTTAGGCACCCAAGTGTTATCATTGAGACATTAAAAAATATCACGATAAAATTTATTGATAAAAATTAACGGTCACCATGGCTACATCTGGCCCTCATCGTCAATCTAGACGATTTTTAGTACTTCCTCTACTCATTGTGGGAGATCCATCGAGCTCCAGTGAACCAGATTTCCCATCTTTAGGAAATTAGTCTCCAAGATCTCACACAGAATCTATTTGGACAACCGACGATTCAAGTTTATTGGAGGATTTCTTTACTATAGGATTTCTTCCTCCCTTTAACCCTCCACTCATGAATCCGTTGGACCCACTCTTGGTTCCCGTGGCACCTGTACTCCCTGTTTCTTTAGTTGGAACATTTCCATCCATCTCGTCGACGACTAATAGGTCGTGGAACTTTGTGGACACTTTTGGTCCCCCACCACTTCCCCAGTCGACATTCACCACCACACCATTGATGGCGAACCCTGATATCCCATTTGTCCGAGGTACAAACACTCACACGACACCCTCCACAAGTGGAACCTATCCTATGTCGTGTTCCACCCCTTTAGTGTCAAACTCTATACCTTCGACAAGTGCTACATACAACGCTCTTTATAACGCTCAATATAGCATGGTTAGCGTGGGTCTCCTCAACCAACAATATGGTTAGTGCCCATTATATAGTTGTAACCCCCATATTCCAGTATCTGGGGACACTCCCAATATGAATATATTGGTAGGGAACGTAATAGTCCCCCCTCCATTTTTAGGCATGCATGGTCAGTCACTGATTGACATGAGCACTCCTTATGGCAGTGAAGGACATATGGTTAGTTCCATGGTGGGTGGGAATCCTCAAGGAGATCCCAACTAATCCATGGGTGCACCCTACTCACAACCTCAAATGAGTCAAGGGGGCACCACTTATCCTGGGGAAAATGCTATACCCCAACATGAAAATCCCCATGGAAATCCACATTACAGTGCCATACACCAAGGCAACTACTATACCGTGCAGCCTATGTATAATATTGGGACTCAAACGATGGGAGGACCGCAAGGATCCTCAACCCATATGTCATCACCTTGGTCCAAACCGGGGACACCACACTCTTTGCCTTTCTTGGGAACGTTGGATATCCCCAACTTGTACAAAATTACAAACTACCCCATCTATCATAACTTACTTTGGCCGTCAATCCCGCATAAAATACCAACAGACATCCCCAAGTTCGAAGGGAAAAAAGGGGAGGATTCGGGCACCCATATCACCACCTATCATCTTTGGTGTGTTTCTAACTCCATGGTGGATGATAGTGTTCGGTTACGTCTATTTACCTGTACCCTCACAGGCAACACAACTGAGTGGTACATTGAGTAACTATGCACATCAGTAAATACCTTCGACGCTCTAGCAATGGAATTCTTAAAGCACTTCCAGCTACCCATCTGCTATGAGACTGGGACAGAGCTCCTCACTTCATTACGTCAAGATACCACCACCCACATCTTTGATCATATACATGAATGGAGATGTAGGCAGAGGTTAGTCAAATCTCACCTTGTAGACCATCTCTTAGTGGACTGGTTCTGCAAGTCCCTACTCCCTCAAATCGCTAAGGATGTCACCTTAGGTGGTGCGGTCACAGAAGACCAATCCATATATCGTGCCCAACACTTAGATTTGATAGATTCACAGTTTGGCACTCTTTATGATGTAATCCTGAATGCCCCTTGCAACTCCAATGTTTCCACTACTCAACACCCCAGAGCGCACGCCAATGGGATTATCGACACAACCTCTGGGCTGCTGTAAAACAACTCAGCAGTCACATTGCCCAAATGTCAGTGGAACCCTCTACCAAATCGACTGCTCTTCCTACCACCACGATAAACTCTGTGAAGTCTATGCAAAACCCCGGTGGTAAGAACAAGAAGAATAAGAACAAGACTACTCCTTCTAAGGAGCAGTCAACAAAGCAGCAAAACCCAAAGCATAAGGCCATTGTGCCTCCTGACGATGGAAAGGATAAATCTGCTAGATTCCCTTGCAAAATTTGTGCTGAAGACAACATGACCTCTTGTTGCCCGCATCTTCAAGAATGCACAGATTTCATTGCTAAAAAGGATACTGGTAGGACCCACACTATCCTTAATAATCCTTTCCCTACTCAGCAGCAGCAACACCTCATTGCAAACTAACCCCAACCCCCGCAAGGGGGCAATGGTGGTTCTCAAAATCCTTCAGCTAGTGAGTGATCTTCTACCTTTTACACTTTTGAAATGGTAGATCTACAAATAAGAGCCAAATCCTATGGAGCTCCTACCACTCATGCAGAGGAACCTTCCTCAAGTCAAAACCCACCGTCGCCCAACAATTTTCATATTGAAAGGTTGGTTGCTGACCTTGTGATTCATCCCCCTAAAGGGGCACTTCGATGCACAACGCGCAATACATCTGCACGTTCTACCCAAAACTACAGCATTATAGAAGACTTGGTGCAAGCGCCATCGCTATGTCATAGCTCAAAGTATTACAACAATGTCCAACACAAAGGAAAGCTTTGCTTTCGGTTATTGGTGGTATCGACCCACATAATTCCATGCTTGCAATTTTCGACATGGAAAAGTGTAAACCTCCCCTTTCCCACCAACTTTCATATCAAGTGCAAATTTTTTCGAAAGGTAAAGGTATACATAGAACTGTCATCAATGAAGGTGCTTCTCCCTGCTTCATGTTGGCTTCATGCTGGCTCGCTTTGGGTTCTCCAACCATATCCCTGCCATCGAATTCCCTTAAATCTTTCAATAGCTACACTTTCATCCCAAAAGGTTACCTAGCTAGCTACCCCATCACTTTGTATGGGAAAACGGTAACAATGAACATAGAAGTCGTAGATAAAAAACTCGTATAATCTCTTGTTGGGTCACAGTTGGATGTATGCCATGATGGCCATTGTATCTACTATCTTTCGCATCATCCTATTCCCATTGGATGGAAAGGTAGTTACAGTGGACCAGCTATCCTTCTACACCCCTGATTATTCCCCGTTACCAAGTAGCTCTATACCCCTATTAGGTGGTGTACCTAACTCTTATGTCAGTGTTGATACTGGTATACTGAGGCTTCTTCCCGCATGGGGTTTTTCCCTCTTCAGCCACCCAAGGTTTCACAGATAGTCAATATGCTTTCATCTATTCCCCATGAACATAAAGATCCATGGATGCTACTAGCTCCTTCAAACATTTACACTTACGAAGAACAAATGTCACTATCACCAGTTGAATTGGTCTACCAAGCCATTCAATCTACATCTGCATCTCTAGTCACATTGGTTACGGCCAACGTTACCATTGCCCATCCCATAACCGCTCCTTTCAATCCACTCAATCAAGTCCTACCTACAGACGAAGCTATTAGAGAAATCATGAGTTTATAAGAGTGACCTTGGGAGGACTCACACCATCGTGTTTTGATATCTGATTCGGACACGATACCTCTTCAAATCTTGTCCCCTAACGTCGCAGAAATCGTTTCCTCCCCCTATACGACTATCCAAATTTTGGAGGTGGAAGGAAACATGGGAAATATTTCAAAGACATTGCTCAACAATATTTATGTTAAGACAGGCATCGTGGAAAACATCCAGATTGGAGCTAATTGTAATCCCAAGGAAATTGCAAGCTTCACCTACCTTTTATTACGATGTATTCGCCTAGTCTTATGAGGAAATGCCTGGCATAGATTAGTCTATTGTTGAGCATGAGATCAAGCTTTACGATAATGCTAAGCCTGTCCGTCAAAGGCATCGACTGGTTCATCCCTGCAAAACAACAACCATAAAAAATGAAGTAGAAAAGTTGTTACATGTTGATTTCATCTATCCTGCTCCTTTAATGGAATGGGTTTCCAATCTAGTTCATGTCGATAGAAAACAAGGAACCATCCGCGCATGTGTCGACTATCGAGACTTGAATGCTGCGTGTCCCAAGGATAATTATCCAACACCATTCATCGATCAAATCATTGATGACTGCGCTAGTTATGAATCATTTTCATTCATGGATGGATTCTCAGGTTACAATGAAATTGCTATAAAACCCAAAGACCAACACAAAACCACCTTCCTCTGCCCATGGGGCATCTTTGCCTATCGAAAACTCCCATTCGATTTAAAGAATGTTGGAGCAAATTTTCAAAGAGCCATGGACTACGCAGTTCACGATATCAAGCATATTGTTCAAGCTTACTTGGATGACCTTCTAGCCCATTCCAAGCAACAAACATAGCACCTAAACCATTTAAGAGCCATCTTTCTTAGGTGTTGGTTTTACAACTTCCGCCTGAATCCGCATAAATGCATTTTCTTTGTCGAGTCTAGATGATTACTTGGATTCATTGTCTCCAAGTATGGGATTAGGGTTGATCCCGATAAGGTAAAGGAAATTAATCAATTTCTCGAACCACAATCAGGACTGGCAAGGAGTCCACTCGCTGAGCCCAGAAATGGGCTCTATCTGAAAAATTATTATGCCTCGTATTGCACTGAGCATGTGCTTTGTAATTTTATGTATTTATAAGTTTTGCTTCCTCTTTTGGTGTGATTGGATTATTTTGATATTTATTGAAGTATTTGTCTCATACATCCTTCTCGCAATGCATATGTTTTCGTTACCCTTTGCATACGTAGGATATGTAGATGGTGCCAGTCATCACACACGGCACATTGCATTAGCTTCTTGGGTCATCTACACACTTGAGTCGAAACTATTTTGTTCCAAAGGAGTATTTCTTGGTACCGCCACCAACAATATTGTTGAGTACATGTCCGTAATTTCACTTCTCACCGAAGCGTCATCAAGTGACATCTCCAATCTGGTTGTTAGGCTAGACTCCCAGCTAGTTGTTATGCAATTGACAGATTATCAATCATCATGATCTGGTCATGAAGCCACTGGAAGAAATCTTCCTCAAATAAATGTCAGATCGGTCCTCCTCCTGTGTGAGGATCGAGTGATGACCATCGCCCCTGTCTCAGCTCCCTTGGATCAAAGGGACCTAAGCTCATCCTTGGGTGCTTTATGGGTACCCTCTTAAGAATGAATGAAACTATGAGAGTACCATATGTTATAGACATTTTTGGGCACTACAACCCCAATCATATATGTCCATAAACTGAGGGCTCCTATGTCCCTAAAAGTGTTGTTTTATCCCCTAAAAGGGCAAGGTCAACTGATTAAATCATCTCCCAGAAGTTCTCCATGAAAAACTACTTAGAACTGGTCAAAACTGGACCATCTCACCTGCTCCATGGACAAAGTGCGATGCATCCCACCTAGATACACATAGAGGGTGCGATGCATACTGAAAAGCCCTTCTATGGGGTGCGATGGGTGAGAATGGACAAATGGTAGAGACAGTGTGCGAGGTGGAAAATCATGGAATCTTCCAGAAACTTCTCCTGTGACACTTGCCTCCCTGAATTCACCCAGGGATGAGTAAGAGATCATCATTCTCCAAGTGGAATCAAGAACTATCAGAGAGAGGACACTAATCAAATCCCAGAAGCTGACTCACCCCCCTTGCAAACATCTATATATGGATCCCTCATCCCAGAGATCCAAAGGCTGGAATTTTGTATCTTGTGAGGAAGTGTTGTTGGTTTCTTGCTGTAACATCATAGTGTTGGGTGATCTAAGCTTTTCATGAGGTGAAGAAGGGCTTCCTACTAAGAGGATGATGCTGGGTCAGAACAATTGGTTGTAATCCTCTTTTCTCTTTCTTGATATTAATAAAGCTATTTAAGTTTTCCTCCACATTCTTGCATGTTTTATGATATATGTTTGTGTGTGGTCAATATACATCTGGTCCTATATTGTTTATGCTAGTAGATCTCTGTTCTTGGATAGTATTGTGCTGCTTTGATTCCACAGATGCTCTTTGAAGCTGGGCTGACGAGGAAGCGAGTGGCGAAGATCTATCAGAAGGGAGAGGAACCAAGTGAGGAACCAAGTGTAAGATCGAGGTTGGTGTCCTCATTCCCCTCTTATCTATTTGTCATAAAGGAAAATGAAAGTAGTTTTACTCTGTTTGTTTCTAAGGTAGCTACCACCCTTAGTGGGACTAGCAGTTCTGCATAGAAACTAGACTTCCCGGTAACAAAATGGTGACTCTGCTGGGGAGCAATTAGATTGTTTGTTAGCCTATCTTTGTTTCTTTTATAAACTTACAGATGGAGCCTAAAGCCAAGCCAGCTAGCCTTCGAACTGCATTTGTTTTATGAATGCAAAGTAGATCAATGCTGCTTCAGTCTATCTCTGGGTTTTGTTTATGAATTAAACAATCGATCTACAAACAGACTAATTTCCCTGAGTGGTAGCTCTAGTAACCTCCTTAGATCTACCTCTGTGATTTGCATATACTGGACATCACTTACTTGGCTTAAATCCCCAAACTGGATTGCAAATTGTGAGTAAAAACTTGTTCAAAGTCTCGTACTGGTACCATCGCACCCTGCCTTGAAGGCAGTCTGTATGCATCGCACTTCCCGAGTGTATTAGGTGCGTTGCATACTCAATTCACTGTGTGACAGGTGCGATGGTCAGAGAAAGTTAACTTTACCTTCAGGATTTGGTTTTTCCCTCACTATTTTTAGTCCTATTCTGGAGTTTAGCTATCTGTGGTTAGTGTATCTCTGTAAAAACCCCCTTCTCTTACATTATTCCGCTTCCATAGTGCAAAGAACTATAAGTGTTTTTATGTATTGTGCATCATTTTTGGTTCTCTTTTGCAAAAAGGTAGCATAATCGAACTGTCATTCCTTGATCTGAAAGTGTCGTAACTGTCGTTTTTAGTCATAGAAGGCAATCCCATTGTTCTTGATAGTCGATTATACAGTTACTATTGTATATGATTTAATTAGTAGTTTTTAAAGTGTCGAAAAGCAATTTTCATTTCGAAATCGCAAAGTGTCTCTCTTACCTTCACTTCATTTTGAAAAGAAATTTGTTGAGTATTGTCGCTTTGGAAATAATTCAGATTTGCACTTAGCTTTCTTATCATCATTCATACATTAAGAAGGCTAAAAAAAAATACATGCATGTGCATTTGAATTTAGACTGCTTGTTGGTTTGATTTAGGACAATGCATATAGTGTGTGCTCTCTGCTCTATGTTGAAAGAAAATCATCCCTCTTTCTTTAGTAGCTAGGATTTTCATTACAAAAAGAAGATTAAATGATTGTTTATCATCTTAGATTGCATTTTAGGAATTGTATATCTACATCACGCGGTGAACCTGAAAGGAAAATTTCTTAAGCAAGATCAACTATAAAATAAATATCTAAAAACGCTTTGGAACCTAACGCACAACATTTAGAAGTCTAGGCTAGAGACGTGTTTCGGCATCGTAAAACGTGGTAACTGTTGTTTTCATTGTTGGTTGGGTGATTCCTCCATTTTGAGATGGCAAGTGCCAATACGGACTTGTGCTCCCACGTACCGTTGAGTATATATTGGGAGACCATAATAGGCTTTATCCTTTATCCATAGGAAGCTGTGTCTGCCACCCTATCGATCGCAATGCACTAAACACAACATTTGGGAAGATTGACTGCCACACCCTAAAAAGTATTCTGCAGTTTTGTGATAGGTTTGGTAATCCCTCTGTTTAGACTTCCAGAGTAGTCTCTTTCGTTCCTTTTCAGACTCCTTAAAGGAAAAGGTCCATTTGAGCACTTGTCACTTCAAGCTCATTAAAAATCAAAGGCGACTAGAGTCATCTTTTCTTTTTTCTCGACTCTTAAAAATTGAGAAAACAAGTTGTGTCAAAGCATCTAAAATTTATTTTAAACGGAATAAATATCACCTTTCCTATGTTGATCTTAGGTTGAGGAAAATTGAGTCCACCAACCAAGGGGTTCCCCTCGAGGGAAATCCTAGTCCTTTCTCCTCTTGGGGAGATGTTGGTGCACCTCATATGGCCACATTGTCACTTCCTGGATTGACGATTGGCTTGCCCGTATGGCTCTTCTCAACTTTTGTTGTTCAGAATACCATAACTCCTGAGAAATCAAGTCAGTAACTAAATGGTACTAGAGTTACCCCCCAACCTTCTACTTCGTCCAATTCTTCCTCTCCTCCCTCCTCTTCGCTTGATGAAGCTGGTAAAGCCCAAACTCAAGTAATTGAGAGGAAGAAGGAGAAGAAGAAGAAAGAGAAGAAGAAGAAGGAGCCAAATGCGAAGAGGGGCAACCAGGCATCATCTAGTGAAAATCCACACACTTCACTGACCAGGCCTAAATCACCGTGTGTCATTTGCAATGGAGACCACTATCATCGAGATTGTCCTTGCATCCCTTGGATCTTAAGGGACTGGTCTCCTCGCTTGCACAATCTGGTGTCATCAACCTCTGACGACCATGTTGAGGATACATCGTCAACTAGTGAAAATGAAGTCTCTGGACAGAAAAGGATTTACAAATTTCCTTGTAAACTGTGTGAAGGCGATCACGCCGTCCACTGTTGTCCCTTCCTAGACAAGGCTAAAAGGGTTTTGGATGACCGTCCGGTTTCACCGTTACGACTTCCACCGGGATATAAGAAACTCTTGCCAAATCTGTCACTAGTTGAAAATCCGGCTGACACGCCATTATGGTCGGCTGAAACATCTATCATTGAAGATAAACCCTCTGAATCCATACCAGACAAAAGTCAAAAGGTCGAGACAGCAGTTGACCCGGTCTTGCCTTCAGAAGATCCCTCTTTAGATGATACAATCACTGGAGAAAATAAGAACGACACCGTTCAAATTCTCTTCGTAAACATAGACTCCGATGAACATAGGGACAGTCTACCCATTCCTTTACCACAGGAAGGAAGTTTGTCAGAGTCATATCCGGCCGTCTATTTGGTCCCACCTCCAAGCAACCTAGTTGTTTCCTTCGACTGGAATCTACTAGGCAGACCCCGTTTACTGGCTAGTGTGCCACTTCGAATCATTGTACAAGCATACAAAATGGTCATGGCTAGTACCATCATAGATGAAGGGGTGTCTGTGAGTATCCTTTCCTCAATAGCTTGGGAAGCGCTTGGTTCGCCATCGCTTCTGCTTGAGATGAGAAATCTGACAGGCTTCGACAAAGGAACCAGTCGACCATTAGGGATCCTTCCCAATGTGCCCATAATGTTGAGAAGGAAAACCGTTCACATGAACGTAATGGTAGTCCGAGGACCCCTGGATTATAATATACTCCTTGGACGTGACTATATTTATAGCATGGGAGCCATTGTCTCCTCACTCTTTAGAGTAATGTGTTTTCCGCACGAAGGCAGAGTGGTCAAGCTTGTAGACCAGCTGTCGTTTCCCAGCTCACACATAGCTAATAGTCAAGTACCATCCCTGAATGGTCTTTTCACACAAGGAATGCCTCATCAATTCCCAGTCTGTCCACCTAATGAGCACGAGTGATTCGAGAGGACATGACTGAAACCCAGGGGGCATGCACCCTGTTCTATTTCGGCAAAAAACCTTAGGTATAGTGTAGGTTTCCGTGAAGGATATATGACTAGTTTATGAGTTTAAACTGGAATAAGATTCCTCCATCAAAGTTATGTGAGTGGAGGCAGTTTCTGCCACTCACCTTTGTCTATTTTGGTAGATATCGCCGAAGAAATGTTTTATCAGAGTATGGGTGGAACAATCTTTGGTAACCTAGAAATTTTTCGCTATACCTGGGGGCATGCAAACCTTTTGCCATGCAAGAAAAGAGCAACCATTGATTTTTTAAATTTATAAGTCCTCTAACCCTTTAAACTTGTAGGATTGGTCGTTTCCTAACTTGCATAAAGAAAGGACGTGGGGCAAAGTTTTTAAAAAGTGCCATCTAAAATGAGACATCGTTATTATATGACTGGATCAAGCAGTTTTTTTGGTGAAGTTCAAGCTCGTTAAAAATTAAACATAAGTAGTGAGAAAATGTTTCCCCCAGAGTTCAAGCTCATTTGTTCAAAAATGAACCAATTTCCAGTAAATAACCATCGTGAATGCATTATCATCAGCCTCTGAAACCTTGGTCGTATTCTCATCATCACCTCCACTCTGTTTTGGCCGATCATTCACCTCCATTTGATTGTTTACCCTTTTGAGGAACAACTGCGAAGAATGATCCTATTAAGCCATCCTTGTAACACTGCAGTGATTGGAAAATTCCAACCCTTACCTGGAATTAGCTGCTACCCCAATTTATCACTCGTTCCTCAAAAAATGAGTCTCCTTTAAGCTCTTTTCATCTGACTCATAAAATATGAAAAGATTGCTGAGCAATTAGCCTCTCCAGCTCGTTAAAGTGACCGGAAGTGATATCCCTCCTCTAGATTTTAATCTTTTTGGACTTGAGGGATTATTACACAAAAAGATCAAGCGCTTGTCCTGTTCAGCTCATTAAAATTACCGAAAATTCATCCCTTTCGTATTGTTTTATACTTTTTCGGACCTAAGGGATTATATGACGAAAAAGGGATTGTTGGAGTTTCCTTTATGTCCCTTTCAGACTCTCTAAAATTGAAAAGGACCGAGTTATCTTTGTCGTTAAACTCGTTAAAAACTAATAGCGACAAACTTGTCCATACGGACAAGAACGAGTTTCACTATCGCTAGGCTCGTTAAAACATAGCGATGGGTTTTCCTGAAGCGAAAATTATAGAAAAAGCATATGTTATCCTCCTCAAGCTTGACAAAAATAAAGAGGTATTGGTCAGCAATGACTGGGGAAAATTGGGAAGAAAACTTGAAGAAACTTCATTGGTAGCAAGTTGCTCTTGAACATGATGCTTTCACTCTGCATCCGAGTCGGGTTGGGTTGTTCCGTTCATTGGTCACATCACCATTGGTCCATCACACCATCCACATTTGGAGTTAACGCTACCAATCCATCATGTCAGTGTCACCGGTATGTTCAAGAGAAGTCGCTCAGAGAATTCACCTGTGTCTCATCCGCTGCAATACATTTACGCTCCATCTTTTCATGACCGCCACCCTAAACCTTATATCCTCAAATCATTTTAATCTCCATTAAAATCATTTGCTCCATTCCATGTCATAGATGTGTGATTCATTAAGGCCCTCCTGTGATGGATCGCTTCTTGTTGACATCAATTCATTATCCAAGAAGTCGATTTAGGAATAACCCTTTCAGTACTTTGAAGCTTGCATGCCTCAATGACAAGTTTCTCACTTCCAGCGATAGGTTTACATCATTGGCCTTTGACTGAAAGATTTTGCATGGTGTTCGACGCCAAGTCCCTTGTTCACACCATGCGAATTGTACTGCAGTACCTTGAGGGTCATCATCATTATCGGTGATTCCTCTCGTGCCTATTAACAACTTACATCATTGGCTGGTAATCAGGCGATGTCTTTCCATGTTCGACTCCAGAACATCTCTCACATGGATCGACTTGTACTTCAAGTGAAGATCGAACAAGATTGAAGACCCCAGATCTAGTTTCATCCATTCGGGCTGCGATATATATTCAGGGAAGTAAAGACATCAAATGTACATCATTGCTGCACAGATAATCATCCAACCTAAGGGATGATGGCTCTACCAGGATCATCAGTCTGCACTCAGACGGTTGTCTTTCCTATGTACATGAAAATGAATTTATAAAGCTGAGCATGGGAACGCCTGACTCAGCCAGGAAATGAAAAATATTATGAAGATAATGTATTGTATTATATCTTATTACAGGTCACCTTCCAGCTTGAAAAACTTCAGATCCTCATGATAAAGCATTTCACCCGACATAAAAAATTAACGACCTCATGCTTTGGGGGGCAACTGTTATAGACATTTTTGGGCACTACAACCCCAATCATAGATGTCCATAAACTGAGGGCTCCTAAGTCCCTAAAAGTGTTGTTCTATCCCCTAAAAGGGCAAGGTCAACTGATTACATCATCTCCCAGAAGTTCTCCATGAAAAACTACTCAGAACTGGTCAAAACTGGACCATCTCACCTACTCCATGGACAAAGTGTGATTCATCCCACCTAGATACACATAGAGGGTGCGATGCATACTGAAAAGCCCTTCTATGGGGTGTGATGGGTGAGAATAGACAAACGGCAGAGGTAGTGTGCGAGGTGGAAAATCATGGAATCTTCCAGAAACTTCTCCTGTGACACTTGCCTCCCTAAATTCGCCCAGGGATGAGTAAGAGATCATCATTCTCCAAGTGGAATCAAGAACTATCATAGAGAGGAAACTAATCAAATCCCAGAAGCTGACTCACCCCCCTTGCAAACATCTATATATGGATCCCTCATCCCAGAGATCCAAAGGCTGGAATTTTGTATCTTGTGAGGAAGTGCTGTTGGTTTCTTGCTGTAACATCATAGTGTTGGGTGATCTAAGCTTTTCATGAGGTGAAGAAGGGCTTCCTGCTGAGAGGATGATGTTGGGTCAGAACAATTGGTTGTAATCCTCTTTGTTCTTTCTTGATATGAATAAAGCCATTCAAGTTTTCCTCCACATTCTTGCATGTTTTATGATATATGTTTGTGTGTGGTCAATATACATCTGGTCCTATATTGTTTATGCTAGTAGATCTCTGTTCTTGGATAGTATTGTGCTGCTTTGATTCCACAGGTGCTCTTTGAAGCTGGGCTGACGAGGAAGTGAGTGGCGAAGATCTATCAGAAGGGAGAGGAACCAAGTGAGGAACCAAGCGCAAGATCGAGGTTGGTGTCCTCGTTCCCCTCTTATCTATTTGTCATAAAGGAAAACGAATGTAGTTTTACTCTATTTGTTTCTAAGGTAGCTACCACCCTTAGTGGGACTAGCAGTTCTGCATAGACACTAGATTTCCTTGTAACACCATACCGAAAACTATGTTGGGTTCGAGTCTTGCATGTTGTTTAACTCTGCCTTCAACTGGCAAAGCATTGCTTCACACCAGTTGAACATCTGTGGCTGGACACAGTCAACTGCAAGCAACACTTGGGCCTTTGTTTCAATGTGGGAACTCTTTCACCCCGGCAATCACATAATCAACCATAAAATGGCCCTCATAGACATGGACCTTATCCTCTCTATGGGGACTCTGTTGCTGACAAGTCCACTCTCAGGGATGCAATAGGATTGCACCAGCTCTAGGGTAGATTGTGGATCTGGCCTTCCCCCGGTGAGGTTTGCCTATGCCCCATGGCATGACAGACCAGTTAAAAAGTATATGTCATCACAGTCAATAGCCAGCTCATGGTTTGCAATCCTGAACACTTGCTCATGTTCATCCCAGCGCTGGATAATCCATCTCAATAAATCCTCCTATCGTTTCATTAGCTCCAAATTTTCATACTTCAGTAAACCACAGCGGCGCAATGCAAGTATGCATGCTGGATCGTTTTGCATCAGCAATTCCTAGCTATCATGGGCCCGTTCTCTCCATAGGCTAATCATTATGGCCTGAAACCTGTGCAAAATAACCCTAAAATCAGTCAAAATGGGGCAATACAACTTTAGGAATCACTGCATGAGGTTATAAAATGTTCCCTTAAGCTCTAACACCCCCCCCAGTGGTACACAGGGAGGATTAATGCCCTCCAGAAGGTCGTATAGGGTGTTTAACACTCCCTATAGGCCATCTGGAGGGCATTAGTGTGCAAATACTGCTTTAGGGCACCTCAGATATGCAAAAATCCAACCCAGAAATTGATAAGAAAGGTTAAGAAATGCATAGAGCAAGATTTTAGCCTCTACCTAGGACTGACGGAACATCGAATGGTTTTCCAGATCTCCTGCAATGGTCCATGGAAAATCTACTCCTCTTTGGCTCCAAAACACTCGCACAATTCTCAAATAGTGAAAATAATGCATGAGAAAGCTCAAAAAACTTCCTTATATTTATTTTTGGAGACATGATTTTTTCAAATCATCAAAGAGGTAGTATTCCATTCCGCATGATTTTTTATCATGCATGAACCCATATGGATAGGAACTACTACTTTTTTATACTTTTCTCTGCTTTTGATGAAAGTACCCTTAGGAATGAAAAGTAGTAAAAGCTGCATGCAATTCTCAAAAGAGCACTTTTCTTTTAGGGGATATTTTCTCGGTCTAAAAAACTGAAAAATCTCCAAGTTTGTCATCGTTGGGCTCGTTAAACACATATGACGATGGTTTGAGTAACTCTTTTTCTCTCTTTTTCTAGCTCATTAAACTGAAAAGGATCATTAGAGCATTCGCATTTTTCTCGCTCATAAAACTGAAAAAATCTCGAGTTTTTTCTTTAGGCTCGTTAAACATTTATAAATATGACCTGAGCATTCTTTTAGGTACTTTTCTTGCTCGTTAAATTGAAAAATCCTGATTTTTTGTCGCCGGGCTCATTAAAAATCTATGGCAGCAACCAAAGCACTTGCTTTTTTGGGACCATTTATCGCTCTTAAAATCAAAAAAATCCCTGAGTTTTTCCCCTTCTTCGGGATCATTAAATCTACGAAGAAGGAATGAGCTATTCTTTTACATCTTTTTCCTTGCTCAATAAACTGAAAAAGGTATCTTGAGTTTTCTTCATTTGACTCGTTAAAATTTGATGAAGGTATTGAGTTTGTCATCGCATGACTCATTAAAAATTCATGACGAAAAACGAGTTTAGTCCGTCTCCTCGTACTTATCACAAAATGAGGTCAACATCTATTGAACATAGGTTTCTCTTTATCCAGATTCAATAGACTAACTCACGAAAAAGCAATCAATCCGGGTATACTATTAACCTTTTGTCACACCCGATTAACAACTATGACAAAGGGACCACCCTGGAGTCGTTCTTTATGATCTTTTCAGACTCTCTAAATATGAAAATACCACCAAGTTGTCTCGTCTAGACTCATTAAATTGAACAGACAAGATATAGAGTCGCTCTTTTTATGATCCTTTTCAGACTCTCAAAACATGAAAAGATTGATGAGTTTGCATGTCTGGACTCATTAAACTAATCAGATAGGGTATAGAGTCACTCTTTTCATGGTCCTTTTAAGACTCTCAAAATATGAAAAGATTGACGAGTTTACCCATCTGGACTCACTAAAATAATCAGACGGGGAAAGTAGACAATACAACTACATTTAGTATTAGAAAGCATGGTTTGGCAGCAATTGTTCCCTTGAACATGGCACTCCCTCAGATAAACCTTCCTTGTGATGGCCTCTCGATATGAATCCTACCATCCTATGAGTTTAACCTAAATACCCCGATGTTCTTGCATCTCTGTATCCTAACAATCTTTGGTGTTCATGAGTCTAGTGCTGCATGGTTAAAACCATTGTCATGCCTTCTATTGTTCAAGGGTTAACCTTTTGTTTCCTCCATCAACCCATCAAGCATATCCTTTCATCATGCCCTTTATTGTTTAGACCCAATGCTCAAAGATTCCTCAAAAAACAAATCATTCTTGTCTCGTTTTGTGTCAATTGATGTAGGACACATTATTGCCTACCTTTCGACAAGTATCTTCCTATTGACTTCAACACTATATCTAGGAAGACAACCCAGAAACACATTCAGTGCCTTGGTACTTGCAGAAATTAGTGGCAGGCCACCTTGTGTTTGATCAGGGGTTCTCATTATTGGCTCCTGGTTAAGCAATTCTATGAGTGTTCGATGACAAAAACATCTTTCACACTCGTTAGATTGTACTGTGCATCTTGGAGACCATCACCATTATTGGTGGCCTTCCTCGCATCTGTTAACGGTCTCCATTATTGACTGGTAATCAGATGATTTCATGCATGTTCGACATCAACGCATATATTCACATGTATCAATCTATGTTGTTCGGTGAAGTGGAAATCAAGACCTTGGGTAGAGGCTTGCATCACTCAACCTTGCTTCCTCTCCCAAGTTGCGTATATTTTTTTTTGGAGACAACTCATCAGAATGACCCTATTATGACACTGGATCCGCATTTTGCTTATCAGTGGCCAACATCGTCATATCTATTTTATGAGAAAATCACTCTGACATAGCTACTGAGTGTGGGAATGTTTGACTCAGGACATGATTTTAGTTCTTTTAATATATATGTGTTGTGTCAGGTTTCCTGTACCACTAGAAGATCCGATCCTCTCTCTCTTTTTGTCGAAGAAGGAAAATTACAATTAAGTAAAGTATTTCGGCCATTGTTGCAGCCTCTAATCTCATACTTTAGGGGGCATCTGTTATACAGCAAAATGACACCCTCATTAGGTGATCTGAAAATGAGATCTTAAATCAATATTAAGGTATTATAGACTCATGTGCATGAATGCCTATATTACTTAGTGCAACGGATCGAAAAGATTGAGAATAATATAGAAAATGAGCAGTTAGAAAACATAACAGTCACACACATCAACACATCAAATAATCAAGGAGTTCACCAGACTTCTTGGCTATGTCTCCTGGTCCAACTTTCAGTGTCAACCTCTATATTAAGTCTTTAAGAGTAGAATATTACAAGTGTGAGCTCAAGCAAAGCTATAACACAACAACAGTGATATTACATAGGGATTTCACTCGAAAACCTTGAGTATAAAGAGTACATAGACTCTCTCTCTTAGTGCCTCTGATCCACTGTTTGTAGCTACGTTTTCTCTGACTCTTTGTCTTTGAGCAACTGCTTCTCTCTATCTTTGTGATTGAATGGATTTTAAGCTTATCGGCTCTATCGGTTTGCATTCCTTTCTCGGGCTTTCTGGCTCCTGGTTTTTGTCTGTTCATCTCCCTTTCGAGTGTTAAACAATCATTTTAAAATGTTGAAGGTATGGTGGCCATCTGTTTGTAAGGGAAAGGACCACTGGTGCAGGTTAAATCCTCGAGAATATTTTTCTCGTTTAGAAACAGAAATACACTAAAAACAATGGAAAATCTGACCAATAGACTAAAGCCGAAACTCAAAAGATATTGAATCCGACCTTTAATCCTATCAGGTCTGTGTTATATCGCTGTCACAAGCCCCTTTGTATTTCACAGCATTGATCTGCCTGATCTTCGATCCAATCGCTGGCAGCCATTTTGGGTGGCTTATGTGCACAGAGATTACCCACCGAAAAGGCGGTTTTCTCGCTTTGGCGAAGTGCTATGTGTTGGCTGGTGTATGGAATCGGACGGAGCCCGTCTAATACCACTTACCACTTGAGGCCTGCCCAAAATCTTGCTTACCATGGAACTCAAATAACATAAAGCTGCATCTATAAATCATTCGAGTTCGACTTTATCGCTTCGGGTCATTTCCTTTTGTATTTCGGTTTTATAACGGAAATACGCTAATACACAGAAAAAGGCCGAAAAACACTTTTATATCGAAACTCAAAATTTATAGGGCCGCATTTATAAACCCCATTGGGTCTGGCTATCGCAAGTCGCATGTTGTATAGGCCTCGTTCCTTTGTATTGTTGTGATGTGATATATTGCAATCGCATATCGCATGGACTTCGAGCCTTCGGTAAGTCCTTCCTTTGTGTTATGTGATGTGATATTGCGGGTTGATCTGGGTCGTTGATCTGCATGCTTGATTGATGGTCCTTGTTAACTCGTGTTGATCACTATCACGATTCCCATAAGGCCGCCTCTGATATCCTCTGTTGGCCACCTCTGATTGCGATATCTTGATTTGATCTTGGCCATTGATTTATCGGATCCGACTGCTCCTGTGCAATGCTGCTTCAACCTCTACTTAACTTTTTTTTGGCCATTCTTTAGTGTTTTCCCTTGCAATAGTGTTTTCTAATAGTTTAAAAGACTTAGACTTAGACTTAGAGGCTTTAGGATCCATTTTGGATCACGCCTTCCCATTGAAAAGATTTTGGACCACCAAAAGTTGGTTTTTAGGCATCGATCAAATGAGCATATAGCTCTCTCACTTGTTTAACTTCTATTCATTATGTTTTTCTTGGATTTGAACCTTTGAGCCCTATTCTCAGGTACTCAACATCCCCTCCATGCATAGTTCTCACCTTCCTGTCCAGAACTGTATCTTCCTGTAACTCATTGATATATTCAGGAAACAGATCCTTAATAGAAGGAAACTGACTTTGCTCTTCAGGATCTTCAATCAATGAAGGTTCATACAATATCAAGTTTTCTGCATTAATGACTGAATAGATCTGCATATAAGCTGGCAAATCAAGGCGAAAAGCATTTTCACCAATTTTATCAAGTATCTTGAAAGGGCCATACCTTATTGGTTTTAGCTTCTTACCTTCACCTTGCATTCTATCTTTGTTGTTGTACAGCTAGACTTGATCACCAACTTGAAAACTATGCTCAACCCGATGCTTTTCATGTCTTGCTTTTTACTTGGCTTGACTTCTTTCCAGTTTTTCCTTGGCATGGTTGTAAGCATGTTGCACATAACATAAATGCTCATCCCAAAGCTTGGGATGCTTGCTACAATAGCATCTGAGCAACTGGATCACTGTCCTATTGACCACTTTTGTCTGACCATCTATTTGTGGATGAAATGTTGTGCTCTTCTTCAACCTGGTGTCCATCAACTCCCATAGACTTGACCAAAACTTCCCAACAAATCGAGAATCTTGATCAGATACAATAGAAGTGGGTAAACCAAAATGAACCCATACATTCTGAAAGAACAACTTTGCTGTTTGTTCAGTTGTAACCTTCTTGTTACAAGGTATCAAAACCTATCCACAACAACATACAAACCTATCCACAACAACATACAAATAATCACGACCTTTTCTAGATTTTGGCAATCCCCCAACAAAGTCCATGGAAACACTTTCCCAAGGATGAGAAGGAATTGGAAGTGGAGTGTACAAGCCTAATTTTCTATTACTGGGCTTGCTTGTAGCACACATAGTACACCCTTTGATATATCTAGAAACTGTCTCATGCATTCTTGGCCAATAACATAACCTTTGCAATTGTGCAACTATTCTACTTACACCAAAATGACCTAATATTGGAGAAGTATGTGCTTGTCGAATTATGTTAACTCTTTCAGTTCGTGGAATGCATAACTTTCCCAAATGATATAAGAGTTGGTCCTTTACATAATAATCCAATTATTCTACTTGCTTACCATGACTTAAAGTTGCATATACATCTTTAAAATCTACATCTTGAGCATATTGTTCAATGTAACTTTCATGCATTACTGAATTGTGCTTAAGTATAGTAGATGCATTTATGATTGGTCTTGATAACATGTCTGCAACCTTATTTTGTATGCCCTTCTTATATCTGATGACAAGATGAAATTGCTATAGAAAACCCATCCACCTATAATGTCTTGATTGTTGCAATTTAGTTTGTGAATGCAAATATTGAAGTGGTTGATGATCTATATGTATGATTGTTTCTTTACCGATTAGGTAATGTTTCCACTTTTTCACACTTTATACTAATGCATACAATTATTTATCATATGTGGGATAATTAACTACTGCAGAAGTAAATGTCTTAGAATGATAGCATATGGGTTTACCATTTTGCATCAACACTGCTCCCATGGCATAGTCACTGGCATCTGTCTCAATCTCAAATGGATGTTGAAGATTTGGTAGTGCTATTACTGGTGCTGTACTGATTTTTTCTTTTAAGGTGTCGAAGGCTTTTTGCTGTTTTCCTCCCCACTGAAACACCTGTTTCAATCCTGTTAAAGCATGTAATGGAGCTACAATCAAAGAAAAGTTAGCAATAAATTTTCTCCAGTCTTGTGCTGCCCCTAGGAAACTCCTAACCTCTGTAGCATATTTGGGTTTATGCCAATTCACAATGACTTCAACCTTAGAGGGATCTATCTTCAATTCACCACCCCCTACAATATGACCCAAATAAGTTAAAGATGTTCTGCCAAATTCACATTTTGGCAGTTTTACATAGAAATTTTCTCTTTTTAAAACATCTAAACTCTGCTTTACATGCTTTACATGGTCTTCCCATGTCTTACTAAAGACAAGAATGTCATCTAAATAAACAATTACAAAATCATCAATAAAATGTCTGAGTACATCATTCATAACCCTCATAAATGTAGCAGGAGCATTAGTTAAGCCAATAAGCATAACCAACCATTCATACAGCCCTTGCTTTGTCTTGAAAGCAGTCTTCCATGCATCTTGTTTTGCAACTCTGACCTGATGATAGCCACTTCACAAGTCCAAATTAGAAAACTGAACTTCTTATTTCAATTGATCTAATAGATCATCAATACGAGGAAGAGGATAATGATTCTTAATCGTTATTTTATTCAGTGCTCTATAATGAATGCACATTCTCCACGAACCATCTTTCTTTCTCACCAGCACGATTGGAGATCCACATGTTGATGTTCTTGGTCTTATAAACCCATTATCGAGCAACTCCTGTACATGCTTCTTTATCTCTACATTCTCTAAAGTTGATAACCGGTACATTCCAATGTTAGGTAATGGAGCATCTTGCTGCAAATGAATATCATGTACTATTTCCCTTTTCAGTGGTAGACCTTTAGGTTCTTGAAATAGGATATCATATTTTGAAACAACTTTAACTAAATCAACTTTCTGTTTAGCATCACAGCCTTCAAATACATTCATTTTATCAGGGTCCTTTTCCTTTACAACCATTAGTAAAAATTGCTTACTTGAATTCACAATTCTTTTCATCTTCCCTGAGTTTATGAGAGAATAGTTATTTTTGAGTTTATGAGCTCTTACAATATATTCTATTTCATCTTTAGTGAGTTGATACTTACTTTCAGCTCTATAGAAAATAGTTTTCCTATCATACAAGTATGGACTTCCCAAAACAATACCACATATATCTAATGGAACAATATCTAACTCAACCTCATCTACAAATGTTGATCCAATAGCAAACCTAAGTTTACATTGTCTTGTTACTTGTAGCTTTGTTTTATCACACACCCAACCTAATGGATATGGCTTCTCATGAGATTTTGTTTGTAATCCCAAGTTCTTCACAATTGTTTCAGAAATCAAGTTTACTTGTGATCCACTATCAAACAAAGTATCAATCTTATTGTGCTTGGAAATTACTCTAATACAAAAAATCTCATTTCTTTTCCTCTCATTATTTTCATTATCAACCGATTGTGCAGAATTACTTGTGGATGCTTCAAAACATTTACCTTTAATACCTGTGGCTGTAATTATTGTTTCATCGCCTAAATCTGATCCCAAGTCCTTTTGAATAGTAGCAGCAGTCTTTTTCTTCTTACCACCGAACTTTTAGGTCTCAGTTCTGGATGCAAAAGCCAACAGTGTGCCTCATCATGTCCTTCTTTCTTGCAATGAGTGTGTGAAGGTTTGTCCTTCTGCATAGTGTTTGTTTTCCTCTCCTTCCATTTCAGTTTCTTCTTTTCCTTTTTCTTTCTTACAGAATGTTTAGATGATCCCCCAACCTCTGGGTTCAAATTCTTACCTCTAGCTTCTAGATGTGTGGCTTGAACTAATACATCATCTAAGCTAGTGGGATTAAACATGAGAATAGTATGCTTTAAATAGCTATGAAGACCACCTATATACTTCAATAAAGTCTTAGGTGAGTCTAATGATATACTTAGAGTTAAAGCTCTTTTACTGAATTCCTGAGTATACCTTTGTACACTCTGACCCTTCAATTGGCAAAGAGTTTGCCAACTCATCATTTCTTGCTACATGTAAGCTAAAGGATACAATTTATTTTTGATAGCAGAAACAAATTCATTCTAGGTAGAAATGATTTTACCATGTTTTTGCAGATCAGCTTGTCTCTTGCCTTCCCACCATACTAGTGCAGTTCCTCCAAGTCGAAGGAGCCAGCTGAATCTTCCTCCTTTCTGAATCAATGTTCTGCACCCTACAATATACATAAATCTATCTTATCTAATTATCTAGCTTCTTTGCATTTAGTTCTCCATCATAAATTGGAAAATCAAACTTCACATCTAATTTAATCAAAGAAGGTTTCTTCTTTTTCTTATCAGGGCTAGTTTTATGCAAAGAAGATGATGATGATGATGATGAAGGTGATGATGGAGGAGTTGGTGGAGAAGGAATTTCTCCTTTTCCTTTGCCTTCTAGAGGGGCAATTAGAAAAGGTTCCTCTACTCCTTTGTCTGGTTTAGGTGTTGAAGTGCTTTCACCTTGACCCTTCTTAAATTCCAGATACATCTCTTCCACCATAGCTTGGAGTGCCTTGAAACCTTCCATAAATTGAGATTCTTATCCCAATGGAGTTTCTTATACCATTTTCCTCTGAGAATAGACTCTTCCAATCTCTGGATTAGCCTCAACAAGTTCTCCTTCTCCTAGTCTGAGCTTTAATATAGTTAGCATTCAAATTCCAACACAAGCTTGTCTAACCTTAACAAAACCAAAACCAAAAGCTCTGATACCACTTGATCTGAAAATGAGATCTAAAATAAATATTAACGTATTACAAACTCATGTGCAGGAATGCCTATATTACTTAGTTCTCGACAAACACTTTTATATCGGAACTCAAAATTTCTAGGGCCGCATTTATAAACCCCGTCGGGTCTGGCTATCGCAAGTTGCATGTTGTATAGGCCCCGTTCCTTTGTATCACTACGATGTGATATTGTGATGTGATATATCACAATCGCATATCACATGGTCTTCGGGCCTTCGGTAAGTCCTCCCTTTGTGTTATGCGATGTGATATTACGGGTTGATCTGGGCCGTTGATCTGCATGCTCGATCGACAGTCCTCGTTAACTCATGTTGATCGCTATCATGATTCCCATAAGGCCACCTCCGATATCCTCCACTGGCCACCTCCGATTGCGATATCCCAATTCAATCTCGGCCGTTGATCTATCCGATCCGATGGCTCCTATGGAATGCTGCTTTAACCTCCGCTTAACTCTGTTTCCGCCATTCTTTAGTGTTTTCCCTTGCAATAGTGTTTTCCAATGGTTTAAAAGACTTAGACTTAGATGTTTTAGGATCCATTTTAGATCATCAGCTCAGAGGGGAAAGACATGATAGCTAAAGAAAAGACCAAGATAACATGCCTTGTTTCCACACTAACGCTGGCTATACACTGACAACCTGCTTTATAAAGCTTCTCTGTAAGCCTAAGGGAGCGTTAGTGACCCTACTAACTCTAGTTGTTAGTTCGGGAACAACGTTAGTGGATCCTAATGAAGTTCTAAAGGTCAAAGGAGCGAATTTACTCATAAATATCTAGATATTTTCTCCTAAATCTACTCAGAAAAGCAAGGAAACATCTCAAGTTTGACCTATTTTTGGGATTTCTAATCCTACTAAAGGAGGAAAATGGGAAAGAGCTCAAAAGCATGGCAACATCATTGCTTTTACCTTAAGGAACTCATGGAGCAACTTGGAAAACCTAACTGAAATTCTACATAAGCAAAGGTAGGGCTATTGTGAAGGGGGTCAAATCATTTGAAAGGATAGCTTACTTGATTGTTGAGCATAGTCTCAAATCTAAGCATAAGAAGTTGGTAAGAAGGGAGAGAGAGAGAGAAGCTGGAGGCATAAGGGAAGGCTGATGCAATAGATGGTTGTAATCACTCTTCTGACATTAATATAGAACTGCAGTTGTACTGTCTACTCCGTGGTGTTGGTATTATCATTCATTTTCTTATTTATCCAACACCTTTTAGCATGAGTAGCTCAATTATGTATAACTAGACGTATTTTGTGTATTCATGTATTAGTTATCAAGGTTGTATGTTGTGATTATGCTTTTATCTTCTATGTGCAGGACTTGATCTGGAGCCGGCTCAGGGGACTTCTACCTTGCTGCATTGTGCTGTCCAGCAAATCTACACGGAGACTTGAGGTAATCCATCTATTTTGCTTTGATAGTTAGTTAATGTTTATGGACATGCATGTAAATTTGTGATGGCTGCAGATAATATTACACTCTGCCAAGGGTCCCGAGAATACTCTTGAGGGTATCTCCATTCTCCATACACCGTGCATTTTATCCTATAGCAGTGATTTGGCCTATGTAATGTACCAACTACATTTATGAGATTAATGAATGATGTATTGTGCCCTTTTATAGATTCATTTATTATTATATGTTTGGATGATATAATAGTATATAGTACTACCTAGGAAGAGCATATTTCACATTTGACATAGTTGCTAGAAACATTGAAGAAGCACTAGCTGCTAGTAAATCTCAAGAAGTGTGAATTTTCACAATGATCTTTGGTGTATCTAGGGTATGTGATCAGTGGAGGAGAACTTAAGATAGGTCTTTCCAAGATGGAGGCCATCATGAAATGCTCAGTTCCTACTAATGTTTTTGAGGTCAGGAGTTTCATTGTGGAAGCACAGTACCTCAAGAAATTCATACCATCATTTTCAGTAATAGCAGCACTCCTCCATGCCATAACAACAAGTGGCAAGAGTTTACAGTAGGGAAAATGTCAACGGATGGATTTTGAGGAGCTAAAGAAGAAGACTTGTGAAGCACCTATTCTAGTGTTACCAAACTTGGAACGACCCTTTGAAGTGGAGACAGATGTGATTGGGTATTCTTTGGGACTTGTCTTGATGCAACGAGGAAGGCTTGTATGTTACCATTCTAAAGTATTTCATGGGGAAGTTCTCAACTACCCTACCTATGAAAGGGGGCTCTATGCCATGGTTCAAGTTGTCAATAAGTGGAAGCACTATCTGATGGGAAAGGAGACAATAATTCACAAAAATCACCAGTTTTTATAGTAATTTCATGCGTAGAGTAAGCTACAATAGACTAGACATTACAAGTGGATGGGGTTTTTAAAGAAGTTTCATTTTGTGATCAAGAATAAGAAGGGAAGCACAAGAAAGTTGGACGACATGTTTTCAAGGCCAACCACATCAAAGATTAGAAATTTGGGGACTCTTATTCACATGGATTCATTCACCCATGATGCATACAAAGAGGCATATTCAGAGGATCATAACTTCAAGGAGGTGCATCAGTAGTTTCAGAGTCAGAGTCATGTGCACGATGGTGACAAGACTGTTGACTACCATCTCTAGGATGGGTTACTCTTTACATTGGATAAGTTATGTGTTCCTAAAGGTGAGAGATTGCAACTAATTAGAGAGGCTCACACCTCTAAGGTTGTAGGGAAGACAATGGATAACTTGTAGAGGTATGTGTATTGGCTCAAGATGCAAGAGTAGCTAGCTAGACTCATAATAGGATACATTCTTTTTTGTACCAGCAAGCCTAGCAACAAGAAATAAGGTTTACATCATCCCTTACCTGTACCTACTCGTCCTTGGGAAAACATTTCCATAGGCTTTGTGGGAGGTTTACCAACAACCAAGAAGGGACATGACTACTTGTTCATGGTAGTTGACAGGTTTAGGAAGATGTGTGTTCTGATGCCCTATAAAAAGACCAGTAGTGGGAAAGAAGCAACAAACTTGTTCATTGGACAGGTTTGGATGCTCTTTGGGATACCAAGGAGCATTTTTTTAGACAGGGATACAAGATTTTTTAGTGTATTTTGGAATACATTTTGGGAGAAGATGGAAACTAAGTTGAAGAGATCTACAACATTCCATCCACAGACAGATGGGCATATAGAACTAGTCAACAAGACTTTGGTGCAACTTATGACAGGATACAACTAGAAGGATCTAAAGAATTGGGATGAAAATCTGATATATACATATAACATTCTTACAACAGAGAAGTTCACACTTCTATAGGAAAGTTATCATTTGAGATTTATTTTGGATATTTTCCACCTTCACCATTGGATATTTCATATGGGAAACAAGGAGTGAGGGAAGATCTTACAAGAGATTCTTTGAGGGTTGAAAAAATTATAGATAAGATCAGGAAGATCCATCTATAGGTATAAGAAACACTGCAAAAGTCACAAGAGAAGTATAAGGCTAGGCATGATCAACACACAATAGAGAAATCGTTAAAGGTGGGAGACAAAGTATGTCTATAGTTGAACAAGGAGAGGCTATAGGGGCCTAGTAGGAAAATCAAGGCTCTTAGGTATGGCCCCTTTGAGATACTTGAAAAGGTGGGTAATAATGCCTATAAACTCAATCTACCACCATATATGTGCATTTACTCTCTTGTGAACGTAGAGAATTTGAAACTCGATGAGCCTTCCATGCTAAACCATGAAGAGGAACAAATCCTACCTTATGTGGAGGATTTGACACCCGATGCTTAGGCAAAGTTGAAAGAAGATACAATTTCACAGAAGAGTTACATAACTACAAGCTAAGGGCAACATGACCTTTGGAAGATTGGGTTGAAGGGACAACTTCTAGGCAAAGCTAATTGGTACACTAAAGAGAAGGTGGACGAAAAATTTCCTCACCTCATTCACTAGAATATTTTGGGGACCAAAAGCTTCCTAAAATAGTGAGGTATGATCCAAATTGGATCATTATATTGTTTTTCATACATACTGATGCATTTGGAGTGGAAAAAGTGGGGCAATCAGCTCACAAGACTATTTTTATCAGCGGGACCCAGTTTGGTAAAACAACGTATGAAACCTTCTGGGAGAATTTTGAGGCATAAAACGAAATTTTCTGGGGGTAAAACTTTGATGCTTTAGCTCAACACCATTTCATGTTATTCTAAAAATATATATATTTCCAACATTGCAAGAAATTTGTCAATCAGAGTCCATATGCAAATGTTATGCCACTCAGAAGTTCAACTTCTTGTTTTCACGCCTATAGTTTGGGACAATGCCACATCAGCCCCCATTATTCATGGAAAATGGGCTATCCATGCATTTGTGATGTAAAATAATCTAGAAGAGTCTATTTTGTAACTCTAGATATGAGTTGATGTAGTCAAACTTAACCACTAGTAGGCTATCGGTTATGTTATAACGGGCCGCTAGGAGAATAGGTATTCCATTCTTTTAAGAGAATTTTGTTCCATAGTTGAGCTAGAATAGCCAAAAGATATAGAAGGTAGAGCACAAAGAGAGAATTTGTGCATTGTAGCAGCGCATAGGCCACAAGCATTACTTCTTTGTACTTGTAGCCATATTTCCAAATAGAGAAAGAGAGCAAAGCGACCTCACCTTCCAGCTAGGTTTTCTCCTGAAAGAGTTTCCCAAAGAGAATATATTGTGTCTTATGTGTGTGTGAACTTATTTTGTGATTCTCTAATTTTTTGCATAATTTCCATTTGCATGCATGCACTAATTATAGTTAAATATACAGATCTAGAATTTTAATAAAACTATTATCATATCTATTGTTACAAAATGTCTAGTGGAATATCCATGGAAGTTTATGGATCATTGGTTAATGAAGTGACTTTAGCTCTCTACAATCATTAACTGACTTGCAACATTTTCTGGGGGTAAAACTTTGACGCTTTAGCTCAACACCATTTCATGTTATTCTAAAAATATATATATATATTTCCAACATTGCAAGAAATTTGTCAATCAGAGTCCATATGCAAATATTATGCCACTCAGAAGTTGAACTTCTTGTTTTCATATAGTTTGGGACAATGCCACATCAGCCCCCATTATTCATGGAAAATGGGCTATCCATGCGTTTGTGATGTAAAATAATCTAGAAGAGTCTATTTTGTAACTCTAGATATGAGTTGATGTAGTCAAACTTAACCACTAGTAGGCTATCGGTTATGTTATAACGGGCCGCTAGGAGAATAGGTATTCCATTCTTTTAAGAGAATTTTGTTCCATAGTTGAGCTAGAATAGCCAAAAGATATAGGAGGTAGAGCACAAAGAGAGAATTTGTGCACTGTAGCAGCGCATAGGCCACAAGCATTACTTCTTTGTACTTGTAGCCATATTTCCAAATAGAGAAAGAGAGCAAAGCGACCTCACCTTCCAGCTAGGTTTTCTCCTGAAAGAGTTTCCCAAAGAGAATATATTGTGTCTTATGTGTGTGTGAACTTATTTTGTGATTCTCTAATTTTTTGCATAATTTCCATTTGCATGCATGCACTAATTATAGTTAAATATACAGATCTAGAATTTTAATAAAACTGTAATAGTTTTAAAATTTAGTATTTTAATATATTATTATCATATCTATTGTTACAAAATGTCTAGTGGAATATCCATGGAAGTTTATGGATCATTGGTTAATGAAGTGACTTTAGCTCTCTACAATCATTAACTGACTTGCAACATTTTCTGGGGGTAAAACTTTGACGCTTTAGCTCAACACCATTTCATGTTATTCTAAAAATATATATATATTTCCAACATTGCAAGAAATTTGTCAATCAGAGTCCATATGCAAATGTTATGCCACTCAGAAGTTGAACTTCTTGTTTTCACGCCTATAGTTTGGGACAATGCCACATCAGCCCCCATTATTCATGGAAAATGGGCTATCCATGCGTTTGTGATGTAAAATAATCTAGAAGAGTGTATTTTGTAACTCTAGATATGAGTTGATGTAGTCAAACTTAACCACTAGTAGGCTATCGGTTATGTTATAACGGGCCGCTAGGAGAATAGGTATTCCATTCTTTTAAGAGAATTTTGTTCCATAGTTGAGCTAGAATAGCCAAAAGATATAGGAGGTAGAGCACAAAGAGAGAATTTGTGCACTGTAGCAGCGCATAGGCCACAAGCATTACTTCTTTGTACTTGTAGCCATATTTCCAAATAGAGAAAGAGAGCAAAGCGACCTCACCTTCCAGCTAGGTTTTCTCCTGAAAGAGTTTCCCAAAGAGAATATATTGTGTCTTATGAGTGTGTGAACTTATTTTGTGATTCTCTAATTTTTTGCATAATTTCCATTTGCATGCATGCACTAATTATAGTTAAATATACAGATCTAGAATTTTAATAAAACTGTAATAGTTTTAAAATTTAGTATTTTAATATATTATTATCATATCTATTGTTACAAAATGTCTAGTGGAATATCCATGGAAGTTTATGGATCATTGGTTAATGAAGTGACTTTAGCTCTCTACAATCATTAACTGACTTGCAACATTTTCTTATAGAGCACAACAAAGTCACTTAAATAAAGTCAAACCATGTGCTTCTACCTAATTTTTAACTAGACATACATGTTGAAAAACCTCAAGTGCCTTCATAATAAAATCCTTCTCAATAAAATTCATAAGAATCATATGATTTAATTTATATGTGCGAATCAGGTGATAGTCTACAAGCTCGCAACTTAGAATCCATGACATGGTTGGGAATCTTGCTCTTTAGATGACCTCATATTTATTGGCCATTCAAAATATGTATTTAGGAGTTCATAAATGGGCTACCCAAATTGCAAATTCTATTCATTAAGTGGGTATGGATCAATAGTTGGATATATAAATCTAGGCTCAGGGCTCACAAGTGAAATTGTTTACATAAAAGGTTCATTATGGATTAATATTTTAAACAACACCACTGAAATTAGTAAACTCCATAAATTTTAATGAAGATAACTTGATGACGGGCTTACTTGATTTTGGTTTATTCAGGAAAACTAACTTGCGCTCAATCGAAAATGAGAGTTGTTAGAATTTTATATCAAATAATACTACTCAATACTTATTGAGATATGTTTGGTGTGCCTTGTCCAACCAATGGTTGTGTCATGTGATGTTAAGGTTTTGTTGTAGCCGCTACAACACCAGCCAATTTTTTTCGGCATATACAAAATTTTGGGTGCCCAACTACTCTCCCCAGGCTACTAGGGTTTTGATAAGGCCTTCAATCGGTTACTCTCCCTGTGACCTTGTCTACCCAACCCTTTTGATGCACCCATTCACACTTCATACATTGCATTCGCACATCATGTGTTATCTCGCATATAGACCTTAGGATCACCTTGGGGTTTTGAAGGTCAATAGCTCCATTGATGCGTTAAGAGTCTCCCATGATTTTGAAAGTCATCTTTACATGATATGTATCGCTATCAATAGTTTCCCCATATTTAGATAAGCATGTGTTCAATTTGGCTTTCCTTATGATTGGAAATATTAGGGTTTGGGAGAAACCATGGATTGCCAGAAAGAGTGATCCCTCCCTATTTTAAACTAATTTGCATTCCTCTTTGGGTGATTTCTCATCGACATTGCATGGCCTCACGATGAGAGATGTTGCAGGACACCTTTCCCCTAGGTTCTTGACTAGTCTTACCCCTCTGTATGTGCATTCAGATTTACGAGAATGTGGGCTTTGAAAAAGCTATTTTTTTGTCCATATATTATAAAACCCTAAGTTATCATGACCAACAATTTACGTTTAGACCTAGTGCCCTTAATGTTCTGCTTTGGCCAGCATTACTTGGCTTGCCCTCCACCAAGTTTTAATGGTTCTCAGTTGCATCAACCACACCCATGATTCATTTAATGCGAATCACTAGTTGAAAATGAGAAATTAGTGACTAGATGGCTAAAAAAGTTAGTCATCGCAACATTTCGAACTGAAATACTACCAAAAATGAGTAATCCTAAGTCACCAAACTAAAAAAGACTAACATAAATCACTAATTTAGTCGTGGGTTAAAATATGTGACTAGCTAATAAGTAATACAACTAAAAATGACTAACATGAATGACTAATTTATTCTAACACCAAAAATACAACTACCTAACAAGTACTACAATAATATGAATCAATTTTTTATGTTAGTTATATTAATTGTGTCAAGCAATCTAAACTTACAAGCGATAGGGGATTGAAAGGCTATCAAAGATTGGTTGAAAGGTTATCCTTCCTTAAACACTTCTTCATCCTCACATGGTGTATAATTGAGCCAACTTTGCATTATTTATCTCTAATAATTTGTAATTCTAAAAATATATTTTTTAATAAAAAATTATTTTATTTATTTTTGAAAAATCTATTCATTGAATCTAATTGGATCTAGTTCTAATTTTAAATTAAGTTGAAGATAAATTTTTATTTTTAAGACTACAATATCAAATAGAAACTACTTTAATTTCATATTAATCGACCTAGATCCATCTTAACCTTGGATCTATCAAGTGATGAGAGGGATCCAATCTCTCGAGGTGCAAACTTTTTTTTTCTAGTGAAAAACTTGAGGAAATGTTTGCACCTCGAGAGATTGGATCCCTCTCGGCAGTTGGTAGTTATAGGGTTAATATGGATATAGGTTGGTTATATAATACTCTATAATATATATATATTTGTATTTGTGTCTCTTTGTTATTCCCTCTCTCTATCTCACCCCCCAAACATAGACACACTCTCTCTCCCTCTCTTCCCCTTCTTTGTCTATCTCTCTCTTCCCCTTCTCTCCCTCTCTATCTATATCCTTCTCTCTATTCCCTCGTGATCTCCTCTCTCCCTCACTCCCCCTCCATGACTCCCTATTCACCCCCTCTCCCTCTCTACCTTTCTCGCTCTATGTTTTTCTTGTTCCCTCCCTCTTCTGGCCCCTCCAATTATATATCTCTCTCGTCATCTCTATCTTCCTTCCTCTCTATCCCTTATCTCCCACCTCCCTCTATCTCCCCCCGCAAAATCACTCTCCATCTCTCTCTCTCTCTTTTGTCCAACTCTATCACTATCTCCCCTCCTCCTTATCCTTGTCCATCTCTATGCCTCCATCTCTCTCCCTTTCCCTTCTATCCCTATCTCTATCCTCTCCTCTTCTTTCTCTTCCCTCCTCTCCTCTCTCCCTCACTCTCTCTCCATCTCTCCCTTTTACTCCTCTCTCTCTCCACCTCTATCTCTCTATATATTTGTTCTTTCCTCCTTCGCTTTCCCACTTCAACTCCATCTATCTCTCTCTCTCTCCTCTCTCTTCCTTCCTCTCGCTCCCTCTCTCCCACCTCACTCTATCTATGCCCCATCACTATCTCTTTCTCTCTTTCTCTCTGCCCTCCAACTATTTCACTATCTCCCTCCCTCTCTCTGCCCCCTCCCCAACTCTCTCTTAAATTTGATCATATTGTATTGTGTTTAAGAAATTATATAAATTAAAAAAAACCTAATTGGTTATAAAATATTAAACCTATATTTTGGATCATTCATGTCAAAGAAAAGAAAATAATGAAAATCTTTAAAAAATCGTGCACTATATTTAATCTGTTATAATTAGTCAATTTGCTTGCTCTCATCCCTTGGATCCTTAGCTAATATGGATCTATGCCGATCCATCTTAGCTTAATTTTATTAAAACCTTAACTTAATTTATATGGGAATATTTTTAGTAGTTGTGAGGATAGAGGGTTTAGATATATCTCAAATTGTAACATTTTTCCTTTTAGATTAAATTAAAAAAAATGTTGTAAAATTAGATTAAAATAAAATATTTTTACTATGAAATAAGGTATGGGTTTTTGGCATGTGGTATTCATAATCCATGGTATTGTAACAAATCTGATTTACAAGTTAATATCCTTGGTAAAGTGAGGGTGAATATCCATGGTTAACAATCTTGTCATATTGTTATAAAATATTTTGATTGTGAAATAATTTATGTTTTTGGGCATGTGGTATTCATAATCCATGGTATTGTAACAAAGGCTATTTTTTACAAGTTATTAATATCTACCATAATGTGGAAGTGAATATATACGCTTAAGAATCTTGTCATATTCTTATAAAATATTTTGGTTGTGTTACACTCATCCCAATATCATTTTTAGCTTCTTCTTCTTCTTCTTTTTAATTTAGCGTCTTACGTAAAAATAAAAAATTCTTATTAGAAGTAAATCATTTAACCCAATTGAAATTTATATATTTTATTTTATTTTATAAATATTTCTTTTCTTTTTTTCATTTCTAGTTTAGCGTTGGGTTCAAATAAAATATTCACAGATTACAACATCACATTGTAGCACTGCATTTTTCTCTTGTTGATATCTTCGTGGAAATGCTAGAAGGAGGAAGACCATCAATGTTATCTATGGATTTCATGGGTTTTGAACTCTGGATGGATTTTGCATGGGAAACACCTTAGGAGAGTATCAACAATTAGATGAAGGAAGGGCAAGGTCATTGGGCATGGAGATTTTGTCCATTTGTACATGGGTATGAATTTGGACTCCGGAGAATTCTTCCTTCTTACTAAGGATGATTTTTGTTCTTATGGGCAAACAATTTTGAGGGTTTATATGATCAAAGCATAAATTTCATCTAGAGTTGAGGGTTTAATGATTATGATAATGCAGATCTTGATTGGAGCCAAAAATTCATCAAAAGGCAATGCACAAGTAAGCATTTTGCATGGCCTTATTGTACAAAGGGTTTAATGATTATTATAATTAAGATCTTGATTGTAGCCAACAATTCATCAAAAGAAAATGGACAAGTAAGCATTTTTCATGTCCTTATTGTACAGATCTGTTTGCTCCTCCCTAACTTTTCTAGGGTCAGAATGCATGAAATTTTACTTTTTTGTTTTCACCTTTTTTTTAGTGGTTGATTGTTTGTGTAATGGAATATACCATGCCCAAATTCAAAGGGCTTGAGTGATGCAAGAAAATTTTCTGGTAGGATGCAAATACTATGCCTTCCTCAAACTTTGTTACATGAAATTAAAATTTCTTGTAATCATGAACATAAAATATTTTCTGTTTCGTCCTTAGATTTGATCTCAATGCCTACAGTTTTAAACGGTGTTACTATATTTTAAGTAGAATATACTTAGATCCATTAAACCTTACAACTCTCCAAATATTATGTTAATTTCATCTAAAAAGAAGGAACCTGAATGGATTTTGCAATTTAGACTCAATGCTTACAGACAATGATTAAAATTGGAAAAACCCAAATGGTCTAATAACTTTTACCCACCCATAAATTTCCAAGACCTTTGCTATTATTATGAACCTAAACAGAGAGAAAGTACAAGAAGAAGAGGAGCCTGGATGAGGTGGACCCTGACCTGCTCGTTAATTTTCAAAAGTTGGGCATGCCCTTGACTAGAAGAAGAGATTGACCAACATTGTTGTATATGTTGTTTTTGACAGTGTTTTCATTGCCACCATTCATAGGTAGACTCTATAGGTAGTTGAGGTTATATTTTGTTCATTATAAGAGGTAATTCGGGAGTATCTTGATCTAGTTAGGAAGTAGCTTGGCAGGGTTGTTCCTCTTGTTGAGAACTATTATGTTGCAATGTATTTTTTTTATAGTGGTAGCTCCTTCTATTAAATCACTAAGAACACTTTGTCACCCATGGAAATATCAACTTATTTCAAGATCAATGAGATGGAGACTAGGAAATTTGAGAGGAATCTTATTGTTGTAGATGAGAGGAGTTCTGTGAGGTGATAGGATTTTTGTGACATATATTTAAGGATGCTCTGCACCATTTTATGACACCAATCATCTCCATGCCACAGTAGGGGATTTCTATTGCACCAAGGGAGCAATGATAAAGTATTCCACTATAAAAAATTTGTATGTCGGGGACGAGGAATGAAAATGTGGGATTTATAATTTTATTATGAAAAGAGTTTTGTGTGATGGAGACAAATAAAGGATTCGTGGAATTGAGAAGAGATTGGTTCGACAATCACCTAGAAACACTCAAGAATTGTTTTGAAAGACGATGATGCAATTGGAGATTTATATTATGTTTCCTTGAACAATAACACTCAATAGGGGGGACAAAGATGATCCATATACGAAAGAATTGTAGGAGTAGGATTGTTTCTAGAATTATATCTATATGAAAGTCAAGGAACTACTAAAGAGGATTAGTGTAGGTGAAACCAAATTCTCGTAATGCAAGGAGTTTTTCACAGTGTGATTCGATGCTCATCGGTGACCACACGGCTTCAAATACTTATCCTTACATTCAGGTACAATTTGAGTTGCATTCTAAAGTTTCTAATTTCATTTATTTCTAGTCCTTCTTGTGTCCTTGTCTCTCTTAATTTCATTATGGTAGGATTGGAATGGGTTAAAAAATCAAACATATGATTGAGTAAAATAGAAACCTACATGTCACTACATGTCATTGTGCATACTCTCTGTTTTTGATACAATTAGAAGTAAGCAATATGATGTGTGCACAACTAAAAATCCTAGTAGGCATGATGAATCCAGTTTCATTCTAAAGGTTCTAATTTCACTTATTGATAGTCCTTCTTGTGTCCTTGTCTCTCTTAATTTCATTGTGGTAGGATTGGAATGGGTTAAAAAAACAAACATATCATTGAGTAAAATAGACAACCACATGTCACTACATGTCATTGTGCATACTCTCTATTTTTGATACAATTAGAAGTGAGCAATATGATGTGTGCACAACTAAAAATCCTAGTAGGCATGATGAATCCAGTCTTAACATGGAAATCAAAACCAAGAATCATAAAATATCAATAAATTTGTGACACAGAGCAAAAAACACAATAAAATATTCTATGCCAACATTGTCTATTTAGTGCAAGATACTACTAATCTTTCATAATTTTCAAAGATGGTGGATCTCATGAAGATGCCCTCAAGCAAAGTTATTAACTGGAAGATAAGATGGTCAGTGCCACTATTTACTTTAAATAGGCTAAATGTAGGTAATTAAAACAAGTTTGAAAATCACTAGAAACACCAGTTACTGACTTGAAGATAAGATGGTCAGTGAAACTATTTAATTT
Source organism: Pinus tabuliformis (assembly GCA_031772625.1). Classification (NCBI taxonomy): domain Eukaryota; kingdom Viridiplantae; phylum Streptophyta; class Pinopsida; order Pinales; family Pinaceae; genus Pinus; species Pinus tabuliformis. The sequence continues at coordinate 1,420,172,201 of CM062818.1, read as the reverse complement.
AAATATGCTAAATTTAGGTAATTCAAACAAGTTTGAAAATCACTAGAAACACCACCCCCACATCATTTTATTTCCAGTTGTACAAGATAATATTGAATACAATTATGAGCACTTCCATTTAAATTGACCGTACATAAAATAAGAAACAAGGTTGATGGCCACTGGAATTTTGTAAATAATATAAGGAAACATAAAAAATGATGGCGCAAATAGGAACCAGGGCCTCTCATGGCGGAAATTTCTCTCTGGGGGCGGTTGGCTAGCCTTGTACGCAAGGGGGTTCACTGGGGGTTCCAAGGAATACAGACCACTCTCGTATGGATTTACCCCCATGGGACCAGAGACTCATGGTTGTTTCAGATGTAGGGGTCAAAATGGGCTCCAGGGAGCTCATTTCAACAAACGAATGTAGCAAATCTCCAGTGGGAAGTGGAAGCTCAATTGTTCAGGCATCACCCTTATGATTATTGCAATGACAAGCTAGGGTCTCGAGAGGAGGCCGTTATGCAGAGTATGAAACAGGCATTGGAGTCCTTGCATGTCTCCATAACGGTCATGGTTCGTGCAAACGGTTTGGCCATGAAGCACGATGGGGTTGCCAGTGTGCACAAGCGGAGGGATTATAGTTTTGAGGAAGCTGCAATGGAATCAATATTTTGGAGTTTCATCACAGCACTGGGATCTTGGATTTCCTCAACTGGAGGGCAAGTTTCAACTTATATAGCCATTGTTGGTTCATTGAGATGGCCAAAGTCCCTACGCACTGGCTCGAGCATCAACCCTCCCGTGCTCCGGATGGTTCAGGGTTTGGTTCTTGGTTCGACGGTGGTGGCCTGAAATCTGCACCCTCTACCCTCAGCGTCGTCTAATCTAGCTACTCTCGAGGAGGCAGGCGACCATGTTTAACAGTTGGGATCCAAGAACCTGGTAAGCTCCACTTGTTTCCAATTTTTTTTAAAACCCCTTGCTGGGTCTTCAGGTTTACTCTGGGTTAAAAATATAGACAAAGTGATAGATCTGAAGCAAACCATCACGGAAAAATACAGATACCCTGGTCATTCACAGAACTTGATTTTTGAAGGCAAAGTATTACAAGACCACCAGCCCTTGAAGGAGTATCATATCCTTGTTGCTTCTACCATTACGCTTAACCTGAGATTACGTGGTGGGGCTGCAACCAAGTGTAAATCAGGTTTGGGAGGTAGTACAAAAATAGTCTCAGGATCAAAACAAAAGCACACAAATGGAGGACCATCATTCAAGAAAATTCTTCAGGGGAAAAAGATAGCCTTTGAACCATCCAAACAGGAAGGAAACACTCTAAGCCCATATATAGTGGAGCAACTGAACTACACCCCAAAATTAAACATAGACATGCCAAAAACTGATGAGCATTGTGCCTCTTATGAATCCCTTGCAATTATTTGTCGTTTTAACTCCTTCTGGCCTAAACTAGTAGAGATGTTCCACTGGATTTTAACAAACTAGTCATTAGAATGTGATATACACCTATGCTCAAAAGGTTTCTTTATTGTAAAATTCCCAACTCCTGAAGCTAGAGACAAAATCTTTCAGGAAGGACCATGATTCTGGGGTTCAACTAGCTTGTTCACTACTCCTTGGTTCCTTGAATTTGACGCAAACTCCATGGTTGTCTCGAGAATGACAGTATAGGTTTGAATGCACAATCTTCCCCTTCATTTCTGGGAGGACAGGGTTCTAGCTGGCATTGGCAAAAGTTTAGGGCAATTCATAAAGACGGATTCGCAAGGAATAGAGGAAAGGGTTTTCACTTATGCACGTATATGTGTTGAAGTAGACTTCAGCAGCGGCCTTCTGGACAGCATCCGACTAATCCACAACAAGCGGATTTGGACATGGATTTTGGATTATGAGAACATAGCTTTTAGATGTAAGAATTGTAGATAAATAGGGCATTTACACAACTTTTGTCCAGAAGATAAAAAGGATACTCGAAGGAAAAAGAGTCTCGGGAAAAAACCCAAAGGATGGAAATATCCCCCACCGGAACCTGAAGATGAGGAGGATGAAGCTGGGGATGAACCATCTCCACAGGGGAAAAGTTAGAATCCAATGGAACCTAAAACACAGGGGGAGCCCCACAAGACCCAATAGAATCTTGGAATCACCGAGTGCAAGCCAACATGATTCCTGATGATGGGGACATCAATGGGAATAAGTGTATTCACTCATCCGATAATTCAGACTCAGACAAGGACAACGCTAAAGTGGATGTAGGGAATCATCTTCCTCTTGTCTCTTCAGTGCCATCCCAAGGGGAATGGCGAAGGGTTGAGAAAAAAAAGGGGCGAAAAGTTTAGCGTTTTCCCATCATGTATATTATCTTGAATTTTTCTGCTTGTTTCTGTTCATCATTTGGTCTGCGACTTGATGATGTGTCTTTTTAGCAAGTTCAACATGTAATTTTGTTTTCATTAATAAAATTACGCCCTTTTCTTTGGAAAAAAACAAACAAATTTGATTCTTTTAAAAGCTATATCCATCTTTAAATATAAGATATGACAAGGATGGCTCATAATTTTAAAGGCTATATCCATCACCAACTATAAGGTAAGAGTTAATGAGATGAGAAAAGTTTTCCTTGATATAACATGTAAATGTCATATTACTTATATCTCATGCATATTATATCTTCTTGTGCATATGTTAATTGTATAACTTCAAATTGGGTAATTCTTTACATTTAAATTATCAAATATGTAGAAGTTACATTACACTATCTTAAATCCACACACAAATAAAATATTAGAAATATGGTAGGGAATGAGTAAGCATTTTCACACTGGTTTAAAATTTCCCCTTCGTTGGTGAAGAACCAATTCAATGCTATTTTTGGTGGAGTATTAAGTTATTAACCTAAGATAAAAAAATGTTAGTCTCTTAAATGATTGAAAAGGAATATTTAGAGTGTTATATAGAAGTTACATTTCACGTAGCTATATCTACCCTCACGTAACTATAATATTTCAACTCCATTTTTTTATATAGAAGTTAAATTTCATGTACCTATAGAAGTTACATTTACATGTTTTAGATAGAAGTTACATTTTACATAGCTGTATCTACCCTAACATAACTATAATATTCGAACTCCATTTTTTTACACTTTTGAACATTTTAAAGATTTGTCAATTATAGTGTGATTATGCAATTAAATAGTTGATATAGTTTAAGACATCTCCTATTTGCAACATTTTGAATTCTTAAGTTGGATCTTGGGTAGGTTTTTGTTACTACTATATATCATGTTTTAAGTAAATGGTGTTTTATAATTCACCCAAGAGACTTTAGGAGAAACCTTGAATTGCATGCTTGTTTTCATTATACATCTAATATTTGCAACCTTTTCCATGTGAATAACCCAATAGCCCATGTTGAAATGAAGCAAGTACCTCAAAAATTGGGGAATATCAGTTATTCTATTTCTAGAGGGGGCTAGATCCAGAGAAAGCAACGACAACTATCATAAATGGCTTTTCTAGGGTTGTATTTAATGAAATCCAACTAGAATTTGCTACTAAAGTAAATCAATTGATGAATTTGAAGCTTGAAGGTAGTGTTGAATATGTGTTGCAAGGTATATATATGAGACTATATAACTACATGATTCTAATTCCATGATATTTTGTCTCAGTAACACTATTGTCCGGTGATGGGCGTTAGATGTAGATAGCTTTCTTATGTCCTACAGGTAAATCGTATAATTATATTTCTATGAAAACTCGAAATGTGTTCAAAGTTTGTCTCAGATAAGGAAATATGTATGTACTCTTGAATTTATTTATGTTGTAATAAGATCAAGAATAAAGTTGTCATTGCAAATAATTGGGATCTACCATGTTAGTTTACTTTACTACATGAAATTCTTGATTTGTTAGATCCCAACTAGTTAGGGTTGAATTTACTTTTGTTGTAATGAGATTAAGAATAAAGTTGTCATTTTAATCACTAAAATCTACCATGTAAGATTTAATCACTACTTGAAATTGTTTATTTTTTAGAGCCCAACTTATTAAGATTATGAAGAGTCCTCTTTCATGACAATATTTACGAATGCTCTATTCTTGCTCAAAGAATTACATATTACAAAAAGGTGGAAAATAAATGAGATGCAACTGAATGGTTTTTGTTTTAAAATGTGTGGAGGGAGTGTAAAATTATTTTCAGTTGCGCTCAAATATTTTAGAGCACCCACTAAAGTGCTTCATTTTCCTCCTAGTTAATTCCATTTCTACTATCCCAATGCTTCTAGAACTCTTTCTCCAAAGTGATCTCTTAACTATCTTGGAGGGAAATAGATTACTTGATTGTAACCCACATATTACAATTTGATTTAGAGAAAGGGATGAGAAAGATTAATATTCTTCAATATATTCTCAAGTTAAAAGAATATCGAATAATTTCCTTTCTGTTTAATTGATATGACAATTGCTGAAGCATTTGTTAGGATTTTGAAACCTTTTGTCAATGAATTTTTCTCTTCTGAAAGTTATGTTCTCAATTAAAGAAATTAAATAAAATGTGAAAATGATGTAATGGAAATATTTTATGTTTTAGTGCATAAGAATGCCTTGCTAATATGAAGGGCTTGGTATTTTCTGGACTCAAGATTAGTCAAAATTGACTTCCTAGCATTTCTTTTAATTTCATTTTTGTTGTGTTTATATTGCTATCCTTGAAGTTGGTGATCCACTATGTCTATAATAGGAAGTATTAACTACTAAGAACTCTCAAAGGTGATATTGATGGATGACTAATTTTAAATGTCCCTACTTGACACTTTAGTATTACATGATCATGAAAATAAATTATTAATCAATATTAAAGGGAAGATTATTAATGTGTAGTGTTTCATAGCTTGTGATATAATTACTGCATTTTGGCCCCTAATAATATATTTGAGGCTATTTTTTGGTTGTTACTTGTTGAGCTTCCCTTTGGCTGAGAAAAACATCGAGGATAAATGTCCATTGCATTGGCATTGGACATCAACAAAGAGGAATTCACCAAAAGTAGTAGAGGACATGGGAGAAATCGGTACAATGAGTGGATAACCGCTAGAGAAACAAGGAGGCACCATAATTTCTTGTGTATTTGGATTCACTCAAAATTAACTAGTCACAAAAAGTACCCTTTTTCTGAATATTTTCGTGTATATAGAAACACTAAAAACACAATTTCAGACTAATTATTCAAACTAATAATTATCTGATAGTCATAACTTATAATTAAATAGTATAGTATGATTAATATTATAGGACACAACTATAGGGTCTAACTGTGAGGGGCATTGTAACAATATATGTGCACTTCTCATTATATTAGACAATCATCTCTCAGAGTGTGATATCCATCCAACGAAATGTACTCCTAGAGGCCATTTGTGGGATTGAAATTTTTTCTTTCAGTGGAAAAGTGGTGATATATTTTCTTAGGCCTTATTGTTATGCTTCCCTAAGGTTTTGACACTACTCACAGCTAGCACCTTCATTCAACCAAGTGACTTACTCATCTTGGAAAGTTGAATCATTTTTTCTCCATAATCCAATATGATGTTGGATCAACCTCATGATCCTAAAAACATAGGTCATAATCACAAGGAACTTTTAATCCAAATTTAAGGAACATGACTTGTTTAGAACAAGCAATAAGGATATTTTTTACACTGATCTTTTTTCTTCCATTTGTTTTCACAAGTTATATATTGCCTGATATTTTTAACATGTAACTTAGTTAGTATGATTGTGTCTAAGGTTTTGTTGAAGGTTGAATACTAAGTTCCTAAGGTGTTATTTTCTATAGCCATGTTTTATTTTCTTTGTTTATACAGGTCATCTAGCTGCATAGTGGCCACTATCGAATGTTGAGGTATATGTCATATAAATATTTTATAGTCTACTTTATTTTGTATTCAAGTATTCATCGTCTTTCATGTCTTATACTTCGCATTGTATCTTCTTTCATTTTCAGGAGAGGAACTAAATATTGATGGTAAGAAGAAACAATTGAAGAAACAAGAGAACAATAACACTAGAGTGACAAATGAAAAATGAGAGAGAGAAGAGAATCAGTCTAGTGATACCCTTAAAGCCAATATATTGCATAAGACACACTCATAGAGACTGATGGTCAAGCCTTCAGAGTTAGTGAATTCACTTGCAATTCTTTGGCAACGCAGTGATAATGCTTTGAAATGATGAAACACTATTTCAAGTGTAAATTGTAGTCCAACCGATATTAAGTTGGAAACTCATATTGTAATACTTCATATTTTATATAATAAAATTTATATGATGAAATTAATTTTATTTTCACTTGATATTATTTAGTCTTGTAATTAACATATGTAACTTTGTGTTATCATATTAGGTAAACATGCACATTGTATGGCATTTTTTTAAAATTTAGTCACAAAATCATACTAATTAATTTATGTTGATTAATAATGAACACATAAAATCAATCGAAAACTAATAAATTAGTAGTTTATATTAATTAATGATGAACACAAATAAAATTAATATATGACTAAATTAGTCGTTTATAATGATTATGAATGAAATTAAATGAAATGAATAGAAACTTCTAAATTAGTCATTTATATAATGAATATGAAAATACCAAAAAAATATAAATGTCTGCTACAAATGATAAATTTTTGACTAAAATGATGACTGAATTTTGCATATATATGACTATTAGTAACTAATTTACAGTATCTTATAACACGAATAAAATTTAGTCATATTCTTTGGTCATTAATTGGTTTCAAATGATGACTAAAATTTGCATATATATGGCTATTAGTAGCTAATTTATAGTGTCTTATAACATGACAACCATTTTGGTCATATTTATTTCGTCATTAATTGGTTTTCTCAAGGATTCATATAGTAATATATCTTGTTGTATATTTGGTCATTAATTGCGACAATTAATGACTAAACCAATGAAAATTTTATGACCAAATTTATGACTAAATATACTACTAGATTGTAAAATTGAGGAAACCAATTAATGACTAAGCTAAAAATGACTAAAAGTTGGTAGCGTTATAAGATACTGTAAATTAGCTACTATTGGTCACCAACTGAAAAATGGTCATTTATATGCAAATTTTAGTTGTTTTCTTAGTAATTAATTAGTTATTTTATACTAGTGCATGAACGTAAGAATTCATTTCCCAGAGTAAGGTTTGTTTATGCATGGGAGATATAGCCTCTAAAGCTTGGCATTTTGATTCACATGTTAATATTTCAATTAATGTTTCAACATTTGAGTCATATTTGTTTACCAATCCACCCTAGATATCTAAACTGCATTTGTTGCGAAATTTACTTAGGGTAAGGATAATTTGATCATTCTCACTAAAGTATTTTATTTTGGTTGATAACCTCACTCTGATATTACAAATATAAAACGACATTGGATGTCAATACACTAAAGTCATAAATGGATTTGTTTTTTGTATTATTATTTGGATTATTTTATGTTGTATCTCGTACTGCCTTGAAATATTTCATGCAAGTCCAATCATGCCACATCAGGTCTGAATATGCCATGGAATAATGGTTTATATGAGGAAACACATAAAATAATTAATGTTACACGTCATAATTCACAATTTTATGAATAGTATGCGTGTTACTAGCCACGTGATGGCAAATGCGCACATCTATGCAATCCAAATATTTTTAACCCCCTAGAATTAAGAAAGTCAGAATGAAGGATATGTATTAAGGCTTGACAAGAGATTGTGTTCAATGGTTGTGAGGAAGGCCTTTCTAACATGAAACTTCCTCGATATATTTAAGTGTGCCATATTACAGACCATGGGATGGAGACATTCATTCGAAGGCAGGGTGATGTTACTTATGTTCAAGTGATAGCATATGGATGAGGATGCATGGGAGAACCTCATGTCAAAAAATTTACAATACCTTGGTTCCCGTCCCTGGTAAAACTAATTAAAGGCAAAGTGAGTCAACAACTGGTTCAAGATACTCATTAAGGCATGTATTAACTGTTTTTTTTTAGATGTCTTGCGAGAATGGGATCTGCTAAAAAAACCCCAAGGAACAATTTCGACTTGGCCTTGGGAGAGCTTCTTAGGAAGCATGAGCACAAGGATATATGAAATCTTATTTAGAAGGACACCAGGATTCAATTGCCTGAGGATTCAGGATGCCTAAGGGCGATGGTGACAACGGAGAGAAAATCATGGTCCAAGATTCTACAAACACCAAGATCAAAGGAGGCAGCCACAGTTGATGAAATGGACCGATCTCAAAGAATGAGCAGAGAAGTGCATCATCACATTAGTTTAGGGACTTCCCATGCATTGTTGGGCTATTTTGACCAAGGTTGGAAAGTCACACAATTAAGGCTAAAGGAGGCAATCTTGGAATGTGACTAGCTCTATGTTGTGACTGGAAACCTATAGTGGATCGCATTTCCACCTGGGTCATTGGGTTGTAGCTTAGACGAACCCCCAAGATGCGACCTCCATCAGATTGCAACTATGACATCTCCAATGAGTTGCACTCCCACTCACAGTCATTGGGTCACATGCTAACACCACTGGAAATCCTCCAAGGAGCACGACCTGTCTAAGATATCATATTGACCTCCAAGAAAGCCTCCAAGAAGCATGACCTATAACCTCCAAGAAGTCGCACTCCCAATCATAGTCACCAAATGCATTTTAAAGCCTTAGTGATGCAGCCACAAGTGTGACCTCCATTATAATGTGACCATGTGACCTCATAAGCTGCAATCCTCAAGTGTGACTGGTCATAGGATGTGTTGCGACTGATGAGAATAAAGAAAAATATTCAGGTTCAGTCCATATAGGGTACCAAGGGGCTCGTAGTAGGAAGGGAGGCATTGAGAGCGATGGATATTAAATGGGAAGATCAACTCTTTGAGTTGGATTTCCATCCATCTTCTCCTATTGTTGCAGTGGCACTTATTACAGGCTGTCTCCTGTTGTTTTGTTGTGTAAACATTTCATCAGAGCCCGAAGGATTATGCACTATGACTGCTCATTTACTACCAAAAAAATGTTGAAATTTGAAATCTAGTGGCCAAACTTGACAATTCTCTTAGCGCTGTGACAGGTTGGTTAAACAGTTTGACAGAGACAACTATTTCGTACGAAGATGACAAGGAACCATTAAGGTATGGGATACATGACAAAAATCCTATTGCAAAAAGTCTAAGGCTCATAAAGGCTTTGTTTTAGATATGTAGTTTATTCATCATACCATCAAACTACTTGGGCAAGTGGTGATGGGAGCCTTTCAATTTTGCATGGTGGTTACTACATAGTTGTATGGCAAATGCATTATCATGGCAGAACAGAGACCTACTGCAGAGTCAAATCGACTGGCCTAAGGAAAATCCCCAAGGGTTGTGACTAACCATTATCTATGACCATGCGACCCCTAGTCATGAAGTCGCACTCCATCATGTAGCCAGAAGTGCAACCTACCCTCAAATGCGATGGGATGAAAAAGCTCACAACAGATGCGACTCTCCCTCCACACCAACTATGTGACCTCTTCGCGAGAGCCGTGACCTAAGTAATATGTATGTCCAACTATTCGCTCACCAAAGACATCTTATTTGTGGTAAAATGAAATGGTAATAGGAGGGACACACTACACCAATGCGCAGTCCCAAAAGGTTGAATTTAACATTGAAAAACATATAGGTGGTAAGTTTGTCTTAGAGTCGCAGTGCCCTCTTGACATGGCAAAATGAAGAAACTCCATTCAATACCTGGTATTTGAATAATAGAATATCTACCTATGAACCGTGTGTGAAAGAATAGGCACACAATATTATACTCATGCACGAGAATGGTTTCGTAATGCTAGCAATTGAAATATTCCCCAGGCGTCAAAGAAGACTTGACAAATGAATCTCAACATAAATGTTTTAGGGCTATGAGTGCTTCTTCATTTCTATCTTAATGTTGTTATGGGAATCAATTATTTTCGATAACAATTGTTTCTTATTTTAATGATTAAATATGACACCTTATTAAGTGACCATGCGTTTGCAATATATATGTGGATAATATAATTTGTTTTCTTACAGATCATGGGAGAAAGTAGGAATGTGACCTAGAAGAAGGGAACTATGGTTTCGGTAGAACCCACAGAACTAGGGTTTCAATGAAGAACAAAACAACAAGAGGTGATTGTATGTAATAAAGGCACAATGACAGGCAGTCCAACAACTTATGCCTTCCTGATTTCATAGCAATGTCGGCAACGAGACATGACACTAGGGTTTCTAAAAAGCTTCCATTTTCTCCTTACATTCTCTCTACTATCGGTATGCAATGATTCTCATCATGGTTTCATCAGTTATTATTGAGATCAATTCATCATGTACTATAGAATATCCTTGAGAAAGAAGTGGGGAAGATCAAGAGTCATGAGGGTAGCTAAAAGAGCATCAGGGAATCTCAAAGGTCATGGTAAGTGAATAGTCACCTAACCTATATAAATGTGCTCACATGACTCATTGAAAAGGGGAATTTAGCACTTGAGTTGAGGCTAGGAATAGATAGTTGGGTTATTCTTGAGAGCTAGAGCCACTCAGCTCTTGGCAGCTAATAAAGTAGATTTACAGTGGGGCTAGGGTTTTGGCATTAGGCAATGGTATGAGCAGACCATGTTCCACTATCAGGATTTTACCAATTGCATGATATATATTTGAACTTGCAGTGACATTAATAATATTTTCTTTACCTTTGGAACCGATTCCCATGCTTACTCATGGTGGTTGTATTAGTTATCTGATACTTCACTATATTTGTACTTGTTCTTTCATACACACAATATGTTATGGACTGGTACATAGTGGTTGCATTTATGTCTTACTTTCGAATATGTGTTTACCTGTTCCTTGCCATGTCAGTGACCTATTGTGAACTACTTTGCAATTAGCATCTAACATGTTCCTATTTACTATATGTCTGATTGGGTTTTAGATCACTAATCCCTCTCATGCCATATTTCTTCTTATTGTTGTTGATACTTGTTTGTACCTCTTTTCACAATTTGTCAATCTTGGGCTCATCTTGTTTCACTGCCTGAGCATTTAATTCTTGTCCTCACTCTCACACCTTTGCATTTGATAACTAAGAGCGGAAACATTCATGGTGGCAATCGGGCCCACTTATTGGATGGGGCTCCTATCCCAAATGGTGTGAGGTCTAATTGGGACTTCACACTGGGGAGACCCCTTAGTTCTTAGGGGTACATTTCATCCCATCAACAAATTGGTGCTACAAGGAGGGCTAGATGACAAGTAGAGCCCTTGGAGCCTACAGTTTAGTCTCATATCTATAAATTGCTCCATCCCGAATCATGCTCTCGAGGTGTTTGTCTGACTTCTCAATTTCTCATTTTTCAATCCTCGAGGATCACCTCTATCACTTGTCTTAGTTAAAGTTTGATGGTGAGGATGGGACATCCATAACCGAGCATGTTTTTTATTTCCTCGATTTTTACGAATCTGTTAAAGCCCCGAAAATCGGGTCGACAACAAGGGGCATACCCGCCCGGTCCGGACCTTGGTTGGAAGCTCCTTATCCGTTTGGTATAGCGGGTCCGACTGGGGATAATGGGACCAGTTTCCCAATCTAAGGGTGTGTGTGTGTGTAGAATTGGATGTTGCTGATATGAGAATATTTAAAGCTAATCTAATTCAAACTTTTAAACTAACTCTATGCTATTGTAATCTAATGAAAAATGGCACACCTAATCTATGCTAACCTGGGGTGTATTTCTTCTATTATGCGATCTAAAGAGATTTCAGATAATAACTGGTAATAAAGATCATTCAGCTATCATAAGAATAGAAATCAATTAAGATAAACTACTTTGCATAAAAAGTTAGGCAAAACAGTTATGAACAGCATATCGCATAATAAGTTATTCATATATCAGACATAAATAAATGGCTCCACCGTACAAAAGTGCCAAATGGTAACACAAACATTCATGCAATAACATATAAACAACTAAAACTGTATATCACTTTAAGAATATAAGCAGAAATGATCAAGAGATAAAAGTACCATTTATGACTGGTTCTACTCATAAACTTCAAGCAACTTTGATCTATCTCTCTTTGTTCTAATATCTACCAAGAGTACAAAAGTGCAACATCAGTGGCAGACATCAAATGCAAACATTAATAAACCTTGATCCATCCATTCATCAAAACCTCCTCTGAGGGTGCAAAAGTGCATGTTCTGAGGACAAGTTTTTGACAAATTTCTGGACCCTTCTCCAAATGCATGAGAAGGGTTTAAATACTGCTAACTAAATAACTTAATTACATAAATTTAGGATAGAGTTTAAATGACTGCCCTTTTTCTTAAGCAAAATTATTTCTAAAAATTGAATCTAATTCCTAACTATTTCTGCATTTGCTCCTTAATGTTGCGAGCATTCAATGTTTGCTTGGGAAGAGTCGGCTGGTTGCCTTCTGCTTTTGCTTGAATTATGCAAACAGAAAAGGCAAGTGTTGGCACCATTTTTAGTAAATTGGAAGATATTTCTGGGAATCTTCCTCTGACTGGGTGGATTTACTGAGCATATAATTGCTAATAACCCAGATTTCCCTCAAATTGCTTCTGCTTTTGCTATTCTCGGTTTCCGGACTCGTGGACGACCAAGCAAGTTAGGGACTTCACTTTCTGAAAAATTTTCTCTGCGATGCGCGATTAGCGTTAGGCGCTAATTGCACATCAAAAACTGCCTCTGTTCTTTGATCCGGGCCTTTCTGGTGTGTTTTCCGCCTTTAGCGCCTTTTTCCTTTACCGGGCGTAAGCGTCAGATTCTTCGTGAACATGCTGCTTTTGTGAGCTTTTGACCCTGAGCGTTGAATCGCTTATTGATATCAGCATCTGTTCAGTAATACTCTGGAGTCTCTGTTTCTGCTGCATGCGGTATCCGTTGATGAGGGAATTTCTTCTCTGTTCCCTGAGTATTGACGCTTTCCCCTTTTCCTTAGATGTTTCCTGCTTTTCATTCCTGCAGTTCACGCAAAGGAAAAGAGTAATGACAATAAATTTTGATACGAAAGCTCTAACCTCTATTGAATGCATAAAATCATGACACTCATTGTGAACTGACTCTTCGAAAAACACAAAACTGTCCTTCATTAATACTTTGGCGTACGATCATTAATTTCTTTTAAGGCGCGCGCCCAATTTTGGTTTACAGACAGCTTTTCTTGAATGCTGAGCCGAGGAAAATTTGTGATGGGTGATTTCTGTGACTCGCATCGCAGCATCGCATTGATTGCAGATCGCAGATCGCAGATCTCAGATATCACAAGATTGTAGATCGCAGCTCGCAGATCATAGCATCGCATTTATCGCAGCATCGTATTTGTCACAGCATCGCATTTGTCGCAGCATCGCATTTGTCGCAGATCGCAGATCGCGACAAGTCATTAAATCATTGTGTGTTGCTTATGTGATATTGCGATATGCGACGTCGCATATCGGCCGTCGGAGTTTTCTCAAGATCTTCTTTTAAGAGCCCTTCTCAATGTATGCGATGCGATGTATTTTTAATGAGTATAATACAAAAAGTTTTATAAAATGTTTTTGAATTTTTTATTAAGGGTCCCCATTTGCTTAGTTTTATCGCTAATACTTAAACAAAGAGGGGGGTTGTTGGTGGCCACAACAATGGTGATTCACTGTTGAGAACCAGTTATCTCTGCTTTTCTAAATTTTTTTTTTTTTTTTTTTTTGAACTTCCAAAACAGAAAAATTTCTTAAATCTAATTTTTGTTATGGACAGATAGAGTACATTATGCCTTATCCTATTTATGATGTTTTGTTTCAACCTCTTTCTATTCTAATTGTTTGCTTCCTCAGGCTTGTTCTTGTATTTACATCAGCCACTACTTGGTCTTGTAAAGGTAAAAATAAGGTCTTCTCTGTGTGCTGGCTTTAAAATATGCTCGTTTGTCGTAGGTAGAGCCTCTGCTACCAGCTGGCGTCCATAGCCTCGACAGGGTTACTTGTTACCCAGCAATGATCCTTTTTCCTGCTCAAGGTTATCTACAATCTTCAAAGAAAAATCCATATTGACACTTTTTCCCTTTTTATTCTTAAAGAACAATGTCTTGGTTTGGTAGCCAAATTATGACACAGTCATTCACTTGATTTACACTTTTGTTGAACAAGCTGGCTCGTGATGAGACCCCTTGTCTTTTGATTGCAACAATCTTGAGTTGTTGCCCTGTTTTGGTGGACAGTATTGGCAAAGTCAGCGATTTATAATATCTATGATCATGATAAGCCGGCTCGTGATGAGACCTCTTATTCTTTGAGATATAGTGTTTCTCAGATTGTTCCTTTGAATGCTACGATTTTCTTTAGCGGGGAGGAAGTCATTGTTTTTCCTTAAGAAAGCTCTGGACGACAATAATAGAGTTTGAAAACAGCAGTTTTACAGAGAAGCCTTATTTTTCTATTGATACCTTTCATTGTGCTGATATAAAACAATTTCTTCGCTAAAGGTTGCTTTCATCAAATTTTTTGAAGTTGAAACTAGTATCATATCTAGGCTAAAGTTTTTAACTGTATCTGTTAATAATAAAAATCAGATTTTCAAAAATTTTGCTACTTATACAAGCGAAAGCTCAAAATCTGAAAGAGAATTGGTGTCTTTTCGTGAATACCAGAAGTAACCACTTACAACTGGTTTTATTATGAAAAAGAAAAGAAAAACTAAAACTATTCTACAAAATAGAAGAATAATCTTCTATGGAAAATATATTTTGAGGATTTGTCCATTAAGAGGCAAGGAATCCCTTCTACCTGCTAAATCTTGCAACACAAACGTTGATGGACCTATGACTTCAACAATCTGAAAAGGACCAAGCCACATCTTTTGAAATTTTGTATGTTTGCCCTTTTCTTCATGAGCCTTATCCCATTTCAAAACTAAATCTCCCATCTGAAAAAAATTTCTGGTCATTATGCTTGAATCAAAAGAGGATTTTATTAGCGCTTGGTGATGAGCATGGGTTTTCTTAGCTTGTTCTCGTTGTTCTTCTAATTTGATTATTTCCATTTGTCTTAGTTGTATGGAGGAAGTAGATACTTCATCGATGTATTGTACTAAAGACAAGGAGGGGATGACTAAGTGAGTTGGAAGAACCACTTCCTTCCCATAAACTAAATTAAAAGGAGAAGTGCCGATCGAAGCTTTTTTCGTTATTCTATCTGCCCATAAAGCATTTACCAAAGCTTTGTGCCAATTCTTTTGGTTCTGGTCAACTGTTCTTTTAATAATCCTGATTAGGTTTTTGTTTGTTGACTCAGCTAACCCATTACTTTGCGGATAGTAATTGGCCGAATATTTCAATTTGAATCCTCTTTTAAGTGCAAACTCAGTCATTGCATTTCCAGAAAAGTATGATGCATTATCAAACATTAAAGCCGTTGGCAATCCAAACCTAGTGATTATAAATTGATCTATGAATTCAATGATATTTTCAGAATTATCCGTCTTGAGAGGAACTGCTTCTACCCATTTAGTAAAATAATCTGTTGTCGTGAGGATGTATCTATGCTGCTTAGAAGAGTGAGGAACGATCTCACCTATTATGTCCAAGCCCCACTGACTGAACGGTTGCTCGATGTTTACCGGCTATAGTGGCAGGGACGGCTTCTTTTGTCTTCCAGCAGTAGTTTGGCAGACTTGACATTTCCTCACGTAACTGTGTGAGTCTTTGAACAGCATAGGCCAGTAATATCCTGCATGTAAGATTTTATGCGCAGTAGCATCTCCAGCATAGTGTCCGCCTGCTGGTCCATCGTGGAGTTCCTGCAAAACATTTTCAGCTTCAGTTTTTTCAAGACATCTAAGGAGAACAGAATCATAATTCTTTCTAAAAGGAATATCATTTATGAGCTGGTATTGTTTAGCTTTCAATCTCAGAGCCCTTTTCTTAGTGTTATCCAGGTGTGATGGAGCATACCCGTTCTTAAGATAATAAATGATATCAGCATATAATGATTCTGCATCGTTTAGGCTTACCTCATACGTTTGTATCTCTTCAGATGAATTTTCAGAAATTTTCGATGCTCCAGCCAACATTTTGCAGAAGCCTTGACCTCTTACAATGTTTGCTGGTTTGATCTCAAGGTCGTATTCCTGTAAAGCAGTGATCCAATTTTCTCTTTTCTCACCCACATATTTCTGAACTAGAAGATTTCTTACCGCTGGGAACGGTACTATAACCTTAGTATGGGTTTTAAGTAAGAAAGGTCTGAAATATTTGACCGCTTTGAAAACAACATAAGCCTGTTTCTCCACGTCTGAATAATTGAGTTCAGCACCTTGTAAATTTGAGCTAAAAAACGCAATTGGAGCTTCCACTTTTTCTTGATTTGCTTGAGTTAGAATTGCAGCATATGATTTCTCTGAGGCAAATGTGTATAAGATAAAAGATTCTGAAAAATTCGGGGTTGCTAAAGATGGAGCATTAATAATAGCTTGTTTGATCAGGTTGAATGCTTCGTGTTCATCTAGACCCCATTTGAGATTTGAATTCTTTTTAATCATGGTTTGCAGAGGAGACACAATTCGTGAAAAATCTGGGACAAATCTCTTTACAAAATTGATTTGACCAAGGAAAGACTGCATGGCTTTTTTATTATGAGGTAGGGATATTTCAGAGATTTCTTTGATTCTGTTAGGATCAATGTGAATACCAGATTTTGACACTATGAATCCTAGAAGTTTCCCTTCACTTAATGCGAAAAAATATTTCTTTGGGTTAAGTGAAATCCCATACCTTAAACATCGTTGAAAGATTTGCTTTAAGTCTTTGAGATGGTTGCTTCGCTTCTTGGAGTACACCGTTATATCATCCAAATAAATTACTACAGATCTATTGACTAAACCCTTGAATGCGATGTCCATGGCTCTCTGAAATGTAGTGCCAGCATTAATCAAACCAAATGGCATCTTCCGATATGCGTACGTGCCCCATTTTGTTCTGAATCTGGTTTTCAACTGATCATCAGAATGTACCAGCATTTGATTATACCCTGAAAATCCATCCAAGAAAGACATCCGCTCTGAGCCTGCTACTGCCTGTAATATCTGTTCCATAGGTGGAAGAGGAAAATTGTCTTTTTGACAGGCTTTGTTAAGATTTCGAAAATCGATACAGATTCTAATATCTCCATTTTTCTTTCTAACGGGTACCATATTGGAGACCCATTTGGAATGTCTGACGGGGAAGATTATTCTGGCTTTTAATAACTTATTCAGCTCAGTTTTCACCTGATTTTCTAAATTGGGGTGGATCTTTCTCAGTTTCTGTTGGACAGGTTTTTCGTTGTCAATCATATGAATAGTATGTTGAATGATAGAAGTGTTGTATGTTTTTAGCTCATCGTAATTCCAGGCAAAAACATTTTTATATTGTCTCAAAAGACGAATATACGTTAGTTTTTCTTCAGGGGTTAGGCCGATGCCTAGATTAATGTTTTGTGGTTTATCATCGGTTCCTAGGTTTACTAATTCGTAGTTCAGAGTTGGACTGTAGAGCTTTGAATTGGTAGACCTTTTAAACCAGTTTTTCAAATCGTATAAGTCTTCTAACTTAACCACCGATTTAGGTATAGCATTATCAGTGCTATCTTGTCGTATTTGTCGATCATGATGGTCTTCGTCAATTATCTGATTGGAGTAGGATCCTTCAGAAGTGAGAAAATTTATGATATCAGGATCGTCATTGAATACTCTCCAGTTTGTAATGTTGTCAGGGATGGACGGTCTAAAGATTAATTCTATTGAGAATCTATCTGGACTAAAATCTTCGGAGGGAATAAGCCTAGAGGCTACGTTAGCCAAAAGGTCTGCGCTTGCGTTTTGGAGTCTCGGGATTGACGAAATATTGAATGCTATAAAATGCTCAGTCAGATCTTGTACTAAAGATTGATAGTGCTTTAAATGACCTGATAGGCAATGTATAGTGTTATGTACCTGTTTGACGACGATCTCAGAGTCTTCGAAGACTTGAAGATACTTGACGTTCAACCCGATTGCTTTGTACAGGCCTTGCACCAAGGCCTCGTATTCTGCTGTATTGTTTGTGCAATCGAATTCGAGTCTGCACGTAAGCATGGTCTTATTTCCGTCTGGACTAATCAAAACGCATCCTGCTCCTGCTCCTTCGTTAGATTTAGAGCCATCAAAATATAATTTCCAAAACAAAGATGTATTTACAGGTTTATCTACAAAATTAACACACTTTGAATTATCAGTTTGGGAAAAAATTTCGACTTGGGACAAAACTGAATTTTCTAAGTAAGGTGATGTATGAGCATTGAAATTGCCGAGAAAAGAATCAACCGAGTAATTGCCTATGATGCTGCTATTATATGCTACTGCTTCATTTTCTCCCTCCAATTCCGTTACTATATACTTCTGGTGTAACTCTCGTTCAACTTTTATTTGATTTGGTTTACCATTGTAGGGTAACCACATGTGCGACCAGTCGGTTGAAAAGTATCCATGGAGTTTCTCAGACCAGTCTCTGCTAAGAATCAAGCCATAGAATTCTGGGATATCAGCCACTAGAATGTCAATAACCTGACATACCTTCGGGTTGGATGACAATCTTATGGTTACTTGATTAAGTTCACCAATCACTTCGACTTGAGATCGATCAAGCTGAACTATGCACACTGCGAATTTTTGTGGTTGAACATTTAACTTGGCACATATTGATCTGGGTAAAATATTCGTTGAAGCACCAGAATCTACCAAACAATTGTGCACATTTTTATTGAAAATTTCATAAGTGAGAAGAAATGGGGGAGTGTGAGATCTTGACCTTCCTCCAATCAAGGCGATATCATTTGGATCAATTTTATTGATCGCGTTAGTTGGAGGTCTTCCCATGTTGTGGGAAGCTACAGCTGTAGGCAACGATGTAATAGGCACGGCATGTAATTCTTTCATCATTATTTTCTGTTGATGTTTCAATTTGCTCAATTCATAAAGGGTAATATTAGCCCTAGTCTTTTTCATGTCATCAATAATATTGTACTCCATTTCATCCGACACTATGAGTGTTTTTGGTGGAGTTGTTGGATCTGATTGGACTGGGCTAGATTGAGTCGCTTTAGCGGTCGTTTTCTTTGTTGCGACTTTATCTTTTGTTGCAGAGCTTGCGCTCTTCTGCTTAGGGGTAGTTTGGGGAGGATCAAGTTGGTTTTTGCTTCGTGTACTAACTGGAAATACTTCTTGATCCTCTTCTTGTGGGAGGATGAAATCCCACATTCCTTGTAATTCCACAACTTCTTCGTCATCAGTCTGCCCTTCAGTGGCACTTTCTTCTTCTTCTTCTTCCTCGGATTCGACATTTGAAATAGCATTGGGTGGTTTTACATCCATTGAAGGACCTCTTTTAAAAGTTCTGTAGGGCTTTTTCGTTGAAGTTTCTGCTACTTGTTTTTTTATGTCAATCATCTCATTAGACATGGTCTTTAATACTTTCTGCAATCCTTCCAAATCGAAAGGGTCTTTTGTTTGTTTCTTCTTGGAGTCTTCCTTGAAGGTGACTTTTTTAGACTTGCGTTCCTCTATCACAGATCTCTTTTCTAAGGCTATTACGTGTTTCTCTACTGCTATCGCCTCTGTCAAGTTTTCAACTAAGGTTGTTTTATTTGCCCTATCCACGAAGATTGCTAAGTTTGATGGTAAGGCAGTAATATACCATTCGCATTGTACTTCTTCGCTGGGTTGGGAAGCAGTGGGAATTTTGTTGAGGATTTTATTGAACCGTAAATTAAAATCTTTGATGGGTTCTCTAGCTTCGGCTTTAAGATTGGATAGGTCATTGATTAACGTTGCCGTTGATCTGTCATCACCAAACTCAGTAAGGAATTGATTCTGGAAGATATCCCAACTTGTGATAGACTCGGAGGGTAATGAAAAGTACCATGACCCGGCTGTTCCTTGCATTGTATAGGGAAAAAGCCGAACAACAGCATCTTCGTTAGTAACTCCGTTGAGATTGATAGAAAGCATGAAATTGTTTATGTGTTCTTCTGCTAGCATGCCTGCTTCTGGATTGTATTTGGGTAGCCATTTCTCAGGATGGGCCAGTATTGGACTCAAGGGTGGAGGCATTAAAACTGCCCCAGGGTTGTTCCATGGAGACTGGGCCATCGTTGAGCTACTAGAAAATGAAAGTGCAGAAGATGATCCCTGTAGTTGGGAAGATGAAGATACTATGATCGCAGATGATTGAAGGAGAGAGGTTGTGGTAGGCGGATGGATGATGGTTTGGAATGAAGGTGTGGGTGGCTGACTTCGTGGTGAGGTAGTTGAAATGGATGATGTAGATGAAAGAGTCTCACCGTCAGACTCTTGCGATGATTTCCTCGCTCTTTTCCTGGTAGGGAGAGGCAATTCAGTTGGCTAGATGCCAAATCTTTCACTCTTTAATCTGGTCAGGGAATGAGCAGGATTGTACTGCGAAGTCACGCTGCTTTTAGATTTATCAGACCTCTGAGTAGAAATGGAAAATCCCTGAAGTTTGTGAATCAGAGTTTGAACTTCAGGAGGTTCAATGATAAATTGGTCTGAAATATTAGGGTGTGTAGCAGCGGTTGATACTCGAGCGACTTCTGACTCTGGATTTAAACGTACTAGGGAAGTCGGGGGAGTTGATGAGGGCAATTTACTCTTAGAATGGTATTTAGATTTTGATTTAGGTGCCATTCATAGTTCAGGCCCTCCTTCTAGCGCCAAATATGTTGAAGCCCCAAAAATCGGGTCGACAACAAGGGGGATACCCGCCCGGTCCGGACCTTGGTTGGCAGCTCCTTATCCGTTTGGTATAGCGGGTCCGATTGGGGATAATGGGACTAGTTTCCCAATCTAAGGGTGTGTGTGTGCAGAATTGGATGTTGCTGATCTGAGAATATTTAAAGCTAATCTAATTCAAACTTTTAAACTAACTCTATGCTATTGTAATCTAATGAAAAATAGCACACCTAATCTATGCTAACCCGGGGTGTATTTCTTCTATTATGCAATCTAAAGAGATTTCAGATAATAACTGGTAATAAAGATCATTCGGCTATCATAAGAATAGAAATCAATTAGATAAACTACTTTGCATAAAAAGTTAGGCAAAACAGTTATGAATAGCATATCGCATAATAAGTTATTCATATATCAGACATAAATAAATGGCTCCACCATACAAAAGTGCCAAATGGTAACACAAACATTCATGCAATAACATATAAACAACTAAAACTGTATATCACTTTAAGAATATAAGCAGAAATGATCAAGAGATAAAAGTACCATTTATGACTGGTTCTACTCATAAACTTCAAGCAACTTTGATCTATCTCTCTTTGTTCTAATATCTACCAAGAGTACAAAAGTGCAACATCAGTGGCAGACATCAAATGCAAACATTAATAAACCTTGATCCATCCATTCATCAAAACCTCCTCTGAGGGTGCAAAAGTGCATGTTCTGAGGACAAGTTTTTGACAAATTTTTGGACCCTTCTCCAAATGCATGAGAAGGGTTTAAATATTGCTAACTAAATAACTTAATTACATAAATTTAGGATACGGTTTAAATGACCGCCCTTTTTCTTAAGCAAAATTATTTCTAAAAATTGAATCTAATTCCTAACTATTTCTGCATTTTCTCCTTAATGTTGCAAGCATTCAACGTTTGCTTGGGAAGAGTCGGCTGGTTGCCTTCTGCTTTTGCTTGAATTACGCAAACAGAAAAGGCAAGTGTTGGCACCATTTTTAGTAAATTGGAAGATATTTCTGGGAATCTTCCTCTGACTGGGTGGATTTACTGAGCATATAATTGCTAATAACCTAGATTTCCCTCAAATTGCTTCTGCTTTTGCTATTCTCAGTTTCCGGACTCGTGGACAACCAAGCAAGTTAGGGACTTCACTTTCTGAACAATTTTCTCTGCGATGCACGATTAGCGCTAGGCGCTAATCGCGCATTGAAAACTGCCTCTGTTCTTTGATCCGGGCCTTTCTGGTGCATTTTCCGCCTTTAGCGCCTTTTTCCTTTACTGGGCGTAAGCGTCAGATTCTTCATGAACATGCTGCTTTTGTGAGCTTTTGACCTTGAGCGTTGAATCGCTTATTGATATCAGCATCTGTTCAGTAATACTCTGGAGTCTGTGTTTCTGCTGCATGCGGTATATGTTGATGAGGGCATTTCTTCTCTGTTCCCTGAGTATTGACGCTTTCCCCTTTTCCTTAGATGTTTCCTGCTTTTCATTCCTGCAGTTCACGCAAAGGAAAAGAGTAATGACAATAAATTTTGATACGAAAGCTCTAACCTCTATTGAATGCATAAAATCATGACACTCATTGTGAACTGACTCTTCGAAAAACACAAAACTGTCCTTCATTAATACTTTGGCGTACGATCATTAATTTCTTTTAAGGTGCGCGCCCAATTTTGGTTTACAGACAGCTTTTCTTGAATGATGAGCCGAGGAAAATTTGCGATGGGTGATTTCTGCGACTCGCATCGTAGCATCGCATTGTTTGCAGATCGCAGATCGCAGATCTCAGATATCACAAGATCGCAGATCGCAGCTCGCAGATCATAGCATCACATTTATCGCAGCATCGCATTTGTCGCAGCATCGCATTTGTCGCAGATCGCAAATCGCGACGAGTCATTAAATCATTATGTGTTGCGTATGCGATATTGCGATATGCGACGTCGCATATCAGCCGTCGGAGTTTTCTCAAGATCTTCTTTTAAGAGCCCTTCTCAATGTATGCGATGCGATGTATTTTTAAGGAGTATAATACAAAAAGTTTTATAAAATGTTTTTGAATTTTTTATTAAGGGTCCCCATTTGCTTAGTTTTATCGCTAATACTTAAACAAAGAGGGGGGTTGTTGGTGGCCACAACAGAATCTTATGAGATCGATGATGAAGATTTTTCCAGTGTGCTCTTCTCCCTCACCCTTGAAGGTCACATTAAGAAATGGTGCCACACGTTGCCAGCAGTGTCCATTCATTCATTCGAGCAACTCATCAGTAAGCTCTGACAAGAATTTCACAGGTATGATTTTCAAGATGTGTTAATGAGGATAAATGAGGTTAGGCTGAAACCTGAAGAATCTTTAGAGGATTTTTCATTTAGATTTGTACATCTTTGTTCTGAATTTGCTGAAAGAGATGTCGACTGGGTGTATTTGAACATAATTTTTCAATGATTGGTTCTCATTTCTTTGCGACATTTTTAGTTTGAAACAAATCTTGTTTCGCATGAGTATCATCATAATTTTCAGATTACAAAGTGTCTAGATTCTACCCTTAATCTTGTTTTTCCTATCTCTTTAAATCTGGAAATACCTCAAGCCTCCGAGGAAAAGATTACTACTTGTGGGATTTATCATCATCCTTCTAGTCTATTACATAATAATATTTTGGCCATAAATGGTTCAAATGATGAAAATTTATTTCTAGGAAATGAATTTGATGGTCTTCACTATGAATCTCTCGTACATCCTTTTGATATTGAATTTGAAAATTATGGTGATACAACATCTCTTCCTGCTAATGGAACCCAAATCAAGTCCATTGAACACATGTATCGCTCTAATCATGTATTTTATTCACTTGTCAGCAATGGCTTGGGCCTTATCTCAAATCAGGTTGGTTGTCCTATCAAATCCCAGGACCATGACATCCATGAAAATCCTTTTCCCCCTCTAGATGACACTAATGTGCAGGATGTGAGTCCTCTCCTGGTTGGTGCCCCTTCATCTGACCCTTTTCATCCAAGGTACCCTAATTTATTTGGTGGGTCTACTACACCAACGGTTCCTACAAATCATTCACATATTTATCATGCTCATGTTGATTGCAATCATGTACATAACGGTGATGTTTCACACTCAAGGTATGCGGATCGCAAATCTCTTATTCCTAATCTTTTCCACCCAAAGTCTTTAACATGTGAATAAGGGGGCCTTATCTCTTGGTTAGCTCAAGATGGTTCTCTCATTAATCCCTCTTCATGCTCAATCCAAGAAGACCCTTATGTTCCAGATACCCAACCTAATCAAACTGGTGGCTTTGGTGATTGTCGTTATACTGAAAATATATTCACTCACACCTCTGGTGATTATCATTCATATCCATCTATTGATCCTATGAAGCCAACATAATTCAATGATCCACCTTTCTAAAGTTTGGGGACTCGTCAGGAAGTTGAGGCACTTTAGCTTCCATTGATGGTTCTGTCAGGTTGTGTTGTGCTATTCAGCAACCCCCCATTTATTGATTTAATAGTTAATATTCTATTAGTAAATGGGGACCGTTTATTAAAAAATCCTCCAGGAAAAATTTAGCACTTAGGAGCTTTCTTTTAAATTTTAGAAATAAATCAAGATATCAAGTCAAATCCCTTTAAGAATAGAAATTCTCACTTTTTCTCGCATATCATTGGACCAAGTGTGTCAAAGGTTAATTAACAACCAAAATTTGCAAATTGCGATGGAAGGGATCAACGCATTTAACTTAGGATATTATTAGACTTTTCATTCAAAGCTAAGACTTAAGGTATTCATTATAAAATGAAGTGCTTATTGCAATCACATATCGGCTTTCACAAAAGACGCAACTCACAAAGTATGCCATAATATGAGAAATGCAATATTGCGGTAGAACAATTCAATGCTCATCGCATCCCGACGCTTTACTTAAAAAGTGAATCTTATGAATTACAAGAGTTTTCGAAGTGCGATAGAACCCGGACCCTATAAAAAAAAATGTTATAAACTACAAGTTAAGTCTGGCACTTAGTAAAAAAGTGCTTTATGAAGTAATTATTCCTTTAAGCAAACTACACTCTAAACGATAAAAAATATGCTGCTCATCTCACATCCTGTGAAATTCTAAACAACTCTGAAAAAATGCACAACCGAAAATGCGATAGTGTGATTTGCAATATTGAGATAATCTTATCACAATCGCATAATTGGCATTTTCACAGTTTAAACTTTCCACCTTAAATTTTTTTCCTTCCTGTTTGAGATACAATAGTTAAATGAATAATAAAGGTAATGATAAAAGACCTTAGTGGGTAGTTAATAAGTTTAATGGAATCTTTGTTAAGAGCATCTCGACGTGATACGATATCTTTTCATCTACGTTTTGAATAAAAGCTCCTTTCTTGTCATATTTTGAGGTTCATTGTATCATTTAATTCTCATTGTCATTCTTGCTTGTGTTTATCTAATAACATCCATTTGCTCCATTCCAGGATACCTTCATAGAAAACATCGTTAGAAAGAATGGTAAAGAAGGGAAAGGCGGCTGCATATGAGAAATCAGAAATGATACCACTTTTCTCCAATACCACATGCAGTAAGGATGGAGGAACCATGACATGCGAGGCCATGTATAACTTGTTAGAAGAAGAGAAACCTAGGCCACTGGTAAAAAACGCCACGGATGATCCTCAGGGGTCATTTGACACCTCATATTTCAAAAAACCATGTTCATTCTTGCACGAAATAGCTGCGAGACCAAAGATAATACCATACACGAATATGGTCAAATGGGTAATTGATGAGGTGGACATCTCAGAGAGAACCTTCAAGAATAAAAGGCAACAGGTCATGGGGTCTTTCTCACCAGACAGCCTACGACTAATGTACCAGTTACCAGAGCCTCAAAAGCTCTACAACAAATGGTTTCTTGAGAAATTTTCCAAAGAGAACGAGGACCTGTCAGGCATTACGAATACCTAGAGATCAAGTAGAGGTAAACCCAAATGGGATAAAACTGGTATGTACTCAATGGCATCCATTTCTCCCCCTCATAGTTTCATAGTAGCAATGATATGTAGGTTATTCGGTAGACCCGATAGCACCAAGTTTTACATGGAATGGTTCCCGTTAATAGATGAAGCAGTTAATGCAACGATTATGAACTGGGCTCAAATTTTATCAGACGATTTGGCAAAGACGATTGTGGAATATAGAAGGAAAAGAAGTCATTCTTTAAGGATTTGTCCCCGTTTCTTTATGAGTGCTTTTGTTATGGATGCAATTTGTTTTAGTTCTCAGTTTTCGAATATGGGATGGAAACGGATTGTACAGACCCCACTTCCCATCCATATATACCATAGAATTTTGTCGGAATCCCAATTCCACCGCCATTTTTATAAGATTTGTCATGGTGTTATGCTTCTTGTTCATAAAGAAATTTTTAATAAAACACCCCCTAGGTTTTCTCAAGAGGCCGAAGTAGATATTGTGCCAGTAACCGGATGGTTTGGGGAAGAGACATTCACCTACATTAGATTTTTTGGGAGCATTGCTTCTCCACATGTCCTCCCATATTATGGCCCCGACAAAATTTTGGCCAGAGAAATAGCCTACCAGACTATAGGGGGACTTGGCTTAACCAGAGGACTGAAAGAGCAGAAGAAGGCCATTTGGCTGACCTTCCCATTACAATGTAGTTCTTTTTCACTACAAGATTATGAACATGCATTAAAGGAAGTAGAGATTATTATGTCTCTGAAATTGGCTATGGTTTCAGGAAGGGAATACGACCCAAATGGCACTGTTAAGGAATTTACTACTATGGTAAAAGTCAAACAATTCACCCATGAAGAGGCTGCGTTCGATGACCTCTTCCTATAAGAAGAAACATTTTCAAAAGTTCTACATATGGCGTCACTACTTTTGACCCCGGAAGATATTAATGCTTTCCATGTGTACAGAAATAAGAGATTGCCAAAAGGCTCATTAGACCTACTATAAATTGAACCAATAAGAGAGCCAAATCTTAGAGTAATCTTGGAGGGAAGTTCCAAAGAAAATTATGAAGAATAAAACCAAGAGAAGTCGACTCATGAGTCAGATCACTCAGAGTGACAATCTGAAAATGGGGGAGGAAACACAAATAAAGAGTCTGAGAAAGAAAAAACTAGAAGTACAGAGGAGATGGATGAGTAGACCTTGGAAAAGAAAAAGACAGAGGTTACTTCTACTTCAACTCAGTCAGGAAAAGCTCCAATCATTGACCTAGATTAGGAATGGGAGAAGTTCAATAAAAATCTCATACAAACACAACTCTTGAGAAAACATCTAAACTGCAAACTCCCAACCAAACCCAACATAAAGAAACTATAGAAACAACAGGGGAAGGAGCTATAGGTACCCAGGACATTGAGGTTATTCCTGCTATTCCTACTTCAGAATTTTTTTTAAGAATTGAGGAAATACCTCCATTAGATTTATTCTATAGTCCTACCCACAAGGTTGTAGTGAAAATAATAAGGAAGAAAAGGAAATTGGATGCCAGTATTGTTACAACTCTGGAAAATGAACCAATGGATATTGTACGGAAGGACAATCCTATCGACTCATCATAGAATCTCAGAAAGTTGTCGCAGTTTGTAGGAACTTATGCCACAGCCACCATAAACAAGGTGACTAAAGTCTGAATGATGTTGAAGGAAATGGAACAGTAAATTCTACTGCTAGAACAACAATTAGCCCAAGAAAAAACTAATAAGCAAGCAAAATTACAGGTAGCCCAACTTCAAAGAGAATTTTAGCAGATGAGGATGCAGCACCAGGCTAGCTTAGCAGAAAATGATTCACAAATACAAGCCATCATAGATAAATTCAAAGACAACACGCAAATTTACAAATTCATTAAAGAAGTAGTCAACCTCAATTCCCTATTAATGCAGCAAGAGGAAGTATTTTTCCAAAAGATTTTGGAAATAAATTCTTATTACAAAACTAGTGATAAATTGATGAACCAAATAATTGATATGAGGCCTGAGTATGAAGAAATCCAAAAAAAGGTTTCTGAATTTATCACCTGGAAAGAATCAGAGGATGGAATAAAGGCTGACCTACCAAAGTTGGAGGAGTCTCACAAAGATATTCTATTTACAGATTGGGATTCTCGGTTGAAACTTGCAGAAAGGGAAACAACGATAGCAGCAGGAGCAACAAGCAGCATAATATAGTTTGTAAATGAAAACCTTCATTTTGCCAATCTTGTCAAAGAGTGTGTACTATGGTTTCTACCAAATTTTAAGAAACTAGAGAAGCAGGAAAAGGAATAGGCTATTAAACAGCTAACCAACCTAAATTGGGAGGCATACTAGTAGTTTCTAGTAAAACCACATGGCTAGTGGATGACTCTAAGGTGTTTAACAACCTCTACATGAAAAATGGTGCGACCATTGACAGATGCCATATTTGCTTGGTAGTTAAAATCTACAATCAAATAATCGCCTCAGCGCAAGCCAATGATTGATACTTGCGAACTTAGAGATCAAGTTCAAAGGAGCTAGTCATTAATTTATATTACTTTTAGTTTTATTTTTTCTCATTCAGAAGAAGGTTGTTTGAAACCTCCTTATCTATTTTTATAATAATATATTTTGAGACATATATTTTAGTATTTAAACCCCTCTCACAGATTTAGAGAGGGGTCCAAAAATTTTATCAAAAACACTTTTCAAGACATTACACTTCTATACATTTGAGGAGGTTTTGATGAAATGAATGGAACAGGATCTATTTTTCTTTAAATATCCAGCGTGATCTACTGAAATGCACTTTTTACTCTTAGAATGTGTTAGATTGAATTAAATTGGGTCAATATTGTTGAAGCACATGAGCATGACTTATCATAGATGGTAGTTTTATCATATGATTATGTTTTATTTATGTATTAAGCAATACTTCTTCTTTCAATTGTTTTATGTATGAAAGTCAGAATTATAGTTTTGCATTATTGCACTTCTGTATATTGTTAGCTCTGATTCTAGTATGAATACATGAATGATTTTTATATGCGATGTATTTCTCTCAATTATTTTGTCTAAATATTTATCCAAAACAATTATTGTTAAACGATTTCATTTCATTTGGCAGTTGAATGATCTTTATTACCAATTGCTATAAGACATCATTGTAGATTGCATATCATATTTTATTCCTGGGTATATTTATAATTAGATAATGTTAGATTAAGGTATATGCATGTGTTTGGTAGTTAGATTAGATTACATTTAACAGAATAATTTCCCGTTACATCCTATATCATCACATCAACGTTATCAAATCAACCCTTTATGGGAAACTGGTCCCATTATCCCAGTTAGATCCACTATACCAAACGGAAAAGGAGTTGGTTTCAAGGTCTGAACCATGTGGTTTTCCACCATGTTGTCACAATGATCTCTGAGGCTTCAACATTTTGGCACTAGAATGAGTGCCTAACTATGAATGGCAAGAAAATCTAAATCACAAAGTCATTCTAAGAGTAAAACTACCTCACCATCACCTCCAACTTCTCAATCAAATTCCAAATCCCCAAATCCTAAGCGTGAAGCTGTAAATAAATCCTTAGAATCCACTACTATTTTCCCAAAGAAATCAACTCAATCTTCTTCTACAAAAACTCCTGAAGTTCAGTCTTTAATCGATAAACTACAATGGATTTCTCTATCTCAAGAAGAATTTGGATTATCCCAAGCTAGTGTTTCTTCTTAGTTCCCTTCCTCTCAAAGGTTAACCAGGTCACAGTGCGAAAAATTTGGTATTCCCCCATTTGAATTTACTCTACCTCACCCTAGAAGGAAACTAAGGAAACACAATCTAAAGCTCAGAGTGATATTCTCTCGTCATCACCTGAAACACCCTCATTCACTCCATCCATTTCATCACAAAATCAATCATCTACCTCACAAATCTAGATCGTGATTTACACAGGTACTAGAGCACAAGCCTCCTCTACCCAATCTCCTTCAACTACTGGAACACCTTCCTTTACAAAGATACCCATGATGGCTCAAAGACCATGGACAAATCCAGGAGCTTCTTGAATGGCAGGACTATTACATCCACTACCTATGCATCCAATGAAATGGTTGCCAAAATTCAACCATGATGATGGTCTACCTGCTGAAGAACACATAAATAACTTCATGTTGTACATCAATCTGATGCAATGGTAGAAGAAGATGCAATCGTAATATTATTCCCTTATACCTTACAAGGATTAGCAGGATCAAGGTATTTTTCATTACCATCTGGTTCCATTAATAGTTGTGATGCCTTTCAAGAGCAGTTCCTAACCAAGTTTGGAGATGACCGATCAACAACTACTCTTCTCAATGATCTCTCCAACTTGAAATTTGAACCTAGAGAACCTGTTATGGCCTAAATCTACCTCAGGCTGAGAAAGGCAGGTCTAGGGTAACATGAAACCACGCTTAACTTGGTCGCTAGCCCTACCAGGTCGGGAGAGGGCTCTCTCCTTGTCAGTCTCAAGAAAATATAGCAAATGAGGCTTGAGATGACTGATGTAAAGAATAATTTTAGGCTAGGTATATGCTCAGAGGAGTTTGATTGAGTTTTATGTTGGTTTGCTGGATCAAAAGTGAAAGGCAGTTTTGGGTCCGGGGAATGAACTCAATCTTGCAGAGGTTTCTATGGGGCGAGGTAGGAAAATGCTTTAGTACTTTGAATTAAGTGAAATGGAGAGTCTTGAGACTGGTGAGAAGTTGGAGAGGGCATGAAAGTATCAAGAATCCTCTTCAAATAGTTGAAAACATGTATAACTAAAGAAGCCCTAAGGTAGAGCACTGCAACATCAATGAATTCCACCTTTATACTTGATTCATTTAGTTAAGCTGAAAAGAGAGAGATGATGGCACAAATAGAAACATGATAACTTGAATCACATAAGGAAAAAAAATACTAAATCACCTTGCCACAAGAATCCCACAAAATGCTGCAAACCCTGGTCTATTTCCTTGCCAAACTGCAGAGATGAATGTACAATAATGCTCAAAGCATTCACAAGAGTCCAACCTTTACAAATGACTGAAAAAACACATGATATAGACCTCCAAACCACTTGTGCTATCCATCAAGGGTCGAATCCATGATAAGAGGGGTGGTTTCAACCATATCTAAACTAGGAACACAAAAATAGGCAGTGGAATAGCTTGCCTCTAAAACCTAGGAAACTAATTCATTCAACTTTAAACCACCTACAATTGATGTATCTACCTTATCAAGTCAATTTTTATCATTTTTACATCATATTACATCAATTTACATCATGTCACCTCATGAATTTGACCATAAGAGAGTTAAAGTCAAAATAGAAGAAAACTAGGCGAAAAACAGAGTTTTTGAGCAAAATTGGCACATTTTCATCTTGTGCGTAGCGCCACTTTTTCTATGCGTAGTACTTTTTCCCACCTGCATTTGGAGGCCTTCCCCTTCACCCAATTTTCTACAAGTTAGCTTGTTGGAAAGGTTTGTCTGTCTACATTCGAGGACAAGTGGAATTTTTGAATTTGGTGTCCATTTTCCCCTCCAAAAATCAGTTCTCCTAACACTACTTCTTGTGTGGCCAAAACGTGGCAGAGAGGACATTTTTGAGGTGTTTTTGGCCCTTTTGGAGGTCCAAACTTGTCAAAATTTCCTAGTAATTTCTGGGCATGCATAAATTTTCATAAGGAATCCAAAAATTCAAATTTCTCCTCCAAAGTAGGTCCCTAAAAAAATTGAGCACCAGGTGGCGCTACGCACTTGCCGGAAAAACCTGTTTTTTCCTTGAAAAATTCAAAATTGCCAAAAAGTTTGCCAAATTTCTTGAAATTTGGCATGAGTGATCTGCGTCAAGTACTATGCTGAGCCAATGAAGCTTCAGCCAAGATCTTGAGCTTATCTTGCTATTTCTTGCTCCTCAAAGTCTTCCTCAACTTGGATTTTAGGCACCTAATCCTAGTTTTGCAAATTTTGTTTTGTGCCAAATAGTGATACGCCATGTGCTGTAACATCTTTTTCTCCTTATTAGCTTTCTTAAGTAGCTTCTCCAAGTGCATATTTTCCCTCTCTATCCAAGATTCCAAGTCAACATCAATCTCTTGCTCAAGCGGTGTCAATTTGACTTTC
The DNA here is from genome assembly GCA_031772625.1 of Pinus tabuliformis. Lineage (NCBI taxonomy): Eukaryota > Viridiplantae > Streptophyta > Pinopsida > Pinales > Pinaceae > Pinus > Pinus tabuliformis. The sequence goes on along the minus strand of CM062818.1, from coordinate 1,420,140,113 downwards.
CTCCTTTTTGCTGCTTGCTTGTTTTCCCTTATGGTTTGCAGCTCCATAATTGTTTGTTTATCCTCCAACTACTTGTTCCATTGCTCAAGGTAATTAATGATCAACTTAGCCCTTTCAAGGTTAAGAGATAAGGCATGGATGTCAGCTTCCTGTTCTTTTATGATCTCCTTGAGTCTTGAGCTTTGGGAGCCCAAATCAGTATCCTCCTCCCGAATCAAAATAAAATCTCTCTCTTGACCTTCAGAAGGCCCTTCCTATTTCAGGGAAAACTAGTGTCGATTTGAACTACTAGTCCCACTAATATGGGTAGCTATCTTAGAAACAAAAAATGAAATCTTTTCAAGAGTTCCTTTCAATGTGATAAATGGAAGAGAAGAAAAGAGGACCAACTTGGATCTTCTGCTTTGATCCTAACTTGATTTCTCCTTTCCTTGATAGAATTTTCCACTCCTCTCCTACTTGTCCCAATCCAAAGAGTACCTGTAGATTCAAAGTAACAACAAACTATCAAAGCATCTATATCTAAACATCATAAACAATGTGGAATAAAAAACACATTGACCATACAATTGCATTCATAAACAAGACTCACAAATACAAGATCATATGGAGGAAAACTCAAAGAAATTTATTAATAGTAATGTAAGAGAGGATTCCAACCCAGCTGTCTGAACCAACATCATCCTCCCAGTTGTAGAAGCCCTCTTCACCTCATGAACAAGCAAATCACCCAACAATGCAATGTCTCTTCTCAACAAACCAACAAAACTTCCTTACAAAATACAAAATTCCAGCCTCTAGATCTCTCAAATGAGGGATCCATTTATAGATGTCTTGCAAGGGAGTGAGTTAGCTTTGGGGTTTTGATTAGTGTCATTCCACTAATAATTCTTGGTTCCACTTGGATATTTCATGATCGCTTACTCATCCCTGGGCGAATTCAGAGAGGCAAGTGTCATAGGAGAAGTTTTTGGAAGATTCCATGGTCATCCACCTTGCAAATTGTCTCTACCATTTGTCTATTCTCGCTCATCACACCCCATAGAAGGCCATTTGAGTATGCATCACACCTGGCCAGTTAGGAAGTTAGTATGCATCGCACCTTGCCCATGGAGCAATCTGTATGGTCCAGTTTTGGCCAGTTTTGAGTAGTTTTTCAGGTGGAACTTCCGGAAAATGATGTAATCAGTTGACCATGATCCTTTAGGGTATGAAACAAAACTTTTAGGGACTTAAGGAGCCCTTACTTTATGTACATATGAGAATGGGGTTGTAGTGCTCAAATATGTCTATAACAGCTGCCCCCTAAAGCATGAGGTCGTAAATCTTCTGATGTCGGGTGAAATGCTTTATTCATGAGGATCCGAGGTATTCGAACTGGAAGGTGACCTGTATAAGATACAATACAATACATCATCATCATATTTTTTTCATGATCTAGCTGAGGTGGGCATTCCCATGCTTAGCTTTATAAATTCATTTTCATGTACATAAGACAGACAATTGTTTGTTGTTTCACACTGGTGATTCTTCACATGAAGAGTCATCTTCCCTGGCTTAGATGACTATCTGTGCAGCTTCTGTGTACAATTGATGTCTTTATTTTCCTGAATATATTGCAGCCCAAATGGATGAAACTAGATCTGGGGTCTTCAAAACTCATCCAATCTTCGCTTGATGTACAAGTCGATCCATGTGAAAAGATGTTTTGAAGTCTAACATGGAAAGACATTGTCTGATTACCAGCCAATAATGTGAGCTGCTAACAGGTGCGAGAGGAATCACCGATAATGATGATGACCCTCAAAGTACTACAGTACAATTCACGTGGTGTGAATATATGAGCTGATGTCGAACACCACGTAAATTCTTTCGGTCGAAGGTCATTGATGTAAACCTATCGCCAGAAGTGGGAAACTTGCCATTGAGGCATGCAAGCTTCACAGTACTGAAAGGGTTGTTTCTAAGTCAACTTCTTGGATAATGAGATGATGTCGACAAGAAGTGACCTGTCGTAGGAGGGCCTTGATGTATCCCACATCTACGATGCAAAACGGAGCAAATGACTTTTGTGGAGGTGAAAATGATCTGATGATATGAGGTTCAGGAATGGCGGTCATGAAAAATGAAGCGTGGATGTAATGTAGTGGATGAGGCATTTTTTGGATGATGAATTCTCTGAATGACTTCTCTTGAACATATCAGCGACACTGATATGGACTGGTAGTGTTAACCCCATGGATGGCACGGTGGACCAATGGTGATGGTGAATGGAAAAACCCAACCCAACTCAATCATGGTGATTGAGTGAAAGTGTCATGTTCAAGAGCGACTTGCTACCAATAGAGTTCTTCAAGTTTTCTTTCCATTTTTTCCCCATTCATTGTTGACCAGTACCTCTTTATTTTTGACAAGCTTGAGGAGGATAACATATGATTGGTCTATAATTTTCCCTTCGGGCAAACCTGTCGCTTCGTGTTTAGCAAGCCTAGCGTCAGTGAGACTCGTTCTTGTCTAGGTGGACAAGTTTGTCGCTATTGTTTTAACGAGTTTAACGAAAAAAATAACTCGGTCCTTTTCATGTTTAAAGAGTCTGAAAATGGACAAAAAGGAGACTCCAACAATCCTTTTTCATGGCATAATCCCTTAAGTCAGAAAAAGTGTAAAATAATATGAAAGGAATGACTTTTCAATAGTTTTAACGGGCTAACAAAGACAAGCACTCGATCTTTTTGTATAATAATCCCTCAAGTCCAAAAAGATTAAAATATATGAGAGGGATGGCGTTTCCCTTACTTTAATGAGCTGGAAAGGCCAATAGCTCAACAATATTTTTATATTTAATGAGTCTAAAAAGAGTTTAAAAGAGACTCGTTTTTTAGGAACAAGTGGTATTTTTGGGTAGCCGCTGGTTCCAAGTAAGTTTGGAACTTCTCAAAACATGGCAGTGTGAAGAGGGTGGAAATCAGAATCACTCGTCGTAGATGTTCCTCAAAAGGGTAAACAATCAAGTGGAAGCGTATGGTTGGCCGAATGAAATGGAGGTGATAGAAGGAACACAACCAAAGTTCAAAAGGGCAGATTGAAAAGCTATCACAAAAGGTTATTTACCAATAGGCAGGTTTATTTTTTAATGAGCTTGAGCCTTGTGCCAACATGTGCTTAGTGTAGGTTGATTTTTTAATGAGCTTGAACCTTGCAAGAACATTGCTCTTAATATTGGTCAATGATATTCAGTTTATCGTTTAACACGTTAGATTCTTTTCTTGGTCATTCAACCTACTCAATTTCTCCATCAAATTGATCAGAAATACACATATATATGCTTGAAAAATGAATTAAAAACTAACATTTTACTTGAAGTACATGAATAGTAACATAAAAAGTAGTTTTACCTCTCATTTTTACCATTTCATTTCAAATTTGGGACTCGGAGCTCTGGAGTGGTTTTCTGCCTCAAAATTCATCAGCTGATTTCAGGAGATCCGATGGACTATTCTTCGCGCCGTCAAGACCAGGTAGGAGCTAACCCTGAGCTCTTCATTTTCATTCCATCCTTTTCTAATTTTGAGCAAGTTTTCCCCTTTTTCTGAGCCCCTGGGGTTTGAATAAATCATTTCCCATCATTGCACCTGCCCTATATCGAAAGGTGTGATGCATACTAAGTTGTACACTGGCCAGTCAGTATGCATCTCACCTAGTCCAAAGGCAAGGTGTGATGGGCGTAGAAGGGAAACTTTGCACAGTGATTTATCATGAAATTTTTGCCTATTTTTGCTCAAATTTGGATCATAATTCATCTTTTTTTTGTGACTCAGATATTTGTTGGATCAAGATGGTTGTTACATGGCATGAATGTGAGCATGAAGAAGAAGACATGATTTTCTTACATGATGAGGGTACTGTTACTGCATTGCGAAACTGTGGTTTGCTCAAATTCTTCCGTATATCTAGCATGAGGCAAAAAATCAACTTGTTGCAGTATTTCCTCGATGCATGGGATCCGATCAACTAGGTGTTCCAGATTAGAGGTAAATCCATCCCACTGATAGTCGAGGACATCTACTTTTTGACGGGGTTATCGAGGCGTGGTGCCCCTCTTTCACTGTCGGGATCCGCCCGTGGGGGCGAATCGGTGAGAGATTATATCCGTTAGCTTTGTAGAGATGGATCTCAACCTAGTAGAGATGGCAAGATCAATATCTGGGACATCACTGATCGGTCTCTAAGGACCATTTTATTCACCTTTGCTAGATTGGCTGGTAGTGCAGCTCTTCATTTGGCGAACAGATCTTATGTGCAGTATGCTTTAGAATGCCTGGAACCAAAGGTATTCAACTGGTGTGAGGTAGTACTTCCGGTGATAAAAGAACAACTTTCTAAGGGAAAGAATGTAAGATCCAAGAACTTCGCGTACGGTTCCATTTTGACTGCTTTTGCCTTAGAGAGGATCCCACTAATGCAGCCACAGCATATTTCACTAGGATTGCCAGCACCAAGGGAACCCAGGATGCAGAGATGGGTTGATCTCATGGCCAAACATGCTGGTCAGCCACATATTACTTTCTCTAATGCCTTCTTTGAGTGGTTCGACCATCAGGAGATGGTCTTCTCAGAGTATCCGTATGTCGAGATGGACTTCCGAGGTGACCTAGATTTGGTGTTGTCAGCTAGCGAGCAGTGGGGTGTGATAGGTAAAGATTTCGACCATATCTTTATTTATCAGTTTTATAATATTTTTGTGATTTATCAAGACTAATTGAACTCATGTATTTGTGCAGATGTTGGGCCAGTGAGACCAGCGGTACACCCAAGGGCGGCAGCTGGCGTTCCGGCAAGAGAAGCTATAGGGGGGGTTGTCCTTCGTGATCTAGACATAGCAGAGACCCTGGCAGTATTGCAAGATCAGATTAATGGTCTTACCCTTGGTATTCAGGATGTGAGGAATGACGAGTTACCTCTGAGGCTACAACATCATACTACTGGTGTTCCAAGTCAATGGACTAGGCTCCTGCGTATGATTGCACAGGCGGTGACATGTTATCACCAGCATCATTAGTATAAGATGCTTTTCTGCATTTACTTTTGATTTTCTTGGTAGCATGACTGATTTTTCCTTGTACACAAAACATTATGTGAAACTATAAGCAATTATATATTTTTGATATTCAGAGTTTATTTTGGTTAAATTATGTGATCCATATGTAAATGTTGATGTAAAATGATTTTCTTTACAAATGTTGCAAATGTCTGTCTAACACATAATTTGCTAATGAATCAGTTAAAGTGTTTAATTTTCTGGAAATGTGTTGATATTGAATGGAATCAAACTACCTTTCCAAAATCTTAACCCTTAGGAACATATGATAGATAGCTGGTTTCCAAACTGAATAGACGCCAGTGAGCTGTAGGATGACAAGTTGCGAATCTAGCCTAACAATAAGTCGGTGTATGCCATGTGAAATGGTATTAGAGAGAAGCTCTATAAACTCGTTGTACTCAACGATGTTATTCGTTGATTGACCAATACATATCCCCTTGAAACTCACTAACTCGGCACTTGGATCAAAGATGGCCTAGGCTGTAGAAGATAGGTTCTGCATTCCATGACTAGCTTCGTCAGTGTACCCAACGAATGTTTCCAAAAATTCTGACATCTGCAATAAATGCAAAGTGGATTACTTAACCAAAACGACAACTCTTGACGAAAACAAAAATGAAACAAAAGCATATAAAGATATTACTGCACTTGATCAAGCATAGTATCGTTTAAGATACAAATCGTTCCAGGGTTGTCATAGTGGTATTCCATCGTAATCTACTAGCTCATAGGCTCCTTTTGCTAATACCCATTTAACAATGTAGGGGCCCATCCATAATGATTGGAACTTACCTGCTACCAATTTATCAAAGTCCTAATCGTAGAGTAAGACTAAGTCACCTTCTAAGAAGACACGAGGCTTGACATTTTTGTCAAATTGCACTTTGACATGTTTCTTATGTGTTTCGTTAGCCAACACGATGTCACAACGGGTTTCATCCAAGCAGATTAGTTCCAATAAACGAGCCTCTTCCTCTGAAGTTTCGGGGAGTAGATCAATTGCGAGCTTTAGAGATGAAATCTCACACTGAATCAGTAAGACAACTTCCAGGCCGTACACCAACTGAAAAGGCATAAATCCAGTCGCATTTCTCACCGAGGTTCTATATGCCCATAGAGATGAGTACAAGATTAAATTCCAATCCCGTTTGTGGGCTCCAATCATTCTCTGCAGCATGCGCTTGAGGACTTTGTTGATCGCTTCAACTTGTCCGTTAGCTTGCGGATAATATGGAGTATAACTATCATGGGATAGTCCTAATTTGGCAGTCAATTCAACCATCATGTGATTGTGAAAATGTGATCCATGATCTGTGACTATAGCCTGTGGAACACCGAACCTAGAGACTACATGATTGAAAAAGAAAAGAGCAGTCGTTTCACTGCTATTGTTTAATGTAGGCATCACCTCGGCCCATTTTGTAAAATAGTTGACAGCGACTATGATATACCCATACCCCACGGCGAAGGTGGGGTTACATGTCATGAAATCTATGCCCCATTTGGCGAATGGCCCAACAGCAACTACTGCATGCAATGGTGCGGGTGGTAATCTGGTTTTACGATAAAAAATTTGACAAGCATGGCAACTTTTTACTGTTATTATGCAATCTTTGAAGATAGTAGGCCAAAAGTAGCCAGCTCGCAAGATTTTTTGAGCAGTATCATAACCAGATAGATACCCCCCACATGCACGTGAATGATAATCATTTAGGACTTTTTTGGCCTCCTCATGCATGAGGCACCTTCGCATAACTGTATCGACACCATGACAGTAAAGTGTATCACCGATGATCATGTAGTCTTTTGCTTGGTATCAAGTATGTCATTGTTCTGAGCGAGAGGTGTTAGGCCTAAAGTTTTGGGTTTGGAGATAGACTAGTATATCTCCGTACCACGGGTCGCTTGATGATATCAGAAACAATGTTTCATCCATGATCGTTGCTTTAGATGTTAAATTGTTGGACGACAATGGGAGGTCGCAAAGTAACTCCATGAAGACTAGAGATTTCTTTGACTTGGATTTGGTGAATTCCAGATCAAACTATTGCAAACTGGCTATCCATTTTGAATACTTGCCCCCTAGCAACTGACACGACAAGATGTTGGTCATAGGGTTGCAATTTGACAAGATGGTAGTTTTGCGAAAGAGTATATAGTGTCAAAATCTCTGTACTGCTTGAACAGCTGTCAAAGCTAGCTTTTCAACGTAGGAGTACTTACTTTCCGTATCATTTAAGTTGCGGCTTAAATAATACACAAGTTGTTCTTTTCCATTGTATTCTTGTACTAAAACCATTGCGATGGTTGTATTTGTGGTAGCGAGATATGGGTTAAAGTCTTTTTGATAATCAGGAGCATACATTAATGATGCTTTTACTAGGGAACTTTTCAAAGAATCAAAGGAAGCTTGCGCAACCTGATCCCAGTTGAAGGGAACTTCTTTTTCAAAAGACGTGTATAACCTTTAGCAAGTTCGGCGTAATTTGGAATGAACCTCCTTAGAAAGTTTGCTTTCCCTTGGAGTTTATGAATCTGAAGCAAATTTGAAGGTGGAGGCATGTCGATGATTGCCTGAACCTTACATGGGTCAAGTCGAATTCTATCCTTAGAAACTATGAATCCAAGTAACCTACCATAACCAACACAAAACACACACTTGTGTGGATTGAGTCGTATCTTATAGTGTCGGCAATGTAGAAATATAACTTTCAAATGTTGTGGATGATTAGTCCACTTTTGCGAATGAGCCGGTAAATCGTCGAGATGCGATTGAACGATGTGTTTGATGTCATGGAAGGCATAGTTCATTGCCCTCTGAAATGTTACCCTTGCGTTCTTCAAACCGAAAGGTAGTTTTTGGTACGCGAACGTGCCCCATGGACATATAAATGTAGTCTTCAACTAGTCTTGTGGGCGGATATTGATTTGATTGTATCTGGAAAATCCATCCATAAATGAAAAGACTTCACATCTGGCACATTCATCAATTATCTGGTCAATGAAGGGTGTAGGGTAGTTGTCCTTTGGACAAGCTTGATTTACATCCCTATAATCGACGCACACTCTAATTGTTCCTTGCTTTTTCATCATAGGAACAATATTTGATACCCAATCAGTGAGAGGAATGGGGTAAATGAAACCAACATGTAAAAGTTTTTCAACTTCTGCCTTAATGGCAGTGGCTTTCTTCGGGTGAACCGGTCGAAGCCGTTGTCATACTGGTTTGACATCTAGATACATCTTTATTTCATGTTCAACAATGCTCGAGTCAATGCCTAGCATTTCTTCATATGACCAAGCAATGACATCTCTGAATTCGCGAAAGAGAGTGTAGTATATTTCAAGTTCTAAAGGAGAACAAGATTTGCCAACATGTATATTCTCTACAACATCTGGTTTGGTCGAGATATTAATGGCAATAGTTTCTTCAATATTGGACATATTTCATTATGAATCCACCGTATTTACAGTATTCGATAGAAAATCAAAAACTAAAGGATGATTAAGGTCGTTAGAGTAATCCTCATTGTAATCTTGAGGTCGGGAATGATGGTGGTGATCTTCCCATGGTGTTTCTCCTATCATTATTGACTGAATGCCTCCTTCGTCTGTAGAATGTGCATGTGACCAAGGATTAGAAGAGGTACCATACTCTAGAGACCTATCTATCCAAACGCTTGCTGAGCATTGATTTGGGTTTGCCACCCATGCCCAGAATATTGATTGCTACAACAATTCTATAGGGATTGGGGGCAATACTTGGCGATGATCCATGCTAACAAAATGTTTGGAATTCTTCTTAATCTTTGACGATGTAGAAGATATCATTTGACAGGTTTCCACTGTGGCCACTTCTGCCAGATTACTCGGAGCTGGAAGGGTCTTTTAAGAGACCTACACCGATATTTTGAAGTGATTGAGAGCTTCCATGGATCAATGGAATGCTTCTGGTAACTTGAGAACTGTTGCGGAGGAAGGTTAGTTGGTCAATGATTGTGATTCCGCTTGAAAGGGGAATGCAATCTTTCTAAAATATGTTGACACAACAGCAACCATAGCATAAATCCAGGGCCTACCCAGTAGGATGTTGTAGTCAAGGTTTCCATCAATGACCTCGAATTCAATTTCTACTGTCTTGCCCCCCAGTTTGATTTGCAAGTTACTTAATATCCCATATGGCATGTATGTTCTTCCATCGAATGCTTTTAATGTCATTGATCATCGTGACAAGGGTGGAGAGCCTAAATTTTTCCAGCAACTCAGTGACATGATACAGGTAGATGCTCCTTCATCAATGATTGTTCGATGAACAGTTTTCTTGAGGGCCTTTACCTAGATGAGGAAAGCGAGTTGTGCTGGTAACTGAGGTTCGTATTCTTTATGATTAAGGCCACCAAATTGGAATCCGCTGGATCAATCCCACCTATTGCTGATAACAAACCCTGTTTCTGGGATGGGCAATTCTGTAGAACTTCAAGTGCTGACATGGCGGATGGCGATTAGGCCAGATCCTCCACTATATTATAATTCTATGTTGCTCGGTCACGAGGATTAAATGTCGATTTATGTACTACTCCCTTAGGTGGTTTTTGTTATGAAACCAGCTCACAAAAAGATAAAAAAGAGAGATCCATGCCTTAGAATTCAACCTCTTCGAGGGGGCAACCTCCTTTACATTACATAAATGAGAAATTCTTGGATGATTCAAATGACAAAACCTCCTTTCTATATATAGGAGTCCAAGGAGTCACAATATAACCCATACCTAACAATAATAATATAAAGCCACAAAAATAAAAATAGAGGGATTCTATGGGGCACAGTAATAACAATATGGGGGCAATAGGGGGCATAACAATATTAATAAGGGGTACAACTACAATAGTAATGGGGTAATCACTAGTATTATAGGGACCCAACATGCCCCTCTCCTTCAAAAAAGTGTTGTCCTCAACACTTGAGTAGTTATGGATACTTCTGTATAAAATTCTCATCCTCCCATGTGGAATCCTCAGCGGATAAGTTCTTCCACTTGATAAGATACTCCGAAATTGATCGATTTCGTAGCTGTCGAGTTCTTATTTCTGTGACTGCTTCTAGTTCCAATATAATTTTTCCTTCCTCGTCAAGTTCTGGCAATATTGTTTGAACTGGGAGCTTGTCGCCTATAACCTTCTTTAAACATGAAACATGGAAAACTAGGTGCAATCGAGAAGCTGTAGGAAGCTCCAATTTGTATGTCATAGTACCAATCTTTTGCAATAGCTTGTACGGACCACAATACTTTGGTGATAATTTATTATCCTTCTTAGCTTGCTTGAGGGACATTTTCTTATATGGTTGTAGTCGTAGGAATACCCAATCACCTACATCAAAACTTCTTTCACTGCGATGTTGATCTTCCTGTTGTTTCATTCTATTCTGTGTCAACACGAGGTTATCCTTTAAGAGTTGGAGGACTTGTTATTTATGTTCGATGTGATGTTCCACTGCTTGAACCTTAAATATGATGTGAGGGATGGTGGTTGATACCCATAAAGTGCCATAAATGGGGTCATTTTTGTTGCTGTATGGAAGGAAGTGTTATACCACCATTCAGCCAGAGGCAACCATTTGACCCATTGTGTTTGTTTATCAGATACAAAGCAACGAAGATATCCTTCCAAACATTTGTTTACTATCTTAGTTTGCCCATCAGATTGAGGATGATAAGATGAGCTATGAGCTAACTGAGTACCAAGACAAGAAAATAATTCTGTCCAAAAATTTCTAGTGAAAATGGGATCTCTGTCACTTACAATAATCTTTGGGTTTCCATGTAGCTTTTGAATTGTTTCCATAAATGCAGTAGAAATTGTACTGGATTTAAATGGATGTGATAATGCACAAAAGTTTGCATACTTGGTAAGTCTATCAACTACCACCATGATGACACTCTTTCCCTCAGACTTGGGTAAACCTGTGATAAAATCCATTAAAACCTCCTCCCAACATTGGCTTGGAATGGATAAAGGTTGTAATAGACTTGGTGCCTCAATTGTTTCAACTTTATTTTGTTGGAAAACCAAACATTCCGCCACAAACTTTTGAATATCTGATTTAAGGCCATCCCAAAAAAATTCCTTCTTAACCCTGTGGTAAGTTTTTAAAAATCTTGAGTGCCCTCCTAAGGGAGAAGTGTGCAATTCCATAAGAATCTTTTGTTTTAGCTAGGAATTCTTACAGAGGTATAAGCGATATTTGTACCATAACGAATCATTTTGCCAGCTAAATGTATCAGATGTACTGGAATCTTGTTGCAAATTTCGAATAAGTGCCCACACTTCTTCGTCATTCTTCCATTCCTCCCTTGCTTCATTTATCCAATCTAGTTGGATAATAGAAATGGCACACAACAATGCTTCCACATCCTCATCCTTTCTTGAGAGTGCATCTGCCACCACATTTTGCTTTCCCTTTTTGTAGATGATTTCAAAGTCATAACCCAACATCTTTGTGACCCACTTTTGTTGCTCTTCAGAGGATAATCTTTGTTCTAAAAAGTATTTAAGGCTATCATGAACCGTTTTTACCTTGAAGTGTCTTCCCATTAGGTAGGGTCACCATTTCTTAAGTGCATGGAGTATTGCCAACGTTTCCTTCTCACAAATAGCTTTGTGTAAAAACTTTCCCTTGATTTGACGATTTTCAAAAGCAATGGGTCTTTCATCTTGCATCAGAACAACACCAATTCCATTTCCTGAAGCATCACATTCCACAATAAAGGTTTTTGTGAAGTCCGGTGTAGCTAAGACCGATGCTTGGCACATTGCCTCTTTAAGATGTTCAAAGGCCTCTGTTGCTTCCGGAGTCCATGAAAATGCATCTTTCTTCAATAATGTTGTTAGAGATGCTGCTATTCTCCCATAATTCTTGACAAACTTGCGATAATACCCTATCAACCCAAGAAATCCTCGCAGATGCTTTATGGATGTGGGGATTTTCCATTCCTTAATGGCTTTAATTTTGCTAGGGTTAACCGTAACTCCTTCATGAGGTACAATATGACCCAGATATTCCACCTCCTGGACTCCAAAGAAACATTTGGATCTTTTCGCATATAATTGTTTCTCCTCCAATAGTTGTAACACCCTGTCAACATGTTCAACATGATCCTTCCAAGACTTCCTATAGATTAGTATATCATCAAAAAATACTAACACAAATTTTCTAAGGAATGGTTTGAAAATTGAATTCATCAAACCTTGAAATGTTGAAGGTGCATTGGTAAGGCCAAAAGCCATGACCAAAAATTCATAATGACCCTCATGAGTTCTAAATGCTGTTTTCGGAATGTCTTCAGTCTTCATTCTGATTTGATGATATCCTGAACGAAGATCCAACTTGGTGAAGTAAATTGATCCATGCAATTCATCCAGTAATTCATCAATGACAGGAATGGGAAACTTATCTTTAATAGTGAGCTTGTTGAGCTCCCTATAATCCAGCACATGTGCCCTGATCCATCCTTCTTGTGCACCAATACTACTGGAGCAGAGAAAGAACTTTATCTCGGTTGAATTATACCAGCCTCTAGCATTTCTGCAACCATACATTCAATTTCACTCTTTTGGACATAGGGATATCTGTATGGCCTGATGTTTGGAGGAACACTTCCTGGAATCAGATGAATAGCATGATCATGATCACGCATAGGTGGGAGACCTTTGGGAGTCTCAAATACCTTGGAATGATTTTCTAGGACTTTTAGGAGATTTGTAGAAATAGATGGTTCTGATGTGGAAACATCTAGTGAACATAATTGTGCAATTACACCTCTTTGTTCCTTTTTTAGAAGCTTTGTCATACCATTAGAGCTGATTATCTTTCCTGGTTTCCCTGCAATACCCCTTAATTCAACTTCCTTTCCTTCCGTAGAAAATTTGATGAAAAATTCTTGAAAATTAAAAGCTATTGTACCTAAGGATTGTAGCCATTGGACTCCTAGTACAACATCAGCACCTCCCATTGGAATGGAAAGCATTGGGCTAGTCAATACATATTCTCCCATGGATAGCTTGATATTATGGCACTTTCTAGAGCAATTTATTGTTCCTCCATTTGCAATCATCACTTGACACTCTAGTGCTGGATATAGGAAGCAATTCAATTCTTTTGCTACCTTACAATGAATAAAATTGTGGGTGCTTCCTGAATCAATCAAAACTATTACCTTTTTCTTCTTGATTTGTCCTTCTATCTTGATGGTTTGAGGAGTGGTAATTCCCGCCAATGCATTACAAGATATGGTCGGATTCATTTGTTCTTCATCTAGGCTTTGTTCCTGGAGTATATCCTCTTCTTTTGACCTTTCTTGCTCCTTTTCTTCTTCCTCTTCACAATCTATGTAGAATAATTTCTTCTCAGCACACTTATGACCTTTAGTGTATTTGCTATCACAACTGTAACAAAGCCCTTTTTCTCTTTTTTCTTCCAATTTTTGTGGTGTCAACCTTATAGGTTGTAGAAGACTAGGGGCAACAACACTTCCGTCTTTATAGTTGTGAGTGGTATGCTTCTTGGTTGCCATAATTTTGCTTTCCATTTTTCTTGCTAACCTGAATGCCTTCTCTAATGAATCAGGTTCCCAAAGGCGAACATCATGTTGGATATTATCCTTTAAAGACCCTATGAACACATCAATCCTATGCTCCTCAGGAATATCTTTTACCCTTATGTTCAATTTTTGGAACTCCTCAATGTGCTCCATTATTAAACCCTTTTGTTTGAGACTTATCAATTGGCTAAAAAAAGTGTTGTTTTTGTATCCTCATAATGTGCTATCAATTCTTTCGTAAAAATTGCCCAAGTGATAAATTGTTTAAGAGAGCAAAGCCATTGATACCATACAAATTGATTTGGTTCCAAATATAAATTTGCCATACGTACCTTTTGTGTGTTTTGCACATTATTGAGATTGAAAAATTGCTCCATCCGTAATATCCATGTTGCGGGATCCTTGCCATCAAACTTCCTCATATCGATTTTTGGAATATGGTGGGTCTTCGATCCAACATTAGAGTCTATGGAATCATGATTAACATTTATTTTGTTCTCATCATGAGTTTCCTTTAGTACCCTTTCACCATTAGTGACCATTTCTTGTAGCAAATTATTCATATTTATCTTCAATTTTTCCATCTTATCATCCATGCCATCAATTTTAGCGTCCATGCCATTCATCTTAGCTTCCATGCCATCCATCTTAGCTTCTACGCCTTTCTTTAAACAATCCATCTTAGCTTCTACACCTTTCTTTAAACCATCCATCTTAGATTCTGTTGCTTTTTGTGCAAGTGACACTTGTTGCACTTGTTCTTGTAATTTTGATATATCATATAGCATTTCTTCTTCTTCTTCATGAGTCATGCTAAAGCTTTCAGGTTCCTTACTAGGTGTTCACATTTTCTTTCCTTGGGGCATTATTTACCGATAATAATGCTCTACTAGCCCTTTGAATTCCTTCAAAATAAATTTTCAAACCAATCTTAAGAAAAAATTTAAAAGAATCTACACACCTTTTTTTCACTTGGTAGGAGTTCGATATTGCCTCTGATGTATCTCTATAATTTTAGATCATCCAGTTCCAAAATTTCAACTTGTAGTAGCCCTCTGTGTCCTCTTTCCAATGCCACCAGTCTGATCCAAATTGGATTCTCCAAGGAAGAGTTATGTGAAATCTCCCACAGTGACCTGATTATAGACTAGTTGAGTAGAGCGAACTTGTACGACGTGCCACGAGTCACTTTTTCAACCTTTGGCTCTAAAAATATATACAAGAAACTACAGTTCGTCCTCTTTCTGAACCTTCTTACGAAATTTCAATCCAATGCTCAGAGAAAAAGTTATGATGATTTTCCCTAGGTCACCTGTTTGGAATGTAATTCAGGAGTCTGCAAAAAGACCAACTTCCTCAGATCGTATCTCCACAAATATAGCGTAAAAAGCTTTGAAATTTGGATACGAGATTCAGCACGATGTCTTCTGAAATGGGTTTTGTTTTTAGCTTCTGAAACATCGCAGAAAACAAGTTATAGCGAAAATGCCACAATGACCTGTTTGGAGCAGCGAAACCCTAGAATCCAAAGCTCTGATACCAAATGTTATGAAACCAGCTCACAAAAAGATAAAAAGGAGAGATCCACGCCTTAGAATTCAGCCTCTTCAAGGGGAAAACCTCCTTTACATTACATAAATGAGCAATTCTTAGATGATTCAAATGACAAAACCTCCCTTCTATATATGGGAGCCTAAGGAGTCACAATATAAGCCAGCCGACCTAACAATAATAATATAAAGCCACAAAAATAACAATAGAGGGATTCTATGGGGCACAGTAATAACAATATGGGGGCAATAGGGGCACAACAATATTAATAAGGGGTACAACTACAATAGTAGTGGGGTAATCACTAGTATTATAGGGACCCAACAGTTTTATTGTTAATTTAGGAATGATTGGTGGAACAACTTTTGACGAAGTTTTTGTTGAACTGTTGGGTTGATCTATAGCCTTGTTGTTCGACGATTGTGGATTTCCATAATCCTTATTCCTTGTAGATATCAAAGCATCATTTTGCTATTTTTAGATGGATAGCATAAGCACTTGGGATGGGGAAGCACAATCACTAGCAACCACGTTAGTTTCTGGATTTGGAAACGGATCAGTCAATACCACTGAGGTATTTGAAGTCTTTTTGAAAAGCTTCTTAACTTCAGTTTGATGTGGACAATCTTTTGTGTAATGGTCCTCATCACATATGAAACATGGCTGATTAGGTTTCTTGTTTCTAGTAGGGTTTCCAGAAGGTTTCTCAGGAGTCGAATCCTCCTGTTTCTTCTTTTTGTTTGTCCCTTTCTTCTTGCCTCCTGGTTGCTTAGGATTTTTACCTTTGTCAGTTGACACAACATTGACCTCCGAGGTGGGAGGTTCTTCATCCGCTTTTTGACTAGAAATTGTACGGGCCTTCTTAGATGTAGCCTTTGTGGTTTTCGTGCTTGTCATACCTATCACGCCATTGCCGGCATGAGAGTATTTGTTTGATTTAGGAGGGGGAGGAACCGAAAATTCCAGTCTAGGAGTGTTAGGAATTTTTTCGTAGAGTGTGCCAGACTGAGTATAGATCAAGTCTAAATATTGCACACAAGCAATGAATTGCTCTTCAGTGACAACTCATCCCTTAGCCACATCCTCTATAATAGAGGGTAAAAATGACTTTATAAACCATTCAGCTAAAAGCTGATCAAGAACGTACATCTTCACCATTCTTCGACAACGCTACCACTCATGAATATGATCAGATATGTGAGTGGCTATCATCTTCTTAAAGTTGGTAAGGAGTTTTGTTCCTATTTCGTACCTTATGGGTAATTGAAAATGGGTTGAAAAGGTAATGGCAAGGGTGTTGAAGTTATCAAACAAAGCTCTAGGCAATTCTATATACCATTTAGCTGCCGGACTAGTTAGCGTTTGCTGAAAAAGGTGAAGCCTAATCGAATCATCATTCAGGGTGTTGGATGAACACCATAAATGGAATGTCATTACATGATTCGATGGATCTTCACCCGGATTTCCATTGAATTTAGGAATATCAGAGGGAAGTTTATGAGGAATCGTAGGCCACCAAGGGGTGTAAGCAATTGGATTGTTCGTCAAATGGTTTAGATCTGGTAATTCTAGAGTTACTACAAAGGGAAACTGTTGATTCAAGTTAGGCGAAGCATACCCAGGATAAGATGGGATCGCTTGAGCGGTAGGTTTTTGCATACCAACATAATGTATTTGATGCTAGTAACTTTGATAAGGTTGATGGGCATAACCATTATAGTATGGTTGTTGATAACCGCTTTGGAAATGCAGTTGCCCATTACTTACAAAGACTTGTTGCTCAGGTCCTTGGTATGATTGCTAGAATTGCGGTTGTTGATATTGAACCAGCCATGGTTGTTAGACCATTTGCTGTTGTCCAATACTAGATGATTGACCAAGATGTGGAGTGATAGTACCTGTTTGAGCCTGAGTCGCTCTAGATAAGGAGGCACTAAACTGAGGTTGTGATTGAATCGCTGATACGAGAGGTTGTTGTATTGCAACCTGAGAGACTTGAGGTTGACATACAACAGGTAGTGCTTGTACTTACGATACAGTCATAATAGCAGGTGTAGTGGGAATATTCGACACAGGATGGACTGGTTGCATTGAATATACAACCCTTGGTTGTTGAGGTAGTATTGGTACCCAACCGCTGGATGTAATTCTAGTTTGACATGAACTTTGTTGTAAACTCTCATATGGTTCTTCTCTAGGAGGGAACAATGAAAAGGCATACTACCCCCCATATGGTGGCAATCTAGTACTTGAAGGGTAGATTGGCCTTTAAAGACACATTGGATCAACTTGTTGAGTTTCAACATAAGAAATACCAGATGAGATTTAGGATGAAGAAATAGGAATAGACCATGTCGTCGAAATAGTCCCCGATTGGACTCTGGCTTGTTGTTGATAACTAGCTGGGACAGATGGTATGTTAGCAATCATTGTAGGAACGGCAGCAGGAAGCTTCGCCGTAGATGTGTCAGTTGACATTGTCCTAGATGTTGATAGTTGTTCAGACATATTTAGTCTATCCAAAATATTTCCTAGCGATTCAACATGAACTTGCGATGAGAAAGAACTAACTTTTGTAGTAGAAGGATGTAAGTGGATCCCAGTTCCAAAATGCACTAGAGTACTAGGTGGAAGATCCTCTACTATCTCTTCTATAGCAATCAATCTAGGTGGAAGAGGTAGACCATCAGGCCTGTAAAATATTTCTAGAGCCGAAGAAAGTGTAGCTTCTGCAGTAATAGATACTGGAGAGGTGACACCTTCTGAATTCTAGAATTCAACTTCTAGATGTTCAGGCAAGTGAACTTCAGTTTCTGGATCAGTCCTAGGTGGATCTGTTTCAAGAATAGAGGTGTCTACCATTATACTAGGATCAATTCTAATGTCCTCTTGTAACTGCAGAAATTCTTCTGTAAAGGCAAATGTACCAGAGATAATTGGAGTAACTGTAGTCTCTGACGATGTTGAAACACAAGTTTCAAATAAATCATGTGAATTCGACTCAGTTAAATGAGAACACTTTGCCCAGGATGGTTTTGTTTCCAAGGTCAAAGATGGTTGACTCGCTAGTCTCCACGAATGAGGGGGTTTTGATTGACATTCTTCCACGATTGCGGATTACTTGATCAACTCAAAAATTAAAGGAGAAACATGTTATTCTGATTTAAATGAATTTTAAGACACTTTGACACAACTTGCTTTTTCAATTTTTAAGAGTCGAGAGAAAGCTAAAGGTGACTCTAGTCACCTTCGATTTTTAATGAGCCTGAAGTGACAAGTGCTCAGATGGACCTTTTCTTTTAAGGAGTCGAAAAGGAATGAAAGTGATTGCTCTAGAAGTCTAAACAAAGGTTTTACCAAATCGATCATAAAACTACAAAATACACCTTGGTGATAAATGATAGAGAAATTACCAAGGACTTATGTACGACAGTCAATCTTCCCGAATGTTGTGTTTAGTGCATTACGATCGATAGGGCGACAGACACAGCTTCCTAAGGATAAATGATATCAGCCTATTGTGGTCTCCCAATATATACTCGACGGTACGGGGAGAACAAGTCTGTACTAGCACTTGTCGTATCAAAGAGGAGGAATCACCCAACCTTCAGTGAAAACAATAGTTACCAGGTTTTATGACGCCGAAACACATCTCTAGCCTAGACTTCTAGATGTGTTGCGTTAGGTTCCAAAGCATATTTATGTTCATTGAGGTTTATTTTAGAGTTGATCTTGCTTAGAAGTTTGTCTTTCAAGGTTCATCACATGATGTAGATGTGAAATTCCTAAATATGCAATCTAAAATGATAAACAGTCATTTATGTTTTTTAGCAATGAAAATCCTAGCTACAAAGGAAAGAAGATAATGATTTTCTTCCAGCAGAGATCATAGAGCACACACTAAATGCACTTTTCCTAAATCAAATTTCACAAGCAGTCAAAATGTAGATGCACATGCATGTATTTGTTTTCCGCTTTCTTAATGTGTGAATGCCAAAAAGGAAGCTAAGTACAGATCTGAACTATTTTCTTTCAAAGTGACAGTACTAACAATTTTCTTTTCAAAATGAAAGGAAGACTAAGATGACACTTTTCTATTTTCGAATTGAAAACTGTTTTTGACACTTGAAATACTAATAATTTTCAAAATCAAGTACAATGATAAAAGTACAATCAACTATCTATAAGAGGAAGACTTTACGACACTCTTCTTTTGATTTAAAATGACAATTACGACACTTGGATCAAAAACGATAGTTCGATTAGGCTACTTTCGACAAAGGAAGACTGTAAATGATTGACAAATACACAAAAACATTTACAATTCCTAACTAATGGAGGCTAAAATAATGTGAAGGAAGATGGCTTCAGCAAGAAGGTACTGATCATGAACAACAAAAATACTGAATAAAGCTGAAAACAAGGAGGAAAAAACGAAATTTCAGAGAAAAAACAGTGTCACTCAATCATCGCACCTGTAGCATAGGGAAATAGGGATGCATCTCACCTGCAACACATGGGAGGTGCGATGCATCCAGATTGCACAGTTACAGATAGTGCGATGGGCCAGGGAGCAAAACTGAGCTTGGTTTTTGCTCAAAATTTCCAACTAAGTTCAGTGATTTAGGCTGAGTAATGATGGAAAATAAAAATAAAGCATAAGGGTAGGATCTAATGAGGTTATGAGCTACCACAAGGGCACTTAAGATGCTTTGTAATTTAGATGTTCAGTTCATAAACCAACCCAGATATTGGCTGAAGCAGCGTTTATCTACTTCGCAAAGGCATTTCGAAGGATAGCTGGCTAACTTCAGGCTCCATCTGTAGTTTATAAAGAAAACAATAAACAAACAAAACAAACTATTCTCTCCCTAGCGGAGTTGCCATTTTGTTTTAGGGAAAACTAGTGTTGATTCGAACTGCTAGTCCCACTAAGATGGGTGGCTATCTTAGAAACAAATAATGAAAGCTTTTCAAGAGTTCCTTTAAATGTGATAGATGGAATATAAGAAAAGAGGACCAACCTGGATCTTCCGCTTTGCTCCTAGCTTGATTTCTCTTTTCCTTGATAGAATTTGCCACTCCTGTCCTACTTGTCCCACTCCAAAGAGTATCTGTAGAGTCAAAGTAACAGCAAAATATCAAAGCATCTCTATCTAAACATCATAAACAATGCGGAATCAGAAACACATTGACCATACAATTGCATTCATAAACAAGATTCACAAATACAAGATCATATGGATGAAAACTCAAAGAACTTTATTAATAGTAATGTAAGAGAGGATTACAACCCAGCTGTCTGATCGAGCATCATCCTCCTAGTTGTAGAAGCCCTCTTCACCTCATGAAAAAGAAAATCACCCAACAATGCAATGTCTCTTTCAACAAACCAACAACACTTCCTTACAAAATACAAAATTCTAGTCTCTAGATCTCTCAGATGAGGGATCCATTTATAGATGTCTTGCAGGGTGTGAATCAGCTCTGGGTTTTCAATTAGTGTCATTCCACTGATAGTTCTTGGTTCTACTTGGAGATTTCATGATCTCTTACTCATCCCTGGGTGAATTCAAAGAGGTAAGTGTCACAGGAGAAGTTTCTGGAAGATTCCATGATCATCCACCTTGCAAACTGTCTCTGCCATTTATCTATTCTTGCTCATCGCACCCCACAGAAGGCCATTTGAGTATGCATCACACCTGGCCAGTTAGGCAGTTAGTATGCATCGCACCTTGTCCATGGAGCAGTTTGGATGGTCCAATTTTGGCCAGTTCTGAGTAGTTTTTCAGGTGGAACTTCTGGGAAATGATGTAAGCAGTTGACCATGATCCTTTAGGGTATGAAACAACACTTTTAGGGAATTAAGGAGCCCTTATTTTATGGATATATGAGTTTGGGGTTGTAGTGCCCAAATATGTATATAACACTTCCTCATGCAATAGTTTCTTCCCTTTATCTTGTACCTTCTTTGCTGAAGAAGAAGGCAAATCCCCTTTCACCCCGGGTGAAGATAGCATTTTCCTATGGTCCGATGAAGGAAATGAGACCCCTTCCACCCCAGGTGGAGATAGTACTCATTTGGCAGCTGTAAATAATCTCCTTATGCCCTTTTCATAAGTGACAAATACTGGCACACTTGTAGTTTGAGTCTCATGAACCTCTTGTTGATTTGAAGGCCCTCCTTCCTCTTGAAATACTGATGGGGTCACTTGAGGGCTTTTAACCTCATGTGAAATGAAAGCATCCCATGAAATATTCAACAAGCTCAGCTGATGCAAAACAACAATCTTGATCAATGAAAAGTGATAAATGTTGTTGAACTGTTGATGAAGAGGTTTCCTTTGCACCAATGTAGCCATTTTCTCAATATTTTTGCATATGAAATAGGGTAGGTTCATCATCCTCACTCTAGTGAAACGCATCAATCATCTAACATGATAAGTGTACAAGCGAGAAAATCTCCCTTCACAGGTGAAGTATTTGATAATGAGCTTCATGAGTGGAGCATAACTGTCATGTACGTATCTGAAAGGAAAGACATAGGGGAGGTTCATCATCCTCACTCTAGTGAAATGCATCAATAATCTAACATGATAAGTGTACAAGTGAGAAAATCTCACTTCGCAAGTGAATTATTTAATAATGAGCTTCATGAGTAGAGCATAAGTGTCTTATAGGTATCTGAAAGGAAAGACCCTACTAATTTGCTTTTGATAACTAGCCTTGATATAAGGCTCATAATGCTCTTTGCCCACAAGTTGTCCTTTGTTCCACTGTTCACCCACATTTGGAATACCTGTTGCTGCAGCTATAGTTTCAGGTGTCAAAGTGAAGGAAACACCTACTAAGTTCACCTGTCCATTGTGAAGATGAAGGACAAATAGTCTAGCAAGTTCATGGTGGTATTTCACCCTCTCCACCATCTCACAAAACTGGTAGCAAGACTGATGTTTAAAGCATGTTATTGCAAGAGGGCAAGCTAGTAACTCTGTGAGCATGGTGGGCTCCTCCCAGATGTGTTTTCCTCCGTTATGTGGTTTTCTTGGTTCATGAATCTCTTGGGAGGAATCACTCACAGTTTCCTCATCCCTTTCATAA
Organism: Pinus tabuliformis; assembly: GCA_031772625.1. Lineage (NCBI taxonomy): Eukaryota > Viridiplantae > Streptophyta > Pinopsida > Pinales > Pinaceae > Pinus > Pinus tabuliformis. Next base: position 1,420,117,761 of record CM062818.1, on the reverse strand, counting down.
TATGAATCTATTTCCATATTTGCCACTATATGGTGTAAAATGATGAGTATGAAGAGATTTTATTTCAAGAGTAGGTGACTGTTGTTTTCTTCTTTGGGATTTGATGAGTGGGACTGATGAGTGGGATTTGATGTTGGCTGTAGGTTTATTAGGGAGTGATAGGGTTTTGGAAATGAAGATTAGGGTTTGGGAAATAGTGGGAATTAGGTGTAAGGCTTAGGGTTTGGGAAAAAGAGAGTAAGATGACTGTAAATGAGAGAGGGAAAGGGAAAAAAAATTAAGGAAATTTAGTGGAGAGGAATGGAATATGGGAAAATGATGCAAGGGATTACAAATAGAAGGAATGACAAAAACCCTATAATACCTTAGACAGTTTTGCAAGACAATTGTGCAGCAATTTAGTGTTTGATTTTTCACTTATCAAAACACCATCAAGGATGATAAAATGTCTTTCTATGGCAAATAGGAGGATTTACTTACTTGGAGGAATGATATTTGCAAACTTTGGAGCTTTAGAAGTTCTATTGAAAGAGTTTTGAAGTTGGTTGAAAGGTGCATCGCGCCAACGCCCAGGTGTACCACACCTGGCAAGTGCGTTGCGCATGTTCAAATTTCTTTCTAATTCCTGCGTCCAGTGCACCGCGCTAGGCAGGTGCATTGCGCCAATGCCCAGGTGCGCCGCGCCAAGAGAAATCTCAAAACTTGCTGCAATTTCCCTCTTTTCACCTCAAAACGCGATTTTCTCTTTGTTCTCTCTCACTTTTAGCACAAATGAAGTCTTCAACACAAATGATCCCTTTATATACTTTTGACTTTAATTTTTCATTTAGAAAACCCACTTTCTAAAGTTTTCCTTTTCACTTTATTCTTTAAAAACTCTATTTTGCAGTTTGGCTCTCTTTTTGTCATTTGATGGACTAATGCTTGGATTTTCTTGTCTCTTTTGTAGGAGATGGAGTTCAGGAGTTTGACAAGGTGACCCAGGGCTATAGATGATGCTTTACTACATATGAAAATGATAAAATTACATAAAATTTGTACAGGAAATGGAAAACCTTGTTTTCACCTCAAAACAAAGTTTTGAGGTAAAAACCCTTTATGGAGAAAATCAAGAATAAAATTTGTAACTTTACGAACTTATTGAACATCCTCATGTGACTGCTGGTCTGTTCTTGAGCTTTTGAAGATCATGGCGGTAAACCCTAGACCTAATGAGACTTGAAAACCCTAAAATGACTTCTGCAACTGAAATGAAATAAAAATGACCGCAAATGATCTGTACATGTGCAAATAGGCCAACAGATGAAAATCATGAGAGAAATTGACAAAGGACCACTACCATCAGATGATCCATGACCTAATGGAATGTAGCTTATCAGATGGGACACCTAAAATGCATGCAAAAAGAGAATTTTGATCACTGCTGGAGGGATGAAGATATCGACACTAACAGAACCAATTAAGGACTTCAATTGTCATTTTAATAAGTTATTTAATAAGATCCAAATGACATCCAAACCCAGTGATGAAGTTCAAAATGAATGGTACATTTCTTCTCTTCCCTCAAACACAACTATTTTTGTCGATAGGGCTCCCAAACCTACTTTGGCAGAAAACATGAAAGAAGCCATAGTTGTAGAAAAGATCATTTTAGCTTTAGATAAGAAGAATGCATTAGAAGAATGAAAATATAAAAAGGTAACTTTCAAGGAAAAATCCAAGAAAAAATCACCTAAAGATCCTTTTGATCTTGAAGGTCTACAAAAGGTCCTTAAAACTATGTCCAACGAAATGGTCAACATTAAAAAATAGCTAGCTGAGACTTCTTCAAGGAAAGATTACAAACCTTACAAAAGAAATCCTTCCTCTAATCCTAAACCTCCAAATACAATATAAAATGCTGAATCGGATGTTGAGGAAGAGGAAATCTCAATGATTGAAGAGCAATCCGATGACGAAGAAGTGGTTGAATTACAAGGAATGTGGAATTTTATTCTTCCTAGTGAAGAATCATAAGAAGCATTACCTATGGAAACTAGGAGTAGGAGCACTATTCATTTGCCAAAAACAAATCAAAAACAGAAACATCAAATCCAACTCCCAAAGATAAAGAAATGGGTAAGAAATCTTCCCCCAAATCCACTTAGACGACTCCTCCTCAATCAAACTCTTCACCTTCAGCTAAAACTCTACTAGTATCTGATGAAATGGAATACAACATCATTGAAGACATGAAAAATACTAGGGATAATATTACATTCCATGAGCTTAGCAAGTTAAAACATCAACAAAAGCTATTCCTCAAAGAGCTAAAAGTATTCCTAACTTCTCCTCTTCCCACTGCTGTAATCTCACAGGCTGCACAAGAAATGGTAAGGCCTCCTACTACTCTATCAGACAAAATCATCTCAACTGATATTACTCTAATAGGTGGAAGATCCAAATCCGATACACCTCCATTTATTTTGACTTTTGAAGTTTCTAATAAGAATTTTCATAATTGTTTGGTTGATTCTGGAGCTTCATCCAACATTCTACCAAAAACAGTTTGTCCAAAATTGAATGTAGAATTGTAAAATTCTATTGTTCGCATCATACAGTTAGATCAATCTCAAGTCGAATTTATAGGAGAAATCAATCAGGTCACTATTATACTCTCATCAAGCCCAAAAGTATGTCAAGTGAATGACATTCTTGTGGCCGATATCCTGGAATTCTACACCTTGATCCTTAGTAGAGACTGGTCAGAAAAGCTCCATGGCTATTTCGCAATCGACTGGTCCCATATGTGGCTTCCTTATAATGGTAAGCCGAACCAAATAAAGGTTGACCATGAGAAACATGAAAAGTATATCATTACAGAACTAGAGGGAGAAAATGAGCCCGTCCCATACATCAACAATATCATTGGAAATTACTCAATTGAATCATTTTTAGGAAACTCAATGTAAATACTTCACCCTTTTTGGAAAATTATTCTATATCGCAAGTTGAAAATTATTCTCAAACAGATTCTTCTGAGTGTATAAATTTTGTAGATAAACCCATAGTTGAGTCTTTACTTTGGAAATTATTTTTTGATGGATCTAAATCTAACGGTGGAGCTGAAGCAGGTTGCATATTGGTTAGCCCCAAAAGGGAAAAAACTATGTTAGCATGCAAACTTGAATTTGAATGCACAAATAACATTGCCAAATATGAAGCATTAGTTCAAGGGCTATACAAAGCCATTGACCTTGATATCAAATATCTTCAAGTGTTTGGAGATTCAGAAATTATAATTAAACTTGTGAGGAACACTATACATTGTCTCTCTGGACATTTGAAACATTATCAATCACTAGTCCAAGACCTCACCTCCCATTTTAGAGAATTTAAAATTTCCCCTATCCTAATACTTCAAAATGCAAGTGCTAATATTTTAGCTAACGTTGAATCAAGACAAGGAATATTGGCTCGACAAGGTTAATGAACAGTTGGAGAAGCTGAGAGGGAAAACTTGCTCCGGCCCTGAAGATGAACCCTAGAAGATATGCAGCCGTCGCCTCTCCTTCGGCCGTCGTCGGGCCCCTGCTCGGCTCTGCCGATGCTGGAGAAGCGTACCGGATTTCTTTCATGACTGAGCTACGGAGCGGACCTCCGGCCCTGAAGACGAACCCTAGAAGATATGCAGCCGTCGCCTCTCCTTCGGCCGCTGTCGGGCCCCTGCTTGGCCCTGCCGATGCTGGAGAAGCTTACCTCTATTAAGGACTGCAGGTCTATGTGATTATTGCTGTTCCGCATGTCTTCAGGCAGCTTTCGAGAGCTCCCCTCCCGCTGATTTATTCTGCTATGGACGTTGGGGCCGCCAGTTCTCAGCCCTCTGCCGCTGCATCTGGCTACAGCTGCCCCCATCAGACTGCAGAGGCATTGGCCAAGAACGAATTAGCAGAAAATGCTCTCAGTTTTCCCCAGAAGGCTCTTGGGAAGGAACTTTTCACCCTGGAAGGTCGCTCATTTCCATTAGCTTCTTCTCTGTCCCCCCAGTACAGTGAATACTCTGTATTTGACCTTCAGAAATCTTTAACCTTCTTGGATCAGCTTGGACGGAGCATCTGGAAGCCCTTTTGGGCGGATAGCAATGACAGATTCGACGACCCTAGGACTCTCTCTTCTTCTCCTCACAATCCCCTGCGGCAAACACAGGAAAAGAAGGCCCTTCAAAATTCCAGCCTCCTCTCGTCTCAGATCTGCAGAGGCAAGCAGAACTCTGGTCTCTCTGCCTCATTTCAGATCCTGATCAAGCTTATCTCAGGCAAAACTCTGCTACAATGGGTGAGAGCGTCGGATCAAGTGCAAGACCTCAAGCAGGCTCTGGAACTCAAGCTGGGGATTCCCTCTGCAGCACAGCGACTTCTCCACGAAGGTAAACAACTCGAGGATCTTTGCCCCCTGTCTTTTTACAACATTAAGAGAAATGCCTCCATTGCTTTAACCCTTCGTTTGAGAGGAGGAGCTGTAGGACAGCCATCCTCAGCTGAGGCATTCTCATACAAGGACGCTGTCCATGCTAAGTCATCTAAGAGAACAGCTCCACCTGTTCAGGCTCCCAAGCCTTTCCTAGTGGATAAACTGGAGGAAACCCCCTCCATTGAAATAAAACACCCAACGCTGGATGAGCAAACCCAACACTTTGCAGAACATGGCATTATTTGCAGGTTTAATGGGCTATGGCCACGCACAGCAGACCTCTTTCAATGGATTCACTCTAACTGGACCAACAACTGCAAGGTTCTGTTATGCTCTAAGGGCTTCTTCATTGTAGTGTTTACTTTCATTGAGGACTATAAAAAAGCCTTAACTGATGGCCCATGGTTCTGGGGTGCAGCTGGTTTATTCCTCACCCCTTGGTTCCCAGATTTCGATCCCTCTACAGCAGTCATCACCAAACTCCCCATCTGGGTCAGACTTCCAAACCTCCCGGCGCATCTATGGCACTTTGTTGTATTCCAAGGGATTGGCAACTCTCTAGGCCGCTTTTTAGACACAGACATCTCTAGAGGGGAAAAGGGCTTATACACCTTTGCCAGAATCTGTGCAGAAATAGACATGAGCAAAGGTCTCCTGGACCAGATCAATCTCAAAATCGAAGACTTCCATTGGACTCAAACTTTGGATTATGAAAACACAGCCTTTCGCTGCCGAAACTGCCATCATACAGGTCACCTTCAGAGCTCTTGTCCCTCGATGCCAGCCCAAAAGAAGAAAACCAATCCTAAGCAGAAATCCAAAAGCTGGAAGCCACACGATCCTCCCCCCATGGACGATTTTGACTTCAGCACGGATGAAGAGGAAGAGAATAAGGAAGGTTTGGCAGAAGCGTCGGCACAAGATCCGCCCTTGACTGGTCCTATGGATGCGTCCGTCCCATCAGTCTCACAGAAAAGGAATCATGAATCCTCCACCTCAAAGTCAGACAAGGAGACCTCTCCGTCAGCACATCTCAGTTTGCAAATCATGCCAGCGCACCAAAATCCTCTTGATTGGGTCAAAGTTGGTAAAAAGAAAGGGAAAAAATGCCGAATAGTTGATTCTACTCATGTTGGGTAGAGTCCTCTGTTATGTTCTTGCTCCTCTGTTCCTCTTGTTTCTTCTCGCTCATCCCTGCTCTCTTCTCTTTCTCTCTTAGGAGCCGACGTGGATAGCCTATCCTTTCCGGCTGCCTGTGTTCTTGCTTCTCTTGTTTGTAATCTCTTTTGTACCATACGTTCTCTTAATAGAATTAGTTTTTACTGAGAAAAAAAAATATTTTAGCTAACGTTGCATCAAAGCTCATTCCACGAGGAGATTATAGCCCCGATCACTTTTCTATTGAATTAATTTTTAGGCCTTCTATTCCTGACAATATCACCAATTGGTGCATTTTTAATAATGATATAGATATCATAAGTTTTCTAATATATAAAGGCTCTTATGATGACCAGATAATAAATGAAGATCAGCATGACACCTAGCATAAGCAAGAAACCACTACAAATTCCATGCCTAAATTTGTGGTTACGCTGGAAGATTTATATGATCTTAAGGACAGATTCAAGAAACCTACTAACTCAAAATTTCAGAGTTCAACTTTGAGGTTTGAATTAGTTAATCTTGGAACTGACCTTAAACCTAAAAATATTAATCTGGGACTTGGTCTTACACCTGATGAAAGACTAGCCTTTATTCATTTGTTAAAGAAATACAAAAATGTTTTTGCATGGAACTATGAAGATCTTAAGACATATGATACTTCCATCATTCAACATACCATTCCATGATATCCGATGAAAAGGTTGTACAACAGATTTTTAGAAAGATTCATCCAGATTTAAAAAATTAGATCAAATCTGAATTGAATAAACTTCTCAAAGCCAAAATAATGTTTCCTGTGAGGCATTCAAGGTGGGTTTCTAACCTTGTTCCAGTCACGAAAAATAATGGTGATATTCGAATATGTATAGACTTTTACAATCTCAACAAAGCTTCTCAAAATGACAACTTTCCTTTACCTCCTATGGAACAGATACTGCAATCCGTTGCAGGCTCAGAATGGATGTCCTTTCTAGATGGATTTTCAAGTTATCATTAGATTCTCGTACATTCATATGATCAGCTAAAAACCACATTTCGAACCAAATACGGAACCTATGCCTACCAAAAAATGCCATTTGGGTTAATCAATGTTGGTGCAACATTTCAGAGAGCCATGGATATAGCTTTCAAAGCTTTGGTGAATAAATCAGTGGTAATTTATTTAGATGACATAATTGTGTATTCAAAAAAGCGCAGTAATCATTTAAAGGATTTAGAACAAATCTTTAAGCGTTGTCAAAGATATGAAATTTCTCTCAATCCCAAGAAATATTTCTTTACTTTGAATGAAGGAAAACTCCTTGGATTTATCATATTTAAAGAAGGATTCACATTGATCCTGATAGATAAGAGAAATTTCTAAAATATCTTTGCTTCATAATAAAAAATCCATGCAATATTTCCTAGGTCATATAAATTTTGTCAAAATATGTGTTCTTGACTTTTCACGAATTGTTTTACCTCTCCAATCTATGATTAAGAAAAAATATGTTTCTTAATGGGGACACACTGAGCATGAAGATTTTAATCTAATTAAACAAGAAATCATAAATTCTCCCTCTTTAGCAACTTTGAATTTTTCTAATCATTTCATTTTATACACCTTTGCTTCTGAGACATCATATGTAGCTATATTGACACATGTCAATGATGATAAAATCGAAGCACCAATTTCTTTTTTTAGCTCCAATTTGCAAGGGGATGAATTAAATTATTCAGATGTTGAAAAAGAAGCTTTTGTTGTTTTCAAATCAATAAAACATTTCAGACCCTTTCTTCTCAAAACTCACACTAAGGTAGCAGTCCCATTCTCTGTAGTGAGTAATTTACTAATGCAAGGAGAAGTAGGTGTGATCAAAAATGGATCCTAAAAACCCTCTAAGTCTTCAAAAATAAAAAACTATCACAAAAGGATGAACCTTTAAAAATGGTTAAAAAACACTATTGGGAGAGAAAAACATGAAGAAACAATGAAAAACAGAGCCTATCAGAGGTCAAAAGAATGATGCACAGGAGTCGTCGGATCTAGCCGATCAATGGTCCAGATCTGATCAGCATATCGCAATCGGCAGTGGCAGGAGGAGTTAATCGGGTGTGACCTTATGGAAATCGCGATGGCAATCAAGTGTGATTAGATGAGGACCATCGATCAAGCGTGCAGATCTGACGGTCCAAATCTATCTGCGCTATATCGCATCACTCATATACAAAGGGACTTACCCACAGTTTGAAGGTTCAATAATATCTGATTGCGATATCACAATATCACATCGCAACCATATAAGGGTTGATGCCGAGAGGCCAGTGACCATGTGATAGCGATGCACCGATAGCCTATGTTGGCATTATGATACAAGTGTTGTCCTTGATGGCAACTCACTCAGAGGTTGATACAGGTGATGGCAACTTAATCAGAGGACAGATCTTAGTACAGCAGGTCAAGTAAGAGATATACGCAGGTTCATTGTGACAAATCAGCGTATACACGCGGGTTGGACGTGCCGAAGACGCGTATGAGTATACACACACTTTCACGCAAGGAAAAGCGTGTACATGTGGGAAAACTTATGTCTTGGTCCATGGTAGTTAGTCCTCGGTATTTGAACCTATGGTTTTGGACCATGGTGTCTCGTCAGAAGTATTGATCCCAAGTATTGGGCCCATGGTATTGATTTATTATGGTTTTGGACTGTGGTATTGAAAGAAGCCTAACCTATATAAGGAGAAGATCATTAGGCAAAGGGGGAGCAAGGAATGGATGTCTAACGAAGTGGGAAGATCTAGTATTGCTGATTATCTGTTCATGATGCTTGGCTAAGGTTGGATATGACAGCGAAGGTATAAGTAATTATCTATAGATCTGTACGCGGGTTGTGTCTGGTGAAAGCGCGTATACACGCGGTTTTGATATAGTCAACTAGCGTATGCATTATGAGATTTGGAGTTTCAGTTGCTGTTGATTCTAGTGGTTGTTGCAGAGTTCTGGGCTCTGGTTTGTGTTCTGTATTTTTGATGACAGGGTTTCAGTGATTCGGTATTGGGTGATTTAGAGATTTATGATGCAAGTATAAGTTGATGATTGTATTGCAGCAGTGATTGTTTTGTACTCATGGATCCAGTCTGAAAATTAATGAAACGTGGTCCCTGAAAGAAAGAAAAGGTTGTAGCCTTTTGTAGGTCAGCACCTACGTACTAGTATATTAGCTAGTACAAAAGTTGAGGGGGTTGTAGCTCCCTTCCAGAAGTAGTTGGAAAACGAGAGAGGGTTGTACCCCTCTGCAGGTTGAAGCCTGCACGCTGGTAAAGGACTGCACCAGTACATTGTAAAAGAAGTTTCTTAATAAAGGAAGATAGAAACGAATTGCAGCAGGTGGTTTTCACCCACATTGGGTTTCCACCTTATATCATGGTGTTCATGTGTGTTGCTTATGTGTGTTGATCTATCTGTTTTACTGCTACTGTTGACTGTTAATATGGCTAATAATGTTTTGATCCATCCATTGAAGATAACATAACTGAATCATGAGTTTAACAGTTATACGCTAGTTGCAATAGACACAGTCGCGTATATACGCCGGTATACTTAACTGAAGTAGCGTATATGAATCTGAGTATGAAATTGAAAAATTTCAATTGATTAGATAATACTGATTCACCCCCCCCCCCTCTCAGTATTATTTCCAACAATTGGTATCAGAGCAGGTCCTTCAAAGGTAGCTTGATCGCTTGAAGGAAAAGATCCATCAGAATGACTAATCCAGAAAGAGAGGCACACATCAAGCCACCAATCTTTGACGGGAACAATCTTACCCACTGGAAGATAAGAACCACTGCATATCTACAATCACTTGGAGCAGAAGCTTGGGGAATCGTAGAAGGAGGATACAAATTCCCATCAGCAACTCCTACAGATGCAGCAGAGAGAAAGCAATATGAGCTCAATGCCAAAGCTGTTACTGTCTTATTGGGAAGTTTGACACAATCAGAATTTATGAAGGTGATGCATTTCAAATCAGCTAAGGAAATATGGGACAAAATCATTCTGAGCTACGAAGGAGATGAGCAGGTAAAAAGAGCAAAGCTTCAAACTCTCAAAATCCGATATGAAAATATTAAGATGCATAGTAATGAAAGCATAGCTAATTACTTCCTGCGTATGGATGAGATTTTAAATTGTATGAGGGATCTGGGTGAAGAATTTAAGGAAGTTGTCTTAGTTGAAAAGGTTTTGAGATCTTTGTCTGCTAAATTTGATTCCAAAGTGTCTGCCATAGAAGAAAAGGAGAATCTGCAGAAAATCACCATGTCACAGCTTCACGGAATCTTAACTGCTTTTGAAATGCGAAAAGAGGGACCATCAGAAGCCGCATTCGAAGCATCAGGATACATGTCAGAGGAAGAAGATGAGGTAAATTTTTTCAAGAATCTTGAACGGGGAACTGGACGGTTCAAAGGTAAGCTACCTTTCAAATGTTTTTCATGTGGTAGAGTTGGTCACTATGCTGCTAGATGCCCTCATAACAAAGGAAAGATGTCTGAAGAAGGTAATAGAAGCTATTATACCCATGTTAAAAGTAATGACTCATTCAATGGTAGTGAAGACATTAGAAGTCTCATGGCATATGAAAAGAAGAATGCAGAAACTGAAGAAGTTACCAAATTAAACGAACAATTGGAGACAGTAACCAGGGTAAGGGAGAAATTGCAGGATATAGTAAATGATCAGAGCATAACAATTCAGAGACTTGAATCAAAGATCCTCTCTCTAAAAGAAGATCTTGAAAAATCAAGAGAGCAGAACAGAGAAGCTCTTGAAGATCAAGAACATGAAGTGATCAAATTAAAGCAACAAGTGGAAGAAGGAAGAAAAGCTGAAGAAGACCTAAGGAATCAGTATCTGGAAAAGGAAGAACAACATCAGGTTGAGGTAAATATCTTAAAAGGTAAATTAGAAGAAAAGGATAAATTGTTGCGATTTCAAGATAGTACTAAGATTTTGGATGACATTCTTGGTAGTCAAAGATCCCCTATTATCAAAACTGGTCTTGGTTTTTATGAATCCGTTGAAGGTGAATCTAGCTCACAAGGTGAGGCAAGAAACTCTAATGAGAAATCTGAAATGCTCAACAAGGAACAACCAAGGAAAGAAATTCCTCAAGGAAAATTCTTTACTCCTAACTATGGAAGTGATAGACGATTATTTCCTCCACTAAATAATGTTGAATGTTATGTATGTCATAATCTTGGACATGTTACAGCCAGATGTAGAAGTAGAATGGTTCAAGACCATCACAAAAGATCATCGCATCCCAGGTATTTCAAAGGATACTGCTTTGCCTGCAATGCATATGGACACAAAGCAATTGATTGTAATAGAAGGAACATGAAATATGTAAGATGTTATACATGCAACAGACTTGGACATAAAGCAAGGGAATGCAGGAGCAAATTTCAAAATTCAAAACAAGAGGACCATACATCATCACAGTTCCAGGAATTGAAGAAGACAGAATTAGAGACAGAAAGGTGTGACATAACTCAGTTAGCTGACATAACAGACACAGGGGAATCTGAAAGTGAAGAAATTCAGTATTCCATCTTGCATACACTGATATAATGAAGATAAGTCGCGTATATACGCGAGTTACAGGCTGCAGAGTCGCGTATATGGAGATCCGAAGAAAGGGCAGTAGAACAGACCCAGGAAATGGTTTGGTCAAGTTTGGCTCAGGCTCAGGGGGAGCATATACTTCAAATAATGCATTGTTGGAATTATGGTTAGAAGTTGTTGATAAAGTCTATGAAGCTAAATGATACATCTTGCTGTTTGATCAAAGGAATGGTATTGCAGGTTTGGATGCTGATGCTTATGGTACAGATCATATATGATGAATGATAGTCATGGTCTTGAATGAATTGCTGGTCTTAGAACTTGCATCTGCTCAGGGGGAGCATGGATGGATTGATACAACTTGGCATATACAAAGGGGAGCTCAATCAGAAACTTCAGCATGTACTCAGGGGGAGTATGGACAGCAAAAGGTATACCGAGGAAGAGAATATCTTGGTCTGCCCTTTGCCCTTGATGTCAAAAGGGGAGAGTGACTTGGTGTGGTGGTTGCCATCAAGTCCAAAGGGGGAGATTGTTGGCATTATGATACAAGTGTTGTCCTTGATGGAAACTCACTCAGAGGTTGATACAGGTGATGGCAACTTAATCAGAGGACAGATCTTAGTACAGCAGGTCAAGTAAGAGATATACGCAGGTTCATTGTGACAAATCAGCGTATACACGCGAGTTGGACGTGCCGGAGACGCGTATGCGTATACACGCACTTTCACGCAAGGAAAAGCGCGTACATGTGGGAAAACTTATGTCTTGGTCCATGGTAGTTAGTCCTTGGTATTTGAACCTATGGTTTTGGACCATGGTGTCTCGTCAGAAGTATTGATCCCAAGTATTGGGCCCATGGTATTGATTTATTATGGTTTTAGACCATGGTATTGAAAGAAGCCTAACCTATATAAGGAGAAGATCATTAGGCAAAGGGGGAGCAAGGAATGGATGTCTGACGAAGTGGGAAGATCTAGTATTGCTGATTATCTGTTCGTGATGCTTGGCTAAGGTTGGATATGACAGCGAAGGTATAAGTAATTATCTATAGATCTGTACGCGGGTTGTGTCTGGTGAAAGCGCGTATACATGCGGTTTTGATATAGTCAAGTAGCGTATGCATTATGAGATTTGGAGTTTTAGTTGCTGTTGATTCTAGTGGTTGTTGCAGAGTTCTGGGCTCTGGTTTGTGTTCTGTATTTTTGATGACAGGGTTTCAGTGATTCGATATTGGGTGATTTAGAGATTTATGATGCAAGTATAAGTTGATGATTGTATTGTAGCAGTGATTGTTTTGTACTCATGGATCCAGTCTGAAAATTAATGAAACGTGGTCCCTGAAAGAAAGAGAAGGTTGTAGCCTTCTGTAGGTCAGCACCTACGTACTAGTATATTAGCTAGTACAAAAGCTGAGGGGGTTGTAGCTCCCTTCCAGAAGTAGTTGGAAAACGAGAGAGGGTTGTAGCCCTCTGCAGGTTGAAGCCTGCGTTCTGGTAAAGGACTGCACCAGTACATTGTAAAAGAAGTTTCTTAATAAAGGAAGATAGAAATGAATTGCAGCAGGTGGTTTTCACCCACATTGGGTTTCCACCTTATATCATGGTGTTCATGTGTGTTTCTTATGTGTGTTGATCTATCTGTTTTACTGCTACTGTTGACTGTTAATATGGCTAATAATGTTCTGATGCATCCATTGAAGATAACATAACTGAATCATGAGTTTAACGGTTATACGCTAGTTGCAATAGACACAGTCGCGTATATATGCCGGTATACTTAACTGAAGTAGCGTATATGAATCTGAGTATGAAATTGAAAAAGTTCAATTGATTAGATAATACTGATTCAACCCCCCCTCTCAGTATTATTTCCAACAGCCTATAAGGCCAATCGGCGCAATCGACGATCGGAAGCCAAAAGGGATGCGATAGTGATATATAACCAAACCTGATGGGATTTACAGATGCAAATACATAATATTTCAAGTCCGATATGCAGCCACTTTACGGGTTTTCCTTTGTATTTGGGGTTTTTCATTATAAACCCAAATACAGAGGAACTCGCGCCTAAGAGACTTGTGATAGCGATCTAAAGGCAGACCAGATGGATTTTAGGGTAGAGTTAATGATATTTCAAGTCCAGAGAAAGGCATTTTGGTGGATTTTCCTGTGTTTTTGTGTATTTTTCTGTGTAAATAGAGAACGACTATTTTGGGGATTTCGAATGCGCCGATGGTCCCTTCCATTGCAAAACAGGTGGCCACCATCCCTGGAGATGTTTAATAATGATTGTTTAATGCTCAGAGGTCATTTGAGCGGATAGAGGCCAGGAGCTAGAGAGCCCGAAAGGGAAAACGAATAGACTAATGCCAATTGGCTTAAAAGCCACAAAATGATAGAGACAAAGGCAGGCAGTGCTGAGATAGAGAGAATATAGAGACAGAGAGACTTGAGGGATTCAAGTTGACCCTATTGTTTTGTATCTGTTGTGTTGAGACTCAAATTTAGCTCACTTTTGTAAAAATCTGCTCTTGAAGACGTAATAGAGAGGTCAACACTAAAGGCTGGACCAGTGGACGTAGTCCAGGAGTTTTGGGTGAACTCTGTGATTATTTTGTTGTGTTATGTGTGTGTGTCTATTATGTTTCTCTAACTACTCATTGTCTATAATATTCGCAATCTTATCGATCTGTTGCACTAAGTAATATAGGAAAATCTTGCACATGAGTCTGTAATACCTTAATAATAATCTAAGATCTCATTTTCAGATCAAGTGGTACCAGAGCTTTTGGTTTTTGGTTTGTTAAGGTTAGACAAGCTTGTGCTAGACTTTTATGAATGCTAACTAGGTCAAAGCTAAAACTGGAAAAAGGAGAACTTGTTGAGGCCAACCTAGAAATTGGAAGAGTCTATCCTCGAAGGAAAATGGCAGAAGAAACTCCCTAAGGGGTAGAATCTCAATTTATGGAAATTTTTTAGGCACTTCAAGCCATGGTGGCAGAGATGTATCAGGAATTTAAGAAGGGTTGAGGTGAAAGCACTTTAGCATCTAGCCCAGATAAAGGAGCAGAGGAACCTCTTCTTGTTACCCACCTAGAAGTCAAACGAAAAGAAGGGAGGCCTTCTCCACCATCTACCCCATCATCACCTTCATCATCCTTCTCATCTTCTTCACATAAAACTAGTGCTGATAAGAAAAAGAGGAAGACTTCTGTGATTAAATTAGATGTAAATTTTGATTTGCTAATTTATGATGGAGAATTAAATGCAGAAAAGCTAGATAACTGGATTAGATAGATTGATGCATATTGCAGGGTGTAGAACATTGATTCAAAAAGGAGAAAGATTCAGCTAGCTAGCCTTCGCCTTGGAGGAACTGCCCTAGTGTGGTGGGAAGGCAAGACGCAAGCTGATCTGAAGAAGCATGGTAAAAGTATTTCTACTGGAATGAATTTGTTTCTGCCATTAAAAAATAATTCTATACTCTAGCTTATATGCAGCAAGTAATGATGAGTTGGCAAACTCTTCACCAATTAAAGGGCCAAAGTGTACAAAGCTATACCTAGGAATTTAGAAGAAGAGCTTTAACTCTAGTCATTTCTCTAGACTCACCTGAAACTTTGTTGAAGTATATAGGTGGTCTACAAAGCTATCTGAAGCACATCATTCTCATGTTTAACCCCACTAGCCTAGATGATGTATCAGTTCAGGCTACACATCTAGAGGCTAGAGGCAAGAATGTGAACCCAGATATTGGAGGATAATCAAAACCCTCTGCAAGTAAGAACAAGGAAAAGAAGAAGCAAAAATGGAAGGAGAGGAAGACAAACGTTTTACAAAAAGACAAACCTTCATGCACTCATGGCAAGAAGGATGGACATGATGATGCACAATGCTGGTCTTTGCATCCGGAGCTAAAACCCAAGAAGTTCAGGGGTAAGAAGAAGAATACTTTTGATAATATTCAGAAGTACTTGGGGTCAGACTCAGGTGATGAAACAACAATCACAGCCAAAGGTATAAAAGGTAAAAGTTCTAAAGCATCTACAAGTAATTCTACACAATCTATTGATAATGAATAAAATGAGAGGAAAAGACATGAGCATTTTCATATTAGAGTTATTTCCAAGCATCAAAAGATTGATACTTTATTTGATAGTGGATCACAAGTAAACTTGATTTTTGAAGCAATTGTAAAGAAGTTGGGATTACTAACCACACCTCACAAGAATCCATATCCATTAGGTTGGGTATGTGATAAAGCAAAGCTACAAGTGACAAGACAATTTAAACTTAGGTTTGCTATTGGGTCAACATTTGTAGATGAGGTTGAGTTAGATATAGTTCCCTTGGATATATGTGGTATTGTTTTAGGAAGTCCTTACTTGTATGATAGAAAAGCCATTTTCTATAGAGCTGAAAATAAGTATCAACTCACTAAGGATGGAATAGAATATATTGTAAGAGCTCATAAACTCAAAAATAACTATTCTCTCATAAACTCAGGGCAGATGAAAAGAATTGTAAATTCATGCAAGCAATTTTTACTACTGGTTGTCAAGGAAAAGAACCTTGAGAAAACCAATGTATTTGAGGGCTGTGATGCTAAACAGAAAGCTAATTTAGTTAAATTTGTTTCAAAATATGATATCCTATTTCAAGAACCTAAAGGTATGCCACCCAAAAGGGAAATAGTACATGATATTCATTTGCAGCAAGATGCTCCATTTCCTAACATCAAAATGTACATGTTATCCACTTTAGAGAATGTAGAGATGAAGAAGTAGGTACAGGAGCTGCTCGATAAAGGGTTCATAAGACCAAGCACATCACCATGTGGATCTCCAATTGTGTTGGTGAGAAAGAAAGATGGTTCGTGGAGGATGTGCATTGATTACAGAGCAATGAATAAAATAACGATCAAGAATCATTATCCTCTTCCTCGCACTGATGATCTATTGGATCAGCTGAAAGAAGCAGTTTACTTTTCCAAGTTGGACTTGCCTAGTAGCTATCATCAGGTTCGAGTTGAAGAACAAGATGCATGGAAGACTGCTTTCAAAACAAAGCAAGGGTTGTATGAATGTCTAGTTATGCCTTTTGGCTTAACTAATTCTCCTGCCACTTTCATGAGAGTTATAAGTGATGTACTCAAACCTTTTATTAATGATTTTGTAATTGTATATTTAGATGACATTCTTATTTTCAGTAAAACATGGAAAGAACATTTGAAGCATGTAAATCAGACTTTAGATGTTTTAAAAAGAGAAAATCTCTATGTGAAGTTATCAAAATGTGAATTTGGCAAAACTTCATTAAATTAATTGGGTCATATTGTAGGGGGAAGTGAATTGAAGATAGATCCCTCTAAGGTTGAAGTCATTGTGAACTGGCCTAAACCCAAATCTGCTACAGAATTTAGGAGTTTCCTAGGAGAAGCACAATATTGGAGAAAGTTTATTGCTAAATTTTCCTTGATTGTAGCTCCCTTACATGCTTTAACAGGGTTGAACAAGGTGTTTCAGTAGGGAGGAAAATAGCAGAAAGCCTTCGACACCTTGAAAGAAAAAAATTAGTACAGCACTAGTACTAGCACTACCAGATCTTCAATGACCATTTGAGATTGAAACAGATGCCAGTCACTATGCCATGGGAGCAGTGTTTATGCAACACGGTAAACCCATATGCTATCATTCTAAGACATTTAATTCTGCAGTGGTTAATTATCCCACATATGATAAAGAATTGTATGCATTAGTAGAGAGCGTGAAAAAGTGGAAACATTACTTAATGGGCAAAGAAACAATCATCCATATAGATCATCAACCACTTCAATATTTGCACTCACAAACTAAATTGCAGCAATCAAGGCACTATAGGTGGATGGGTTTTCTACAACAATTTCATCTTGTCATCAGATATAAGAAGGGCATAAACAATAAGGTTGCAAATATGTTATCCATACCAATCATAAATGCATCTACTATACTTAAGCATAACTCAGTAATGAATGAAAGCTACATTGAATAATATGCTCAAGATATAGATTTTAAAGATGTATATGCAACTTTTAAGTCATGGAAAACAAGTAGAAGAATTGGATTATTATGTTAAGGACCAACTCTTGTATCAATTGGGAAAGTTATGCATTCCACAAACTGAAAGAGTTAACATAATCCGATAAGCACATACTTCTCTTATATCAGGTCATTTTGGTGTAAGCAAAATAGTTGCACAGCTGCAAAGGTTCTGTTATTGGCCAAGAATGCATGAAATAGTTTCTAGATATATTAAAGGATGTACTATGTGTGCTAAAAGGAAGCCCAACAATAGAAAAATAGGCTTGTACACTCTAATTCCAGTCCCTTCTCGTCCTTGGGAAAGTGTTTCCATGAACTTTGTTGGGGGATTTCCAAAATCTAGAAAAGGTCATGGCTATTTATATGTTATTGTGGATAGGTTCAAAAAAATGTGTATTTTGATACCTTGTAACAAGCAAATTACAGCTGAACAAACAGTGAAATTGTTCTTTCAGCATGTATGGGTTCATTTTGGGTTACCCACTTCCATTGTATCTGATCGAGATTCCCGATTTGTTGGGAAGTTTTGGTCAAGTCTGTGGGAATTGATGGACACCAGATTGAAGAAGAGCACAAGATTTCATCCACAAACAGATGGCCAAATATAGGTGGTCAATAGGACAGTGATCTAGTTGCTCAGGGGTTATTGCAACAAGCATCCCAAGCTTTGGGATGAACATTTCTGTTATGTGCAACATGCTTACAACCATGCCAAGCACTCTTCTATTTAGCGATCTCCCTTTGAGACTTGTTTTCGTCTTACACCAAAGTCTCCCTTGGATATTGTCTTTAGTGAAGATAGAGTAGTTGATGGACACAGTGATGTGGACAAAGCAACCAAGTTCATTGAACAGATCCAAGAAATTCACCCAACAGTGTAGGAACAGCTGGAAAGAGGCCAGGCCAAGTATAAGGCAAGGCATGACAAGCATTGAATTGAGCATAGCTTCCAAGTTGTTGATCGAGTTTGGTTGTACATCAGCAAAGATAGAATGCAAGGTGAAGGTAAGAAGCTGAAGCCAATAAGGTATGGGCCTTTCAAGATACTTGAGAAAATTGGTGAAAACACTTTTCGCCTTGATTTGCCAGCTTACATGCATATCTATTCACTAGTTAATGCAGAAAACTTGAGACTATTTGAACCTTCATTGGTTGAAGATCTCGAAGAGAAAAGTCAGTTGCCTTCTATTGATGATCTATTGCCTAAATATCTCAATGAGTTGTAGGAAGATACATTTCTGGATAAGAAGGTGAGAACTACGCGTAGAGGGGATATTGAGTGCCTTAGAATCGGACTCAAAGGTTCAAAACCGAGCAGTGCATGATGGATAGAGATTGGACAAGTGAGGAAGGTGTATCCTCACATGATCTATCCTTAAAAACCAACTTTTTCATGTCCAAAAGCTTTTCAGTGGGAAGGCGTGATCCAAAATGGATCCTAAAAACCCCCTAAGTCTTCAAAAATAAAAAACTATCGCAAAAGGATGAACGTTTAAAAATGGCAGAAAACACTATCTGGAGAGAAAAAAATGAAGAAACAGTGAAAAACAAAGCCTATCGGAGGTCAAAAGAACGATGCACAGGAGCGTCATATCTGGCCAATCAATGGTCTAGATCTAATTAGCATATCGCAATTGGTGGTGGCAGGAGGAGTTAATCGGGCATGGCCTTATGGAAATCGTGATGGCAATCAAGCGCGATTAGACGAGGACTGTCGATCAAGCACGAAGATTCGATGGTCTAGATCTATTCGTGCTATATCGCATCGCTCATATACAAAGGGACTTATCTGCAATTTGAAGGTTTAGCGATATGCAATTGCGATATCGCAATATTGCATCGCAACCATATAAGGGGTGATGTCGAGAGGCCAGTGACCATGTGATAGTGATGCGCCAATAGCCGATAAGGCCACTCGGTGCAATCAGCGATCGGAAGCCAAAAGGGATGTGATAGCAATATATAACCGGACTTGATGGGATTTATAGATGCGAATACATAATATTTCATGTCTGATATGCAGTCATTTTATGGGTTTTCCTTTGTATTTGGGGTTTTTCATTATAAACCCAAATACAAAGGAACCCATGCCTAAGTGACTTGCAATAGTGATCTAAAGGCGAACTTGATGGATTTTAGGTCAGAGTTAATGATATTTCAAGTCCAGAGAAATGCGTTTTGGCGGATTTTCCCATGTTTCTTTGTATTTCTCTATGTAAACAGAGAACAACTATTTTGGGGATTTTGAATGTGCCGATGGTCCCTTCCATTGCAAGACAAGTGGCCACCATCCTTAAAGATGTTTAACAATGATTTTTTAATGCTCAGAGGGGATTTGAGTGCACAGAGGCTAGAAGCAAGAGAGCCCAAAAGGGAAAACAAACAGACCAGCACCGATTGGTGTAAAAGCCACAGAATGACAGAGACAGAGGCAGGTAGTGCTGAGACAAAGAGAAGACAGAGACAGAGAGACTTGAGGGATTCAAGTTGACCCTATTGTTTTGTATCTATTGTGTTGAGACTCAAATTGAGCTCACTTTTGTAAAACTCTACTCTTGAAGACATAATAGAGAGGTCACCACTGAAGGATAGACCAGGAGACGTAGCCTAGGAATTTTGGGTGAACTCTTTGATTATTTTGTTGTGTTATGTGTGTGTGTTTATTATGTTTCTCTAACTGCTCATTGTCTATATTATTCATAATCTTATTGATCTGTTGCACTAAGTAATATAGGAAAATCATGCACATGAGTCTGTAATACCTTAATAATAATCTAAGATCTCATTTTCAAAACAAGGTGAGAAAAGAGAAAATTAGGTAACAACACTGCAAGAATATGACATTGAGATCAGACTAGCTAAAATTGATAAAGGTCAAGGTTTTTGCAGAATGCTAGCAGGAGCATCCAACTTACCAACAATACAAGACACAGGTGACGATGTACAAATATGTGAGGTAAGCCTCAATGATACTGAATATAAATATTCTGAGATCATCTTTTACCTGAAAAATGGATATGCCCCGATACAACTCAGTTACAAAAGAAAAAGGCTTTGAGGATAAAAGCTAAGAAATATGAAATCATCAAAGATATTTTGTTTAGGAAGAATTATGATTATGTTTTACTTAGATGCCTTGAAAAATCTTAGGCAGAAAAGGTTTTGCAGGAGCTCCATGATGGACCAGCTGGTGGACATTTTGGAGGAGATACAACAGCACACAAAACCCTTAATGGTGGTTATTATTGGCCAACATTATTCAAAGATGCACATGAATATGTAAGGAAATGTAATTTTTTTCTAACAACTACTGGAAGACAGAGTAAATGCGCATTACCATTGCAACCAGTCAACATTGAACAACCATTTGAACAATGGGGACTGGACAAAATAGATGATATCATTCCTCACTCTTCAAAGCAGCATAGATATATCCTTACAGCAACTGATTACTTCACAAAATGGGTGGAAGAAAATTCCACTTAAGGTAGCCAATTCTGAAAACATCATTGAATTTATTGAGCAGTTTATTATTACCAGATTTGGTCTACCAGCTGCCCTCATGTTTGACAATGCATCTTATTTCACAAGTAATGTTATGATAGAAATTTATCTTAAAAGAGGTTTTAAACTTAAATATGTTGCTAACTATTATCCTAGGGGAAATGGTTTGGCTGAATATACAAATAAAAATCTCATAAGAATCATCAAACCAACCGTTGATCAAAGTTAGAAAATCTAGCACAAATTTTTAACATTTTCTCTGTAGGCAGATCGAATAACATAGAAGGCCTCAATAGGCACTATTGGGATCTTAATTGGTCATTATTATTACCACTTCTTAACATTCATTTCATCTATTTCCACTATTCTTTTATCACATTATTTACCATAATTTATTATATATTCCATTTCATAATCATTTATGCTCTTGTGGATAAATCATATCTGATCTCATTTATTTTTAATAATTAATGATTATTATCCATGATTTTGGTTTATTCATTTGTTATAACCTCACTCATGATTTTAGCCTCCAAGATCTCTTTCATATTTCAGATTTGGTCTTCAACAGATAATTAGATATTCCAACTCAGGAATTCGCTGGCATAAGAAGCAACCATTTTGCGTTGGACGTTTTGGGCAAATGAAAGCGAACCTGGAAAATCAGAGACATGGGTTTTGTTCAAAATGGACCAAATCAGTTATCCAGATAACCGTTTTCATAAATTTGATTTGTATTGGGAGAAAAACAAGGTTCTTCAAAGGACATACTTGCATATTTGTTGTTGCGGTCGTTTTCTAGAATTGCCCAAATTGTAATAACCAAATTCAACTTGTTCCAACTGAATCAGGATGGACAGATCTCTCAGATCTCATTTTGTTGTAACTTTCCTTTGGATGTTTGTATATTTAAAAGACACAATTCAGAGAGAAAGGGGAGCTAGCTGATGTAAGAATTGAGTCTTGTAACAGTGAAACTCTTGTTAATGAAATTTCCAGACATCTGATATTTTTTTCAATATGTGAGTTAAGCATAGCCCTAACCAGGGAGTTGGGCCCACTCTTCTAATTAGGTACAGTGCGTGTGTCATTTTTATGTATATTTCTTTTACTGGTTGTATTTCTCTTTATTGCTGTTACAGATTTCCATATATTGTTATGAATGCATTTCTTTCTGCAATTTAGTTTTCATTACTTTTCCAACGATGCTTTGATTTCTTCATCATGAACCCTTGATTGATGTAGGTTGTAACCTTGCCCCTACATATACTTTGTGTGTTACCTTGAAAAGAGTACGCACCGAGATTGACATATTAATGTAGGAAACGAGATTGAATAATTTGTTCATACTCGGACACCAACATTTTGGCGTTGTTGCCGGGGAAGGCTAACAAGGTGCAAGACATGATCTATATCAACTAGAGGGTCAATCTCTTGTCCTGGGGAGGGAATCGTCCTTTGACACCCTGCTCCAGGTCTTGAACGTAGTTATTTTTCCTACATTTTTTCTTGTTTTTATTTTATAGGATCCACTCTCTCGTCCTGGGGAGGGAAAGAGTTCTCTCACCCTGCTCCATGTCTTGAGCTTAAAATTTTTCCTACATTTTCGTTTGTTTTGATTTTGGAAAAACTAATCTCTAGTCCTGGTGAGGGAATGGTCCTTTAACGCCCTGCTCCGGGTCTTGAGCTTTAGATTTCCTTGTGTGCATTCTTTTCTTGTCCTGGGGAGGGAAGGATCTTTTGACACCCTGCTCCAGGTCTTGAGCTTTAGATTTCCTTTCAAATTGTTTTTTTAACTAGGACGAAAAGGGTAGAAATTTGAAGAAATCTTATCATTTCACTCAAGTGGTGATGTAAGCACCACCCATTCCACTAACAAATTGACAGGAATATATGAAGGAGGAACCTCAAAGCAGCACATGAAGAACATCTTCTATTATGGTAAGAAATGACTCACATTGTTACTTTTGAATTCCCTATCAGCGATCTAGGAGGAGTGACACAAATGCATATAATTCCTCCATCTTCTCTAGAAAATTTTCATGGTTTGGACAACGAGGACCCAGATACATTCTTATTTGAGTTTGAAGTACTTTGTAGAGGATATTATTATTGTACTAATGATCAAAGATTGAAAGTGTTTCCTCTTACTCTAAAAGGAGCAGCTCTTCGATGGTTCATGAGCCTTGGTAGGAACTGCATCAAAACATGGGAGGACATGAAGAATGTATTCTTGGAGAAGTACCAAGACTATTGCAAGGCCAATGAAGATATTTTCAGTATGATACAAGGGGAAGATGAAAGCTTGGAGGACTATTTGAAGTGATTTAAATACAACCTTCAAAAATCAAAGTATAAGCATTTGGAAAAAGAGATCTTAAAAACACTCACTCTTAAAGGGATCAAAGATGAAATTTTAGAAATCTTAAATATGATAGGAAAATGTGACATTTTTCAGCTATCATATGATGATGTTTGTGATTTATGCATAAGGTATTCAAGAGGAATATCCAAGGCTGGTAAGAATTCTAGAGAATTTTCTTCTTCCTTTCCAAATCTACTACAAGAACATGAGATATAAGAGATGAAATTAGTGATTTATTTGAACATTTTAAAGTTGATTTTATTAACTCTATAAATTCACAATTGCATGTTTTGTAGGTTAAGAAAAGTCAAGCAAAATTTGAAGAAGTGATTTTTCCTCAATCTAAAAGGAGCATCCCATGGATAGTTTCTCTTTCTTACCTAGGCTAAAAACAACATTTCTAAGAGATGGAGAAGTTGTAGCAATTTCACAACCATGGAAACCTTAGCCTACATGTATGTTTCAAAACACTTCCTCTCCATTGTCTTACTTGCATAATCTATTATGGAATACTCATGTGCTAGGGCAGCCATGCCAATCTCAATATAACCCCCATCAATATTTTCCACAAGTTTGGCGTCGTTCATCCTATGATTACATGACTACCCTCACTCATCTTGTATCACAAAAATATCATCCATATTCTTTTCCATCTTTTCAAGAACACCTTTCTTGCATATCAAAATCATCCACACATCCCAATCAACTACATCATCAAAATCCTCCATGCCCTACACAATATCTTGCTCAACTCATTCCACACCCTCACCATAATAAACCAATACAACATGCTTACAGTGTTGAATTGAAAAATTTACCTACCCTTCCCTCCCAACCTATCTCGCATACGCAATTACAAAAAACTTATATCGAGATTGGAAATGTTTCAAATCCAAAAATTGTAGAAGAAAAGGAGGTTTCTTCTAGTCTATGTCAACAAGTTGTTTTAGAAACTCAAGAACTTAATGATATGACAACTATGGGAAATCAATAAAGTAAAGAATATATTGAATATTGGTTTCATTTCATCAGTTGTTTGCAGCGTCACTCCATACTTCAACAATTTTTGACATCATATTTTCAAGGGAAGTTGGTCTCTCATACCCTAGTATTTATTGACAGACATTTCTCAAATTCGGGTATGTATACACTTGAGGCCTTATTTCTAAAATGGCTCCATTGGAAGTACTCTTATACGTAAGTATGCTTTATTTTTTCAAGGTAGAATAGGTTAGTGTAGAAAATAGAATTAATAAGTATATAAATCATTTTTGTTATATGTAGAACGAGTTGTGTTTGCTGCAACTTGTTGAGTATATCAATATCATTGGTAAAATTTTGAATTTAATTATGTATGTAGATATATTATATTGAAAATCAGATTTCTACAAACACTCATCATTATTTTGAAAAAAAAAAAATTATCATATCTTAGGGCGTGTGGGCTTGATAAAAAAACTGAAATCACAGTCGGTACAGTGATGTTTTGAGGAACAAAATGGGTGTATTTTCAAAACCTATTTCTATTATAAGTCGCCCTTTGTTTATACTTTCTAATCCAATTTGAATCACTCAATTTGGATTTTAAATGAAAATGTTGTGACCAAAACATTGACAGTATGTCGAGTAGGTAGCTCAAGAATAGAGTCGGGACAGTCCGTTTTTCGAGGCCTAAATGACTAGATTTTTGAAACTTGTTTCTATGGTATATCACCCTATTAATCTAGTTTACAATGCAATTTTAAGCACCCAATTTCGATATCTTATGAGAATGTTATGACCAAAATACTGACTGTCTATTGTAAATCAACACCTTTAAAACTTTGTTTTTCCGACTGTTCCTTCGCACATATGACCCATCAATTCTTCATGATTTCAAAACTTGTTTCTATTGGATATAGTTATATGCATCTACTTTAATCTACAATTTTAATGGGTTCAATCCATCATCAAACGAGAAAGTTATGCTTAAAATATCAACTGTTGGTCTATGTTGGAAATCGAAAATGACTCTGTTATGCAGGTTGTTCTATGTAAATTTGACATATCATATTATGGAATTTCTAAAATCTGTTCCAATTGGAGATAAACCTATTAATTCACTTTCATTTGGCTTTGTAATCACGCAAATCGGACGAAAAACAAAGAAGTTATGATTAAAATACGGTTGGTTAGTATGGTTGGCCACCGCTGTCCTATAGCTAATAAATTAACTCTACTTTGTTATTTGTTTTCCATGGATTTGTTTTACAGAGTAACTACCTATTAATTTTTTTCATATTTATTGGATTTAGAGATCCCGATCACCTCTCTTCTTCCATGATTACATGTTTTATTATAGGTAGACGCTCATTTTTTGGGCAAGTCCAAGGAGAATAAAGGAGGTCAATTTGTTTTTGAACAAGTGATTATTGAAGACAATGATAATGAAATAATAGATTTTCATCCAAGGATATATTAAGAAATATAATATCATATAATTTTGATTCTTTTGAGGTGCCATGGAAATTGATCATAAGAGTTTGTTACAAATTATTCCTGTTATTTCTCACCAACAACATAAAGACTTTTTCATTACCTAATGGATTCATAACAGGAGAAATGGAGAATTGATTTTCATTTGAAGATCCAAGTCATTTCCACCAAAACATTTTTCCATTCATTTACCATTGACAGATTGACAGATTGTTGTTTCTTGAAACAAATTGATATTCTTTTTAAAACAACATTGCTGCAGTCAAAATCATAGCCGTTGCAACTTGAACTATTTATTTATTTACTATTTTTCAATAAAAAATTTGTTTCTTTTCTTATTTATTTTATGATGTTGTTTTCTCAAAATAAATGAAGGGAGTTCTCAGGGTTTCATGATGTTTTTCCATTTGTTCTTGAGTCTTATTAGTGTATGGTTTGCTCAGATCCATTGGGTGTTGTTACTCTGCCACTGCTGTTACTCCCGATAATTTTCTAAGTGTTGGATGTTGTTACTCCTTGGCTGCTGTTACTCCACCGGTGCCGTTACTCCGCCGGTGCCGTTACTCCGCAATTGTTGTTACTCCGTCGATGTTGTTACTCTGCAACTGTCGTTACTCCGCCGGTGCCATTACTCCGCAACTACCGTTACTCCGCCGGTGTCGTTACTCCGTCGTTGCCATTACTCCGCAATTGTCGTTACTCCGCTAGTGTCGTTACTCCGCCAGTGCCATTACTCTACAATTTCCATTACTCCGCTGGTACCGTTACTCTGCAATTGTTGTTACTCCGCCGATGCCGTTACTCTGCAACTGTCGTTACTCCGCCGGTGACGTTACTCCGTCAGCGCCGTTACTTCACAATTGTTATTACTCCATCGATGCTGTTACTCCACAACTGCCATTATTCCGCCGCTGTTGTTACTCCACTGTTGTTGTTACTCCGCCGGTGATGCTACTCTATGGTGAAATATTTTCTAAGTACCTAGTGTTGTTACTCTACACATGTTGATACTCTGCCAAGGTAATTCTTCAGGTACGTCCCTAATCAACTCCATGTATTTGATTGATGTTTCAATTATGACTGAGGATGGTCATATCTTAGTTGGGGGGAGGTGTTGCATTTGATAGAAAATGTATTATATTTAATATCAATGATGTCATGTCATCATTGTTATTAAAATTTCATTTCAACTCATACATCTCACAATTATTACCACCATAATCCATAACAATCCGTAACCCCCACTTATCCACACACATTGGAACTTGAATCATGCACGACGACATTAACTTGGTGAATGGGGAAATACATTTAATTGTCTAGGTCCTCTTTGACATAGTGATTGGGTAGTCAATTTATCTTTGTTTATCTATAAACATAATTTTATTTTTTTAAGGAATAATTATGAAAAGATGATTTCATCATGGAAACTTTCAACTTTCCTAATTTGTCAAGTCCCTGATTTTGTAAAATTTATGATGATGACCACAAAATTGTACTTAAATCTTTCCATCACTATCTAATGAATTATTCCTCAAACCCCAATCTTAACAAAGCAAAATATATTTATCAACAGGCATTTTAAGGTTATTAGTATTTTAGAAGAAAAATTACCCGAGTTGAGAATAGTAACTGCAAAATGTTTTACACCATCCCGAGCTCTTAAGGAGCTGGTGTGCCACCCCATCTATTAAGTGATCTTTTGTTGATTAAAAATAACCATAGTTAAAATTTTAAACATAAATAGTCAACTAGAGGATAGGAGGTCTCATCACGAGCCGACCTACCATGATCATAGGTCCTAATAGAGTGACATTACAACTACTGGTCACCAAGCTAGGGTAATGGCCTTCGGTCATAAAACTGAAGGACAAGAGGTCTCATCATGAGTCGACTTGTTCACTTTTGTTAGTTTCGTTGAATGGCATTGTTATTAACTAGTTACCAAGCCAAAACAATGATCTTCAATAGACATCTAAGTAAATTGAAATGCTTTTGTAACTATGTACTTATTTCTAATAGATGGGACACTGGCATCTCAATTGATTAAAAAGGCATCCCTATCAAGGCTATGGATGCCTGCTGGCAACAATTGCCATGCCTATGGTATAGAGGTTAATTTAATACTATGATCTACTTGGTTACCTTGTTTTCTCAAAACTAACTACCGATAATGCCATTGTTGCATATATAAGGTTTACTAGAACTCATGGTTCATGGGGTAATATTTAATAAATTCTTAGATAATGGTGGTCATGGTTTATATCTATTATTGAGTTATCAATATTTACTTTACATGTTAGGGATGAAACTTTTAGGATATTTGATATTTGACATTTTGTATCATCTAATCTATCATTCCTTTATTCTACAAGTTTCATACTTTTAACCAAAGATAATTGCTTTACCCAATCAATCTCTATTTAATCTTAGCTTAATAACACTACTATTATTTTGGGAAGGATGAAGAGGGCTAATTCTAATTTTGAATCCTGATGAATTACTGATTGAGGATACTCATGAGATGTGTTATAGAAATCTTGATGACAGAGAAACTAATTAGTTTGGGGGAAGGAAATCCTGCTACACTTTTTGATTACTTTCTTCGAGCTTGCATGGCTTCCACCTTTCACATCACTTACACAAGCTCAACCTACATTAGCTTCAACAATGTTAATCCATAGATGTCATTCCATGTTATTTTGTTGAAAGTAACAATTGAGGTGAAATAACATGAGTGTTTGATTTATTAAAAGTTTAGGAGAATATCATAAACAACCATTGAGCATTATTCACTCATATTTTTCAAACCATTATTTCCCCTACTTTATACAGAGGCATTGGGTTGCATGTGGACATGCAACATATTCAGTTTGGGGGAATGTTGGGCTCTTAATTGGTCATTATTATTACCACTTCTTAACATTCATTTCATCTATTTCCACTATTCTTTTATCACATTATTTACCATAATTTATTATATAATTCCATTTCATAATCATTTATGCTCTTGTGGATAAATCATATCTGATCTCATTTATTTTTAATAATTAATGATTATTATGCATGATTTTGGTTTATTCATTTTTTATAACCTCATTCATGATTTTAGCCTAGAAGATCTCTTTTAGATTGTAGATTTGGTCTTCAACAGATAATTAGATATTCCAACTCAGGAATTCACTGGGATAAGAAGCGACCATTTTTATTTGGACGCTTTGAGCAGATGAAAGCGAATATGGAAAATCCGAGACATGGGTTTTGTTTAGAACGGACCAAATCAATTACCCAATGAGCCATTTTTAGAAATTCGATTTTTATTGGGAGAAACGCAAGGTTCTTAGAAGGACATATTTGGATATTTGTTGTTGTGGCCATTTTTTAGAATTGCCCAAATTGTAATAACCAAATTTGACTTGTTCCAGCTGAATCAGGATGGACAGATCTCTCAGATCTCATCTTGAATATTGAGATCAGTTTGTTGCATATTTCCTTTGGATGTTTGTATATTTAAAAGACACAATTCGGAGAGAAAGGGGGGCTAGCTGATGTAAGAATTGAGTCTTGTAACAATGGAACTCTTGTTAATGAAATTTCCAGACTTCTGATATTTTTCTCAATATCTAAGTTAAGAACAGCCTTAACTAGGAAGTTGGGCCCACTCTTCTGATCAAGTGTTGTGCGTGTGTCCTTTTTATGTATATTTCTTTTATTGGTTGTATTTTTCTTTATTGTTGTTACAAATTTCCATATATTTTTATTAATGCTTTTCTTTCTGCAATTTAGCTTTCATTACTTTTACAACGATGCTTTGATTTCTTAATCGCAAACCCTTGATTGATGTAGATTTTAACCTTGCCCCTGCATATACTTTGCACGTTACCTTGAAAAGAGTACGCACCCGGATTGACATATTAATGTAGGAAACGAGATTGAATAATTTGTTCATACTCGGACACCAATAGGCACTTCTCCTTTTAATGTGGTCTACAGGAAAGAGATTGTTCTCCCTACAAATGTAGCAATTCCCTCTCTAGCCCCGGTTTAGTTTATTGAAGAAAAACCTTCTTCTTCTATGCAATTAAGAAAACCACAAATTCTCAAGCTTGAAGAAGAAAGAGACAAAGCCAAAATCATACATGCACATCATCAACAATTAGTTAAATCTTCATTTGATGAAAATTCTATAAGTCCTAAATCCTTTCAGTTCAGAGACCTTATATTGAAGTGGGATGAAGCACATGAGGAAAACGGTAAACATACCAAATTCCAAATAATGTGGCTTGACACATTTCAAATTGTAGAGCAAATCGGCCCATCAACTATTTTATTACAATATTTATCACGCAATAGGGATTCTCTACCTATTAATGGGCAGATTTTGAAGAAATATTTTTCATAGAAGATAACCTCTTCTATCTCTGTATATTATTACCTTTACTTTTTCTAGGAAAACAAAAGTTAAATAGCATTTACTTTTGGCCTTTCAATAATAATCTCTTTTATATTTTAACTTTTCTCTTGTATAAGTAGAGATTGTTGAGAAGATAATTTTCACATTTGAGACATAAACTAAGTTCTATTTCTTTGAAATCTAATTGTTTTCCATAAAAATCATTTGTCCTTTGCAAAACCTCAAATTTATAGAGAAACCTTTGATCTACCATCAATCAAGAAAAGTATCTTTAACAGAGCAAAGACTCTGTGCAGATAAGCATCTTCAACTCTATAATTGCCATCCAGAAACTCTTGATTCAATGATTCTCCCCA
Organism: Pinus tabuliformis; assembly: GCA_031772625.1. Classification (NCBI taxonomy): domain Eukaryota; kingdom Viridiplantae; phylum Streptophyta; class Pinopsida; order Pinales; family Pinaceae; genus Pinus; species Pinus tabuliformis. The sequence continues at coordinate 1,420,087,341 of CM062818.1, read as the reverse complement.
TCTAGTAAACTTTTCTATTTTTAGAGTGTAATTCTAAAATATACTTAAACTTAAAGGATAAGAGGTTTCATCAAGAGCCAACTCACCATGTTCATAGAAAAATAATAAACTGACATTACCAATACTGTATATCAAAACAGGGTAATGGCTTGAGATTATTTTAATCAAAAGACAAGGGGTCTCATCATGAGCCAGCTTGTTTATTTGAGTTACAACCAGTGAATGGTATTGTCAATTTTGGCCACCAAACCAAGACAATGACATTTAAGTAGAAAAAATTATTTTTAAAAAAAGAAAAAGAAAAAATAATTGTTTAAAAAGAAAGAAAAAAGAGTAAGTATATGAATCTGAATTTATCACTAAAAACTGCACTCTTATCTAGATGGGATATTGAATCATTGTTGGTTAAAAGGTAACCTTGTCAAGGCTATGGATGCTCGCTGGCAGTAGAGGCTCTACCTATGACAAATGAGTAAATCTAAAATCTAATTTGAAAGATCCCCCTGATTTATCTTTAAAACCAAGTAAAGGCTGATGTAGACAATGGAATTTTGATTTTGAAGAGGATAATCAAATGGATGATAATTAGAGGGATTTTGTTTTCTTATTCGAAGAAATGTTATTTATATTATATTTCATGTATTTCCTATTTTTTCAACTACCTTTATTTTGGAACATTTTATAAATTCCAAAAAACTATCAGAGATAACTAGTTCTTCCAGTGAACCACCAATTGTTGTGCTATTCAAAACCCCCCCATTTATTGATTTAATAGTTAATATTGTATTAGTAAATGGGGACCCTTTATTAAGAAACCCTCCAAGAAAAATTTTGCACTTAGGTGCTTTCTTTTAAATTTTTAGAAATAAATCAAGATATCAGGTCAAATCCCTTTAGGAATAGAAATTATCATTTTTTTTCACATATCGCTGGACCAAGTGTGTCAAAGGTTAATTAACAACCAAAATCCGCGAATTGTGATGGAAGGGATCACCACATTTAACTTAGGATATTATTAGACTTTTCATTCAAAGCTAACAATTAAGGTATTCATTGTAAAATGAAGCGGTTATCGCAATCGCATATTGGCTTTCACAAAAGACACAACTCACAAATCATGTCGTAATATGTGAAATGAGATATTGCAGTAGAGAAATTCAATGGTTATTGCATCATTACACTTTACTTAAAAAGCCAATCTTATGAATTGCAAGAGTTTGTAAAGTGTGATAGAATCCAGACCCAAGAAAAAAAATATTATAAACTACAAGTTAAGTCCGAAGCTTAGTAAAAAAGCACTTTATGAAGTAATTATTCATTTAGGAAAACTACGCTCTAAATGATAAATAATATGGTGCTCATCTGGAATCCCGCAGAACTATAAACAACTCTAGAAAAAATGCACAGCCGAAAATGCGATAGTGCGATTTGCGATATTGCGAAAATCTTATCGCAATCGCATAATCGGCATTTTCACAGTTTAAACTCGCCACCTTAAGTTTTTTCCTCCTCGTTTGTGATGTGGTAGTTTAATTAGTAATAAATACAATGATAAAAGACCTTAGTGAACAGTTAATAAGTTTAATGGCACTTATGTTAAGAGCGGCTTGACGTGATACGATATCTTTTCATATGTGTTTTGAATAAAAGCTCCTTTCTTTTCACCTTTTGAGGTTAATTGTATCATTTAATTCTCACTAGCATTCTCACTTGTGTTTATCTGATAACTTCCATTTGCTCCATTCTAGGAAACATCTAGAGAAAACATCGTTAGAAAGAATGGTGAAGAAGGGAAAGGCAACTACATCTGAGAAATCAGACATGGTACCACTTTTCTCTGATACCACATGTAACAAGGACAGAGGAACCACAACATGGGAGGCCATGTATAACCTCCTAGAAGAAGAGAAACCCAGGCCACTAGTAACAAAGGCCCCAATTGATGCTTAGGAGTCATCTGACGCCTCCTATTTCAAAATTTCATGTTCATTCTTGTACCAAATAACCACAATACCAAAGATAATACCACACATGGATATGGTCAAATGGATAATTGATGGGGTAGACATCTCATACAGAACCTTTAAGAATAAAATGCAACAGGTCATAGGGTCTCTCTCACTAGACAACCTACAACTAATGTACCAATTACCAGAGTCTCAAAAGCTCTTCAACAAATAGCTCCTTGAGCAATTCACTAAAGAGAATGAGTACCCGTTAAACATTTCGTAGACCTGGAGATCAAGTAGAGGCAAACTCAAACGGGATAAAACTGGTATGTACTCAATGGCATCCATTTCTTCCCCTCATAGTTTCGCAGCAACAATGATATGTAGGCTATTCGGTAGACTTGATAGCACCAAGTTTTCCATGGAATGGCTCTCGTTAATAGATGCAACAGCTAATGCAATGATTATGAACTGGGTTAAAATTTTATTAAAATTTTTTGCAAAGACCATTGTGGAATATATAAGGAAAATAAGTTATTCTTTAAGGATTCCCCCCCTTTCTTTATGAGTGCTTTTGTTATGGATGCAATTTGTTTTACTTCTCAGTTTTTGAATATGGGATGGAAATTGACTGTACAGAACCTGCTTCCCATCCATATATACCATAAAATTTTGTGGTAATCCCAATTCCACCCCCATTTTTATAAAATCTATCAAGGTGTTATGCTTCCTGTTCATAAAGTCGTTTTTGATAAAATAGCCGCAGGTTTTCGCAAGAGGCCGAAGTAGATATCTTTCCAATAGCCAGATGGTTTGGGGAAGAGACATTCACATATATTAGAGTTTTTTGGAGCATTTCTTCTCAGCATGCCCTCCCATATTATGTCCCCAACAATCTTTTGGCCGGAGAAATAGCCTACCAGACTGCAGGGGAAGGTGGCTTAACCAAAGGACTGAAAGAGCAGAAGAAATCCATTTGGCCGACCTTCCCATTATAGTGTGGTTATTTTTCACTACACGATTATGGACATGCATTAAAGGAAGCAAAGATTATTATGTCTCTGAAATTTCGTACAATTCCAGGAAGGAAATAAGACCCAAATGGCACCATTAAGGAATTTACTACTATGGTAAAAGTCAAACAATTCACCCATGAAGAGGATGCCTTCAATGACCTCTTCCTACAAGAAGAAACATTTTCACAAGTTCTATATCTGGAATCACTACTTTTGACCTCAAAATATATTAATGCTTTCCACGTGTACAGAAATAAGAGACTATCAAAGGTCCCATTGGACCTACTCTATATTGAACCAATAAGAGAGCCAACTCCTAGCATAAGCTTGGAGGGAAGTTCTAAATAAAATTTTGAAGAAGAAACCCAAGAGAAGTCGACTCATGAGTCATAGAACTCAGAGTGACAATCTCAAAATCAGGGAGGAAACACAAATAAAGAGTCTGAGAAAGACACAGCCGGAAGTATCGAGGAGAAAGTCGAGTAGGCCTTAGCAAAGAAAAAGGCAGAGGTTGCTTCTAGTTCAACTCAGTTAGAAAACACTTCAATCATTGACTTGGAATAGGAATGGGAGCAGTTCAATAAAAATCTCCATACATATACAAATATTGAGCAAACATCTAAACTGCAAACTACCAAGAAAACCCAGCATAAAGAAAATCAAGAAACAATAGGGGAAGGAGCTACAAGTACCCAAGACATTGAGGTTATTCATAATATTTAAACTTTCGAAATTGTCTTAAGAATTGAGGAAATACCTCCATTAGATATAGTCTACAATCCTACCCAGAAGGTTGTAGTGAAAAGACAAAGGAAGAAAAGGAAATTGGATGCCACTGTTGTTACGACTCCAGAAAATGAACCAATGGATATTGTGTGGAAGGACACGCCTATCGACCCATCAGAGAATCTCACAAAGCTGTTGTATTTCATAGGAGCTTATGCCAGCGCCACCATCGACAAGGTGATTGAAGTCCGAATGTTATTGAAGGAAAAGGAACAGAAAATTCTACTGCTAGAACAACAATTAGCCCAAGAGAAAACTAATCAACAAGTAGACTTATAGGTAGCCCAACTTCAAAGAGAATTCGAGCAAATGAGGATGCAACACTAGGCTAGCTTAGCAGAAAAGGATTCACAAATACAAGCCATGATAAATAAATTCAAAGAAAAACCGCAAATTAGTGAATTCATTAAATAAAAAGTTGGCCTCAATTCCTTATTAATGCAACAAGAGGAAGTATTGTGCCAAAATATTTCGCAAATAAATCCTCAATGTGAAACCAGTGATAAATTGACAAACCAAATAATTGATATGAGGCTTGAGTACGAAGAAATCCAAAAAAGGGTTTCTGAATTTATCACTTGGCAAGAATTATAGGATGGAAGAAAGGTTGACCTATCGAAGCTGGAGGAGTCTCACAAAGATATTAAGTTTATGGATTGGGATTCTCAGTTGAAACAAGCAAAAAGGGAAACACGGATGGAAGCAAGAGCAGCAAGCAGCATAATAGAAGTTGTAAATGAAAACATTCATGCTGCCAATCTTGTCAAAGAGTGTGTACCAAGGTTTCTACCAAATTTCAGGAAACTAGAGTAGCAATGGAAACAGACAACGCAGGAAAAGGAAGAGGCTATTAAACAGCTAACGAGCCTAAATTGGGAGGCATATTGGCAGTTTCTAGTAAAACCACATAGCCAATGGATGACTCTGAGGTGTTTGACAACCTCTACACAAAAGAAGGTGTCTGCATTAACAGATGCCATATTTGGTGGCCAGTTAAAATCTATAATCAGCCATCTTCCTCAGCTCAAGCCAATGATTGATATTTGCGACCTCAGAGATCAAGTTAAAAGGATCTAGTCATTAATTTATATTGTTTTTAGTTTTGTTTTTTCTCATTCTAAGGAAGTTTGTTTGAAACCTCCTCAACTATTTTTGTAATAATCTATTTTGAGACATATATTTTAGTATTAAAACCCCTCTCATGTATTTAGAGAGGGGTCTAGAAATTTTATCAAAAACACTTTTCAAGACATTACACTCTTGTACTTTTGAGGAGGTTTTGATGAAATGAATGGAGTATGATCTATTTTTCTTTAAATATCTAGAATGCTCTACTAAAATGCACTTTTCTACTCTTATAATGTGTTGGATTGAGTGAAATTGGGTCAATATTGCTAAATCACATGAGAATGAATTATCATATATGGTACTTTTATCATATGATTATATTTTATTTATGTATTAAGCAATACTTCTTCTTTCAATTGTTTTATGTATGAAAGTCAGAATTATAGTTTTGCATTATCGCACTTCTGTATGATGTTAGCTCTGATTCTATTTTGAACACATGAAAGATTTTTATATGCGATATATTTCTCTCAATTGTTTTGTCTAACTATTTATCCGAAACAATTATCATTAAATGATTTCATTTCTTTTGGTAGTTGAATGATATTTATTACCAATTGTTGTAAGACATCATTGTAGATATTATATCGTATTTTATTCCCAGGTATATTTATAATTAGATAATGTTATATTAATATATATGCATGTGCTTAGTAGTTATATTAGATTACATTTAGCTTAATCATTTCCCGTTACATCATATATCATCCCATCAACATTATCAAATCAACCCTTTTTGGGAAGCTTGTCCCATTATACCCAGTCGGAGCCACTATACAAAATAGAAAGGGAGTTGCTTTCAAGGTCTAGACTGGGTGGTTTTCCCCCATGTTGTCATAGTGATTTTCTAGGCTTCAACAGGTTCTCACGTCCCTGATGAGACCCCTGAACTAAGTCAAATTAGGGTTTCCACATATCATGCCCCTCTCAGCATCATCTTGTAGGATGCAAGATCATCTTGGAAAGCCTCTCATTTAAGTGATGTTCCTTTGAGAAAATATTTCGATCACCTTTCAATTGATATGCATCAACCTATATACCCTAATTTTTTTATTGAAGGGAGTGCACTAGCCATTGCCTCAAATCTATTTGACTGTTGCCAAGTCGGTACAGATTGTGAACATGTATAATCAGATGACGTCTTACAATCTCCAATATAGGAAGGTGCCAATCGACTTATCTCTCCTCTACCTTAGACTCTTCCAGTTGATTCACTTCATTCTTGGGAATTTAAAGAATCTGATCTGTTGAATTTCCACTCTATCATTGCTCAAACATCTAATTCAATCAATAGTGTGTTCATTGATAATTTTCCTAGCACAAAGAATGATGACCACATGCATTCACCTGCTAATCTTGCAAAACTACCGATATTTGATGGCATGTCATTTGAAGGTTTAGAGAATTGTGAGGACGTTGAGGGGCTTCAGCTTACGTTGATGGTTATGTTAGGTACTCATGCCCCTGACGAAATATATGGCCAAATTCAAACTAGGGTTTGTGAAATTAGGGTTTCAGCACTTGAATCCTCACGTATCTCAGTTACACCTGGAAAAATATCCTCCTTTCAAAGTCATCAATTTGACTATCCTCTATATCATGGTAGGGTTACTGATTGGATTGAAGAATCTTATCTGGTGGATTTCTCTACTAGCAGGCAACATCTTTCCTCACTTATATTGGTTTTATGGTAATGCATGAATGGATGTATGTCCTTGCTAAATGATTATAAATTTCAAATTTGTTATTTTTTTTGCCAGGATTGGATTACAATTTGCCTTGAATGGTCTTTTATGATACCTTTGCCTATAAGTGGACGTGACTTTCTCACTATTGTGCATGTTTCATAGGTGAACATTTTGGCATTTGCACAATTCTATTTATTGCTTCTAATTTTTCTTATCTTTGTTTTTGCAGGTTGGGAACTATTGTAGTGGTTGCACTAGAAGTTTCACTTGACATGACCTGACCTACTCTCTCATTAAATTAGGGTTTCGGCTTTAGAATAGTTATATTTTAGTTTTTTCTTATTAATTTGTTGATTACCATTTTCTTTATGGTTTAAATTTATTTATGTTTTGTTTTCCTTACTGTAGGTATTTTAGTTTCCTACATTTTGATTTTCCATTGGCTTGCATTCACATTCTTTCACTGCTCATTGTTGCATAGCGTGCATAAAATCTTTGCATGGTTATTTGATCTACAATTAGCTGATCTCTTATGTACATCACATTACATTGCATCAAAAGCCCTGTCTGCAGCATTACATCTTGCATATTTATTCTTGCCTAGGATCCACTCACCTTTGACCTAACTTGGCCTTTTCCTCTATGTTGCATGTCGTTGCATGTGCCTTCATGAACCTGAAGCCCTTGAACCTTTGGTGTTGTGACTAGCCTTCTCACACCTATTTGCACATGCTAAAATCCTAAAGGAAGCTTTCTTGGTCACCTCGCACATGTTGAAACCGTGGAAGAGATTCCCTAGTCACCTCGCCCTAACATTAAAACCCTAGCCCTAATGATTTTGTGCAATTGTAATGGTTACTCCAATAGGTAGCTTCTCTTAGAACCCATCATCAAAGTTGCATCCTGGATATCCCTCCTATGATTCTAACTTATTAACAAGGAAAATAAGAACAAATTGCTTATGGGCAACCCTAATCACTTTGAATGACCTATACCCATAACCTGAAACTTGTGCTCAACGTGGTCTTAATTGTTTCAATGACTTGTGTTCTTTGTTCACTTTTTAAGTGTAAATGAGATATGGAAGCTTGGCATGAGGGAAAACCTAAATTGAGATATCTCTTAGTTTCTAGAAAACAAGAAACAACCTCTCTTGCTCGTAAAATAAGTCAGGATCCCTCATCCTCCCTGGAGCAATGAGCACCCAGTAATAAGTGAAAATGCACACATAAAAGAAACTAAAGTTAAATAAAGGGTAAAGGATGGAGAAAGGCTTCTTGCGCAGAGAGGTAATGCAATGACTCTGCTAGGGTACTAACTAGGCTCATTGGCTGCAGAGCAACATTTGTGATTTCTTGGAGTGACTCCACTAGGGTATTGTCCAGGCCCGCTGATAGTGGAGCAACACTAGAAATTTACTTTTAAAATTATGAATACAATAATTCCTTTGCCTCATTCTTCGCATGATCACCAACTACCAGCATGCGTGAACTTCTAATTGGGTGTTTACTAGCCAACATGACCTATATGAGACATCAAGGGAAGGCATATCTGTAAAGGTCGAGACAACACAAGAGGTGCCCATAAAAATAATTCAATATACCCTTGCATCATGATCCAGACTCATACTGCTACAGGGGTTTTGACAGAGATACTGGATTCTACCAATGGTTTTCCAATTGTTGTAGCTGCTACAACACCACCCAAATTTTTTGGGCATATCCAAAAATTTTGGAACTGCACTACGTGCCCCAAGCTACTAGGGTTTCAATAAGGCCTTTAACCAATTAGCATATCTGTGACCTTTCCTACCTGATCCTTTTGATGCACCCACTAACACTTCATACATTGCACCCGCACATCATGTTTTATCTTAGATATAGGCCTTAGGATCACCTTGGGGTTTTGTTAAGATCAATAGCTCCATTGATGTGTTAAGAGTCTCCCATGATTTTGAAACTCATATGTGCATGATATGTTTTGTTATCAACAACTCGCCTATATTTAGACAAGAATGCATTCAATTTGGATTTCCTTACAATTGGAAATATTAGGGTTTGTTAGGCCCCTATACTACTAGTGTAACCCCTTATTGTTATTAGTAAAACCCCCTTATTATATTGTTGTACCCATGCAATCCCCATATTGTTATTATTGTGCCCCATAGAAGCCCACTACTATTGTTATTATTGTGCCCTTACATTATTATTGTTATGTCGACTCTCATTATATTATGACCCATTAGACTCCTACATATAGAAAGGAAGTCTTGTCATTTGTATCATCCAAGAATTGTTCATTTGTGTAATGTAAAGGAGGTTTCCCCCTAGAAGAGGCTTATTTCTAAGGCGTTCATCTGTCTTTTCTATCTTTATGTGACTTGGTTTCATAACATTTGGTATCAGAGCTTTGGATTCTAGGGTTTTGCTGCTCGAAACAGGTTATCGTGGAATTTTCTATATAATTTTTTTGCTACGAAGTTTCAAAAGCTAAAACAAAAACCCATTTGAGATGAAATCGCACTGAACCTAGGGTCCAAATTTTAGATATTATCTCACTATATTGTCGGAGATATGATCTGAGGAAGTTAGGGTTTTTGCAAGCTCCAGAATTTCAACTAAAACAAGACATTGTGGGATCTTTTCTATAACGATTTCTCTACAAAGTTTCAAAAGCTTAAAAAAATCCCATTTGTGAATAAATCAGCCTAAACCATGGCTCCAAATTTCAAATCTTGCCTCACTATATTTTCGGAGATATAGTCTGAGGAAGTTAGGGTTTTTGCAGACCCCTGAATTAAATTCCAAATAGGTCACCTTGGGAAAATCATCATAGCTATCTCTCTGAGCATCCGATTGAAATTTCATAAGAAGTTATAGAAAGAGGACAGACTGTAGTTTCCTGTATATAGTTTTTAGAACCAGAGGTCAACACCATCACACGTGGTACTTCATACAATTTTTCTCTTCTAAAAAGGTATATAATCAAGTCATCTTGGGAGATTGTGCATAACTCTCTCTTGGAGATTCCAACTTTGATCAGACTAGTGGCATTGGAAAGAGGACATAGAGGGCTACTGCAATTCGCAATTGTAGAACTGGAAGAGCCAAAATTACAGAGTTATAGTCATTTCAAGATCGAGCTCTTGAAATCAAGAAAAGGTGATATGAGGAAGTTTGATGGAAAGGATCCAGTAAATTGGATACTACAGATGGAGCAATATTTTGATCTACATGGTGTACCACTGTTACAAAAGGTATGTATTTCATCTTCATATTTAGGACAAGATCAATTTTTATGGTATAAAGGGCTTTGTTCTCATAAAAAACTTGTTACGTGGTCAATTTTCACAGAGGAAATGATAGCACATTATGAGGATACAAAAAGCAACATCTTCTTTAGAGCAACACCAAAACAATTGGAAGAAAAAAGAGAAAAGGGGCTTTGTTACAAAGTGGAAAGAAAAATTATGGAAACAAGGAAGTCTACCTCTCACAACTATAAAGATGGAAGTGTTGTTTCTCCTAGCCTTCCACAACCTACAAGGGTTACACCACAACAATTGGAAGAAAAAAGAGAAAAAGGGCTTTGTTACAATTGTGATAGAAAATGCACTAAAGGTCATAAGTGTGCTGAGAAGAAATTATTTTACAGAGTATGAAGAGGAGGAAGAAAATGACCTTATATTGTAATGCATTGGCTGGAATTACCACTCCTAAAACTCTCAAGATAGAAGGACATATCAAGAAGAAAAAGGTTCAAGTGAAAGATCACATCGAGAAAGAAGAAATGAATCTGACTATATCTTGTAATGCATTGGCCGAAATTACCACTCCTCAAACTACCAAGATAGAAGGACATATCAAGAAGAAAAATGTTCAAGAAGTGAAAGATCACATCGAACATCAAGAAATGAGTCTGACCATATCTTGTAATAAATTGGAAGAAATTACCACTCCTAAAACTCTCAAGATAGAAGGACATATCAAGAAGAAAAAGATTGAAGCAGTGAAATATCACATCAAGCATCAACAACAAGTTCTCCAACTTTTTAAGGATAATGCCACTTGGTGTAGAATCAAATGAAACAACAGGTAGAACAACATCGTAGTGAAAGAAGTTTTGATGTAGGCGATTGGGTATTTTTATGGCTACATCTCAAGAAAGCAATTTATGAGAAGGAAATGTTTGCAATACTACATGCACTTAAGAAATGGCAACTTTAGCTAATGGGAAGACACTTCAAGGTAAAAATGTATCATGATAGTCTTAAATACATTTTAGAACAAAGATTATCTTTTGAAGAACAGAAAAAATGGGTCACAAATATGTTAGATTATGACTTTGAAATCATCTACAAAAAAGGGAAGCAAAATGTTGTTTCAGATGCACTCTCAAGAAAGGATGAGGGTGTGGAAGCATTGTTTTGTGCTATTTCTATTATCCAACCAGATTGGATACATGAAGCAAGGGATGAATGGAAGAAGGATGAAGAAGTGTGGCCACTCATTCAAAAGTTGCAGAAGATCCCAGTTCAAACAATATTTCCAAAAGTTTACGAGGAAGGAAAAATCATATTGGAACCTGGATCAATCACAGTAACAAGAACCCGATAGCTACGAAATCGATCAATTTCAGAGTATCTCATCAAGTGGAAGAACTTACCCACTAAAAATTCCACATGGGAGGACAATAATTTTATACAGAAGCATCAAGAACTACTCAACCGTTGAGGACAACACTTCTTGAAGGAGAGGCTCATGTTAGACCCCTATACTACTAGTGTAACCCCTTATTGTTATTAGTACAACCCCCTTATTATATTGTTGTAGCCATGTAATCCCCATATTGTTATTATTGTGCCCCTTAGAAGCCCACTATTGCTATTATTATGCCCTTACATTATTATTGTTATGTCGGCTTTGATTATATTATGACCCCTTAGACTCCTATATAGAAAGGAAGTCATGTCATTTGTATCATCCAAGAATTGTTGATTTGTGTAATGTAAAGGAGGTTGACCCCTTGAAGATGCTTATTTCTCAAGTGTTCATCTATCTTTTCTATCTTTTTGTGAGTTGGTTTCATAACAGGGTTTGGGAGAAACCCTGGACTGCCAAAAAGAGTGATCCCCTCCTTGTTTTAACCTAATTCACATTCCTCTAGGGGTACTTTCTCATCGGCAATGCATGGCATCACGATGAGAGTCATTGCAGGAAATTTTCCCCCTAATTTCTTGACTAGTCTTACCCCTCTGCATGTGCATTTAGATTTATGAGAATGTGGGGTTTGAAAAAACTATGGTTTTTTCCATATATGATAAAACCTAAAGTTATCATGACCAAGAACGTAAGTTTAGACCTTGTGCCCTTAAAGCTCCGCTTTGGCCGACATTACTTGGCTTTCTCTCCACCAAGTTTTAATGGTTCTTAGTTGCATCAACCACACCCATCATTCCTTTAATTCTCATGAACGTAGGCATTCATTTCCCAGAGTAAGGTTTGTTTATGCATGGGAGATATAGCCTCCGAAGCTTGGAATTTTTCTTCACATGTTAATATTTCAATTAATGTTTCAACATTCGAGTCATACTTGTTTACCAAGCCATCTGAGATATCTCTGGTGCATTCGTTGCAAAATTTACTTAGGGTAAGGATAATTTGATCATGCTCACTGAAGTATTTTATTTTGGTTGATAACCTCACTCTAATATTGAAAATATGAAACGACATTGGATGCCAATACGCTAAAGTCATAAAGGGATTTGTCTTTTGTATTATTATTTTGATTATTTTATGTTGTAGTTCATATCGCCTTGAAATATTGCATGCAGATCCAATCATGCCACGTCGGATCGAAATATGCCATGGAATAAAGGGTTATATGAGAAAACATAGAAATAATTAATGCTACACATCATAAGTCACAATTTTATGAATAGTATGTGTGTTACTAGGAATGCAATGCCAAATGCGCACATCTATGCAAGCCATATTTTTTTAACCCCCAAGAATAAACCAAGTTAGAGTGAAGGATATATACTAAGGCTCACCAAGAGATTTTGTTCAATGGTTGTGAGGAAGGCCTTTCTAATATGTGGCTTCCTCGATATATTTAAGTGTGCCATATTACAAACCATGTGCTAGAGACATTCATTCAAAGGTGTGGCGATGTTACCTACATTCAGGTGATAGCAGACGCATGAGGATGCATGGGAGAACCTCATGTCAACAAATTTACACTTCCTTGGCTCTCGTCCCTGGTCAAACTCATTAAAGGAAAAGTGAGTCAACAACTTTTCTTCAAGATACTCATTAAGGCATGTATTAACTATTTTTTTCAGATGTCTTGTGAGCATGGGATCTACTAAAAAAAACCCAAGGAACGGTTTCGAACTGGTCTTGACAGAGCTTCTTAGGAAGCATGAGTGCAAGGATATATGAAATCTTATTTGGAAATACACCAGGATTCGAGTGCCTGAGGATGCAGAATGCCTGAGAGCGATGGTGACAACGAAGAGAAAATCATGGTCCGAGATTATACAAACACCAGGATCAAAGGAGGCAGCCACAATTGATGAAATGGACATATCTCAAAGAATAAGTAGAGAAACACATCATCGCATTAGTTCAAGGACATACCATGCATTTTTGGGTTGTTTTGACCAAGGTTGGAAAGTCGCACGATTAAGGCTCAAGAAGGTGATCCTGAAATGCAACTAGCTCTATGTTGTGACTAGCAACCTCCAGTGGGTCGCATTTCCACCTCGGTAGCTAGGTCGCACCTCTAGCAAGTGAGTCACACTCCCACTCATGCAACCTCCATTAGATTGTGACTATGCAATCTCCATTGAGTTTCTCTCCCACTCTCAGTCATTGGGTCACATGTTAACACCTCTGGCAAGCCTCCAAGGAGGGAAACTTGTCTAAGATACAACTTTGTGACCTCCAAGAAGTCGCACTCCCACTCATAGTTGCCAATCACATTTTAAAGCCTCAGTGATGCAGCCACAAGTGTGACCTCGATTATAACGCAACCATGTGACCTCATAAGTCGTAGTCCTTGAGGGCGACTAGTCACAGGATGCGTTGGGACTAATGAGCATAAAGCACATTATTGAGGTTCAATCCATAGAGGATACCAAGCGGCTCATAGAAAGAAGGGAGGGATGGAAACAAATGGATATTAAATGGGAAGATAAACTCTTTGAGTTGGATTTCCATCCATATGCTCCTATTGTTGTAGTGGCACTTATTACAGGTCATCTCGAGTTGTTTCGTTGTGTAAACATTTCATCAGAGCCCAAAGGATTATGCACTGTGACTGCTCATTTACTACCACAAATGTTGAAACTAGAAATCCAGTGGCCAGACTTGAAAATGCTCATAGGGATGTGATAGATCACTTAATCAGTTTGATAGAAACAACTATTGCATCTAGAGATGAGGACGGAACCAGTAAGGTCTAGGATACATGATAGAAATCCTTTTGCAAAAAGTCTAAGGCTCATAAATACTTTTTTTCCAATATGGAGTTTGTTCATTATACCATGCACCTACTTGGAGCAAGTGGTGATGGGACCCTTTCGATTTCACGTGGTGGTTATTAAGTGGTTTTCTGGCGAATGCATTATCATGGTGGAATGAAGACCTTTCATAGTGATCCAGGAGGATCCATCGATCCAATTGCACAAGTGTTTAAAGTGTCATCATCAATGTTCATAGGTGTTGTTCAATGTCGTCATCGCTTTAGTTCAGCTTCGACAGATCAACAATGTTGGTTATGATCAGGATGTTTAGGTAATGTTCAAAGTTATGGTTTCATGGCATTTAGTTGATTGTGTAAAAGGATTCAAGTTAAATTACTTGGTCAATGACATAGTCTTATCGTCATCGCCACCAGTGTCAGTTACAAATATGTGATGGTTGTCATCATGCAATATTGACGAATGTCACACAGAGACCAAAAGGATGTATAAGGGTCAATCATCAAGTAAAGGCTTCAATTTCGCCGATGTCGCTATGCAGAGCCGACATGGGTCTGGAACAATTAAATGAAACTCTTTACCTAAGCCTAGACCTAAACCCTAACTCCTAAGCTATCTTATTTATATTTGTTTACCCTAAGAATCACAACACTTTAATCCTAAACCCTAGTGCCTTATGCTAAAATACTTAACAACCCTCTCGGTCTATGTATAAAACAATACAAAAATACATTTAAAACTAAGTGTTAAACCTAAAATCCCCTCTCGGCCTATTGTATGTTACAAATAACATTATAACATTGTTAAGAAAAATAAAACACAGTCCTAACCGTTGGGATTGGAGACTGCAGTGGAGGACCATGTGAACATTGTAAACCAATGACCGCGGGGATAACTATCGAAGCTCTAACTACCACTTGACCACATAGACAGCCTAACCGCGTCGGGGGCATGTGACCAGCTTTTGGAAGCCGATAGTTAGTAAACCGGAACCGTCGGAGGTTGGCCGCAACAGTTATCAGGAAACGGTTAACATGTGACAGGTTCAGTTCATAGTTTGCGAAACTGTCACCATGAGAATATCTGTAACTACCAACTGAAAGGACCTGTTTATATGTAAACAGTTAGCCAGCTTTCCATTAAGAAACCATTTGCAGTTTCCAGGATAACTATGGTTATTTTGGGTTTTTTTAGTGTTATTTTATTTGAAAATTAATGTGATGACCATGACTAGGCCTAAAGGTGTCCCTATGTCAACCAATTCAACCCTAAAAGATAGCTCATTCATGCCTAACTAAGCCTGAGGTTGTTTTTATGCATTTTTAGGCCTATAAAGGCAGTTTTGTTCATTGAAGATAGGAGAGTGGTTTTTGAGTTTTCATGTACAGATTCTAAAGGAATAGAGGCGATTTTGTTTTCAGGATTTCAGGAGCATCGGGAGTCAGATTTGGAAATCGTAAGTGGTGTTGGAAAGATGTTTCAGAGAGCTATCTATCCATTTCACTATGTAACCGACTTCATCTCTCTCATTCCTAATAAAATGGTCACCCATCTTGAAAGTGGACCCAGAGACATTGTCCATTAGGGACGAACTCCGTAATCAATATTGTTGTCTGGTATATCTGTGTTTTCTTTGTTTACACTTCTATTTTGCATCGTAATTATGGTTTATCAGCTGTCGTAAAGTGTTTTGCTCCAACATTTTTCCTCATTTTCCGTGCTTTCGGTTATCATTCAAATCACTAATGGCTAATCAATTCTACATCAGTTTTTATTATATGGTCATATCAGATAATATAATTTGGTATCAGAGCAAGTTTTGTTTGTAGAGTTTGCCATTGAATGTTAACTAGGTCTAAGTCGCAACGAGGAGAAGGAATCCTTGAGCAGATCGATCCAGAGATTGGAAAGCGATGAGTCATTTAGAAATCGACCATGTCAGGACCTGATGAAGGTGAAAACACTGAGACTAAGATGAGTGAGGAACGGTTTCAACAGGTGTTCTTAACTATGCAGTAGATGTTGAGAGAATTGTACGAAGATAAGAAGGCAAGAGATGCAACTTCTTCTTTAAAGGAATCGAAGTAGGGCAAAGGTAAAGGGAAGAATGATAAACCACCTTCACCTCCATCATCTCCATCATCCTCTTCTTCTTCTTCCTCTTCTAGTGCAACATCTGAAACAGGAAAGAAACCTAAGAAGTCATCTCTTTTGAAACTTGATGTTAAATTTGAGTTACCTGTTTATGATGGTGAAATGAATCCTGAAAAGTTAGATAACTGGATAAAGTAGTTAGAAGTGTATTTTCATATTCAGAACATTTCTAAAGATACAACTAAAATTCAGTTAGCTACACTTAGAATGGGGGGAACAACTTTAATCTTGTGGGAAAGAAAAACTCAGTTAGATGTAAAGCAAACAGGAAAATTCATCTCTTCATGGTCTAATTTTTTGAAAGCTCTTAGGAAACAGTTATATCCTTTAGGATACATGCAGCAAGTTGTTATTGATTGGTAGCATCTAAGGCAAAATAAAGGGCAGAGTGTTTAGGAGTTTAATCAGGAGTTAAGAAAGAAAGCATTGGCGCTTGGTATTTCATTGGATACATGTGAAACTTTGTTAAAATACATCGATAGTTAACATTCATATTTGCAGCATACTTTATTAATGTTTAATCTTGATGATTTTGATGAGGTGTGTGTTCAGGCCATACATATTGAATCAGGTGGCAAACCATTCAAGTTGTCATCTTAGTCATCCAAAGAGATGGAAACCAAAGACTCCTGTGACAGTAATGGGAAGAACATTTCGAACAGAAAGAAATTAGTGATCATTCAGAAGGAAAGACCTACTTGTTATCATTACCAGAGAATCGGTCATGATGAATCGAAGTGCTAGAAAATTCATCCAGAACTTAAGCCCAAAAATTTCCTTAAGGCGAAGGATGAAAAGAAGGCCATTGCAGCAGTCCAGCAAGACCTTGGTTCAAATTCAAGTGATGAACGGAAAATAACCGACATGGTTACGATAGGTAAAACTTCTGATACTAGTTCAAGTTCGAAATCTAATGTATCTTCTTCAAACATAAATCCTTCACATGAGGATAAACGAGTTGAACTCTTCCACATAAGGATAACTTCTAAGCATACAAATATTGACACAATGTTTGATAGTGGGTCGCAAGCAAATTTAATATCTAAACATATAGTTAATCAATTGGGATTGGAAATACAGAATCATCCAAGACCATACCCATTAGGTTGGATTAATAAATCAACTCAGATACATGTCAAAAAGCAACGTCAGTTAAAATTTTCAATTACATCTAAGTACATTGTTGAAGTGGAATTATATGTGGTCATAGTAGAATTTTGTGGAGTTGTCTTAGGGAATCCTTATCTTTATGATAGAGATGCAGTATTTTACAGAAGAGAACATAAATATCACCTAAAGAAAGAAGGGGTTGAATTTATTGTTAGGGCACATAAATTCAAATCAAACTTGGATTTAATTGTCTCAAATCAAGTTAAGCAGTTTATAAGTTCAAGTAAATATGTACTCATGGTTATTAAGGAACAACATTAGGTTGATTGTTTGAGATGTGAGATTCAGTTTATAAATCAATTGGTTAAGGTGGTTAATTCTTTTCCAAGAAGTCTTATTCATAAACAAGATAAGCAAGATGATATACATTTAATGTCCTACGCACATCTTCTTAAAGATAGAATGAATCTCAATTCATTCATTCAATTGAATTCTAGAAGTTATCATCATCAATAGTGTATTGCAGGGAATGGTACATGTGAGTCTAATCAGAGACTTGTTTCAGATGGTATGTTTGTTTTTAGTTTTAGAGGTGCAGGTCAGTATTGGGGAAAGTCAGTGTTGCATTTCTTTAGTATTGCATCATCATTTCATGCTTTTAAAAGTAATGAAACCTCTCTTCAAGTGGAGAGGAAGTCTATAAGTTCTCATGACAAAGCGTTTTCAAAAGTAGATCTAAAGTTTCCTTACTAAGGTTTGAAAGCTAATGCATTAACTGAAAGTGTTAGTCAATGGAAATATTAGTTAATAGACATAGTGATTCAAGTAAATCAACAATTAGTTAGATACTTTCAGAATCAAACTAAGTTGCAGCAGTGTTTACATCATAGTTGGATGAGTTCTATGCTGCAAGTTCACGTAGTAGTCAATCAACGGGAAAGTAAATCAAGTCAAGTAATTGATATGAAGTCAAAATCAAATGAGTCTTTGAATATTTCAGTTATTCTAGAAAGTATATTGTTAATACCCATCAGATGTATTGAACAAAGTTCTACAAATATTGTTTTCAAAGATGTTTTTGAATCACTAACTCATGATTCTTCGTGGAAAGAATTCAATTGCCATGTTGATAACAGGTTGTTTGCCCATCGTCGCAAGTTGATCCAAAATGGATCTAGCATGGCCTCTAAGTCTAAAAGGCTTCAAATAGAGGTAAAGGTAGAAAAGGTGCTAATAGCGCAAACTGCATGTAAATCTAAGTTCGGATAAAAAAAATAGGACCAAGTCAAACTTCGGGCCAAAGTGTCAATGGCTACGTCAACAGGACATATGGCAACCTGACAAAGAGTCGCCGGTTTATGGTGATGTCAGCACAGCGGATGATGTGGCAGTCAAAGATTGGCTAAGGCGTTCGATAATGAAGAATAGGATCAAAGGCGGAGGATTGGCCGATCAAAGGAGATCAACGCATTCTACCACTAAACCTAAAAGCAAGTGGATCCGAAATAGTTTAAGGAAAATAAGCTAAACATTCTGAGTTCCAGAAGGAGGGTGGTAAATGGTATTTCGGGCAGGCTTCAGGTGGTAAGTGGTATTGGAAGGGCCTCACCTGATTCCATACACCAGCCGACATGTAGCGCGCCGTAGGAAAGATAAAACTGCTTTTTCAAGCGGGTAATCTCTATGCAAGTAAGCCACCTGAAATGGCTATCAGCCGTTGGATTGGAGATTGTGGATCAACGGTGGAGATTGAGTAGACTGCTTGATATTTCGGGTTTAGTGCAAACCGTCAGATTAAATGGGGAATCAATAGTCAGGATCTAATTGGAGATCGTTGTTATAGACATTTTTGGGCACTGCAACCCCAATCCTAAATGTCCATAAACCAAGGGCTCCTAAGTCCCTAAAAGTGTTGTTCCAACCCCTAAAAGAACAAGGTCAGTTGATCACATCATCTCCCAGAAGTTCTCCATGAAAAACTACTCAGAACTGGTCAGAACTGGGCCATCTCTCCTGATCCATGGACAAAGTGTGTTGCATCCCACCTGAATACACACAGAGGGTGCGATGCATGTTGAAAAGACCTTCTATGGGGTGCGATGGGTGAGAATGGACAAATGGCAGAGGCAGTGTGTGAGGTGGAAAATCATGGAATCTTCCAGAAACTTCTCCTGTGACACTTGCCTCACTGAATTCGCCCAGGGATGAGTAAGAGATCCTCATTCTCCAAGTGGAATCAAGAACTATTAGAGGGAGAACACTAATCAAACCCCAGAAGCTGACTCACCCTCCTTTCAAACATCTATATATGGATCCCTCATCCCAGAGATCCAGAGGCTGGAATTTTGTATCTTGTAAGGAAGTGCTGTTGGTTTCTTGCTACAAAATCATAGTGTTGGGTGATCTAAGCTTTTCATGAGGTGAAGAAGGGCTTCTTGCTGAGAGGATGACGCTGGGTCAGAACAATTGGTTGTAATCCTCCCCTATTCTTTTCTTGATATCAATAAAGCTATTCAAGTTTTCCTCCATGCTCTTGCATATTTCATGATATATGTTTGTGTATGGTCAATATACATCTGATCTTATATTGTTTATGCTAGTAGATCTCTGTTCTCGGATAGTATTGTGCTGCTTTGATTTCATAGGTGCTCTTTGAAGCTGGGCTGACAAGGAAACTAGCGGCAAGGATCTATCAGAAGGGAGAAGAATCAAGTGAGGAACCAAGCGCAAGATTGAGGTTGGTGTCTTCATTCTTCTCTTATCTATTTGTCATAAAGGAATACAAAAGTAGCTTTACTCTGTTTGTTTCTAAGGTTGCTACCACCCTTAGTGGGATTAGCAGTTCTGCATAGACACTATTCCCGGTAACAAAATGGCGACTCTGCTAGGGAGCGACTAGATTGTTTGTTAGTCTATCTTTGTTTCTTTTATAAACTTACAGACGGAGCCTGAAGCCAAGCCAGCTAGCCTTCGAACTGCATTTGTTTTATGAATGCAAAGTAGATCAATGCTGCTTCAGTCAATCTCTGGGTTTTGTTTATGAATTAAACAATCGATCTACAAACAGACTAATTGCCCTGAGTGGTAGCTCTAGTAACCTCCTTAGATCCACCTCTGTGATTTGCATATACTGAACATTTCTTTCTTAGCTTAAATCCCTAAACTGGATTGCAAATTGTGAGTAAAAACTTGTTTAAAGTCATGTACTGGTACCATCACACCCTTCCTTAAAGGCAACCTACTTACATCGCACTTCCCGAGTGCAGTAGGTGCGCTGAAAGTAGAGTTCTCTGTGTAACAGGTGCGCTGGTCAGATAAGGTTAACTTTACCTTAAGGCTTTGGTTTTTCACTCACTGTTTTCAGTCCTATTCTGGAGTTTAGTTGTCTATGGTCAATGTATCACTGTAAAAACCCCCTTCCTTTACATCTTTCCGCCTCTATAGTGTAAAGAACTGTAAGTGTTTTTATGTATTTTGCATCATTTTCGGTTCTCTCTTGCAAAAAAGTAGCATAATCGAGTTGTCGTTCTTTGATCTGAAAGTGTCGTAGCTGTCGTTTTCAGCCATAGAAGACAATACCCTTGCTTTGGTAGTCGATTATACAAGTTACTATTGCATATGATTTGAATTAGTAGTTTTAAAGTGTCGAAAAGCAATTTTTCATTTCGAAATCGCATAGTGTCTCTCTTGCTTTCACTTCATTTTGAAAAGAAATTTGTTGAGTATTGTCGCTTTGGAAATAATTCAAATTTGTGCTTAGCTTTCTTATCATCACATACACTAAGAAAGCTGAAAAACAATACATGCATGTGCATTTGCATTTAGACTGCTTGTCGTTTTGATTTAAGATAGTGCATATAGTGTGTGCTCTATGCTCTATGCTGAAAGAAAATCATCTCTCTTTCCTTAGTAGCTAGGATTTTCATTGTTGAAAAGAAGATTAAACAATTGTTTATCATCTTAGACTGCATTTTAGGAATTGTACATCTACATCATGCGGTGAACCTGAAAGGAAAATTTCTTAAGTAAGATCAACTATAAAATAAATTCAATGAATCTAAAAACGCTTTGGAACCTAACGCACAACATTTAGAAGTCTAGGCTAGAGACGTGTTCCGGCGTCGTAAAACGTGGTAACTGTTGCTTTCATTGTTGGTTGGGTGATTCCTCCACTTTGAGATATATTGGGAGACCACAATAGGCTTTATCCTTTATCCATAGGAAGCCGTGTCTGCCGCCCTATCGATCGCAATGCACTGAACACAACATTCGGGAAGATTGACTGTCGTACCGTAAAAAGTATTCTGCAGTTTTTCGATTGGTTTGGTAATCCCTCTATCTAGACTTCCAGAGCAGTCTCTTTCGTTCCTTTTCAGACTCCTTAAAGGAAAAGGTCCATCTGAGCACTTGTCACTTCAGGCTCATTAAAAATCGAAGGCGACTAGAGTCATCTTTTGTTTTTTCTCAACTCTTAAAAATTGAAAAAACAAGTTGTGTCAAAGCGTCTAAAATTTATTTTAAATGGAATAATTATCACCTTTCCTACGTTGATCTTGAGTTGAGGAAAATGGAATCCACCAACCAAGGGGTTCCTCTTGGAGGAAATCCTAGTCCCTTCTCCTCTTGGGGAGATGTTGGTGCACCCCATATGGCCACATTGTCACTTCCTAGATTGACGATTGGCTTGCCCGTATGGCTTTTCTCAACTTCTATCGTTCAGAATACCGTAACTCCTGAACAGTCAAGTCAGCAACTAAATGATGCCAGAGTCACCCCCCAAACTTCTACTTCGTCTAATTCTTCCTCTCCTCCTTCCTCTTCGCTTGATGAAGCTGGTAAAGCCAAAAATCAAGTAACTGAGAAGAGAAGAAGAAGAAAGAAAAGAAGAAGAAGGAGCCAAAGGCGAAAAGGGGCAACCAGACATCATCTAGTGAAAATCCACACACTGCACCGACCAGGCCTAAATCGCCATGCGTCATTTGCAATGGAGACCACTATCATCGAGATTGTCCTTGCATCCCTCGGATCTTAAGGGACTGGTCTCCTCGTTTGCACAACCCGGTGTCATCAACCTCTGATGATCATGTTGAGAATACACCGTCAACTAGTGAAAGTGAAGTCTCTGGACAAAAAGGGAACCACAGATTTCCTTGTAAACTGTGTGAAGGTGATCACGCCATCCACCGTTGTCCCTTCCTAGACGAGGCTAAAAGAGTTTTGGACGACCGTCCGATTTCACCGGTACAGCTTCCGCCGGGATATAAGAAACTCTTGCCAAGTCCATCACTGGTTGAAAATCCGGCTGACACGCCATTGTGGTCAGCCGAAACATCTATCGTCGAAGACGAACCCTCTGAATCCATACTAGATGAAAGTCAAAAGGTCGAGACGGCAGTTGACCCGGTATTGCCTTCAGAAGATCCATCTTTAGATGATACAATCACCGAGGAAAATAAGAATGACACCGTTCAAATTCTCTTCATAAACACAGACTCCGATGAACATAGGGACAGTCTACCCGTTCCTTTACCGCAGGAAGGAAGTTCATCAGAGTCATACCCGACTGTCTATTCGGTCCCACCTCCAAGCAACCTAGTTGTTTCCTTCAACTAGAATCTACTAGGCAGACCCCGTTTACCGGCTAACATACCATTTCGAATTATTGTACAAGCATACAAAATGGTCATGTCCGGTACCATCATAGATGAAGGGGCGTCTGTGAGTATCCTTTCCTCAATAGCTTGGGAAGCGCTTGGCTCACCATCGCTTCTGACTGAGATGAGAAATCTGACAGGCTTCGACAAAGGAACCAGTCGGCCATTAGGGATCCTTCCAAATGTGCCCATAGCATTGAGAAGGAAAACCATTCACATAAACGTAATGGTAGTCTGAGGACCCTTGGTTTATAATCTACTCCTTGGACGTGACTATATTTATAGCATGGGAGCCATCGTCTCCTCACTCTTTAGAGTAATGTGTTTTTCGCACGAAGGCAGAGTGGTCAAGCTTGTAGACCAACTATCGTTTCCCAGCTCACACATAGCTAATAGTCAAATACCATCCCTGAATGGTCTTTTCACGCAAGGAATGTCTCATCAAATCCCAGTCCGTCCTCCGAGGGAGCGCGAGTGATTTGGAGGATATGACTGAAACCCAGGGGGCATGCACCTTGGCCTGTTTCGACAGGAAAACCTTGGGTATAGGGTAGGTTTCCGCAGAGGATATATGACTGGCTGATGCACCCATCCATTTTGGAAAATGGGATTAGACTGAAATAAGGTATCTCTGTTAAGGTAAGCCTTTCCCGATAGAATAGATGTTTTGTCTGCAAATTGAGGGGTAACCTGGAAAAAGGTAGGCCTTTCCTGATAAAGCAAATGTTTTGTCTGACAAATTGAGGGGTAACCTGGAAACTCTACTTCGTTATACCTGGGGGCATGCAAGCTTTTTGGCGTGCAAGCGAAGAGTGACCATTTATTTTCTTAAATTTATAGGTCCTCCAACCCTTTAAACTCGTAGGATTGGGTGTTTCCTAGCTTGCATAAAGAAAGGATGCAGAGCAAAGCTTCATAAGGTGCAAGCTCCACAAAAATGGCATCTTAGATGAGACATCCGTATTTTACGACTAGATCGAGTAGTTTTATCGTGGAATTCAAGCTCGTTAAAAAATAAACATAAGCAATGAGCAAATGTTTCCCCCAGAGTTTAAGCTCATTAAAAAATGAACTAACCTCTGGTAAATAACCATCGTGAATGCCTTATCGTCAACCTTTGAAGCCTTGGTCATGTTCTCATCATCACCTCCATTTGATTGTTTACCCTTTTGAGGAATAGCTGCGAAAAGTGATACAGTTAGCCATCCTTGTGACACTGTCGTGATTGGAAAATTCCAAACCTTACCTAGAATTAGTTGCTATCCGAAATTATCACTCGTTCCTCAAAAAACGAGTCTCCTTTAAGCTCTTTTCATCTGACTCGTAAAAAATGAAAAGATTGTTGAGAAATTGGCCTCTCCAGCTTGTTAAAGCGACCGAAAGTGCTATCCCTCCTTTAGTTTTTAGTCTTTTTGGACCCGAGGGATTA
Source organism: Pinus tabuliformis (assembly GCA_031772625.1). Classification (NCBI taxonomy): domain Eukaryota; kingdom Viridiplantae; phylum Streptophyta; class Pinopsida; order Pinales; family Pinaceae; genus Pinus; species Pinus tabuliformis. The sequence goes on along the minus strand of CM062818.1, from coordinate 1,420,062,941 downwards.
TTACACAAAAAGATCGAGCGCTTGTCTTGTTCGGCTCGTTAAAATTACCGAAAATTCATCCCTTTCGTATTGTTTTATACTTTTTCAGACCTAAGGGATTATATGACAAAAAAGGAACTATTGGAGTTTCCTTTATGTCCCTTTCAGACTCTCTAAAATTGAAAAGGATCGAGTTGTCTTTGTCGTTAAACTCGTTAAAACCTAATAGCGACAAACTTGTCCTCATAGATAAGACCGAGTTTCACTATCGCTAGACTCGTTAAGACATAGTGATGGGTTTGCCCGAAGGGCAGATTATAGAACAAGCATATGTTATCCTCCTCAAGCTTGAAAAAAATAAAGAGGTATTGGTCAGCAATGACTGGGGAAAAATTGGGAAGAAAACTTGAAAAAACTTTGTTGGTAGCAAGTCGCTCTTGAACATGACACTTTCACTCCGCATCCGAGTCGAGTTGGGTTGTTCCATTCACTGGTCATATCACCATGGTTCCATCACGCCATCCATATTTGGGGTTAATGCTACCAATCCATCATGTCAGTGTCACCGATATGTTCAAGAGAAGTCGATCAGAGAATTCACCTGTGTCTCGCCCACTGCAATACATTCATTCTCCATATTTTCATGACCGCCACCCTAAACCTTGTATCCTCATATCGTTTTCACCTCCATTAAAATAATTTGCTCCGTTCCGTGTCATAGATGTGGGATTCATTAAGGCCCTCCTGTGACAGATCGCTTCTTGTCGACATCAACTCATTATCCAAGAAGTTGATTTAGGAACAACCCTTCCAGTACTTTGAAGCTTGCATGCCTCAATGGCAAGTTTCTCACTTCCGGCGACAGGTTTACATCACTGGCCTTCGACCGAAAGATTTTTCATGGTGTTTGACGCCAAGTCCCTCTTTCACACCATGCGAATTGTACTACAGTACCTTGAGGGTCATCATCATTATCGGTGATTCCTCTCATGCCTGTTAACAGCTTACATCATTGGCTGGTAATCAGGCAATGTCTTTCCATGTTCGACTCCAGAACATCTCTCACATGGATTGACTTGTACTTCGAGTGAAGATCAAACAAGATTGAAGACCCCGGATCTAGTTTCATCCATCCAGGCTGCGAGATACATTCAGGGAAATAAAGACATCCAGTGTACATCATTGCTGCACAGATAATCATCCAACCTAAGGGATGATGGCTCTACCAGAATCATCAGTCTACACTCAGACGATTGTCTGTCCTATGTACATGAAAATGAATTTATAAAGCTGAGCATGGGAATGCCTGACTTAGCCAGGAAATGAAAAATATTATGAAGATAATGTGTTGTATTGTATCTTATTACAGGTCACCTTCCAGCTCGAAAAACTTCGGATCCTCATGATAAAGCATTTCACCCGACATCAAAAATTAATTAACGACCTCATGCTTTAGGGGGCAACTGTTATAGACATTTTTGGGCACTGCAACCCCAATCCTAAATTTCCATAAACCAAGGGCTCCTAATTCCCTAAAAGTGTTTTTCCAACCCCTAAAAGAACAAGGTCAGCTGATCACATCATCTCCCAGAAATTCTCCATGAAAAACTACTCAAAACTAGTCAAAACTGGGCCATCTCTCCTACTCCATGGACAAAGTGCACTGCATCCCACCTGAATACACACAGAGGGTGCGATGCATGTTGAAAAGCCCTTCTATGGGGTGCGATGGGCGAGAATGGACAAATGGCAGAGGCAATGTGCGAGGTGGAAAATCATGCAATCTTCCAGAAACTTCTCCTGTGACACTTGCCTCCCTGAATTCGCCCAGGGATGAGTAAAAGATCCTCATTCTCCAAGTGGAATCAAGAACTATCAGAGGGAGGACACTAATCAAACCCCAGAATCTTACTCACCCTCCTTTCAAACATCTATATATGGATCCCTCATCCCAGAGATCTAGAGGCTGGAATTTTGTATCTTGTAAGGAAGTGTTGTTGGTTTCTTGCTGCAAAATCATAGTGTTGTGTGATCTAATCTTTTCATGAGGTGAATAAGGGCTTCTTGCTGAGAGGATGACGCTGGGTTAGAACAATTGGTTGTAATCCTCCCCTATTCTTTTCTTGATATCAATAAAGCTATTCAAGTTTTCCTCCATGCTCTTGCATATTTTTATGATATATGTTTGTGTATGGTCAATATACATCTGATCTTATATTGTTTATGCTAGTAGATCTCTGTTCTCGGATAGTATTGTGCTGCTTTGATTTCACAGGTGCTCTTTGAAGCTGGGCTAATAAGGAAACTAGCGGTAAGGATCTATCAGAAGGGAGAAGAATCAAGTGAGGAACCAAGCGCAAGATTGAGGTTGGTGTCTTCATTCTTCTCTTATCTATTTGTCATAAAGGAATACAAAAGTAGCTTTACTCTATTTGTTTCTAAGGTTGCTACCACCCTTAGTGGGATTAGCAGTTCTGCATAGACACTATTCCCGGTAACAATCGTTGATCGGGGAAGCTTAAGGGCAGCGGATCATGGAAGCAGTGACCGCCGATAAGCGATATAGCGATAATTCCGATAGCTGATGAGGCACCGATCAGAGTGATCAGAGATCGGAGATCAGGGCGCATTAGAGCAGAGCGGAACAATAGACCATGCAACATTGTAATTTGCGATGGATACGTGGACTCAAAATATTATAGATGCGTGTTGATGATCTTTGAGATCCATATTAATCTATTTTGCAATGTATTTCTGTGTATATTGCATATTGTTTCAGTTTGCTCTGTTTTGGGATTTTGTTATAGAGAAAGGCCAGATGGTGGGGACTACCACACCCGCCGGTTCTTTCGTCTCCAAATCATTTCTATTTTAAACATCATTGTTCCCCACCGTAAGGAAATGATGAAACAAAATGTGTCATGAAAACACGAATGAGAACGCAGAAGAGAGGGAAGAGACGGACAGAAGGGTCCAACACAGAGGAAGACATTTTGGGAACCAAAGAGGATTTGATAACTATCCAGGGGGCCTGGAGGCATTATTCTTATGGACTCGAGGAGTTCGATCCATCTCAGGGTTAAATCCCATTGTTGTGTAGAGACTTGGGGGGAGCTCACACAATGTAATAATTTGAGCCAGTGAGAGGAGAACAGATAGATGCCACCAGAGGTTGGAGGCAATTATTCTCCTTACAAAGTGCCAAGAGCTAAGAACCGAGAGCTGAGAGCCAAGAGTCAAGAGCCAAGAGCCAAGAGCCAAGAGCCGAGAGCCGAGAGCCAGAGCCAAGAGCCAGAGCCGAGAGCCAAGAGCCGAGAGTGAGAGTTGAGAGCCAGAGCTGAGAGCCAAGAGCTGAGAGACATAGCCAGAGAATAGCAAAGAGATCAAATGATCAAGCTATTACTGATGTCGATGTGCGCTGAAGGCAAAAGAAGGAGTTCCAGAGATAGTTAACAGAATTTTGAGGGAGTTGGTGCAAGCTAGAGCTCAAGATAGATTAGAGCACTAATTGGAGTCTAGTCCAAAGAAGCCTAGATCTATCTATAGAGTAAGGACAACCAGGGGTAATATGGTATTATAAGCCCATAGGTACAGTTGTAAACCTATGGAGTTAAGTGTAAAACTTGTAAAAGAAGCATTGCCATAATCCCAAAGAGCCTAGTCGAGTTGATTAGAGCTCAAGGAGACGTAGCCCAAGATATCAGGGTGAACTCCATATTATATTGTTGTCTTATGTTTTTGTTTATTTGATACATTTTACTGTTATGTGTGTTTATATATCAATTTAAGTAAATAAACTTAAGGCAATTAAGCATTTAAAGGCAAACACAAGCATACACCTATTTCAAGTGCTTATTTCCGCAAATTATCAATAATAAGCATAGATCTTGGAAATTGTTTAAGCTTTGGAGTGGGAGAGGTTCTTGTAGGTTGAAAAGAAGCCTTTAGTGCCCATTTCATATCAAGTGGTATCAGAGCCTCAGGATGATTAACCCCACCTTCAAAGAAGGTGATATCAGAGCCCAAGTTATACTAGAGCAAGTGGTATCATGGAGCAGGTGGTATCATGAAGCAGATGGTATCATGATGCAAGTGGTATCAGATCAGGAAGCTTGATTGATAGAGCAATCTATTTGCTTTTTTAACTTGAAAGGTGTTTAAACAGTCAAGGATTGATTGTTTGATTATTTGTAAACTGACTGTTGTTTGAGTTGCAAAGGTTCAGGGAAAGCTATTGATAAGCTAAGTCTAGGAGAGGACAAGAAGGAAGAAGGGTTGAAGGCATTCTCCTTATCCGAAAGGACCTCAAAGCAATCCTTGAACCATAAGAGGTTTGTTGCAAAAGGTTGCTTGAATAAGCTCTTTGTTAATCTTGTTTGAAGTTCTTTTGTTCATTTTGATAATGAAAACCTCTACAAGTGAGTCCTCAAATTCTTCTTTCTTCACAAGATTTTGTGATGAAGACATGAAGCAAGAATAGTTCATCTTGATGGATATGGTGAGAGAAATGTATGAGGATGGAAGGAAGAGCATCATACTATGAGAGCAATTGAATTCCATGAAGGAAGAGAAGCAGTTGCTTTCTGACAAATTGCAGGAAATGAAGAGACAACTTCATATTGCAAATATGAACCTGGAAAGGATGCGTGAGTTGGAGATACAACTCCTTGTTGCCAAAGAAGCCTTAGTCAAGTATCAGCTTGAAGAAGAGGCAAGCAATTCTAGTTTTTCTTCAAGTTCCTCTAAGAATGATTATGTTGGTTCTTTTGAAAAGCATACAAGAGGTATAGGGTCCAAGTTAATGTTAAAAATGGATTATGAAGGAAAAGGATTGGGCAAACATGCACAGGGTATTGTTGAGCCATTAATGGTTGAGGAAAGGCCTGAGTATTTGGGTCTTGGCTATGGACAATCTTATGGAGAAATTTCCAAAGCTGCCATGAAGACAATTGAAACAGTTCCAAAAAGGAGTTTCATTTCAGGTCTTCTACCTCAAAAGTGTAAGGATTGTATTCATGGGGAATGAAATAGCTTGAAACACCATTTCAGGAAGAAGGTTTTCATAAGCATACACTTGAACCAGAGAGTTGTGGAAACTCTGAAACCATTTAAGAAGTTGATGGTGTTTGAAAGGGAGCTACTTATTCATTCAATTCACCTCCTCATGAAGGTAATAAAGGTGAAAAGGAAAGGTATAAATCTGGTTCTAATCATATTCCTTTTGATTATGTAAAGCATGATAAATTTCCATATAAGCATGGGAAAGGAATTTGATGTTCCTTTTGTGGTTTGGATAACCATAATGTTCTATATGTTGGAAGAGAATGGCCACATATAGGAAACTTTTGAAGGAAAGGAAGCAAAAATCCAAAGGACCACTAGACAAGGAAAATCATGCTGTCAAGAAGATGCACATGTGTTGCACTTACTGCCATAAGCAAGGACATATTGCTGCAAAATGTTGGACTCTGAATCGAATAATGCTTCCACAAAACTTGAAGAGGGTGGAAAGAGAGAATGGAAGGAATGGAAAGAAAGATTCCATGAATGATGTGTTTTAGGATGATTCACATGTTGATGCTGATCTGCAGACAAAGGAAGTTCCTTTGAAATGGATTGGTAAGAAATGGTTAGAATTCTTATCCAATTAAGATTGCATGTCTATTGATATAATGCATCTATTTGCATTTCTTTGTTAATGGAATACAAGTTGCAGGGTTTTACCAAGAAGGTGAATGGAAAAGTTGAGCAGGAGACTCACTTTATTGCTACAATGTTATATTCATTTCAGATTCGAAAGTACAGTGTACTTAAGCACAAGTTGAAGAATGAAATGCATGCATAAGCATGATATGCATGAACACAGGGATGTTGATGATTTCCTTGTATTTGAACGTATGTGTAATTAACTTGAAGGGTTGATTGCTTTGTTTTTAAGCATGCATGTAATGTTAGTGTTGACTTGGAAAAAGTTGATTTGGTCTCCAAGATGGAGATAATGATGAAGTGTTTTATCTTTGAAAAAAAATCCTACAATTCTTTTTCTACATGCTTGACTTGAAGGGTCAATTTTTTAAAGACATGTTTTTTGGCTAGTTATCTAGTCAATCATTTGTATGCAGATGTAAGACATGGAGGTAATTCACAAGATGTGAAAATATATTTCTTTTGTTGAAGCAAGAGCTTAGGCCATCCAGTTGTTGTCTATAATTCTGTTGTTCTTGACAATATGTCAAATAGATACAAATGTAAATTTTTGTGAAGAAGATGTAACTTCACATTTGTTTGAGCCACCTTGGATCAATGATCAAGGAAGAGAAGTTAAAACTACCTTCTGTAACCTTCTCAACATGAGTTGTACATGAAGTCAAGGAGGAAGACAGTTCTTAACTGGAGGACCAGCACATCCAGGAAGGAAGTTGTTATAGACATTTTTGTACCTTGCATCACCGAGCATGAAATATCAATAATCTAAGGGATCCAAAGTCCCTAAACATGTTGTTCCTACCCCTAGAGGAACAAGGCCAACTAACCACAACAATTCACAGAAGTTCTCCACCTGAAAACACTCAAAAACAAGCCAATTCTGGATCATGTCAACTGCTCCACTGAGCATCTGCGCTGAATGTCAACTGCAACAAAGGCTACCTGCGCTGAGCGTAACTGGACAAGTGGCAGGCTCATTTCTCAATGTGTCAATGCTCAAGAAGCTTCCAAAATGACACTTGCATCAAGGAATTCGACTGGTGATGAGTAAGAGGTTCCAAATCTCCAAGTGGAAGCAAGAACCTCCAAGTGGACTCAAGAACTAAGAGAGGGAGAGGACACTAGTCAGATTCATACCAGCCTCAAGCTGACTCATCCTCTCTCCAAAATATCTATATATAGATCTCTCCTCCATGAGATCAGGGAGGCAGGAATTTTGTTATTGCAAAGAATTGCTGCTGGTTTGAGACTGGAATCATTGGGTGCTTAATGCTTTGAAGGGAGGTGAAGATAGGAATTCCACTCTGCTGGGAAGGAGATGCTGGATTGGAGCCCTCTGGGTTGTATCTCTTCCTGAACCTTGTTATTTATCAATAAAGCTATCTTGGTTTTCTCCTATATACTGATGTATCTTTGATGTATGATTGCATTAGTGTATTTGATTTATTTCTAATCCTGAATCATTTATGAATATGAATATCTGCCTTTGTGTTGTGTTCTTCTCTTGTCTCAAGTAGCTGTTCTCTTGTCGCAAGTAGCTGTTCTCTTGTGATCTCGCAGGAATCAAGTAGCTATTCTCTTGGACGAGCGAGGAGGCAAGTAGCTGTGAACACACAAAGGAGAAGAGGATCTAGATCGAGGGACAAATGGAAGGCACCGGTAAGTCCATTGATCTCTCTTCTTTCCCATTTCATAAAGGAAGAAACCAGAATAGCTGTCTCTGTTTGTTGCTAAGGCACTGTCACACCTTAGGTGGATAGGATCGTCCTGCACAGGCATTTTTCCCCACAAAAAATTGGCGACTCCACTGGGGACCTTTGTTTTAGTCATTTTATTTGTGTTTACATCATTGTTTACCTCATAGACTTAACAGCAACAATCGAACTGCTTCTGCAAAGTAGACTGTTGCTGCCTTGATCCTTCACTGGATTTTGTCTATGATCTGAACAATGGACTCACAAATGACTTGATGATCCTTTGTGATAGATCTTAGTACCCTCTCAAAGCATCCCTCTGATTATACCTTGCTTGTGTTTCTGATTTGGCCTGAAACAGTTGATTTTTGAGCATTTTGTGACCTAGAACCCAAGGGAAACAGAGTTTCTCCTTCAGCGCAACTGTTGTGAAGGCAGTCTGCATTTCAACGCAGGTCCCGTGAAGGCTACCTGCATTGAATGTCAAACCCACAGTGTTGGACTTGCGCTGAACCAGTTTAGCCTTGTGCAGCTGGAGTTCTCTGCTGTCTGTTGCCCTGTTTTGATCTTTGTTTTTTGCAGCCTTTAACCAGCATATGTACCAGTCTGATAACTCCTTTTCTTTGCTTAGATTCCGCCTCCTTTTGTACAAAAGACTGTGGGTGTTTTTATGTGTTTTTACATCATTTACAGTTTTCCTTTGCATGAGTGAAATAATCACCCTGTAGCCCTTGATTCAGATCTGATTGATTGTGATCTTAGGAGAGAGTTCATTGGCTGTTTGCAGATTGATTATACATTTGCTTTTGCTTATTGGTTTGAGTTTGTCTCTTTTAAGTGTCGAAACAAGCTGTTCATTTCGAAAGTCACAAAGTGTTGTAATCTCTTCTACCCTTGTTGATTTCGAAAAAAGTAAACTTGTTTGTATCTGTCATTTAAAAGAAAATTCAAAGTTGTACAAAAAGCTTTCTTTGTAGGCATCAATACTAAGAAAGCGGAAAACAAACACCTGCATTGTGCATTTGCATTTTAATAAGTTTGCATGCTTGATTTAGGAAGAGTGCATTAGAGTGTGCTGATTGCTCTTTGAGAAAAGATGGTGTCTTTCTTTTCCCTTAGTAGCTAGGATTTTCAAAGTTGAAAAGATATAAAGCTTGCTTATCATCTTTAGACTACATTTAGGAATTTGTATCATACATCTCGTGGTGAACCTTGAAAGACAAACTTCTAAAAAGATCAACTTAAAATAAACTGAATGAACCTAACAACACTTTGCAACATAACGCACAACATAGAGGTCTAGGCTAGAGACGTGTTCCGGCGTCGTTAAGCCTAGTGACTGTCGATCTCGTGGAAGGTGGGTGATTCCTCCTGAGGGACGATAGCGCTAGTACGGATTGTGCTCCCACGTACCGTCGCGTATATATTGGGAGACCCCTATAGGCATATATCCTTTATCCTTAGGAAGCCGTGTCGGCCGCCCTACTGATCGCAATGCAGTGAACACAGCATTCACGAAGATCGACCGCCCGTACCTTAAAAAGTATTCTGCGGTTTTGCGAAAGGTTTGGCACACCCTCTGCCTAGAAGTCCAGAGCAGTTTCTTTTGGCCTTTTTCAGACTCTATAATAGAAAAATTCCATCCGAGCATTTGTCACTTCGGGCTCGTTAAAACATCGAAGGAGACTAGAGTCATCTTTAGCTTTTTCTCGACTCTTTAAAACTGAAAAAGCAAGTTGTGTCTAAAGCGTCGTTAACAATTTATTTTAAACGGAACAATCACCCTTTATTCCCGCGTTGATCTTTGGGTTGAAAAGATGGAGCACACCAACCAAGGAATTCCCCTTGGTGGAAATCCTAGTCCCTTCTCCTCTTGGGGAGATGTTGGTGCGCCCCACATGGCCACTTTGTCACTTCCAGGATTGACAATTGGCCTACCACTCTGGCTCTTTTCAACCAATGTCGTTCAGAACACCATCATTCCTGAACAGTCGAGTCAACAGTTAGATCAGACCAGAGTTTCCCACCAGCCTTCTACTTCATCTTCCTCTCCTCCTTCCTCTTCGCTTGATGGAACTGGTAAAACAAAAAACCGGGTTCCTAAGGAGAAGAAGGAGAAGAAGAAGAAAGAGAAGAAGAAGAAGGAGCCAAAGGCGACTGGGGGCAAACAAGTATCGTCTGACAAAAATCCACACACAGCACTGGCAAGGCCTAAATCACCATGCGTCATATGCAAGGGAGACCACTTCCACAGAGATTGTCCCTGTATCCCTCGGATACTAAGGGACTGGTCTCCCCGTTTGCACAATTCGGTAGCGTCGACCTCTGATAGCCATGTTGACTGCTCACCGTCGACTAGTGGAAGTGAAGCCACAGGACAAAGAGGGAACGCTAGATTTCCCTACAAACCGTGTGAAGGCGATCACGCCATCCACCGTTGTCCCTTCTTAGACGAGGCAAAAAGAGTTCTGGAAGATCGCCCGATTTTACGAGCGCAACTTCCTCCTGGATATCAAAAACTCTTGCCAAGTCCCTCGCTAGTTGAAAACCCGGCTGACCCACCCAGGTGGTCAGCCGAAGCACCTGTCATTGAAGATGAACCGTCTGAATCCATACCTAACGAAAGTCTAAAGGTTGAAATGGCAGTTGACCCGGTTTTGCCTTCAGAGGCTCTATCTTCGAATGGCACCATCACAGAGGAGAATAAAGACGACACCGTCCAAATTCTCTTCATCAGCACTGACTCTGATGATCAAGGGGGGAATGCCACCATTCCTTTATCGCAGGAAGGAAGTTCGTCAGAGCGATATCCGACCGTATACTCGGTCCCACCACCAAGCAACCTGGTTGTGTCCTTTGACTGGAACCAACTAGGCAGACCCCGCTTGCCAGCTAGCATACCATTCAGAATTATCGTCCAAATATACAGAATGGTACTGGCTGGTACAGTTATTGATGAAGGGGCATCTGTGAGTATCCTTTCCTCTATTGCTTGGAAAGCGCTTGGTTCGCCTGCGCTTTTGCCTGAAATGAGAAATCTATCAGGCTTTGATAAGGGAACCAGTCGCCCTTTAGGGATCCTCCCCAATGTGCCCATAACATTGAAAGGGAAGACCGTTCAAATGAACGTGATGGTCATTCAAGGACCCTTGGATTATAACCTACTCCTTGGACGAGACTATATATATTGCATGGAAGCCATCGTCTCCTCACTCTTTAGAGTAATGTGTTTTCCGCACGAAGGAAGAGTGGTCAAGCTCGTAGACCAGCTTTCATTTCCCGGGTCACGCATGGCAAATAGTCATATACCATCCCTAAATGGTCTGTTCACGCAAGAAATGTCTCCACCCCCAGGCCTTCTTCCCGTTGAGTGCGAGTGATTCAGAAAGATGTGACTGGAACCCAGGGGGCATGCATCCTGGTCTGCTTCGGGCAGAGAAAACTTTGGGTATAGAGTAGGTTTCCGCGGGAGAATATGACTAGTCCGTACCCCATCCGTGATTGGAAAAGGGGTTGTTCTAGAATAAGATTCTTTTGTCAAAGTTATGTGTTTGGCGCTCGTTGTCACTCACCTTCGTCTATTTCGGTAGACGTTGCCGAGGAAATGTTTAGTTTGAAAGATTAACAGAACAATCTTTGGGTAACCTGAAAGAGGTAGGCCTCTCCTAGTTAAACGAATGTTTTTCCTGCAAATTGAGGGGTAACCTTGAAACTCTATTTTATGCCTGGGGGCATGCAAACCTTTTGGAGTGCAAGCAAAGAGTGGTTATTTATCTATTTTTTTGGATTAGTCATTTCCGAACTTGCATAAAGAAAGGATTCGGGGCATAGCTTTGTAAGGCGCAAGCTCCATAAAAAATGGAATCTTACGTGAGACATTTCTTATCATATGACTGGATAATACGAGCAGTTTTAGCACACAGTTCATGCTCGTTAAAAAATAAACGCAAGATCCGAGCAGTTTTAGCGCATAGTTCATGCTCGTTAAAAAATAAACATAAGTTTGAGCAGTGTTTTGGCACATTCAAGCTCGTTAAAAAATGAACCCATCTCGGTAAATAACCATTGTGTATGTAACCTTATCTGCCATAAAAGCCTTGGTCGTGTTTACACCATCACCTCCAATTTTCATTTGGCCGATCGTTCACCTCCATCTGATTGTTTACCCATTTTGAGGAATAGCTGCGAAGAGTGATTTCACCTAGCCATCCTTGTGACACTGCCGTGATTGGAGAATTCCAACCTGTACCTGGAATCAGCTGCTAACCCTGTTTATCACTCATTCCTCAAAAGACGAGTCTTCTTTAAGCTCTTTTCAATTGACTCGTAAAATATGACAAGATTGCCGAGTTTTGGCCTTCCAGCTCGTTAAAGCGACCGGAAGTACTATCCCTCCTCTAGATTTTAATCTTTTTGGACCTGAGGGATTATTGCACAAAAAGATCGAGTGCTTGTTTTATTCGGCTCGTTAAAACGATCGAAAACTCATCCCTTCTGTATTGTTTTATACTTTTTCGGACTTAAGGGATTAGATGACGAAAAAGGAATTTTGGAGTTAACTTTATGTACCTTTTCAGACTCTCTAAAAATGAAAAGGACCGAGTTATCCTTGTCATTAGACTCGTTAAAATCAGTAAATAGCGACAAACTTGTCTTTAGACGAGAACGAGTTTCACTATCGCTAGGCTCGTTAAAACATAGTGATGGGCTTGCCCGAAGGGCAGGTTATAGAACAAGCATATGTTATCCTCCTCAAGCTTGACAAAAATAAAGAGGTACTGGTCAGCAATGACTGGGGAAAAATTGGGAGAAACTAAAGAAAACTTTGATGGTAGCAGGTCGCTCTTGAACATGACACTTTTCCTCCGTACCACAATCGGGTTGGGTTGTTTCATTCACCGGTCACATCACCATGGTCTCGCCATACCATCCATACTTGGGGTAATGCTACCAATCCATCGAATCAGTGTCGCCATATGTTCAAGAGAAGTCGTTCAGAAAGAGTCAACCGGGTCCCATCCACTGCCATACATTATCCTTCATCCATTCATGACCGCCACCCTGAATCATATGTCACAGATCGTTTTCACCTCCATCGAAATCATTAGCTCCGTTCCGTGTCACTGATGTGGGATTCATTAAGGCCCTCCTTTGACGGATCGCTTCTTGTCGACATCAGCTCATTATCCAAGAAGTTGATCTAGGAACAACCCCTTCAGTACTTTGAAGCTTGCATGCCTCAATGGCAAGTTTCTCACTTCCGGCGACAGGTATACATCAATGACCTTCGACTAGAAGATTTTGCGTGGTGTTCGACGCCAAGTCCTGTATTCACACCACGTGAATTGTACTGCAGTACCTTGAGGGTCATTATCATTATCGGTGATTCCTCTCACGCTTGTTAACGGTTTACATCATTGACCGGTAATCAAGCGATGTCTTTCCATGTTCGACTTCAGCGCAATTCTCACATGGATCGACTTGTACTTAGAGTGAAGATCGAACGAGTTTGAAGACCCCAGGTCTAGTTTCATCCATCCGGGCTGCGATATATATTCAGGAAAAATAAAGACATTTGACATGTACATCATTGCAGCAGATGATCATCCTACTCAAAGGATGATAATTTCACCAAAATTATCAGTCTACCATCAGACGATTGTCTGTGCTATGTACAAAAATGAATTTATAAAGCTGAGCATGGTAATGCCCGCCTCAGCCAGATCATGAAAGCAGTATGAATCTTAATGTATTGTATTGTATCTTATTACAGGTCTCTTCCCAGCAAATGGATGAACGTCGGACCCTCCTGGATAAAGCATTTCACCCGATAAACGGCCTCATACTTTAGGGGGCAACTGTTATAGACATTTTTGTGCCTTGCATCACCGAGCATGAAACATCAATAATCTAAGGGATCCAATGTCCCTAAACATGTTGTTCCTACCCCTAGAGGAACAAGGCCAACTAACCACAGCAATTCACAGAAGTTCTCCACCTGAAAACACTCAAAAACAAGCCAATTCTGGATCATGTCAACTGCTCCACTGAGCATCTACGCTGAATGTCAACTACTCCACTGTCTACCTGCGTTGAATGTCAACTGCAACAAAGGCTACCTGCGTTGAGCGTAACTGGACAAGTGGCAGGCTCATTTCTCAATGTGTCAATGCTCAGGAAGCTTCCAAAATGACACTTGCATCAAGGAATTCGACTGGTGATGAGTAAGAGGTTCCAAATCTCCAAGTGGAAGCAAGAACCTCCAAGTGGACTCAAGAACTAAGAGAGGGAGAGGACACTAGTCAGATTCATACCAGCCTCAAGCTGACTCATCCTCTCTCCAAAATATCTATATATAGATCTCTCCTCCATGAGATCAGGGAGGCAAGAATTTTGTTATTGCAAAGAATTGCTGCTGGTTTGAGACTGGAATCATTGGGTGCTTAATGCTTTGAAGGGAGGTGAAGATAGGAATTCCACTCTGCTGGGAAGGAGATGCTGGATTGGAGCCCTCTGGGTTGTATCTCTTCCTGAACCTTGTTATTTATCAATAAAGCTATCTTGGTTTTCTCCTATATACTGATGTATCTTTGATGTATGATTGCATTAGTGTATTTGATTTATTTCTAATCCTGAATCATTTATGAATATGAATATCTGCCTTTGTGTTGTGTTCTTCTCTTGTCTCAAGTAGCTATTCTCTTGTCGCAAGTAGCTGTTCTCTTGTGATCTCGCAGGAATCAAGTAGCTGTTCTCTTGGACGAGCGAGGAGGCAAGTAGTTGTGAACACACAAAGGAGAAGAGGATCTAGATCGAGGGACAAACGGAAGGCACTGGTAAGTCCATTGATCTCTCTTCTTTCCCATTTCATAAAGGAAGAAACCAAAATAGCTGTCTCTGTTTGTTGCTAAGGCACTGTCACACCTTAGGTGGATAGGATCGTCCTGCACAGGCATTTTTCCCCACAACAAAAGTGTTCAAAGGCTTTGGTTCAGAGGCACTAGCTATGCAAGGCAAGTGCATGAAGGCTGAAAGAAGAGGGTGTTGTTACTCTCATCTACTGAACAGATTAGTATATCAGTCTTTTGGGGTCAAAAAGATTCCCAATGGGGAGGCATGATCCAAAATGGATCTAGCATGGCCTCTAAGTCTAAAAGGCTTCAAATAGAGGTAAAGGTGGAAAATGTGCTAATAGCTCAAACTGCATGTAAATCTAAGTTTGGATAAATAAAATAGAACCAAGTCAAACTTCAGGCCAAAGAGTCAATGGCTACGTCAACAGGACATGTGGCAACCCAGGAAAGAGTCGCTGGTTTATGGTGATGTCAGCGCAACGGATGATGTGGCAATCGGAGATTGGTTCAGGCCTTCGATAATGAAAAACAAGGTCAAAGGCTAAGGATTGTCTGATCAAAGGAGCTCAACACATTTTACAGCTAAACCTACAAGAAAGCGGATCCAAACTAGTTTATGGAAAATAAGCTAAACCTTTTGAGTTCTGGAAGGAGGACGATAAATGGTATTTCGAGCAGGCTTCAAGAGGTAAGTGGTATTGGAAGGGCCTCACCCAATTCCATACACCAGCTGACACGTAGCGCACCGCAAGAGAGAGAAATCTACTTTTTTGGGCGGGTAATCTCCGTGCAAGTAGGCCACCCGAAATGGTTTTCAGTCGTTGGATTGGAGATCATGGATCAACAGTGGAGATTGAGTGGACTACTTGATGTTTTAGGTTTAGTGCGAACCGTCGGATTAAACGAGGAATCAACGGTCAGGATCTGATCGGAGATCACTGATCAGGGAAGCTTAAGGGTTGCGGATCATGGAATCAGTGACTGTCGATAAGCGATATAACAATAATGCTGATAGCCAATGAGGTGTTGATCGGAGTGATCAGATATCAGAGATCGGGGCGCAACAGAGCAAAGGGGAACAAAAGGCCATGAAAAATTGCGATTTTCGATGGATGCGTGGACCCGAAATATTATAGATGCGGGTTGATGATATTTGAGATCCGAATTAATCTGGTTTGCAATGTATTTCTGTGTATATTGCATATTGTTTAAGTCTGCTCTGTTTTGGGGATTTTGTTACGGAGAAAGGCTAGACGGTGGGGACTATCGCGCCCAATAGTCCTTTCATCTCCAAACCATTTTAAACATCATTTTCCCCACCGTAAGGAAATGATGTAATAAAACGTGTCATGAAAACATGAATGAGAACGCAGAAGAGAGGGAAGAGACGGAGTGAAGGGTCCAACACAGAGGAAGGCATTTTGGGAAATAAAGAGGATTTGGTAACTGTCCAGGGGTCTAGAGGCATTATTCTTGTGGACTCAAGGAGTTCAAGCCATCTCAAGGATAAATCCCATTTTTGTGTAGAGACTTTGGGGGAGCTCACACAATGTAATAATCCGAGCCAGTGAGAGGAGAACAGAGAGACGCCACGAGAGGTTGGAGGTAGTTATTGTCCTTATAAAGAGCCAAGAGTCGAGAGCCAAGAGCCAAGAACCAAGAGCCAAGAGCTAAGAGCCGAGAGTCAAGAGCTGACAGCCAGAGACGACAGCCAGAGCAGAGAGCCAAGAGCCGAGAACCAAAACGAGAGCCAGAGCTGAGACCCAGAGCCAAGAGCCAAGAGCTGAGAGATAGAGCTAGAAAATAGCAAAGAGATCAAATGATCAATCTATTGCTGATGTCGATGTGTGCTGAAGAGAGAAGAAGGAGTTCCAGAGACAGTTAACAGAATTCTGGCGGAGTTGGTGCAAGCTAGAGCTCAAGATAGTTCAGAGCACTAATTGAAGGAGTCTAGTCCAGAGAAGACTAGATCTATCTGTAGAGTAAGGACAGCCAGGGGTAAGATGGTATTCTAAGCCCATAAGTACAATTGTAAACCTATGGAGTTAAGTGTGGAACTTGTAAAAGAAGCATTACCATAGTCCCAAAGAGCCTAGTCGAGTTGATTAGAGCTCAAGGAGACATAGCGCAAGATATCAGGGTGAACTCCATATTATATTATTGTCTTATGTGTTTGTTTATTTTCTACATTTTACTGTTATGTGTGTTTATATATCAGTTTAAGCAAATAAACTTAAGGCAATTAAGTAGTTAAAGGCAAACACAAGCATACACCTATTTCAAGTGCTTATTTCCACAAATTATCAATCATAAGCATAGATCATGGAAATTGTTTAAGCTTTGGAGTGGGAGAGGTTCTTGTAGGTTGACAAGAAGCCTTTAGTGCCCTGTTTTAGATCACAAGTTGGCCATATTGCGGATGGAAGAAACAGGTCACTGAATCAAAAATTATCATGGTCAGCATCATCAGGGTCATCGCATGCAGATGATTGATCAAATGTATTGGTACATCGTCAAGTCAAGATGGAAAGAGAGGGAGTTCTACCCTCATCAAGTAATTGTTTAGCCAAACTTTTGTGGTCCATAAGCTTTCAAGTGGAGAGGAATGATCCAGGAGGATCCATCAATCCGATTGCACAAGTGTTTAAAGTGTCATCATCAATGTTCATGGGTGTTGTTCAGTGTCATTGTCACTTTAGTTCAGCTTCGACAAATCAACAACGTTGGTTATGATCAGGATGTTTAGGTAATGTTCGAAGTTATGGTTCCATGACATTCAGTTGATTGTGTAAAAGGATTCAAGTTAAAATACCTGGTCGATGACATAGTCTTATTGTCATCACCACCAGTGTAAGTTACAAAGATGTGATGGTGATTGTCATGCAATATTGATGAATGTTGCACGAAGACCACAAGGATGTATAAGGGTTGATCGTCGGGTAAAGGCTTCAGTTTCACCGTTGTCACTATGCAGAGTCGACATGAGTCTTGAACAGTTAAATGAAACTCTTTACCTAAGCCTATACCTAAACCCTAACTCCTAAGCTATCTTATTTATATTTGTTTACCCTAAGAATCACAACACTTTAATCCTAAACCCTAATGCCTTATGCTAAAATACCTGACAACCCTCTTGGTCTATGTATAAAACAATACAAAAATACATTCAAAACTAAGTGTTAAACCTAAAATCCCATATTGGCCTATTATATGTTACAAATAACATCATAACATTATTTAAAAAAATAAACACAGTCCTAACCACCAGGCTTGGAGACCGCAGCAGAGGACCATGTGAACACTTTAAACCAATGACCATGGGGATAACTATCAAAGCTCTAACCGCCACTTGACCACACAGATAGCCTAATCATGTCAGGGGCATGTGACGAGCATTTGGAAGCTGACAATTAGTAGACCGGAACCACTGGAGGTTGGCCGCAACAATTATCAGGAAACGGATAACATGTTATAGGTTCAATTCATAGTTTGTGAAACCGTCACCATGAGAATATCCGTAACTGTTGGGTGAAAGGACCTATTCATATGTAAATAGTTAGCCAGCGCACCGTTAAGAAACCATTTGCGGTTTTCAGGATAACTATGGTTATTTTGGGTTTATTTAGTGTTATTTTATTTGAAAACTAATGTGATCACCATGACTAGGCCTAACGGTGTCCCTATGTCAACCAATTCAACCCTAAAAGACAGCTCATTCATGCCTAACTAAGCCTATGGTGATTTTTATGCATTTGCAGGCCTATAAAGGCAGTTTTGTTCATTGAAGACAGGAGAGTGGTTTTTGAGTTTTCATGTGCAGATTCTAGAGGAATAGAGGCTATTTTGTTTTTAGGATTTCAAGAGCATCGAGAATCAGATTTGGAAACTGTAAGCGGTGTTAGAGTTCAGAGAGCTATCTAATGATAGAGGTCAGAATTTCCTGTGTGCAAGTTCAATATGTCCATTTCTCTATAACCGACTTCTTCTCTATCATTCCTAATAAAACAGTCACCCATCTTGAAAGTAGACCTGGAGACGTAGTCCATCAGGGACGAACCCCGTAATCAATATTGTTGTCCGGTATATCTGTGTTTTCATTGTTTACACTTCTTCTTTTCATCTTAATTATGGTTTATTAGCTGTCGTAAAGTGTTTTGCTCTAGCAATTTTCCTCATTTTCCATGCTTTCGGTTATCATTCAAATCACCAATGGCTAATTAATTCTAGATCAGTTGTTAGTATATGGTCATATCAGATCACATAGAATCGCATCTATTGGCCTCAGGAAAATCACCGAGGGGTGTGACTAACCATTACCTGTGACCATGTGACCCCTGGTCGGGGAGTCACACTTCAACATGCAGCCAGAAATGCGACCTCCCCTCAAAGGCGGCCGAGTGACAAAGCTCACAAGATTGTAACTCTCCCTCCACTCTGACTACACAACCTCTTCACTAGAGATGCGACCTAAGGAATATGTATGTCCAACTCTTTACTCACCAAAGACATCTTCTTCGTGGTAAAAGGAAATGGGAATAGGATGGATGCACTATACCAATGCGTAGTCTTGAAAGGTTGAATTTAACATTAACAAACATATAGGTGGGAAGGTTGTCTTAGAGTCACAGTGCCCTCTTGACATGGTAAAACAACAAAACTCCATTTGATACCTGTTGTCCGAATAATAACAGATCTACCTTTGAACCATGTGTGAAATAATAGGCGCATGTTATTATACTCATGCACGAGAATGGTTCCATAAAGCTGGAAATTGAAATATTACCGAGGGGTCAAAGAAGACTTGACAAATTATTCTCAACATAAATATTTTAGGGCTATGAGTGCTTCTTCATTTCTGTTTTAATGTTGTTATGGGAATCAATTATTTTCGATAACAATTGTTTCTTATTTTCTTGATTAAATATGACACCTTATTAAGTGACCATGTGTTTTCAATATATATGTGGATAATATAATTTGTTTTCTTGTAAATCATAGGAGAAAGAAGGAATATGACCTGGAAGAAGGGAACTAGGGTTTCTGCAGAAGCCACACAACTAGGGTTTCAATGAAGAACACAACATCAAGAGGTGATTGGATGTAAGAAAGGCACAATGACACGCAGTGCAACAATTTATGCCTTCTGGGTTTCACAATAGTGTCGGCAATGAGACCTGACACTAGGGTTTCTAAAAACCTTCCCTTTCCTCTTTAAATTCTCTCTGCTATCAGTATGCAATGATCCTCATCATGGTGTCATCGGTTATTGTTGAGATCAATTCAGCATGTACTAAGCAATATGCTTGAGAAATAAGTGGGCAAGCTTAAGAGTCATGAGGGTAGATGAAAGGGCATGAGGGAACGTCAAAGGTCACGGTAGGTGAATGGTCACCTAACCTCTATAAATGTGCCCTCATGCCTCGTTGAATAGGGGACTTTAGCACTTGAGTTGAGACTAGGAATAAATAGTTGATTTATGCTTGAGAGCTAGAGCCACGCAGCTTCTGGCAGCTAGTAGAGTGGATTTTCAGTCAAGCTACGGTTTTGGCATAGGGCAATGGTATGGGCATCCTATGTTCCACTATTGGGTTTTGAACAATTGAGTGATATGTTTTTGAAGTTGCAATGATATTAATAAGATGTTATTTATATTTGGCACTGATTCTCATGCTTACTCATGGTGGTTGTATTAGTTGTCTGATGCTTCACTATATTTGCATATGTGCTTTCATATACACAATATGTTATGGACTGGTACATAGTGGTTGCATGTATGTTCTTCTTTTGAATCTTTGTTTACTTGTTCCTCACCATGTCAGTGACCTATTGTGAACTACTTTGCAATTAACTTCTGCATGTTTCTTTTTAGTGTATGTATGATTGGGTTTTAGCTCACTGATCCCTCTCGTGGCATATTTCTTCTTATTGTTGCTTAGACTTGTTTGTACCTCTTTCTACAATTTTTCAATCTTGGGCTAATTTTGTTTCACTACCTGAGCATTTCATTCTTGTCCCCACTCTGAAACCTTCGCATTTGATAACCAAGAGTGGAAACATTCATGGTGGCAGTCGGGCCCACGTACCGGATGGGGATCCTATCCCAAATGGTGTGAGGTCTAATTGGGACTTCACATCGAGGAGACCCCCTTAGTTGTTGGTGATACATTTCGGCCCATCAATAGGTTCATAGCTTTTCATAGATCAATCCAATTATATAAAAGACAATTTCAACTTTGTGATATGTGGACATGCATAATATGTTGAAAATAGCAACAAGAAATGCTAAAAATAGAAATACTATAAATATCATTTCAGGTACCAGTGTGGAAAATAGCAACAAGGAATGATAAAATAGAAATGTTAAAAATATCATTGCTATAAATAGAATTTCAGGATAGATTCCAATTTTAATTACTCCCTGACTTAAAATTGAGAAATAAAATTCAAATTTGATCTCAGCAGCTATTTGAAAAATAATTAATTAATTCATCTTGAGTTAATTAGTTGGAGAAAATCAAACATGAAGTCTTTGTGAAGACATGCAACAGTTATCCCTTTGATTGAGGAAGTTATCCCTTAATTAAGGAGATAAGGATGAGTTGTATTTGAGTTGTAATTAGTTAGCTTAGTTAACTGAGTTAAGTCCAGATAAATTAGTTACAAATAGTTTGTGGAACTAATTGTGAGTTCAATCAATTAATGCATGCATGCAACTAGTGTTCTCCAGATAACTGAATATTCTCTCATAAATAACTCATGCATGTGAGTTTAGAGAAAGACCCAGTTGAGATTAAAGATAGGGACATTGTACTATCAGTTGGAGGAATTTTCCTATAAAGGAAACTCATCCATGCATAAGGAATTAACTCCTTCAAGATTGCACAGTTATTTCAGAGGTCAGTGTTGTGTGTGAGGTGAGAATCACGCAGGTTGCAGCTGGAGGACCCAGGAGAAACTGTGCAAGGAAATAGGAGGCTTGGAGGACTGAAGGAAGGCATATGTGTTGTCTATTCTATCTATGAGCAGCAGTGAGGGATTATACTGAGAGATGGATAGCTTGTGAGCTAAAGCTTTGTGTCATCCTAAAATATTTCCATTTGTATGATAATACAGATAACGGGGTTTTTAGCTGAGGCTTTCCCTAGAGTATTCTTCTGTGTTTCATGTGTATTGATTCTTCTTCTCTATTATATGTGTTCTATTTGATCTTTCTCAAAATTGATTAAGCTTCCGCAAGTTTTATTGGAAGTAGATTAAGTATTTTTCTTTAGGACATTGCATAATTAGTTTAATCTACGGTGAAATTTCTACATGGTATCAGAGCAAAGGTGATCAAAGCAGAGAACAATATACAAAGAAGGGAGAAGTTTGAAGTTTGAAGTTCTTGATTGTAGGTACAAAATCGATTTCTTATCACATCTCAAAGTTCACCAATGGTGTTCAATGGCTTGAGACTTGGGTATGCCCTCGATGGTAGCTCGAATTACATAGCATGGAAGGATCGCATGGAAGCGGCATTAGAGGACAATGGTTTGAAGGACTTCATTGATCAAGAAGTCCCCAAGCCAGCAGTAGCTAATGCCCAAGAATTGGTGGAATGGAAGAAATGTGTGGCGAGAGCGAGGAGGATTCTTCTAGAGGGAGTTCGAGACCATATTTTCTTGAGTCTCCATGGGAAGGAGACTCTGTTTTCAATGTGGAAGCAATTGAAGGATCTATATCAGAAC
This sequence comes from Pinus tabuliformis, assembly GCA_031772625.1. Classification (NCBI taxonomy): domain Eukaryota; kingdom Viridiplantae; phylum Streptophyta; class Pinopsida; order Pinales; family Pinaceae; genus Pinus; species Pinus tabuliformis. Next base: position 1,420,040,981 of record CM062818.1, on the reverse strand, counting down.
AACAACAACGAGAGGAAGCTGGCGCTGAAGGACAAGCTTCAAAAAATAAAGTGTGAAAAGGGCGACACGATCTCTACATATCTGCAAGCTCACCACCTGCAGAGATGAGCTTGGAAGTGTAGGAATCATGACAGTCGATGATGATATGGTGAGTCTTGCTCTCCTTGGTCTTCCTAAGAGCTAGTAGAGCTACCATGACTTAGTGAACGGAAGAGAGAAACTACCAGTTGGGAATGAGTGTGGTCGGATCTTATGCAGGAGAAGATCAAGAGGAGCACTAGAGATGGTTCTTCATCCAAGGAGGATGAATAAAATTTCGCCTTAACAATTAAGGAAAGGAAAAGGAAGGAGAAGGATTCTCATCCCAAATCGAGTTCTTCTCAGGGAGGGAAGAATATTGACAAATATAAAGTGAGATTCTTTAATTTTCATGAGGTGGGCCATTATGCAACTAATTGTCCATTGAAGAAATCCAAGAAGGGATCCTCGAAAGGATTTGAAGGTGAGGCATTGGCCTCTCGGTTCGAATTGGATTTTACCCTCATCGCATGCATGGTTTCACCAATGATGTGTTGTGGTTGGTTTATTGACAGTGGATCTTCATTTCACATGACCAACGAGAAGAGCTTGTTCAGTACCTTGGAGGAGAAAGACCTCCAGATGCGCATAGAGATGGGTAATGATGAAAGGTATAGTGTTTCATGAGTGGGCACGGTTTCTTTTTAGAGGGAGCATGGAGCTCACATCACCTTGACAGATGTGAAGTATGTGACAGGACTGAAGAAGAACTTGGTATCGATCACGATGTTGGAGGACAAAGGCTATGATGTAGTCTTCAGTAAGGAAAGGTTTTCCTTAGACACATCGCTATGAGACAAGTGAAGTAGATCGGTTCACGAGTCAAGAAATTGTATGCTCTTGAGGTTCAAGATGCATACAAAGCCTTGAGGAGCAAGGAAAATGTTGGAGACTTAGTGGTTGAGAGGGAGAGTACATTAACTCTCAACATGGAGTGCGAGAAGAAGTCTCAAAAAATTGTGTAGGAGCCACAATTGATGAAGCAACTTTAGGAGGTTGTGGAGTAGCCACAACTAGAGAAACAAAGAGGAGACTGAGTGGAGGCATCCACTCATGTAGAGACCTCCAGTAGGGGGGAATTTCGAGCCAAGTGGGCAGAGGGATCACATGCAGCCATACCTCCAGGTGTGAGGTGGGGCGATGTGGAGTGATAGTCCCAAGAAGGTTGAAATAGGCGTAGGATCCTCGAGGTACCCAACCTCTTTGATTAGACCTTGCTACGGGAGCCTCGACAAGGAGTAGTAGGACTAGATGAGTGGGTAGAGATGGATGCAAATGGAATGGCAGAGAGAGCTACAATGTAGGAGTCCCAAGACAGCACAGAGCTAGCAGGCTGCAGCAATGCAAGAGGTAGAGGAGTGTTGCACCAGTGCAGGATGGCATAGAGAGGTGTGCAATAGTGCTAGATGTAGGGAGTTGTTGCAGCAGCACAGAGGTCAGAGAGGGAGCACTTGATAGCAGCAAATAGAGCTTTAGCATTAGAGGGTGTTTCTAGCCCAACAGGGAGGTCAATTAGGAGATTAGTTACTTACTTCTTAGTAACTGAGTTGCAGTGCAACAGTGGGCAACATGATGAGAGGAGGTGCAGTGCAGATGCAATGCTGGGAGAAAGGACCAACAGTAGCATGGATGTAGTGGGAGGGGTCAGTGTGATTAATGCAATCAGAGATCAAAGTGACAGAGGATAGAGTAGTCAAATACTGAAGGGCACAGAGGTGCAGAGTTTTCAGTCGACAGAGGCAATAACAGTCAGAGATTTTGATGACAGAGGCATCATTCTGATTCAGGTTGGATATTTTTTTGTTTCTAGAGTTGTTGGAGTAACAACACTTGGGAGAAGTGTTGCATGCAAAACATTCCAAAGGTTTAGGATCGGGTTCGAGTTGAATTCATTTCTTGTTGAGAGGAAGTGTTGAAAATAGCAACAAGAAATGCTATAAATAGAAATGCTATAAATAGCATTTCAGGTACCAGTGTGGAAAATAGCAACAAGGAATGATAAAATAGAAATGATAAAAGTCGCATTGCTATAAATAACATTTCATGATAGATTCCAATTTTAATTAGTCCCTGAATTAAAATTGACAATTAAAATTTGAATTTGATCTCAACAGTTGTTTGAAAAATAATTAATTAATTCTTCTTGATTTAATTAGTTGGAGAAAATCAAACATGAAGTCTTTGTGAAGACATGAAACAGTTATCCCTTTGATTGAGGAAGTTGCCCCTTAATTAAGGAGATAAGGATGAGTTGTATTTGAGTTGTAATTACTTAGCTTAGTTAACTAAGCTAAGTCTAGTTAAATTAGTTCCAAATAGTTTGTGGAGCTAATTGTGAGTTCTGTCAGTTAATGCATTCATGCATGAAACTAGTGTTCTCTAGATAACTGAATATTCTCTCATAAATAACTCATGCGTGTGAGTTCAGACAAAGACCCAGTTGAGATTAAAGGTAGGGACATTGTACTATCAGTTGGAGGAATTTTCCTATAAAGGAAACTCATCCATGCAGAAGGAATTAACTCCTTCAGGATTGCGCAATTATTTCAGAGGTCAGTGTTATGTATGAGGTGAGAATCACACAGGTTGTAGTTGGAGGACCCAGGAGAAACTGCACAAGGAAATAGGAGGCTTGGAGGACTGAAGGAAGGCATATGTGTTGTCTATTCTATCTATGAGCAACACTGAGGCTTTGTACTGAGAGCTGGATAGCTTGTGAGCTAAAGCTTTGTGTAATCCTAAGATATTTCCACTTATATGATAATATAGATGGTGGGGTTTTTAGCTAAGGCTTTCCCTAGAGTATTCTTCTATGTTTCATGTGTATTGATTCTTATTCTCTGTTATATGTGTTCTGTTTGATCCTGCTCAAAATCGATTAAGCTTCTGCAAGTTTGATTGTAGAAGTAGATTAAGTATTTTGCTTTAGTACATTACATAATCAGTTTAATCTACGGTCAAATTTCTACAGAATAAACATTAAAACCAAATCTAAAACTAACCAAAAAAATATCAAATTAGATACTTGTCAGAATTCATAATAAAAAACATAAAATCGACATAAAATATACAAAAAGCATATGAATAACCTTGTCAATTCTTCTGTTTTGAATTCCAAATTGAGTACCTTTAAATTCTCTCAGTCAATATTGATTAGTACTACCTCCCTACCATGAATTATCTTCAGTGGTCAAGTTTATGATTTCCTTAGTGTCTGATGAAGATGAGAATAGAAAAAGGAAAAAAAAGTAGCACTAAACTTAGAAATCCTTTAGTAACTCTGTGAATATACATTCCCTATGATGCACTAATAAAATTTCCATTCATGAGAGATAAATCAAAATTTTTTAGTATGAATAAAAAGATCTACAATGACTCCAATATTGAAACACTTTGAAAAAATCTTGTCACATTCCTTTCTCAATTGGAACACTACAAATAGTGTTTCCCTTCCCCATTTCAATGAAGGTGCAGAGTAGAAAAATGAACTATGTGTTTCTTTTGCTGCCATTATGAACACTTCCATCTAAAATAACTAGCTATCTAACTAATAACTAGTATTTCAACATATCTTACAATATTCAATTTACCTGTATTTGGAATATCTCACTTCATTGCATTTAATACCCAATAGTATTTCATTTAGAATATTACATTGATAATATTGTAGACCCATTGGTTTATGCAATGCAGAGTGCGGAGGTGCATAGGAAGCTTTCATTGTACAACCTTTTCTATGCACCTCACATTCCACACAATGAGAAAGCTTCTACACAAGATAACATCATAATAGATAAAAGACTATATTTCACCCATTTCAAAAAGATAACATCATTTTCAAGTTTCTAGGTACATGCTTTTGAACACAGAGAAATTGGTTGTTCATTTTTTTAAACAAACATTTACTTGTATTTTTCTTAATACAAAGGCATGAACATACATATATCACAAGGATAAATACAATATATCATTATTCTAACAACCTGTTATGCTCCTATACCAATAGGTGTCATATTTCATGATTGACTTGTTGAGCTCTATAATATGTTCATCCCTTCTTTGTTGCAAAGGTTTTCTATATTATCAAAAAATAAAAAAATGTAAAAAATTTAAAGAGTGTATGCCCTAAAAGAAAAATCAAAGGGTAACAAGAATAAAATGGTCAAAAAAAAGTAGTGAAAGAAATGAACCCCAAATAAAGAAAGACCAGGAAAGTGTGCAAGTCCAAAATGCCACTACTTTTTCATTTTTTGTAATAAGCATTGTTTGCAACTTGTTAATTTATGCTGCAATTGAGGAATGGCCAAATAGCTTAATCTTGGCTAGTTCATATTTGAATTTCTTGTTTTAGAGATAGAGAATAAAAATCTGACCAAACTGTTTAATCTTAGCAGATAAGTAGATAGGTAGAGTAAATAAAAGGGAGCTCAATAGTTAAATCTAAGCCCTTGGATTTAATAAGTGCAGACTTAGGTAGGCTTACCATGAAAAAAAATGAAAGTTGAAAAGGGTTTACTAGTCCAAGTGCACCCAAGTAAAGAAAGAAAAAAATGCTAGGCTAAAGTACGCAGGGTAGGTAGATAGTGTTGTAGAATGATACTTGTGATAGATTATGTCTCTAAAAATGTTAATCTTTATCTCTATTACTAATGCATGGCGAACATTATACTTGATGTAGCTCAAGCAAGACGAGGTTGAATAACTAACTCCCCTTCATACTTTTCCCTAATCATTCACTAATTCCCCCTGAATATTAAGATCTGTTCTTAATATCACTCATAAACCACTCGTTCTGTTTCATAAAGATTGCCTAAGTAAAACCCTATTTTACTTAGGAAAATGGAAAATATTTCTCATATAAACCCCTTTTTCCCTTTAGCCTAAGTTTTAATGTAAAATTTCAAACATTGGCTTAGCGCTTTCATTTCATAAATTCATATTAATGTTTAACTTTTATTATTTTATAAATCCCAAAAAACATTACCCATCCAGTATCGTATTAATATATTACAAAAACCTGACATTTTATACTTATTCCCACCCCCAGTTGAATACGACCATACACATTGTTTAAATAAGAATTAACGATTTCATTGGAAATTCGTTAAATAACGTCCCCACTACACGATAATGGAGTTAATTAACCATTTGGGTTCATTAATAACCTTCCCCGACCAATCAAAATAGCCCCGATGTGATTAAAACGTGGTTTATCGTACTGGCCCCACTGCATAACTCCCCGCCATCTCCAAAGCCCGTCAGCCGTCCGATCGTCTCCCGATCATCCAATGGCCTATATTGATATTGCGACCACCCTAACCACCGAGCATTAACTCGTGGGGATCTGGCAGTTTTCTGCTGTACAAAAGCCATGTGTCGCCCGTTTAACCTACTCGCTCGCCCTCAGCTCAATACCACTCAGCCCCAAAAGCGCTGCGGGCAAAACCACTTACCACCCTTTGCTGATGTCATCCGTTGACGTCATCTGCCATGTCATCCACCATGTCATCTACCACATCACCCACCACATCATCCATCCTTTTGCTGACATCATCCGTCCTTCCCCCTCCGCTAACGTCATCTGCCATATGGCTTACGTCATCCTCCCGGTAAAATGAGAAACCCCACTGACCTTCATTTTGTCAAAAAAAATGGTAAAGAGCCATTTTCTCTATTATACTCTGCATACGGCGCTCCGAGCATTAAAAACTTCCGAGCAAGCAGTTCAGTTGCAAACCAGCACCTGACCACAAAGACACCGACAACAGGGAAAGAAGATCAAAGAGTATCAGATTAGAATTAAAGAGTATCAGATCAGAATTAAAGAGTATCAGTTAAGATAGGCAGTCAGCGTAGAGTTACTGAAGAAGACAGCTGCAAGCCAAATCCTAAGGCCTGCCTCCAGCACATTCAACAAAAACTAGACCAGCACAACATCAGTTATCTTTTTCTATTTTCAAGACTAGCTGTTTCTATTTACTTGTAAACTATTATTAGTCATCCTAGATATTATTTCACAGTTGTTATGAGATATTTGTTGTATAATTTGTTGCATAAATACCCCCTTCATTAGAGTATTGATGGTGGATTCCTAGACTTTGCTGTAATATTGTTCTTTTGGAATAAAGAGCTGTTGGAATCAATTGTTGCATGACCTATTGGATGAAGAATTGAAGTAGAGGACTTGTCACAGACCTCTTGAATCAACCACTGGATCAATAAGTCCACTATATCTTGTGTTTTAAAGTTTTCTTAGTTTATTATATCATCTGTGTTTCAAAATCTAAATGATAAAGAAAAGATTTAATTTCAGAATATGCTTGATTGCACTCTGTTTTCAGTCATTATTGTTCTCTATGTTTTCTTCAGAATTTGGATAAGGAGTGAAATCTTAATTGCTCCTATTTCCTAATTCTTTCATGTTGATTATTTTCTAAATAATACTTAACTGCTCCTTATCAGTAATCATCCAATTTCCCTTTTTAAATAGGTTGAAGGATTCTTAACTACCTTTCACCCAATTTGAGCCCATTCCATCTGTTTCAAGTCTTTATTTGTTCCCTGTTTGACTACCTTGCTCTGTGAAGCCATCCTCTGTTAAGAAACTAAATCCAAAAAGCCATCTTGTTTGACTTCATCTGCCCAATGGACTGAACTACTCTGTCTTACCTCTCTTTTCTATTGAATCTCACCACCCAAACTCAAACAAAACCCTTGAACTTCATAACTAGCCTGATACCTTTAAAAGACAAATCTAAATCATAAAGAGAGAGCCCTCTCTAGATACAGATTGGCTAGATTCTGTATCTAAAAGATTGGTTGGTGGTTACCTCGGCCTCCTTTCCCTTTCTTACAACTTTTTGGAAAACCTGAGCAATAACATTCAATGGCGACTCCACTAGGGACCTGAATAATTGTTTGTTACTATTGTTTATTTCATAAGCTACAGATGGAGCCTGAAGTTAGCCAGGTAGCCTTTGAAATGCTTTTGCTTTGCAATTGCAGAAGTAAATGAATGCTACTTTAGTCTATCTCCGATCTAGCTTATAGATTGGACAGTTGGTTTCAAATACTTGATCAGTTCCTCTTTTCAAAAAAGTCTTTAGGAAAGTTCAAAACTCCCACATCTAAAACCTCCTAGAAGAGACTGTTAAAGTTGTATTGTCAAATCTATTTCAAGAAAAAACCAAAAACACACCTAGAAAACTAGCTTCAGAAAAGATTCATTACACCAGATCAAATCCTGATCCTAATCCCCCACCTGTGTTTGAAAATCCTAATCTGATTCCTAGGATTCTTAGAAGACAAGGGAGCCAAGAAAATTCTGCTAGTTCTCGGCCTCTATACAAATCAAGATCCTGTCCTGTGAGGTGGATCTACCCTAAGGACGAACCTTTTGATAAGTATTTTGAAAACTCTTTATTTGAGACCTTTTTAGAATCTGGGTTAACCCACACAGTTCAAAATCCAATATTCATTGAAAATTTGCAGATTGAAGTTGTTACTTCACACCTTGACATACATTTGCAGAACTCCATTCAATCTAAGCTTACCTCTGAAAGAACACCAAATCTTTCTGTGATTACTACAGCTTCTCCAAGTTCACCATTAGCACCTCAAACTACCCTTTCCAGTCCTCCATCTACAACACACATTCCTATTGTTATCCCTACTCCTCCAGTTGTCACATCTATTTCTACAACCATGGCAAACCGATATACTCCCCTACAGTTACCTGCCAATCCAGGGGCTATGCCCCAAGACTATTAAAGTAAAATCCCTTCTTTTGAAGGTACTGGAACTTACATAGCTCAAAAACATTCCAATAAAATGACCGACTATTTTGAAAGATATGAGGTTGATGTTGATGATGTTAGAATGAAAGTATTTGTTCAAAGTTTAACTGGAGATGTTAGAACCTAGTTTAGAGCTCTCCCTCCAAACAATATCAATGACCCACAAGCTCTTTATCAGACCTTCTTGAACAAATGGGAAAAGAAGAAAGATCCTCTCCACATTTTATCAGAATATGAAAACCTAAGAAGAGGCACATAAGAAACTGTCCAAGATTATTGTACCAAATTCAATAATATCTACAATGCTATTCCTCATAATCTCAGACCTCCTCCAGATTTGGCCTTGATCAAATTCCCTGATGCATTTGATTCTGATATGGCATACCAACTTAGGGAAAGAGCTCCTCGAAACTTAGAAGAGATGCAAAGTATAGCTGTCAGTGTTGAGACCAACCTGATACCTAAACGATCTAGAGCCAGAGCTAAAAGGAGGACGCCTTTCAAAGAAGAACCTTTTACCTTTGAATAGAAATTAGATGCTATTATTAAAAGACTGGATATACTTGGAGATAGAGTAGAAACAATCAAGAAAAAATCCCCTTGGGATGGTCAACCAAGAAATACTAGGAGAAATCCAAATTTCAGGAAGAACCAAAATCCTAACACTAGAAAGACAGGGCCTGACCAAAATATTAGGCCCCCATTTCAAGAAAATTATGCTGAAGCCTCAACTTCTAATGAACCAACAGAAGACACTCAAATTAATCTGATGGGACTCAACAATGAACAACAAGTTTTCTTGACCCAAGAGGATCAGGAGGCTCACATTCTTAAACAATTCCAAACTCAGTCAGGTGAAACATTTGACTTTAGGGAGGGATATGATACAGCCATTTATGAAGTCCACAAACAATACAATCTGAGGAGTAGAAGAATAGATGTCCCTGAAACCAATAAACAGAAAGATACCAAGCAACCTAACAAAGGTAAGATCAGTACCCCCCCTCTACATATTCTTTCTAGAATAGATCCTAACCCTAATAACCCAATTGTTGAAGATGTATCAGATAATCAACCACCCAACAGACAACCTTCCACTTCTATTCTTTCTAAAGGAAAAGTAGGAGAGCCTCTAGAACTTGATTTGGAAGCAACTTCAGCCCATAATCCCACTCCTGAAGAGGAGAGAAATGAAGAAAATCCAGTTGTCCGAAATACAAGAACTCAGACCAAAAAACCTTTCAATCTTGAGACAGAAGTAGGCAAACTAAAGATAGTTGTTCCATTATTAGAATTAGCTAAACATGATGTCTACAAAAGTCAAATCAGTAGATCACTCAAAATTTTTGTGAACGAAGATTCAGTAAATGTTTTAGATAACTAGCCTAAATTGATATTTGGCCCTGGAGTAAATGGAAAAACAATAGAGGGAGAAGTTCCTCCTTTCTATGTAAGTTTAAACATACATGATAAAATACTTCATAATGCCATGTTTGATTCTGGTGCTTCGAATAACTTAATGCCTAAATCTGTAATGGAGAGGTTAGACCTTGACTTCACCAGGCCATATAAAGACCTTTTCTATTTTGATTCAAGTCAGGTCAAATGTTTGGGTTTAATCAAAGACTTATGTGTGTCATTAGTCCAATATCCGGCCAAAACCATCTTAATGGACATAGTAGTCGCTGATATTCCACCAAAGTATGGCATGTTATTGTCTAGATCTTGGGGTGCCAAGCTTTAAGGATCTCTACAGTTAGACATGTCTTACGCTACTATTTCAGTGTTTGGTCAACCCAAGAGACTATACAGAGAAACCTTAATGAAGTATGTAGTAAGTAGTCAAGAGAAACCTCAAAATTTCCCTATCTACTCAGTACATTCAGATATGGATTCTTTTATCCTTTACAATGCTGAAATTGATCCCCCACATGAAATAAAAGTTCTAGCAGATGAAACAGAAAAAATTGCAAATGAAAGGTCTAGTGTCTGAATCCAAGAAATTTTTGAAAATCATGAAACATCAAATAAACCAGAAGAAACTGAAAAACCAGATCTCCCTATTGAACAGATCCCTGAAACTCTAGGTTTATGAACATGAAATCATTTGGTACTTAGAATTTGATGGTTCTGTGAACAAATTAGGAGCAGGAGCAGGAGTCTGGGTGCACAATCTTGAAAACAATCATGCTGAAGGCCATGCCTACAGGTTAAACTTTAGGTGCACTAATAATATGGCTGAATATGAAGCTCTATTGCTAGGTCTTAAATTGGTCAAGAAATTGGGAGCAACTATAGTGTCAGTCCTAGGAGATTCTGATTTAATCATTCAATAGATAAAAGGGAAGTTCTTAACAAATGATCCCAGATTAAGAGTGTACAGAGGAACAGCTATAGAGATCCTCAATACATTTCTAGAAACTCAACTTGCCAAAATCTCGAGAAAACATAACTTGCAAGCTCATAGCCTGGCAATGTTTGCCAGCACCTGTAAATTACCATTTGAACCAAATCATCAATTCACAACTGAAATTAGACACAGGCCAGCCATACCTGATAATGTAAAGAACTGGCAAGTGTTTGACAGTGATAATCAGATCAACAATTTCTTAACCCTAGAAGAATAATTTTCTAGCACTAATGTAGATGGAAATACAATTAGTGAGTTTGATCCAACAAATCACATAGAAACAGAAATTTCAGCAGAAAATGCAACTCAAATGCTTCATCCAATGAAATTTACCAAAAAGGAAATACAGGATCTTAAAGAAATAGATGTTGATGAGATTATTGAAGGAGAATCTGAAGTTATCAATTTGAAAGACAATCATTTTCCCAAAGGATTAACTCCTTTGGAAGATCTCTTTAATTTCAACAATATTCCAAAGAAAACCAAGATGGAACCTCTAAAAGAAAACATTGAAGACTACAACATAGGAACTGAAGAGAATCCAAAAATGGTAAAATTATCCAAATCTTTGCCCCATGATAAAAAACTTAAGTATGTTGAACTGATCAAAGAATTCCAGGATGTTTTTGCCTGGAGCTATGAAGACCTGAAATCTTATGACACCTATGTAATTCAACATACAATACCCCTCAAGGAAAATCAAAAACCATTCAAACAAAAGCTCAAAAGAATCAACCCTGTACTGCTTCCTTTAATTGAAAAAGAAATCAAACGAATGCATGATGGAGGGATAATTGCTCCAATCATATTTTCAGAGTGGGTGTCTAATTTAGTGGCTACCAGGAAGAAAACAGGAGAAATCAGATTATGTGTTGACTTAAGAAATGTAAACAAGGTTTCTATGAAAGACAATTACCCTTTACCTAAGATGGATCATATTTTACAAAGAGTAGTAGGTGCTTCTAGGATTTCACTTTTGGATGGGTTTTCAGGTTATAATCAGATTCTGGTTCATGTTGATGACCAAGAAAAGACTGCATTTACAACACCATGGGGTACATTCAAATATGTCAAAATGCCATTCGGACATAATAATTCAGGGGAAACCTTTCAACGAGCAATGGACATAGCTTTTGCAAAAGAAATTCATGATTTTCTGGTTATATATCTAAATGACCTCACTGTGTTTTCTAGATTAGATCAGCAACATTTAGATCATTCGAGACAAGTGTTTTTAAAATGCAGGAAGTATGGTATTTCATTAAATCCTAAAAAGTCTTTGTTTGGTCTAGAAGAAGGCAAACTGTTAGGCCATATCATCTCCAAAGATGGCGTCAGAATTGATCCTGCTAGAATAGAAGCTATTCTGCGAATACCCCACCTCAGAAATGTCAAAGAACTTCAAGCTTTCCTAGGAAAGATTAACTTTTTAAGAAGATTCATATCTAATTTTGTTGAATTAATTAGATTCCTGAACAATATGTTAAAAAAGGATTCAAAGGTTAAATGGACAGTAGAAGCCAAACAAGCATTTGAAGAAATTAAAATGGCTTTGACCAGAACACCAGTCCTTACAAGTCCAAAGTTTGATAGAGACTTCATAATTTTTTCATTTGCATCAGAACACACTATAGCAGTTGTTTTACTACAAAAAGATGATCAAGGATGTGAAAAACCCATAGCCTTTTTTAGTAAAGCACTTAGAGATGCACCTCTAAATTACAAAATCATGGAAAAATAGGCTTTTGCACTTGTGAAAGCTATTAAAGACATCAGAGTCTATATATTGTACTCCCACATAGTAGCTTATGTACCAAATGCTGTTGTCAAAGACATCTTGACTCAGGATGGAATTGAAGGCAAACGAGCTAAATGGATAGCTAATATATTGGAGTATGATATTGAAATAAAATCTACAAAGCTTATAAAAGGACAGGGATTGGCTAAACTCATGACTGAAACAAACTTTCAAGCCCTAGATATTAATGAACTAGATAATGAACAGGAGATGGTGACTCCACAAATCAGCTAGGCCTTCTTAGAATCACCTTGGTATGCTGATATAACTCATGTATTATTAAACCTGCAGGCTCCTCCAGGGTTATCCAGAACAAAGAAAAGGTTTTTAAAGATGAAAGGTTCAAAATTTTGTATTTTAGATAATGCTCTTTTTTGGAAAAATCATGAAGGTATTCTATTGAATTGTTTAATAAAAGAAGAAGCTGACAAAGTTCTCAAATAATTTCATGCAGGGGACTGCGGTGGACACCTTTACTGGAAATCAACTGCAGACAAAATCCTAAGGGCTAGATTTTACTGGCCAACATTGTTCACTGATGTAAAGAAGTTTGACACTGCTTGCCACAAATGCCAAATTTTTGAAGCAAAAGGAAACTGTTACCCTTACCCTTGAAACCAATTTCCACTAAAAATCCCTTTCAACAATGGGGTTTGGACTTCATTCGAGAAATACACCCTCCCTCTTCTGGCCAACATAAATGGATTCTTACTGCCACAGACTATTTCACCAAATGGATAGAAGCCATTCCTTCTAGACAAGCCAATGATACAGTGATTATAGGATTCTTAGAAACCAACATATTGTCTAAATTTGGCTGTCCTGAAAAGATCATAATCGATAATGTTGTTGCCTTCACGTCCAAAAAAATGATAAATTTCTACAACAAATACCACATCACTTTAGGCCATTCCACAGCCTATTACCCTCAAGGTAATGGTCTAGCTGAATCTTCCAATAAAAGCCTGATTAATATTATTAAGAAATTGTTGGAAGAAAACAAGAAAAACTGGCACAAGAAACTTACAAATGCACTATGGGCAGACAGATTTACTACAAAGAGATCTATTAGAACTGGCCCTTATGAGTTAGTCTATGGCATGGAGGTTATGTTTCCTTCTTCTTTAGGAGTTCCTGTAATGAGATTACTACAAGAAGCTCAGGTGGAACCTAATGACATTCAAAGGAGAAAAAATCATACCATCCATTTGTAGCAGACCAGAGAAGAAGTGCACCAAAGATCCCAAGTGTTACAATAAAAACTCAAGAAAATATTTGATAAAAGGGCCAAAGCAGAAGACTTCTACCTTGGAGACAAAGTTCTAAGGTGGGATTCCAAGAGAGAAGACAAAGGAAAACATGGGAAGTTTGACTTCCTGTGGAAAGGGCCATTTATCATCCAGGCATTGCAAGGGAACAATACTTACTTTCTAAAGAGCCTGGATGGCACAAAAATAGAAGAAGGACCAGTGAATGGTCGAATGCTGAAACATTACTTTGATCCAGTTTTTTAATGTATTCTGACTCTAACATGTACATACTATATCCTTAATAATGTCACAGTTTGGATTGGATAGTAACTTGCTGCAGTTGAAGCCCGAAGAGAAGGCCCTAAGCTTCACAAAATGTGTTGTCATATATACAATAAAGCAACCAGCTGAAGGAGATTTCAGAGCACAGTCTAAGTTACTGAGAAGGCCATCTGACCTATTTTTCTTGACTTTCCACCAGGGAAAGCCATCCCCAAGTGGAGCCACTGTTATGCTCCTACACCAATAGGTGTCATATTTCATGATTGAATTGTTGAGCTTTGTAATATGTTCATCCCTTCCTTGTTGCAAAGGTTTTCCATATTATCAAAAAATCAAAAAATGTAAAAAATGTAAAAAGGGTATGCCCTAAAATAAAAATCAAAGGGTAAAAATAATAAAATGGTCAAAAAAAAGAAGTGAAAGAAATGAACCCCAAATAAAGAAAGACTAGGGAAGTGTGCAAGTCCAAAATGCCACTACTTTTTAATTTTCTATAATAAGCATTGTGTGCAGCTTGTTAATTTATGCTGCAATTGATGAATGGCCAAACAGCTTAATCTTGACTAGTTCATATTTGAATTTCTTGTTTTAGAGATAGAGAATAAAAATCTGACCAAACTGTTTAATCTTGGCAGATAAGTATATAGGTAGAGTAAATAAAAAGGAACTCAACATTTAAATCTGAGCCCTTGGATGTAATAAGTGCAGACTTACGTAGGCTTACCATGAAAATAAAAGGAAAGTTGAAAAGGGTTTGCTAGTCCAAGTGCACCCAAGTAAAGAAAGGAAAAAATGCGAGGCTAAAGTAGGCAGGGTAGGTAGATGGTGTTGCATAATGATACTTGTGATAGATTATGTCTTTAAAAATGTTAATCTTTATCTCTATCACTAGTGCATGGCGGACATTACACTTGATGCAGCTTAAGCAAGACGAGGTTGAATAACTAACTCCCCTTCATACTTTTCCCTAATCATTCACTAATTCCCCCTAAATATTAAGATTTGTTCTTAATATCACTCATAAACCACTCATTCCATTTCATAAAGATTGCCTAAGTAAAACCCTATTTTACTTAGGAAAATGACAAATATTTCTCATATAAACCCTTTTTTCCATATAGCCTAAGTTTTAATGTAAAATTTCAAGCATTGGCTTAGCACTTTCATTTCATAAATTCATATTAATCTTTAACTTTTATTATTTTATAAATCCCAGAAAACATTACCCATCTGATATTGTATTAATATATTACAAAAACCTGACATTTTATACATATTCCTACCCCCGGTCGAATACGACCATACACACTGTTTAAATAAAAATTAACGATTTCATTGGAAATTCGTTAAATAACGTCCCCGCTACGCGATAATGGAGTTAATTAACCATTTGGGTTAATTAATAACCTTCCCCGACCAATCAAAATAGCCACGATGTGATTAAAACGCGGTTTATCATACCAGCCCCACTACTTAACTCCCCGCCATCTCCAAAGCTCATCAACAGTCTGATCGTCTCCCGATCATCCAATGGCCTATATTGATATCGTGACCACCCTAACCATCGAGCATTAACTTGCGGGGGCCCGGCATTTTTCTTCCGTACAAAAGCCACGTGTCACCCGTTTAACCTACTTGCTTGCCCTCAGCTCAATACCACTCAACCCCAAAAGCAGTGCGGGAAAAACTACTTACCACCCTTTGCTGACATCATTCGCTGACATCATCTGCTAACATCATCTGCCACGTCATCCACCACATCACCCGCCACGTCATCTGTCCTTTTGCTGACATCATCTGTCCTTCCCCCTCCGCTGAGGTCATTCGCCGTACGGCTTACGTCATCCTCCCGATTAAATGAGAAACCCTGCCGACCTTCGTTTTGTCAAAAAAAAATAGTAAAGAGCCATTTTCTCTATTATACTCTGCATACGGTGCTCTGGGCATTAAAAACTTCCGAGCAAGTAGTTCAGTTGCAAACCGGCACCCGACCACAAAGACACCGACAACAGGGAAAGCAAATCAAAGAGTATCAGATCAGAATTAAAGAGTATCAGTTAAGATAGGCAGTCAGCGCAGAGTTACTGAAGAAGACAACTGCAAGCCGAATCCTAAGGCCTGCCTCCAACACATTCAACAAAAACCGGACTAGAACAACATCAGTTATCTTTTTCTATTTTCAAGACTAGCTGTTTCTATTTACTTGTAAACTATTATTAGTCATCCTAGATATTATCTCACAACTGTTATGAGATATTTGTTGTATAATTTGTTGCATAAATACCCCCTTCATTAGAGTATTAATGGTGGATTCCTAGTCTTTGCTGTAATATTGCTTTTTTGGAATAAAGAGCTGTTGGAATCAACTGTTGCATGACCTACTGGATGAAGAATTGAAGCAGAGGACTTGTCACAGACCTCTTGAATCAACCACTGGATCAATAAGTCCACTATATCTTGTGTTTTAAAGTTTTCTTAGTTTATTATATCATCTGGGTTTCAAAATCTAAATGATAAAGAAAAGATTTAATTTTAGAATATGCTTGATTGCACTATGTTTTCAGTCATTATTGTTCTCTATGTTTTCTTCAGAATTTGGATAAGTAGTGAGATCTTAATTGCTCCTGTTTCCTAATTCTTTCATGTTGATTCTTTGCTAAAGAATACTTAACCTCTCCTTATCATTAATCATCCAATTTTCCTCTTTAAATAGGTTGAAGGATTCTTAACTACCCTTCACCCAATTTGAGCCCATTCCATCTATTTCAAGTCTTTATTTGTTCCCTATTTGACTACCTTGCTCTGTGAAGCCATCCTTTATTAAGAAACTCAATATAGAAATCCATCTTCTTTAACTCCATCAACCCAATGGACTGAACTACTCTGTCTTACCTCTCTGTTCTATTGAATCTCACCACCCAAACTCAAACAAAACCCTTGAACTTCATAACTAGCCTAATACCTTAAAAAACAAAGCTAAATCATAAAGAGAGAGCCCTCTCTGGATACAGATTGGCTAGATTCTGTATCTAAAAGATTGGTCAGTGGTTACCTCGGCCTCCTTTCCCTTTCTTACAACTTTTTGGAAAACCTGAGTGATAACACAACCTATACACACTATCTATGTATTATACACACACACACACACAAATATACACATCGTTGCAGCTTACTCGAAATATAAGATCTTGTGATAGTCCCAATCACATTACTTCTAGAACTGGTTTCCTTCAAACGACTGTCCAAATTTCCAATTAGAGGGAGCCATGTTGTAAGAAGTAACCATTCTGCCATCACTGGAGGTGACTTGGAAAAACAGTAAAATAATTTCACAATTTTTTTAAGTGTGGAATTGTGGGAGTGTGGAGGAAGCACAATGAAGGCATGTTGAATTGTGTAGTTTGGGAGTTATTCCCACAACCCCTAGGCTACTAAGTTTGTGAGAAGTTGACCCACAAAATTGGTTTTTGGGAAATGTTCCCAAGAAGTGGGTTTTGTACCCAAAGTTGTGCATGGAAACCAAGTCAAGAAAATCTTTTTTTATTCATGGATGGATGAGGGGAACCCTTGATGGGCTAAGGGGCACCTAGGGCATCATTATGTGGCTAAATAAAATGGAAGAAATCTCTTTTCTAATGTTAGTTTGGGTTTTATCAAATAAAGTTAAGTTTTCTTGTATTTAAGTGATGCCCCTTAAGGGCCTATTGTTACCCTCATAGTAATTATAAGTAGAGGAGAGGTTGTTATCATTTGTAGAACATATCAAGAGCATTAATCAAAGTGAAAACTAGTATGAAGAGCCACAGAACTAAGGAGAAAACCTAGAGAGTGGAGAAATACATGTTTGTTTTTGTTTTCCTAAGTTCTGGATTGGATGAGTAGGTGGAGTTGTTCGATGTATGATTTGGATGAGGTTCTAGGAACATGTTGAAGGGTAAATGTCTATGAATAGGATTGAAAAAGGTCTAGCTCTTATAAGAGGGTTGAGACCCCTATAATGTGTGTTTAGGAGGGTTGTAATGCCTAGTATGTTGCAGGCGTAAGGGTCACATATCCTCAAGGATCAACACAGAGGGTTCAATCCCTAGACGTGAGGTTTGTGCATGTGTTTGGAGGTTTGTATAGGCCAAATTAGGGCATACCTATGGCTGGTAAAAGAGCCCTCAAAGAGTGTCAAATACCTCAGTAGTTTATGCATAGAATTGTGACCTTCAAAGCTTCTAGAGGAGGTGTCTTTAGAGGTAAACGATTGATTTTTAAGTGATTTATGCTAGGTTGATGTAGTGGTTTAAGTCTGGTTTTTGGAAAACAATATACAAGCCCTAAGTATATTGATAGAGGGTAGTCTTATCACTATTGTGAGGGATGGTTTTTTGATCCCCAGTTCAAAGATTTCATGTGTGGAAAACCAATGATAAGAGAGTTGTTTGTTGATCCTTATATCTATTATCTTTGAAGGAGAAAAGAGGATTATGTTTGACCTATTAGTGATGCCCTAAGTTTAGTAAATTTAGTAAGGGATTCATTGGTGTAAGGGAAAATGATTTGTGTTCCCTAGTTCAGTGAATGCAAGGAGGCATATCAATGATAAGAGCATTGATTATGCAAGCCCTAGATCTATCATTCTTTGAGTATCCAATAGATAGTAAGAGGGAAGATTTGATGTTCCCTAAGTACATTGGTTGATGTCCTAAATCAATTATGGGTGGGCAAGTTGTTTGTACCCCTATTATTAGCTAACATATGTGACAATTTATTGATGTGAGGGATGTTATTTGAGTGCCCTAATACAATGAATAAGAAGTTGATTTATCATTTTTAAGAGGGAAACCTTTTATTCCCAAAGTTCTATGATATTTGGTGTGTAAATTCATAGATGTTTGGGCTACCTAGAAGCCCTAAGTTATGTCATCCTTGGAGCAGTCAAGAGACAATGAGGGGGAAGTTCGTTGAAGTCCCTATGTGTAGCATACTTTAATGGAGAAATTGTTTTATTAGAGGGAAGACGTTGAAGTGCCCAAGAGAATGCATCTTCAAGTAGTAAGAGGAATACTAGAGGGTAGATCTGTGAGCTTGGTTTTTGTCATTTGACAAATAACTAGAAGCATTTTGAAGTCACAGAATTCTTCTAAAAAACATAAGAGGGGGAAAAGGACTTGCCAAAAGTTTTAAAGGTACATGGACTAAAAGGGTTGAGTTGAGCACTCCTTTACTAAGTAAGTCAAGTGTACTCTGTTTAGGGTAGATTGGTAGTCATAAGCAATTGACTCCAATCCCTAGTTTTCCTTGTATCAAGGCCAATTGTAAGGGCCATGATCCGTATTATGAGAGCCCTATGTTTGTTCTATTAAAGTTCTAATATAACAAGTTCTAGGTTGAAATATTATATTGTGCACTAGATTGTTTGTGGTGAAGTAAAATTATGAGTGTGGACACAAACAATTCCTCTAGCCCGATAATGGGTCTAGCCACAACTGATACATTCTATGAATATTTACTTAGGTTAGAACCAATTAAGAGGGCCTACCTCTTAGTACGCTTATCCTGATTGATGATGACCTTGATTGCTCACTCCAGCGATCTCTCGTTTCCTTCTTCGAACACCTGAAACAAGTGAAGAAAAGCAAAAAACAACCATGATAATAGGCAAATTGTAATTCAACCTACTTAACAAGTCAAGAAACATTAAGCCATTAACATGTGAGATGACACATTATGAATCAAAAGGAGATTACAACCATTTTCTTGACATTGTCATTCTCCTCCGACAAAACCAGGTTCCCACACACTTCCGTTAGCATTCAATAATGGCCTTAACAATGATAGTTTTAAGGCTCTTCCCTTTAGGATTCACACTAAACAAAATTCACAATTCTCCCTCACACAACTAGAGAGGTACAACTATGAATAGGTTGATGTTTACTCCAAACTTAATTAGCACTAGCACACCAACATTAACACTTAAACACTAGCTTGTGCTTGGGAAAAATGGAGGTTTATATAGCATGAATGGATGGGAGATGGTTCCTCTTCTCATGGGATAAGGTCTTATCTCTTGAGGTAGTTCCATCCTTATAGGAGAAAGGAGTGCAAACTAACATGCTCGACTCCGTCCGACTCAATCATTTACCAAACTTCCATTACGAAGCTTATAGAGCTGGAAGCTTCAGCTCCTTATTTAAAAAAATTTCCAAAAGAGGATCAACGTGACTGAAACAAAGCTTAGTCACTCTGGTCAGCACTAGGGATAGTGTTAATCCCTACATATCGGTGCAAGGAGGACAAAGGTCATTAGTGCCAGTCTTGTAAACTGGGAAAAATAGAAGATTTTTGGGAAATGGTGAAAAAGGGAATTATTTTGCTCATGAAGAGGGACACAATGGGAGTTTCTTCATGAAGGGAAAGCATGTATGGTTTAATGTAGAGGTCCTCCAAGATCAAGGGATGAGGAGAACAGGGACAGTGAAAAAATGTTGTGTAACAGATGCCCCTAAAGCATGAAGGCCGAACTAGAGTGAGGGATGAAATGCTTTATGAATAAGTGCAAGGAACCAAAGTCTGTCATTGGAAAACCTGCAAGAAAGTAGAGATACATATACATAACTGAAAACTCTATCAAATGATACATGAATAGTGGTATGGACGCAACCATCCAGAGAATGATCATGTAAATGGATCCAGGCATGGGCGCAGCCATCCGATAAAGAGGATCATATCGAAACCAAGGTATGGTCGCAACCATCCATCTAAGAGAGACATGTATATCAACATAATTATCTCACATCACTTCGTAACCTAGAATTTTGTAATCTGAGCCTAGGGTCTTGTACTTCAACAAGACCCGATCAAGGTACAAATTCTAACATGTGAATAGATGTGTTGACATTGAACATGCTAGAAAGTCGGTTGATTACCAATTAATGATGTAAATTGTTAACAAGCGCAAGAGAAACCACAAATAATGACAATGGTCCTCAAGGTACTATCAGCATAATCCATAGAATGTGAATAGAAGAACTGAAGTTGAACACCTATGAAATCACTCAATCGAAAGCCAATGATGTGAACTTGTTGTCGAGTGAAAAGAACTTGTCGTTAGGGCATGCAAGCTCTAAGGTACTGGAAGGTAGTCTCTCGATCAACTTCCCGAATAATGAGTTGAAATCGATAGGAAGTGACCATGTTGGAGGAGGGCCATAATGTATCCCACATAATCGACACGAGACAAAGGGATGCAAAATGGTTTTGGATGATACAGAGAATCAGATGTAAGTCTAATTGCAAAAGGACAACTCTTGAACATATCAGTGACATGACTAGAAGTTTGGCAGATTTTGGATCCATAGGATCGGTGGTCATGATGATGTGACATAGATCAAATGGAAGGAAAAAATGAACAACCCAACCCAGGGAGGTCAATGATACAAAGGAGGATATCCCATCCCGATACGAAGCAGAAAATGTCATGTTCAAGAGTGAGCTTCTGATACAACTGATTAGATTTCCAAATTTTTCCCCACCATTCCTGGCAAGTACCCAAATTATTTTTTAATCGCAAGCTTGAAGGGGATAGCATATGCTTGCACTGTAAGTTTATCCTTCAGACGAATTTGACCTAGTAAGTTTAACAAGCCCTAGGAAGGAGAAGCCCATGTTCGTCATGGTGATGAATCTAATGTCATTTAATATTTTAACGAGTTCGACAAAGGTGCAACTCGGTATCTTTTTCATATTTAGAGACTTTGAAAAAGACATGGAAAAGAAAAAATCCATATGGTCACTTTTTCATACATTTATGTCTCTCGGGCCCGAAAAGGTAGAAAATGATACTTGAGAGAACTGCTTGACCATTTTAGTCAAGGAGTACCTTTTTCGTAAATAGTGCATCCCAGCCCGAAAAAGGGGTAAACGTATACTCGATAAATGATGTTTTTCATCCTTTAATGAATTCAAAATGACAAGAACTCGACAATCTTTTCGTGTTTAAAGGGTTGGAAAAGAGCTTGAAAGCGAACCCCTATTTTATTATCTTTTATGAGTCAAAAGGGAAAAATATTGGGCAATCTTTTCATATGATTTTATGAGTCGAGAAAAGAGTTGAAATGTGACTCAGCATCATCATTGAACATCCATCACCTGTCGCTATGCAAAAAAGGTAAAGTGCATTATCCAATTCTTAAGGAAAAATAGGTCAAAACATTTACAAAACCTAATACTTCGTGAAAAACTAAATAAAAGGGAGGAAAAGTAGATATTTTTTACCATTTACTATTTTAACTTGTTGTGAAAGACTTTTCACCCACTTTTGCCCTAATTTTTCCAGAGCAGATTGCGAGGGCTCCGGGAGGTCATTCGCTGAGCCGCCAGTTACAGGTAAGAGCCTATCAGCCGGATGAATTGTTCTTGCAGACAAGACTGACCTCCCTAGTATCTATGGATATCTAGCGACAAGCAAACCAAACAAATTATATCTTTCTCTAAATATGCAATTTATAAATAAAGGTTAATAGGTGTTTTTAGGCCTACCTCGGGTCTAGTGCTAGTTTGTGGAAGCCACGCTCCGTTGATCCAAATGAGCTCCCTTTTAAAGAATCTACAAACACAAACAAGCACACATATTAAACAGCACCTATATAACCAATATAATAAAGCATATTTATCATGATGATCAAGGAATTCATGAAATAAATCATAGAAGACAATTTATTGCGAAAAATGAATCTGATTGTATTAACTTTAATCAAAGAAGAACTTTACAACCTTGGTGCCTTGATGTTGTACAAGCTCCTCCCAAGTTCCAACAGGAATCTCCCCTACTTTGACAAGTTTCACTCTCTTCCCAATGAAGCCAAAAGGTATGTAATCTCTCCTCTCAAGCTTAACTAGGAAGTCTAAATTCCAACAGCATTTACCCTAAAAAATGTTCATCTTTCAACCTCTCTAGCAACCAGCCAAATGTCTCAATTTATAGAGCAGAGGAGGGAAGTTACCAGGTCCACCTTCAAAGGGATAAGTCCTCCTTCAAAGGGATTAACTCCTCTCATCAAGGGGTTAGCTCCTTTAGTTATGGGATGCATGAACCACCTAGGAGCGAACCAACCACGTCAAGATTCCTTCTAGAAGCGTCCAGAATTAACCCAAAGTGAGTTTTTAAGAATAAACTTGCGCCTTTTTGACTTTTACAGGGGTCCGCACCCACTCCTTTAGAGACAGAGCGGGCAGGTCCACAGGTAACATGACCAAGGGGTGCGGGACCGGAGGTAATGGTAAGAGAAAGTGTGGAACCAGAGTTTTATTTATTTTCAAGGTCTTTCTCTCATTTTTAAAGCTTGACATGAAGAGTGGAGGTTTGAGACTTGCTAAGGAGGACAGCATGAGTGGTGATAGACTCACATTGACTGCAAATAGTCATGGTGACAATATTTTGTGTAACAGATTGCCCCCTAAAGTGCAAAGTCTGTAGTAGATGAGGATTTCATTTATCATCTAAGAAGAGTGAAGTACTTTATCATTTCAAGGATCATCTTGTGGAGAGCCTGGTTGGAACCTGTAAAAACATTCAATACAAAATATATATATGAGATCATATCATCGCTGAGGTAGGCATTCCCATACTCAGATAAAAAATGACTAGAAAACTAACTAACTGCTCTGATATAGGAATGATCTTGTAATACATCACAAGTATAGACACATGTAGACACAGTATGGGTGCAACCATCTGTTTATGAATAGTCTACTGTATAATGAATACAAAATTCCTTGTAGCCTGGATAGTGGAAACTAGATCCAGGGTCTTCATTTCTACTTCCCAAAATAGTACGATTCTATCCATGTGAATGAATGTGTCGAAGTCGAACATGGTAGAAACTACTTGATTACTAGTCAATGATGCAAACTGTTAACAAGTGTGAGAGAAACCACCATTAATGTCAATGGCTCTCAAAGTACTCAGTACAATCCATGAAATGTGAATAGATGTGTTGATGTCGAACATGTCATGGAATCCTTTTGTCGAAGGTCAATGATGCAACCTATCATCGAAGGCGAGAAACCTGCCATTGAGACATGCAGATCGCAAGGTACTAACGATTTCTAGATCATCTTTCTAGATAATGAGCTAAAGTCGATAGAAAGCGATCCGTTATAGGCAAGCCCACAACACGAAATCATAGATCAAGTTTGAAGAAATATAGTTGCAAGGACTGACTCAGGGATGGTCAATATGGATGACAGATATTTTGCAGATGAATGGTTTATTTGCACTGACCTCTTGAACACATAACGACACAGCAGATGGTTTGGTGACAATTGACCCAAAGCTAATACCCAGAAACCGGCTGAAGACTTTCAATATGGTTTGATTAACTGTTAGGCAAAGGATTTCCCAACCCAGGTGAACAAAAAGTGTCATGTTCAAGAGTGGTTAAATGCTTTTTTGAGACACAAAGTATGACAAACAGGTTCATTTTTCTCTCTTTTCCCCCACCATTTCTGGCAAGTACCTCTTTATTTTTGACAAGCTTGAGGAGGATAACATTTGCTTGATTATAAGCTCATCCTTCAGATTAGTCCAACTTAGTTTAAATTCAAACCCTAAGAAGGAGTGGTCCGTTCCTATTTTTAATTGAACAGGTCCTTTACTGTTAAATTTTAATGAGTCCAGTATAGGAGAAACTTGGCGTTTTTCAATTTTATGGAGTCTGAAAAAACTTAAGAAAACTCCATGGTTTTCCTTTTTAGTAAATTTGTGTCTCACAAGCCCGAAAAAGTATAAAATAATACTTGATAGAACCACTTGACCATTATAATCAAGAAGTACTTTTCATAATTAGTGCCTCTGTTCCGAAAAAGTAAAAAAGCGATCAATGACACATTGTTTTATAACCAATATCGAATTTGAAACGACAAAAATCCGGCAATCTTTTCATGTTTTTACGATCAGAAAAGAGCTGTAAGTGGAATGTCTTTTTAATTCCATTTTAACAAGCTTAAAAATAAAAACTCGGCAATCTTTTCATATTTTAGGAGTCAAAAAAGAGCTTAAAGGTGACTCTAATGTTTTTTGTCGAAAATGATCAATTTTGCCTAAAAAAATATGTTATCCTGCACAAAAACTCAAACATTGCTCATACCTGTTTAAAATAAATAAAAATGCTTCAAAAGTTACCTCTTTAAAGTGAAAAATAAACAAATTAAAAATTCATTTATTCAAAAAAGCTTATAAAAAGGGCTTTTGTAAATTTATTTTTACCGTTTGACTTCAGAGTGAGAAAAGAGAGCTTTTGGTAAGAAACTTCTCGTGAAGATTGCAGAAAATCTGTCCGTTGGAATTGAACACTGTCACCTCCAGGTAATCCACATCATCCTACTCTTGCATTCCATCTGTTTGAAATTTGTTTTTAGGGTTTTATTTTGATTTTTAGGAAATATTTAGGTTAAAAGACCGCGCGCGGGGGTCCGCAGGTGTAGTATAGGAAACTTGCGGACCCCGACTTTTTCGTAAAAGGAAAAAAGTCAGGGGCCGTCACCTGCTGTTAAGGCAGAGTGCAGACCTACACACTGTCTCTAACCCAGAGAGTGCGGTCCCCGTGGCATAGGTTTTCAAACTTAAATTTTTCAAATTTTGCCCAAAAACTTTGATTTAAGATATTCTAATCCAGCTTTTCTTTGAATGTAGTTAGTCCTCGGTACTTGAGCCTATGTATTTGGACCAAAGTATCTCGACAGACGTGTTGATCCCTAGTTTCTAAGTTGATGGTATTGGATTTCTATGGTTTGGCCCTTGGTATTGAGCAAGGCCTAAGGCTATATAAGGAGAAGAAGATCATTAGGCAAAGACATCTTGAAAAGGTTTGAATATCTGAAGAAGAAAGAGATCTGGTATGCAGGTTCTGGGTTGCTTGATCTAAGCTAAGGAGAGATCACTTCGGTTGATGGAAGACTAGATCTAAGGATAGATCGGGATCTAATGATTTGAAATGCACTATTATGATATGGTTGATTATGCGTATTTCTAGCTCTGCATACTGACGCAATGTTATGTTCTGGGTCTAACTGATGTCTGGTACAGCTGCAAGTTGAGAGAATTTATTTTTAGATCTGTACGCAGGTTGGCTTCGGTAAAAGCGCGTGTACACGCTGGTTTCTCTCATTGAAGTAGCGTATATCTTTTGGAGCTTGATTTTTGGGTTACAGTTGGATCTGACTGTTATTGCAGAGTTCTGTAGTCTGCTCTGTGTTCTGGTAACTGGTGTTTGACAGGATTTCAGTGGTTCAGTGATTGATGATGCTAGTATTAGATGTTTTGTGCTTCAATGATTTGTTGTGAAAGTTGAATGAATTGTGGTCTTCAGATTGTAACGTTGTGCTTCAGGAATATCCAGTCTGAAAATGTATGAAAGGTGGTACCTGAAAGAAAGAAGATTGTAGGCCAGCACCTACGTACTAGTATCTTGGCTAGTACAAGAGCAAAGGGGGTTGGAGCTCCCTTCCAAGGAAGTTTGGAGAACGAGAGAAGGTTGTAGCCTTCTGCAGGTTGTAGCCTGCGTACTGGTATAAGGCTGCACCAGTACAAAATGATTGTAAACTGAAGTTTCATATTAAAGAAAGATAGAGACGACTTGCAGCAGGTGGTTTTCACCCACATTGGGTTTCCACCTTATATCATGGTGTTCATGTGTGTGGTTTTTGTGTGATCTGTTCTACTGCATCTGTTTACTCTTAATATGGTGAATAATGTCCTTATGCACTTAACTGAAGATAAACTGACTGAATTATAAGATTTCTGGTTATACGCTGTTTTCCTTCGACACAGTTGCGTGTACACGCTGGTTAACTTAACTAAAGTAGCGTATATGTTTCTGAGCATTGAAAAAGTTTTATAGTTCTGATAATACTGATTCACCCCCCCTCTCAGTATTATTTCCAACAATTGGTATCAGAGCGGGTCCTTCAGAGAAGCTTGACCGCTTGAAGGTAGATCGATCATCATGAGCAACTACGAGAAAGAAGCATCAATCAGGCCACCGGTTTTTGATGGGACAAACTTCAATTATTGGAAGGTAAGAGTTACTGCATATCTTCAATCTCTTGGTACAGAAGTTTGGAACATCGTAGAAACAGGCTACACTTTTCCTTCAGCTACTCCTACAGATCCAGCCGAGAAAAAGAAATATGAAACAAATGCGAAAGCAGTCAATACTCTATTAGGATGCATCTCTCAATCAGAATTCATGAAGGTAATGCACTATAAATCTGCAAAAGAAATATGGGACAAAATGGTCACGAGCTATGAAGGAGACGATCAGGTAAAGCGTGCTAAACTTCAAACTCTCAGGATTAAGTATGAGACTCTCAGAATGTATAATGATGAAAGTGTGGCTAACTACTTCCTTAGGGTAGATGAGATTGTGAATTGCATGCAAAACTTGGGTGAAGAAATAAAAGAGGCTATTGTGGTTGAAAAGATTCTAAGATCTTTGTCCCCCAAGTTTGAATCTAAAGTATCTGCCATAGAAGAAAAGGAAAATTTGCAAATTCTTACTATGTCTCAGCTTCACGGAATTCTAACCGCTTATGAAATGAGAAAGGGAGGTCCATCAGACAGAAGAGAAGCTGCCTTCAAGGCTTCAGGCAAAGAAGAGTATTATGAAGCAAGTCACCTGCCAGAAGATGAAGAAGAGGAATCAAACTTCGTCAGAAATCTTCAAAGGGGTTCTGGAAGGTTCAGAGGTAAGTTACCTTTTAAATGCTTTGCTTGTGGAAGAGTAGGTCATTATGCTGCCAAATGTCCTCACAAAGATAAGAATGACAAGGGAAAGGAACCTGTTAAATGGAACAAGAAACAATATGAAAAGAAGAAAAGCTACTACACTCATGAAGATAGTGATGGATTTTCAAATAGTGATGAAGATGAACAAGGTAATAGATATAAACTTTTAATGGCCTTTGAAGATGATGCCTACATGGATGCTATAGATGTAGATGGCTTTTATGAAGAAATGAAAGATCTCAAAGTTTGTTTAGAAGAGAAGAGTGCTATTATTGATTCTCTACAATGTCAACTAGCTGAAAAGGAAAAACATCTTGAAAAATTGGAATGTGAGATTGTTTGTCTTAGAAAGGAGATTGAGAAAACCAAAGCAATTAATCTTAAGTTTGTTAAAGGATCTGAAACCTTGGATGAGATTATCAATGTGCAGCGATCTCCTCTGATCAAGACAGGTCTTGGATATAATGGAGAAACATCTCAAGCCTCTACCTCTAAAAGTTATCTTGATGCAGCAAGGAGAAGCGAGCAAAGGCCAAATAAAAGTCATCAGGTGAATCAGGGACAGTTTACCTCAAGAACAAATAAAGACCATCAAGAAATTCGGGGACAAACTGCCTTAAACAGAAGCCACAATCAGCCACAGGTAAAATCTTCCCAATTTGCTCCAAGAATGAATAGAAGCTACAATCGGTTGGATGATAGATCTGATTATCGCAGAAGTTTCTTTAATGGCCAATGCTTTTCTTGCCATAACTTCGGTCACAAAGCAGCTCAATGTGTTGCCTACAAAACGATCATGACTAGAGAAGCTCAAAAACAAGGGAGAATGACTGGAACCATGAAAAGGACTTATAACAACTTTTCGGTTCTTGAAAATGAAGTTGAATGCTCTATTTGTAATAACTTTGGTCATGAAGACTCTGAATGCAGGAGCAGGTTCCGGAAGACAACTCAGAAGGAACAAACCTCAAATGTTAGAACATGGAGAATAAAAGAATCACAACCAGAAAGATGTGGGATAGCCTTTTATGCAGAAGGTCAAGAAAGTCTATGGTACATTGACAGCGGATGTTCGAAGCATATGACAGGGGACAAAGAAAAGCTTGAGTCATATACCGCATTAGAAAAGGGGAAGAAAGTTTCTTTCGGGAACGATATCTCTGCAGCCATAAAAGGAAAAGGTGTTGCTCCGTTGAAAGAGGAGGTCAAAGCAGGAAATGTTTTATATGTTGATGGATTGAAGCATAATCTTCTGAGTGTCAGTCAGATGTGCGATCAAGGAACTGAGGTAATATTTAGATCAAATGGATGTTGTGTTCGCGATCTTGATACAGGTAAAACAGTGATCAAAGGAAGAAGGACTCCAAATAATCTATATATCTTTGAGGAAAGACAACAATGCTACTTAAGCAAGGATGATGAACATTGGCTATGGCATCGGAGGTTGGGGCATCTAAGCTTTTCACAAATAAGGAAAGCATGCAAATATCAGGCAGTTCGTGGTCTTCCAGATATCAAAATTCCAGACAATACCATATGCAAATCTTGTCAGTTTGGAAAGCAAACCAGAACTAACTTTCCAGAAAAGGAAGGATCAGCTAGCATGCCTCTCGAGCTAGTCCATACAGATGTATGTGGTCCATTTAGGAAGAGGACACCTCGAGGAGAAGAATATCTGATATTATTCATTAATGATTTCTCCAGATTTGTTTGGTTAGGGCTCATGAAGCACAAAGATGAAGCATTCGAAAAATTCAAATCTTTCAAAGCCTTGGTTGAAAATGAATCAGGACACAAAATTAAGTGCCTCAGATCTGACAGAGGTGGGGAGTTTACCTCAAACGAATTTTTCGATTTCTGTGAAGAACATGGGATAAGAAGAGAATTCTCTACAGCTAGAACTCCTCAGCAAAATGGGGTTGTGGAAAGAATGAACAGAACAATCCAACAAATGGCTCGTGCTATGCTTGATGAATCAGGTACTCCCACAACCTTCTGGGGTGAAGCTGCACATGCTGCGGTTATTATTCTTAACAAAACAAATGTCCGAGTAAACAGCACTCAAACACCTCATGAGCTCTGGAGTGGTGAGACTCCTTCGGTGAAGCACTTCAAAATCTTTGGGAGCAAATGTTATATTAAGAATACTGATGAGCAACTTGGCAAACTTGAACCAAGAGCAGATGAGGGCATTCTTCTTGGTTACTCTCCACATAGCAAAGCATACAAGTGCTACAATAAAAGACTTGGCAAAATTGTTGACAGCATTGATGTAGTGGTTGATGAGAAGGGATATATTCCTAGGCAAGTCCATCATGAAGACATTGAAGAAGATGAAGGCTACCCTCAAAGACGGAAAGATGAAGAAGAAGAACCTCAAGAAGAAGAAGAACATCAAGAAGAACTAGAAGAGCAAACAAGATTAGAAGAGAAGACTCCATCCAGATATGTTCAAAAGAATCATCCGGAATCTCAGATTGTGGGGAAGAAAGAAGCAGGAGTACAAACAAGAAGGACACTTGCAGAAGCTTCAAGCTATTTGGCATTACTCTCCTCCACTGAACCACAAAATGTGAAAGAGGCATGCAAAGATGAATGTTGGGTCAAAGCAATGGATGAAGAACTTGAGCAGATCGAAAAGAACAACACTTGGGAATTAGTTCCTAGACCAAAAGATAAGAATGTAATAGGAACAAAATGGGTCTTCAAGAATAAATTGAATGAAAATGGAGAAGTAATTAGGAACAAGGCCAGACTTGTTTGTAAAGGGTATGCACAGCAAGAAGGAATAGATTTTGAAGAGACCTTTGCTCCTGTAGCAAGACTTGAGGCCATCCGAATGTTCCTTGCTCTTTCAAGCTTTCAAAACTTCAAGGTATTTCAAATGGACGTGAAATCAGCCTTTCTGAATGGAGACTTAGAAGAAGAAGTATATATTGAACAGCCAGATGGTTTCATTCTTGGGAATGATCCAAACCTTGTATGCAGATTGAAAAAGGCTCTCTATGGACTCAAACAAGCTCCAAGGGCTTGGTACTATCGGTTGGACAAATATCTTCACCAACAAGGCTTTTCAAAAGGATCAGCAGATAGCAATCTCTATATAAAAGTTGAAAATAACAAATTGCTAATTCTTGTTGTTTATGTAGATGATATTATCTTTGGCAGCAATGAAGAGACTATGAGTCAAAACTTTGCCTCGGTTATGCAGAAAGAATTCGAAATGTCACTACTTGGAGAATTGACATATTTTCTTGGATTGCAAATTCAACAAAATAAAGGAGGTATCTTCTTGTCTCAAACCAAATACCTCAAGCAGATCTTGAAGAAGTATGGCATGGAAGAGTCAAAGCCAGTATGTACACCCATGGTTACAGGATGCAGCCTCAGTGCAAATGATGAATCAGCAGCAGTTCACCAACCCACTTATAGATCCATGATTGGGAGTTTGCTCTATTTGACAGGTACCCGACCAGATATTACACATGCAGTAGGAATTGTTGGAAGATTTCAAGCCAACCCAAAGGAAACTCATCTTCAGGCAGTCAAAAGAATCTTCAAGTATCTTCAAGGGACCCAAAACTATGGCTTATGGTATCCTAGAAATACAGATCTCACTCTTCATGCTTACACAGATGCAGATTGGGCTGGAAGTGTGGATGATAGGAAAAGCACAAGTGGTGGTGTTTTCTTCATGGGTTCCAGATTAGTATCTTGGTTCAGCAAGAAACAGAGTTCAATTGCCTTATCTACAGCTGAAGCAAAATATGTGGCTGCGGCATCTTGTTGCACACAACTTCTTTGGATGATGCAGACCTTGCAGGACTTTCAAATCACTTGCACTCCACTAGTCTCTATCTTATGTGATAATACAAGTGCAATCAGCATTTCAAAGAATCCAGTCATGCACTCAAAGACCAAGCACATACCAATCAAGTACCATTTTCTTCGGGAACAAGTGCTTGAGCAGAAGGTCAAGTTGGAGTATGTTCCTTCTAAGGAACAAGTTGCTGATATTCTCACAAAACCACTGCCCAGGGAAACTTTTGAATATCTCAGACAAAAGCTGGGAGTAGTTGATGCTTCATCCTGCTGTTGAAGCTTGTCTGTTCTACAGAAAAGTTGGTATACGCAAGTTACGTAAGAGATATACGCGTATATACGCCGATTTATGCTGGGAAAGTCGCGTGTATGGTGTACGCTTGTTTCAGAGAGTATATCCGCGTACATACGCTGTTTTGTGCAGGATAAATCGCGTATATGGAGTTCTGAACAGAAAGGGCAAACTCTGGTTTGAAAAGGTCTGAAATGGGTATGTCAGAATCCTTCAGACACAGTTTCAGGGGGTGCAGCAGGCACATGTTCAGGGGGGGCAGCTTAAAAGTCTCATAAAGCATTGTTGGCATTTAGATGTTTTGGTTGTTGGTTCCAGGAGAAGGAGCTCAGAAAGAAATCCTGGTTGCTAATCTAAAAGATATTTATCAGATGCTGTTGGTGACTTTCATAAGTCTTGGTCTAGATCTGTTGTCTCTATGTCATGTATCTCTTTTGTGATATCTCTTTTATGGTGTCAAGGTCATGTAACGGCCTATGTTGGGTTCCCCACTATGCCTGGGATGAATGATGTAATATAATTGGTTGTTTCTGATGTGTCCCCTCTTGGTAGGGAGTATGGATGTATGTATTGAATCTTTTGGTGATAGGAAGGTCCCTTATGGTTTATAAGTCTTGGTTCTTGTTGAAGAACATCGTTTGCAGATCTGGCCTACAGTCAGGGGGAGCATGATTCAGCACAGCCAAGTAGAGGTATCAGCATGTACTCAGGGGGAGCACAGCCCTTTGCCCTTGATGACAAAGGGGGAGAATGATTCTAAGGATCTTGAGGTTGCCATCAAGTCCAAAGGGGGAGATTGTTGGCATTTTGGCACAGGTGTGGCGCTTTGATACAGATGTTGTCCTTGATGGCAACTCTCTTTGATGACAGATCTCCGTTCAGACTACAGAATGAAGAGAAATCTCATATACGCAGGTTAATCAAGTCCAAGTTGCGTATACACGCAGTCTATATGCATACTAAGTCGCGTATACGCAGGTTATATATATAAGGAGACGCGTATGCACGCAGATATATGAACAGAAAAGGGCGTATATGTCGGGAAGCTTCCCTTTGGTCCATGGTAGTTAGTCCTCGGTACTTGAGCCTATGTATTTGGACCAAAGTATCTCGACAGACGTGTTGATCCCTAGTTTCTAAGTTGATGGTATTGGATTTCTATGGTTTGGCCCTTGGTATTGAGCAAGGCCTAAGGCTATATAAGGAGAAGAAGATCATTAGGCAAAGACATCTTGAAAAGGTTTGAATATCTGAAGAAGAAAGAGATCTGGTATGCAGGTTCTGGGTTGCTTGATCTAAGCTAAGGAGAGATCACTTCGGTTGATGGAAGACTAGATCTAAGGATAGATCGGGATCTAATGATTTGAAATGCACTATTATGATATGGTTGATTATGCGTATTTCTAGCTCTGCATACTGACGCAATGTTATGTTCTGGGTCTAACTGATGTCTGGTACAGCTGCAAGTTGAGAGAATTTATTTTTAGATCTGTACGCAGGTTGGCTTCGGTAAAAGCGCGTGTACACGCTGGTTTCTCTCATTGAAGTAGCGTATATCTTTTGGAGCTTGATTTTTGGGTTACAGTTGGATCTGACTGTTATTGCAGAGTTCTGTAGTCTGCTCTGTGTTCTGGTAACTGGTGTTTGACAGGATTTCAGTGGTTCAGTGATTGATGATGCTAGTATTAGATGTTTTGTGCTTCAATGATTTGTTGTGAAAGTTGAATGAATTGTGGTCTTCAGATTGTAACGTTGTGCTTCAGGAATATCCAGTCTGAAAATGTATGAAAGGTGGTACCTGAAAGAAAGAAGATTGTAGGCCAGCACCTACGTACTAGTATCTTGGCTAGTACAAGAGCAAAGGGGGTTGGAGCTCCCTTCCAAGGAAGTTTGGAGAACGAGAGAAGGTTGTAGCCTTCTGCAGGTTGTAGCCTGCGTACTGGTATAAGGCTGCACCAGTACAAAATGATTGTAAACTGAAGTTTCATATTAAAGAAAGATAGAGACGACTTGCAGCAGGTGGTTTTCACCCACATTGGGTTTCCACCTTATATCATGGTGTTCATGTGTGTGGTTTTTGTGTGATCTGTTCTACTGCATCTGTTTACTCTTAATATGGTGAATAATGTCCTTATGCACTTAACTGAAGATAAACTGACTGAATTATAAGATTTCTGGTTATACGCTGTTTTCCTTCGACACAGTTGCGTGTACACGCTGGTTAACTTAACTAAAGTAGCGTATATGTTTCTGAGCATTGAAAAAGTTTTATAGTTCTGATAATACTGATTCACCCCCCTCTCAGTATTATTTCCAACAATTGGTATCAGAGCGGGTCCTTCAGAGAAGCTTGACCGCTTGAAGGTAGATCGATCATCATGAGCAACTACGAGAAAGAAGCATCAATCAGGCCACCGGTTTTTGATGGGACAAACTTCAATTATTGGAAGGTAAGAGTTACTGCATATCTTCAATCTCTTGGTACAGAAGTTTGGAACATCGTAGAAACAGGCTACACTTTTCCTTCAGCTACTCCTACAGATCCAGCCGAGAAAAAGAAATATGAAACAAATGCGAAAGCAGTCAATACTCTATTAGGATGCATCTCTCAATCAGAATTCATGAAGGTAATGCACTATAAATCTGCAAAAGAAATATGGGACAAAATGGTCACGAGCTATGAAGGAGACGATCAGGTAAAGCGTGCTAAACTTCAAACTCTCAGGATTAAGTATGAGACTCTCAGAATGTATAATGATGAAAGTGTGGCTAACTACTTCCTTAGGGTAGATGAGATTGTGAATTGCATGCAAAACTTGGGTGAAGAAATAAAAGAGGCTATTGTGGTTGAAAAGATTCTAAGATCTTTGTCCCCCAAGTTTGAATCTAAAGTATCTGCCATAGAAGAAAAGGAAAATTTGCAAATTCTTACTATGTCTCAGCTTCACATAATTCTAACCACTTATGAAATGAGAAAGGGAGGTCCATCAGACAGAAGAGAAGCTGCCTTCAAGGCTTCAGGCAAAGAAGAGTATTATGAAGCAAGTCACCTGCCAGAAGATGAAGAAGAGGAATCAAACTTCGTCAGAAATCTTCAAAGGGGTTCTGGAAGGTTCAGAGGTAAGTTACCTTTTAAATGCTTTGCTTGTGGAAGAGTAGGTCATTATGCTGCCAAATGTCCTCATAAAGATAAGAATGACAAGGGAAAGGAACCTGTTAAATGGAACAAGAAACAATATGAAAAGAAGAAAAGCTACTACACTCATGAAGATAGTGATGGATTTTCAAATAGTGATGAAGATGAACAAGGTAATAGATATAAACTTTTAATGGCCTTTGAAGATGATGCCTACATGGATGCTATAGATGTAGATGGCTTTTATGAAGAAATGAAAGATCTCAAAGTTTGTTTAGAAGAGAAGAGTGCTATTATTGATTCTCTACAATGTCAACTAGCTGAAAAGGAAAAACATCTTGAAAAATTGGAATGTGAGATTGTTTGTCTTAGAAAGGAGATTGAGAAAACCAAAGCAATTAATCTTAAGTTTGTTAAAGGATCTGAAACCTTGGATGAGATTATCAATGTGCAGCGATCTCCTCTGATCAAGACAGGTCTTGGATATAATGGAGAAACATCTCAAGCCTCTACCTCTAAAAGTTATCTTGATGCAGCAAGGAGAAGCGAGCAAAGGCCAAATAAAAGTCATCAGGTGAATCAAGGACAGTTTACCTCAAGAACAAATAAAGACCATCAAGAAATTCGGGGACAAACTGCCTTAAACAGAAGCCACAATCAGCCACAGGTAAAATCTTCCCAATTTGCTCCAAGAATGAATAGAAGCTACAATCGGTTGGATGATAGATCTGATTATCGCAGAAGTTTCTTTAATGGCCAATGCTTTTCTTGCCATAACTTCGGTCACAAAGCAGCTCAATGTGTTGCCTACAAAACGATCATGACTAGAGAAGCTCAAAAACAAGGGAGAATGACTGGAACCATGAAAAGGACTTATAACAACTTTTCGGTTCTTGAAAATGAAGTTGAATGCTCTATTTGTAATAACTTTGGTCATGAAGACTCTGAATGCAGGAGCAGGTTCCGGAAGACAACTCAGAAGGAACAAACCTCAAATGTTAGAACATGGAGAATAAAAGAATCACAACCAGAAAGATGTGGGATAGCCTTTTATGCAGAAGGTCAAGAAAGTCTATGGTACATTGACAGTGGATGTTCGAAGCATATGACAGGGGACAAAGAAAAGCTTGAGTCATATACCGCATTAGAAAAGGGGAAGAAAGTTTCTTTCGGGAACGATATCTCTGCAGCCATAAAAGGAAAAGGTGTTGCTCCGTTGAAAGAGGAGGTCAAAGCAGGAAATGTTTTATATGTTGATGGATTGAAGCATAATCTTCTGAGTGTCAGTCAGATGTGCGATCAAGGAACTGAGGTAATATTTAGATCAAATGGATGTTGTGTTCGCGATCTTGATACAGGTAAAACAGTGATCAAAGGAAGAAGGACTCCAAATAATCTATATATCTTTGAGGAAAGACAACAATGCTACTTAAGCAAGGATGATGAACATTGGCTATGGCATCGGAGGTTGGGGCATCTAAGCTTTTCACAAATAAGGAAAGCATGCAAATATCAGGCAGTTCGTGGTCTTCCAGATATCAAAATTCCAGACAATACCATATGCAAATCTTGTCAGTTTGGAAAGCAAACCAGAACTAACTTTCCAGAAAAGGAAGGATCAGCTAGCATGCCTCTCGAGCTAGTCCATACAGATGTATGTGGTCCATTTAGGAAGAGGACACCTCGAGGAGAAGAATATCTGATATTATTCATTAATGATTTCTCCAGATTTGTTTGGTTAGGGCTCATGAAGCACAAAGATGAAGCATTCGAAAAATTCAAATCTTTCAAAGCCTTGGTTGAAAATGAATCAGGACACAAAATTAAGTGCCTCAGATCTGACAGAGGTGGGGAGTTTACCTCAAACGAATTTTTCGATTTCTGTGAAGAACATGGGATAAGAAGAGAATTCTCTACAGCTAGAACTCCTCAGCAAAATGGGGTTGTGGAAAGAATGAACAGAACAATCCAACAAATGGCTCGTGCTATGCTTGATGAATCAGGTACTCCCGCAACCTTCTGGGGTGAAGCTGCACATGCTGCGGTTATTATTCTTAACAAAACAACTGTCCGAGTAAACAACACTCAAACACCTCATGAGCTCTGGAGTGGTGAGACTCCTTCGGTGAAGCACTTCAAAATCTTTGGGAGCAAATGTTATATTAAGAATACTGATGAGCAACTTGGCAAACTTGAACCAAGAGCAGATGAGGGCATTCTTCTTGGTTACTCTCCACATAGCAAAGCATACAAGTGCTACAATAAAAGACTTGGCAAAATTGTTGACAGCATTGATGTAGTGGTTGATGAGAAGGGATATATTCCTAGGCAAGTCCATCATGAAGACATTGAAGAAGATGAAGGCTACCCTCAAAGACGGAAAGATGAAGAAGAAGAACCTCAAGAAGAAGAAGAACATCAAGAAGAACCAGAAGAGCAGACAAGATTAGAAGAGAAGACTCCATCCAGATATGTTCAAAAGAATCATCTGGAATCTCAGATTGTGGGGAAGAAAGAAGCAGGAGTACAAACAAGAAGGACACTTGCAGAAGCTTCAAGCTATTTGGCATTACTCTCCTCCACTGAACCACAAAATGTGAAAGAGGCATGCAAAGATGAATGTTGGGTCAAAGCAATGGATGAAGAACTTGAGCAGATCGAAAAGAACAACACTTGGGAATTAGTTCCTAGACCAAAAGATAAGAATGTAATAGGAACAAAATGGGTCTTCAAGAATAAATTGAATGAAAATGGAGAAGTAATTAGGAACAAGGCCAGACTTGTTTGTAAAGGGTATGCACAGCAAGAAGGAATAGATTTTGAAGAGACCTTTGCTCCTGTAGCAAGACTTGAGGCCATCCGAATGTTCCTTGCTCTTTCAAGCTTTCAAAACTTCAAGGTATTTCAAATGGACGTGAAATCAGCCTTTCTTAATGGAGACTTAGAAGAAGAAGTATATATTGAACAGCCAGATGGTTTCATTCTTGGGAATGATCCAAACCTTGTATGCAGATTGAAAAAGGCTCTCTATGGACTCAAACAAGCTCCAAGGGCTTGGTACTATCGGTTGGACAAATATCTTCACCAACAAGGCTTTTCAAAAGGATCAGCAGATAGCAATCTCTATATAAAAGTTGAAAATAACAAATTGCTAATTCTTGTTGTTTATGTAGATGATATTATCTTTGGCAGCAATGAAGAGACTATGAGTCAAAACTTTGCCTCGGTTATGCAGAAAGAATTCGAAATGTCACTACTTGGAGAATTGACATATTTTCTTGGATTGCAAATTCAACAAAATAAAGGAGGTATCTTCTTGTCTCAAACCAAATACCTCAAGCAGATCTTGAAGAAGTATGGCATGGAAGAGTCAAAGCCAGTATGTACACCCATGGTTACAGGATGCAGCCTCAGTGCAAATGATGAATCAGCAGCAGTTCACCAACCCACTTATAGATCCATGATTGGGAGTTTGCTCTATTTGACAGGTACCCGACCAGATATTACACATGCAGTAGGAATTGTTGGAAGATTTCAAGCCAACCCAAAGGAAACTCATCTTTAGGCAGTCAAAAGAATCTTCAAGTATCTTCAAGGGACCCAAAACTATGGCTTATGGTATCCTAGAAATACAGATCTCACTCTTCATGCTTACACAGATGCAGATTGGGCTGGAAGTGTGGATGATAGGAAAAGCACAAGTGGTGGTGCTTTCTTCATGGGTTCCAGATTAGTATCTTGGTTCAGCAAGAAACAGAGTTCAATTGCCTTATCTACAGCTGAAGCAAAATATGTGGCTGCGGCATCTTGTTGCACACAACTTCTTTGGATGATGCAGACCTTGCAGGACTTTCAAATCACTTGCACTCCACTAGTCTCTATCTTATGTGATAATACAAGTGCAATCAGCATTTCAAAGAATCCAGTCATGCACTCAAAGACCAAGCACATACCAATCAAGTACCATTTTCTTCGGGAACAAGTGCTTGAGCAGAAGGTCAAGTTGGAGTATGTTCCTTCTAAGGAACAAGTTGCTGATATTCTCACAAAACCACTGCCCAGGGAAACT
The DNA here is from genome assembly GCA_031772625.1 of Pinus tabuliformis. Lineage (NCBI taxonomy): Eukaryota > Viridiplantae > Streptophyta > Pinopsida > Pinales > Pinaceae > Pinus > Pinus tabuliformis. The sequence goes on along the minus strand of CM062818.1, from coordinate 1,420,002,274 downwards.
TTTGAATATCTCAGACAAAAGCTGGGAGTAGTTGATGCTTCATCCTGCTGTTGAAGCTTGTCTGTTCTATAGAAAAGTTGGTATACGCAAGTTACGTAAGAGATATACGCGTATATACGCCGATTTATGCTGGGAAAGTCGCGTGTATGGTGTACGCTTGTTTCAGAGAGTATATCTGCGTACATACGCTGTTTTGTGCAGGATAAATCGCGTATATGGAGTTCTGAACAGCAAGGGCAAACTCTGGTTTGAAAAGGTCTGAAATGGGTATGTCAGAATCCTTCAGACACAGTTTCAGGGGGTGCAGCAGGCACATGTTCAGGGGGAGCAGCTTAAAAGTCTCATAAAGCATTGTTGGCATTTAGATGTTTTGGTTGTTGGTTTCAGGAGAAGGAGCTCAGAAAGAAATCCTGGTTGCTAATCTAAAAGATATTTATCAGATGCTGCTGGTGACTTTCATAAGTCTTGGTCTAGATCTGTTGTCTCTATGTCATGTATCTCTTTTGTGATATCTCTTTTATGGTGTCAAGGTCATGTAACGGCCTATGTTGGGTTCCCCACTATGCCTGGGATGAATGATGTAATATAATTGGTTGTTTCTGATGTGTCCCCTCTTGGTAGGGAGTATGGATGTATGTATTGAATCTTTTGGTGATAGGAAGGTCCCTTATGGTGTATAAGTCTTGGTTCTTGTTGAAGAACATCGTTTGCAGATCTGGCCTACAGTCAGGGGGAGCATGATTCAGCACAGCCAAGTAGAGGTATCAGCATGTACTCAGGGGGAGCACAGCCCTTTGCCCTTGATGACAAAGGGGGAGAATGATTCTAAGGATCTTGAGGTTGCCATCAAGTCCAAAGGGGGAGATTGTTGGCATTTTGGCACAGGTGTGGCGCTTTGATACAGATGTTGTCCTTGATGGCAACTCTCTTTGATGACAGATCTCCGTTCAGACTACAGAATGAAGAGAAATCTCATATACGCAGGTTAATCAAGTCCAAGTTGCATATACACGCAGTCTATATGCATACTAAGTCGCGTATATGCAGGTTATATATATAAGGAGACGCGTATGCACGCAGATATATGAACAGAAAAGGGCGTATATGTCGGGAAGCTTCCCTTTGGTCCATGGTAGTTAGTCCTCGGTACTTGAGCCTATGTATTTGGATCAAAGTATCTCGACAGACGTGTTGATCCCTAGTTTCTAAGTTGATGGTATTGGATTTCTATGGTTTGGCCCTTGGTATTGAGCAAGGCCTAAGGCTATATAAGGAGAAGAAGATCATTAGGCAAAGACATCTTGAAAAGGTTTGAATATCTGAAGAAGAAAGAGATCTGGTATGCAGGTTCTGGGTTGCTTGATCTAAGCTAAGGAGAGATCACTTCGGTTGATGGAAGACTAGATCTAAGGATAGATCGGGATCTAATGATTTGAAATGCACTATTATGATATGGTTGATTATGCGTATTTCTAGCTCTGCATACTGACGCAATGTTATGTTCTGGGTCTAACTGATGTCTGGTACAGCTGTAAGTTGAGAGAATTTATTTTTAGATCTGTACGCAGGTTGGCTTCGGTAAAAGCACGTGTACACGCTGGTTTCTCTCATTGAAGTAGCGTATATCTTTTGGAGCTTGATTTTTGGGTTACAGTTGGATCTGACTGTTATTGCAGAGTTCTGTAGTCTGCTCTGTGTTCTGGTAACTGGTGTTTGACAGGATTTCAGTGGTTCAGTGATTGATGATGCTAGTATTAGATGTTTTGTGATTCAATGATTTGTTGTGAAAGTTGAATGAATTGTGGTCTTCAGATTGTAACGTTGTGCTTCAGGAATATCCAGTCTGAAAATGTATGAAAGGTGGTACCTGAAAGAAAGAAGATTGTAGGCCAGCACCTACGTACTAGTATCTTGGCTAGTACAAGAGCAAAGGGGGTTGGAGCTCCCTTCCAAGGAAGTTTGGAGAACGAGAGAAGGTTGTAGCCTTCTGCAGGTTGTAGCCTGCGTACTGGTATAAGGCTGCACCAGTACAAAATGATTGTAAACTGAAGTTTCATATTAAAGAAAGATAGAGACGACTTGCAGCAGGTGGTTTTCACCCACATTGGGTTTCCACCTTATATCATGGTGTTCATGTGTGTGGTTTTTGTGTGATCTGTTCTACTGCATCTTTTTACTCTTAATATGGTGAATAATGTCCTTATGCACTTAACTAAAGTTAAACTGACTGAATTATAAGATTTCTGGTTATACGCTGTTTTCCTTCGACACAGTTGCGTGTACACGCTGGTTAACTTAACTAAAGTAGCGTATATGTTTCTGAGCATTGAAAGAGTTTTATAGTTATGATAATACTGATTCACCCCCCCTCTCAGTATTATTTCCAACACAGAAGACTCTGCAGAAGCGTAGCACTGCATATGGCCACCGGATCCCAAATGCGGATGGTAGTAGACTGCTTTCGGGGCACCATCTTCAATTGGTGCGAAGCTGTGTTGGCTAATGTAAAAGGCCAACTGACTAGAGCAAAGAACAGACAACTGAAGAACTTTGGAACAGTTCTTTAGTTGTGAGCTTTGGTCTAGAGAGGGTCCTAATGTTGGTTCCACAACATCTTTCTATTGGAGCTGGACTTCCCCGAGAGCCCAAACTGATGCGGTTGGTTGCAGTTATGGCCCGTCATCCTGAGGAGGGTTCAGAAGTTGTTCGATTTCCTCCTGAGTATTTTCATTGGTTGGAGAACCATGTTTTCGCTATTCAGGATTTTCCTTATGCTGGGATGGATTATCGTGGTGACCCAGACATGGCTCTTCCACCAGAAGAGCAATGGGATGACTCAGGTAAAATCATTTTCAACATTTTCTAATTTAATTTAATTTTTTTGTTTTTAAATCGTCCCAAAATTGATAGTAAAAAGTTTCAAATGCAGATGTGGGACCACGGCGACCAGCCACTCTCCTGCCCTATGAGAGGAAATAGCCAGCTGTAGCAGCACCAGCCCCATGGGACAAATCTACAGAGGCCCTGGCTGAATTGGAAAACCATCTAGAGCGTTTGACAGCAGACATTCCGGAGACCAGCATAGATGACATTTCTCTTAGGCTACAGTGCTATGTGATTGGGGTCCCAGGACCTTTCAGGAGGTTCCTTTGTAGGGTGGCCCATACAGTGGTTTCTTATCATGATCATCACCAGTGATAGGATTATCGCCTGTTGTAGACTCATATGACATTTTTTCTTTTTGTACTATCATTTTTGCCGATCATAAGGTGTTTTTCAACCTATGATCGAAGACAATGTATATATGACACACCTCTATGCTATGTTATATCACTATTACCGGCTACCTTGTAAAACATGTTATGGAATGTTTTTAAATTTACTTGTTTGATTATTACAAATGTCTACTTAACATTCGAGAAGCAATTGTATCTGCTAATGTATTTAAATATCTTGGAATATGCTGATATTCAATATAGTCAAATTCATGTTCCAAAAGACGAACTCTCAAAAATAATCTTAATAACACTGGATTTCTAATGGCATAAACTCTATTAAGTTGTAATACAACGAGTTCAGAATCTAACCTCACTATCAAACTCTGAATTCCAAATGAAATGGATTCAGATAATAATTCAATCACTGCACTATACTCTGCAATGTTTTTCATTGTTTGACCGAGGCTTACCCCATGCATACATACCAACTCATCAGAGGGCGAATAGATAACCCAAGCCGCGGAAGAAATGTTCCGTGTATTACGACAAGCACCATCAGCAAAACCAATGTATGTTTGGAGAGACATCGACATCTGCAATATCAAGAGTAAAATCAAGATAAGCAGGAATAATGACAAAAACACTCTCTAAGCTAAGCACATTTTTTAATCTAAAACACACCAGCTAGAAAGAAAACTAACCTAACTAAAATCTCCACACCCAGATTTAAGCATAATATCTCTTCAGGTAAAGACCATTTCTGGGCTTACCTAAAGAGACTCTGTCAAAGTCTACCAATTCATAGGCCCCTTTTTCCAGCTTTCACTTAACAACATAAGGACCATGCCACATGGGTGCGAATTTTCCAGCACCTAATTTATCATTTTCTTGATCGTACAGTAAGACTAGATCTTCTTCCAAAAAATTACGAGGTGTAACATTTCTATCATACTGAGCTTTAATACGTTTGGCATGAGTTTCGATTACTAGTGTAGCATCACGTCGATTCTCATCTAGTTGAGCCAAGTACAACAAATGTTTCTCCTCTTCGGAAGTGGCTGGAAGTAATTCTATGGCCATTTGCAATGATGGGATTTCACATTCAATGGGTAACACTGCTTCCAAACCGTAAACTAGTTGGAAAGGAGTGAAATCGGTTGATGTTTTTACTGAGGTTCGATACGCCCAAAGTGCTAAAAATAGCATGTTATGCCAATTCGATGTATGAATCCCAATGATTCGTCGGATCATGATGACTAGAACTTTGTTGATGGCTTCAACCAGACCATTAGCCTGTGGATAATATGGAGTTGAACTATCGTGACGCACGCCAAGTTGTTCTGTTAGTTCAGTCATCATAATGTTTCGAAAATGACACCCATGATCAGTGATAATCGCTTGTGGAACATCAAACCTAGAAATTATATGATTGAAAACGAAAATCGTAGCAGTTTTACCATCTTCCAAAAATGTAGGCATCGCCTCAGCCCACTTGGTAAAATAATCTACCACAAGGATGATATACGCATGTCCCTCAGCCGAGTGAGGGTTACATGTAATAAAATCGATACCCCATTTCGCAAAAGGACCGACGGCAATTATAGGGTGGGGAGGAGCAGGTGGAGCGTGCATCTTTCGATCAAAAATTTGGCAGTTGTGGAATTTTCGGACCATGTTAATACAGTCTTTAAACAAAGATAGCCAGAAATAGCCAGTGCGCAATATCTTTTAGGTTGTGGAAAAACTAGACATATGACCGCCACACGCTCCAAAGTGAAAGTCATTTAGAACCCTTTTAGCTTCCTCATGAGTTAAACAACGTTGGAAAATAAAGTCCACCCCACGACAATAAAGTGTATCTCCAATAATTCTGAATTGTTGGGATTGGAATCGTATTTTCCGACACTGAGATCTTGAAATTTTAGGCCGAAAGGATTGGGTTTGGAGATAAACTATGATATCTCCATGCCAGGGATCTAAAGTGCTGATTAGAAACAAGGATTCTCCACAATGGGCTCTTCTGCCACAGTTTCAGTATCAGCACGCGGGAAGTCACACATCAACTCCGCAAAAACTAAAGATTTCGTTAACTTAGCTTTTTCAAACTCCAAGTCGAATTATTGCAGGATAACAATCCATTTGGAATACTTGCCCCCTAGCAATTGTTTGGTCAAAATATAGAGCGTAGGGTTGCAATCGGAAATTACAGTAGTTTTGCGTAGTAAAATGTAATGACGAAAACGTTGGATAGCTTGAACAACTGCCAAGGATAATTTCTCCACATGTGAATATTTTAGCTCAATGGGATTTAAGGTTCGACTAAGGTAATATATCACATGTTCACTACCAAATTCATCTTCCTGAACTAGTACCATTCTGATGGTGGAATGTGAGGCGGCGAGATATAAGAAGTAGTCCTGGTTGTAGTTGGGAGGATGCAATAACGGTGCATGGGTCAACGCGTGTTTTAGTGCATCAAAAGATTTGTCAGATATCTCATCCTAATAGAATTGAGTATTCTGTTTCAACAACCTGGTAAAACCCTTTGTTATCTTGGCGTAGTTAGGAATGAATCGGCGTAAAAAGTTTTCTTTCCCTTGCAAACTTTGGAGTTGGCGAAGAGTCAAAGGAGGAGGCAATTTGACAATAGCTTCAACATTCGAGGGATTGACACGAATTCCGGCTTTCGAAACAACAAATCCTAGTAACCGACCTGTTTCTATACAAAAAACACACTTGTGTGGATTCAACCTAATTCGATAATGCCTACACCTCATAAAGATTGCTCGTAAATGGATGAGATGATCGGCTCGATGTAATGAATGAGCAGGTAAATCATCGAGATAGGGTTGCACAATGTGCTTGATGTCATGAAATGCGTAAGACATGGCCCTTTGAAAAGTTGCACTGGCATTCTTGAGCCCAAAAGGTAATTTGCAATAAGAAAATGTCCCCCATGGACAAATGAAAGCCGTTTTTGGTTGATTAGCAGGTAGAATATTTATTTGATTATAACCAGAAAAACCATCCATGAAGGAGAATATTTCACTGTCAGCGCAATCATCAATGATTTGATCGATATAGGGAGTTGGGTAATTGTCTTTGGGACAGGCTCGATTAATATCCCTATAATCGATACATATTCTTATGGTTCCTTGCTTTTTGTTAACAGGAACAATATTCGATACCCAATCCGTTAAGGGAATTGGGTAAATGAAACCTGCTTTAAGTAATTTTTCAACTTCTGCTTTAATAGTAGCAGCTTTTCACGGGTGGATCTGACGCAAACATTGCCATATGGGTTTAGCATCTGGGTAAGTTTTGATCTCATGAACAACAATTGCTGGGTCAATTCCTGGCATTTCCTCATATGACCAAGCAAACACGTCACAGAATTCTTGAAATAGGGCCTTATATGTTTGAATTTCATATTCCGGACAAGAGGCACCTATATGAATGTTTTCAACAATTCCAGGCTTAACGGAAATGTCAATAGGAATAGTTCAAGAAATATTTCCCAAATTTAACTCAGAATCAAGATTTTTCAATGGATTCTGAGGTTCCTTGACATAATCAGTTGTAAAAATAGATGAAAAATCATTTTCAAAGTGATCAATCTCAGGTAAAAACGAAGATCTATGATGAAGATCTTCCCATGGTAAATCATCAAAAGACAAGATTTCACGAATTTGCTCATCAGTGTGAATAAGTTTGGAAAAAGTTGTTGAATCTGAGTCTGATATGGAAAGTGATTCTTCGTGAAAACATTCATTAAGTCAATTTTGGTCGAAGAAGGGTCGGAAAACGACTGTACGACCTGATACGCAATTTCATATGGACTTAAAGGCATAGCATCACCAAATGAATCTATCTCAGATTCGGAAGGTACGATCCAAGGATCATCATAAACAATAGTGTCTGATGAAATCATATGAATGGTTGCAGTAGAAGGCCACACATTGGGAGGAGGAAAGGAAAAAGTTCCCAGTAAACCAGAATCTTTAACTAGTCCTACTCCAACATTCTTATAAGGGATAGTTGTTTTGCCGACATGCTGGATACTTTCAGAAGAGGCTGGGTCGGATGAAAAGTAAGTTAGCTGGTCTATAGTTACGATATTTCCATTATGAGGAAACTTTATAAGCCGAAAGACCGATGAAACAACAACAGTCATAGCGTAAGACCAACTACGACCCAAGAGAAGGTTGTAATCTAGAGAGGCATCAACCACCTCCACATCTAGATTAACAGTTTGCCTTCAACCCCTATAGGTAAATCCTATAGAATGCCAAAAGGATGGAACCCACGGCCATCAAAAGCCTTTAGAATCATCGGGGATTGGTTAAGTGTAGGAGAACCAAGCGATCTCCAACACTGGATCGACATAATACACGTTGAGGCTCCCTCATCAATCACAGTCCTATAGTAAGGTTTGTTTTTGACTAACACTAGAATCTGGAAAGCCATTTGATGAGGTAAGCAAGGTGTACTATTTTCTAGATCGAAAATTATAAAGTTCGAGTCCTTAATATCGACAGCTCCTATAGCCGACAATAGCAATTTACGTTGTGCTAGACATGATTGCAGCACCTCCAAAGCCGACATTGTTGAAGGTGAAATAGCCAAATCTTCAACAATGTTATAGTTCTGAGCAACTCTCGCATGTGGGTTGAAAGCTGACTTTTGAAGTATACCCTTGGTGGGTGGTTCGATTACTAAGTCTAGGTTAGGTTTCTCGATCTGTAGTGGATCGGAACCGGGAGTTGAAGTTGATGGGTTCGAATTAGAAGATTTTGCTTCCTTACCACCAATAGGAATTTTACTTCCATAATCTTGCGATCGTGTTGCAATCCTAACATGGGACATCATCATTATGGGTTCTTCTTAGGCATTTGAGGAAGAACCTATCATCTTACTATCTTGACTAGGAAAAGGATCCTTCAAAACAGTAGCCGTTTGAGAACCTTTGACGATTTTCACAACCTCAGCGCAATGAGGGCAGTCTCTTGTAAAATGCTCTTCATCACAAATGAGACAAGGATAACGAGGTTTACGTTTCTCATCAGTAGATTCCATTTTATCTGGTTTCTCTTTCGAATTTTTATCTGATTTATTTTTCTTCTTCCCCTTCTTTTTACCGCCGGATTTGGATTTGGCCGTAGATGACTCTACGACATGGATATCGGCAGAAATTTCTACGGAAGAATCTCCTGTCGGGGAATCTGGTAAAGTTATGATAGGAAAAGAATTCTTGGAAGATTTCTTCTTACTTTTGGTATTAACTGTACCAATCATACCATCAGTGGCATGAGACCCTGAAGGAGCTGCAGTTATTTGATTTTGTTTAGGAAGATCGGGGATTTTCTCATGTAATGTACCCGACTGCGTATAAACAAGGTCAAGGTACTAAGCTTGAGAAATTACTTGCTCTTCAGTAATGACTCCGGCCTTAGCTACATCCTCAGTGATTTTCGGTAGTAATGATTTAACAAACCATTCTACTAAGATCTGATCCAGAATAAAAACTTTCACTAAACATCGTCGACGTCTCCATTCATGAATGTGATCTGAAATGTAAGTGGACGTTGACTGTTTTAATGAAGTTAATAATTCCGTGCCATTGTCATATCTGACTGGCAACTGAAAATGAGTTAAAAATGAAGTAGCTAGCTAACTAAAGTTATAAAAAGTGGCTCGTGGTAAATCAATGTACCACTTGGCCGCAAGACCAATTAGAGTGCGTTGAAAAAGCTGTAAACGAATTGAATCATCTGAAATGGAGTTAGATGCACACCAGAGGTGATAAGTCATCACATGGTTCGACGGATCCTCTCCTGATTTACCTTCAAACTTAGGGATGTCACTGGGAAACTTATTCGGCATTGGCGGCCAAAATGAAAGATAATTTATCAGATCGCTCATAAGGTGTGACAAATCAGGCAAGTCCAAAGTTGCAATGAACGGTAACTGACGATTAGGGTCCCTGAAACCCTGGGTCATGAGACCAGCCCCAGGAGGAGGATATCCAGGATAACTAGGAATTGGAATTTCATTTGGGATATTATATCCTCCCGGAAAACTAGGATTAACCGAATCATACTGGGGTTGATGAGGTTGCTGATAAATATATCCAGGGTACGGTTGATACTGATAGACTGGGTTCTACACAGTAGGACCAAATTGGTACTGTCCCTGGTATGGTTGATAAGTAAATTGAGGTTGACTTGTGACGACTGTACTTGGACCAGGTTGTCCTACAGGCATTTGAACCGAAGTCTAAATTGTGGGTCCAGACTGAGGTAAACATGCTTGAGGAATTGATGTAGGAACAGTAGAAATCGAAGTTGTCGATACTCCGGAAGTAGGTGGGGTAGATTGAACAGATGTTGCAGCAGTTGTAGCAGTCGTTTGAGGTGGAGTTCGAGGCGAACTAGGCCCAGGCTGAGAAACTACAGAAGGTGCAAAAGTTTGAATAGTAGGCTGGACAGGTTGCTGGATTGAACCAGAAACCAAGGGTTGTCCAGATTGGGATGACAACTACACATTCGGTTGCAAGATCTATTGAGATTGAGATGGATCCCACACTAAGTTCATTCTGGGGTATGGACCCATAGAAGGTTGAGCATATTGAGGACCATAACCGGGTTGAGGGTAGGGTTGATAATTCAAAGGTACATTTCCAGTTCCTTGGACAAATGACTGACCTGAAGGTGGTTGGAAACCTTGGGTTGGGTACTGACCTTGAGGTTGATAACCTTGAGGCACATACTGATACTGGGGTTGACCTTGAGGTACATATTGATACTGAGGTTGACCTTGAGGTACATATTGAGTCTGGGGTTGATCTTGAGGAATGTACTGTCCCGAAGGTATGTACTGTCCTTGAGGTTTCCCCCCAGGCGATAATTGGGTACCTTGAGGTTGCCCCCCAGGCGATAATTGAGGACCTTGAGGTTTCCCCCCAGGTGGTAACTGGCCACCTTGAGGTTGCGGATTTGGAATGGTACCTGACATCATAAGAATATCTTCTACACTTAACGGCTTAGTTCCATTATTACCAGTTAATAACCCTTGTTCAACAGGTTGAGGAGATGCTCCCGAAAAAGTATCGGTAAGTGACTGATACCCAGAGGGAACAGAAGGACCGCCATATAAAAATGTTTCTGGAGATTGAGAAAACATGGATGACTCTCTAGACATATTCAAAGGAGGATAATAACCTCTAGGTGTTGGATGAAAAGGAATGCGAGGTGGTGAAAAACTTAGCCCCGGGTTTTCCAAAAAATTTGTCAATGAAAGATACCAAGCGTCCCTCCTAGGTGGACTGTAAAAGATAGATTCACGCTCCCTAAGTTCTATAGCTGGTTGATTTTCAGGGATAGATATACCTTCATCTGGAGTGACAAGTTCTTCAATAGCAATAAGTCCAGAAGGAAGATTTTGGGTAATGACTCTTTCTACCCTGGGTGAACCAGGACCACTAGAATTTGGAGAGGCAAATCCTGATGTTGGAGTAGCAGCAGGTTCAGTTTCAGGTTCAAATATTTCAGGTTCCTCGGCTAATTCACTAGTAGAAGAAAAACTACCAGTAAATTCGGAAAATGAAACAGGTTCAATAATATACTCTGGTGCTTGAACTTGATAATTAGGATGTACAACTAAATAAGACTCTCCTTCTTTAGGTGACCCCACTCTACTGTCACTAGGAGTTACAAGGCCTCGTAGCCCTTCAAGCTGACTTGGTGAAAACTCAGGAGGTTGGCCCTGAAGTCTACGGGACTGCCTCGGTAATTCAGCCATGATTAAAAATTTTAATTACTTCACACGCAAACAAAGAAAAATCTCAATGAAAACCACCTAAAGTCTCTAAAGAACCAAACAATTTTGAATCACACACCTAAAGAATCTAGGAGGTCAAACCACACACAAACAGTAACTTTCCGTACCGAAAACACTAGTTGGTGATGAAATCCAACATCGCAGAATTCAATACAGAAATGGCGGTTGGAACAGTTACCCCGGCAACCTGCTTAATGAATGTTTCTCCACTAAACCATCTCGAGTGAAGAGAACCCCCTAGAAAATCCAAGTGAGTCTAGCCAACGTCTGCTCCAAGTACAGTGGGATCTTCCCTCCACTGTCACCTTAGGAAAGAATCCTATAGAATATTGTCACTACGGTTACCAACAGAAACAAATATACCTAGGGGAACAGTCTGTGATCCGATACACACACAAGGGCAAAGTAGCAAGCTCAAACCCCTTGAAGGCTCCTTGACATAATCCAAGGTTTACCAGCAAGTGACCCCAGGCTCCTTGACAATGGTTAATCCTAGGTTTACCGTTTTTAATACGTGTATATCTTGTATCGTTCCCAATGAGGAAGGATTGATTACCCCACTGGTTCGGACACAATCTCATGCTTGACTCCTTTAAGAGGAGCTTCCCAGAGCATAGATGTAACAATTGGAATTTATCTCCTACCGCAAGATACATCTACTTGTTTGTTTTACTATCTTGGAGAGTTAATTACTCCCTACTCCAAGATACTAGCCTAAGTTATGTTGGTGATAAAGAGCCCTAGAAATAAAAAGATTACTAGATAGATTTTACTTTAAGCGTTATTTTTATTGGTTTTTTCTTAAGTCAAAAGGTGCGGAGATGAAACTTTATGGTGTGAAGACTCGACTCCAAAACACTAAAAATGCACCTAAGATGATAAACAATCCTTTTTCTTCAATGAACTTCTAGCTAAATAAAGAGTTGAGAATGCAAATGCTTGTAAAAACAAATATTTCCTTAACAATCAAATGAAAAGAAGAACTTTTTGTCTTTTCCAATAAACTCAAAAATGAGACAACTAGTTATGCTCACGAAAATTTCACTTTCTTTTCAAACACTCAAATACTACAAAAACAAACTTTTTCAAAAGAGATTTTTTCTTTTAATTTTATAAAACACTCAAAACTATTAAAAAATCTAATCTTGAGATCTATAAATTCTAAAAAGCTAATTGAAGTAAAAGCTTACAAGATTTCTTTACAAGGATATTTTACTTAGTTATGAGAAAATTAAGGACTAATTTGTCCAGAATCACAAATTAATCAAAAAACAACCAGCTTTTGTTTTCTTTTCTTAAAAAATGAAGTCCAAAACTTTTAAAACAAGTTCTTTTCGAAGCTTTGCAAAGAGAAAAACAAGATGTATTCCTCAACAAAGGTAGATTTTACAAATCGGTCAAACTCATAAGAAGACCAACAAAAGCCAGGGTGATCTGAGGTTTCTAAGGCTTCTAAATTCTGAGTTACTACAAAGATCAAACGAAAATCATGCCAGCCACACAAAACTTCTAGAAATTTCACCTAAAACCTAAATGCCAATGGAATTAACCCACGAAAAGTTTCTGACAAGATACGTGCAGGTCTGGGTAGAGGCTAAAACATATAAGCAAATCCTAAGCTGACTAAATGAGAAAATTTTAAGTTTTTCAAAATTTTGACAGGGTCCGCAGGCTCCCAGTACAACCAGGTGCAGTACCGCTCTGTGTGTAAAACAAAAGTGTGGGGATGTCTGCACTGTGTTACAAACAGAGGGTGCGGTCCTCTTCCAAAAGCGTGAAAAACAAAAAGTAATTCAAAATCTAAAGAACCTAACCAATCCCACACACATCAAGCAAAAACTAGAAACAGAGAAACAGTTTCTCAAGTCAAAGTAAAAGCAAAGGCAAAAACAAAAATTCAAGTCCCCAGTGGAGTCGCCATTTTGTCGGCCGGATGAATCGTTCTTGCAGACAAGACTGACCTCCCTAGTATCTATGGATATCTAGCAACAAGCAAACCAAACAAATTCTATCTTTCTAAATATGCAATTTATAAATAAAGGTTAATAGGTGTTTTTAGGCCTACCTCGGGTCCAGTGCTAGTTTGTGGAAGCCACACTCCGTTGATCCAAATGAGCTCCCTTTTAAAGAATCTGCAAACACAAACAAGCACACATATTAAATAGCACCTGTATAACCAATATAATAAATCATATTTATCATGATGATCAAGGAATTCATGAAATAAATCATAGAAGACAATTTATTGAGAAAAATGAATCTGATTGTATTAACTTTAATCAAAGAAGAACTTTACAACCTTGGTGCCTTGATGTTGTACAGGCTCCTCCTAGGGTCCAGCAAGAATCTCCCCTACTTTGACAAGTTTCACTCTCTTCCCAATGAAGCCAAAAGGTATGTAATCTCTCCTCTCAAGCTTAACTAGGAAGTCTAAATTCCAACAACATTTACCCTAAAAAAATTTCAGCTTTCAACCTCTCTAGCAACCAGCCCAATGCCTCAATTTACAGAGCATAGGAGGGAAGTTACCAAGTCCACCTTCAAAGGGATAAGTCCTCCTTCAAAGGCATTAGCTCCTCTCATCAAGGGGTTAGCTCCTTTAGTTATGGGATGCATGAACCACCTAAGAGCGAACCAACCACGTCAAAATTCCTTCTAGAAGCATCCAGAATTAACCCAAAGTGAGTTTTTAAGAATAAACTTGCGCCTTTTTTACTTTCACAGGGGTCTGCACCCACTCCTTTAGAGACAGAGTGGGCAGGTACACAGGTAACATGACCAAGGAGTGTGGGACCACAGGTAACAGTAAGAGAAAGTGCGGAACCAAAGTTTTGTAGATTTTTAAAGACTTTCTCTCATTTTTAAAGCTTGACATGAAGAGATGAGGTTTGAGACTTGCAAAGGAGGACAGTATGAGTGGTGATAGACTCACACTAACTGCAGAAAGTCATGGTGACAATATTTTGTGTAACAGAGCCAAAGCCCAAAGCTTCATTTTCATACCATTTATTTATGTGTTCATCCATGTTTAGGATTTTTGAGGGATGTTTTGTCAAAAGTTTTTCGCCCTCGGTCGACATGATTTCCTAGCACGGAATTACACCAGCTGAGTGTGATTAAAATGGCCTATCACGTTGTCAGTGCAACTGTTTTTAAAACAAGCGCACCAGTGCTGTGAATAGGGAAAAAAATAATTTCCCCTCAAAACCACCATTGGAATCTGAATTTTATGGGCCAAAAATGATTCTAACTCAAATCTATGGTTTTTGCAGGAACGAATCGTTGAAAATGGTAGATTGGAAAGAACGTGAGCACGAAGATGTGGACACCTAGGCAATGAATGATCCAAACTGCCTGAATGCTTTGAGGAACTATGGGCTCCTCAATTTCTTTCTCACACCAGGGATGCAGGCCCAACCTGAGCTTCTTCGGTACCTGATTAGTCTCTGGGGCATAAATTGGGAAATATTCATCATTGGTGACCAGGAGCTGGAGTTAGAAACTTAATACATATATGTGACCAAAGGACTGTCCTGGACAGGGGAACCAGTCAACTTATATGGACCACGACCAACTGGGGCAAGCATATCCATGCTGCTCTCCGAACATTGCCCTGAAGCCCTCAAATCCAAGAGTGGAAAGATTGAGATTGCCATGGTCTGAGATATAACAATAACAGTGCTACTGTTGACTATCAATAGAGTGACGAGGTCCCAGGTAGTGCATGAGACTAACAAGTCAAAATTCCTATATGCCATTGACTGGACAACACTGACGATCTTCAATTGGGTAGAAGCCATGAATATCAACAGAAAACGCCAACTGACAAAAGCCAAGGCGGGGAATCTGAAGCAATTTTTCTTCGAAACTGTACTATGTACCTTTTTCTTAGAACGGGTGTCGTTGTTCCAATACTAGTTGACTGAGGTAGATCCTCTGATGCCATGCGATTTTCTGATGGCCCACTAGATTCATTTGATTCCTAGGATCACCGGGGGCCAACACATGTCATACAGGCCCACCTTCTTTTCAGGGCTACAATGATAGCTAATCATCATGGAGGACTGGCCATATAGTGGCACCAATTTTCTTGGAGATCTAGACATGCTGCTGCCAAATGGAAAGGATTTCAATGATGAAGGTAAAAAAACAATTTTTTTTATTTTGTGATTTTTTAATTGTTTTTTATATATATGTGTTTATAACATTTCATTTCGTTAATGCAGACGTTGGACCAGAGCGTCCTGCTAGGATGTCCCCAATAGTCATGCATGTTACCCGCTAGTTTGATGTTGTCACTCCTTATTAGGAGGGGGTGACAATGAGCAGGAGATCGCGAGGAACCTTCAGGGGTTGACTCGTGGTATCCCAGAGTATGCTCGGGTGGGAGAAATTCCTTGCCGGTACCAGAGACACACGGTGGGAGTATTGGATCGGATCCACCGATTGCTGACTCATGTTGCACGAGCCATGTCATGCTACCACGATCACCATGTTGAATAGTCCTTATGTCCAACATTTTACATTTTTGAGGCCCGCGTACCATAGATATATGAGGCCTATGAGCTGCCGATGTTATTTTGGACACACATATTATTTTTTGGGGTTTTAATGTATCAAACATTATCACCATATATGTGTGTGTGTGTGTTTGTGTGTGTGTGTGTTGTATTTTCTTGCTTACTATGGTACAAATGATTTGTTTAATATTTTCACATGTTTCGTAAATGTCTATCCAACACATAATTAGCTAATGCATCTGTCAATATATTCATGTGTCTAGGAATATGATGATATGTAATGTAATCAAAATGCCTTTCTAGTAGATGAATATGGAGATACATTCTCAATATCTAAGGGTTTCTGATGGAATATTGCTTGTTGAGTTGAAGGATGACAAGTTGTTAATCCAGGTTGACAACCAACTCTCGAATGTCAAGAGTAATGGCGTCTGACAACAGTTCGATGACCGCACTGTATTCAACAATGTTGTTAGTTGTGTGACCAAAACATATACCTTGAAGATCAATCAACTCACTGTGAGGGTCATAAATAGCCCACACTAAGGATGATAGGTTTCAGGTACTATGGCAAGCACTATCAGTGAAACCAATGTGGGGAGTCATAAACATCTGCAAAGCAGGGAAAACATAGTAAACAAGAAATTTGTTTGAAAACCAACACACCAAACCATACTATACAAAAATGAATGGTACACTAATGTACACAGTAACCATGCAAGATGACCTATGCATAGTACTTTTGGAGGGAGTCCATGCTGGGACTCTGGTAATAGATCAACATAGATGAACGCTGGAGTTTTACCATTGACATGACGAGTAAGCATCGACTCAGCATATAAGGCTTTCCTCCCATGCTCCCTGGGCAAGGGAGGGTTACGAGTCAGATGACAACCCCATTGCAAGAATGGGCAATCTATAAAAACTTAGAGTGGGAGAAAAAACCTGAATCCATGAGGGGATAAAGGTGTCCTCAGTTGAAAGAGCTTGACAATGGCAGGTGAAACTAACATGTGAATAGATAGTTGAGAAGATAACTTCTCGAGACACATAGACATGACCGTCGGGCGATGCAAGAATGAGGAAAATTGATGAGTATCGTTCCAAGGTGGGTCCTCGAGAGACATCACCTCCATGATACTTTCGTCAGCAAGAAAAGTCTCGGCTAAGGGATCAGGAGATTCCGAAGTGCCAAGTTGTGGGGATAAAGAATACGTATCGAGAGAAGTCATTGAAACAGGAGAATCAGAGGATGTGGAACTTGAGGCTGAAACAATCTCCATGTAATTGATTTCGGCAGGACTATGTGGCATAACCTCACCTCAAGTATCAACAAAATTTGGTGAAGGTATGACCCAAGGGTCAGATTTGACCGAGATCATGTTGACAGAGCCAACATGAGGAGGTGGGAGCGAAAAAATTCCCTTCAAAGAAGAATCTTTAAAAGGACTTACCCCCACACTCTCATAAGGAGCACTAGTGTGCTTACATATGGAACATTTCCATCCAAGGAGGAAGAGGAATAAAGGACAGTTTGTCGACATTGAAAATATTCCCTTGATGGGGTAAACGAATCATGCGGAATAGGGAGGAGGCTACAGCATCCTTGGCATGGGTCTAGTTCCAGTCGAGTAGAAGATTATAATTGAGATTAGCGTCAACAATCTCTACCTTGACTTGTACTGTATTGCCCTCCAAAGTAATGGCCAGGTTAGGTAAGACACCGAAGGGCCATGAATTGTGCCCATCAAAATCTTCCAAAGTGTTCTAGGATTGGTTCAAAATAGGAGAACCAATGGCCTTCCAACATGCGATTGACATGATGCAAGTGGAAGCACCTTCATCGATGATAGTCCTATGGATGGTCTTCTCATTGATGATTACCTTAATGAGAAAGGCAATCTGATGAGGCAGGCGCGGAACATGGTTCTCTAGATCAAAACATATAAAATTGGAATCGGTAGGATCAATACCCCCAATAGTCGACAACAAAGATTTCCACTATGATGGGCAGCTTTGGAGCACCTCAAGAGCCGAAATAGCTGATGGCGCCTAAGCCAAATTGTTAACAATATTATAGTGCTGAGTGGCTCAAGCTTTGGGATTGTACGAGGATTTCCATAGCATACCTCGAGAGGGTGGCCATATAGTGGAATTAGGGTTAGAGTGCTCAATATGAAGAGGGTTGGAACTCGGGGCAGAAGAATACGGGGTGTCCTCTTTCTCTTTCCTGGTTGTCGGAGTAGGAGTTTGGTAATTTTTTGGTCTAGTAGCCACATTAATAGGCGTACTCATCATGAACACTTGAGATCCTGGGGAAGTAGATGATTGAGGTTGGTCTACCATTTGGGTCTACTGAGACGGAAATGGCTCTTTTAGGACAGTTGGGGTCCCTTTGAGCAAAAGACTAACTCTGGATCATCGGGGAAAATCCTTGGTATAGTGATCCTCCTCGCAAATGAGGCACCGATACTTAGGCTTCCATTGTGAAGAATCACCAGCAGACGACTTAGGAGGACCCTATTTTGGGGCATTGGCTTTACCGTTGCCTTTACTTTTCTTCTTACCTTTCGAGGATTTGTTTGTTGTGGTAGACTAGACAGTGTGGACCTTTGAGGTTTTACTAGGGCCGGGTGGATTCTAGGAGGAACTATTGGAAGCAATGTTTGAGACCGACTTTTGTTTGGAAGAAGATTTAGCAGGGGTCTAGAACACTGAATCAATGACTCCATCAACAGGAGGTGTATCCTACGACTTCGATGTCGTGGGATCTAATGATGGCTGCGGAGCATCGGGTAATAACTCATACCTAAGTGTCAGACTGAGAGTAAACAAGATCTAAGTACTAGACACGAGCAATGGCTTGTTCTTCCGTAACACATCCACCCATAGCTATATCGCGAGCAATTGGAGCCACGAATGACTTAGTGAAGCATTCGGTGAGCAATTGATCAATAATTTCGAATTTGATCAGGCGACGTCTACGTCTCCATTCATGGATGTGATCGAAGATGTGTGTCGTAGTATCTTGCCTAAGCGATGTGAGAAAATAGGTGCCAGTTTTATAATGAACCGGCAACTAGAAATGCGTGAGGAAAGCCATGGCTAAAGAGTTAAAGTCATGGTAAGTACTTTGAGGAAGCTCGATATACCACTTGGTTGCAGCACCTGTGAGGGTTCGTTGGAAAAGACGGAGATGAATAGAATCGTCAACGCAAGAATTAGAAGAGCATCGGAGGTGATATGTCATCACATGGGCTTGAGGATCTTCTTTTACTTTCCAATCAAACTTAGGACAATCGCTCGAGATCTCGGACAGAACCGGAGGCCAGTATGGCGAATGAAGGATTGGATCATTCGTAAGGCGAGGCACATCTAGAAACTCTAGTGTGGCCAAGAATGGAAATTGAGTATTAAAAGGCATTGGAGGTTGGTAAGTGTGTCCAATCAGAGGAGCCCATTCCTGCTGGTAACAATTTTGGCCCCATAGTGGGGGATTTTGGCCATATGGCATTTTATTCTGCCCCCATTATGGGTAACCTTGGCGATAGGGAGGATTTTAACCTTGAACACCTTGGAATTGTCTAGTTATAGGTTGCTGATAAGCAATATATGGGTTAAGAGGCTGTTGAGCCTATTGACCTTGGACATATGGATATCGTACCTGTTGTCCCTGAACATATGGGTTGTGAACCTGTTTCCCCTAAACAAGAGGATTTTGGACCTGCTGCCCTTCGGCATAAGGATTGTACACTTGTTGCCCTTGGACATAGGGATTATGTACCTGCTTCCCTTGGCTAAAATGATTCTGGACCTACTGACCTAGGACATTAGGATTTTGGGCCTATTGCTGCAGGACTTGATCCTAGCCTTATCCTTGCAAGGATTGACCCTCTTGATATGTATATAAGGGTTGTTTTTACCTGAGTTGGTTCTGTTGCTATATGGGTTGACCTTGCGGCTGCAAAAGTTGTCCCTGGGGCTACAGAGGTTAGCCCTGCGAAGACATAGGCTGGGAGGTTTGCGGAGCAGACTGCATCTGCTACTGAACGGTTTGCTGCAATTGTTGTGAGGGTTTCCCCTACGGTTATTGCAGTTGACCTTGTTGTGGTATCATTTCCCCTTGCTGCTGTGCGGATGGCCCTTGCTGCAACAAAGGTTGCCCTCATTGCTGCAGAGGTTGCCCTTGCTATTGCAAGGGTACTTGAATAGTGCCTAGAAAATTTCTGAACTGGATCTGGCCATAGCAACCCTGGAATGTGGATGAGCCACACTAAATGTACTGCCCAAACTGAAGGATGTAAGGTAGATTAACCATTCCTTGAGAACCATACGGAACGTAAGGAGTTTGGTATTGAACCTAAGCCTCATAAGGCTGTTGATACTGGAAATTGCTTTACCCAGACGAACCAATGGGATTTTGAACCTATTGGTACTAGACATTGCTCGATCCAACAGGACTAGCAGGGTTTTGAACAACACCAAAATAAGGCTGGTTCATACCAACCATGTAAGCCTATGAGATACTCACATTGGTGGCGCCTGACACCATAGAAACATTCAAATTTTCCCCCCCACATGGTGGCACAACTTGGCCACTTGGTGGAGGGATTGAAGAACCGATAGAGACCACCAGTTGAACTGGATGGGTAACTGGGATGGATGATACAAGAGAGTTTAGAATGATGGGTTGCACCAAGACTGAGGTAACGACCTGTTGGGAGGTCGAGTTTGCAATGAACAGACTCGTAGTAGGCATGGCACCAGACACCCAAATAGGGTTATGGTAAAGTGATGAGGCACTAGGTGTACCTCAAACCAATTGTGCCAAGGATACATAATTAGGTGGCAATTCCCGATGCGCACTTATAGGAATTCTCCCTTTATAGGGGAAACCTTCAAGAGGAAAAGGATGTTCTTCCTACTTGATAGTGTGTGGAGTAGAAACTTCTGACTCATCCGAAGAGGTGACTGGAGCATCACCTTTGAGTTCCATAGCTGGGAACGAATGACAGTGAACGACCGAAGAGGTACGAGGGGATAATTCCAAAGGAACACCTGGCTGATTGTACGGACTGTATGGACGCTGCGGTGATATCACAACAGGGTCGAACAAAGGATTCAGAGGATAGATAACCAATCCAAGCTGACCGTTAGTGGTCAGTGAACTCTCAAGAGTTTGAACGTGATTGTCCAGAGATTCAGGGCCAAAATTAGCAGGTGACCGAGTATTTGAAGTAGGTGGAGGATGAGATGACAAAGGTTGAATGCTCAGAATGATTCCAAGTTCAACACCTTGGTTCTTGAGTGACTTTAGTAATTTAGGAAAAGGCTCCTGAAGCAATATTTCAGATGGAGGAGAGGAAGAGGAACTAGGTGAACCAGATGATTCAGCCATGATGACCTTGTCTTAGTTAACAGGAAAAAAGAGAGATAAACTTCAAGGATTTAAAATGTTCTTTAAGGGAAACTCGTGATTTGGTCTAGAAAAGACTAACAGGATGTTATAAGATCGTGGGAAATCAATTTATTAAGACACATAAACAGACTGGTGTAGTTTCATGTTTTAAGAGTTGAGAAAGAAACAAAGATGACTCTATCACTTTTGATTGGAAACGAGCTTGAAAGGACAAGTGCTTGAATGATCTTTTAAGTTTAATGAGTCAAAAAGATCAAATGACTGCTTTGGATGATCTAGGTAAAAAGGATTACCACACAACCGTGAACTACAGAATACCTCCTGGCGAACCGAGAAGTACAAGAAAAAAATCTCCCCAAATGCTATGTTCAGTGTATCATGTTTGCAAGGCGGCCGACTTGGCTTCATATGGATAAAGGATTGCAGCCTAGAGGGGTGTCCCGTTATATACTCGATGGTACGGGGAGCACAAATCCGTACTAGCGTTGTCTAGTACCGAAGCTAATGACAATTTCTAGGTTTAAAGATGTTGGAACACGTCTCTAGCCTAAACCTTCTAGATGTGATCGTTAGATTTCAAATGCACCTTAGGTTAATTGAGTTCATTTTAAAGTTTATCTTGAGTTATGTATCAGCTTTTAGGCCTTATCGATGTGACTCGAAAAACCCTAAATGCAACTAAATGAGACAAGACCCTTTCAATTCGATGAATTGTCTACACTAGAGAGGGTAGGAAACACACAATCAAATGCAAACAACCAAGCAACTGAAAGAAAATTGATTTTTCACTACTTCACTTTTTTACAAAATAAACTAATGAAAAATACATTCCAATTCCTAATTTCCTGACAAGTACATTTCTAATAGTCCTTTCAAAAGAAAAGACAGTTCTTTTTCTTTTCAAATGACAATGTAATCCTAGTCTTCAATGATGCTGACTACCATAGCATATTGATGCAGCAAACTAGAATTTTATACTTTTCATGAAACGACAAAATGAATTTTTCACATAAAACACTTCAATGGAAAATTTTTCGAGAGAATTAGCTCTTCAAGAAAATGAAAACACAAAAAGAGAATCTCTTTCAAACTAATTAAACACTGACTTTACCAAAAACGAGACAAGCAGTGTGATCCATGGCGGAAAAGAAACGTTTAGACAAGCAAACAAAAACTTTTCAAACTTGTGTAATGGAGGTCAAAGTTGTAGAAGGACCGTAAATGAAATACAAGGAGTAAATGCACCAACAACTTGACTTACTAAGTTCACAATCAGCTGAATGGATGACAATCTAAATGCCCTAGTGGGTCGAAATCATGAGATCAAAACACACTGGCCAAGATCTGGGGCAAACCCTAATCTTCACTTACAGGCATTAGCGCGACTGCCTAACTGACAAAAAGTGCCAGAAGGGGGGCGACGTGATTGTTTCTCAGCATATCGTGCTGATCGGCGCGACTGTAAGCGAATTAAGCATGCTGAGCAAGGAAGCGAAGAAAAAAAAAATAAATTAAAGTTGGGACTAGACTTGCTACTATGAATTTCAAACTCAAACCAGTAAGCAAAGGAAAACAAACAGAACCAAAGGGAAAAAGCGGAACTAAAAAAGTTCACACAAAACCATGAAATTCCAAGAAAACAAACAGAAGGATTGGATCCCCAACAGAGTCTCCAATTTGTGGTGAAGTAAAATTATGAGTGCGGACACAAACAATTCCTCTAGCCCGATAATGGGTCTAACCACAACCGATACATTCTATGGAAGATTTCATTAGGTTAGAACCAATTAAGAAGGCCTACCTCTTGGTATGTTTATCCTGTTTGATGATGACCTTGCTTGCTTGCTCCAGCTATCTTTCATTTCCTTCTTCAAACACTTGAAATAAGTAAACAAGAGTAAACAATAACCATGATAATAGACAAATTGTAATTGAGCTTACTTAACAAGTCAAGAAACATTAAGACATAAACATGTGAGATGACACATTATGTAGGAAATCAGTCAATAGTTTCATATATATTGAATCAAGAAGAGATTACAACCATTGTCTTGATGTTGCCATTCTCCTCCGACAAAACCAGGTTCCCACACACTTCCGTTAGCATTCCATAATGACCTCAACAATGATAGTTTTAAGGCTCTTTCCTTTAGGCTTCACACTAAACCATATTCACATTTATCCCTCACACAACTAGAGAGCTACAACTATGAATAGCTTCCTCTTTACTCCAAACTTAATTAGCACTAGCACACCAACATTAACACTTCAACACTAGCTTGTGCTTGGGAAAAATGGAGGTTTATATAGCATGAATGGATGGGAGATGGTTCCTCTTCTCATGGGAGAAGGTATTATCTTTTGAGGTAGTTCCATCCTTATAGGGGAAAGGAGCCCAAACTGACATCCCCGGCTCAACCATTTACCAGACTTCCATTATGAAGCTTCTAGAGCTCAAAGCTTCGGCTCCTTATTTAAAAAGCTTTCCAAGAGAGGATTGGTGCGACTAAAATAAAGCTGAGTCGCTCCGGTTGGTGCTAGGGACAGAGTTAATTCCTTCATATCGGCATGAGGAGGACAATGGTCATTAGCGATGGTCTTGTAAACTGGGAAAAACATAAGATTTTGGGGAAATGGTGCAAAAAGGAATTGTTCTGCTCATGAAGAGGGACACAATGGGAGTTTCTTCATGAAAGGAAAGCATGTAGGGTTCACTGTAGACGTCCTCGAGGATCAAGGGACGGGGAGTACAGGGACAATGACAAAATGTTGTGTAACATTGATTTACTATTGTATGTTTTATGCTATGTAAAGTGCTTGTGTTGTGAAATTTTGGTGTTTTTGTGATAATTTCTTAAACATAAACATGATTCTAAAGTGTCGAGGAAAACTCAACAAAGTGTCCTTCTCACCTCCACACCCTGAGGAAACCTTATAACAACTTGAGTGATCATTTTCATAAGGTTGAGATAGCCACTTTGATCAACAAACAAATGGCATCACAAGTTTTCAATTATTTAACTAAGTATGATGCCAAGGTATAATACCCATACAATTTACTTCTCAACATGATTTAAGAGGTGGTTAATGTTATTGTTAACCAATGACTATATCACAGTGAAATAATTTTGCAAATTATTTTGTGTAGAGGTGCAGGAGTGCACAATCAAAAGAGGTAGGGACTATACTTCTATGCAACTATCACTCTTGTTCATATTCAAAACCCTATTTGATTTTATTTGTTCAAACACAAAATTTTGGAAAAATGTTTCCATTAATTTTGAATATTATTTCTTATTTCATATATTTAAAAATTTATTATAGTTAAATTATTTATTATTTTATTTTTATTTTTAAAAATGTTTTTTAAATTGTGACAATAAACATATATTCTTATTTTGAATTTAAATAAAATAGTAATAATGTAGGAGAATACTTAAGAAGGATTTACTTTCATGACCAATAAAAAGGTTCACTGAATTATCATAAGTTGCATAATCATCAACTCGAGAATCCTTACCTTGAGGAGTGACCTCTTTTCAAACAGGAAAAAAAAATTAAATTCAGCCAGTGCATCAAACACTTTCAAACAACGCTATAACAGCATCAAATTTCCCGATAAATCCCAAGAAAAATATTACCTTCGCGTGGAAAAAATTACCTACAAGCATAGCCACTGACATGATCGGCACGGAGGTATACTTTTAGTATAAAAGTCAATTGAAACAACGCAATTCGTTCAAGTTGTGGTTGGGTGCAATAAAGAAAAATAGCCCATCTTTCTTGAAATCAGACACATTGACAACGAAAGGGGAAGGTGAATTAGAACTCTAAACACAGCGTTTCCCTAGAACCCTGCTCCATCCATTCTTAACTTTGGAGAAGTTTGTTTACTTTGCAATAAACGATGACATCTCAAATCATAAGATAAAGCTTCAAGAAATAAGTTTCTTTCATTGTTACAGTATATTTAGATTTGTATTCTTAATTCTTTGATGAATTATTTCATTTTCCACCCTATAATGTACTCAAATTTCTTCAACGATCTCAAATATATTTTTATTTTTTTGATGAGTTGTTGGTGGTTCACTTTCCAACCAACAAGCAATGATATCTTAAACTAGAAGGTGAAAACCTGACAAGTTTATTTCATGAATACATCTATGTTTTTAACTTCACCTTATTGATTGTAGGGCTCCCCGTCTTTGATATTTCAAAGTAAAATCTCAAAGAAAGCTACTAATTAACGAAGAAGCGTAAAATTTACAGCAGTGCAATGTTTGGTTTGAATAAATTGCTATCAAACAGTCAATCTAAATTGAACAAGATCTTTCCATGGAACATAGTAAGGGGTTTTCAGGTGTTGGTGGGGAATTGAAACATGGGGGAGGATTGGGTACATCATCTCCATTTCCTTCTATCATTTGAACAACCCTACTCATGGAAGGACGATCTTTCTGGTTGTACTGAATGCACCACAACCCAACTTTTGCGAGTCTCCTCGCCTTCTCCTCATCTTCTGCTTCCACTTCTATTTCTGCCCACCCTCTCAATCTCCTTGCTAACTCCCCACTCTGAAGCAGTTTGAAAGCCCACTCGGGGAAGAAACACTGGCTGGAACGGCTGGCCTTCAAATCCACGTTCTTTCTTCCCCCAACAATCTCTAACAAAAGCATTCCGAAACTGTAGACATCCGATTTATCTGTAACAGGGCCCATATCTCCATCACACAACTCTGGCGCAACATATCCTGGTGTCCCTCTCCCGGCTGTCATTGATATATGGTCGTCTTCCTTACCACAAAGTTTTGCGAGGCCAAAATCAGAAACTTTTGGTGTGAAGTCAGAGTCCAGCAATATGTTGTGAGGTTTTATGTCGAAGTGTATGATCCGCTTCTCGCAGTCTTGGTGTAAATATGCAATTCCACGAGCAGCACCCAAAGCGATTGAATACAATTGTTCCCAGCTCAAGACTTGCTCCTTTTTTTCTGTAAATATAAACTTCTCAAGGGATCCATTCACCATGTACTCATATACCAGAGCACTTGTAATGCTTTCAAAGCAATACCCGGACAGCCGAACCAAATTGATGTGATGGACCCACCCAATGGTGGCCACTTCGTTCATGAATTGAGTCTCGCTGTGCCTTTGCCTGTCCAGAATCTTAACAGCCACTAGGGCTCCGTTCGGAAGCTTTCCTTTATACACCACACCATAACCTCCTTCTCCCAACTTTTCTTCAAAGTTGTTTGTGATCTTCTTGAGTTGAGAGTATGTATATCTGGTTGGCATTTCATAAGCATATTGCTTTAGGAATTTCTCAACCTTTGAAGTAGAGCTACCAGGAGGGGGTTTTCTACTCTTTGCATAAAACAATATGAGCAGTACTAATGCTATTGCTGTCAGCCCAACCCCGACAGAGCAACCTGCAGTGGATAAAGATAAATTGATATCAAAGTGATCTTCGTCTAACCCCGAAGACAATATTGATGGAAACAAAATGCAAATTCGCGTATTAGATTAAATTAGAGACACTGAATATGAAGAAATCATATTTACCTATTATAATCGCCGACATGTTTCGACCTCCTTTATCTTGAGTACCTGCATGGTCCACAGCCATTGGTAAGAGAATACATACTTGACAGAACGCGAGAGATTCAAACAGTTTTTTCTTTTTGGGAATGTTGTTCATTGACCGGAAGGGATCAGTCTAGCTGGAGAGTCTAATTTTTACTTTAGAGGGGGTTGAGAAGAATTGACTCAGTAACTTCTCATGAAGCTGGAGAATCTAATCACTTCTCATGAAGCTGGAGAATCTAATCTAAATTTAACTTTAGAGGGCGTTGAGAAAAATTGACTCAGTGATTTCTCATTAAAAAAAACTCATGTCACAAATACTCACCAATTAAACTAACGCTGGGTTTCAGCTTTCTAATCAAATTTTGAAAACGGGATCGCGAAACCTACCATTGCCGGGGCATTTCTCTGGATCAGATGTGCCGTCGGGACAATAACAAAGAAACATTGCAGGCTTCGATATGTTAAAACCACAATACCCATTACTTTTCAAACAAACTTCACAGCTTTGATCTCTCTTCGGGTCCACACGCCATGTTACCTCAAAACCCTGCGCTAGTAAAGTCTTATTATTAATGGGCTGCTGAGAGAGGTTCTGTCTAACAGGTAGTTGAGATACGTTACAGAAAGTTTTTCCCTCCAAATTTAAATGGGGATTCAAACTGTAGTACCAATCACTGCCACATAAACTCAAATTATGCACTTGTGATCCACTAATGTTCTCATGAACTTGATCGCACTGCTTCCAAAGCGTGAGATTAGTGTATGTATCGAGAACCTGGAAATGAGAATCGGACCTCCAGAATTGAGAGTAGTTACCTGAAAAATTACATTTACCGCCCCACAGATTGTCGTTAACAATTGTCAGTATTTTGTATATGCTAGAATTAGCCAAGAAAGATGACTCCAATATGTGATATTGGCTCCCACCGATATTCATCAGAGTATGGCTCTCGTAATCACATGACTGTAACTGAAACTCAGGGTCACCGCAGCCGCTGCCATTGCTCCCAAAAGGATACGCGAATTCAACGTCCCCACATGTAGATGTATTCCGAAGACAATCGTCGTACAGATTGCCGAAACATGATGTGATTGAGCAGAGGAAGAGAAGAACACAAAGCTGAACAGTGAGAGGCATTGCATTTGCGAAGAAGAACACGTATTCTCGAGCCCTGCTATTCTGTCGAAGATAAAAATGAATGAGTGGAGACTTCAGCTGAGGAGGCGAATATATAAAAATGCAAGAAGCGTTTTGCAAATATGTAATTGGAACAGAAGGAGATGGACTTGGAGAGAGCGAGCTTCAAGTAAACGTCTTCGAGGCCAGAGTGTAGTCAACACGCCAATTAGACCTAGTAGCATGACTTCCTATGTAAAAGCTCTAATTAAGTTTCGTTGAACAATTCCACATGCCGTCAGGCATCCCGTGGATTGAAAATTGTGAAGTGACTGGGTGAAGACTCTGAATCTCTGCCCAAACTCATGAGTCATGACCACTCATTTTGAGACAAATCCCTCGCATTCAAAATTGTATGGGTGAAGACTCTCAGCCCCCTTCCTAAACTTGTGACCACTCATTTTGAGATGACAAACTTATTTTTCAATATTTGCATTTTCGATATTTATATGTTGACATATTTCTAGAAGGCAAGTAGAGGAAAGGTATAGCCTGTCTAATAACAATTAAGGTTAATAAATATAAATTATATTGTCAACAATCAAGGTTAATATATATAAATTACATTGTTAAGTTAGATGAAACATATCCTTTTTTATTTTATATGAAACACGTGCTTTCTTTTTCCAAAGGCAAGTTGATGACAGGTAAAGATTCTGACTATTAGTTTGACAGAACACGGTTTCCATTCACACGTATGTTAGGAATAAAGAACACGGTTTCCATTCACACGAAAATAAATATGGATGACCAACTTAAGTTTTAAATGCAACTTGAAATATAAAATTTGTGTTAAATATATTTTTAGAGGTGGCAAAATCCATTCACATATGCAACCTCATCTCATCTCATCCCTTTAGAGACCGGAGATGTCTTCAGTAATTGAAGTCAGCTTTCCAACGAACATTTAATTGGTGTATCTGTAAAGGTCCCGATTATTAATGATAAAAAATAAAATGAGTATTATAAATATTATAAGTTAATTATGTAAATAAAGTAAATGGTTTTCTTCATGGAATAGGATATATATATTTGAGATCGTTAAGTGGAATTGTTATTATTTTTTTATTATAAACATTCATGTTTATAAATATTATTATAGTGGTTTTTTGGCAATATAATCTTGCAATTTAATTTCAAAATTTTTTGTTGTTTAAAATATATTTTTGAATACATAAATAGATTTAACCTTCTTCAAAACCCCCGGAGCACTCTAATTATGCAAATAACTTAAACTCAATTGTTTAGAATGGATTTTGATTAAAATTAACCAGAAAAATAATAGTAAAAAAAAAGTCATTTTGTCTATAAGTTAGAGTAAGCCTTTAATATATATAATAAAATAGACAAATAAAATGTTTTATTTTATTCAATAATTAAACAAATTATATTATATTATATAAATAATTTTTAATTTAATTATGAAATATAAATTATAAAAAATTTAAATGAAAAGTATGAAAATAAATATTATAATAATATTTTTAAAATGGGAAAAATTATCATATGGAAAATATTCTTAAAAAAAGTTGAAATATATCATTAATAATCTAAGAGTACTAGACATGATTTTCAATAATATAAAAATTAATTTATTAAATTGTAATATGTATATTATTTTTTTATTCAAAGTTTATATTGTTTGATAGTTATTAATATAGTTTCATTCAATGAATAGAAATGAAATCATTATCACAATATATAAATGTTAGAATATTACTATAGATTTATTTTAACTTAAAATTTATAATTTATAATGTGTTGAGAGTGATCAAATTTTTTAAGGTGTAAACATTTTTTCAATTTTTTCACTTTAAAAGAGGTTTAAACTTGAGATTTAAACCCTTTTGACACTTAATAAAATTGTGCTTAACATGAATCTATGTTGATTTGTGAAGTTTTTTAATTTTCATTATATATATATATATATATATATATATATATATATATATATATATATATATAGATATAAACTAACATTAAAATATTGTATTTATGGTTGATACTAAAATATTATACACACACACATATATGTATATAGTCAAGTAGATTACAAGATGATTTTCATTGATGTTAATGTAGTCATTGGTGTCAAGGACCTACAAGTTTAGGGGAGTTTGTTTGAGAGTTTGTTGATATTGTCACTCACCATTTTTTGGTGCATGAAGAGTCTTGTACTGCTTGCAAACTGTTGAATACATGATTCAAGGGCCCATATTTGAAGACATTTTTTTATAGAAAATCAAGTGAGGTGCTCTTGCAAAGTGTATAGTTGGATAATACTCTCATAGACCTTTCCACAAATATATGAAACTTTGAAAAAATCCTAAGGGATTAAGTGTTATTGCAGTTCAAAGTTTGGAAAGGTTCCAAGTCACATGGTTGCACTTGGCTGATAGACTTTGTGATTAATATAGTTTGCGGGATGGGAATGTTCATGACAATTGACATCTCCATGGTGACGAACTTCGCAGATGATGGGAGGATGTGATTAAAAAAATCTGTTATTGAGAAACTTCATGGGATAGCAAATCCTTTCCTTAACTAACATTTGTTTCCATGTTCACGACATGGAGGTTCTAAACAAGAAAATTTTTATCGACACTTGAGGATGATTGCACAGTTGAAAAAATTCATAGTGAAAGACTCCGCGGGACATTGTAAGTGATGGGAATTTAACATTAGGGTCCTTTTAAAATTAACAAAAGAAAATGTCGAAAAACGCTAGACCCCCTAGGCTTTTCTTAGTACTAGATGGTGATGTGGTAAGTGACAAATGGTGAAGTGTGATTAGAGGACATTGGTGATGCAAAAGCTAGTTGGCATGACAAGTCAACATGATGATGACATGGCTTGACATGGAAAGAACACATGGCATGTAGATTTGACACTTTCAGGTGCCGAAGTGGCCCTTTGCCATATGACACATGGTGCCACTCATAAGGTGACACATGGAAGTGCAATGAAGATAACTTAGCATGGTTGACATGTCATTCTGGTGTGGAGATAAGAGTAAAAAGGTTCATGATGGGTAATATCATAGTAAGAGGCTTAGTGATGGGTAATATCATAGTTGATAGATCTCGCAGACAAGAAACTTTTCATCAACTAGTGTATGCCTCCATGTCCTATCGTAGAGTTGATCCAGGTAGATATTGGTGGCCACCCACCTATTCCACCTAGATCTCCAGTCAGTTTCATTTATTTCCTTGTTTATTCCCCTTGTCTGGTTTTGACTTAGAGTCGAAACATGCATCTAATTTGGAAGCCTTCAGCTCAAGCACCAGTGATTGCTTGGCTCGACACACTTGTGTTGTGAGTGGAGCTCTTATGGAACTCATACCATTTTCCCATGTCCTTCATTATCTTCAGGGTGTTTTTATTTGCTTGCGGCTTCGACGGGTTGTCCTAGGTCACCCCACCTTGGCTTTGGCCTCTGCTCTATGGTTTGGGGGTGCCTTTTCTTTACTTCAGATTTGTAGATCCAAAGTCTTGCTTCTTCTATTTAAACTTATGATTAATCTTGACAGCGTATCAGTATGCCGTGTTGAGTGAGGAGATGCCCAGGAAATCCATCTCATCCTTGATGTACTTGTGTAGGTAGTCGCGGTACTTGAGTACCAAATTCTGCTTAGAATCCTTGATACCCAATTTTGTGTGTAGGGTATGGAAAACATTTGTCAAATCTGGCAAATCTTGGTCCCTTCCCTACCGTATCATGTTCCACTTTATGTATTTATCTTCATAGCTCCTGACAGGGTTATATTGTTCCTTGCCGGCATCTCGGAAGGAATCCCAAGTGGGTGCGACTGAAAATAGTGAGGATTCCCTCTCATCCTTTTTCTCATAGTAGGTTTCCCACCAGTCCTTGACGTGTGGTGTGGCTTTGAGAAGTGAAAAAGTATGTAGACCCAGTCAAGATACAAGTCATTTGGGATTTTTCAGCCCCAACCACTTTAACAAAGCTCCGCAACTTTCTGGGTCTTTCCAATTTCTACCGCATGTTTGTGTTGGGGTTCTCTCATATCACTTGGCCTTTAAGGCAAGTCACCAAGGGTAAAGCTAAAGCAAAGGGTTTTTGGTCTGAAACCCAATAGAAGTTTTTTTTTTAGTTGAAGCATCGCCTCTGCTCTGCACCAGTGCTCACATTACCAGACCTGTAACAACCATTTCAGATTGAGACAGACGTCTCCAACTATGCTATTGGTGCAGTTCTTACTCAGTAGGGGCATCCAATGGCTTACCACAGTGAAACACTTTCAGACACAGTCCAAAAGTATCCCACTCATGACAAAGGAATGTATTCCATTGTGAAGGCCTGTCATCAATGGAAGCATTACATTATGGGGAAGAAAATGGTCATCCACACAAACCACCAACCCCTGGAATTCATACAGACATAAGGGAAGTTGCAAAACGATCACCATTAGAAATGTTCCACATACCTGCAAGAATTTAATTTGAACATTAAGTACAAGAAGGGAAACACCAATAATGTTCTAAACTACCTCAGCCGACCACCAGTCATGATGCTAATCATTGTGCTCGACTCCTATGGGCACGAGACTTCGGGTTGGCTGAATATTTACAAGAGCGATCCTGAATTCGACAGTGCATACCAGACACTCCTCGAAGGTAAGAAAGTTCCAATTTTCACCTCAAGGATGCATTTTTATGCCACCTAGGACACATCTGTGTTCCTTCAAGTGAGCATGGCAAGATGATTGTGAGGTGGACTACAGTCAGGTCACTGGACATTTCACAGTAGAGAAAACAGTGGCAGTATTGCAGAAGTATTTTTATTGGCCGAACCTTCCTCAAGATGTTTGGAGGTACATTAAATATTTCACTGCCTATGCCATTGTCAAACCAAACATCAAGAAGCAAGGCCTATATATTCCTCTTCCTACTCCTAGTCGACATTGGGAATCCATCTCCATGGATTACATGTCATGCCTTCCTTCTTCTAAGAATGACAACGACTGCATTTTCGTGGTGATCGATAGATTATCTAAGATTGCCATTATATAACCCCGCAAGAAGAGTGTCACAGCAGAGGCCACTGCTAAACTCTTCTTTGACCAAGTGTGGGTACACTTCGGGATTCCATAGTCCATTGTCTTAGATTGGGACAACAGATTCTTGAGTGCATTTTGGTCAAGTCTTTCGGTGATGTTCGATACCAAACTTACTAAGTCCATGGCTTTCCATCCTCAAATTGATGGACAAATAGAGGTTGTCAACAGGATGATCGTACACATTATGTGCATGTACAACTTGAAGCATCCATGCACATGGGATGAGATCATCCCCTATGTCCAACACAACTACAACAGAGCTCTCCACAACTCAACGAGCCACATCGCCTTTTAGGTAGGGATGGAATTTCAGCCATTATGTCCCATTGATGTGGCCATACCATTTACAGCTACTCAGGCAAATTTAGCTCATGCCTAGTCCGAAGTCTATAGGGCTAACAACTTCATCGATCACATTCAACACATCTGCTACTAGGTCCATGATATATTTGATAGAACCAATGATAAGTATAAAAAGTGACATGATCATCATCGAATTCCGCACAAGTTCCAGGTGGGCGACAAAGTTTGGGTAAATTTATAGATGAAGCATCTCGTTGGACCCCACCGCAAGCTTGTTGGGTTCTGTTCTATTCGTTCCACAACTAGCCCCAATAGTTAAACCGGGGGATTAGAGGGAGGGTAGAGCCCCCCCTGTTAGGGGGTTTGAGCGGGGCAGTAGCTCCCCTCTACGGGGTTAGGGGCAGTGCCCGGGTAAATTTTTTTTGGACCCTATATTAGGTGCGCGAACCTACCTATGGTTTTGTGCATGGTTTTCACACATCGTTTTGGATGTGATGGTTTTCGATCCATGGTATTTTGTAGATCCGATCAAGGGAACTATGGTTATGTTCTAATCTAGGGTTAATGGATTGGGGTTTATGGATGCTTCGACATGTATATATATGCATTGTAACATTGAAAGAAAATAATGAAAAATCAATTTAGTGGTCCAAGTTTTGGGATCCAGGGGAAAATATTTGTGTATACTTTTTTTATGTGTTATTCTCTTGCCATTGTTTATTTTCTATTTTTAGAATTCGTATGCAGGTAATTTTTGTATGGGGTTAAAACCTACAAAGCTCTGCCCACTTAGATATGGGGCATACACCCTCACCAAGGTTGTGGGGGACAATGCCTTCGAGCTCAACATTCCACCATTCCTTGTTCTGCACCTAGTGTTGAAAGTAGGCCACCTTCAGCCATACTTTCCACCATTATTGGACACATCCGACATTGCAGAACAACTCACACCAACAGAGTTGAACCTAGACTGCATGGAACATGCCATAACTGATCATATCATGGATACAAAGATCAAGAACACTCGCCAATAGAGGATCCATCTATATTGAGTTTTCAAAGCAGACCAACTCTTTCACCAAGGTAAGTGGTTCACCAGGGACCATGTTCAACAAAACTTTCCTCAGCTCATGGAGGCTCTGCACATAATGGGGACCATTGCTTTATATGGAGGGAGAAATGATCGAGGTGGATATTGGTGGCCACCTGTCTATTCCACCTTGACCTCTAGTGAGTTTCATTTGTTTCCTTGTTTCTTCCAACATTTAATATTTTTAGCAGCTTTCTGGGTCCTAAACTTCTGAAGCCGTTTTGACCCCTAAACGACGTTTTTTTAGGTCCATAGCAAGCCCACAGTTGTAGAGTTCTACCATAAATGTTGTAGTACTTAGAGATACCTTTGCAACAAGGTATCGTACATGCCAAACATAGATAATATGACCAAGTTATGACCTCGAGAAGTTGGCTGCCTAACTAACCCCAACGGGGTCCACAAACTCTTGGCGGTCCATCTCTTGGGGTTAGGATTTTGGTTGTTTAGCATTTTCCCTTGTTGTTCAATAATAAATAGACCCTTGACCCTCATTGTAACACAGTTGAGAGGCATGTAGCAACCACATCTCTTCTCAGAGATAACCTACCATCGCTCAAGCTATTTCATTTCCATTTTGTTTGTAACCATATTTTAGTATTTTGATATTAATGAAATGAAGTGTTATTTATGTTGTATCTCTTTATTTATGGTTATATATGTAATTTGTTGCATTCTTGTTTAAGTTCGGATGAGGAGTGAAAGTAAAAATATTCATGGGTGTTCGAGATAGGACGACTACTACATTTGAAAAACTTCGCTATATGGAGAATCTCTCTAGCATAGGGTGTATAGTTGTAGACAAGAATTCAATGCCTTTGCAATTTTTCAAATAATGAAGAAAATCGTTAGAAAATAACAAACCTGGGATCTCCTCCCTACTAGAGACATGTGGAATTAACATGGCCGAATGATGAAGAGACACGTGGTAGACATGTGGAAGTGACATGGATGAGAGACGTCATGGCACACTGGTGAAATGACACATAGCAAGTTGAAATGGCCCTTTTAGGTGGCCAAGTGGGGAAAATTTGAGTGACAAATGACACCGCTCAAAGGCAAACGATGACGTTAAGAAATGACATGGAAGAGTCTTGATATTAACACTATGGGGACGTGTTTGGAAGTTTTCGCTAGTGCATTCGGGTATTCAGGCCTCCGAGAATTAAATGTAAATGACATAACATAAATACTCTTGGATACTAGATTGAATGAGGAAGGCCGATAAGCACCTCCCCACTTAAGCCATAGTTCCAAGCCCCAATCTCATGTGTAGAGGCCTGATGTTTAAGGGTGAAATGTTTCCTAAAATTTGGCATTCCAAGTGCCAAAATAAGCTCAATGATAGTTGAAGGAAATCTAGAAATTTGTTGCAATTATTTAGTCTAGTTATTATAGTGAAAAATAATATTTACAACATGCAATAACGATGATCTAATGCCCATGGTAATTTAGTTATAGAGGCCATACAAAAAGTGTGATTGGTAGAAAGTGGTTGGTTATACCATTGAGAATTTAGGGCTAAAATAGAGCACCAAATTTAATATGAAAAATTAAGGCCATAATTGTATAAGTCACTCTTGTGTAATGAATTAAAGTTGATTTCATTTGTTATGATAATTTTCTTTTTCGTGTGCTAAGTGTGATTTATTGAAGAAAAATTTGATGTGTTTTATGTGAGGGAGAGAATTCAATTGGAGAAAGGAAGGAGGCTATTGAAAATAGAGTAAATATATTTTGATTCATAATCAAATAACATTGCCATAGATGTCAATTTGCAAATGAATGAAATATAGATCTATTTGTCTACAATAGGTTAGTGCATGTACATATCTGAGATTTTTGCCTCTAGCAGGTTGGTGATTGGTGATCTCAGGGGATTGGGGCCTC
This sequence comes from Pinus tabuliformis, assembly GCA_031772625.1. NCBI lineage: Eukaryota > Viridiplantae > Streptophyta > Pinopsida > Pinales > Pinaceae > Pinus > Pinus tabuliformis. The sequence continues at coordinate 1,419,966,158 of CM062818.1, read as the reverse complement.
CTATGAGTTGGCACTCACAAATATTGATGTAATTTGAAGTAGTGGTTTAAATTTGCCTCATAAATATTTTTTTTTTCTTTTCTCGTGGAAGTGTTTTCATGTTAAATTTTTGTGTACAAATGTCATGTGATTGGTGCCTTTTTGTTTGCTAATTGCATCTTCTTGAATAATTGTTTAAATAAGTGTAAAATTTATAGAATATTGATTCCCTCCCCATCTCAATATTCCTTGATTCCCAACACACACACATACACATATGAAGTAAATGCAAATTAATTATAGATCTCATTTATACTAGATTGTGATATCAATATTATTTTGAGATGCCATATTTCAACTCCATATTGAGTGAAGGAATTCTACATATCCTTCAAATTATAAAGTGGAAAATAATTATAATTTGATTTTGATTTGATAATTACAATGTTTTTCATCCATCTTAGTGGTTTCAGAGTGGAAAAATTGAACGAATCAACTCACAGGACCATTTTTACTAACAAGACCCAATTTGGAAAATTAGGGTCTAAAATATTTTGGGAGGATTTTGAGGCATTGAATGGTATTATTTTTAGGGTTAAAATTTACAACTTTAAAAACACCCCATTTTTTTCCTATTCTAGAGATATATACCTTTCCAATGGTGTAAGAATCACCTCAACCAAATTCTATATGCAAAAGTTATGCCACTCAAAAGTTGACCTTCCTATTTTGTCCTCCATAATTCAAGTGGCTACCATGAGTCATCCCAAATTAGTGATGGAAAAGGGGTTATCAACGTGAACATGATGAAGAATGCTTTAGAAGAATCCATATTGCAACTTTGGTGAAGATTTGGGAGAATCAAACTTAACCACTTGTAGGTTTTTAGGCTATGTTATAATCAGTCCACTAGGAGGAAAAAGGTTTCCATTCTATTTGAGTGCATTTGTTCCATAGGTGAGCAGAGTCACTCAGAGGGTTAGGGAGAGGGAACACAAAGAGGATTTATTATCTATAGTAGCCCACAATGTTATAGTTTTTTCTTCTCAAAGATGTACAGAAAGAAATCACCTAAGACTATGGATGACGAACAATCTCAACAATATAAATGGTTGTTAAACATTGTAGATTTGCAGCAAATGATAGAAACAAAACCTTAAAAAGTCCTGATCTATGCTACAATCATAGTTAAAAAGAAAAATAAAATAGTAATAAATGAGGTTAACTCTAATAATCCAATGGAAACTAGATATACAAATAATAGATTTGATTAAATAACATCTGTGAAGGGAACAAATAAATGTTACCAGTCCCCCTCTATGGGATGGGTTCTTGGCTATCCTCAAATGTATTCAGCTTTTGTAGAGTCTCTCTCCTTTATAATGTGTAAACCCAGCAAATAAAATGTTTTAGCTCAATGGGAACTCAAATGGAAAGAAAAATGGTGTTCTACAGTTATAATAATCAGAGTTATAACAATGAGTGCAACAATGAAAATAATCAAAAGTGAATAATGAATGGAAAGCCCTTCTATTTATAACAAAATATTGAATTATCCTCGAATAATGAGTAATAATAAAATATTATTAACCCCATTCTAGGAATAACCACCTGAAATATTTTATTATATTTTCTTAGGAGGGAAAAAGTATTTAAACTTTTATTTAGAAATAATAAATAAAGAAATGATTTATTTATCATCTCAAGAAATATGGTTGATGAGCCTCATAAATGGGTAATAATATGGGCTCATTTTACCTCCTAACCTAGTCAAATCAACCATTATCTTGGCTTATTGTATGATTTTTTGATTATATTTATGCTTATAGAGTGAGTTGAGTTAGTTATGCTGCCATGTGGTCTAACATGTATTTAATGCAGATTATTGATGGATTTCGAGGTCAAAGTCAAGGATCCAGTGGTCAAATGGCAACAATAACTTGAAGTAGACATAGGAGAGGACTTATATGAGGGAGTCTCACTCATTTACTACTCCTCATTTCGAATTCCCCTTCATTCAACTTGGAGTACAAGCAACAGAATCATGCACTAGAAGGCAATCGAGCAAGTGCAGGATGACTGATAGTTATCTCAAGTTTTGGGAGCCAAGTCTCCCTGATTTTAAGGAAGTTGTTGGTAGCTTCATATGTATAACTAGAGAGGCCTAAGGCCTCACTAGGGTCGGATTTTTTCCTTATGTAAACTCTGCTCAAATTTCGAGCTTACTATTTTGTGACAGTTTCATGTAAACTTGCTATTCTTTTGATAATGAAGATGGAATCCTTTTTGAGCTAGCACTGAGTTACCTCAGAGGGCTGAAGCCCTTGGGTTAGGACCCAATCCAAGCAGCCAAGCTTCTCTTTACTTGTATTTGTATGCTTTACTTCAGTTTGTAGATTAATTTTTTGTTAGATGCATTTCTTTTATGGTTATGAATAGGTTGCTTTTGATGATTTCGTAGTTTGCTTCCATTTGTGCTTTCTATAGTAGGTTAAGCAGTGATCAAAAAACATTCAAAATGCTATCAATAGCACCTTGGCCTCTCTTCCTCCCTCTGGGACCATGATTTGAGGCAAAGACTCTCTTACTACCCCAAAAACACAAATTTTCCTCATTCATAGGACTTCTAGTGTTTGCAGCTCTTTAGTAGGTTAATAGTCTAGTTTTGCTTTGCTCCAAATATCCTTAATCATGTTCACTTCCTGATTTTCAATAGTCCTCTTTCATGCTTTCCTTTTCCTACAACATTTCTCAGCATTTCCTTTCATATATCATAGTTTAGATCATTTTAATGCAAAACTCTGTTTTTCCTAAATGCACTCATTTCATTTGTTACTTGATTTTCTTGGTTGGCTGTCAATTCCTTTGTAGTAGATCTCTTCCAATAGTATTCCAGCTTACCAGGAATCACATCCTCCATCTGATCCATGCCCTACAGGTCTCCCAAACCTCACCTCAATTATGCCTTAGTTTCCTTCATTTTTCATAGAAATTCTTCCTCTCTCCTTGAGCAAACCCAATCATATTTCACTCTCCTGGTGGTTCATGGTAGACCTTAGGCACCCTAACACATCACCCCAACCTTCATTCACCTTTTTCACCTACTCTCTCACCCTCAAAATATCGGAAATTTCTCTCGGCCTCCTCCTGTAGTTTCCTTGTTTTCATCCTGTAGTTTTCTTGTGTCCTCCTATAGTTTTTCCTGTAGGCTTTTTTTTGAAGGCCGAGTGTGGGAAAATCCTCTAGATGGCCACCTAAGACCTCCTAGAACCCATCCACACCATCCTACATCCTCCCAAGCTCCAAAACCACCCTCCAATGCCACCTGTTCGATGCCACACTCACACACAATAAATTAGATGCATGTCAAATCCACATTAAAAAACATAAAAATCCAAAAATATGTTTTTTTCTTATTTACTTCCAGAAATAGCATGGGTAGATGTTGTTTGCTTCCTTGAGTAGGTAATGGCATTTTTTTCATGGTTTTCATAGTGTTTTTGGCAAAAGTAGAGTTAGCTTATTAATTAGGGTTTACTAGGCCTTGTTTTACATTCCAGTCTCTTTCCTTTCTTCAATTAGAATAGCTTTTGTAGAGTAATATTTCTTTCTTTCATCACACATAGAGATTCTTCTAGAATCTATAGAAGTTGGCTTGAGCTCCTAGTGATCTTGCACGGCTGACCAAGTGGCAACCTACAGTGAGAACTAGTACTTGTGCATACAACACCGACGCTTCCAAGTTTGTTATGAACTACCGGGTTGATAAAAGTAAAGTTGGAAGCCCAGGAGTTGCAGCATTCTTGCTGCAATATTGGCGCTCACCATGTTTTGGCGTCGTTGTCGGGGAAGCGTCAGAATATTATGTGATTACTTCTTTCTTCTATTTCCTATTGCAACATTCTGCTAATAGTTTATTTAGGCAAATGTAGACTAGTCATTTATTTTCTTTCAAGTTCTGCATTTCCCTGCTTTCCTCTCCAATTATGCAAATTTCATTTCGACAAAAGTAGACTAGTCATTTCTCTTCTTTCAGTTTTGCATTTCCTTGCTTTCCTTTTCAATTATGCAAATTTCCATTCAGCAAGTTCATTTCAGCTAGTTGCAATTTGTTTTGTTCAATCACAGTTTCAGTTTCTGTAGGTACTATCAGTGTGGGGAAAAAAGAAAAAAACAAACCAAAAAGATTTCCTTTCATGCCTCGTAGGAATAGAGATAACTTAGGAAAATTTTTTCCCAACACCCCCACTACTTCACACAGCCAACCTTCTCTCTTCTTTGGTGGCTGCAATCAAGAAGAACCCTTAGGTGAACAACCAGACATATTTGAAGAACCTATAGGGGAAGAAGAAGAAACCATTCCTCTGGAGCCAATGGTTGAAAACATAAATGCTAGGGGGAATGGAGAGAGAATACAGGGTACCTTTCCCATTCGGGAGACCAATGGGGACACAAAAATGAAGAATATAAGCCCTTCAACCCTACCTCACTTCCATGGTCTGACTACAGAAGATCTTGACACCTTCTTGTTTGAGTTTTTTGTCATCTGTCAAACTTATGACTATGCAGAAGACGAGAAAAAGTTGAAACTGTTCCCTTCTACTCTCAAGGATGTAGCACTACGCTGGTTCATGGGATTACCTGGAAATAGCATCACAACTTGGGCTCAGATGCAGCACGCCTTTAATAACAAGTATCAAGAATATTGTACGTCAAAAGATACTAAAGAAGAAATCTTCTGAATGACCATGGGAAGTGATGAGTCCTTGGAAGACTATGAAGAAAGGTTCCAACTCAATTACAAAAGGGCCGGGTGTACACTTGACCCTGAGTCTTTGAAGTTGGACCTGCTCAGGGGAATTCGAGAAGACCTTATCGACACCCTCCATCTACTGGCTGGGGGAGACATCTACTGGCCGGGGGAGACATATACCAACTATCCTATGAGGACATAAAGACTATTTTTAGAAATGATTCTAGAGTAGCCAAAAAGAAAGGTAGGGGGGGGTCAACCCATAGCCAGTACCTCTTCTTCCAATTCATCCATTAAAGGGGAAATTGGAAGCATGCTGGAAGACTTCAAGAGTGAGATGTTTCAAACTCTTGCCATGCAAATGGATACCTTACATATTAAAAGAAAATAAGAGGAATCAGAGAGGGCTTTGGCCATTTTTTTTCCTAGATGCACCATGAGGCATCCGAGGAATGAATGCCCATTGAACTCTATAGAGGTTTGTTCAGTCTGTGAAGAAGATCATTCTACAGATAAGTCCCCTTCCTTGCCCGGACTTAAAGCTGTATACCAAGGGGCTAAAGGAGTCACTGAACAGATATATTACATAAACCAAAGGAGGTCACATGGACCAAGACCATACCAGCAGGGGATGCAAGCGACATCTCAGGCATACTACAACCCCAACCAAGTTCCCTCCATACCTTCTTGGGGTTCCCCTACTCATCCTTCCTAGTCCACACCACCTCCTTAGTCCTTCACATCTCAATATCATGCCCAACCAGCCACCCATTCATTTCAATCCTATGCTTAGCCACAACCTCAGTGGAATGCATCTCATTAGGGGTGGAGGCCCCAATACAACTCTCTTCCCACTCTTCTGACTCCACCACTTTCCCAATGACAACCGTTACCTTTTGCTCCACCAAGGCAACCCCAAATACCTACCCAGCCAAATACGAACCCGAACAATAGACAGGCTTAGCAAGTGTATAGTGGGGAACCATCATGCCCAACTTATGCTGTGGAGATTCAAGAAATCAACTTGCGATATAGGAAAGTTCTCCCAGATAGCCAGCCTCCACCGAGGGAGGTTGAGGAAGATAAAGAGGAAAGTGAACCTAAAGCCAATCCATCCTTTCCTAAGAGACTATCCATGACAATCCAGCCTACCCCAGAAGAGACTAAGCTCCTGGGAGAATTAAAACATTTATGTGTGAAGATACCACTTCTCCAAGCCATAAAAGATGTGCCTATCTACAATAGGTTGATCAAAGAAAAGTTCTTTAGGCATCCAGGAAGGTGCAAGAGGGATGCCCCAACTATAAATGTCATAGGACAACTGTCCGACTTGATGTTGGGGTAGATAATCTATCCAAAGTATCTGGACCTTGGAAGCCCGGTAGTTGATGTCCACATCAATGGCACAATGGTCCCACATACCCTGATTGATCTTGGAGCTGCCATTAATGTGATGACAAAGGACACAATGCTCAAACTTAACCTTCAGGGCTCCCTGAGGAAGACCACGATGGTGCTGCAGCTAGCAGACCGCTCCACCGTGACCCCTGAGGGGATTGTGGAAGATGTGATGGTCTCCGTTGATTCTTGGGAGAACCCTACTGATTTCTTAGTTCTCGAGCCAAAGGCAAAGCTCACTAGGTATCCTCTCATTTTGGGAAGACCCTGGTTGGTTATGGCCGATGTGTACATTAGCTGTCGAGCTGGGAACATGACCATCAAGAACGGGCATATGTCTAAGCATTTGACCCTATATCCTCTTGCCCAACCCTTGCTAGAACATGATCTACCTCTCTGGTTGGAGGAGGAGTATGGGGATGAAGTTTATTTTGCACTGCTTTATGCATTGGAAATCGCCATGGGAGGAAAACCGCAAGATGAGGATGATGTGATTGAAAATTTGATTCGAAATCCACCTCCTAGTGTATCACCATTAGAAGACATAGTAAGAGAAATCCAAAACAATCCCTCAACTGATCTCTGTGTGGCCGACCGTACTTCTCTCCGTGTCAAAAATATAGAGTTCAGCCCAGAAAGAACATTGAAAATCAATCCATCCCTATCTCCTTCCCAGGAGAAGGAGCTATGCAGCCTACTGAGAAAACATCTAGATGCCTTCGCTTGGAGTTATAAGGAGATGAAGGGAGTGCACCCTTCAGTATGTACTCATCATATATACATCAAGGAAGATTGCAAGCCAGTCAGGCAGCCTCAAAGGAGGATGAACCCAACACTTAAAGATATTGTTAAGGAAGAGCTGCAGAAATTGCTTGATGCATGATTCATCTATCCCATTTCTGACAGTGAATGGGTATCTCCTATGGTGCTAGAGCCAAAGAAAAATGGTAAGTGGAGAATCTGTGTAGACTATCAGAAATTGAACAAAGCCACTGAAAAGGACTACTTTCCTTTACCTTTCATAGATCAAGTGTTAAACGGTCTGGCAGGGAAAATTTTTTTCTCCTTCCTAGATGGGTTTAGAGGGTACAATTAGATTCAAATCAGCCCGGAAGACCAATATAAGACCACTTTCACTTGTCCTTGGGGTACCTTTGCATACCGTGTCCTTCCTTTTGGTTTGTGCAATGCTCTAACGACTTTCCAAAGAGCAGTATTGAGTATATTTTCTGAACTGGTTCATGATGCAATAGAAATATACATGGATGATTTTACTCCTTATGGTTCTGACTTTCAGGAAACTTTATCTAACCTAGGAAAAGTTCTAGATAAGTGTATTGAGATGAACCTGCCCTCAGTTTGGAAAAATGTTAATTTTTGATGACTGAAGGGACCGTGCTAGGTCATGCAATATCTCAACAAGCACTACAGGTGGACCCCAACAAAATTGCCATCATCCAAAGGGTCCCACCTCCTCAAAAGGTGAGAGATGTCAAAAGTTTCCTAGGCTTAGCTGGATATTACAGAAGATTCATTAAAGACTTCAGCAAGATAGCCTCTCCTTTGTTTAGCCTCCTAGGCAAAGATGTTGAGTTCATATGGTCAGAAAACTGTCAAGAATCCCTAGATACCTTGAAGAGCAAGCTTGTGACTGCCCCAATTCTCAGAGGCCCAAACTGGGCCCTACCATTTCACATTCACACAGATGCTTCGAACAAGGTGATAGGAGTAGCCTTAGGACAAGTTGATGAAAAGTTACCTTATGCCATATACTTTATAAGCAAAAACTTGTCAAAGGCAGAGTTAAACTATACAGTGACCAAGAAGGAACTCCTAGTTGTCATGCATTCCTTAAACAAGTTCAAACATTATATCATAGGCTATCAAACCTTTGTGCACATTGATCATGCTACAATTAGATATTTAATGAGCAAACCAGATGTAAATGCTCACATTATTAGATGGTTGCTTTTACTGCAACAGTTTGATTTGACAATTATTGATAAGCCTAGTAAAGAGAATGTTGTTACTGACTTTTTTTCTAGAGTGAATTTGCCTATAAATGAAGATGGAATGGTGGATGACCAAATGCCAGATAAACATGTATTTTCTATATCAGTACTCTCTCCATGGTTCGCCAATATAGCAAACTACTTGGTTTCAGCACAGTTCCCACCACACCTGTCCTCAAAATAGAAGAGCAGGATAGTAAGGAAAAGCACCCGTTTCACCTGGATTGGAGGAAATCTCTTCAAACTAGGCCCAGATCAGATCTTGAGAAGATGTGTCAGGGAGGCGAAAGTCTTTGACATTCTCCTGACCTGTCATGATGGGCCTTGTGGAGGTCATCTTGCAGTAAAAAGAACTGCCTTCAAGATATTGCAAGCAGGCTACTACTGGCCCACTCTTCATCAGGATGTGAGGAGATACATGAGCCAGTGTGATCGGTGCCAGAGGATGGGGAAACCCACTCCAAAGGATGAAATGCCCATGCAACCTCAAGTGACCTTTGAGCCATTCGAGAAGTGGGGCATGGACTTTGTGGGGCCTATCAACCCCCCTTCAAAGCAGAAGCAATACATCATTGTGTGCACCAACTACCTGACAAAGTGGGAAGAGACAAAAGCAATCAAAGCAGCGAAAAAATAAAAAATAGCTGATTTTTTGACAGAAAACATATTCTACAAATTCAGGTACCCAAGAGAGTTGGTCACAGACCAAGGCAATCAGTTCACTTCCAGCCTGATTGAAGACCTGCTCACCCATAATCAGATTAAGCACAGGACTTCCACCCCTTACCATCCACAAGCCAATCGGCAAGTGGAGGTCACTAACAGAGCTTTGGAAGGGATCCTAACCAAGGTAGTGAGCAACAACAAAAAAGACTGGGCGGACAGATTAGCTGAGGCCACTTGGGCCTACAACACAACATGGAAGACCACCATCAAGTTCACACCCTATGAACTGGTCTATGGGAAGAAGGCTTCGTTGTCAATAGAGTTTGAATTCAATACCCTAAGGATGGAAACTTAGCTGGACCTAGACCTCAGCCATGCATAGAAGGAGAGATTACTTCAGCTCAATGGATTGGATGAATACAGATTGCAAGACCTTCTCCATACAGAAGTAGTTCAGCTTCAGAGAAAGATATGGCATGACAAAAATATCAAGGAGAAGCAATTCCAAGAGGGATATTGGGTGCTACTCTATGATTCAAGATACAAAGATTTCAAAGGAAAGTTGAGGGCAAGAAGGCTGGGACCCTACACTGTGGAGAAATGCAACGACAATGGTTCAGTTCTGATCAAAACCATTGATGATGTAGCCATCCCCATGCTTGTCAATGGACATTGGTTGAAAGTCTACAAGAAACCCCTCTCCAAGCGAGAGTTTATTGAAGATTTGAATAAAACAGTGATGGTAGTGGAGCATGTCTTAGCTTCCACTTCACTCACTCACTGAAGAAAAGAAAAAAAAAAAAAAGGACTCAAGTGAAAACCTCCATGAGGCACTTGAGTCCCATCATTGGGTTGAAAACCTCTTCTGAGGTGGCTCAGTGATGAAAAAAGAGAGGAAAAAAGAATAATATCCTTCGGTGAAAGCCTCCCTTGGAAGCGCCCAGGGCAGGCAATTAAGGTGAAAACCTCTATGAGGTGCCCTAGTTGTTTTCGGAAAAAAAAAAAGAAGGAATTTTTGTTGCATTGCAAGGTTGCAGGAGGACTACAGGAAGTAGAAGAAGGTTCCAAGGGAACCCTTACATTCACGTCAACATCCATCTCACCTTCTCCACACCTTCCTCCATCATATTTGGCATCCCTTTCACCCCACTGTACTTTTTTTTCAAAACTGTGTTTTCTACATACAAAAGGAAATTTGAGGGACCAGGAGAGCTTCATGAGTAACTTATCATCCCTCTTACCACCTTCAAGCCTCTTTTCTATCATCTCCAAGCCTGCATCACACCCCCAATCATCATTTATTTTCCTTTCCAAGAAAAACACAGAAAAAGAAACAGTTTTCCAATATGAAAAAAAACAAAAATAAAAAAAGGAAAAAGGCACCAATAACCTTACCTGAAGCTTACCTATTTTCCCTCCATCATGTATGACACCTCTGGCATTATTCTTGAGCTCCAAACAGAGGGAGAAGTTGAAGTTTGAAGGGGAGAAGCAGCTATAGGAGCTCCTATAGGAATTCGTATAACAGCTGATCCCATAGAAGTCCAGCACCAACAGCAGAAGAGTGCACATTTGAAGGTTGGAAAGGAACATGTAGCTTAGCTCCAGCAAAAGAATAACCTGCAAAAGTCCACAATCACACATTAGCTAACATAGATAGCATGCATGAAGAAGAATGAAGGCATGCAGCAGAGAGAGAGTCACAACACCTCACAGCAAATACACTTGGATCACAGGTAAGTAACTAAATCACTCCTCTATTTGCATTTGTGTAATTAGGAGTCGTACGAAGGCAAAGAGATGGTTGAGATTGAACTAGGAAAAGGAGGTCAGTTAACTTGGCCACCTCCCTCTAGTTGATTCCACTCATCCAAGATGTCACCCACACGTGTGCACAGTCAACTCAAGAAAAATATGCCAAGGACAGGTAGTGGAGGAAGAGTGAACTCCGATGCAATAATGAGGGATGATTACAAGGAGGGGCCATGTTGACCAATCAGGTGGGGACCAATGGTTCGAATATGGCCAATGTACACCTTGCCAGCTCAATACTCATAATCGAAAATATCCATAAAGGGTAATGAGCACTCCTCCCTGCATATTCTCACCACCTTTTCTTCATTTTCTCCTCGTAACTCAGCTACAGCAACCTTCTTGTGCCCCCCACAACCTTGTAACCACCATCCTCCATCAATTTCCTCCCTATCTTTGCTCTCGACGTTTTCTACAGGAGCATGTACAAGAAATCTACAAGAGGGACAACGAGCTTCTACAAGAAGGGCAGTGAGCCATTTTGAAGGGAGAAAACATAGTTTTTGGCACGAAATTCAGTCTGAAGAGGTAGGGTTCATGCATACCCCCTGTCGGATAATCAATATATGAAAGAAGTGGTCTCAATTTGAGGAGGAAATAAGTCTTTAGGAGGGCAGAAAATACATAAAAAATTTCTGTTATTTATATAAAAAAAAAAAACGCAGTCTCTCAGTTTTTTTATTTTTCTCAAAAAATCTTTGTCTCCACCTCCATATTTGGTTTAAAAAAAAAAGAAAAAGCATATGCAGTATGATAGAAGGGTTTATGAGAAGGGAGCCCACTAACTCCACTAGGCTCCATGCACATCCCCAAGTAGTAGACATATTCACAAGGGCAAACTAGATGAACTTCTTTGAGAAATTCTGAGGGTTTGATGAGGAGATTGCCCAAGAATTTTCTCTCTCTCTGGTCCCTCACACAAGAACACATGTCACTGCAACCATTAGAGGCCTCTTGATCGAAATAACCTCAGAATTCATCAGTAGGGTCACTACCCTTCCTCTTGGGCTGCCTTGGAGTAAAGATGAAAAACCCATTGGCGAGGCTGCCAAGAAGAAATTATTCCAAAATAATGAAACCCCTATGGAAGATAAAAATGGAATTAGAAGGGCTAGTATACCATATCCCTAGGATGAGGTTAGCTACCAAATAATCAAATACATTTCTTGTGAGGGGAGGCACAACATTGTCTATGGTTATCATTTCAGAATCCTCCATGACTTGAGCTATGGCATGGATACCCTAGTGCATCAAAAGCTCAGTATCCCTTATTTTTTCCTTCAGTCCCTCATTGACTCTAGCACCAAGGTAAAAGAAGGAAATTCAAGGCAGTTAGCTCACCATGGCTTAATCAAACTCCTAGTAGAGGAATCCCTCCATACCTTTACACTCCCTATAGCATGGGAAGTTTTCCGAAATATGACAGCTAAGGATGACATAAAGGCATTGACCTATGATGTCAGTCCTACTGGCAGTGAAGAGGAAGAACAACAAGGAGGAGAAGGTGAAGCCAGTGGTGACATAGTAGAGCAAGAAAGGAAGGACAAAGGAAAAGAAACAGAGGAGGGAAAAGTTGAAGAGACAGAAAAAGAGACAGAAGAAGGAGAAAAGGAGGCAGAGAAGGCAGAGCAAGGGGAAGAGTCCCCTGAGACTTTGGAAAGAGAGGTAGCAGCTACCCTCACTACCCTCAGTACACCAATCAAGCCAAAGCAGAAGAGGAAAAGACAGACCTCCATGTATTTCAGGGCAATGAAGAGCACAAGAATTAAAACAGGCAAACCTCAGCCCTCTTCAAAAGTTCCCATTACCATTGAAGATTCACCACTTGCTAAGGTGAAAGAATCTCCTTCCAAGACACCTATCACATATGAAAGGGGGACTCCAAGATCTTCTACATGGAAGGGAAAGGCAGTACTACAAGACCCAAAGCCAGACCTACAAGAGGCTGAGACAGTCCTATAGGAGACATTGTCTAAACTACAGGAGACCCAAAAGCTTGAGGAAAGGATAGAAGGACAACCAGAGGTGAAGGAGGAAGAAAAAGAGCTACAAGAACCTGAACCCTAGCCTAGTCTTGCCTCCTGCTGAGTGATAAAAAGGTGTCTTTTTAACTCCTAATTATCTTCACATTAATTGTCAACCCAGGGACGATTTTCTATTTCAAGAGTGTACTCAGTCTGAGGCGGCTATTTACTCAAGAGTAATGTTATGAAAGATATAGTACAGTGTTCTAAATGTAAGAATAAATGGATACTTGAAAAAGAAATCTAACTACAACAACATAAACTCAAATGCTTTGAAATCCAACTATTCACTCAACAAACATCAATCGAAGATATAGTAGCAATAACTCATTCCTCTAGAGATTGATGCAATTGAAATCAAACTGGAACAAGACAATCAATCTGGGAACGAGGAAGCAATAACCAATGTTCTCTACAGTTGACAGTCCTGATTTAAAGCAATTAAAAGGAAATAGAATTTGAACTAAAGCTGGTATCGAAAGTAAACTAGGAAAACTCTTTAAAAGCAAACTCTTTACAATTAATCAACATAAATGAACAACAAAGTAAATGGACAACAAATTGTAATTAATGGAATCGAATAACCAATCCTATTGAAAAAAAATCTGTAATGAATATCAATCAAATGGAACAACAAGTAGAATGAAACCATAATTGAAATAGAACAACAAAGCTCTATTAAGGCATTAACAAGATAAATTATATAGTGTTGAGATTCTTGTTAAATAATAAAAGAACAACAATGCGATTTGTTAATATAACACACTGATATAAAAGCAACTAAACAACAAACCGATAAACTTGCAAACTGTAATAAAAGAAAATATGAACTATCTCACAACAATAATGAAATGGTAGAGATACAAACAACAGATCGATCCACCAAGGCTGGGCCCTCAACCACCGGTGAAACGCCGCTGAGCTACTGCAAAACTAGGAAGTTAAATGGCAACATGTTCTTGTATTAATCATGCATAACAGCATTTACAATCAGTCAATCTCTATTTAATCAATGAGATTCGATGAGGAATTGTATAATTACAACAAGAAATCTCTCCATCTCTCCGCCACCCCCCCCAATACATAATACATGCTCTCCTTTTATAATCACAAAGAGGAGAAATCAAATAGTAAATATGATCTCTCATAAAAATATTGGATTGTTTCTAACCAATTGATCAACAAGAAAATATATTTCCATCCATATTTCAACAAGAGCAAGGCGAATTTGGCTTTGCAGCTGAGATTTGTAGGACGACCGCAACAATAAGTCTGAGAAAATTGTGCTCAAAGAACCATGCATTTCTCTCAATACAAGCCGAATTTGGGCAAACCATTCTTTAAGAAAGTTAATGTGGTCCGTTCTGGACAAAACCCATGTTTCATATTTTCCAAATTCTTCTTCATTTGCCCAGAATCTCAACCGTAAAACTATCACTTGTTATTCCAGCGAATTTCTGAGTTGGCACATTTAATGTTCAAATCTTCAATTGGAAATTATCTTGGAGGCTAAAAATGGTGAGTAATGTTACAACCAATTTATTAACAAACTATCATCGATAAAATCATGCATAATCATCAATTTATTAAAAATAAAGGAGAACAAATAATATTTTTCCATAAGGGCATAAATCATTATAAGATGGAATTATATGATAAATTATGATAAATGATGTGATAAAGAATGGTAGAAATTGGTGGAATAAGCGTTCAAAAGTGATAATAATAATGACATATTAAAGGCCCAACACCTCCTATTACAATCTACTTGAGGGAGGCAAAATAATCCCATAGAAATTTGCAATTCCACTGTTTTTAGAATTGGAGAAAGAAAGAGTGAGATCACACAGGTGGATGCAGATAGCCAAATCCAAAGGGGTTGAGGATGTTGGCCATATGGAAAACAAACTCAGGGAAATGAGAAGAGAATTGAGTGCTCTCAGAGACCGAGAAGCCATCATAAGAAGCCACCTTGAAAATGAAAATGAAATCCTAAGGAGGCAGCTACAAGAGGAAGAGTCTCAGCTGGCATACATGGCCAGCTTATCCATGGAGGCATTACAATACAGAACACCAACCAAATATTATGGCCTCTATCTGAAGGACCAATGGCTTCAATTCCAAATAAAGACTTTGGCACAAAGAGGCACAATGCCTTTCCAACACTACATGCATTTCATGGACCTGTGTGACCAAAGAACCTCAGAGGATAAAGCAAAGATGGCAGAGTTCTACCTACACAGCATGGCCCTCATAGACATGAATGTGTGGGACCCCAATGCCAAATTAGGGGACCTGCAATTAATAGCCATGGCCTCATGGATGAACCATGAAAAATTGAGGACAACAGAAATGAAAAGATTGATGATAAAAGAGCAGAATGAGCCATTAATGATAAGAGCTGAACCATCAGATCCTATGGCACTCATTAGTACACACAACCTGGTTGCCAATGACCCTCAGATTGCCCCTAGATATCTAGCCAATCAGGCACAAGCAATTGCACACTTTGAAGATATGCAAAGGCTACTTGGGGATGACTGTGTGCATGCATGCATGAGAAGATGGAACACCTTACCTCACAGTTTTCAAATCAGGGAATACCATTCCCCCATGAGGCGGAAGGAGGCATTGAAAAGAGTGCCAATGTACAAGTGCTCCATGCAAAGGTTGAAGGTCAACTGGATTGGCCTCAAACTGAGTCCCCCACTCCTCTTAGGCATGCTGGAAGGCAGAAGAGAAGAAGAAGAGGAGTAGCAGTGGAAGGACTTAGAAAGAAAGGCAAGGTTTTATGTCCAACATGAGCAAACCACATCAGAAGCCTGGGATGCTAGGGATGCCACCAGGGCCATAAAATATTAGGAGATCGACTAAGTTGCTTAGAGGATGAGCAACACCTTCAATAGGGGGGTGATGATGAGCCTCATAAATGGGTAATTATATGGGCTCATTTTACCTCCTAACCTGGTCAAATCAACCATTCTCTTAGCTTATTGTATGATTTTATGATTATATTTATGCTTATAGAGTGAGTTGAGTTAGTTATGGTGCCATGTGGTATAACATGTATTTAATGCAGATTGTTGATGGATTTTGAGGTGAAAGTCAAGGATCCAGTGGTCAAATCGCAGAAATAACTCGAAGTAGACAGAGGAGAGGACTTATAGGAGGGAATCCCCTTCATTTACTACTCCTCACTTCGAATTCCCCTTCATTCAGCTCAGAGTACAAGCATCCGAATCATGCACTAGAAGGCAGCCGAGAAAGTGGAGGATGATTGATAGTTATCTCGAGTTTTGGGAGCCAGGCCTCCCTGATTTTAAGGAAGCTGTTGGTAGCTTCAGATGTATAAGTAGAGAGGCCAAGGGCCTCACTAGGGTCGGATTTCTTGCTTATGTAAACTCCGCTCAAATTTCTAGTTTACTATTTTGTGACAGTTTCATGTAAACTTGCTATTCTTTTGATAATGAAGATGGAATCCTTTTTGAGCTAGCATTGAGTTACCTCAGAGGGTTGAAGCTCTTGGGTTCTTGCTCAATATAAGCAGCCAAGCTTCTCTTTACTTGTATTTGTATGCTTTACTTCAGTTTAGCTTCTCTTTACTTGTATTCGTATGCTTTACTTCAGTTTAGCTTCTCTTTACTTGTATTTGTATGCTTTACTTCAGTTTTTAGATTAATTTGTTGTTAGATGCATTTCTTTTATGGTTAAGAATATGTTGCTTTTGATGATTTCATAGTTTGATTCCATTTGTGCTTTCTGTAGTAGGTTAAGTAGTGATCAAAAAATATTCAAAAGGCTAGAAATAGTGCCTTGGCCTCTCTTCCTCCCTCTGGGACCATGATTTGAGGCAAAGACTCTCTTGCTGCCCCAAAAACACAGATTTTCCTCATTCATAGGACTTCTAGTGTTTGCAGCTCTTTAGTAGGTTAATAGTCCAATTTTTCTTTACTCCAAATCTCCTTTATCATGTTCACTTCCTGATTTGCAATAGTCCTCTTTCATGCTTTCCTTTCCTACAACATTTCTCAGCATTTCCTTTCATAGATCATAGTTTAGATCATTTTAATGTTTTGCCTAAGTTCACTCATTTCACTTGTTGCTTGATTTTCTTGGTTGACTGTTAGTTCCTTTGTAGTAGATCTCTTCTAGCAGTAGGCCAGCTTATCAGAAATCACATCCTCCATCTGATCCATGCCCTACAAGTCTCCCAAATCTCACCTCAATTCTGCCTTAGTTTCCTTCATTTTTCATAGAACTTCTTCCTCTCTCCTTGAACAAACCCAATCATATTTCTCTCTCCTGGTGGTTCATGGTAGACCTTAGGCACCCTAACACCTCACCCCAACCTTCATTCACCTTTTTCACCCACTCTCTCACCCTCAAAGTAGCGGAAATTTCTCTCGGCCTCCACCGGTAGTTTCCCTGTTTTCCTCCTGTGGTTTTCCTGTGTCCTCCTGTAGTTTTTCCTGTAGGCTTTCTTTTGAAGGCTGAGTGTGAAAAAAGCCTCCAAAAGGCCACCTAAAACCTCCTAGGACCCATCCACACCATCCTACATCATCCCAAGCTCCAAAACCACCCTCCAACGCCACCTGTTCACTGCCACACTCACACACAATAAATTAGATGCATGTCAAATCCACATAAAAACACATAAAAAGCCAATTTTTTTTTTTTTCTTATTTACTTCCAGAAATAACATGGGTAGATGTTGTTTACTTTCTTGAGTAGGTAATGGCATTTATTTCATGGCTTTCATAGTGTTTTTGGCAAAAGTATAATTAGCTTGTTAATTAGGGTTTACTAGGACTTCCTTTACATTCCAGTCTCTTTCCTTTCTGCAATTAGAATAGCTTTTGTAGAGTAATATTTCTTTCTTTCATCACACATAGAGATTCTTTTGGAATCTATAGAAGTTGGCTTGAGCTCCTAGTGATCTTGCTCTAACTGACTAAGTGACAACCTACAGTGAGAACTAGTACTTGTGCATACAACACCGATGCTTCCAAGTTTGTTACGAACTATCAAGTTGATAAAAGTAAACTTGGAAGCCCAGGAGTTGTAGCATTCTTGTTGCAATACTGGTGCTCACCAATGGTTAATGACTAATAAACAAATAATGATTTATTTAATTATTCCTGAGGGACTTAATCAAACTTGACAAGGAATAATAATGAATTAGTGATTAATTAATTATTCCTAGAGAAAAATAAGATAATTAATAATTTACTTGTTTATTTTTCATAATTGGGTAAAATATGACAAGGAATGTTAGTTAATCAATGGTTTAATTAATTATTCCTAGAAGATAATTAAATAAATAATGATTTATTTAATTATTCTTCACGAGTTTAATTATAAATTACTTAAGAAATGTGGTTTATAAAGTAATTTCTCATAGTGAAAGTAATTTTAATATGGTAAAATTGGCCTTACATGGTGTACTTCGATCCATGTAGTAAATTAGGGTAGATGATCAATTTTTTGGTAATAATAGATTTCCCCCCAACGTACGAGTGTTAGGAGAAAAATGTATGACCAAAGTTCATTGTAAAGACACAATCACTAGACAACAAAGTGGAGAGAGAGAGAGAGAGAGAGAGAGAGAGAGAGAGAGAGAGAGAGCTAAAGCGAAAGAGGATAGGGACAGAGGGGGTGAGACCAATGCAAGTCTCCTTTTATGTTGTGGTACTGGATCTCAGCAAGGTGGGGGAGGCATACCTATACGCACTGAGATAACTTAGTACAAAAATAATGATGCACCCAGAAACATAAAACTGAGCAATAAAGTACATGTTGAATGGTACATGACATGCTGGCCTAACTGATCTAGGAAATAATACAATGTGTCCCATATACATAATGCACTTGGAAAAACATGAGAGAGGATTGAATACAATAATATCTTAGTACATGAGATATAATGGCCCTTCCCTAAAAAATGGGTGGGAGGGAGGGTAGAACAACCAAAGAAGCCCTCCTGAATAGGGAAGGGCTCAAAAAAACTAAATGAATCATTTGAAGGAGATGTTCATGCTATGAACACTGTGATTGGTAGGAACTGAACCCATCAAATCTATGCAACTGCACCTACGGCTGTAGCATAATATGAAGGAATCCAGGCATGTGGGGGGCTACCTGAAGGGCCAACCCCTCATGAGGGTTGAAACATCTCAAACACACCCAGAAATCATTGGTAAAATCGGCTACATCATTGGACCATTAAGTGTATGAATCAGGAGCATGAAACAACCAAGTCAAAGGGTAATAATGAGTCCCTCTACTCGATCCGAGGTACTGAACTAGAATGGAAGTTCGAACAAAGATACACCATCCCCTAGGCCATTATTATGGAATAAATGTGATGATGTCGATAGAAGAGGGCCTGCCAAAGGTGAGGCAATGAGTATCCTCAACTAAGGCATGAGGGAAAATAGTAATGTGAGTGATGGACTGATACTAGGGACAATGGAAAAAATGGGACTGAGGGACAAATAGAAAACTTCCCTGTTCAGAGCATAAAATGCATGGTTGACCTGACAGTGTCTGACTCGACTCCAGAGGGGATGGGGAACAGTGTTACTGGAGGCCAAAATGGGAAACACAAGATGAATGGTATGCAAAGATGGATGGGATACTATGACAAGATATAGTGGGATGTGAAACTACTCCATGGATGCAAAGGCGACTCATCATGGATGCTCTGAACAAGGGTAACTCGATGACACTGCCACATAGAATATGCTTGGTGGGGACCATGAAAGCATGAGTAAATGATGGTTACTTATGATGAAAAGTGACAAAGAGCATGGAGGGTGATTTGTAGGGTAACCGTTCATGAGAGAATCTTATGTAAATTTTCATTCTTTTATTAATAAATTGCTTGAAGTGGCCACGTTGGCTCAGGCCGTGGACTATTTCCCTCTTTGAGGGTTTTAACCACGTTAAGAATACTGGAGTATTGATCTGTGATTTTTTTGTGAGCAGTGCCGTTTGGTGTTCTATCTCAGGAACTTACCCTGTAAATTCCTACATGGTATCAGACCTATTTGAGGGCCGCATTTGTTGGTGATCCAAATTGGAACCCGGTACAAATGCATCCAACTGTCGTTTCCTATCTCTACTGTTCCTCACTGCTTTCGGGCCGAGATGACTACTCTATTGTGTTAGGATTTTTTGTTCTAGTGAGGAACCACTTTTGTTTCATGCGAAAAGGTTTTTCGGTAGCCCTAGCTACGTCATTTTAAAGATCTGCATGTATACAATCTTTATTTGCAGTTCTAGCTATTCATCTATCTGTTTATTTTGGTTTATTTAGCTCTTTGTCTTTTATCACCAAATCTATACCTTTCATTTCTGCATATGCTCTTTGCCCCACAAACATATGCGATCTAGGCAAATTAGAAACAGAAAGGAAGGATTTTTCTCATGCGTATGCTCTTTTCTACCGCGCCGTAGTGTGATCTTGGAAAATTAGAAACATTGAGGAAAATATTTAGATTCCGGCTGTTGGGCATGGAATCCCCCCAAGGCATGTTTTGGGGCTCAAAGCCCAAGTTTTGATTTAATATTGTTGTAAAGACTTTGCGAATTGTGGGCGCGGAGCATGAAATGTATGATAGAGTCATAGGGTTGTTTGCCCTAGTCTTGTAATGTAATGTCGGCCTACCCATGGTCCGTGGACCATGGGATTGTATAAATAGAGCGAGGCTCTAAGTGTAAAAGGAAAAGAAGTCTAGGCGATTGAGTCACAAGTGTAAAGTGTGTCTTGGGTCGTACAGTACGAGAAGGTTCTGCAATTGAGTGCACAGAGGCCTACTAGTCCACAGCTGAGTGCGCGGACCCCTGCAGCTGGGTGCACAGGGTGGAGTCAAGTCTGTAACTGAGAAAGGAAATAATAAAGAGAAGTTTATTCTGAATTCTATGTATTTCTACTTGGGTTATTACATGTTTGATATAAATTTCAATTATACTGTTTATTTACTGCATGCACCTGTATGAATGATTTATATTACTAAGTATAACTTGAAGCATGCAAGTAGGTTGAATTGATCAACTAACAATGGAATACTAGTAAGGAATTGGGTAGTAACATCATTCGGCCCCCGAACAGGGCTGCGCGAAGGTAGCATCTCAGGCTGCGAGGTACGGGTAAGTGCGTGTAGCGATGTGCGTGCAAGGTCGAACCGTGGACCACTTGAACTCATCGGACATCTCTAGGGTGTGGAAACCTGGTTCTAGTACCCTCCCATACTACTTTGAGTGAGACCTTAGTCTGTGCTCCGCAGACTGTTGCCGAAAGGGCTAGTAGTACTGGGATTTGTTTGGCTAAATCACCTCTGAGCCTGGGTCAGGCCCCAAAAATCCAACAAATGGTCCTGTTGCCAGGACTGGGATTTGCATAAGAGATGTCTAATATCGTGTCACTGGAATCTGACAAAGAAGGAAATTGAAGAGTGGTTTGACAGAAAGATTCACGAGTTCACGGCATAGGAAAATAGGAATCCGCGAGTATCAAAGGAATAATGGTAAGAGCACTACTTATATACAAAAATTCACGAAAGTTTCTTTGCATCCTTCCCCTCTGAGTTGTACGAGTGGATCACGAACCTAGCAGACAGTCAAGGGAGGTGTAGGCTCGACAAACCTATTATGTGGACTCCAGAGTTGGTGCGCAGGCTAGAAGAATCAGAAGATAAGATCGCACCCACTGTGGACCATTAACTCGATTGAATTATAGGAGGGTTTATCACTAAGTTGTAGATACTTCAGTCAGCTACAGTGAGGAAGAATGACACTTCCTCAAAGGACTGCGAGGTAAGTACGTTAAATCTTTGAACACTTGGATTAAAATGCTACTGTGTGAAAAGCGGGTTATGCAAATAAAATGATTTTTGGGGCTACGTGAAGTCGGAAGATATATAGAAACGAAGGTAGCGCAGAGATAGAAACTAGCCCCTTGATTTCACCTCGGTGAGAAAGCAAGGAAGAGATCACGAAAGTTTCACCAAGAAGTGAGATCAGTCTGATAAGGAAGTGAATTCCGCACATACCACCCCCACCTACACCACCACTAGTTTCACCATCTTCACCCCCATCTTCGCCCACACCACCTCCACCACTTCCACCATTCAATATGGTGAGCCAATAAAGTTGTCGGTTTTCAAAGGAGTAGGGAACAAAGATTTGGACCAATTTTGGTTTGTGGTAAATGCTATATGGGAAGCGTAATGAGTCATAGATGACAACATAAAGAAGGCAACACTGGTAAGTGTGTTGTAGGATCGCACATTGACGTGGTACATTAAGCATTCTAATGACAATACAAACGCGAGGATCATAGATATCCAAGCTGCACTGAACAGGGAATTTAGCAGGCCAAAATTAGAGACAGTCGATTATTGGGTTTAAGGAAATCGTGATGCTTCCAGGCGAGACCACCTGGGAGCTAGATTAGAGACTGATGGGTATGATTCACGAAGCCAACATGACCTTAATGGATGGGCAGCACCGCGCATGATTTTTAGCGTCATTAACGCCACTTCTAAGGACGACATTGTCACAACAGAAGTTATCCACCCAGGCCAAAGCTTTGGAGATCGAAATGAGACTGCACGAGACCCTAATACAAGATCCTAGTCTGGGAGTCCAACAGATCCACGTGTAGTTGAAAAACTTGTGTCTGGAGATGCAGATTTTGAAATAGGATAGGACAACTCACCCAGAAGTGCATAAGGAGGTATGGCGCATAAAGTACAAACGCCAGGGACATGACAAGGACCATTGTCGAGTTTTCGCGAACTACCTAGCTGGAGGAGGGTTGATGCCATTGAGACTAGAGGCACAAGCAGGACCGAGCACGACACCTACATTATGGTGCATGATTTGTCACGTAGGAAGGAAGCATGCTACATATAACTGCCACCTATTACAGAAGTATATGCAGACGTCCCAATAGTTGTTCTGTAATTTCTGTATATCAGTAGGCCATGATGAGCGCACTTGTAGAAGTTATGAACTAATGATGGATTGAACCCCTACCTACAGAGTTTAGGCTGAAATGCGAGCCCTCGATCAAAATGCAAGGATGGTACACATTGGATTTCAGGGGCACAGATGAGGTTGAGGTGGAATGAGACTAGGAAGGGGTCGTGGATAGCTAATTTGTTACAATTGTGAAGTGCTAGGGAATTATGCCCGCGATTGTACAAATCCGACGAGAGCATCATGTTTATATTGCACCAATTTTGGACCATGAGTTGGAGGACTGCCCCACACTAATAGCGAGGTTGTGTGATAAAGGAACAATCCAGCTTCCCTTGACTCAGAACCTGCAAATGATGAGGTCTGAGCCATGCAAAGAGGAACCGAATATAAACATCGTTCTTCGAAGTGGTATTACGACAGGAGATGACAGGGGAAAGAAGCCAGAAGAGAGTGCCTAGGTTCACAAGGCTCCAACAAAGGAACTAGAGTTCGATTTGGAGTGCGCAAAGGAGACATCATGGAAGCTAAGAAGAGCTTCACAAAGGCCTCCACTTCAGGTAGTAAAGACAAAGTAGAATCGGAGATGGACCCATCAATGCTTACTACCTTTCTGGAGACATGCATGAAGCTACTGCGTGATAGCAAGGCTGTGAAGGGACTATAAGAACTCATCACTAGGTGCACTGGGTCAGGAGAACCGTGCGTAGTCCGAAAGCTCAGGAAGCACACAATGTGAACAGGAAGGGAGATGAGATTGACTGTGCAAATCAGGGAATATGAAATGGATCAAGTGCTTCTAGATCTAGAATCAAACACAAATGTCCTGCCAAAGAAGACATGGGAGCGCATGGGCAGGCCCCCATTGCAATGGTCTCCTATTTAGTTGTGAATGGTGAACCAACAAAATATCCTACCGATGGGAAGATTGCATGGAATAACGGTAGATATCGAAGGTGTGAGTGCGCTTGCAGATTTTGAAGTGATAGATGTTGTCGATGAAAACAATCCCTATCCCACACTACTAGGAATATATTGGGCCACTGACATGAATAGAGTGATAAATCTAAAGAAGCGCAAGATGATTTTTGAGAAAAAGTCACTACGCATAGTGGCAACTTTAGACTCTGCGGAAGGATCGCGCTACACAGAGCCAGTGCGTGATGACGAGAGCAATGACGATCTAGACTGTATATACAAAATGACCACTCAGGAGCAGGATTAGGTGAATCCAACATCAGATGGCAGGATTTTGTCGAAGCGCAAAAGCTCCTGCACATCCGATTTGGACGAGGAAATAGATGATAGGAGAACCAGTTACACGAGGTAACCACGCTCAATTGCAACATGATGGTAAGATCACTAAGCTACATGACAAAAAAGGTAAGGGATTTTCCTATGTATGATAGGTTGAGTGAGGTGGATGAATTCCTGAAGAAGTTTGAAAGAGAAGTACCGAAACAGTATTGTTTCGATGCTTTGAAATTGGCACTGTGGGCTACGCCCACAAGGTGGTGGGGTATGCGCCAACAACATTTTGAGGACTGGCACGAATGCAAAAGGGTGATGCTTATATAGTTTGGAAAGCCTCGGATACTGATGTGTTATCACAAAATCTGACCTTGATAGGTTGATTATCATGCAAACTTTGAGTAACTCTTTCAAACCAATTTTTTAGGTGAGGCTTAGCCTCCTCAACCTGAGAGGGCTCTCTCACTAGGTTTAGGGTTTTGATTAATGATTAGATGGCTAACTCTAGGAACACAATGAATGGAAGTATAACTTGTTGATTGGTTGAAACTATGATTAGCAAACATCTATTGGGCTATGGAGTGAAAATGGTCTTCAACAAAACAACATGATCAGCAAGATATGGAAGTCAAGGCACATAGAGTTTAGCTTTATGAAGAAAACAGTAACACAGTGAAACAACACAGTTTACAAGCATGTGAAGGAAGTTAGAGAATTTTCCAATGAATTCTAAGTATCACAAGCTCATACCACGTCAAATAAGTAATTCTATAAAGCCATAAGAACATCAAACATATAAACTCTTTGTGAATCTTGAGTAGTCAAACTGATCACTGTATTAAGTATGAAAAAACACAGTCTTTACAATAACACAATCTTTCCTTTACTAATGAAATTTCCAACCATAAGGAATTCGATTTTCAATCTTAATATAGAACTTTACAGCATTGGATACTATCATCCACCTTTGAAGGAATTCGAATTCCTAACTTAAACACCTATCTATTTAGAAAACAAACTATTTAATTACAACTTGGCAGTTAGCTGTGTTTTAAGAGTCCTAATACAAATAGGACTAGAACTCCGAAAACAAGTCTTCAACATCCTTATCTGAGTCATTAATACACTGTTTGATCAGTTTCCATCCCTGTCCTTGAGTTTGGTGATGACCATGATACTGTTGCAAAAACCTGCTACAAAATGCCTTAACTGCCCTAAAAATCAGGAAACAATGTTCCTCTTTTTTAGGCCCTTAACCCTTTGTTCTTATCTTTAAACAATTCTCTACTAGTGTACAAGTGTCAAGCATTAATGATTTGTTGAAACATTGTTTTCCATCTGTGCAAAAAAAGTAACTCAAGCATGTGGATGAAAACATGACTGTGCTTACGAAAATACTTTGTTTTCGTAGCACAGTCTTCATGTTGTCTTTGAAAAAATCCTTGAAGCTTTGCTACCTGCATCCCTAACATCTGAGAGTTCACACATGAACCTTTATCCATTAAACACTTCAAAACTTGGAATTAATCTAGCATTTCCTCCACAATGCATCTATAAGAGCCAAATGATCACCTATAGCAGTTTCATAGCACGCTACGAAACTGCTGTGTGTGTTCTTTTCAACACGGCCTGCAAAAAACCAATGGTTTGGGAGCTTTTTCCAAAATTTTGAGAATACTAATGTATTAACCAAAAATCAAAATGACATCCCTTCATAGATGTTCTTCTTTGCAGCTGCTCTTCCTTTCTATGCCAAAATTCTTTTATGTGCCAAAACTGTTTCAATGCCTCTCCTTCACTGCCTTTCTTCAACACCTTGTTTCATCACTGTTGTAGACCTCTTTTCTAGAGTGGTTAGTTGCATTTCTAGATCTTCTATTTTCCTCCTCAAACCCTTGTTTGTATCTCTAAGCTGATTATTAATTTTTCTCACAAATTTGGCTTCTTTGATTGCAGGGACAGTCCAGGTAAAGAATTGTTGCTCACTGCTAACTATTTCTGATTTGGGTACTCTTTCTGCCTCCCAGAGAGCCTTCATCCTTTTGAAGTTTGTCTTTTCAACTGCATGTTCTCTTGCTCTCACCCTTAGCTTAGCAATCTCATTGTTTGCAGCTTCTAACCTTGTTTCCATGAGTTCATAACTGGCCCTTTTCGTTTGAGTAGCAGGAACCATGTTTCTGTCTCCTTGAGGTCTCGAAGATGGTAATTCTAACTCTTTTTACACAACAAGAAAGGGCTCTTTTGTTCTCTCCAATTCAACATTGGACTCCTGTAATTTCTTGGACTATCGAGTTAAGTGTTTTAAGGGTTTGAACACAAAAGCTACAACCTCATCCTTGAATTCTAGTTTTCTGGAGGACTTCACCTTCTTCGACTTCTTTTGATCAACCTTTGTTACATCTGCCTGCACCAAAGGGGATTCTGTAATGTCAATTGCCCTTAAGATGTCACTTAAGCTACCCTTCAAGCTTGAACCTTCTTCTGAAATCATTGTTTTCCCTTTTTCCTTTGCAATCTGGCTTCTAGTAAGTCTTCTTTGAACTGGTTTGCTGGATGGCTGTTCTGGTGTTTCTCCTTTAAGCTCAGACATCTTTCCCTTAGCATACTTAGGAGTCTCAAGAATGACTGCTGGACTGTTTACTGCTAAGGTTTTGCTTGCTTTTTCCTTCACCTGCTTCCTTGGCTTTAACTTGGCAAACCTTTTTTCCCTGGTCATTGCAGACCTGCTAGCTTCAGCTAATGAAGCTTCTTTGACCCCAGAGCTAGTACCTTCACCCTGCTTTTCTATTCCAAAGTCACATATAAACAAAAACGAGGACCAATCTTTTTTGACCCTTTTGAGTTCATTTAACACTATCAACTTAATTAGGCCATGATGAAACAGGGAAGTCTCACACCCTTGGGACTTTAGCTAAATTTTGTCTGCCATCTTAGCTATACTTCGAAATAAGAAGTAAGGAAAATCTAGAGAAATCATACCAGTAAAATGTAGAAGAAGTTTGAAATGATATGAATAGACCTTCTAATATCTGCCTTCACAGGTGAAATAACATTGGATGTTGAAGAGTAGGTTGGTGTAGCTGTCCTTGTTGTAATCTTTGGGAACAACTTTGGTTAAGTCAGTTTCTGAAAACCGTGGCTTCAAGAACACCTTGCAGGGTTCCATATTGAATCTAAAATTCTTGAACCAAGCCTCTTGTCCCCTAGGAATTTTGGTGACCAACGCTATAACCTCTGGAGAAACCTGCATATCAAGCATTTTGACCTTTGTCTTTAAACCATCAAAATGAAGTGCAAACTCCTTAGTTACTTGGGTATGCCCTCCTTGAAAATTTTTGCAAAATTTCCATCACCCTACTTTCTTGAAGGCCTCCACAACATCTTTGTCTCTACTTAGGACCTCGGTATTTTCTGGCTCGGTTCTCAAACAATGTCCAGACCTGTGGCACTTCTTTTCCTTCGTCATCCTTTCTTCTAAGTCCCTGTAACAAAACCAGTTTGTCTTGAAATTCAATTGATCAGCCTTGCCTGAATGATGGATGAGGAAAAACCTAGGTGAATGATTCCCAAAGTTTACTGTCGAAATACAACTCGGTTTCAGGGTTTGCATGCAACTTAAGAAGATGAGGCTAGCCGGCTTCTTCAAATTTTGAAATTATGATACATAATGACCCCTAAATTCAAAATAATGAGTTTGGAGCGGTGGCATGCTCGTGGACTGACTTGTGACTGACACCTAATCATGAAAATTCTAACGGGTTTTTACCGGACTGATATTTGAACAGACTATTTTTTTACAAATCTACGCTTTCATAGCGCGCCGCGAAAAGCGCTACGAAAAGAGTGGTCTTTTCGTAGTGCAACACTGTCTATGCTACGAAAATGTAGTTTCATTACTAATTTCAAAATTTTCAAATTTTCCTTGAGCTAGGAGTTTGTAGACAGGGTTTTAGGACTCATGAAACATCAGAAAAGGGTGTTAAGATTTATTTGGACACAAAAGGGAAACTATACCTTTGAGACTACTAACCTAACATCTACCCACTAAGACAACTTGACGCACTCATCTAAGATCATGCAAAAAGAAAAAATAAACTCCTGTTTTTGGTGATAACAGGATGGAAGCTGGATATGATGAACGAAACAGCATGCACGCCCACCTCTCCATATGGGTACAGGCATATGGTATGCAACCTGCATGAACGCACACCATCCTCATGATACTAAATAGGAACAACAAGCAAGAGCAAGAAAGATGAGGGTACGGACGATGAAGTATGATAAGACCAGCCGCGCCAAAGATTATCCGTGGGGAAGCCTTTGACAAGGTCTGTGAAGTGCTGAACACGGTCCACCATGTGAGGCACTGACTGGGACCTACCCGTACCAGTGGTTCTATGGGCTTATAGAACCATGTACGAAACCCTAACCGCACAAGCACTTCCGAAGCTGAAGTATGAAGCAAAGGCTGTAATCCCTATGGAGCATGCAAAGCCTAGTCTGTGCATAGTAGCACCCGTAGATACGACGATCCATGAAGCCCGAAATGAAGGAATCACACAGCCGCGAGAAAAAGAACACATAGGACTTGAGGAAGAAATCCGATGGGGAAACTTTAGACTCCGCAAAATTGAAAAAGAAAGGGTACGATTAAGGAAGAAAAGTGCTATGATGGACGCGGAGGTCAAGAAGCTGGAGGGAGAGATAAAGGAAGCATTTTTCATTGAAGAACCTGGCATGGTAAGGCAAGGTGCGTACGATCATACTGACAAGTTTGAGCACTATTGCTGTGAATTGGTTAGTCTGCTGCCTTGGCTTGGACTGCATATCGCCAAACATAGTGACCAGGTTAGCACGTTGCAAATAGTAAAGTGCGCAATGTTGACCACAACAATGGAAGGTGGGGATTCTCTCCAAGCCATTATGGAGGATAGGATGGAGCTCAACACGGGTGGTGTGACCACCTGACTAGCCACGGGAAGGAAAGTATTAGCGCTCCAGACAGTTGAAAGGAAGAACGTGACTATAAACTATTCTTCGTAGGAGCTGCACGATATTGGGGATGCGTGCGGAAGCAGAGTGTCACAAGGTCCACGTTCGCACACGAAGGGCTATGCTGCCACGCAGACTGGCTAGAAAGTAACCATTGAAGTCACTGTTCACGATGGGATGACTGACTTGAGGCCAAATGGAGTGGGCAGCAGACATTTAAGAAGCGATTTATGGGCAAGATTTGGGAAAATCTGCCGCCAAGGAAGCATTAATTGCCCAAAATTGGGGGGAACGATTGAATTCAAATTCAAAAGGTGCTATAAAATGGAAGAGGCTGCCCAGAAAACAACACTTGATCATTTGAGAATTAAGCGATTGAGTAGAGCACCGAGCATTGAGAGCCGAGCGATAATTGAGCCCCTGAGTTCGCGAGTGACAAAATACAGCCTAGATATGATGACTGCAACTGACGATGGTTTAGGAATAGAATAGGTAACCGCCGGTGAGGCCGCACAGACCC
The DNA here is from genome assembly GCA_031772625.1 of Pinus tabuliformis. NCBI lineage: Eukaryota > Viridiplantae > Streptophyta > Pinopsida > Pinales > Pinaceae > Pinus > Pinus tabuliformis. The sequence continues at coordinate 1,419,936,767 of CM062818.1, read as the reverse complement.
CAATGGTGGAGGATGTTCCAAAATGTGCTGGGGTTGTGGCAGAGATCCCCAAATCACTGTGTACGCCAAGGCCCAAGAAAGATAAACAAGCAATGGCCCCCGTATGCGTGTCCTCGAGGAACCTGTTGTGCAACAAACTATCGATGGCAGAGAAGGGGAAAGGTGTCATGATAGAAAAGGATGAGGAAGAAGAGGATTTATAGGCCCTGATCATCATAGAGGAAGAAGACAAAGGCATGGAGGAGGATATTCAACCTACACGCTCTGCAACAAAACTTCCTGCACATGTCCCTCCACAAAAAGGGAGGACCAAAGTGCCAAAAGACCTGAACAAAACCAAGAGTTCACTCCAGACCCCGCTCCTCCCAGATGGCATTGTGTTTGAAGGCACACACCTGGGCCACGTGCCAACCATGAAGTTTGAAGATTAGGACCTCGCTGACTGTAAGAAGTTCCCTCACCTGGAGACTGGGAACCTGATGAAGCAAAAAACTAGGGGGGTGGTGGCAACATTAGAAGCACAGAAGTGGTTGCAAAGTGTGGAAAATGTTGGGTTGCTGCACTTACTATGGGTACTGCATTTCCATCGCGCGCCCATCACCATTTTCGTCATCAGGAAATTGCTCTACCTGGTGCATGATGGGTATCTATGGCTGGAGGAGCCTATCCCCATCACGGCAAACCTCATTCACCACATTTCTCGTCTCCCCTACAAAGGAAAGGACCCTGCGACCATAGCTGAAGGAAAGGGCAGTGATTTGGCCCTTGCAGAAGCCATGAAGATGAAATACAAGATGGAGAAGAAGAAGAGGGGCTATGCCATCTCCAATATCAAGGAAAAAGGGGTATGCGTAGCAACCAAAATCTTGGCCAGAAAAGTTATGAGGAAGTGTCGTGCCGATGAGGTACTGGTGCCAGTGGTCGCACAGGCCGAGCAATGTGTGGAGGGGGTCTAGTTCAACTGGTTTGAATTCCTTTGCGAGGGATTTTTGAGAAATTGTTGTGAAGCCCAAGAGCAGGGTAAAACCTTCCACTATGCATAGCTATTGTTATCCATATTTCTCGTAGCGGGGCGACTACTGGAGGACAGTCAATTCCCAAGCATTGACAAAGAATTACTAGAGGCCACAAAGTATGCTTCGCTCTGGGCCACAAAGGACGCAAAACAGATACACGACACCAAAATCTTCTGGGTTCTCATGGAGATGAAGATCCAGATGTGGATCAACCGGAAGTCACGCCTATCACCCATGGTGTATAATAGTTTGCAGAGTTTTGCAGAATTTAACGCTGATATGCATAACATTTTTATCAGGGCACTCAAGGATCCGGCAAATCAGTGAACAAAGCTACCTTTTGTAGCCACTGACGATGCCATTTTTGCTATCTTGGAGACATGGCCTCCAGAATGGCACACCCCAGATCTTGCAGAACTTGAGAGGGCGATAGCGCAGAAGAAGAAGGATGATGCCAAGCTATGTGTCACACAATTGGCCGAGAAAAGGAGGAAGGAAGCAATAGCAAATGAGGTAAGGGCAGTGCACGAAGTGGCATAGAAAGCTAGCAAGAAAAATAAGTCCGCAGAAGTAGCAGCAACAACATCCTTGTAGGGGCAGGAGGCTAAGGAAGCAGAAACAACAGAATGGACTGCGGACCCAGGGATTGCATCCACACATCTCAAGTGCCCAAACATGGCAAAGAGAGTAGGACCGAGGAAGAAGGTCAAGGACTTGAAGTTGGCCATTGAACCGATCACCTTAACCGAAGGTGACCTCCATGACATCGGCGAGACGGTTCACGATGTCACAAATGAGGCTCTTCAGGATTTTATGTAGGAGCACCAGATTGTGTTGGGGGACCTCAGGGCACAACTACATGAGTTACAGGTGTGTCCCCCTCAAGTGGGTACCCTTTCCACCCACCTCGCAACAGGATCCTCGGCATCAGAATAGATGTTGCATGCACAAATGGAAAACACAATAGTGTTGCCGGAAGGGGCCCTAGTAGCAGCGAACGAGACCGATAGATTTGCGGTCAACATGATGAAAGGCCCTGGCCTTAATCTGGATGCCCTTCTACGTGAGACATTGTATCTACTACAGGACGGGATAACGACAGAGCTACATGCTAGGGAGAGTTGCACGATCCAAGTTCTCAGCGAGAAAAAGATAAACATGGAACAACTCAGCTTGCAGCATGACGAATTGGTGTTTCATTACTAATTTCAAAATTTTCAAATTTTCCTTGAGCTAGGAGTTTGTAGACAGGGTTTTGGGACTCATGAAACATCAAAAAAGGGTGTTAAGCTTTATTTGGACACAAAACGGAAACTAGACCTTTGAGACTACTAACCTAACAGCTACCCACTAAGACGACTTGACACACTCATCTAAGATCATGCAAAAAGAAAAAATAAACTCTTGTTTTTGGTGATAATAGGATGGAAGCCGGGTATGATGAACGAAACAGCCTGCGAACCCACCTCTCCATATGGGTACAGGCATATGGTACGCAACCTGCATGAACGCACACCGTCCTAATGATAGTAAATAGGAACAACAAGCAAGAGTAAGAAAGACAAGGGCACGAACAATGAAGTATGATAAGACCAATAACACCAAAGATTATCCGTAGGGAAGCCTTTGACAAGGTGTGTGAAGTGTTGAACATGGTCCACCACGTGAGGCGCTGACTGGGACCTACCCGTACCACTGGTTCTATGGGCTTATAGGACCATGTACAAAACCCTAACCGCACAAGCACTTCCGAAGCTGAAGTATGAAGAAAGGGCTATAATCCTTATGGAGCATGCAAAGCCTAGTCCGTGCATAGCAGCACCCATAGATACGATGATCTGTGAAGCCCGGAATGAAGGAATCACACAGCCGCGAGAAATAGAACACATAGGACTTGAGGAAGAAATCCGACGGGGAAACTTTAGACTCCGCGAACTTGAAAAAGAAAGGGTACGATTAAGGAAGAAAAGTGCTATAATGGATGTGGAGGTCAAGAAGCTAGAGGGAGAGATAAAGGAAGCATTTTTCGTTGAAGAACCTGGGATGGTAAGGCAAGGTGCATATGATCATACTGACAATTTTGAGCACTATCGCCATGAATTGCTTAGTCTACTGCCTTGGCTTGGACCGCATATTGCCAAACGTAGTGACCAAGGTAGCGCGTTGCAAATAGTAAAGTGCGCGATGTTGACCACAACAATGGAAGGTGGGGATTCTCTGCGAGCCATGATGGAGGACAGGATGGAGCTCAACACGGGTGGTGCGACCACCTAACTAGCCACGGGAATGAAATTATTAGCGCTCTAGACAGTTGAAAGGAAGCACGGGACTATAAACTATTCTTCCCGGGAGCTATGCGATATTAGGGATGCGTGCAGAAGCAGAGCATCGCAGGGTCCACGTTCGCACACGAAGGGCTACACTGCCACATGGACTGGCTAGAAAGTAACCGTTGAAGTCACTGTTCACAATGGGATGACTGACTTGAGACGAAATGGAGCGGGCAGCAGACATTTAAGATGTGATTTATGGGCAAGATTTGGGAAAATCTGTTGCCAAGGAAGCATTAATGGCCCAAAATTCGGGGGAACAATCGAATTCAAATTCAAAAGGTGCTATAAAATGGAAGGGGCTGCCCAGCAAACAACACTTGAGCATTTGAGAATTGAGCGATTGAGTAGAGCCCTGAGCATTGAGAGCCGAGCGATAATTGAGCCCCTGAGTTCGCGAGTGACAAAATACAGCCTAGATATGACGACTGCAACTAAGGATGGTTTTGGAATAGAAGAGGTAACCGCCGGTGAGGCCACGTAGACCCCAATGGTGGAGGATGTTCCAAAAGGTGTTGGGGTTGTGGCAGAGATCCCCAAATCACCGTGTACACCAAGGCACAAGAAAGATAAACAAGCAATGGCCCCCGTACGCGTGTCCTCGAGGAACCCGCTTCACAGCAAACTATCGATGGCAGAGAAGGTTAAAGATGTCATGATAGAAACAGATGAGGAAGAAGAAGATTTACAGGCCCTGATCATCGTAGAGGAAGAAGACAAAGGCATGGAGGAGGATATTCAACCTACATGCTCTACAACAAAACTGCCTGCATATGTCCCTCCACAAAAAGGGAGGACCAAAGTGCCAAAAGACCTTAACGAAACCAAGAGTTCACTCTAGACCCTGCTCCTCCTAGATGGCATTGTGCTTGAAGGCATGCACCTAGGCCACATTCCAACCATAAATTTTGAAGATTGGGACCTCACTGACTACAAGAAGTTCCCTCACCTAGAAACTGGGAACCTGATGAAGCAGAGCACTAATGGGGTGGTGACAACGTTAGAACCACGGAAGTGGTTGCGTAGTGTGTAAAATGTCGGGTTGCTGCACTTACTATGGGTACTCCATTTCCACCACGCGCCCATCACCATTTTCGTCATTAGGCAGTTGCTCTGCCTGGTGCATGATGGGTATCTATGGCTAGAGGAGCCTATCCCCATCACGACAGACCTCATTCACTACATTTCTTGGCTCCCCTACAAAGGAAAGGACCCCGCGACCATAGCTGAAGGAAAGGGCAATGATTTGGCCCTTGTAGAAGCCATGAAGATGAAATAAAAGCTGGAGAAGAAGAAGAGGGGCTACGCCATCTCCAATATCAAGGAAAAAGGGGTATGCGTAGCAACCAAAATCTTGGCCAGTAAAGTTATGAGGAAGTGTTGTGCCGATGAGGTACCGGTGCTAGTGGTCGCACTGGCCGAGCAATGCGGGGAGGGTGTCTAGTTCAACTGGTTTGAATTCCTCTGTGAGGAATTTTTGAGAAATTTTCATGAAGCGCAGGAGCAGGGTAAAACCTTCCACTATGTGTAGCTGTTGTTATCCATATTGCTCATAGTAGGGGGACTGCTGGAGGACAATCAACTCCCCAGCATTGACAAAGAATTACTAGAGGCCGCAAAGTATGCTTTGCTCTAGGACACAAAGGATGCAGAACAGATACGTGACACCAAAATCTTCTGGGTGCTCATGGAGATGAACATCCGGATTTGGATCAACCGGAAGTCACGCCTGTCACCCACGGTGTATAATAGTCTGCAGAGTTTTGCAGACTTTAAAGCTGATATGCACAACATTTTTATCAGGGCACGTAAGGATTTGGAAAATCAGTGGACAAAGCTACCTTTTGTAGCCACTGACGACGCCATTTTTACTGTCTTGGAGACATGGCCTCTGGAATGGCACACCCCAGATATTTCAGAACTTGAGAGGGTGATAGTGTAGAAGAAGAAGGATGATGCCAAGCTGCGTGTCACACAATTGGCCGAGAAAAGGTGGAAGGAAACAACAGTGGATGAGGTAAGGGTAGTGCACGAAGTGGCATAGAAAGCTACCAAGTAGAAGAAGGCCGCAGAAGTAGCAGCAATAGCATAGGTAGCAGAGGTAGCAACCATGAAGGCGGATGAGGGCCAAGCAAAATCCTTGTATGGGCAGGAGGCAAAGGAAGTAGAAACAGCAGAAGGGAGCGCAGACCTAGGGATTGCGTCCACACATCTCAAGTGCCCACACATGGCAGAGAGAGCAGGACCAAGGAAGAAGGTCAAGGCCTCGAAGTTGGCCATTGACCTGATCACCTTAACCGACAATGACCTCCATGACATTGGTGAGACGGTTCGTGATGTCACAAATGAGGCTCTTTAAGATTTTATGTAGGAGCACCAGACTGTGTTGGGGGCCCTCAGGGCGCAGCTACATGAGTTATAGGTGCATCCCCCTCAGGTGAGTACCCTTTCCACCCACCTCGCAGTAGGATCCTCGGCATCAGAACAGATCTTGCGCGCATGAATGGAAAACAAAATAGTGTTGCTGGAAGGGGCCCTAGTAGCAGCGAATGAGACTGATAGATTTGCGGTCAACATGATGAAAGGCCCTGGCCTTAATCTGGATGCCCTTCCACGTGAGACACTGTATCTACTATAGGATGGGATAACGGAAGAGCTACGTGCTAGGGAGAGTTGCATGATCTAAGTTCCAAGCGAGAAAAAGATAAACATGGAACAGCTCAGCTTGCAACATGACGAATTTGTGTTGCAGAATCAACAATTGGTGTAGGTGGTAGAGACGCTTGCCAACGTGTCCTGGAGCTGGCCATCCTAGCAGATCTACCAGTAGAGGTGCAGATCCACAGGTTGGAAAATGGAGTCCACGAGGCTAGAGAATAAACAACCAAGGTTCAGCTGGAGCTGAATTTTCAGATTGCCGAGCTATGGTTAAAGGCGCAACCTTCCACAGCCCTGGAGGTCCAAGAACAGTGCGCTAGCACTATCGCAGCGGGATTGGAAGAAATTGGAGGTGCAGTGCAAGACTGTACCACTTTGTTGGAGCAAGCACTTGAGTTCCTCACAACTCTACAGGAGGACCCCAACATCCAGCACTTAGAGACAGAGGCATGCAAACTACAGCAACAATACGATAATGTCTGCGGAATTGTGCAGACAGTAGTCCTCACTCATCGGCTTGTGAGGATGTGGCAAGTTAAGGCTCTGAAGGAGCAGGCGGATGCGGCGCAACATAAGGAGGCAGTTATCAAAGCACGCATCTAGCCATGGATCGACGAGGCTTTCATTATCATGACAGACATCGAAGGAAATCTTGTGCACATATAGGGGATGCACACGTTAATGCAGAGAAGCACCCCAGACACTGAGGTCTCAGAACATAGGATGCAATAGATTCAACAAGCAGCGGCTCAGTGTGCTGCCGACATCAGCACAGTTCGAGGACAGTTGGAGGAACTCCATGTTATAGACATTTTTGTGCCTTACAACATTGAGCATGAAATGTCCATAATCTAAGGGATCCAAAGTCCCTAAACATGTTGTTCCTACCCCTAGAGGAACAAGGCTAACAAACCATAGCAATTCACAGAAGTTCTCCACCTGAAACTGCTCAAAAACAAGTCAATTCAGGATCATGTCAACTGCTCCACTGACCATCTGCGCTGAATGTCAATGGCTACACTGGCTACCTGCGCTGAATGTCAACTCCAACACTGGCTACCTGCGCTGAGCGAGATTGGACATGTGGCAGGCTCATTCCTCAAGGTGTCAAAATGCAGGAAGCTTCCAAAATGACACTTGCCTCAGGGAATTCAACTGGTGATGAGTAAGAGGTTCCAAATCTCCAAGTGGAAGCAAGAACCTCCAAGTGGACTCAAGAACTAACAGAGGGAGAGGACACTAGTCAGATCTCAAGCTGAGTCATCCTCTCTCCAAACATCTATATATGGATCTCTCCTCCATGAGATCTAGAGGCTGGAATTTTGTTATTGCAAAGAATTGCTGCTGGTTTGAGACTGAGATCATTGGGTGCTTAATGCTTTGAAGGGGGTGAAGATAGGAATTCTATTTGCTGGGAAGGAGATGTTGGATTGGAGCCCTCTGGGTTGTATCTCTTCCTGAACCTTGTTATTCATCAATAAAGCTATCTTGGTTTCTCCTATATGCTGATGTATTCTTGATGTATGATTGCATTAGTATGTTTAGTTTATTTCTAATCCTGAACTAGTTATGAATATGAATCCATGTCTTGTGTAGTTTTCTCTTCTTGTGATCTTGCAGAAACCTCTTGAAGCTGGGCGAGCGAGAAGGCAAGTAGCTGGGAACTCTCCAAGAGAAGAGAAGCTGAATCGAGGGACAAACAGAAGACACCGGTTAGTCCATCTATCTCTCTCTTCATTCTTAATTCATAAAGGAAGAATACTAGAATAGCTATCTCTGTTTGTTGCTAAGGCACTATCACACCTTAGGTGGATAGGATCGTCCTGCATAGGCATTTTTCCCCACAACACTCCATACCAATATCGCCATGGTGACAGAGTGACTAGAGGGCGAGTCACGATGTTTGTGTTAGGGGCCTGTTGGGCATGGAATCCCCCTAAGGCATGTTTTGGGGCTCAAAGCCCAAGTTTTGATCTAATATTGTTGTAAAGACTCCGCGAATTGCGGGCGCAGAGCGCGAAATGTATGATAGAGTCACAAGGTTGTCCGCCCTAGTCTTGTAATGTAATTTCAGCCTACCCATAATCCGTGGACCATGGGATTGTATAAATAGAGTGAGACTCTAAGTGTAAAATGACAAGAAGTCTAGGTGATTGAGTTGCAAGTGTAAAGTGTGTCTTGGGTCGTAGAGTAGGAAAAGGCTCTGCAGCTGAGTGCGTAGAGGCCTAGTAGTCTGCAGCTGAGTGTGCGGACCCCTGCAGTTGAGTGTGTAGGGTGGAGTCGAGTCTGTAATTGAGTAAGGAAATAATGAAGAGAAGTTTATTCTGAATTCTTTATATTTGTACTTGGGTTATTATATGTGTGATATAAATTGCAATTATACTGTTTATTTACTGTGCACACCTCTATGAATGATTTATATTTCTAAGTATAACTTGAAGCATGCAAGTAGGCTGAATTGATCAAATAACAGCGAAATACTAGTAAGGACTTGGGTAAAAACAACGTTCGGCCCCCGATTATGGTTGCGTGAAGGAAGCATCTTAGGCTGCAAGGTACGGGTAAGTGCGCGTAGTGACGTGCGCACAGGGTCAAACCGCAGACCACTTGAACTCATCGGACATCTCCAGGGTGTGGAAACCTGGTTCTAGCACCCTCCCATACTAATTTTGGTGAGACCTCAGTCCGCGCTCTATGGACTATTGCTGAAAGGGCCAGTAGTACCGAGATTTTTTTGGCTAAATCACCTCTGAACCTAGGTCAGGCCCCAACAAGTCAACACCGGCTAAAGCTAACTTCAAGCCGGCTTTTTTTGTATGTCCATGCTGAGTTTTGTGGTTTTTTTTTTGTAGGCAAAAAAGATTTTTTTCAAGTGCACACCCCAAAGCTTCAGTGACTAAAAAAAAAAAACCCCTTCCTCTTTTCCAAAAATTACTAACCTTTTAAACTAGCTCACTTGGTTCAAAGTTACTTTATGAGAATAGAGGTCTTAAGTTCAAGTCTTTCATTTTGTTGAGTTACTTTTTCAAAAAGAACATGTAACTTATGTTTTAAAGTTACATTATGTAAAAGTGTTCTCACCCATTATAAAAAGTGAGTCACTTATAATTCTAAAGTCTCTTTATCTTTTATTTAAGTTACAATTTAGTGGGTAGCTCATAAAGTACCATTGTAAAAGTGACTTTCACTTATTTATAAAAGTGAGACACATAATTTATTTTTTAAAGTGAGCTAATTAGATTAAGTTTGGAAAGGGAGGGGGGGGGGGTTTAAATATAACATTATCATTCATTTTTGCACATTCATGCACTTTGTCGGCATCTTCAACAACATTTCTTCAAAAAGCCATAACTTCTTCATCCGAAAGCCGTTTTCAAAGCCGTTTTTTTTAATAAGCCTATTTTTTCGAGATATTTCCATTGAAACACTTAGTTTTAGCATCTATAGCTTTATTTTCTATTAAATGGAAATTCCATGCCAAGTTATTTTTGACATCACCAACTACTTCCAATGGTGGTCCTACATTGTGGATTTACTTAGAAGTAAATGTCTTTACAAAATATCCTCAGGTGAAGAAACCAAACCTCAAGATGAAGATAAGGAAACAAAATGGGAAAATAGGCAAGATCAAGTACGTGGGTTGATAGGGATGTTTATTTCTCCAGGCCTTAGATTCCATATCGCGGAACTTGATACTCTTAATGAAGCAATGAAACAACTCACTCAAGTTTTTGTAATTAAAAATGAAATTAGAGCCCATCAACTCGAGAATGGGTTGCTTACATTGGACCCCAATAAGTTTTCTTCCATTGAAGATTTTTTGTCCAAGTTCAAGACCCTTAGACTTCTCTTGGAAGGTGTTAAGGTTAAGAAAGAAGATGGTAGGCTTATCTATTCCATTCTACTAGAGAAGCCTTTATTTCTCGAGGACAAGACTACAAGTCCCCCTCTTTTGATGCCTTTTGTGATTATTTAATAAGAGAACAAGAAAAGCTCTTATATCTTGGTCTTCTTATTCTTGGAAACTCTTCTAAGAAAGCCTTAGCTGCCTAGTAACAACCAAATTCAAAGAATCCTAAGAAGCAGTATCCTAAAAAGAATGGTCCTAAACCAAACAAGGGTCCTAAGAAATTTCAGTCTCAAAATGAAAAATCATTTCATAAAAATGATAAGGCAAATAAAAAAAAAGGGAAGAAGACTAATAGACATTTCCACTTTTGTAATCGAGATGGCCACTAAGAATCCAAATGGTTTAAGAAGATGGAAGCCTTGGAAGCAGAAATGAAGAAGCATAACATCCATTTGGATAACTCTTCAACTTCAACCTCATCTTCTATAATATCACTTTATGCATGTGGTTGTCAAGCATCTCAGTCTGGTTATGCACTAAATTTATCTTCTTCTTCTCATTCTCATGAGTGGCTCATTGATTCTGGAGCTTCTTATCACATGGCCAAAAACAAAGCCATGTTTTCTTCTTTAAATGATTGTAACACCAAATATATATATGTTGGTGATGATAGATCTCTTAGTGTTATAGGGACTTGAACTATTCATCTAGACAATGGTCAATTTAATGATGTATTATGTGTTCCAATCTTATCCTGCAACCTTCTATCTGTATATCAGATAACTCATTCAAGTGAGGGTAAAATCATTGAATTTTCAGCCCGCAATGTTGTAATTAAGGACCTAAGAGATCCTAGATAGATTTTAGCTACTAGCATTGCTGATGATTCTACAAGGTTGTATAAGTTTAATAACTTTGGGTCATCAACTCTTCCCTCGGTATTTGTTGCTCATAATGATGAAGTGAGCAAACTTTGGCATGAACGATTTGGTCACTTAAACTATCACGCCCTTCAAAATCTATGTAAAGACTATGGTGACAGGTCTTCCTATGGTATCTTACAGAGATGTGTTTGTTTTAGATGTGTACTCGGAAAACATCATCGAGATAGTTTTTAAAAATGTGCCTCTTGGCACGCCTCAGCCTCTTTATAGCTTGTGCATAGTGATTTATGTGGTCCACTTCCAGTTGTTTCATTCTCTAGCTACAAGTATTTCTTAACATTCATTGACGATTTCTCCAGACGCACTTGCGTATACTTCTTAAAACTCAAGAGTGAAGTATTTAACATGTTCTTGTCCTTTAAGGCCTTTGTTGAAAAACAATCTGGACATCAAATTATTAAGCTAAGATCTGAGAATGGCGGAGAATATGTTAACAACAAATTGATCAACTTTTTCACTGAGCATGGGATTCAAATGCGACATACTGTTCCATATACTCCACAATAAAAATGGTGTAGCTAAAAGGAAGAATCACACCTTAAAGGAAATGGCTAATTGTATGCTTCAATCTAAAGGAATTAGTCTTAATTTTTGGGCAGAAACAATTAACTGTGCAAATTACATAGTAAATCGCACTCCTACTAAGGTTTTAAAGAATATCACTCTAGAAGAAGCATGGAGCTCAATTAAGCTAGATGTAAGTCACTTTCGTGTTTTTGGAAGTGAATCATGGGCCCATATTCCAGATGAGAAACATAAAGCTTTAGAACCTAAGAGTGAAAAATGTATTTTTGTTGGATATTCTAAAGATGTTAAAGGATACAAACTTATTCCACTTAAGTCCAAAAATGTTATCATTAGAAGAGATGTAAAGTTTGCTGAAAATATATCAGCCTACGAGCCTAGTTCGGTGGATGTGCCACCTCTCTTCATCCCTTCTACTTCTGAAAATATTTCTTCTTTAGATGATGATAGCAAGGATGACAACCCTCCCCCACCTTCTCAAGATCCTCCTTCAGCTCATCAGCTTCCAAAATGGGTCCATGCTACTCAGGATGCAGTAGGTGCTCTTGCAGGTGATCCTACAGATCATCGATGTACACATTCTCAGTTCGATAGAGCCTCCTCTTTATTGGCTCAAGCTTCAGCGAATCATGATCTTGACACCTTTGCAGAAGCTTCAGGCCATCCAGATTGGGACGCAGCTATAAATGAAGAATAGTGTTCATTATTGGCAAATGATACATGGGATCTTGTTCCTCTTCCAAAGGGACGAAAACTTGTTAGATGCAAATGGGTTTACAGAACCAAGTTTGGACCAGATGGAAAAGTTGATAAACATAAAGCTCGTCTTGTTGCTAATGGTTTTGAAAAAGTTGAAGACATTGATTTTATTGAAACCTTCTCCCTTGTTGCCAAAATGAACTCTGTCCGCCTTGTTCTTTCCCTTGCAACCTCTTTCAAATGGGAAGTCCACCAGTGTTATAGACATATTTGGGCACATCAACCCCAAACTTATATGTCGATGTATTAGGGCTCATCAACCCCTAAAAGATTTGTTTCATACCCTAAAGGAACATAGTCATCTGAATACATCATTCCCCAAAAGTTCGATCTGAGAAACCATCCAGAAATTGCCTAAATTGAAACATACTCACTGCTCCACTGGAAAAGTGCGATGCATACTGAGTGGTACACTGCTAGGGTGTGATGCATAATGTTTAGGCCTTCTATATGGTGTGATGGGCAATGATGGAGAAATGTCTGAGACAATTTGCTAGTTGGTTGCTCATGGAATCTTCTAGAAACTTCTCATGTGCCACTTGCCTCGCTGAATTTGCCCAAGGATGAATAAGGGATCTAAGAAAATCTCCAATTCCTTCTCTTGTGGAACCAATTTTAACAAGTTGAATGACACTAATCAAACCCCTTGGATAACTCACACCCTTGCAGACATCTATAAATGGATCCCTCATCCAAGAAATCTAAAGGCTGGAATATTCTGAATTGCAAGGAAGTGCTGATAGTTTGTAATTGAGGAAAGAGAATTGTATTCTTGTTGGTGTGATCTTGCTATTTCATGAGGTGAAGAAGGATTGAAGTTGGGAGGATGATGCTAGAGCAGACAACTAGGTTGTAATTCTCCTTTCTATTAATAAAGCTCTTCAAGTCTTCTTCCATATGATTGTGTAATTGTGAATGTTGTCATTTGTTCATTATATATCTGATTATGTAATGTTTATGTTGTAATAGATCATGATGCTTTGACAGTTCTTTTTTGCTGTACTTGTGTAGGTACTCTCCAAGCATGTTAGGTACAGGGAGGAGTTGCAGGATCTACCAAAGGAGAGAGAGATCAAGCAAGGGATTAAGCGGAAGTTCCAGGTTGGTCCTATTATCTTTCTCTTATCCTTTACAAATAGAAGAAATCATTGAATTGATTTAAACTGTTGTTTCTAGGGTAGCTGCCAAACCTAGAGGGCTAGCATTCTTTAGGAATACTAGTTTTCCCAGAAACAACCAGATGGATGTTAAATCCGCCTTCTTGCATGGGTACTTGAATGAAGAAATCTATATGGAACAACCTACTGGATTTATACAAATAGACTCTAGCCTTGTATGTTGACTTAAGAAATCACTTTATGGTCTCAAGCAAACCCCTCGGACTTGGTATGCCAAAATGGATAGATTTCTTTTAGATACTGGATTTTCTAGGTGTCATTCTAACAATATTGTCTACACCAATAAAGTGGGTAAGTCTCTTATCATTCTTGTTCTTTATGTTGATGATCTTATCCTTATTGGTAGTGATCCCAACCTTATAAACCATGTGAAGTCCCTATAGGTTATGTGATTGGTCTATCACACCATTCACCTTTGTCTATTTAGACGAAGCCAAATAGGTGTTAGATAACCATCCTGGTTCACCACAGTGACTTCCATCTGGTTATAAGAGACTCTCCCTTTCATCATGATGGGGGCATCCAAACCATTTTTCAAGCATAGTTTTTCATTTCGAGCTTGTGTAAAAATGAAACTAAATCCAAGCATATTTTTTCACTTCAAGCTTGTGTAAACATGAAACTAAATCCAAGCATAGTTCCCTATGGTTCAAGCTTGTCTAAAAATGAACCCATTTTCAAATTTTAACCCTTGTTATTGCCATTCTGTCAGCCTTTCGAGCCTTCGCTGTTTTCATCTCTTCACCACAATCTCTTTGGCCGATCATACATTTTCACTTGGTTGTTTTACCCGTTTTGAGGAACAGTTGCAATGAGTGGTCTTATTAGCCAGCCTCTTCACATCAATCAACATGTTTTGAGAAGTTCCAACATCACTGGAACCAGTTGCTATCCTAGACACCACTCGTTCCTTAAATTAGAGTCCTCTTTAAACTCTTTTCAGACTCTCTAAACAAGAAAAGATAGTTGAGCGCTTGTCTTTCCCAGCTCGTTAAAGTATTGGAAACGACATCCCTCCTGTATTATTTTATCCTTTTTTGGACCCGAGGAATTACTCTACAAAAAAGAACTTATGGAGTTTTCTTTTCATCCCTTTTCAAACTCTCTAAACATGAAAGGGACCGAGTTATCCTTGTCATTAAACTCGCTAAAACAATAGCAACAAACTTGTCCATCTAGATGCGACCAAGTTTCACTATCGCTAGACTCATTAAAACATTGAATAGCGACAGGTTTGGTCGAAGGGCGAATTATAGAACAAGCATATGTTATCCTCCTCAAGCTTGACAAAAATAAAGAGGTATTGGTCAGCAATGACTGGGGAAAAAGGGAAAAAACTTGAAGAATTTATGGTAGCAAGTCGCTCTTGAACATGACACTTTCACTTCATCTCCATTATTGAGTTGGGTTGGGTTATTCTGTTCACCGATCATCACATCATTGGTATTTCATACCATCCATATTTTGGGGTTAATGCTACCAATTCATCTCAGTGTCACCAACATGTTCAAGAGAAGTCATTCAGTTGAGAAATCACCATCCAGTTAATGTCTCATACACTGCAATACCTCCAACCTTCATTTTTTCGTGGCCACCATTCCTGAACCTTGTGTCCTCAGTTCATTTTCACCTCCAGAAATAATTTGCTTCGTTTCTTGTCGTAGATGTGGGATACATCAAGGCCCTCCTACTACGAGTCGCTTCTTGTCGACATCAGCTCATTATCCAAGAAGTTGACTTAGAAACAACCCTTTCAGTGCTTTGAAGCTTGCATACATCAATGGCAATTTTCTCATTTTCGGTGACAGGTTGACATCAATGGCCTTCAACCGAAAGATTTTGCGTGGTGTTCGACATCGGATCATGTATTCACACCACATGAATTGTACTGTAGTACCTTGAGGATCATTATCATTATCGGTGATCCCTCTCGCATCTGTTAACAGCTCACATCATTGGCTGGTAATCAGGCGATGTATTTCCATGTTCGACTTCATAACATCTCTTCACATGGTTTGACTTGTACATCAAGCGAAGATTGAACGAGTTTGAAGACCTCAGATCTAGTTTCATCCATCTGGGCTGTGATATATTTAGGGATATAAAAACATCAAATGTACAAAGGCTCTACACAGATGGTCATCCTAATCATGGATTGCGACTCTATATCTATAGAATCACGAGTCTATATCTGCAGACGACTATCTGATCTATGTACATGAAATAAAATTTATAAAGCTGAGCATGGGAATGCCTCCCTTAGCTAGATCATGAAAATCATATTATGATGATGTATTGTATTGTAACTTATGCAGGTCACCTTCCAGTTCGAAACTTCGGATCCTCATGATAAAGCATTTCACCCGACATGAATATTTATGACCTCATGCTTTAGGGGGCAACTATTATAGAAATATTTGGGCACATCAACCCCAAAATTATATGTCGATCTATTAGAGCTCATCAACCCATAAAAGAGTTGTTTCATACCCTAAAGGAACATAGTCATCTGAATACATCATTCCCCAAAAGTTCCATCTAAGAAACCATCCAGAAATTGCCTAAATTGAACCATACTGACTGCTCCACTGGCAAAGTGCGATGCATACTGAGTGGTACACTATCAGGGTGTAATGCATACTATTTAGGCCTTCTATAGGGTGCAATGGGAAAGGATGGACAAATGTCCAGGACAGTTTGCTAGTTGGTTGCTCATGGAATCTTCTAGAAACTTCTCATGTGCCACTTGCCTCTTTGAATTCGCCCAAGGATGAATAAGGGATCTAAGAAAATATCCAATCCCTTCTCTTATGGAACCAATTATAACAAGTGGAATGACACTAATCAAACCCCATGGATGACTCACACCCTTGCAAACATCTATAAATGGATCCCTCATCCAAGAGATCTAGAGGCTGGAATATTGTGAATTGCAAGGAAGTGTTGATAGTTTGTAATTGAGGAAAGAGCATTGTATTCTTGTTGGTGTGATCTTGCTATTTCATGAGGTGAAGAAGGATTGAAGCTGGGAGGATGATGCTGGATCAGACAACTAGGTTGTAATTCTCCTTTCTATTAATAAAGCTCTTCAAGTTTTCTTCCATATGATTGTGTAGTTGTGAATGTTATCATTTGTGAATGATATCATTTGCTCATTATAGATCTGATTCTGTAATGTTTATGTTGTAATAGATCACGATGCTTTGACAGTTCTTTGATGCTGTACTTGTGTAGGTACTCTCCAAGCGTGTTAAGTATGGGGAGGAGTTGCAGGATCTACCAAAGGAGAGAGAGATCAAGAAAGGGATTAAGCGCAAGTTCCAGGCTGGTCCTATTATCTTTCTCTTATCTATTACAAATAGAAGAAATCATTGAATTGCTTTAAAATGTTGTTTCTAGGGTAGCTGCCAAACCTAGAGGGCTAGAATTCTTTAGGAATACTAGTTTTCCTAGAAATAACCAGATGAATGTTAAATCCACCTTCTTGCATGGGGACTTGAATGAAGAAATCTATATGGAAAAACCTACTGGATTTATACAAACAGACTCCAGCCTTGTATGTCAGCTTAAGAAATCACTTTATGGTCTCAAGCAAACCCCTCAGACTTGGTATGCCAAAATGGATAGCTTTCTTTTAGATACTAGATTTTCTAGGTGTCATTCTAACAATATTGTCTACACCAATAAAGTGGGTAAGTCTCTTATCATTCATGTTCTTTATGTTGATGATATTATCCTTATTGGTAGTGATCCCAACCTTATAAACCATGTGAAGTCCAACCTTAAAAAGAAGTTTGAAATGACAGACTTAGGACACTTCCATTATTTTCTTGGTCTTCAATACCTGCAATCCAAGGAAGGTATTTCCCTTTCCCAGTCCAAGTATGCTTGTGATCTTCTATGCCACTTTCACATGGAACACTGTAAGCCAACCCCTTCTCCCTTTTAGTATCGACCCAAACTTTAAGTCACTTGTACTTCCCCTGAAGTTGATGCTACCTTATACCGTCAGCTTGTAGGAAAACTTTTGTATCTGACCCATACACGTCCTGACATTTCATTTGTTGTTTTCCTTATTGCTCAGTTTATGCAAAACACAGATGAAATTCAGTGGAAGAAGCTAAAAGAATACTTCATTATGTTCGAGGTACAGTTCAATTTGGGATTCATTACAGTACAAAAGCATCTCCTTTATTGGTTGGTTTGACTGATTCCCATTGGGCTGGTGACCCTCATGATTGGAAGTCTACTGCAGGTTATGTCTTCACTCTTGGTTCTAGACCTATTACATGGGCTTGCAAGAAACAAAGTGCCATTTCTCTTTCTTTAGCAGAAGCAGAGTATCATGGCACTGTAGAAGCTAGTAAGGAAGCCTTGTGGCTTCGTCAGATCCTGATAGAGTTTGGTTTTCAACAGCATTATCCGACTACACTTTGGTGTCATAATCAAAGTGCCATTCAATTATGCAAAGATCCAATCCAACATAAGCGCAGCAAACACATTGGACTACACATTCACTTCATCAGAAATCTCATTCATGACAATGTTCTTGAAGTGCAATATTTTTCAACAGATGATCAAGTTGCAGACACCTTTACAAAGGCTCTCACAGAGGTGAAGTTTACTAAACTTTGATTTATGGTTGGAGTTCAGGAAGTTGTCACTAAGGGGGGACAGGCTCTAATGCCTCCTTCCTTCTCCTATTGTGTCATATTTGTACATCCTTCAATCCTATCCCAAGTTTTTCTTAAGGGGGGATGTTAGGATATTCCGACACATACGAAATAGTTAAGTATAACTTGGTTTAGTGTAGAGTTAGGTAAAGTGTGTTTCTTTACTATGTACTTTTGTAACTTACAATCCGACGATCACCATATGTTCTAGACATGAAGTGATTTGATGGTTCATTCTCTCCTTGGTATTACAGACACTTGATCCGTGGCTTAACACCCAATTGGTCCATGATCTCTATTTAAAGAGCATGGAGGGTCATTTGTACGGTGACCATTCATGAGAGAAGCTTATGTAAATTTTCATTCTTTTATTAATAAATTTCTTGAAGTGGCCGTGTTGGCTCAGGCTGTGGACTGTTCCCCTCTTTGAGGGTTTTAACCACGTCAAGAATACTGGTGTATTGATCTGTGATCTATTTGTGAGTAGTGTCCTTTGGTGTTCTGTCTGAGGAACTTACCTTGTAAATTCCTATATGGGGACCATGAGAGCATGAGTAAATGGTGGTTACTCATTACAAAAAGCGACACGTGAGATGACAAGTGCTAAGGGAAGGTGGTCCCCAAATTACATGCATCCCAATGAAGAAATTTGATTTTGAGAGGCGAAGAAGTGACCCTTCTTGGAAAAATAGATTCTGGGTGAAGTGTCAAATCATTAAAAAATGAAAACAAACCCTTATAATACTCGATGAGAGCTTTCCAATGGTGTTGACGATTTTCAAACTGAGATACGGTTTGGTTTCAATGGGCGACATAAAAGTTCTGGGTTTTTCTATCAAAGGACGTTTTCTCTCCAATTTGAATTCATTTTCTAAGTAAGATGTGCTAAACTTGGAGAGGAAATCTTATGGAGATCGTAGCGGAAAAACCGACTGTCGGAATTAAGATCTGTGACTTTCAGGTAGGTGGCCTTACTCATCTCTTCAATTCCAGTGGTTTATTTCCTGATTTTTGCCACCCAACGACTCCCTGGGAGACCCCTACTCCTCTTCACGGCTAAACTACACTTTTTGGGCCCAGAACTACGATTTGGCTTGCAAGAAATAGTTGAAAACCTGTGAGCTCGCATTTTCTAGGAAGAAAACTATGATTTGGGGTTGAGAAGAGTGGTGGTCTATTGGCCTAGTGGGGGCTGTAGGTTGATCAGTGTAGGCCAATATTTTATTCTCTGAACTAACAAGACTTGTGGTGCTTTGAAGGCATGGCAGAGTTGAAGATCAACTGGTGTGAGTGAGATTTGGATACCCTTTGATCTGAGATTTAGAGGGATTAGGGGGTTCAAGCGACGTTAGCTCACTACGGGTGTTACCACCAAAAAATTGATCATCTAACCTAATTTACTAGATGGATCGAAGTACACCATGCAAAGCCAATTTTACCATAGTAAAATTGCTTTCACTATGATAAATTACTTAATAAACCACCTTTGTTAAGAAATTTATAGTTAAACCCATGAAGAATAATTAAATAAATCACTATTTATTTGATTTTCTTCTATGAATAACTAATTAAACCATTGTTCAATTATTATTCCTTGTCATATTGACTCAGTAATGAAAAATAAACAAATAAACTATTAATCATCTTATTTTTCTATAAGAATAATTAATTAATCACTAATTAATTATTATTCTTTGTTAAAATTGACTAAATCCCTTAGGAATAATTAAATAAATCCATATTTATTTATTATTCCTTAACTAATTCCTTGAGATGATAAATAATTCATTTACTTATTTATTATTTCTAAATAAAATTTTAAATACTTTTTCCCTCCTAACCAAATATAATAAAATATTCCAAGTGGTTATTCCAAGAATGGGATCAATAATATTTTATTATTGCTCATTATTTGAGGATAACTGAATATTTTGTTATAAATAGAAGGGGTTTCCATTCATTATTCACTTTTTATTATTTTCATTGTTGCACTCATTGTTGTAACTCTCATTATTTTCATTGTCGCACACCATATTTTTGTTGGGTTTACACATTATAGAGGAGAGAGAATCTATACAAGTTGAAGACATTTGAGGATCGCCAATAACCCATCCCATAGAGGGGGACTGGTAACATTTATTTGTTTCCTTCACAGGTGTTACAATAAAACTATTCGTTCTATATATTGTTTCCATTGGTCGATTGGAGTTATTACTCTTTCTTTTGTTGTTTAACTATGATTGCGGCATAGATCTGGACTTTGGCAGGTTTTGTTTCTATCAGTTGCTGCAGATCTACAATGTTTAGAAGCCATTTATATTGTTGAGATTGTTTGTCATCCACAATCTTAAGTTGGTTCTTTTCTACATCTCTGAGAAGAAAACACTACAACAAAATTGGAGACTCCACTGGGTTTTATAATTCAGATCCAAAAACCTAGGTGACCTTCGGTTTTCAGCTTAGGGTTTCTTATTTTTTCAATTCTCATAATGTTTCCTAGTTTTTTAACCCTAGATCTGTTAAATTTCTAACTTTTGCAAGCTTTCTGGTCGTTTCCACAAGTCACAAGAACCAGCCGCAACAAAGGCGATAGGTTTTTCCAAGATTTGCCGACCGGATTCCACGGAGCAGAAATCACACTTTTTTCCCCAAAATGTGTGATCTAGAGGCCAAAACACACTTATCAACCCAAAAAGTGTGATCCCTACTGTCGAGCTATAAAAAGGGTCTCTTTCACCTCTAATTATCTGACATTAGTTTGTAAATCCAGGAACATTTTGTTATTTCAAAGAGTGTCTCAGTCTGAGGTTGTCATTTGCCAGAGTAATGCTAGTAGTATAGTGCTCAAAAATACAAGAGTAAACAGATGTGTTTACAGCAAACTACTTTTAAAGACTAAATCATACATTTAGAAAACTAAGCAATTTATTAGTCAAGGGTTTAGTAGCAGTAACTCATCCATTTGTAAACTGATGGAACTAAAGGAAATCAGGGAACAGATCGTCGATCTGGGAGCCTGACAGTAAATGTCAATGCCGCTACAGTCTCAGATCATTTTTCACACTAAAGAAACAATAATGCAAACGACAGGAAATGGAACAGCAAATAAGAAATGGAACAACAACTAGGAAACTGTAACAGCAATTAAGATCAAATGCAACAAACGTGTCCTACAGAAATCAAATGGAAATCCTCTACTTTTAAGGATGAATCGAGTAGCACACGAAATAGAACAGCACTGATTAATAATGGACTATAGAACAACGCTTGAAAACCACACATACATGCACATGGCACACCCTAATAGTAATATGATCTTGGTAATCCAGTTATCAATCTTAGTTATAAAGAGTACGACTGTATTTTGTAATGGAATGGTAACGTTAATGGATTCAACAATCGCAAGGAAATATAACCTCTAAGATGAATACAGTAATACCAATGGATAAGTGTACAACATAGATACTCTGTAATTGAACAGCAACAGTATTCTGTAAATACCGGCATTATTATATCAGCACTTAAAGGAACAGTAATACGTTGCAAAGTTAATATAATGGTTCTATCTCGGAAATGATATTACTCAGTAAATCAAATGTAAGAGAGCTGTGATGTAAAATAACGGAACATATCAGATTACTGAATAGAGCTGATAAGAAAAACCACGCATAAACCAAAAGTACTAGTACAAGAGAAAGTGTTCCTCCAGGGCTAGGCCCTTAGCCTCCAAGGGTCCACCGCTTGAAGTTATTTCAGGATCAGAGATGAAATAGCAACCAAGTTTGTATTAATGCATAAGACAGAATTACAGTAGATCGCTTCTCAACGAGACTTGATGATCAAAGTCTTAATTTTAAGAGAAATTACATAAAAACATAACAGCCTCCCCCGAGCTAACAATGCTGCCCCTTTTTATAATGGTGAAGGCGGAGATGTCTAAGTGCAAAAATAGTTAAAGCAGCGATCCCTTAGGATCAAGGGATCCTGAGGGATTCGCCGAACCTTTGGCTCTCAGTTATCCCTTTACTTTCTTGCGCCAAGCCGATATCTCCATTTCCTTTCTTGGGCTGATACGCTTTGATTTGGTTTGCCTTGTTTGCATATGGTTCCCCGTCAAAGGGACAATGGTTAACCTGGCCTTGTCCTTTCCTTTGGAAAGGCAGTCTTTCATTTTTCCTTCTTCCTGCATAAGAAAATGAAAATTGTAAGTGTCTTTTTTTTGCACATTAATCTTACAGGTTTTATTACAATTCCTTATCATCTACCTAGTTCATGATGCAAAAGGTTTGTAAGTTTTAATGAAAAGATGCTGAAATAATCACCAAAAACATACCTTCTTTAATACTCCACACACCCCCCTGCTTACCCTTTTTCATGCCCTGATGAAAACATTGTAGTTGACATGTAAGGCAGTGAGAGAGTAGGCTGGAGATGGGATCTCATGTGGGGGTCTACAACCATGATGCATAACTAGGTGTTCAAAGAAATGGCCTGTCTAACCCTCAAGCATCTCATATAGGGCTTGGTATCCAGGTGCAGGGTTCCAAATAATTGGACTCCGGAACCTATATCCTAACCAGGATGGCCCTACCCTCAAAATGATTTCGCCATAGAGGTGCAAGCGGTCGGCGGCTAACTTAAAATTTTCATAATTAAATGGTTCCCTGAGTTGGATATTCGGATTAGAGATCTGATATCGAAATTTAGCCGCATCAATGGAAAGGTCTTTAATAGTGAGAAAGTATTCTATTCCCTACTGACTGATTGCTACATGAATGGGTCCTAATGCTTCAATTACGCCTGGAGTCTTCATGAGGTTCCTATGTTCTCTCCACAACTGTACTGGATCCCTAGGCTCAGCTATTACCCACAAGTCTAATCCGTTTTCTTGTCTTTGGAAAGCATTATAGGCTTTAAGCCATTTAATTTGATTAACCCCAAATGAAATAAATGCCTGTAATTGAATATCCCCAACAAAAGGGTCGGGGTTCTGCTCAGTCTCCTGGTCTAACACAAGGTTATGCAAATAGAATTCACATAACAATCTTTGAACCTTTACCCCGTAGTGCTTACAGTAGTTTATAAAATCATCGGTGGTATTAATTTGTATAGGGGCGCCTGCTTTAACAGCCTTTATTTTCAATTGAAAATATCGTTCCATTAAAAAAAAGGCATAATTCTTAGCAGGGGCTCTACATGCCAGGACGTCATTGTACAAAGAGCATAAGGTATCCATTTGCTTGATAACTAGATCTAACCTACGAGTTACCTTCGCAAATTTTTCTTCTTCCTTTCTCCACCCTTAAAAGGCCTGGCTTTCAGATAAACTGACGTTCCTTAGTTGTTGTTGTAGTTCTTCATACCTTTCTCAAGGAACCGTTTGTTCTATGAGTTTTTCTGCTACTTGCTGAGCTTGCGTCAAACCCTCTCATAGGGTTACTATCCTCGGATTACTATCCCACGTGGTGGTGGTGAGCGGGAGGTTCACCTGAATCTTTTTATTGCATTTTTCATAGCTCGTATTCCTTCAGGGGACTGTGCCTCTGTCTATACTTCTTTGTCATAGGCCAATACATTATGGGTAGCAGTCAAATGTTGTTCCTTTTGATTTTGAACAGCAGACTGCTCCTCAACATCATTTGGAATAACAGACTGCTTTTCGACAGGGTTTTGAACAACAGGATGGACTCTAGTCCTCCGAACCTTTGTCTTGAGGGGTTTTGCTAGAGTGGTTGCATGCTTCCCTCCCGAAGTCCTTTTTACCATTTTCCTTGCTTTCAAAATCCTGATCTGCTCTCGAAGTTGAGCTATTACATTCAATAGTTTTTGCTGTTCTTTCCGTAATCTCCTAATTTCCTCAATTTCCTTAGAAGGAACAACAAACTGTTTGTTGTGGCCTGGACTGCTATCTCGATCAATTCCCTGGTTTTCTCTTTGTGGTGCTTCCTCGTTGCTCTGCTTGGGTTACTCAGGGGAAAGAACCTAGCTGGTTCTGTTATTTCCTGGGTGACCTCTTTTTCTGCCTCCCCTTCTTCCAGAATTTCTTCTGGTGTCATCTGGCTAGGAACTGATTGTTCCTGTTCTGTATCACTTCTTTTTCCTATCATACTTTCATCATGAATAGGCTGATTCTCCTTTTCTACCTCCTCGTCATGTAATTCTTCAGGTGAATTTTTATCTTGAGCAGAGTGTTCTTTTGGTTCTTCTTCGGCATGGAGATCTGGTGGGCTGAGAGGTTGGCCATATTCGCCCATATTGGCCAAAATTTTGGCCAATTCATCTTCTCTCAATGGATTCTGCAATGTGCTGCCTTCATGATGTTCTATTTCCTCCTCCTGCTTAGGTTGCTCAGTTTCTTCCTCCATTTCTCCTTCCTCATTTCCTTGCATTCTTTTCTCATTTTCTTCTCCTTCTAATCGCGGGGATTGCTCATCCCCTATATCATCTATCTCTACTGGTTGGCTGGTATCTCCTTGGGAATTTTCCAGCCCCCCTTAATCCGTGCTAATTAGACCAATTTCCTTCGTTTTTCTGGACGCTCTGGTGTACTAGTCACATGCTTACGTTTTGGGGATGGTGCGGTCAATCCCCCATCTATCATGGAAATTAGCTCTTCCCAGCTGCTCTGTTGCTGGGTAAGGCTATGGCTAACTATTAACCGTATCAACCCATGGTGACTGACGACTGACTCTACATGTTGTGCCTTTTTCATGCTCCGTGCAACATCATGAAGTAATGAATTTAAAAATGCAGGTAAGTTTACAGAGCATTTCTACTTTAATATGGCTAAAAGTTTAAGGTGTCGTGGTCTTACCATGTCTTTCCTGCCTTCACAGGTGATGTAGCTCTGAATAGTCTTTTCAAATTCCACCCACGGCTCTCCTAATGCTGCTGGTAGAACCCCCTTTCCTCTAATTGTCAGGCTCTAGCCTTCCTCCTGGAAGGTTTCTATGATCTTTTGTAATCTCTCCTTCTTTAACGTCCATACAGGTCCAGTGGCTGGTAGTCTCAAGACCTCTGTGATTATGTCATCGGTGACTGCTATATGTCTCCCCCTTACTGTGGAGTGATCTTCTTATAAGTTCTACAAGAATTCTATTGCTACAGTCTCATTAGATTCCTGTAAGCGATTGAGATAAGTTAACCAACCTGCTCTTGCCAGGATTTCCCGTGCAGCATCAGAGACTTTCAACACCTGTGGTTCTCTCTGAATCGATCTTCCTCCCATGTTTTTGGTTTCCCTATAAAATCTCAAAAATAGCAATGGAACAGTAGGCTGTTCACGTTGTTAAAACACAGAGAAACTAACAAACGCAGGACTCGCTCAAAATCTAAAGGGCTTTACTAATGCCGCAGAGCGTACTATGGAAATGGCTTAGGAATAGCAAGCCATGCAAAAAATAAAAAATAGTATACCGTTGAGCCGTGCTATTCCCAAGTAAGCAATTTCCTGAATAGTGGTCTGACACGTAATCCAGCGAATGATGAGGTTAACCTCCCCCCCCGCGATGTGATAGGTCGTCCCGGCCGTCAAATAAAGGAGTGGCATGCCGTTCTGTTCTGGAGCAGAGTCATAAAGGAATAGTGTATGGCCATATGCCATGTTTACAAAAGTAGCAGGTTACCAAAATCGAGGTGTAAAGTCGGATCACTTAATACGTAAGAGACTGCTATGATATGATGCGAGGCTGGGAAGATAGGATAGCTTCCATGCATACAGAGTCTCATGCAGTCATTGTCAATTGTTCTGCCATGATTGGTGATAATAGATTTATATGCGTTTTATGGTTCGAGAAATAATATACATTCTTCTTATGTGATTTATTACTAAGGTATAAGAAACAGAAGGGTGTTAATAATTACCTATTGGTGTAAGTTATGTGACTTCAATACCATTAACAGAGCTCTGCTACTGACAGGTGTCCATAACCTTGGCAGAGTTGTTTATTTCACCCATGGAACCATGATCCTTTGTGTATGCTTAGGAATTTTGTGCGATGGCAAAATGTAGGCCATTATGCTAGCTTGGTGACCAGTTAGCCATAATGCCATTCACGAGGAAGGAGTGAAAGGTGGGCAGGCCAACTTGTGATGACACCTCCTATTCCAAGGGTTCTTTATTTGATATACCTTTTGGACCATATCCCTGGTGTGGTGGCCATAGTGGGAATGCCACTTCACTTTCTTCCTCATGATCATGGTAGGCTGGCTCTTGATGAGACCCCCTATCCTGCATTTGACAACTTATATAAACAAGTCATTAAAACATCATTTTTCGCTCTTTTTTTTTCTTTCTTTTTCATAAAGTACTTTCCCATTTATACACAAAGGGTGGTTCAACACTCCTTAAGAGTAGGAATGGTGGAAGAAGTCTTAACATCTCAATAGGAACATGTAAACCCTTTTCTCTTATTCCTGAATAATAATCGAAGAGAATTGTAAAAGTTTAAAAGGAGCCAACATGATAAAGATAACCAATCAGAGCAGAATTAATGGAACAATGATAGGAGATGATAATGGGTAAGTGTGTCCTTCCTTCTGTCCTCTTACCAATTCAGAGAAATTTCTTATAAAAATAGCGATTTTATAATTCACTGATTTCAGTATGTTGTGATTTTGTATCCATTGCATAAGTGCATAGCTGTGTTCCAAAAGACTTGAAAGAACAGGAATAGTAGGCATCCTTAATTTAGAACGCCAAGGGGAGCAAGCATGAGTAAAAGGAATACGAGGATGTTGTTATTTCAAAAAAGGAAGAGAAAAAGAATACAAGTGGTGTTCCTTTTGAAAAAGGAACAACAAAGATCAAAAATGTTGTTCCTTTGGAAAAGGAACAGCAGAAAACACAAATGCCATTCCTTTGGAAAAGGAACAGCAAAAATCAAAAGTGTTGTTCCTTTGGAAAAGGAATAGCAGAAAACACAAATGTTGTTCCTTTGGAAAAGGAACAGCAAAAATCAAAAGTGTTGTTCCTTTGGAAAAGGAACAACAGAAAACACAAATGTCGTTCCTTTGGAAAAGGAACAGCAAAAATCAAAAGTGTTGTTCCTTTGGGAAAGGAACAACAGAAATCAAAAGTGTTGTTCCTTTGGAAAAGGAACAGTAGAAAACACAAATGCCGTTCTTTGGAAAAGGAACAGTAAAAATCAAAAGTGTTGTTCCTTTGGAAAAGGAACAACAGAAATCAAAAGTGTTGTTCCTTTGGAAAAGGAACAACAGAAAACACAAATGCCATTCCTTTGGAAAAGGAATAGCAATAATCAAAAGTGTTGTTCCTTTGGAAAAGGAACAACAGAAATCAAAAGTGTTGTTCCTTTGGAAAAGGAACAGCAGAAAACATAAATGTTGTTCCTTTGGAAAAGGAACAAAAAAAATCAAAAGTGATGTTCCTTTGGAAAATGAACAACAGAAATCAAAAGTGTTGTTCCTTTGGAAAAGGAACAGCAGAAAATACAAATTTCATTCCTTTGGAAAAGGAATAGCAAAAATCAAAAGTGTTGTTCCTTTGGAAAAGGAACAGCACAAGGTAAAAAAGAACAACAAAGTTAAAGGAAAATGAACGACTGATCCAAAACGTGCTGTTCCCTTGAAAAAGGAACAACAAAACGAAAATGTTGTCCCTTTGAGAAAAGGAACAACAAAAAAGATAATAAAATTTCTACTACTCCGAAAAGTAACAGCAAAGTGTTGATACAAAAATATGTACAAAAATGATTCAACAAAACAAAGAAATTATGTACAAAGTTTAAAAAAAGATAAATCACTTAATGAATCGCAGGTGAGGAAGACTTCTCTCCCTCCCCCAAAATTTCCATATCAGAGTCTTCACGTAGCTGCTGGCAGAAGGACTCCCGAGTGAGTGGTTTGCGATAAAGTCGAACTCGGTGGCCATTTGCCTTGAAGGCATATCCAGAACTGTCAATAGTGATTAGAGTAAGAGTACCATTGTCATGTACCTTCTGGATTTCGTATGGTCCTAACCAACGAGTCTGAAGTTTCCTGGGAAAGTCCTGAAACCTGGAATCATACAAAAGTGCCCAGTCTCCTTCGTGGAAGACTTTATTTTTAATGAGAGCATCATGCCATTTAGCTCGCTACTGTTGGATCAGTGCAGTGCTTTGAAGTGCAGAGACCCTGATTTCATCCAGCTCATTGATCTGCTGTAATCAATTAATCTGTGCGTCGGTTAGATCTAAGCCAACTTCTTGTGCTATTCACAATGTTTGGATTTCGAATTCTATGGGAAAGATGGGTTGCTTTCCAAACACTAATTGACAAGGTGAGTAACCAGTGGTACTTCTCCATGTTGTTCTGTAAGCCCACAATGCTTTTGGTAGTCTGGCGGCCCAATCATGTCTATGTGACGCAATGGTTTTTGTGAGGATCGCTTCTATTATTTTATTGTTGCTTTCTACCTAACCATTTGCTTGTGGGTGGTATGGAGTAGTGATTTTATGCTGGATATGATAGTTTTTGAGTGTTGCAGCTATTTTGTTACCAGCAAACTGTGGTCCACCATTTGTAATTATATCTCTTGGAAGGTCATAACGCACAAATATATGGAACAAGAACTATATGACAGAATCCTCTGTAGCTCTCGACAATGCCTTTGCTTCAACCCATTTGGTGACATATTCTGTTGCCACCAAAATATATGTTTTCTGGTTCGAGGATGGGTTAATTGGTCCAACAAAATCAAGGGCCCATTGCTCGAATGGTTCAATGACTAGTTGTGGGTTCAGGGGCTTCTCATCGGACTAACCAGAGCGTCCTACTCTCTGGCAACTGTCACAAGCTTGGAAGAATTTCTTTGCATCTTTGAAAATTGTAGGCCAATAATACCCTGTTTGCAGTACCTTATGTCCAGTTCTGTGATCGACAAAATGTCCGCCACATGGTCCGTCATGGCAGGCTTTTAAAATGTCAAAGATTTCATCCTCTTGAACGCATCTCCTGATATGCATATCTGCCCCTGTGTGGAACAAGTAGCCCCAATCCAAGAAAATCGAGCACTCCACTGAACAATCTATTTCCGCTCATTGGGGGTTAGATGTTTTGGTAGTTTACCTACTGCTAGGTAATTGGCAACATCAGCATACGAGGGCATTTTAACAGCAACAACAAACAAATTCTCATCTAGAAATTAATCTTCATCTGCTGTTGCATCGATTGTCTTTGGCATTCGCGAGAGAAAATCATCTACAAGATTTTCTTTCCTAGGTCGATCCTTGATTGTAATGTCAAATTCCTGCAATAAAATCAACCATCTAGTTATTCTTCCATTTGTGATAGGCTTGTTTGCTAAATATTTTATGGCAGAATGATCTGTATACAAGATAACTGGATATCCAGTAATGTAATGTCTGAACTTATTGATAGCATGTATTACAACTAGAAATTTTTTCAGTAACAGTGTAATTCAATTCAGCAGGGGATAAATTTTTGCTAATATAATAAATTGCATATGGTTTTTTATCCTCTTCCTGCCCAAGGACTGCTCCAATGGTTGTATCTGAGGCATCTGATGATATCTGAAATGGCAAATCCTAATTTGGTCCTCGAAGGACGGGGGCTGTGGATACAAGTTTCTTCAGATCCTAGAAAGCACGTTCACATTTTTCTGTCGAAAGAAAATCAGCATTACTTGTTAGTGCATACAGAGGTGCAGCAATATGCAAAAAATGTTCTATAAACCTCTTATAATAACTAGAAAATCCAAGAAAACTGCGTACCTCTGTTTGAGTGGTAGGAGTAGGAATAAGAAAAATTATTTGGGTTTTGGCTGGGTCTACCTGAATGCCAGCTGCTAAAATATAATGTCCTAGAATAAGTCCTTCAGTCATCATCATATAGCATTTTTCATGGCTTAAACAAAGCTTGGTAGCAATGCAGCATTGTAGGACTTTTTCCAGTGTGTCCAATGTTGGATCGAAATCGTCTCCGTACGGTGTAAAGTCATCCATGTATACATCAAATCCTTCATTTATTAAGTCTGAAAAAATGTTGAGGATAGCCCTTTGGAATGTGGCAGGAGCGTTGCATAAGCCAAAAGGTAGAACTCTGTAGGCAAATGTTCCCCAAGGACAAGTAAAATTGGTTTTGTCTTGGTCTTCAACGACAATCTGGATCTGATTATATCCACTGAAGCCATCTAGGAAAGAAAAGAATTTCTTTCCTGCCAAAGTGTCTAATACTTGATCGATGAATGGGAGAGGGAAGTGGTCTTTTTGTGTCGCTTTATTTAGCTCTCTGTAGTCCACACAAATTCTCCATTTCCCATTCTTTTTTGGTACCACCACAAGTGGAGAGACCCATTTACTATCGGAGATAGGATAGATGAAATTGAAATCTAAAATTTTTTGAAGTTCAGTTTTTACCACTTCTTTTAAATGGGGATTAAGTCTCCTTTGAGGCTGGCGAATAGGTCTCGCATCTTTTTCTATGTAAATGTGGTGTGTACATAATTGGGGATCAATTCCTTTCATATTAGGGTAGTCCCATGCAAATGCTTCTTTATATCTCCTCAATAGTTGGATGACCTTCCTTTCTTGTTCAGAGGTGAGGTTAGCATTAATGTTTAAGGTTTTTCCCGGTTCAATTTCCACAATTTTACTATTTGCAACAGAGGTAACAAGTATTGTTTGATCCTGTGTATCTTTAAGAGGATCTTCTTCGAATTTGTTATCAAATGCTGCCTCTATCATGTGACATTGTGCATGGGATCCGAGTTCAGTTTGATTAATAAAATTATTAATGGCATCGTCTTCTGTTTGGTCTTTGAAATCAAGTGCCTCTTATATAGTTAATGGAGATCTAATGTTATCAGTAAGGTATGATACAGGGTGCTTATTAGTTTTGATTACTGTGACACTTGGCTGCGCTGGAGGATATAAAACTAAGTTCTTGATATTTTCTCCTCTGGTTATGGTCATATTGCCTTGTCGGCAGCCAATATAAGCATTGGCAGTTGCAAGCCAAGGTCTACCTAAAATCAATGGATGTCCATCAAGTTGGTTTTTGGGATTTATTATCAGAAAATCAGTCGGATATTCCCAGGAGTCAACAGAGACCATGACATCATGTAGTGTGCCTTCTGGCCTAACCATAGATCGGTCAGCCAGTTCTAGTAAAGTAGAGGTGGGTTCTACAGATGTAATCCCTAGCTTTTGGCAAGTAGTAGTTGTTAAGATATTGATTGCAGCTTCTAGATCAACTAAGGCATTAGAGAGGGTTTGACCATGAATTTGCACAGTTACTATTAGACTGCCTGGGTCTTCGTATTTAATGGGTGCTTCTTTTCCTGATAATAAGTCAGATAGAGTGCCAACTACTTGGACTCTTGGATTGTTTGTTATATTCCTCCTTGGTTTCTTTACACATAATTCTTTGATAGTCTTTGCATATATCGGGATGTCTTGAATGGCTTAGAGGAATAGAATTTTTATGTACAAATTTTTTAATTCTCCCAAAATGTCAAAGTCAGGATATTTTGTAGGTCGAGGTATGATTAATTGTTCTGGGAACGGGTGAGAGGGTGTGGTTGCTTGATTATGAGTTTGTTTTTTGTTCACATCCTCTTCTTGTGACGGTTGTTCTCTAGGTAACGAATTTTCAACATGAACTGTCTTGTCTCCCTCGGTTTCAATAATATGCCCAGATCTTAACTAAAGAGCATTACACTCCCCTCAGATTGGCTCCTATTTCTGGTGTTTCTACTATTTGGACAGATTGGACCGGTCTGTTATTTGGGTTGGGCTGGGAGTTGCGGTCTCAGGTTAAACTAGGGGTTTTGTTGTAAGGCTAGCAGTGTAGGTTGAGGGAGCGGAATGGTTCCTACTCGCTGATGCATCGGTCTTTCCTAGTTTGTCTGCCAGGTTTGATTTTGTGAAGTAGGAGAGGTCCATTGTGCTAGGTATGGGTTACTTTGCCAATATGGTGGGGCATAGGGAAAATTCGGCCAATTGGATTGGCTTGCTTGATTCGGCCACGAGGTTGATGAAGGAAATGATTGTGGTGACCAATTCGGAAAGGGGGGTTGAGGTTGATTTTGCCACAGATTATATTGTTGAGCATTATACTGTGGAGACTAAAAAGAAGAAGTTGGGTCCAAAACATACCAGACTGTCATGGTTGCCACTGACCGCGCTTTTTGAGCAGATACACCGATTCTGGCACTTCTTCTTCTTCCTTGTATACTGCTTTTAATATGGGAAGTGAGGGACAACTTTCCGTAAGGTGGTCTTTTGTGCAGATGGCGCATGTTTGGACTGCATCTAGTGGACACTCCTTATGGCTATGTTTCTTTCTGCATCGGGGACAGAAGATTGCCAAATTTTGTTCTGCCTCCATTTGCTTTTGTTTGGCCTGCATAATATCAAGTTGTGTAGTTAGCGTCCCCAGTATATCAGTTTTAAAATTTTCCAATAAATTTCCAATTTCTGCATGCGTTACTCCTTCTGTCAAAATTCTCTTATCTCTTACAAACCGATCATGTTCTGCCGGTTTTAGTCTTGTGCTACCTCTCGAGCTCCTGATACATAAATCAATAATGTCAGCAAAATTTTCTTGATAAATATCTCCTTTTCCCATAATGTTTAATGTTTCAATCCATTGTTCCTTCATACCCCTAATTAATGTTGTTTTTAACACATTATCAGGTAAAGGTAGTGATGCATAAGGAGATCTTTGAAGATTATACTGAAAATGTTCCACATACTCCTCTAATGTTTCATTTGGTCTAGCTACCATCTGGAATATTTCGTCTTTTAGTTCTCTAGACCTGCAATAGTCCTGATATTTTTTTAGAAAAGATTCTTTCATTTGATCCCAGTTATTTATAACACCGCCACCTAGTCCCATGAACCATCTCAAAGCAGCCCCTTTTAATGTAGAGGGGAATAATTTCAGTTTCTGGGGGTTGGTGGTGTAGTCATAACCCCTGCACAGCACATCGAACTCAAATAGGAATGCATCAGGATCTTTTGATGTGAGACCATGGAATGTAGGGATATGTTGAAGAGGGATTGCTTTCATAGGTGCATTTGCTGCAGTATCGACGATGGGGTATTGCAATGTAGAGGTCTGGGTGTTTGGCTGGTTTTGAGCCATTTGGTAAAATATATGCCAATAACCTTCTGGGATATCTAGGAGAGTATTCCTAGGTTGAGAGGGAATGGCTTTAACAAGATTGGTTTTAATAGCGCTTCCTTTATCTGGGATAATGAGAGTGCCTAATGTCTGAGGAGATTGCATTTCTTCAAAAATGATTTTTGCAGCACTTCCCTTATCTGGGTTGTTCAATGGCTGAGTTGTCCCAAGAGGAGACCTCGGTTCCTCAGTTTCCCCTGTCTCTCCTCCTCCTTCACAAAGATTGCTGAAATTCCCTTCTTGCAATAGTTCTGGAGTAGAATTTTCAATTTCTTGAAAATCCTGCTCTTCAGTTTGACTATGCACCTCAGCAAAGGCTACAGATGGTGATCCTGTGGCCTGAAGGGAACTAGTAGGCTGTTTAGAAATAACTTTTCTGGGTCCTACTGAAGGCTGAGATTCTGCTTTCTTGAAGATTTCGTCTATGAAGGTTGATCGGCCAAGGGTCACCAGCCCCTTAGCTTTTTCTGGCTTGGGTAGAGGTTTGGAATTCTTTTCTGGATTTTTCTGCTTAGTCATGCACACAAAAATCAACTGCTAGATTCTACCCAAACAAAACAATGACAAATCTGTAGGAAAGCGGGCAGGGGAGCAGGGTTGTTACATGCTCCACACGTAGGTTCTTACCTTCCATTTTTAAAACCCAATTCTTCCCTAGTAGGTTCTTACACTATTTTGAAAAGAGACAAATGGCTACACTCTTTCCCCGGGAACGGCGCCAAAATGTCAAGCTATAAAAAGGGTCTCTTTCACCTCTAATTATCTCACATTAGTTTTTCAATCCAGGAACGTTTTGTTATTTCAAAGGGTGTCTCGGTTTGAGGCTATCATTTGCCAGAGTAATGCTAGTAGTATAGTGCTCAAAAATACAAGAGTAAACGGATGCTTGTTTACAGCAAACTACTTTTAAAGACTAAATCATACATTCAGAAAACTAAGTAATTTATCAGTCAAGGGTTTAGTAGTAGTAACTCATCCCTTTGTAAACTGATGTAACTAAAGGAAATCAGGGAACAAATCGTCGATCTGAGAACCAGACAGTAAATGTCAATGCCGTTACAGTCTCAGATCGTTCTTCACACTAAAGCAACAATAACGCAAACGACAGGAAATGGAACAACAAATAAGAAATGGAACAACAATTAGGAAACTATAACAACAATTAAGATCAAATGCAACAAACGTGTCCTACAGAAATCAAATGGCAATCCTCTACTTTTAAGGATGAATCGAGCAGCACACGAAGTAGAACAACATTGATTAATAATGGACTATAGAACAACGCTTGAAAACCACACATACATGCACATGGCACACCGTAATATTAATCTGATCTTGGTAATCCAGTTATCAATATTAGTTATAAAGAGTACGACTGTATTTTGTAATGGAATGGTAACGTTAATAGATTCAACAATCACAAGGAAATATAACCTCTAAGATGAATACAATAATACCCATGGATAAGTGTACAACACAGATACTCTGTAATTGAACAGCAACAGTATTCTGTAAAGACCGGCATTATTATATCAAGACTTAAAGGAACAATAATACGTTGCAAAGTTAATATAATGGTTCCATCTCGGAAATGATATTACTCAGTAAATCAAATGTAAGAGAGCTATGATGTAAAATAACAAAACATATCAGATTACCGAATAGAGCTGATAAGCAAAACCATGCATAAACCAAAAGTACTAGTACAAGAGCAAGTGTTCCTCCAGGGCCAGGCCCTTAGCCTCCAGGGGTCCACCACTTGAAGTTATTTCAGGATCAGAGATGAAATAGCAACCAAGTTTGTATTAATGCATAAGACAGAATTACAGTAGACCGCTTCTCAACGAGACTCGATGATCAAAGTCTTAATTTTAAGAGAAATTACATAAAAACATAACAGCCTCCCCAGGGCTAACAATGCTGCCCCTTTTTATAATGGCGAAGGCGGAGATGTCTAGGTGAAAAAATAGTTAAAGCAGCGATCCCTCAGGATCAAAGGATCCTGAGGGATTCGCCGAACTGTTGGCTCTCAGTTATCCCTTTACTTTCTTGCGCCGAGCTGATATCTCCATTTCCTTTCCTGGGTTGATACGCTTTGATTTGGTTTGCCTTGTTTTCATATGGTTCCCTATTAAAGGGACAATGGTTAACTTGGCCTTGTCCTTTCCTTTGGAATGACAATCTTTCGTTTTTCCTTCTTCTTGCATAAGAAAATGACAATTGTAAGTGTTTTCGTTTTGCACATTAATCTTACAGGTTTTATTACAATTCCTTATCATCTACCTAGTTCATGATGAAAAAGGTTTGTAAGTTTTAATGAAAAGATGCTGAAATAATCACCAAAAACATACCTTCTTTAGTACTCCACACCTACTAGAAAACATGTCAGTAACTGCGATTTCTGGGTTTTAGGGATTTTCTCAGATCTGTTTCTGGGTTTTGCAGAGAGATGTCTACTGGGTTGTATCACCTCTGTCTCATCCCGCTTAGGCCTTGATCTACTCTTATTTATTTGTCGAAGTCAAATTTACCCCCTAGGGCTTCTAGTATTCTTCCACCTTTCTAGGAAGAGTTTAGCTGAGTGAGTAGTCTGAGTTTCCATAGAGCTTTCAGCCACATTTTCCAGATTTAACCCCTTTTGTTTCATATCTGTGTAGATAGGTTGTTATCATCCATAGTTTCACATTTAAACTTGTTTGGTAATTGGCCTTAGGGTCCCATTGGTTACCCTAGGTATTTCACCAATCTCCCTATCTTTTTGTAGTGATCTTCCTCTCTCGTTTTTTGTTGTTGATGCACCACTTTCCAGTATCCTAGTGTCACTTGATCCTAGTCACACAAACATTTAGATCTGTTGACTGTTTTAGTGTATTTTTTGTTGATTTAGCCACCAACCAACACAGTGTTTGCAAACCCAGTTTGGTTGGGGTTTAGTTAATTGTTTTGTTGTTCATTTTCTGTTGTTAATTTCAATTTTGCTTTTAGTCATCTTTTTTCTTTTTTTTACAAACATGATTTGGACTTAATCAATAAATACACTTGCACACACAAGCACACCTTAAGCGAAGGGTGCTTGATTTACATCGCTAAGCCAAGACTTAACATAATAAATTTATCTCCCCTCATCGAGACAAAGGCATATTGTTGATCTCCCTTCACCATTTCCATGTCACGTGTGTCTAACCACCATTGCGCCACCAAGGAATTTGTTGTAGTGACTATTTGGCCTTCACCCCCAATTTCCACTTGAGAATATTACCCCTCCCCATTAGGTTCGAGTTCATAGCCCTCGGAGTCCCCATACCAACTCTTCTCCTGGTTCTTTCGATTCCTCATTTGATTCTGAGCCTCTTTCACCACATATCATCACCATGTATGGACCCATAGCTGGTGCAGAACCCAACCTAGTGTTGGCTCTAGTTCTAACCCGATGGTCACACCAAGCGGAACAGTCTTAAGAATCGTTCCGGAGCCCCCATGCTCCCTTTTATGGCTGGGTTAAATCTACTAGATTTTAACCAGTTGATAAATGACCCCATACATCATGATGCTGGTTGGCCTTCTACGTCAACTAAGCTTCCCTCAGACATCCCGAAATTTGAGGGTAATGCTAGAGAGGATCTTACCAACCATGTTCGATCCTTCCACATGTGGTGTTCGTCCAACTCCATAACTGATGACTCCATTCATCTTTGGTTATTCCAACGCACACTCACTGGAGACGATGAAAAATGGCATGTAGACCAGCCCTCCACATCTCATTCCATTTTCACAAATATTGCTAAAGCATTCCTTTCATATTTCTAGTTACCTCTTCAGTACGACATAGGTACAAAGCTATTGACCTCATTCCGTCAGTCCTTCGCCACTCACCTTTCCGACCATGTTCAAGAGTGGTATAGAAGGAGGAGCACATTTCATGCCCCACCCTTCGAAGACCATGTCTATTTGGATTAGTTTCTTAGGAGCCTTTTATCACCCATTAGAAAATTTGTCGCATCCCATTTTCCTCAGCCCGAGGAAAAATCTCTCCAAACCACTCTAAGATATGACCTTATTTATGCACAATCCAGTTATGCCTATACCGTCATTCCAGACCTCCCTCATCCTGGAAGTGCCAATGCATGGGGGCATCTCATGTCGCCGACGGTATCATTGGAACCCTTTCACAACATTCACCATATACTTAGAAAAGTTATGGATATCTTCAGAGAAGCACTAGTTCCTACAACACTTATGCCCCTCTTGCTAGCAACATGTTTTTGGGGCCCCAACCCCTCTACCAAATTGTTCCTCCTCCTAATGCATAGTCGAGCGCTCTAGCTCCTCAAGTATTAGCACCAAAGCATCCCATGTCTCCTCAGCCCCAGTAGCCACCACCTCCTCAGGGTCAGGTGTTTGCATAGCAGAGTGCGACCAATCCCTGAAATTCGAAGAAAAAGAATAAGGGGAAGGGTAACAAGGGTACCCAGGGTAATCAAGGTAATTAATGTAGTGAAGCCCATGGGGACCAGCCTAACACCAACCACCAGTAACAGGGTATCCATCCGGCTATTTGTATGAACAAGCCTTGTGCATGTTGTGGTTTACACAACCATTATACACATGAGTGCCCTCTCTTACCCTAGATGTGCCAAATTTGGGAAGCTAAAGCAACTTCTAGAGGTCAATAATCGCCTCAGAATCCTGCCCCATCTCAACCAACAATTCTCACAAATAATTTCCCTTAGTAAGGATTTGTTGCTGCTAAACCTTAGCTAGGTTAGATAGCTCATCCACCCCAACCTTTTGGTCTTGGTGACTACTAGATCCTTATGGTGAATTCAGATGAGGTTAATCCCTCTGATATCAACTTGCAAACTTGGTCGCATCAATATAAAAAGCCATCGAATTCATCTGCCACTGTGTCCAAAACCAAAGAATCTGATGAGCCTCTTATGAAACCAAATGGTCTATTACAGATCCCTCAACCTAAAGTTAAGGCCATTCCCAAGATCCCAAAGGGAACATTATGCCATAATGTGACTTCTAACTGAGCTACCCATACATACAGTATAGTAAACGACTTGGTGCATGATGAGCCTCATCATTGGGTAATTATATGGGCCATAATTCACCTCCTAGCTTAGTCAAACCAACGTTTCTCACAACTTATTACATGTTTTTTATTATATTTTGTTTATGAGATGAGTTAGGGTTGGATATTATGCCTAGTGGACTAATATGCATTGAATGTAAGATTGACGGAGAAAATCAAGGAATTTTGGCAAATACTGAGGTTAAAACTCGAATGGGAAAGGGGAGAGGGATTGTAGGAGATAAATCCTCCTCATTTACTTCTCCCCCATTTGAATTTTCCTCCATCCATCACACCAGCTCGGAGTGCAAGCAACCAAGCCATGAGGATTAGAAGGTAGTCAAGCAAGTGAGAGACAAAGAGCTAGCTTATCTCAAGTTTGGGAGCCGAGCCTCCCTAATTTTAAGGACGTCAATGGGGACTTCAGGTGTATAAGTAGACAGGCCTAGAGCTACATTAGGATTTGATTTTTTGTTGTAAAAATCTAAGCTATTTTTGAGCTCCAAACTTGTGAAAGTTTTATTGATGTAATTTTTTGTTTTGGTAATAAGAATGAGTTTTGTTTTGAGCCAGCACTGATTTAACTCAGAGGGCTGAAGCTCTTGGGTTAGGGCCCAAACCTAGCAACCAAGGCTCCTCTTTCTTGTATCTTAATGTTTAGATT
This sequence comes from Pinus tabuliformis, assembly GCA_031772625.1. Lineage (NCBI taxonomy): Eukaryota > Viridiplantae > Streptophyta > Pinopsida > Pinales > Pinaceae > Pinus > Pinus tabuliformis. The sequence continues at coordinate 1,419,897,946 of CM062818.1, read as the reverse complement.
AATCTCATAGCTTCATTGTTAATTTTCCTTTAGATGTATCTTCATTGCAGGTAGTGTAGATTGGATTGGTTGTTTATTAGTTTTCTTCCATTTTTGCCTTACTTCAGTATCAGATTAGAAGGGATAAAAGGAGTACCAAAAGGCTGTTAGTAGGTATCTTGGCCTCATTTCCTCCCTTGGGAACATGATTTGAGGAAGGGAGCCTTATGGAGGCCCAAAAACATAGATTTCTATTTCTTACATGAGCTTTAGAGTTTACTGTATTTTAAGTTAGCATTTGATCATTTTTCCAAAGTAGGATTTCATTTCCATCTCTTCTATCTTCATTCTTGCAGTATATGTCATCCATGTTTTCATTCCTTTCAGCAACTTTGCTCATGCATAATGTAGGCAATTAGTTCATTAATTATGCTTTTCTAGCTTATGAGAATGCTTCACTTTTAATTTTTGGAAATTATACATGTTTTATGCAGATAAGGTGCTTTAGGAGTGGACAAAGACTTCATAGCCAACAACCACCTTCCACTTCATCCACCATAGCCATTCCTTGTTTTCACCATTTCCTTCATTAGCTTTCATCATTTTACATAGAAAGTCTTCCAAGCACATTGAGAGAATCCAACCATCCTCTATCCTTGTCTTTGACTTTTGAGTTATCCTAGACTTTTCCTCACTTCATTCCACCCATCTACCACCTTCCCTAAGCCTTCCATTGCCTCCAACACCTTCCATTTTCCTCTCAGTTGTATCCTGTAGGTTTCTAGTACATCCTGTAGGTTTTTCTGAAATGGCCTGTTTTGAGGCCAAATTGAGGGAAAACCTCTAGGAAGTCACCAAAGTACTCCCAAGGTTATCCCAAACCATCCAAACGTCTCCTAACCCTTCCTGCCATCCTCCAACATCCTTAATTCACCAAGATTTAGGCCCCCCCCCTACTTGTCTTTTGACGTATTATATATACTGTGGCTTATTTGTAACACATGTTTATGATTTGTAATATATGTGTGATTCATATGCTAGATTAACCACCCAACCTTTGAGCTTGTCCACACGTTAAATCTTGTCATGTTCCCACAGGTTGGTTGGTCCCTTATGGGTTTCCAACTTTGTTCCACATGGCACCATTTGATTGGGCCATGTGGTTCCTATTTATTGGCCCACATGTGCACTCAGTCACCCATCCTTCCAACTCACCATGTGTTATATGCCCTTAACATTTACCCTTATGGGTCCCACCACTACAAAATGGGATTGTTGATTGGGCTACCATGTGGTAGCCTATGGGAGTGCCATGTGGCATCCTATGGGTACCACCAGCATATGTTTTTTCTATTTGTGACAAACTCCATATGGGCATTACTTTGTCATACAAACTCAAATTGAGGTGTTTTTTCACACCGTTGGAATTATCTCAACAAAATCTATTACTTGGTGTTAGATTTTGCTATGATTTGAGGAATTCAAGTTTTGATTCTTTTGGGATCCTCCTGCATCATCAGAAGGCCAATTCCAAGATCATACAGTTGGATAGAATTGAAGTATAGGTAGTTGGTGAGCTCCACAATGTGCTTATTACATTATCATTAGACCCAAGAGTTCATCAATTCATCGACATAGTGGTAGTTGATATACCAAAATATTATGGCCTATTGTTGAGTAGAAATTGGTCACAAAAACTTCAACGATACTTCAATTTTGTTTGATCTCACTTGTGGTTACACTTTAAAGGTAAGAAAAATCAAATATAATTAAACTATGAGCCAAATATTAAATATATCATGCTAGAATTGGAGGGGCACAATGATCCCATTAGCTTCACTTAGGATATACTTGGAAATAGTTTTTTGGAATTAGAATTTGCTTCCTATATCACACAACCATCATCGATATCGTTAGTTAGATAGTTAGAACTCCTTCCTTATGATCTAATTCGTAGAAATGGAAATTATACTATATATGTAAATAGTATTAGCTTAGTTAATACCACTATAAATACTAACATTTGGACTCTTTATTATGATGGATCTAAAATGCAGGGTAGAGTAAGTGTAATTTTCATCCTCGTGGAGTCCAACAAGAATAAGTTGTTGATATATTATCGATTAGAGTTTGAATGTACAAACCACTTGGTGAAATATGAGGCACTACTCTTTGGTCTAGAGAAAGCCATTGACTTGTAGGAAGAGTGCATCATAGTTATTGGTGATTTTGAAAAAATCACCAAGAAGGTATGAAATGAAATCCATTATTTATCACCTCCTATAAAGAACTACTCAAAACTTTTAATATTGTATCAATACTGATGAGCCTCATAAATGGGTAATTATATGCGCTCATTTTACCTCCTAACCTAGTCAAATCAACCATTCTCTTAGCTTATTATATGATTTTCTGATTATGTTTATGCTTATAGGGTGAGTTGAGTTAGTTATGATGCCATGTGGTCTAACATGTATTTAATGCAGATTATTGATGGATTTCGAGGTCAAGGTAAAGGATCCAGTGGTCAAATTTCAGAAATAACTCGAAGTAGATAGAGGAGAGGAATTATAGGAGTGAATCCCCTGTTAGGACCCTACATTGTACCATTTTGCTCACATATTTTGCTATCATTCCACCCTTTTTCAATCCATATTTAAAGCCTATGTTATTACTTTAATCCATTTTCCAAAGGTATATAACATTTCTTCTCGTTACTATATGTTTAATTTGTTTTACGTATAATTTTACATTACTTGCATAATTAACCATTGATCGGAAATATATAGTTGTTGAAACAATTAGAACAGTGCGCAAATCTCGTTGCTGAAACAACCCATGATTTGCATTTTAGATTCGGTAGCAACAAGAAGAGATCATCGAAGGAGTTGTTACACTGGCCGCAACAACTACATTCCAAAGTCGGCATTGTCACAACCATTGTAACAACATTTTGTTAATGGAAGAACCAATTATCCTATTTTAGCATATCAGGTTAAGAATAGGATTTATAATGTAATAAAATGTATAATAGATGTCTCCTCTTTAAATAGAGGAGACATCAGCATTGGGGGGACGGACAGACTACGGGAAGGTCTAGCTGAAAGTAAAGGAACTTGAATCTTTTTGTAATATGATACATTGACAGATGAATAAAATATTGTTCTGAGCACTTCTTCTTAGTTCCTTTTTCTGGGGAATCTTGTGAGAAGGAAAGGGCCCACCTTCATCACAAGATTCACCCATTAATTCTTGTAGTGTGTTAAGTGTTATTTTTCATTCATACCTTGTTAAACTCTGTTTTCTGAAATTACTTATGCGTTATTGGAACTTTGTATTTATTGCTGAAACTTTGTTTCTATTTGATTATTGCATTGTTTTCATAAATTCATTCATAGGTAATCAATGATTATTTTAATTGGTAATCGGGTTTACAAAGTGAGTTTGTGAAGCATGGTAATCAGAAACAGGTGCTGAAGATTCTTGCTTGGGGAATAGGGTCCTATTCTCTGTTATAGCACAATTAGTCTTTTCCTCTGCAGATTGATTTCTTTTCCTAGATTGTTCTTTTTAATGTAATCCAGGATTCTTTTGATAATTGTCTGCAATAGAGAGATTGTTCCTACTGTAACTCAAAGTAGAACTTCAGTTTGTTTAAAGCAAGGTGTGATTAGTGTAATTGTTACTACAACTTTTCATTGCTTTTGGGATTGAGCATATACAGTGTGTGATTTCCTTTGAAACAAACAGACTTCCCTGGGTTGACAATTCATGTAGCACTTGGTTGTTTAAATTAATAAGCAATTAAAGTGACCAACATTTTGGCGCCGTTGCCAGGGAAGGCAATTGTAGATTTCAAAAGCATTAATGTTTTTCTTTCAGATGTGCAGAATGCATGAGAGGACGCAAGAAAACTAACCCTACAGGTGGAAAGGGCAAAGGAAAAGGAGGAAGAAAGACCTTTATTGACAAGATTATATCAAAAACTGAAACCTCTCAGAGGCTAAGTTCTCGAAATCCAAAGCCTCAGTGCTCCTTTCAAACGAACTACGAAATGGAGGAAATTGTGGGCCCTGAAATAGTTGAGGAACCAGTAGAAGACATTGAGGAACCAATCGAAGACATTGAGGAGCCAACAGAAAACATTGAAGACAGAGCAAGTGTAGTAGGAGAACAACCAATGGAAGGGAACAATGAAGGATTTTTTGGTGGAGGATAGGTAGGAGAAGGAAAGGATTAGAATTCTCTCTCTACCTTGGGATTTCCTATTGGTGATCTTCCCAGAGGAGCAACTCCCATGAAAAATATCCCACTTTCGGCCTTACCTAACTTCCATGGTTTATCTTCTGAAGATCCTGATGAGTTTGTTTTTGAGTTTGATATATTATGCAGAAGCTATGATTATGTTTCTAATGCTCAAAAATTGAAGCTGTTTCTAGCAACACTAAAAGGAGATGCGCTAAGATGGTTCATGAGTCTGGGAAGCCAGGTAATCACAACATGGGAATAGATGAAACAGAAGTTTCTGCTCAAATATCAAGACTACTGCCAGACGAGAGAAAAAAGAGAGGAACTATTTAAGATGGTACAAAAGGAGGACGAAAATCTGGAGGACTTTGTGGAAAGGCTACAATATAATCTGCAGAGATCCAATCATCCCGATGTAAGTAAAGATATTCTTAAAACAATATTATTGAAAGGGGTGAGGGATGATTGTCTAGACATGCTAAATATGCTTGGTAAAGGGGACATATCTAAAGAATCATATGATGAAATTGTTAACCTCTGTAAAAGATGTTCAAGAGGAGCTGCAAGGAATAGATCAAACAATAGGGATAACACATATTCAAGGGTTCAAAAATCATCCAGCGGAGGAGCAACAAGAGCTGAAATAGGTAATTTACTTGAGGAATTTAAAACTAAAATGTTAAGTTATTTTGCTTCATAGATTGACACCTTGCAGGTTAAGAAGAAACAAGCAGAAGCAGAAGCTGCTTTGGCTATCTTTTGTCCCAAATGCATAGATAAACACCCACTAAGGGAATGCCCATTGGACAAAGTGCCAATTTGCACCCTCTGTGAGAAGGATCATGAAACACAACAATACCCTTCTTTACCAGGAGTAAAGGCGGCATTGCAACTAACTGAAGAAGAAGTTGAAGCAGTATCTTTTGACCCAGAGAAGGCAATGGCAACCATGAGGACAAGGTATGAACTCTAATATGACATTTACGTCTTCTAATCGTTGGAACAATTATCCTTCTTTTAATCAAGCAAATTACCCTCCCTTTAACCAGATGCAATACCCACCCTTCAATCAAATTAATTACCCACCCATGCAACAAGTAAACCCTCGCTTTGTAGACCTAGCAATGTCGACTCCTTGGCCTCCACAACAACAATCTTACTTTAACCAATGGAATCCAAACTGGAGGGCTCAGCAACTCCCGTTTCCAAATCAATTTCCTCAGTTTCAGCAACCACTCCCTCTACCATCAGGCGCTCCACCAAATAATCAAATGATGAGACCCCAGCTACCTGTACAACCAAACCCTATCCCCAATAATAAAGTTGTGCAAGTTATCGATATTCAGAACCAACCTACACTTCATGTTTTCCCTGCGCAGTGTAATGATATTCATTTACAACCTGGGAAAATAGTCAATCCCATTATTGATGATGTTACCTCTTCTGATACTGATAAAGAAGAGACAGAGAAAAATAATTCACGTAAGGAGGTACAACCATCCTCTAATAAGGGTGCTGAAACAATAGAACCACCATTCCCTGAGCATTTAGATTTGACTAAAATGCCTGAGCCACTTGCTTTCAATCTTTTAGGGGAATTACAAAATCTTTATGTTAAAATTCCACTTTTACAAGAACTAAGAGATGTACCAATTTATGCCAGGACTATGAGAGATATTTGTGTTAAGAAACTAGGTAGGAAAGCTAAAGATCCCCTTACAGTTCATGTTATGGGTGATCTATCTACCTTAATCTCTGGTAAAGCCCCTCGTGTTAAATATGGTGATCCCGGCCATCCTACTATTATAGTACAAATTGGAAAAACAATCATTCTGCGAGTTCTGGTAGATTTAGGTGCTACTATAAATATTATGACTCTTGAAACTTCACAACAGTTAGAGCTAAAGAATGTAATCAGAGAGACACCAACCATTCTAGAGTTAGCTGACCATTCTACAATCAAACCGGAAGGATTCATTGAAGACCTAATCATCTCAGTTGAATCCTGGAATTACCCAGCTGACTTTGTGGTATTACAGACTAAAACAAAGTTGGGGGGACATCCTCTAATTCTGGGAAGGCCCTGGTTGGCCACAGCCGATGCCTTTATCAGCTGTAGATTTGGTTCAATGACAATTTCTAATGGATATGAAACCAAGCAGCTTACTCTCTACCCTCATGCCACACCTATAATTAATAATGATAATTCTGTATGGTTGGACTATGATGATAATGCTACTCAACCTATTTTGACTATCGGACAAGCTCTAAGCCTTAAAGATACCACTGAGGATGAAGTAATTAATAATTTTATTTGTGAACCCTCCTCGGTGACTTCTGAAACACATAATCAGTTGGCTACAATTTTGAAATCTGATACCCAGGAAAAGCTTAAATCTGAAGATCTACCTCAAACATCAACTACCATCTCCTCTAAAAGCATAATAGTAGAAATCGAACCTGGCAAGACATTGAACATAAACCCCAACTTGACAGATGCTGAAACACAGCAACTAATGAAGTTACTTCTTGAAAATAAGGAAGCATTCGCATGGGACTATACAGATATGAAGGGAATCTCTCCTGAATTATGTACTCATCGCATCTATATCAAGGAGGGTTTCTGACCAATCTATCAACCCCAGCGGCAAATGAATCCTAATTTAAGGGAAATTGTCAAAGAGGAACTTCAAAAATTCCTTAATGCAGGGTTTATATATCCCATATATGTCAGTGAATGGGTTTCTCCATTGGTAATAGTCCATAAGAAAAACGGGAAATGGAGAGTGTGTGTAGATTATAGAGCCTTAAATAAAGCTACTCAAAAGGATCACTTTCCCTTGCCATTCATTGATCAGGTGTTAGATAGTTTGTCAGGGAATAAATTCTTCTCCTTTTTAGATGGTTTGAGTGTGTGTAGATTATAGAGCCTTAAATAAAGCTACTCAAAAGGATCACTTTCCCTTGCCATTCATTCATCAGGTGTTAGATAGTTTGTCAGGGAATAAATTCTTCTCCTTTTTAGATGGTTTTAGTGGGTATAATGAAATCAAAATTGCACCCCAAGACCAAGATAAGACCACTTTTACTAGTCCTTGGGGAACTTTTGCCTATAGAGTTCTCCCATTTGGACTATGTAATGCACCAACAACCTTTCAAAGAGTAGTTATAGGAATCTCCTCTGATATGCTTAATGACTCTATGGAGATATTTATGGATGAATTTACCCCTTATGGTGTGTCTTTTGAGGATGAATTACAAAACCTTGAGAAAGTACTTAAACATTGTGTGCAAGCTTGCCTTTCCTTAAGTACTGAAAAATGTCATATGATGATGAATGAAGGAATTGTACTTGGACACTTTATTTCATTTCAAGGAATTCCGGTAGATCCATCCAAAATATAGGTAATTCAGAACCTTGCTATTCCTATAACACAAACTGATGTGAGAAGTTTTTTAGGACATGCAGGATACTACAAAAGATTTATCAATTTTTTTTCCAAAATAGCTTCTTCGTTGTTTGTGTTACTTATGAAAAATGTTCAATTCAAGTGGACTAATCTTTGCTAGGAAGCATTTGATGAACTCAAGCATCAGTTATCTACAGATCCTATTTTAAGGGGACCTGATTGGGCACTTCCCTTCCATATATCCTCTGATGTGTCGGATACTGCAATTGGAGCTATCTTGGGACAAGAGGGAAACCATCTTCCTTATGCTATCTACTTCATTAGTAAGAATATGACTCCTGCTGAGCTCAATTACACAGTTACTGAAAAGGATTTTTTAGCAGTCATTTATGCCATTAATAAATTTCGACATTACATTACTGGTTACTCTACTTTTGTCCATACTGACCACTCGGCTATTAAGTATTTAATGAAAAAATCTGTCACAAATGCTCGAGTCACCAGGTGGTTATTGTTATTACAAGAGTTTGATATTACAATTGTAGATCGACCAGGTAAAGAAAATGTAGTTGTTGATTTCCTTTCTTAGTTAAAAGCTGATGATAATACTCCAGTAGATGATTCCTTTCCTGATGAATACTTATTTGCAGTATTTGCTCACTCACCTTGGTATGCAGACATTTCCAATTATCTGGTTGCAGGGAAGTTACCATCACACCTATCACATCGAGAGAAAAGAAAGATCATTCAACAAAGTGCTCGGTATAGCTGGATAAGTGGGTGTCTTTTCTACATAGGACTTGATCATGAAATCCGAAGATGCATTAGAGAAGATGAGGTTTATGATATACTGAAAGCTTGTCATGATGGCCCTTGTGGAGGGAATTTTGATGATAAGAGAACGGCACATAAAATTCTCAGGATGGGTTATTATTGGCCCTCACTCTTCAAGGATGAAAAGAAATACATTTAGGCTTGTGATAGCTGTCAGAGAATGGGTCAACCTAATCATAGAGATGAAATGCCATTGAATCCCCAGGTAATACTTAAACCATTTGAAAGATGGGCCTTAGACTTTGTAGGGCCCATTAATCCTCCATCCAATCAAAGAGTTTACATATTGGTTTGCACAGATTATATGACTAAATGGGTGGAGGCTAAAGCATTCCTTAGAGCTAATGAAGAAGCTGTTTTAGCTTTTCTATTTGAAGAAATCTTTGTTAGATTTGGAGTGCCTAGAGAGCTAGTTACAGATGGAGGACCTCCTTTCAATTCTCATTGTTTTAAAACCACCCTTCAAAAATATCATATTCATCATAGAATGACTACACCACCACCCCAGGCCAATGGACAAGTGGAGAGTACAAACAAAGTTATAGAAGCCATTCTAACAAAAACAGTGAAGGAAAATAGGAAGGATTGGTCTCAAAGGCTCCCTGAGGCACTATGGGCTTACAGAACTACCTGGAGAAATACTACAAGATTTTCTCCCTATGAATTGTTTTATGGTAAAAGTTTTGTTTTTCCCGTGGAATTTGAAATTAAAACCTTAAGAACTACTTTAGCTATTAACCTTGATTTGACTGATGCATAGATAGCTAGGTTGCAGCAGCTTCAGGAATTGGATGAAAAGAGGTTAGATGCCATTCATCAAACAACTATGATCCAACAACAAAGAACAAAATGGCATGATAAAATCATCAAGCATAAGCAGTTCCAAAAAGGTAATTGGGCTTTATTGTATGATTCTCGGTTTGAAAATTTTCAAGGGAAACTACGTACAAGATGGCTGGGACCTTACGAAATAGATATTGTTTTTCCCAATGGAACAGTAAGGCTCCTAACAATTGATGACTCTAGAACACCGTTATTAGTAAATGGTCATCGGCTCCATCTGTACCAGCGACCCATTTCCAAAGAGGATTTTAAGGCCACTTGCATGGCAGATTCACATTATCTCTTTTTGGGGGAGCCTTCTGCCCCTCATTGCATTTAATTTTTTTGCATTGTATTTTTAGCATTAGATTAGATTTCTTAACTAATAATCCCTGTCAAGGGCTAGCATGTTACAATTGATTATTTTGCAGATTCTAGATTTAGGAAAGGCTTATTGGAAAGGACAATCCTACTACAAGTAGATCCAAGCTTCATCTTGTGAAGCATTGTTCATCTCATTTCAATCCATCCATAGTTCATTTCCCCATCCTCCAATAACATTTCCATCATTAATTCCCCTCATTTCTTTTCCCCATTTTTCCCATCACTCTTCAACAACATTTTTCCCTATTTTTCTCATTACTGAAATAGCACTATTCAACAACATTTTTCCCTATTTTTCCCATTACTAAAACAACACTCTTCAACAACATTTTCCCCTATTTTTCCCATTGCTGAAACAACACTCTTCAGCAACATTTTCCCTATTTTTCCCATTTCTGGAACAATACTCTTCAGCAAAATTTTCCCTATCTTTCCCATTGCTGAAACACCACCCTTTACCCATTTTCCCGTTGTTGAAACACCACCCTTTACCCATTTTCCCATTGCTGAAACACCACCCTTTATGCATTTTCTCGTTGCTGAAACACCACCCTTTACGCATTTTTCCGTTGCTGAAACACCACCCTTTACCCATTTTCCCGTTGCTGAAACACCATTTCTTTTCAAAGATATCACCATACATCACTTTCGGTCATGAAAATCACCTTCTGCCATTATTTTTATGCTAATTCTGTCCTTTCACCGCCTTCTCCTATGATTATACAGACCCCTAATATAACCTTCCTCATGTTTCAAAAGCTTCTTCCATGACTATTGCTGATCTATTATGAATGAGCACTATATTTTTCGAAATATGAATTAAAGGTAAACATGAGGTATGTAAATATTATGTGTAAGTACAATTAAACTATGGTTAAATGAGAAGATTACGTTCATCATTACCACAATCCCCATACATTTAAAGTCATTATTTCAGCCGTAGTTGGGGGGAATACCGAAACTATACGCCATCATTTCACAGCAAGCCAATTACCGTCATTTTTCTTACCCATTATCCCGTCTTATTACCTCGCCTCTTCATTGTTACTCCATGTTCTCATTTGCAAAATTTACTCTGTTCGAAGTGTGGTAACTTGGTTTTTGACTGTGCATTTTACCAAAGCTGGTTAACTATGGGAGGACCTACTATTCGACACGAGCCCGACTTGATAGCTCTGCTTGAATTATATCCAGACGTGTATCAGATTTTTCAGTAGGCAGGCTAGGTAGGATATTTTCAAAGGCTTCAAGAATTTGATTTGCAACAGGTCCTTGAATTTTCACGAAATATATAGGAAAATCATTCTACTGTCCGGGGAGTTCAAATCCCAGTCTCAGAGGGTGACATAACATAGGTTTCAGGTCTACTGGTCACTGGCATTCGATGGTTTAGTTGCAAGCATATTATTCTTAATGCACAACTGGATTTTCTTCTGCTAGGAGAACGAGTCGAGCCCAAAGGCCAGGGTGTCCGACTTCACTCATTATCGCCTCCGTGGCGAAAGGTTGCTGAACTCGTCAAACATTACCTTACTTGTGAAGGTCACTACCAGGTAGTCTATCAGCATGATTTTGTCTTATGAATCATTTGAGACATGGTCGACTATTAAATATTCCTTATTATTTACTTGGGTGTCTAAGAAATATGTCATATTACTACAAACAAGTAAAATTCCCACTCCTTTCCCTCACCCATCACCATCTTGTTTAGCTACTAATTCAGAGGGTTTTTTCTCAGCAAAACCCTCCTCTAAACAATCCACCCCTAGACCCTAAGCAAGCTGTTGAAATTCCTCAAGAAGCTGCTGAAATCCCTTAGCAAGTTGCTGAAAATCCTCAAGAAATCCTTGAAAATCCCCACGAGTAGCAACCAGAGAACATCCCTGACCCTCTAGAAATTCCACCAGCTGATCCAATTAACCTTCCCACCATATCAACTCCATCCCACAATTTAGCAAAATCATCTAATCCTATTGTTCATATCCCTAGTGATGATTCTAAAGATAACCTTCCCCTCTCTATTCTAAAAAGAAAAAGGAAAACTAAGACTATTTTCCTATCAAGAAAATGAACGAGGGCCTCAACCAAAGCAGCTACCATTTCTAATAGCCCTTGCCCTCAGAAAAAACCCACTCATAAAAGGAAAATTACTACTCTCCTTACCTTTTTACCCCAAAGACAAATGAGGGCGTCAACTGAAGTGGCAACTGTTGTCACTATCCTAAATTCTCAACCTATTCGTCTAAAAGTCCATACCCCACCACAGTCCCAAGTCCCAAAATCTTTACCTGTCTCACCCTCAGGCACTGAAACACAAGAACCAGATGCCCAGGATTTTATGACATCATTTCTCTCAGAACAAGTAGCTGTCACACAAGAACCATCTACTCATTCAGTAGCTGCCACACAAGAACCAACTATAGCTGTAACAAAAGAACCAGCTACGGTTGTAACACAAGAACCAACTGCTGATATACAAAATCTAGATGCCCAGGATGTTGCACATCACATAGCTGTTACACAAGAACCAACTACTCATTCAGTAGTTGTCACACAAGAACCAACTACTGAGACTGTGACTGTTACACAAAGCCCAGTCACCCTGGCTTCCCTTTTATAGAAAACGAGTTTCTAAAATCAGAACTCAAAGCTTATAAGTAGGAATTAGTAATGGCAAGGGAAGTTGACGACAAAGAGCTTAATTTGTACACTTTATCCCATACAACATCCTTCGCAGAGAAAAATACAGAGAAATATTAGTATAAGGAATATATGTGCAGCCAATGTGGTAACATTTATCATCAAGCAGGGTATAAAATAGTTGAAATCCCACTGCCTAGAGCCTCCCCTGCATCCACGTCTTCTGCAATCAAAGAGGAACACCCTACTGTCACACAAGAACCAGTAGGGCCTTCAAAAATTTCTGAAAAAGAAGCTAAACCACAAGTACCTCGACCTACTGTAATTATTAAAGCTGAAGATCCTGTTTCTACTCAGACTATACCTCAGCCTACCACTTGCAGTACTGAAAAACAAATTGAATCTCGGGATAAGCACCAAATAATGGACAAGTGGAAGAAATAATATGTTATTTCGCAAGATAAGATCTTGCAGGAGCATAAATTACTCTGGCAAAATCATATATATTGAAACTGGGAAGCCCTGGAGCAAGTACTCCAACATTCTCGTGCCCAGAAGAAAGAGAATAAAGAGATAAAAAGTAGACTGCTCCTCATGTTTGATTTGGTTCAGAAATTATTAACCGCCAGGAAACCATCTTCCAATTATTCTCTTTTTCTTGCAGAACGCTTGGCGTTCTTTCAAATAAAGGCAATTAAATATGGGAGACCTCATGAAGTATTTGGACTAGAATAGTTTGTGAAAACTTTCGCAGAAGCATCCACTAGTGATCAACATTTACTCTGTGAGTTGTATCTCCATAATGAAGCTACCCCTTAAAATAGGAAGCTCAATCTTAACCCTTTGGTTGGTGATGTTCAGATCAGGGCATTTTCCTCCTTCCTTGCTAATCAGATCACATGGCAGACTGCCTTTCTTGTAGCAAGGCATAATGAAGACAACCATCTCCTGTGGATTTGACTAGAGCCACAAAATCCTGCCATTTTTGTTGTAAAGTATCATCAATTTTTGAAAAAAACAGGGATGGTTGAACACACCAGGCAACTACAAGAAATAGTGCTACAAGACTGCCAACACTTTGTTAAGACCAAGGAAGCTGCTACCTTAAAAGCAAACAACTTATTCTGGCAACAGTCCTCTAAGGAAAGGCAGGAGTATAACCCCTTCAGTCCCCCTAATTTTGAAGCAGCAATCTCAAGGGTACCCGATTATATCAAATGTGTTCAGCAATGTGCTGAAAAGTGGATAGGGTATCATTTTCGTTTTCCTCTTCTATGGATGCCAACACAAGAATATAAGGCTCATTACAGGTTGACTAAAAAGGAAGAAGCAACAACATGGTAGAGGCTGCAAAATGTGCAAGGGTTCAGAGATCTAACTGACAATACCTTCTATAGTTACTACTTAAGTAATTTTCACTCTAAGGCCCAGTACCCGGACTTAGATTCAGAGTGAAGTTGCATGAGGACATGCAACCCTTTCAGTTGGGGGGATGTTAGGACCCTACATTGTACCTTTTTGCTCACATATTTTGCTATCATTCCACCCTTTTTCAATCCATATTTAAAGCCTATGTTATTACTTTAATCCATTTTCCAAAGGTATATAAAATTTCTTCTCGTTACTATATGTTTAATTTGTTTTACATATAATTTTACATTACTTTCATAATTAACCATTGATCGGAAATATATAGTTGCTGAAACAGTCTGAAGACTACAGATTTATCATTGCGGTCTACGTTGCTGAAACAGTTAGAACAGTGTGCAAATCCCATTGCTGAGACAGCCAATGATTTGCATTTCAGATTTGGCAGCAACAAGAAGAGATCATCAAAGGAGATGTTACACTGGCTGCAACAACTACATTCCAAAGTCGGCATTGTCACAACCATTGTAACAACATTTTGTTAATGGAAGAACCAATTATCTTATTTAAGCATATCGGGTTAAGAATAGGATTTATAATGTAATCAAATGTATAATAGATGTCTCCTCTTTACAGAGATGAGACATCACCATTAAGGGGGATGGACAGACTACGGGAAGGTCTAGCTAAAAGTAAAGGAGCTTGAATCTTCTTGTAATATGATACATTGACAGATGAATAAAATATTATTCTAAACACTTCTTCTTAGTTCCTTTTTCTGGGGAATCTTGTGAGATGGAAAGGGCCCACCTTCTTCACAAGATTCACCCATTAATTCTTGTAGTGTGTTAAGTGTTATTTTTCATTCATACCTTGTTAAACTCTGTTTGCTGAAATTACTTATGTGTTATTGGAACTCTGTATTTATTGTTGAAACTTTGTTTCTATTTGAGTATTGCATTGTTTTCATAAATCCATTCATAGGTAATCAGTGATTATTTTAATTGGTAATCAGGTTTACAAAGTGATTTTGTGAAGCATGGTAATCAGAAACAGGTGTTGAAGATTCCTGCTTGGGGAATAGGGTCTTGTTCTCTGTTATAGCACAACTAGTCTTTTTCTTTGCAGATTTATTTCTTTTCCTAGATTGTACTTTTTAATGTAATCCAAGATTCTTTTGATAATTTTTTGCAATAGAGAGATTGTTCCTACTGTAACTCAAAGTAGAACTTTAGTTTATTTAAAGCAAGGTGTGATTAGAGTAATTGTTACTACAACTTTTCATTGCTTTTGGGATTGAGCATATACAGTGTGTGATTGCCTTTGAAACAAACAGACTTCCCTGGGTTGAAAATTCATGTAGCACTTGGTTGTTTAAATTAATAAGCAATTAAGGTGACCAAAATCCCCCTCATTTATTACTCACTTCAAACTCCCCTTCATTCATCTCGGAGTACAAGCAGCTGAATGATGCACTGGAAGGCAATCGAGCAAGTGGAGGACGACTGATAGTTATCTTGAGTTTTGGGAGCCAAGCCTCCCTGATTTTAAGGAAGTTGTTGGTAGCTTCATATGTATAAGTAGAAGAGGCCTAGGGCCTCACTAGGGTCAGATTTTTTTCTTGTGTAAACTCTGCTCAAATTTCGAGCTTATTATTTTGTGACAGTTTTATGTCAAATTGCTATTTTTGATAATGAAGATGGAATCCTTTTTGAGCTAGCACTAAGTTACCTCAGAGGGCTGAACCTCTTGGGTTAGGGTCTAATCTAGGCAGCCAAGCTTCTCTTTACTTGTATTTATATGCTTTACTTTAGTTTGTAGATTAATTTGTTGTTAGATGTATTTCTTTCATGGTTAAGAATAGGTTGCTTTTGATGATTTAGTAGCTTGCTTCCATTTGTACTTTTTGTAGCAGGTTAGGTAGTGATCAGAAAAGATTCAAAAGGCTAGCAGTAGTGCCTTGGCCTCTCTTCCTCCCTCTGGGACCATGATTTGAGGCGAAGACTCTCTTGCTGCCCCCAAAACACAAATTTTCCTCATTCATAGGACTTCTAGTGGTTGCAGCTGTCTAGTAGGTTGATAGTCCAATTTTGCCTTGCTTTAGATCCCCTCTATCATGTTCACTTCTCGATTTACAATATTCCTTTTGCATGCTTTCCTTTCCTACAATATTTCTTAGTATTTCCTTTCACACATCATAGTTTAGGCCATTTTAATGCAAAACTCTGCTTTTCCTAGGATGCACTCATTTCATTGGTTGCTTGATTTTCTTGGTTGACTGTCAGTTTCTATGAAGCAGATCTCTTCCAGCAATAGGCCAGCTTACCAGAAATCACACCCTCCATCTGATCCATGCCCTATAGGTCTCCCAAACCTCACCTCAATTCTGCCCTAGTTTCCTACATTTTTCATAGAACTTCTTCCTCTCTCCTTGAGCAAACCCAATCATCTCTCTCTCTCTCTCTCTCTCTCTCTCTCTCCTGGTGATTCATGGTAGATCTTAGGCACCCTAACACCTCATTCCAACCTTCATCCACATTTTTCACCCACTCTCACACCATCAAAATAGTGAAAATTGCTCTCGGCCTCCTCCTGTAGCCCTCTTGTAGTTTCCCTGTTTTCCTCCTGTAGTTTTCCTTTGTCCTCTTGTAGTTTTTCTTGTAGGCTTTCTTTCGAAGGCTGAGTATGGGAAAATCCTCTAGAAGGCCACCTAATACCTCCTAGGATCTATCCACACCATCTTACATCCTCCCGAGCTCCAAAACCGCCCTCTAATGCCACCTGTTCGTTGCCACACTTATACACAATAAATTAGATGCATGTCGAATTCACATAAAAACACATAAAAATCCGAAAATATGTTTTTTCTTATTTACTTCCAAAAATAGCATGGTTATATGTTGTTTACTTCCTTGCGTAGGTAATGGAATTTCTTTCATGGTATTCATAATGTTTTTAGAAAAACTAGAATTAGCTTATTAGTTAGGGTTTACTAGGTTTTGCTTTACATTCCAGTCTTTCTCCTTTCTGCAGTTAGAATAGCATCTGTAGAGTCATCCTTCTCTCTTTTCATCATACATAGAGCTTCTTCTGAAATCTATAGAAGTTGGCTTGAGCTCCTAGTGATCTTGCACCGGCTGACCAAGTGACAACCTGCAGTGAGAACTAGTACTTGTGCATACAGCACCGACACTTCCAAGTTTATTACGAACTACTGGGTTGATAAAAGTAAAGTTGGAAGCCTAGGAGTTGTAGCATTATTTTTACAATACTGGTGCTCACCACTTTTTGGCGCCATTCCTGGGGAAGCGTCAGAGTATTCTGTGATTACTGCTTTCTTCTATTTCCTATTGCAACATTCTACTAATAGTTTATTTCAACAAAAGTAGACTAGTCATTTCGTTTCTTTCAGTTCTGCATTTCCTTTCTTTCCTTTTCAATTCTGCAAATTTCCATTCAACAAGTTCATTTTAGCTAGTTGCAATTTGTTCTATTCAATTGCAATTTCAATTTCTACAGGTTCTTTCAGTGTGGGGAAAAAGACACAAAAACCAACCAAAAATATTTCCTTTCATGCCTCGTAGGAATAGAGATAACTCAGGAAATTTTTTTCCTGACACCCCCACTGCTTCACACATCCAACCTTCTCTCTTCTTCGATGGCTGCAATCAAGAAGAACCCTTAGGTTAATAGCCAGACATATTTGAAGAACATATAGGGGAAGGAGAAGAAGAAACCATTCCTCTGGAGCCAATGGATGAAAATAGAAATGCAAGGGGGAATGGAGAGAGAATAAAAGGTACCTTCCCCATTCGGGAGACCAATGGGGACACCAAAATGAATAATATAAGTCCTTCAACCCTACCTAACTTCCCTGGCCTGACTACAGAAGATCTTGAAACCTTCTTGTTTGAGTTTGCTATCATATGTCGAACTTATGACTATGCAAAAGATGAGCAAAAGTTGAAACTGTTCCCTTCTACTCTCAAGGAGTCAAAACTGCGCTAGTTCATGGGATTACCTGGCAATAGCATCACAACTTGGGCTTATATGTAGCAGGCCTTTAACAAAAAGTATTGAGACTATTGTAGGTCAAAGGATACTAAAGAAGAAATCTTCCGAATGACCATAGGGAGTGATGAGTCCTTGGAAGGCTATGAAGAGAGGTTCCAACTCAGTTACAAAAGGGTCAGGTGTACACTTGACCCTGAGTCTCTGAAGTTAGTCCTGCTCAGGGGAATTTGGGAAGACCTTTTAGACACCCTCCATCTACTCGCTGGGGGAGACATCTAACAACTATCTTATGAGGACATAAATACTGTTTTTAGAAGCCATTCTAGAGTAGCTAGAAAGAAAGGTAGGGGGAGTCAACCCATAGCCAGTACCTCTTCTTCCAATTCATCCATTAAAGGTGAAATTGGAAACATGTTGGAAGACTTCAAAAGTGAGATGTTACATACTCTTGCCATGCAAATGGATAGCTTACATATCAAAAGATAAAAAGAGGAATGGATTCCAATTGAACTCTATAGAGGTTTTTTCAGTCTGTGAAGAAGATCATTCTATAGATAAGTGCCCTTCCTTTCCCGGACTTAAAGCTATGTACCAAGGGGCCGAAGGAGTCACTGAATAGATCTATTATATAAACCAAAGGACGCCGCATGGACCTAGACCATACTAGCAGGGGATGCAAGGGACATCTCATGCATACTACAACCCCAACCAAGTCACCTCCATACCTTCTTGGGCCCCCCCTACTCATCCTTCCTAGTCCACACCTCCCCCTTGGTCCTTCACATCTCAATATCATGCCCAACCGGCCACCCATTCATTTCAATCCTATGCTCAGCCGCAACCTCAATGGAATGCATCTCATCAGGGGTGGAGGCCCCAATACAAATATCTTCTCACTCTCATGCCTCCACCACCTGCTCAACCACAACCGTTACCTTCTACTCCAGCAAGGCAACCCAAATGCCTACCTAGCCAAATCTGAACTCGAACAATAGACATGCTCAGCAAGTGTATAGTGGGGAACCATCATGCCCAACTTATGCTGTGGAAATTCAAGAAATTAGCTTGCGATTTGGGAAAGTTCTCCAAGATAGCCAGCCTCCACCGAGGGAGGTTGAGGAAGATAAAGAGGAAAGCAAACCAAAAGCAAATCTACCCTTTCCTGAGAGACTATCCATGACAACCCAGCCTACCCCAAAAGAGACTGAACTCCTGGGTGTTAAGTCCCTATAATACTAGTGATTACCCCATTACTATTGTAGTTGTATCCCTTATTAATATTGTTGTGCCCCTATTGTCCCCATATTGTTATTACTGTGCCCCATAGAATCCCTCAATTGTTATTTTTGTGCGTTTATATTATTATTGTCAGGTTGGCTGGGTTATATTGTGACTCCTTAGACCCCTATATATAGAAAGGAGGTTTTGTCATTTGAATCATCAAAGAATCATTCATTTGTGTAATGTAAAGGAGGTTGCCCCCTCGAAGAGGCTGAATTATAAGGCATTGATCTATCTTTTCTATCCTTTTGTGAGCTAGTTTCATAACATTTGGTATCAGAGCTTTGGATTCTAGGGTTTCGCTGCTCCAAATAGTTCATCGTGGCATTTTCACTATAAATTTTTTTCTACAATGTTTCAAAAGATAAAAACAAAACCCATTTGAGTCGAGATCGCACTGAAGCTTGGGTCCGAATTTTAGAGCTTTTTGCGCTATATTTGTGGAGATATGATCTGAGGAAGTTGGTCTTTTTGCAGACTCCTGAATTACATTCCAAATAGGTGACCTGGTGAAAATCGTCATAAATTTATCTCTGAGCATTGGATTGAAATTTCATCAGAATATACAGAAAGAGAACGGAATGTATTTTCTTGTATATATTTTTCAGAGCCATAGGTCGAAACAGGGACACGTGGCACATCGTACAAGTTCGCTCTACTGAACTAGTCTATAATCAGGTCACTGTGGGAGATTTGGCATAACTCTTCCTTAGAGAATCCAATTGGGATCAGACTAGTGGCATTAGAAATAGGACACAGAGGGCTACTACAGGTCGCAATTTTAGAACTGGAGGATCCAAAATTACAGAGATACATCAGAGGCAATATCGAGCTCCTACAAAGTGAAAAAAGGTGTGTAGAATTTTTTTAAATTTTTGCTTAAGCTTGGTTTGAAAAATCATTTTGAAGGAATTCAAAGGGCATAGTAGAGAATTATTATCAGTAACTCATGCCCCAAGGAAAGAAAATGCAAACACCTATTAAGCAACCTGAAAGCTCTAGCATGACTCATGAAGAAGAGGAAGAAATGCTACATGATATATCAAAATTACAAGACCAAGTGCAACAAATTTCACTATCACAAAAGCTAACAGAAGCTAAGATAGATGGTGTGGAATCTAAGATAAAGGGCGTGGAAGCTAAGATGAATGGCGTGGAAGCTAATATTGATGATTTGAAGACATATTTGACAAATTTTCTACAAGAAATACTTACTAATGGTGAAAGGGTAGTAAAGGAAACTCATGATGCGAACAAAAGAAATGTTAATCATGATTTCATAGACTCTAATGTTGGATCGAAGACCCACCATATTCCAAAAATCGATATGAGGAAGTTTGATGGCAAGGATCCGACAACATGGATATTACAGATGGAGCAATTTTTCGATCTCAATGATGTGCAAAACACACAAAAGGTACGTATTGCAACTTTATATTTGGAACCAAATCAGTTTGTATGGTATCAATGGCTTTGCTCTCGTAAAAAAATTATCACTTGGGCAATTTTTACAAAAGAATTGACAACACATTATGAGGATACAAAAAGAAACACTTTTTTTAGCCAATTGATAAGTCTCAAACAAAAGGGTTCAATAATGGAGCACATTGAGGAGTTCCAAAAATTGAACATAAGGGTAAAAAATATTCTAGAGGAGCATAGGATTGATGTGTTCATATGGACTTTAAAGGATAATATACAACATGATGTTCGTCTTTGGGAACCTGATTCATTAGAGAAGGCATTCATATTAGCAAGAAAAATGGAAAGCAAAATTATGGCAACCAGGAAGCATACCACTCACAACT
Organism: Pinus tabuliformis; assembly: GCA_031772625.1. NCBI lineage: Eukaryota > Viridiplantae > Streptophyta > Pinopsida > Pinales > Pinaceae > Pinus > Pinus tabuliformis. The sequence goes on along the minus strand of CM062818.1, from coordinate 1,419,877,158 downwards.
ATAAAGATGGAAGTATTGTTGCCCCTATTCTTCCACAACCTATAAGGTTGACACCACAACAATTGGAAGAAAAAAGAGAAAAAGTGCTTTGTTATAGTTGTGATAGAAAATACACTAAAGGTCGCAAGTGTGCTGAGAAGAAATTATTCTACATACATTGTGAAGAGGAAGAAGAAACGGAGCAAGAAAGGTCAAAAGAAGAGGATATACTCCAGGAACAAAGCCTAGATAAAGAAGAAATTAATCTGACCATATCTTGCAATACATTGGCTGGAATTACCACTCCTCAAGCCATCAAGATAGAAGGACAAATCAAGAAGAAAAAGGTAATAGTGTTGATTGATTCAGGAAGTACCCACAATTTTATTCATTGTAAGGTAGCAAAAGAATTGAATTGCTTCCTATATCCAGCACCAGAGTGTCAAGTGATGGTTGCAAATGGAGGAACAATAAATTGCTCTGGAAAGTGCCATAATATCAAGCTATCCATGGGAGAATATGTATTGACTAGCCCAATGCTTTCCATTCCAATGGGAGGCACTGATGTTGTACTAGGAGTCCAATGGCTACAATCCTTGGGTACAATAGCTTTTAATTTTCAAGAACTTTTCATGAAATTTTATGTGGAAGGAAAGGAAGTTGAATTAAGGGGTATTGCATGGAAACCAGGAAAGATAATCAGCTCTAACGGTATGACAAAGCTTCTAAAAAAGGAACAAAGAGGTGTAATTGCACAATTATGTTCACTAGATGTTTCCACATCGAAATCTTCTATTTCTCCAGATCTCCAAAAAGTCTTGGACAATCATTCCAAGGTATTTGATACTCCCAAAGGTCTCCCACCTATTCGTGATCATGATCATGCTATTCATCTGATTCCAGGAAGTGTTCCTCCAAACATCAGGTCGTATAGATATCCCTATGCCCAAAAGAGTGAAATTGAATGTATGGTTGCAGAAATTCTAGAGGCTGGTATAATTCAACCTAGTCAAAGTTCTTTCTTTGCTCCAGTAGTATTGGTGCACAAGAAGGATGGATCATGGTGCATGTGTCCAGATTATAGGGAGCTCAAAAAGCTCACTATTAGAGATAAGTTTCCCATTCCTATCATTGATGAATTACTGGTTGAATTGCATGGATCAATTTACTTCACCAAGTTGGATCTTCATTCAGGATATCATCAAATCAGAATGAAGACTGAAGACATTCCAAAAACAGCATTTAGAACTCATGAGGGTCATTATGAATTTTTGGTCATGCCTTTTGGCCTTACCAATGCACCCTCTACATTTCAAGGTTTGATGAATTCCATTTTCAAACCATTCCTTAGAAAATTTGTGTTAGTATTTTTTGATGATATACTAATCTACAGCAAGTCTTGGAAGGATCATGTTGAACATGTTGACAAGATGCTACAACTATTGGAGGAGAAACAATTATATGCAAAAAGATCCAAATGTTTCTTTGGAGTAAAAGAGGTGGAATATCTGGGTCATATTGTATCTCATGAAGGAGTTAAGGTAGACCCTAGCAAAATTAAAGCCATTAAGGAATGGAAAATCCCCACATTCATAAAGCATCTATGAGGATTTCTTGGCTTGACAGGGCATTATCACAAATTTGTTAAGAATTATGGGAGAATAGCAGCACCTCTAACAACATTATTGAAGAAAGATGCATTTTCATGGACTCCAGAAGCAACAAAGGCCTTTGAACATCTTAAAGAGGCAATGTGCCAAGCATTGGTCTTAGCTACACCGAACTTCACAAAAACCTTTATTGTGGAATGTGATGCTTTAGGAAATGGAAATGGTGTTGTTCTAATGCAAGATGAAAGACCCATTGCTTTTGAAATTCGTCCAATCAAGGGAAAGTTTTTACACAAAGCTATTTATGAGAAGGAAATGTTGGCAATACTACATGCACCTAAGAAATGGTGACCCTACCTAATGGGAAGACACTTCAAGGTAAAAATGGATCATGATAGCCTTAAATACTTTTTATAACAAAGATTATCCTCTGAAGAGAAACAAAAGTGGGTCACAAAGATGTTGGGTTATGACTTTGAAATCATCTACAAAAAAGGGAAGAAAAATGTGGTGGCAGATGCACTCTCAAGAAAGGATGAGGATGTGGAAGCATTGTTGTACGCCATTTCTATTATCCAACCAGATTGGATAAACGAAGCAAGGGAGGAATGGAAGAATAATGAAGAAGTGTGGGAACTTATTTGAAAATTACAACAATATTCCAGTACATATGATACATTTAGCTGGCAAAATGATTCGTTATGGTACAGAGATCGCTTATACCTCTGTAAGAATTCCCAGCTCAAGCAAAAGATTCTTATGGAATTGCACACTTCTCCTTTAGGAGGGCACTCAGGATTTTTAAAAACTTTCCACAGGGTTAAGAAGGAATTTTTTTGGGATGGCCTTAAATCGGATATTAAAAATTTTGTGGCGGAATGTTTGGTTTGCCAACAAAATAAAGTTGAAACAATTAAGACCTTGGGTCTATTACAACCTTTATCCATTCCAAACCAACGTTGGGAGGAGGTTTCAATGGATTTTATCACAGGTTTACCCAAGTCTGAGGGAAAGAGTGTCATCATGGTGGTAGTTGACAGACTTACCAAGTATGCACACTTTTGTGCATTATCACATCCATTTAAACCCAGTACAATTTCTACTACATTTATGGAAACAATTCAAAAGCTACATGGAAACCCAAAGATTATTGTAAGTGACAGGGATCCCATTTCACTGGAAATTTTTGGACAAAATTATTTTCTTGTCTTGGTACTCAGTTAGCTCATAGCTCATCTTATCATCCTCAATCTGATAGAAAACTGAGATAGTAAACAAATGTTTGGAAGGGTATCTTTGTTGCTTTGTATCTGATAAACAAACACAATGGGTCAAATGGTTGCCTCTGGCTGAATGGTGTTATAACACTTCCTTCCATATAGCAACAAAAATGACCCCATTTATGGCACTTTATGGATATCATCCATCATCCATCACATCATATTTAAGAGAAAATTCTAAGGTTCAAGCAGTGGAACATCACATCGAGCATCAACAACAAGTCCTCCAACTCTTAAAGGATAACCTCATGTTGGAGCAAAATAGAATGAAACAACAAGCAGATCAACATCGCAGTGAAAGAAGTTTTGATGTAGGTGATTGGGTATTCCTACGGCTACAACCATATAAACAAATGTCCCTCAAGCAAGCTAAGAAGGATAATAAATTATCACCAAAGTATTATGGTCCGTATAAGGTGTTGAAAAAGATTGGTACTATGGAATATAAATTAGAGCTTCCTGCAGCTTCTTGAGTGCACCCAGTTTTCCATGTTTCATGTTTAAAGAAGGTTATAGGTGACAAGCTCCCAGTTCAAACAATATTTCCAGAACTTGACGAGGAAGGAAAAATTATATTGGAACCAGAAGCAGTCACAGAAACAAGAACTCAACAGCTACGAAATCGATCAATTTCGGAGTATCTCATCAAGTGGAAGAACTTATCTGCTGAAAATTCCACATGGGAGGATGAGAATTTTATGCAGAAGCATCCAGAACTACTCAAGCATTGAGGGAAACACTTTTTTGAAAGAGAGGGTCATGTTAGGTCCCTATAATACTAGTGATTACCCCATTACTATTGTAGTTGTATCCCTTATTAATATTGTTGTGCCCCTATTGTCCCCATATTGTTATTACTGTGCCCCATAGAATCCCTCTATTGTTATTTTTGTGCCTTTATATTATTATTGTTAGGTTGGCTGGGTTATATTGTGACTCCTTAGACTCCTATATATAGAAAGGAGGTTTTGTCATTTTAAACATCAAAGAATCATTCATTTGTGTAATGTAAAGGAGGTTACCCCCTCGAAGAGGCTGAATTCTAAGGCGTTGATCTATCTTTTCTATCTTTTGGTGAGATGGTTTCATAACACTAGGAGAATTGAAACAATTATGTGTGAAGATACCACTTCTCCAAGCCATCAAAAATGTGCCTATCTACAATAGGTTGATCAAAGGGAAGTGCTTTAGGCATCCAGGAAGGCACAAGAGAGATGCCCCAATCATCAATGTCATAGGAAAACTGTCCAACCTAATGTTGGGGCAGATAAATTGTCCAAAATATCTGGATCCTGGAAGCCCAGTAGTGGATGTCCACATCAATGTCACAATGGTCCCACATACCTTGATTGATCTGGGAGCTGCCATTAATGTGATGACAAAGGACACAATGCTCAAACTTAACCTTTAGGGCTCCTTGAGGAAAACCACGATAGTGCTACAGCTAGCAGACTACTCCATAGTGACCCCTGAGGGGATTGTGGAAGATGTTATGGTCTCCATTGATTATTGGAGTACCCTACTGATTTCTTAGTTCTCCAGCCAAAGGTAAAGCTCACTGGGTATCCTCTCATTCTGGGAAGACCCTACTTGGCTACAGCCAATGCCTACATCAATTGTCGAGCTAGGAACCTGACCATAAAGAACAGGCACATGTCCAAGCAATTGACCCTACATCCTCCTGCCCAACCCTTGCTAGAACATGATCTACCTCTCTGGTTGGAGGAGGAATATGAGGATGATTTTTACCCTACACCACTATGTGCATTGGAAATCGTCATGGGGGGAAAATTGCAAGATGAGGATGATATGATTGAAAATTTGATTCAGAATCCACCTCCTAGTGCATCACCATTAGAAGACATAGTAAGAGAAACCCAAAACAACCCCTCAACTAATCTCTGTGTGGCCGACCCCACTTCTCTTCATGTTAAAAATATAGATTTTGGCCTAGAAATAGCATTGAAAATCAATCCATCCCTATCTACTTCCCAAGAGAAAGACTATGCAGCATATTGAGAAAACATCTAGATGCCTTCGCCTAGAGTTATAAGGATATGAAGGGAGTGAACCCTTCCATATGTACTCATCATATCTACATCAAGGAAGATTGCAAGCTAGTCAGGCAGCCTCAAAGGAGGATGAACCCAACACTTAAAGATATTGTTAAGGAAGAACTGCAGAAATTGCTTGATGCAGGATTCATCTATCCCATCTCTGACAGTGAATGGGTCTCTCCTTTGGTGCTAGTGCTAAAGAAAAATGGTAAGTGGAGAATCTGTGTCAACTATCAGGAATTGAACAAAGCCACTAAAAAGGACCACTTTCCTTTACCTTTCATAGATCAAGTGTTAGATGGTCTGGCAGGGAAAAAGTTTTTCTCCTTCCTAGATGGGTTTAGCGGGTACAATCAGATTCAAATCAGCCCGGAAGACCAAGATAAGACCACTTTCACTTGTCCTTGGGGTACCTTTGCATACCAGGTCCTTCCTTTTTGTTTGTTCAACGCTCCAACCACTTTTCAAAGAGCAGTATTGAGTATAATTTTTTGAACAGGTTCATGATGCAGTAGAAATATACATGGATGATTTTACTCCTTATGGCTCTAACTTTCAGGAAGCTTTATCTAACCTAGGAAAGGTTCTAGATAAGTGTATTGAGATGAACCTGTCCCTCAATCCATAAAAATGTGAATTTTTGATGACTGAAGGGACCGTGCAAGTCATGCAATATCTCAACAAGGATTGCAGGTGGACCCCAACAAAATTGCCATCATCCAAAGGGTCCCACCTCCTCAAAAGGCGAGAGACGTCAGAAGTTTCCTAGGCCTAGCTGGATATTACAGGAGATTCATTAAAGACTTCAGCAAGATAGCCTCTCCTTTGATTGGCCTCCTAGGCAAAGATGTTGAGTTCATATGGTCAGAAAATTGTCAAGAAGCCCTAGATACCTTGAAGAGCAAGATAGTGACTGCCCCAATTCTCAGAGGCCCAAACTAGGCCCTACCTTTTCACATTCATACATATGCCTCGAACAAAGTGATAGGAGCATCCTTAGGACAAATTGATGAAAATTTACCTTATGCCATATACTTTATAAGAAAAAACTTTTCAAAGGCAGAATTAAACTATACAGTGACCGAGAAGGAACTCCTAGCTGTCGTGCATTCCTTAAACAAATTCAGACATTCTATCACAGGCTATCAAACCTTTGTGCGCACTGATCATGCTGCAATTAGATATTTAATGAACAAACCAGATGTAAATGTTCGCATTATTAGATGGTTGCTTTTACTGCAACAATTTGATTTGACAATTATTGATAAGCCTGGTAAAGAGAATGTTGTTGCTGACTTTTTTTCTAGATCAAATTTGTCTGCAGGTGAAGAAGGAATGGTGGATGACCAAATTCCAGATGAACACCTCTTTTCTATATCAGTACTCTCTCCATGGTTTCTTGATATAGTAAACTACTTGGTTTCAGCACCATTCCCACCACACCTATCCTCAAAAGAGAAGAGCAAGATAGTAAGGAAAAGTGCCCCTTTCACCTGGATTGGGGGCAATCTCTTCAAACTTGGTCCATATCAGATCTTGAGAAGATGTGTTAGGGAGGAGGAAGTCTTTGACATCCTCCTGACCTGTCATGATGGGCCTTGTGGAGGTCATTTTGTAGCAAAATGAACCGCCTTCAAGATATTGCAAGCAGGCTACTACTGGCCCACTCTTCATCAGGATGTGAGGAGATATACGAGCCAGTGTGATTGGTGTCAGAGGATGGGGAAACCCACTCCAAAGGATGAAATTCCCATACAACCTCAAGTGACCTTTGAGCCATTTGAGAAGTAGGGCATGAATTTTGTGGGGCCTATAACCCTCCTTCAAAGCAGAAGCAATACATCATTGTGTGCATTGACTACCTGACAAAGTGGGCAGAGAAAAAAGCAATCAAAGTAACGACAGAGGAAAAAGTAGCTGAGTTTTTGAGGGAGAACATATTCTACAAGTTCGGGTATCCAAGAGAGTTGGTCACAGGCCAAGGTAGTCAGTTCACTTCTAGCCTGATTGAAGACCTGCTCACACATCATAAGATCAAGCACAAGACTTCCACTCCTTACCATCCACAAGTCAATGGGCAAGTGGAGGTCACTGACAGAGAATTGGAAGGGATCCTAACCAAGGTAGTGAGCAGTAGTAGAAAAGACTGGGCAGACAGATTAGTTGAGGCCACTTGGGCCTACAACACAACATGGAAGACCACCACCAGGTTCACACCCTATGAACTGGTCTATGGGAAGAAGGCTTTGCTGTCAATAGAGTTTGAATTCAATACCCTAAGGATGGCAGCTCAGTTGGACCTAGACCTTAGTCATGCATAGAAGGAGAGATTACTTCAGCTCAAAGGATTGGATGAATACAAATTGCAAGCCCTTCTCCATACAGAGGTAGTTCAGCTTCAAAGAAAGATATGGCATGACAAAAATATCAAGGAGAAGCAATTCCAAGAGGGAGATTGGGCACTGCTCTATGATTCAAGGTACAAGGATTTCAAAGGCAAGCTCAGGACAAGATTGCTGGGACCCTACACTATGGAGAAATGCAATGAAAATGGTTTAGTTCTGATAAGAACCATTGATGATGAAGCCATCCCCATGCTTGTTAATGGACATCAGTTGAAAGTCTACATGAAACCCCTCTCTAACCGGGAGTTTATTGAAGATCTGAATAAAATAGTGATGGTAGTGGAGCATGTCTTAGCTTCCACTTCACTCACTCACTGAAGAAGAAAAATGAAAAATAAGGGCTCAACTGAAAACCTCTCTGAGGCGCTTGAGTCCCATCATTGGGTTGAAAACCTCTTCTGAGGCGGCCCAGTGATGTCAAAAAGAAAAGAGGAAAAGAGTAAGATCCCTGGGTGAAAACCTCCCTTGGAGGTACCCAGGGCAGACAATTGAGGTGAAAACCTCTTTGAGGTGCCCTCGTTGTTTTGAAAAAAAGAAAAACAAAAGAGAGAGAAGAGAGAGAAAAGAAAAAATGAAATTTTATTGCATTGCAGGTTTGCAGGAGGACTACAGGGAGTAGAAGAAGGTGCCAAGGGGACCCTGAAAATCATACCAACATCCCTCTCACCTTCTACACACCTTCCTCCACCATTTTTGGCATTTATCTCACCGCACTGTACCTCTTCTTCCAAAACTATGTTTTCTACAGGAGGCTCTGTGTTTTCTACAAGATGCTCCTGTAGGAATTACAGAGAGCCAAAAATGTCCATAGAAGGTAGTCTGAGGGACAAGGAAAGTTTCATAAGGATCCTATAAGCCCTCTTACAATCTTCAAACCTCCTTGCCATCATTTCAAAGCCTGCATCACACTCCAAGCATCATCATTTTTTTCCCTTTCCAAGAAAAAAAAAACAGTTTTTCAATTTGAAATAAAACCAAAAAAAAAAAAAGGAGAAAAGGCACCATCAACTTCACTTAAATCTTACCTACAATCCCTCCATCTTTATCTCCACCTCTAGCTTCATTCTCGAGCTCCAAAAAAGGGAAATAGCTAAAGTTTCAAAGGGAGAAGTAGCTACAGGAGTTCTTGTAGGAATTCCTGTAGCAGTTGATCCCATAGAAGTCTAGCACCAACAGCAAGAGAGTGCACATCTGCAGGATGAAAAGGCACATTTAGCTCAGCTCCAACAAAGGAAGAACCTACAAAACCACACAACCACACCTCAGCAAGTAGAGACATCATGCATGAAGGAAAATGACAGCATGCAATAACACCTCACAGTCAATGGCAACAAATACACTTGGATCACAGGTAAGTAACTAAGTCACTCCTCTATTTGCATCTGTGTAATTAGAAATCATACGAAGGCAATGAGATGGTTGAAATTGAAAGAGGAAAAGGTGGCCAGTTAACTTGGCCACCTTCATTTAGTTAACTCCACTTAACTGAGATGTCACCCACACGTGCGTACAGTCAACTCCAGCAAAAGATGCCAAGGACATGTAGTGGGAGGAAGAGTTAACCCCGATGCAATAATGAGGGATGATTACGAGGAGGGGCCATGATGACCAAGCAGGTGGGGACCAATGGTCCTAATTCGGGCAATGTACACCTTGCCAGCTCAGCACTCATAACCGAAAATATCCATAAAGGGTAATGAGCACTCCTCCTCACACATTCTCACCACCTTTTCTTCATTTTCTCCTCATAACTCAGCCACACAACAGTCTTCTTGTGCCCCACAGCCTTGTAACCACCATCCTCCATCAATTTCCTCCATATTCTTGCTCTCAGAATTTTCTACAGGAGCACCTACAAGAAATCTACAGGAGGGACAACGGGCTTCTACAGGAGGGGCAGTGAGTCATTTTGAAGGGAGAAAACGTGATTTTTGACATGAATTGCAATCTAAAGAGGTAGGGTTCATGAATTCCCTCTAATTATATATCAAAATGTGAAAGAGTGGTCTCAAATTGAAGATAGAACGAGTCTTTTAGAGGGAAGAAAATACATAAAAAAATTGTTTGTTTTAAAAAAAAATACACAGTCTCCTCTGTTCTTCTATTCTACTCAAAATTCGTTGTCTCCACCTCCAAATTTGATTTTTACAAAGAAGTAAAGGCAGTATGACAGGGGGGTTTATGAGAAAAGAGCCCACTAACTCCACTAGACTCCACGAACATCCTCAAGTGGTGGAAATATTCACAAGGGAAAACTGGATGAATTTATTTGAGAAGTTTATAGGGTTCGATGATGAAATTGCCCATGACTTTTCTCTCTCTCTGGTCCTTCACACAAGAACTCATGCTTCTGTAACCATTAGAGGCCTATCCATGGAAATAACCCCTGAATTCATCAGTAGGGTCACTACCCTTCCTCTTGGGCTACCTTGGAGTAAAGATGAGAAACCAATTGGCCAGGCTGCCAAGAAGAAGATTTTCCAAGATAATGAAACCCTTGTGGAAGAAAAAAATGGAATTAGGAGGGCTAGTATACCATATCCCTGGGATTAGGTTAGCTACCAAATAATCAAATACATTTCTTGTGAGGGGAGGTACAACATTGTTTATGGATATCATTTCAGAATCCTCCAAGAATTAAGATATGGCATGGATACCCCAGCACATCAAAAGCACAGTATCCCTTACTTTCTCCTTCAGTCCCTCATTGACTCCAGCACCAAGGCACAAGAAGGAAATTCACAGCAGCTAGCTCACCATGGCCTAATAAAAATCCAAGTAGAGGAATCCCTCCATACCCTTACACTCCCTATAGCATGGGAAGTTTTCAGAAATATGACAGTTGAGGATAACATCAAGGCATTGACCTATGATGTCAGTCCTGCTGTCAGTGAGGAGGGAGAACAACAAGGAGGAGAAGGTGAAGCCAGTGGTAGCATAGCGGAGCAAGAGAGGGAGGAGGAAAGAAAATAAAGAGAGGAGGAGAGAGTTGAAGGGACAGAGCAGGAGGAATAAAAAGAGAGAGAAGAGGGAGAAAAGGAGGTAGAGAGGACAGAGCAAGGAAAAGAGTCCCCTGAAACTTTGGAAAGAGAAGCATCAACTACCCTCACTACCCTCAGTACACCAGTCAAGCCAAAGTAGAAGAGGAAAAGAAAAACGTCCATGTATTTTAGGGCAAGGAAGAGCACAAGAATTAAAATAGGAAAACCTCAGCCCTCCTCAAAGATTCCCATTACCATTGAAGATTCACCATCTACCAAGGTGAAAGAATCTCCTTCCAAGACACCTATAATATATGAAAGGGGGACTCCAAGATTTTCTGCATGGAAGGGAAAGGCAGTTCTACAAGGCCCCAAATCAGACCTACAGGAGGTTGAAACAGTCTTACAGGAGACACTGTCCAAACTACAGGAGACACAACAGTTTGAGAAAAACATATGAGGACAACCAGAGGTGAAGGAAGAAGCACAAGAGCTACAAGAACCTAAACCCCAGCCTAATATTGCCTCATATTACAATCTACTAGAGGGAGGCAAGATAATCCCATAGAAATTTGCAATTCCACTATTTTTCAAATTGGAGGAGAGAGTGAGAACACATAGGTGGATGTAGATAGGCAAGTCCAAAGGGGTTGAGGATGTTGGCCATATGGAAATCAAACTCAGGGAAATGGGTAGAGAATTGAGTACTCTCAGAGACAGAGAAGCCATTACAAGAAGCCACCTTGAAAATGAGAATGAATTACCAAGGAGGCAGCTACAGGAGAAAGATACTCATTTGGCATACATGGCCAGCTTATCGATGGAAGCATTACAATGCAGAACACCAGCCAAATATTATGGCCTCTATCTGAAGGATCAATGCCTTCAATTCCAAATAAAAACTTTGGCACATAGAGGCGCAATGCCTTTCCAAGATTACAGGTAGTTCATGGATTTGTGTGACCAAAGAACCTCCGAGGACAAGGAAAAAATGGCAGAATTCTACTTACATAACATGGCCCTCACAGACCTGAATGTGTGGGACCCCAATGCTAAGCTAGGGGATCTGCAATTGATGGCCATGGCATCATGGATGAACCATGAAGAATTGAGGGCAACAGAAATGAAAAAATTGTGATAAAAGAGTAGGATGAACCATTGATGATAAGAGTTGAGCCATCAAACCCTATGGCACTCATCAGCACACACAACTTGCTTGCCAATGACCCTTAGATTACCCCTAAATATCTAGCCAATCAAGAAAAAGCCATTTCACACTTTGAAGATATGTTTAGGCTACTTGGGGAGGACTTTATGCATGCATGCATGAGAAGATGGAACGCCCTACCCCATAGTTTGTAGATCAGAAAATGCCATTCCCCCATGAGACTGAAGGAGGCATTAAAAATGGTGCCAATGTACAAGCACTCCATGCAAAGGCTGAAGGTCAAATGGATTGGCCTCAAACTGAGTCCTCCACTCATAATAGGCATGCTAGATGGAAGAAGAGAAGAAGAGGAGGAGGAGCAGTGGAAGGACATAGATAGGAATGCAAGATTTCATGGAGAACATGAGTAGACCACATCAGAAGCTTGGAATACTAGGGAGGCCACCAGGGCCATAAAAGATGAAGAGATTGGCTAGGTTCCTCAGAGGATGAGAAACACCTTCAGTAGGGGGGTGATGATGAGCGTCATAAATGGGTAATTATATGGGCTCATTTTACCTCCTAACCTAGTCAAATAAACCATTCTCTTATCTTATTATATGATTTTCTGATTATATTTATGCTTATAGGTTGAGTTGAGTTAGTTATGATGCCATGTGGTCTAACATGTATTTAATGCAGATTATTGATGGATTTCAAGGTCAAGGTCGAGGATCCAGTGGTCAAATTGCAGCAATAACTCAAAGTAGATAGAGGAGATGCCTTCTAGGAGGGAATCCCCCTCATTTATTACTCCTGACTTCAAATTCCCCTTCATTCAACTCGTAGTACAAGCAGCCGAATCATGCACTAGAAGGCAACTCAGCAAGTGGAGGATGACTGATAGTTATCTCGAGTTTTGGGAGCCAAGCCTCCCTGATTTTAAGGAAGCTATTGGTAGCTTCAGATGCATAAGTAGAAGAGGCCTAGGGCTTCACTAGGGTCAGATTTTTTATTTGTGTAAGCCCTGCTCAAATTTCGAGCTTATTATTTTGTGACAAATGTAAACTTGCTATTTTTTGATAATGAAGATGGAATCCTTTTTGAGCTAGCACTGAGTTACCTCAGAGGGCTTAAGATCTTGGGTTAGGGCCCAATCCAAGTAGACAACTTCTCTTTACTTGTATTTGTATGCTTTACTTCAGTTTGTAGATTAATTTGTTGTTAGATGTATTTCTTTCATGGTTAAGAATAGGTTGCTTTTGATGATTTAGTAGCTTGCTTCCATTTGTACTTTCTGTAGTAGGTTAGGCAGTGATAAGAAAATATTCAAAAGGCTAGAAGTAGTGCCTTGGCCTCTCTTCCTCCCTCTAGGACCATGATTTGAGGTGAAGACTCTCTTGCTGCCCCAAAAACATAGATTTTCCTCATTCATAGGACTTCTAGTGGTTGCAGCTTTCTAGTAGGTTGATAGTCCAATTTTGATTTACTTTAGATCTCCTCTATCATGTTCACTTCCTGATTTACAATAATACTTTTGCATGATTTCCTTTCCTACAACATTTCTCAACATGTCCTTTCACACATCATAGTTTAGGCCATTTTAATGCAAAACTATGTTTTTCCCAGGATGCACTCATTTCATTGGTTGCTTGATTTTCTTGGTTTATTGTCAGTTTCTATGTAACAGATCTCTTCCATCAATAGGCCAGCTTACCAGAAATCACAACCTCCATCTGATCCATGCCCTATAGGTCTCCCAAACCTCACCTCAATTCTACCCTAGTTTCCTGCATTTTTCATAGAACTTCTTCCTCTCTCCTTGAGCAAACCCAATCATCTCTCTCCCTCCTGTTGATTCACGGCAGACCTTAGGAACCCTAACACATCATTCCAACATTCATCCACCTTTCTCACCCACTCTCACACCATCAAAACAGCGAAAATTTCTCTCGGCCTCCTCCTGTAGCCCTCTTGTAGTTTCCCTGTTTTCCTCCTGTAGTTTTTCTGTGTGCTCATGTAGTTTTTCCTGTAGGCTTTCTTTCGAAGGCCAAGTGTGGGAAAAGCCTCTAGAAGGCCACCTAAAACCTCCTAGGACCCGTCCACAACATGTTACATCCTCCCAAGCTCCAAAATTGCCCTCTAACGGCACCTATTCGCTACCACACTTATACACAATAAATTAGATGCACGTCGAATTCACATAAAAACACATAAAAGTTTGAAAATATGTTTCTGCTTATTTACTTCTAGAAACAGCATGATTAGATGTTGTTTACTTCCTTTCATAGGTAATGGCATTTCTTTCATGGTTTTCATAATGTTTTTGGCAAAACTAGAATTAGCTTGTTAGTTAGGGTTTACTAGGTTTTGCTTTACATTCTAGTCTTTCTCCTTTCTGCAGTTAGAATAGCATCTGTAGATTCATATTTCTCTCCTTTCATCACACATAGAGCTTCTTCTAAAATCTATAGAAGTTGGATTGAGCTCCTAGTGATCTTGCGCTGGCTGACCAAGTGACAACTTGCATGAGAACTAGTACTTGTGCATACAACATCGACACTTCCAAGCTTGTTACGAACTACCGGGTTGATAAAAGTAAAGTTGGAAGCCCAGGAGTTGCAGCATTCTTGCTGCAATACTAGTGCTTACCAAATGTCTAGAATTAAAAACTTTGTATATGACACCTTAGCAAATATGACATCATGCTTCACACCTCTAAGACATGGGTTTTCTATTGAAATTGTTTATATGCCTATAATTCGAAACAATGTCACTAATTTTTTTGTTTTCAGTGATGATCAAAATATACTAGAAATCCTCACTAACTCAAATATTTTCAAGGATGCAACCATTGATGAAGACGAACACAAAAAGTATCTAGAGGAAAGAGCTAAGTTGTGAGAGGGAAATCCCATCCCTAAAGGTGTCATATCGTTGGAAAAACTATATGATCTGTAGAATTGTTTTAGAGGTCCTATGAATACCAAGAGAAAGATATCAACATTGATGCATGAATAGATAAACTTGGGTACCAAGAAATATCCCAAGTTTGTAAATCCTAGTACATGTTATACTCCATATGAATGTCCATAATTCATACAACTATTTAAGCAATACTGAGATGTTCTCATCTGGACATATAATGACGTCAAAAGATATGACACCCAAATCATCTAGCATGTGATTATAATAAAAGAGGGTGTCAAGTCATATCAACACAAACTACAAAAGGTACATCCAACATTAGAGCTATTAATACAGAAGGAATTAAAGAATTTTGGGACACAATAATAATATTTAAATTTTGGCATTCTACTTGGGTTTCAAATTTATTTCCTTTTAGGAAGATCTCAGGTGAAAAATGATTATGTGTAGAATTTCAAAATCTAAATCATGCATTAGACAAAGACAACTACCCTATCCCTTCCATGGAACAAATTCTTCAAATTGTATGAAGTTTTGAGATTTTTTCCTTACTTAACGGATTCTCCGATTATAAGCAAGTTTCAGTAATTGAACCAAACTAATTAAAAACAACATACAAAACCAAAAGCGGTACGTTCACATTTAGAGGAATTCCATTCATGCTCATTGATTACAAGACCACCTTTCAATGATCCATGGACACTATGTTCAAAGGATTAATTAGGAAAAGTGTGGTTGTATACCTGGACGACGTAACATTATTCTCTAACAGATGATCAGATCATTTGCGTCATCTCCAATTTTTTTTTGAATGTTGTAGAAAGTACGAGATCTCACTCAATCCCAAGAAGAGTATTTTTTCCATATCTGAAGGGAATCTCTTGGGATGCATTATAACCAAAAGTGAAATAACCATTGATCTAGAATGAGTCAAAGAAATTGTTAGTGTCCTATATTATAGTAATCAAAGACAAGCTTAGTATTTTCATTATTATTTCCAATTTCTAAAGTTTTAATATTACCTCTTAGATATCAAGTTATTAACCTTTTAACCGAAGTGTGAGATCATGTGATTAGTTTGAGTCTAAGTTAGGGTTATGTAAAAAAAAATCAAGTGATGATAGAAATAGTATTTGATTTCCTAAGTGTTTGGTCCCTATACTACTAGGGTAACCCATTATTATTATTATTGCAACCCCCTTATTATATTGTTGTACCCATGTAGTACCCATATTGTTAGTATTGTGCCCCATAGAAGCCCACTATTGTTATTGTTGTGCCCTTACATTATTATTGTTATGTCAGATCTGATTATATTATGACCCCTTAGACTCCTATATATAGAAAGGAGGTCTTGTCATTTTGTATCATCCAAGAATTGATCATTTGTGTAATGTGAAGCAGGTTTGCGCCTCGAAGAGGCTAATTTCTAAGGCGTTGATCTATCTTTTCTATATTTTTGTGAGTTGGTTTCATAACATTTGGTATTAGAGCTTTGGATTTTAGGGTTTCACTACTCCAAACAGGTCATCGTGGAATTTTCGCTATAACTTTTTGTCTACGAAATTTAAGGAGGCAAAGAAAAAACCCATGTGAGACGAAATCGTGCTGAACCTCGGGTATGAATTTCAGATCTTGTATCACTATATTTTAGGAGATTTGATCTGAGGAGGTTAGGGTTTTTGCAAGCTCCAGAATTCCATCTCAAATAGGTCATCGTAGCATTGTCACTATAATTGTGTTTCTACGAAGTTTCATACTTTGAACATAAAACCCATTTGAGACGAAAACGTGGTGAAGTGCGGGCCTGACTTTGTGATCTTGTTTCACTATATTTTCGGAGATATAGTCCAAGATAGTTAGGGTGTCCGCAGGCTCCCGAATTACATCCCAAACAGGTGACCTTGGAAAAATCGTCAAAACCTTCTCATTGAGCATCAGATTGAAATTTCATCCGAAGCTATAAAAAGAAGACGGACTGCAGTATTGTGTGTATCAGTTTCAGGTTCTAATATTGAAATAGTGACACGTGGAACTTTGTACAAATTCGCTCTATTGAACCACTCTATAATCAGGTCATCATGGGAGATTTGACATAACTCTTCCTCGGAGAATCCAATATTGATCAAACTTGTGGCATTAGAAAGAGGACTCAGAGGGCTATCACAAGATGCAACTTTAGGCCTTGAATATCTGCAATTACAAAGATATACAAGATTCAATATCGAGCTCCTAAAATCAAGAAAAAATGATATGAATAAGTTTGATGGCAAGGATCTGGTAAATTGGATACTACAGATGGAGCAATATTTTGATCTACATGGTGTACAACTGTTACAAAAGGTACATATTTCATATTTCTATTTAGAACTGAATCAATTTTTATGGTATAAAGGGCTTTGTTCTTGTAAATCACTTGTTACTTGGTCAATTTTCACAGAAGAAATGATAGCACAATATGAGGATACAAAGAGTAACACTTTCTTTAGCTAATTGATAAATCTCAAACAAAAGGGTTCAATGGCAAAGCACATTGAGGACTTTGAAAAATTGAATATAAGGGTAAATGATATTCCAGATAAGCAAAGGATTCATGTCTTCATAGGGACTTTAAAGGATAACATTCAACATGAGGTTCATCTTTGGGAACCTGATTCATTGGAGAAGGCATTCAGGTTTGTAAGAAAAACTGAAAGAGGAATTATGGAAACAAGGAATCCTACCACTCACAACTATAAATATGGAAGTGTTTTTTCTCCTAGCCTTCCACAAACTACAAGGTTTACATGACAACAATTGAAAGAAAAAAGAGAAAAAGGGCTTTGTTATAGTTGTGATAGCAAATACACTAAAGGTCATATGTGTGCTGAGAAGAAATTATTTTACATGGATTGTCAAGAGGAGGAAGAAAAGGATCAAGAAACATCAGAAGAAGAGGATATACACCAAGAACCAACCCTAGAGAAAGAATAAATGAATCTGACCATATCTTGTAAAGCATTGGCAAGAATTACCACTCCTAAAACTCTTAAGATAGAAGGACATATCAAGAAGAAAAAGGTTCAACAAGTGAAAGATCACATTGAGCATTAAGAAATGAATCTGACAATATCTTGTAATGCATTGGTTGGAATTAACACTCCTCAAACTATCATGATAGAAGGACATATCAAGAAGAAAAAGGTAATAGTGTTGATTGATTTGGATAGTACCCATAATTTAATTCATTTTAAAATAGCCAAGGAATTGAATTGCTTCGTATATCTAGCACCAGAGTCTCAAGTGATGGTTGCAAGTGGAGGCACCATAAACTGCTCTAGAAAGTGCCATAATATCAATCTATCCATGGGAGAATATGTATTGAATATCCCAATGGTTTCCATTCCAATGGGTGGTGTTGATGTTGTATAGGAGTCCAATGGCTACAATCCTTGGGTACAATATATTTTAATTTTCAAGAAAATTTGATGAAATTTTCTTCAGAAGGAAAGGCAGTTGAATTAAGGGGTATCACAGTGAAACTAGGAAAGATAATCATCTCTAATGGAACGAAAAATCTTCTAAAGAAATAACAAAGACATGTAATTTCTCAATTATGTTCGCTAGAGGTTCCCACATCAAAATCATCTATTTCTCTAGATCTCCAAAAAGCCTTAGATAATCATTCCAAGGTATTTGAGACTCCCAAAGGCCTCCCACCTATTCATGATCATGATCATGTTATTCATTTGATTCTAGGAAGTGTTCCTCCAAACATCAAGCCTTACAGATATCCATATGCCCAAAGGAGTGAAATTGAATGTATGGTTGCCAAAATGCTAGAGGTTGGTATAATTATCCAACCAATTTAAATAAAAGAACCAAGGGATGAATGGAAGAATGACGAAGTAGGGTGCGAACTCATTCAAAAGTTGCATAACATCCCAATTCAAACAATATTTCCAAAACTTGACAAGGAAGGAAAAATCATATTGGAACTTGAAGTAGTCACAAAACCGAGAAATCGACAGCTATGAAATGGACCAATTTCATAGTATCTCATCAAGTGGAAGAACTTACCTGCTGAAGATTCCACATGGAAGGATGATAATTCTATACAGAAGCATCCAGAACTACTCAAGCATTGAGGACAACACTTTTTGAAGGAGAGGGGCATGTTAGGTCACTATACTATTAGTGTAACCCCTTATTGTTATTAGTGCAACCCCCTTACTATATTGTTGTACCCATGTAGTACCCATATTGTTAGTATTGTGCCCCATAGAAGCCCACTATTGTTATTGTTGTGCCCTTACATTATTATTGTTAGGTCGACTCTGATTATATTATGACCCCTTAGACTCCTATATATATAAAGGAGGTCTTTTCATTTTGTATCATCCAAGAATTGCTCATTTCTGTAATGTAAAGGAGGTTTCCCCCTCAAAGAGGTTGATTTCTATGGCGTTGATCTATCTTTTCTATTTTTTGTGAGCTGGTTTCATAACACTAAGGTCTAAATCTAGTAAGCTTAGGAAGATGTGTCAATCAAGTCATCACTGAAGATCATAATGGATTTGAGTTTTCATCCTTGAGATGATTTTAGTGGTGTCTTGTAAGTTGCAAGATAGAGTCACCATATCATTATCGCAACAAGTTCTTGTTGTGCTTCTCCATTTTTTTGCATTTCTTCCTTGTGTTGCGCTTTCTCGCTTTGCTACTGTGAAAGGCATTAAGATTTGATAGAATATTAGAGTTTTGGAATTCTTTTTGTGCACAGAACTTCAAAGAAGGTATTTGAGTTTTTCAACAGCATTCATAAACCATCTTACTTGGTCAAAGTCCCCAACATCTAATCAAACATATGAAAATGAAATTCGTTGTGCTTCTACTGTAGGTGGTGATCTTTATGAATGGAAGTTTAAAGTTTAGACAGGTCTTTTCCAATGGGTGTCTAATGATTTGGGAGTTGTATTATACTTTATTGGAATATCAAGAAGTACAGGGGTTGATCAGAAGTATGTAGAAGATGAGTTCGCTATGCTCAGTCACTGTGCTTTTGTTGCAGGGGATTTGATGCCTTTTTTACCATTTCAGCAGTTAACTTCAAAATCAGATTTTGAACAACTCGAAATGTATTTTGAAAAATTAAAAAGGGTTTTTGTTAAAACTGAGACAAATAAAAAAATGCACTTACGTTTCTTCACAGGTGTCATTTGTTGGAATATTTGAGGGAATCTTTACATCCTATTTTTAAGATTTTGTAATTTCCTATTTTAATCATGATATTTGGGTGTGGATTTTGAGGATCTGCAGAAGAATTTCTGAAAATGGAGAGACTTTTCTCTCAAGAACAAGATTATACACAAAAACCTCTTTCGGTTTTGTAACAGCTATCATGATTCGAGAGAGATGGTCTAATCGTTGACCCAAATTGTCCATAAATTTGGTGCTTATTTCCTAGTAGGTGGTTTCTAAATCTAATGTAAATCACTCTATCTTGGGGGAAATGGTTGAGCATGACCCCCTAAGTCAAAGGATAAGCTAGTTTTATATATTTTACAAATTTTAGTGTTCAAAAGGTTGGTTGACTAGGGTTAGAGAAAGAAAACATTGTGCATTGTACTTTTCCATTTAAAAACGTTTTTAGTGAATGATGAAGGTCGAGGTCTGTTTTCTTAGTGATTCATTTGTCAATTTGTGATGGTGGTGTTTTCTCCTGTGTATGTGAGTTTTTCTCTTGTTGCAATCATGCTTGAAATGGTATGCCTTCATGTTTAATTAAGCATGATTTGTTTCAAATTCACTTTTTAACTACTTTGTTATGGATTATTGAACAATTTTGTGCTTTTTCTTCCATTGAGATATATTGAACTCATCCTTAGCTAGATGCTTTAGATGTTTTCAATTCCACTTTTCCTCTTGATCAGGTGCTCAAAAAATAGCTCAAAATTCAAAGTTGTTGGATCAGTGTGGAACTTTAACGAACATGTAGTGATCATCCTCCTGAATCCAGCGCAACTTGTTTCACGTGAAACAGACACTGTATGCTCCCAGAATCATGTTTTGTTCATTTTCCCAAACATGCAATTTTTTGCAAAATGTGATAGTCGATTTAGCAGTCTGTACTACTGACATGGAGCTTACTGTTTATGCCTATGCAACAGATGATGAGAACTAGTATTGCAGCAAGAATGCTGCAACTCTTGGGGATACTAACTTTACTTTATCAACCCAGGGTTCGTACAAACTTGGAGGTGACAGTGTTGTATACACAAGCAGATGCGATGGGTCCACTCCTTGTCACTGTTGAGCTAGTGATAGACAACTGTGGTTTTTCAAACCAACTTTCTATTGATTCAGAACAAATTTGATTACCAATGAAGAAAGGGGAATGTTGCACTAATTGGGAGAATTGAAATATTGTCTACTGCAGTAAGGAATGACTGAAATCAATGCTTTAAACACACCACTCATCTAACTAATTTCTAAGAGATCTTGCTTCAGAAGAATTCTAAGCTAACATGTGCGTAATCCTAACTGTCCTAGGCATGCAATCTAAAATAACCAAACATTCTACTACTATGCACATGAATGAACACAATAACTTTTTTTTCCTTTTTGTCCTTTTTTTGTGAAAATGTGAATGCTAAATCTTCTTGGTGGTGTGGTAGGTGGGTTAGAGATGGTGGTGAAAGGTCAGATGCCTTGGGAGGAAAGTAGGGGTCTTCTCCTATCTTAGTGGATTCTTTTTCCACAAATCGGCCTCAAAAGAGGCCACTACAGGTCGTCCTACAGGATGTCCTAATGATCCTACACGATCCCATGTATTCCTATAGGATCTAGCTGAGAGAAATATGAGTGATTTGGAAGGTAGTATAGGGCTTAGGGAAGGTGAATGATGGAAGAAACAACGCAAGGGGCTGGCTAGGACTTCCTCAGAGCTCAAACGATATTTTTTAAGATGGTTGGATTCGCTCAATAAACCTAGAAATTTGTCCTTATGGGATGATGAATTGGTTGATGAACTTAGTGGCTTTTGGTGATCATGGATGGATGAGGTTAGGTTGGGGTTGATGGCGTGAGATATTCCTACACTATTGAAACTCCTGCAATACATACATCACTGGCATTTATCCATGAATCATCCCAAACAAGAAATATTTCCAATCAACTTAAGGAAACATAATTTCATTACTTAGTTGCCTAGTTCATGCATGGTAATACTTGAAGAATATTGTGAAACACCATGAGATGTAATACAAAGCTAAACATATTAGATATGACAATTGAAACCTATTCTTGAAAACTGAAAAGATGCTGGCCTAAGTAGCAAAAAACCCTAAATTCCATAAGAAATTAGAATTCTATCTTTTTGGGGCTGAATAGGAGTTTTCCCTCAAACCATGGTCCCTCAAGGGAGGAGTGAGGCCAAATCCACCTGCTATCAGCCCTTTTGGTATTCCTTTACCTCTATAAACTATTGCTAAATGTTAGGTCGCTATAGTACCTGTGATTACCCCATCACTATTGTCGTTGTATCCCTTATTAATATTGTTGTGCCCCTACTGTCCCCATATTGTTATTATTGTGCCCCATAGAATCCCTCTATTGTTATTTTTGTGCCTTTATATTATTATTATTAGGTCGGCTTGGTTATATTGTGACGCCTTAGAATCATATATATAGAAAGGAGGTTTCTTCATTTGAATCATCCAAGAATTGTTCATTTGTGTAATGTAAAGGAGGTTTCCCCCTCGAAGAGGTTGAATTATAAGGCGTTGATCTATCTTTTCTATCTTTTTGTGAGATGGTTTCATAGCATTTGGTATCGGAGCTTGATATTGCATCTGATGTGATAAAATCCATTGAAACCTCCTCCCCACTTTGGCTTGGAATGGATAAAGGTTGTAATAGACCTGGGGTCTTAATTGTTTCAACTTTCAACGATATCATTATGAATAATATCATCCCTTCCTCTCTATTTCTTCCCAATGATTTATTTCTTCTTCTTCTTTCCTTCCTTCCAACATTCCTAAAAGTGGTGGTGGATTGAGTCTCAAGTGAATCCAATTGACTTTGAGTCTTTGTAGAGCTTGCTTGTACATGGGTGTTCTGTTTAGTGCCTCTCTCATTCTCTAAGGAGAATGGTATTCTTTGATTTTCAGGCTGTAAGGCAAGGTGTTCCATCTCCTTTTGCAAGCTTGCATGTTGTCATCTCCTAGCAATCTGAACATGTCTTCAAAGTGTGTGACTACTTGCTTTTGTGCAACAAGGTACCTAGGTGCAAGCTTAGGATCATTTGCAATCAGGTTGTGGGTGATGATGAGAGCCAATGCATTGGATTGTTCAGTTCTGATCATAAGTGGTTATGTCTCTTCTCTTGCCATTACCTTTTTCATCTCTGTAGTTCTTGCCTCCTCATGATTCATCCATGATGCTAAAGCCATAAATTCCAAGTCTCCTAGCTTTGAATTTAGGTCCCGCACATTCAAATATAACAAGGCCAAGTTGTGTAGGTAAAACTCAGACATATTTTCTCTATCTTCCAAGGTGATTTGATCATAGAGATCAATGAATTGTCTATAGTCTTCAAAGGGCATAGTGTCTCTCTGTTCTAAAGTCTTAATTTGGAATTATAGCCATTGTTCCTTGAGATACAAGGCAT
The DNA here is from genome assembly GCA_031772625.1 of Pinus tabuliformis. Lineage (NCBI taxonomy): Eukaryota > Viridiplantae > Streptophyta > Pinopsida > Pinales > Pinaceae > Pinus > Pinus tabuliformis. The sequence goes on along the minus strand of CM062818.1, from coordinate 1,419,854,124 downwards.
AAGACTTGGCTGGCATCTTGCACTGGATTGCCTCTAAGGATAAACTAACCATATATTCCAACTGACTTTCCCTTTCTTGTAACTGTCCCCTTAGCCATGAATTCTCTGCTTCTAACTGAGCTTTCATAATTTCTTCTCTATCCCTTATGTTGCTCGTTTCCCTGCCAATCTCCTTCAATTTCTCCTCCATGTGGCCTACATCCTCCACCCTTTTTTGATTTGGAAATTTGCATCCACATATGTGTCCTTGCCCTTTATTTCTCAAGTTCAAAGACTAAGGGGATGGAAAACTTCTGTGGGATAAGCCTACCCCCATCAATGAACCTGTAGTAAGAGTTGAGGATGGATTGTGGACTAGGTTCTCTAAGTTCTGGGTCCTCCTTCTTTGTTTCTTGCTAAGTTATACCTTCTTGGCCCATTTTCTGAGTTTCCTGTAGGTTTAACAGAGTTTCTTGTAGGATTGCCTCTGCTTCCTGTAGGTATTTCTCAGTCTCCTGTAGGAGACCTTTTCCCTTTGACGAGGGAGAACCTGTGATAGGTCTACTAACATAAGTGATGGGATATTTTGGAGAGGATTTTCCTGATGATCCTTCTCCTTGATTTTTCTCAAGAGGAGCTATATTTTCTTTATGCTTTGGTGAGTCTTCAATGAAAATAGGAGTTTTGTTGGGTGTTTGATGTCTTCCTTGCCTGATCCTTGTTCTCTTTGCTATCCTAAAGTACAGTGGGGTTTGTCTTTGTCTCTTCCCTTTCAACTTGATAGGTGTACTTAGGGTAGTATGATCAGCTAGTGCCTCTTTCTCAGTGGGTTCTAGAGATACCCTTGGTGATTCTTCCCCTTCTTTTCCTTGAACTGTAACCATCTGTTTTTCTTTCTATTTTGTTTCCTCTTTTCCATTCTCCTTCTCATGATTTTCTTTCTCTTTCTCTTCTTCCTCTAGTTCCTCACTCTGCTCATATGTCTATTCTTTTGTTTCTTATTCTATCTCTTCTTCATTTTCCTCTTCCTTTCCTTCATCTTTTTCCTCCTCTGTTTCCTCTTCATTTTCTCCTTCTATTTCATCATCCCTCTCACTAGTAGTGGGGCTTTTGTCATATTCAAGAGCTTGAATTTCTCCCTCTACCTACATGTCTCTGAAAGTTTTCGATGTAATAGGGAGTCTTAGGTTTTGTAGAACATCTTCTAGGATAAGTTTGATCAACCCATGATGGGCTAGTTGTTGATGTTTTCCCTCCTGCACTTTGATTCTCATATCTATTATTGGTTGAAGAAGAAAGTAGGGTATACTTAATCTGTTTTGAGGAGGTGTGTCTACTCCAAATCTCAGTTCTTGGAGGAATATGAAATCAAATCCATACACCACAATGTATCTCCCTTCACATGTGCTGGCTTGATGGGCCCTGACCCAGGTTCAACGTTAATCAACCAAGCAAATCCCTACACTATTTTCCCTTTTGGAATCAGTTCGCGAAGCACAAATAGAAGTCTCACCCGAAGCAGTATGGGGGGATGTAGGAACCAAGTTTCCGCACCCTGATATGGTAGTGATGTCGACTTTATACCTTAAACCCTTCCTTTACATAGATCGATAAGCCTTTAGGGCTTATTGATGTACTTTCTCTTCCATATCTTAGACCTCTGCGGAGGTATATGATCGGCCTTCACGCAACCCTAAATGATGATTCAGGAACTTACGTGGCTCTGTAAGTATGTTACTGTATAAGTTCCTGAATTATCTTAAGTGTTTTCCAAATTTACCTTGCAGTTAAGATTGTCTTCGCGTAAACATATATTCTTACTTGCGTTCAAATAACAGATAGAAACATATATATTCGCACATCAAATTAGCATTATAACATAAACCCAAAACTTAACATATCATAATCACATGCAATCTAAAGCTGAAAAATACACAGTAATTTCAGAATACTTCTCTTTATTGATGATTCAGATTTTCAATACAAACTCTATCTGCCCTGCGCACACAGCTGCAGGGGTCCGCACACTCAGTTGCAAACTTTTACCCTAGGCCTCTGTGCACTCAACTGCAAAGCCTCTTCCTATGCTAAGACTCTCACTCTTAGCTTTTTATAGACTCATTAAGCACTTCTACTTCACTTCTTCTATAGACTCCTCTAAGATCTCCTTTTTATACAATCCCATGGTCCGCAGACCAAGGGCGGATCTCTAAAACCGACACAACCTATCTTGAGTAAGGGTAGAAAACCCCTTTTGAAACTTGATACCTTCACGCTCCATGATCACAAAATGTAGAGACTTTACATTTCTTTATACAAAATTTGGGCCTTCTGCCCCAAAACTTGGGTTTTTGACCCCAAAATTGACCCCCAGGGGACCCGTTCCCAACAGGCCCCCAACACAAACATGGTGACTCTCCCTCAAGTCACTCTACTGGCATGGATATCTTGTCGTAAAGACCTCCCATCTCGAATTTGAAAACTGCTACCTCAATGGTGCACTATGTTGCCGCCTGCTTCATATCCTCAACTAACTGCTTTTTTGCTGGCCTTGCACTGTCTAATGTAATCTTCTGCTGAGTCTCCTGCAGACTAACCAGATTGCCTTCAATAGTGGTCATGATCAAGTAGGCTTCGTCCAACCAAGGATTCAAGTGAGCCTTCCACATGACTTCCTTGTGCTGAGCTACATCTACCTACTCTTTCAATGCCTTGGCTTCCTGCATCTTAGCTAACCTCTATGCAATGGTGGCAGTGCACCTTGTTTCTTTGACTTCATCGTAGCACTGCTATAGCTCTCGCACTTCTATTTCTAGCCGCTATACAGTAGGATCTTCTTGCAGGAAGGTGACTACCTTGAGCGACTGCTCAAAGAGTGTCTTAGAGTCCTTCACTGTGCTCTCTACTACTGCTACCACATCTTTCACAGCGGTATCGCATTGTTCTCTGATCTCTAGTGGAGTCGAAGGTTGGGCCTTCAACTGCAACTCTGTAATTTTGAGGTTTAGCTCCAGTTGAACCTTTACCAATTCAGTTCGTGCATTGCACACTCCAGTAGCGAGCTTCCAAACCATCACATCTATTGGCTCAGCCTCAGTAATGCCTATCTTTGGGACAGTCCTACACGCCTCAACCACGACTGTGGCAATGCGCTGATTCTAGTTTTTAATGTCTTTTACAAGGTTAAGGGCAGAGTCTCTCTGCACGGTTAGCTGGGTGTTGTTGACATTCTATTCGTTGATCACCTGCAACGCACGAGGTTCACAGGCTTGAAGTTCTGCGATTACGTCATCCTGCAAAAGGTGAAGCACCTCATTAGGACAGGTTGAATCCAACTCTCTTGAGGGCACTGACAGCAAGTCTATCAGCTTTAGTCTATGTTGTTAGTGCTCCATCCAGAAGCACTATTGCTTGGGAATCCCTTGTGCCCAGCATCCTTACGGCTTCTGAGGTGCCACCCGCCAAGCTGGTTGACACCGCGCTATTCTATATCTGTGATGCATGGATCTACAGCTCATGCATACCCGTCTATATAGCACCCAATGCCCATTATTGTTGTTGCTCGAACTGCTGCAACAGTTCCATGGTGGAATCCCACACTGTATCACCTATTTTATTTAAGTCCCCCTTTATTAGGGTGATTGGGTCTAGAGACATCTTGCTAGCCTTGGAATTCTTCCATGGCCCTACTTTCTCTTTAATTCTCGTGCGCTTGCTGTGGAATGAAGTCATCTCCAGGTCTGCTCCTCCCTGCTCCGTCTAATCATCTTCTTCCTCGGTATTATGGGAAGATGAATTCTGACTCCGATCAGAGTGCACTCCTCTTCACCTGCTTGGCCACCTGACTTCTATGTGGCAGCGTATTGTGCCTTGGCCTTATCATCAGCCTCATGTTTCCTCTTTGCAGCTAGTTGTTCCATCTTCACCTTGGCTTCTTCCTTCTGCTGCTGCGTGGTAGTCTTGCTAGATCCTGCGGTCGAGTCCATGGCATTGAGCCAATCTTCTCGCCATCAGTCAAGGACTGCTGCAATTGCATCATCTGTGGCCAAGTATGGTAGGTCATGCAACTTCTGCTCAAGGTCCTTCCGTGCTCATATTGGGACATGGTGGAAGTTAGCCTTGAATTCCATGTACTCCTGCAACTTTCCAAAAATTTTAGGTGTAAGATGCAGCTTGCAGTTGATGGCCATATGGATGCTCATCTCCATCAAGATCTAGAAGATATTGTTGTCCTTTATCCGTTGAGGATCCTTCGTTGCCCACAATGAAGAGAAATTCACTTCCTCTAGTAGGTTCGGCACGACTGAAGGAAACTGGCTATCTTCAAGTAGCTCCCATGCAACCTGAACTATGGACAGCAATATCCATGCATAGTGGAAATTCTTATTGTGATCTTGTGCCTTGTGTAGTTTGCGAGGAACTCACTGCAGAAGTAGCATGCCCAGTTAAATTGAACTCCATATGTGTGAAACTTCTGCATGACCTTCCCTGCCAAGGTTGCATCCCCACTTTTACCGCGGGGTTAGAGATACTCAAAATGGCGTAGCCACGCAACTTCTTTACAAGCTTGAATTTTTCCTTCATTGCCTCGGCAAGCGCAAGCTCGACAACATTTCCGCCAAACGCCATGGGCATATTTTCTCCCGTGTATGGCAGTGGTGTGATCCTATGGATTAGAATGTCAGTGATGGGTATCAACTCCTCCAGCCATAGACACCCATCATGCACCAAGCACATCAGCTTCTTGATCAGTACCATCGTGATAGGTGCGCAGTTGTAATGCGGTACCCATAGCAGGTTTAGCAGACCTGCCTTGTCCACGCCTTTCAACCTCTTCCTCAGCTCCAAATTGGTTACTTCAGTATTTTTGTGGAAGACACAATGCATAAGTTGGTTTGTCGATAAATTAGGGAAGCGCTCCATGTCAGTTAAGTCCCAGTCCTCCAACTTCAAGAAGGGGACACGCCCCAAGCGTGGTCCCTCAAAGACAATTTGGTCTTGTAGCAAGGGGGTGTGCAGGGTGACCTTACTCTCATCAATATCTTTGGGCACCTTCATCTTGCCCCTACATGGAGGAATGTATTCAGGCAGCCTACAAATGGGATCTGACCCCTCAATTTCAACAACATCCATTTTTGCTACAATATCCTCGTCATCCATGGGGATTTCTTTGGCCTCTTCTTCCGGCTCTAGGTCAATAATTTTGGCCTTTTCTTGCACAATGGGTTTTCTCGGCTGTGGGTGCTTCCTAGGTGATGCATGCACTTGCTAGGCAACCCTTTGTAATTTATAGGCATTTTCAAATTCAAATCTAACCATTCCCCCCAAAATCAGTTCATTAATACAAGATTGGCAGTAGATTTTCAAATATCTAGTCCATAAATTTTGACTTAAATGCCACCCCCCCCGCTCCATTTGGCCATTTTTTCATCGTCAAATCATGAACAATGACTTTAACGGTCACTTTCTGGCTATCCTGTGTGGTTTTTCCTTTGGTAGTGCAGCTGCCTGCACACTTCTGCTGGCTCTGTGACATTTCTTCATTCCGCCCAGTTCTCCCCTCACGCAACTGTCTAACCCAGGTAGTTTAGTTTATAGTCCCACGCTTCCTTTTAGCTACCTAGAGTGCTAAGACTGTGCTGCCCTCATATAGTCACCTAGCTGGATCACCAATGTATGGCTTCAATCAGTTGCAATTCACCTTCCCAAGGAAGGTTTCTCCATTCAATTTGACCAGCTGAACTGCTCCACCATCGGTAATCTCCTTAATGACATATGGCCCTAGCCAGTGCATCAACAATTTCTCTAGAAATTTATCAAATTTACTGTCATATAACAAGACCAGATCATTTACCTTGAAGGTGCACAGTTTGATGTGATGATTGTGCCATGCCTTTTCGCGCTCCTTTTGAACTTGTTGATGAAATCCAACTAGAAATCGGTCCTCTTTAAGCTTTTCTAGCTGCTCGAGCCTCTATTCTAGGGCTTCGCGATTTGCCATTCCTCTTAGTTCCGCTATGCATAGACTAGGTACAATGTATTCCATTGGTATCACAACTTCTATGCCATACACGAGTCCGAAAGGCGTTTGCCCAGTCAACTTCTTGCAAGTTCTTTTGTAGGCCGATAGCACTATGAGTACATGCACATCCCAGTCATTTCTCTAAGCATTGCGGACCTTCATCAACATGCTATCTAGTGTCTTATTGAAAGCTTCCACCATCCCATTAGCCTACGGATGATAGGTTGTACTTTTTTGATGATACACCTGAAATTCTTTTGTCAACCCGCTGATTGTTTCGTTAAGAAAGTGCATACCAGGATCGCTCATTAAGATATTTGGACACCTTGTCAACACATATTCAAAAATAAACTTTGCTGCTATCGCTCCTATATAGTCCTTCACAGGCTACGCCTCCACCCACTTGGTCAAGTACTCAGTCGTGGTGATGATGTACCGCGCACCCGTCTTCTTTCCTTGAGGCTAAATTGGTCCCACAAAGTTGATTGCCCATTTTTTGAATGGTTGTAACATCACTTGTGACATTAGAGGTAGCTCATTCCTCCATGAAGGCCTACCAGTCCTTTGGCATGCATCACATGCCCTACAATATTCTTTCAAATCCTTATGCATGGTTTGCCACCAAAAACCAGTGCGTATAATCTTATGTGTTGTTTCTTTCCCTGCATAATGTCCTCCTGTAGCTCCTCCATGAGCCTCAATGAGGATGTTGCTTCGTTCAAAGTCAGGCACATAATATCGCAATATTTCGTCTAACCCCATTTTGTACAAGTGTCATGCAATGATAGAAAAGTCTGCTGCATACATTACTAGTTCCTTCTTCTATTGACTTGTATAACCTTCTGGAGCCGATCCTCTCATCAGGAAGTGGATAATATATTCAAAGTGATTGTCCATGAAACGCGCTGCAAAGAGTTGGGTGTTAGGCAATCCTTCCTCCAAATTAGTAGGTTCCTCTCCAGTTTCAATGCGCGACAGATGATCAGGTCCCACATTCAATCATCCTGGCTTCACAATAACGTCAAAGTCATACTTCTGGAACAATAGCAGCCACCAACATATTTTGCCCCCAACACAAGCTTGTTGACCAGGCACTTCAACATGGAATGATTTGTATACATCTTAAAGTGTCCACCCAACAAATAGTGCCTCAACTTCTGGGGCACGTACACCATATCTAATCCTTCGCGCTCTGTCATGGAATAATTTTCTCTGCTTTAGATAGTTTCCTACTTGCGAATGCTATAGGATGATCTAGTTCTCCCTCACCGACCTGTGTTAGTATGGCCCATAGCGCAATACATGATGCATCCACGTTCACATGAAATTCCTTCTTCCAGTGTGAGAAGACTAGGATCAACGCGGTGACCATTTTCTCCTTCAGCACATCCAAGCTCTTTTGACACCCATCATTCCAACAGAATGTAGCATCCTTTTTCAACAATTTCTCCATAGGCAGGGTGATCTGGGCATAGCTCTTGATGAACTTCCTATAGCATTCGTTATGCCCTAGAGTTGCGTGCAACTATTTCACAGTCCTCGTTGCCTCCAAGTTGATTATCACGTGATCTTTGCAGGGTCTACTATCAATCCTTGTCTACATACCACATGACCTAGCAAGATCCCAAAAGGGACACAAAATAGACACTTCTTCAAATTGAGCACGATATGGTATCTCCTACATGTATCTAGCATCAAGCATAGACTTGCCACATGGTGATTGGCCAATCCAAACACTATCCGATCGTCAAAGTATACCTCCATAAATTTATGAATGAAGTCTTTGAATGCCACAATGACTACGCGTGAAAAGATCACTAGGACATTCTTTAGCCCAAAAGGAATTATGGTGCACTAAAAACATCCCCATTCAGTCACGAAGGTCATCTTGCTTCTATCATCAGGTGCGATTTTGATCTGATGGTACCGAGAGAACCCATCAGTGAAAGAGTATGCTTCTTGGCCGCCTACATTATCTAGGACCTCATTAATGAATGGGGTCGGGAAAGGATCATGCACACAAGCGTCATTCAATTTCTGGAGATCTACACATATCCTTATTTCTTCCTTCTGTTTCTTTTCCTAAACCATAATTGGGCTCACCCAATCAGATTCTTCCACTGGTTCAATAATAACTGTCCTGAACATCATATCTAACTTAGCACAGACCCTTTCCTTATACTTCGGATTAACGTGGTAAGGTCTTTGTTTCACACATTTTGCATTTGGTTTCAGGGTGATCTTCATGACACCTAGGTCTCCTATTATTCCCTTCAGATCAGAAAACTTCATGGGGAACAAATCTTGAAATTCGCGAAGGATCTCAGCGACCTTACCTACCGTCGCTTCGTCCCAATAGTCCCCAATCTTCACAAATTTCAGCTGCTTCTATGCCAATGTTGACCTGTCTAGTTTTCAGCGGCGCGGTTATGTCTGGATCCTCTATCTACAGTCCTTCAACCTCGCGGTGACCCTCAGTTTCTGGAATATTAATCTTTCTGGGATCCTCGTCTTCTTCTTCAACGATCACGTTATAGCATTCTAGTGCATAGCTCAGCTGGGTAGTCAAATCTGGTTGAATCAGGTCCAAAGGATCATGTGGTATCCTAAGCATCACTGCGTCGATACAGTCAAACCCATCCTCAAAGTTGAACGTCATTATAAACCCCTGGCACAAGATGTCCGATTCTTTAGTGCCATGGTAGAACTCTATTTCGAAGTACCAATTCATATGTATGACATCCAAGGTATGACAAAATAGATGCACCCATTTAGGCTGGGGCTCATCTCCATAATCCTTAGTCCATTTGGCTAGGTGATCGCGTAGATCATCCCTTCCATCATACTTGTCTATCATCCATACTTTTGGCTATCCAAAATGTATTCTCATCATCCTCCTATATTCACGCCAATCATCAAAACTACCCTTGTAAATAACCCACCATCTTGTAGGTGTAGTGTGCAATTCCTAATCTAATGCCTGGAAGTAATGGTTCTCAGGCAATTCCCTTTCGAATGCATCCAAAAAGTGATTAACGTCAGTTAGCCCATCATAGTGAGGCAGATTCCTTACCTCTAATGATACACGGCACAATGACTTGGTCATCATGTTACAGCGTAGCGTATATACTTCATGCATTCGGTTCTGCCAGTGCTCTAGTTCTTCATCTGAATCTGATGTGCAGGAGCTCTCCTGGTCCCATGCAATACGTCCGTTTTCTGTCAGAATTAACCAATCTTGGTCTCACACCAGTATCTTGTAAACTTGGTCCAAATCATCATCACTTTCATAATCACAGACCGATTCTGTATAGCACGGTCCTTCTGCATGATGCAGCGGTACCACTACGCGAAGCGCTTTCTTTTCAAATATCATATTTCGCTTCTTCAGGTTGATTATCTCATTCATGTAAGTGTCCCAATCGATCCCAAGGAGCACAGGGTAGGGATTGCTATCATCCAGAATCTCTATCACTTCAAAATCCGGTAGTCCACTTGTGCCTTCAATGTCAACTATTACCCCCTGCAGCCTCCCCATTGGGATAATTTTCTGTTATTCGCCATCCTTAATTGGATTAAATACCACTGGAGCGAAGGTCTCCCCATTCCTTCCCATGTTTGTTTGGAAAAACATTCACGTCGGACCCCAGATCCAAGATGACTTGGTCCATTTCGTATTCCCCTATCTGCATGGTGAGTCTCATCTCACGTCCAATCCTTGCCTTATGCTTACCAAGCTTTCTGACTATGCACGGTTCGCAAGTAGCATCATCCTTGCCAATGCACCGATTGATTAGTTCTTGTTGTCCCTTCACAACCTTACTATCGTGGAGTAGTTTCATGCAATTATCTAAGAATGTGGTAATCATGGATGGGTCCATTTCTTCAACTATTTTTTCCTAACTTCCTAAGGTATAGGCCTTAACGAAGCTTTTCTTTGCTTCCATAAAGGTTTCTTTTGCATGCTCTAGATCAAACTGAGTCTCCTTTTTAGGTGCTTTGTGGACCCAATCACCTTCTCCAGGGTGCTTCCCTTTATCCTCGCCAGTTGTTGTTCCACTCCACAACATAATGTTTATCTTAGGGTCTTCCTCACAAGGCTCAACCCTCATCATCTGGAGGCTCTGTGTCGGTTGCGCCCCCTTTTCATGAATCTTAGCCAACAATATAGGGCAATCCTCAGTTGCGTGGTCAAACTGAGTACAGTAGCGGCATGACAGTTGTGTCGGATTTAGACAGCCTCTCGTGTAGTGTCATAGTCCTCCACAATTGTAACAAATAAGCTTTCCTCGACCTCTACCAAGCCCCCCTCAACCTTGGCCACACCCCTGATACTCACCTCATGTTCCCCCAACACCTTGGTTCGGAGGTCGTGTTTCTGCCTGTACCCTGTATGCAGGTGTCCTGTCCATCATCAATTCGTAACTATGGAAATTACGCTCGTCATGACCTACTAATTGATAGAAATTACAGAAGAGTTCTTATGGTGTCTGTACAAATTTCTATAGAAAATGACAATTGTAGTTCGCATGTTTCCCAGCTACCTAGCATATAGCGTACCATAGCATGGGCCCTGCACTTGGCCCTGCCGCAGCCTCCAGCCGTAGAGGCATTGGTCCCCCCACTGCAACATAGTTCGTAAAGACTGGACAGTGATCCTTGTCATGCCACTGACCTTTGAATTTTAGGCACCAAACTTCTTTGTGCGCCTCTAGCCGAGTTGTTCTGTCTTTCTTTAGACTTTGCATTTCGAGGAAAAGGTTCTGCAACTGTGCGTGAATCTGTTGAACCCCCAGATTAGCATTCTGCATTGGTGTCTCATGTAGTCTCATCATGATTTCCAAAGCTTCTTCTTGAGTCCCAATCTTCTATTGTGATAGCGCAACTCTTAGGTGGGGCAGGAGCGAGGCCATGAACCATTCGCGGTGCTACCCATCAGTCAGGTTCATGCTGGCTTCACGGATCGTACACTTCAATATTTGATCCAAATCTGAGGGTGTCTCCCGAGGCTTCATCATGATCTCCTTGAATCCCACAATTGATTGCGTTAGAGACTTAGGTCTACTGAATTCTCTATTCAACATAGTCTGGATATCTGCCAATGCAGATGTTGGGTTATCAATACTGTACTTAATGTACCACGTTAGTGTGCGGTCCTGCAAATCACTAACCAACATGGCTTTCTTCATTTTCTCATCCATGATACCTTGAGATTCGCATACAGCCTTTGTGATGAACGAAAACTAGTCCGGATATTCATTTCCTATGCCCTTGAATTCATGTTGCTTTACGAAGTTCTCCATGTTGAACAGTGGTGTGGGGGATGGGGTAAGTGGTGGAGGTGAGGATGGTGGAGGTGGCAGTGGTGTGGGGGATGTGGTAAGTGGTGGAGGTGAGGATGGGGGTGGTGTGGATGGATGGGATGAGGATGGAGGCGGTGTAGGTATTCACAGGAACCCTTGTCTTATCAACTGAATAACACTCAGTGGAGAAGCCTGCCTGCTCCTTTGTCCCTAAATACCTTCCACTTCGCGTAGCTCCAAACATCAAGGTAATTGCATGACCCTATTTTCACACAAGAGCATATTAATTCAAGTATTTAGTGATTTCAAATACTTACCTCGTGGTCCTTTGAAGAAGCAACACTCTGCTTCATTGTAACTGACAGAAGTATCAACCGTAAACTCTATCACAAACCCTCCTATGATGTGGTTGAGCGAATGGTTGACAACATGCATGATCTTATCTTCAGAGGCTTCTAGTCTTAGGACTAACTCCGGGGTCCAGACAATTGGATTGTTAAGCCTCCACCTCCCTTGGTCGTCTACCAACTTCGTGATCCACTCGTATAATTCAATCGGGAAGGAACAAAAGAATATTTCATGTATTTCTATGTACAGATATTTGTCCAACCACTGTTCTTTCGTCAATCGCAGATTCCTGTTTTCTTGTGCCACGAATTCATGGATCTTTCTATCCAACCAGTCTTCAATCTCTTTCTTAGTTAGATTCCAATGATGCAACATCACAGATCTCGTTATGCTGATCTCGGTCCCAACAACAAAACCATTTGTTGGCTTGATGGGCCTTGACCCAGGTTTAGTGTTAGTCAGCCAAGAAAATCCCTAAACTACTGGCCCTTTTGGCATCATTTCGCGGATTGTGGACTGAAGTCTCACCCAAAGCAGTATGGGGGGATGCAGGAACCAAGTTTCCGCACCTTGAGATGGTCGTGATGTCAACTTTATCCCTTAAACCCTTCCTTCGCGTAGATCGATAAGCCTTTAGGGCTTATTGATGTACCTTCTCTTCCATCTCTTAGAGCTCCACAAAGGTATACGATCATCCTTCGCACAACCCTAAATGATGAATCAAGCACTTACATGCCTTTGTAAGTATGTTACTGTATAAGTTCCCAAATTATCTTAAATGTTCGCCAAATTTACCATGCAGTTAAGATTGTCTTCGCGTAAACATATATTCTTACTTGCGTTCAAATAACAGATAGAAACAAATATATTCATGCATCAAAATAGCATTATAACAAAAGTACAGAACTTAACATAACATAATCACATGCGATCCACAGGGGAAAAATACACAATAATTCTAGAATAGTTCTCTTTATTGGTGATTCATATTTTCAATACAGACTCTATCTGCCCCACGCACATAGCTGTAGGGGTCCGTGCACTCAGCTGTGGACTTCTACCCTAGTCGTCTGCACACTTAAATGCAGAGCCTCTTCCTATGCTAAGACTCTCGCTCTTAGCTTTTTACAGACTCATTAAGCACTTCTACTTCACTTCTTCTTTAGACTCCTCTACGATCTCCTTTTTATACAATCCCATGGTCCACGGACCAAGGGCGGATCTCTAAAACTGACACTACATATCTAGACTAAGGGCGGAAAACCCTTTTTGACTCTTGATATCTTTGTGCTCCGCGACCACAAAATGTGGAGACTTTACATTTCTTTATACAAACTTCGGGCCTTCTACCCCAAAACTTGGGTTTTCAACCCCAAAATTGACCCCTAGGGAACCCGTTCCCAACAACATGATATATATTTAATGAGGTGGTAACTAACTTCAATCTAAGGGTATGGAATGCTTTCTTCTCTGCCTGCATTTTTGTCCTGCATTTCCTCCTCCCCTTCCAAAAACAATTTCTTCTTTACAAGGGTGTTGTTACCCTTATCTTCTTTTCTACAAGGTAACCCTAAAGGGAGTGTGGTGATTCTTCTTATAACTTCAAGGGTGATTACTACTAATAGGCCCTTCACCACAGCAGTGGCATGGGTCCTAGTGAGGGGTATGAGTGATAGAGAAAATCCTCTGGCCACCTCATCATTGTATACTCTCATTATTTCAAAGAACCCCATCCAATTGTGCCTTGTGAAAAATTCTACTACAGGAGGATGTTGATGAATTCTTATGGTGTTTGTGGGTTCCCCCTTGTTAAAACCCCCTGTCATCTTTCCCTCGTAATTATGGAGGCATGTATGGATATAATTCAAGAATTCTGGTGGGTGAGAGAGATTTAAATTTTAACTCTGCAATATAATTCTCCTAAACTGCAACTCCCTTAACCAAATGAGGATTTTTTTCTTATTTTTAACTGGAAACCATGGGAAGGTATAGCTCCTACCTCAATGGTTACATTTTGATGAGGAAAACCTTTAAGATCTCTTCCCTTATTGCCCACTGATAATCCTATAGATTGACTCTCTGTATCCTGTAGGTCTTCCTGTAGGATCCTGTAGGTTTTCCTGTAGGTGCTTATGTGCTGCAAAATGCTCACTACCTCCTGTAGGTGCTTATGTGCTACAAAATTCTCACTGTCTCCTATAGGTGTTACTTCAAGAAGGCCAAGGAAACCTCTTTTTGATGAATTCTAGATATTGTGAATGCTCTTTTAGTGTAAGAATCAATGTTTTATTTCCTTATATGGATGATTGTGTGGGATGGTGTGATGGCTATCTAAGTACGGGCACCTCATTTTGGACCGTTGGTCCCACTATCATTCCATCATTCCACTTACCTCGTAATCATCTCCCACTTCATTCCTCCATAACTTAACCATTTTTGGCATTATCTCATTTTTCTTCTAATTTGACTACTGCCACGTGTGGGGTGGTCTAATTGTTTTCTCCTCATCGACTGGCCAAAGGTGGCCATGTTAACTGGACACCTTTTCTTATAAACCAACTCTTACATAATCCTACATTTTTTATCATATTGTCCTAATGAGAGAGCATGAGTAGGATGACATACCTATGGGTGAGATGCTTTGATGATGATGCTTGTTGTAGAATGATGTCCCTATGCTCTGTATTTGCTGCATACTTTTTTTGTATTGGCCTCTTTTGATACTTGTTTCCTTGGATGTGTAGGTACTGGAGAGTGATGTTGATGATCTTTCTATTGATGCTAAGCTCTAGAGGAGATTCCTTAACATTGGAATATTTATGCTGAAGATGGTTGCAAACCTGTGAAATTTCCTTTGGAGATAGGTTGCTACATGAGTTCCTACAGGAAACGTACAGGATGTCTTGTAGCTGCCTCTCCCCTAAACTTTCATAGTTTTTTCACTTCTAGAGCATGAGGATTATTGACACGAGTAGAGAAGGGTTCTAGTGAATGGTAGGTGAGAGTTATATCCTTCAGGTATTGTCCCTCTGTCCTCTATTCTCACCCTCTTCTTTTTGTTTTTTTTCTTCTTTGAAAATTGTATATTTTTTTTTAATTGACTTACTGGATGGATGTAGAGGTAACAAGGTGATGAAAGGCATGGCGATGATGTGGTGGAGTGATTATTTTCTTTTTTTACATAGGCTAGTCATCACCTTCCTCTAGGGTCATTTTTCTTGGGATTCCAAAGCCACTGTAATTCCTATAGGAAACTCCTGTAGGTTTTTAGGGAATCCTGTAGGATTATAGGGAATCCTATAGAAAACACAGAGCCCATGTAAACTAAGTTGGAGGAGTTCATAAATGGAGGGATCGATGGAATAATGAAGAAAATGAGATGGAGGAATTAAAATATGGATTTTGTAGGTCCTTCTGTTTCTCTTTATTTGCATTGACCCTCCTCCTGCTAACCTGCAAATAACATTTTGAAACTTTTTTTATTATTTCTCTTTTTTTATTTTTTTTTCTCTTTTGGAAACAACTAGTCTACCTCCAAGGAGGTTTTCATCCTAGTTGTTTGCCCTAGGTGCCTCAAAAGAAATTTTCACCAAGAGAAATTTTTATTTTTTTTCACATCATTGGGCCACCTCAAGAGGTTTTCAACCCAACAGTGGGACTTAGGTGCCTCATGGAAGTTTTCACCTGAGTCTCTTTATTATTTTTTCTTTTTTCATTTTTTTTTTCTTTTTTTCTTTTTTTCTTTTCCTTTTTCAAGGACTTGATGGGGTAGAAGCTGAGACTTTCTCCACCACCATCAATATCTTGATGATGCCATTTATGAATTATTGCTTTGACACATGCTTTTTGTAGACCTTCAATCTGTACCCATTGAAAAGCAAAGGGATAGCCTCTGCATCAATGGCTCTTATCTATAATGAACCATTGTCATGACATTTTTATATGACATAAGTCCCTAACCATCTAGTCCTTAATTTTCCTTTAAAATACTTGTATCTAGAATCATACAACAAAGCCCAATCACCTTCTTGAAACTGTTTGTCCTTTATGTTCTTGTCATGCCAAATCTTCCTTTGAACATGAGTCACCTTGGTGTAGAGGAGGGTCTACATCCTAAATTCATCTAACCCATTCAGCTAGAGCAATCCTTCTTATTGTGCCCTGGTTAGATCTAGATCTAGTTGTGCTTCCATTCTTAAGGTGTTGTATTCAAATTCAATGGACAACAGGGCCTTCTTCCCATAGACCATCTCATAAGGAGTGAATCGAGTGGCGGTCTTCCAAGAGGTATTGTAGGCCCAAGTGGCCTCAACTAATATGTTTGCCCAGGCCTTTCTACTGTTGCTAATCACTTTCATCAAAATGCCTTCCAGCACTTTGTTGGTTATCTCCACTTTCCCATTAGATTTTGGGCAGTAAGGAGTGGATGTTCTATGATTGATCTTATGTTAGCTTAACAAATTTTCAATCATGTGAGATGTAAGTTGACTGCCTTTCTCAGTGACAAGTTTGCAAGGGTACCCAAACTTATAAAATACATTTTTCCTTAAGAACTCAACCACTTTCTCTTATGTTTATTCTTTGATGGCCTTGGCTTCAGCCCACTTGGTTAAATAGTCAGTGCACACAATCATGTACTACTTTTTCGTAGATGGAGGGTCAATGGGTCCAATGAAATGCATGCCCCACTTACCAAATGGCTCTAAAGTCACTTAAGGTTGTAGAGGAATTTCATCCGTTTGGGTAGGTTTCCCCACCCTTTGACATCAATAACACTGGCTAGTATACCTCCTCACATCCCGGTGAAGAGTGGGCCAGTAATAACTAGCTTGTAGCACCTTGAATGTTATCCTTTTGGCTGCAAAGTGACCTCCACAAGGCCCATCATGACAAGTCAGAAGGATGTCAAAGACTTCCTCCTCCCATACACATATTTTTAGAATTTTATCTGGGCCTAGTTTGAAGAGGATTCCCCCAATCCAAGTGAATTAGGCACTCTTCCTCACAATCTTCCTCTTTTCCTTGGAGGACAAATTTGGTGGAAACTGCGTAGACACCAAGTAATTTTCTATGTCAGCAAACCATGGAGAGAGAACTAAAATGGTGAATAAGTGTTCGTTTGGTAACTGATCATCAACCATTCCTTCCTCCCCTTGAGGCAAAGTCAATTTGGATAAAAAATCTGCAGCAACATTCTCCTTGCCAAGCTTATCAATAATAGTTAAATCAAACTGTTGCAATAAAAGTAATCATCTTATTATCCGAGCATTTACATTGAAGGTTTATTCATCAAGTATTTAATTGCAACATGGTCAGTATGTACAAATGTTTGGTAACTGGTAATGTAATGCCTAAATTATTTCAATAAATGCACAACAGCTAGGAGCTCCTTTTCAGTCACTGTGTAGTTTAGTTTGGCTTTTGATAGATTCTTACTCATGAAGTAAATGGCATAAGGTAGCTTGTCATCTATCTAGCCTAGAGATTCTCCTATGGCTTTGTTAGAGGCATCAACATGTATATGGAAAGGAAGAGCCCAATTTGGGCCTCAGAGAATAGGTGCAAGAGTCAACTTGTCCTTTAGGGTGTCCAAGGCATCTTGACCGCTTTTTGACCATAAAAAATCAAAGTCTTTGGCCAATAAACCAAATAAAGGAGAAGATAACTTCCTGAAGTATTTCATAAATATCCTATAGTGTCCAGCTAAGCCTAGAAAACTTCAGACACCCCTCTGTTTTTGCAGAGGTGGGACCCTTTGGATGATGGCTATCTTATTCGGGTCCACCTACAGTCCTCTCTGGGATATTGAATGACCTAGAACAGTCCCTACAATCATCAAGAACTCACATTTTTCAGGGCTAAGGGACAAGTTCATTTCAATGCATTCGTTCAACACCTTACCCAAGTTGGAGAGAGCCTCATGGAAATCACACCCATAGGGTGCAAAATCATCCATATAAATTTCCACTGCATCATGGACTAGCTCGAAAATATACTTAGGATGGCCCTCTGGAAAGTGGCAGGGGCATTGCACAGGAGAAAAGGAAGGACCCTATAAGCAGAAGTACCCCAAGGACAGGTGAAGGTTGTTTTATCTTGGTCCTCTGGGCTAACCTGGATTTGATTGTACCCATTAAACCCATCTAAGAAAGAGAAAAAGAAAATTCCCTGCCAGGCCATCTAACACTTGGTTAATGAAAGGTAGAGGGAAACAGTCCTTCTTTGTTGCTTTGTTTAACTCTCCATAATTAACAAAAATACTCCACTTCCCATTTTTCTTTGGAACCAACACCAAAGGAAAAACCCACTCAATGTCCGAGATAGGGTAGATGAATCTTGCATCCAGCAGCTTTTTCAGTTTTTCTTTGACTATAACCTTGAGAGCTGGATTCATTCTCCTTTGGGGTTGTTGGACTGGTTTGCAACCTTCTTTGATATAAATGTGGTGGGTACAAACTAAGGGGTACACTCCATTAATTTCTTTGCAACTCCAAGAAAAGGCATCCAAATGTTCCCTTAGAATGTTGCACAACCCTTTTTCTTGGTGTACAGAAAGAGTGGGGTTGATTTTGAAAGTTCTTTCAGGGCCGAATTCTATTGTCTTGACATGAGTAGGGTTTGAATCAACTAAGCATAGATCAATTTGATGGTTGCTCTTGGTTTCCTTTACTACTTCCTCTAAGGACAAGGTGTTGGGAGTTGGATTTTCGAGTATGTGTTCAATCAAATCATCTTCATCCGGTTGTCCTCCTCCCATGGTAGTTTCTAGGCTATAGAGTTGGGTTGAGTAGACTTCATCTTCTTCCTACTCTTCTAGCCATAAAGGTAAATCATGTTCTAAATGTGGCTGAGCAGGAGGGTACAAGACCAACTGCTTGGAAATATGCCCATTTTTTATAGTCATATGTCTAGCCCTACAGCTGATGTAGTCATCAACGGTGGCTAACCAAGCCCTCCCAAGTATGAGAGGATAACCATTAAGCTTGGCCTTAGGATGGAGAACTCGGAAGTGTGCAGGGTACTTCCAGGAGTCAATGGAAACCATCACATCCTCAACAATCCCCTCAGGGGCTACTGTGGAATGGTCTACAAGCTGCAAGACTGTTGTGGTCTTTCTTAATGAACCCTGGAG
This sequence comes from Pinus tabuliformis, assembly GCA_031772625.1. Classification (NCBI taxonomy): domain Eukaryota; kingdom Viridiplantae; phylum Streptophyta; class Pinopsida; order Pinales; family Pinaceae; genus Pinus; species Pinus tabuliformis. The sequence continues at coordinate 1,419,835,340 of CM062818.1, read as the reverse complement.
ATTTAGCTTGAGCATGGTGTCCTTAGTCATTACATTAATGGCAGCCCAAAGATCAATCAAGGTGTGTGGGACAATGGTGCCATTGATGTGCACATCTACTATAGGGATTTGAGGGTCTAAGTACTTTTTCCAAATTACCTACCCCAACATTAATTCAGACAGTTTCCCAATGACATTAATGGTAGGGGTGTCTCTTTTTCACTTCCCTGGATGTTTGAAACACTTCTCTTTAATCAGTTTGTTGTAAATAGGTACATCCTTAATGGCTTGGAGAAATGGAATTTTGACAGATAGATTTTTCAATTCACCCAGAAGTTCATTCTCTTCTGGTGTAGGTTGGACTGGATGAGTTAATCTTTTAGGAAAGGGTGGTGGATTCACTCTAGACATACTTTCCTCTCTTTCCTCCTCACGCTCCATAGGTGGAGATGGAGGTTGGCTATCTGGGAGTACTCTCCTAGACCTTAGGTCGATTTCCTGAATTTCCACAACATAGGCAAGGTAGGATGTCTCTCCACTGTATACTTATTGTGCCTATCTATTGTTCAGGTTTGGATTTGGTTGGGCAGGAATATGAGGTTATTTAGGTGGAGCAAGGTGTAAAATTTGCGGTTGAGTAGGAGGTGAAGGCAATAAAGCTAGAGAATTTTTATATGGGGGCCTCCACCCCTAGGGTGGTGCATTCCACTGAGGCTATGGAGGAGTATATGGCTGAAATTGCTGGTTGGTTGATTGGGAATGGTACTAAGATGCAAAATGCGAAGGAGAAGTTGTAGACTAGGAGGGATGAGACTAGGAGGGATGAGCAGGGGGGCCCGAAGAGGGAATGGATGTGTCTTTTTTAGGTTTGTAATATGCATAGGATGAGCCTTGCATGACCTTTGGGTATGGTTGAGGCCCATGAGGTCTCCTTTGATTTATGTAGCAGAGTTGTTCAGTCACCCCTTCAGTTCCCTGATACACAGCTTTTAGTCCAGGTAGAGAAGGGCACTTATCTGTGGAGGGCTTTTCTTCACAAACCAAGAAGATTTCTATAAGGTTTAATGGAAATTCATTCCTAGGGTGCCTCCTAGTGCATCTCGGGAAAAATATGGCTAATTCTCTCTCTGCTTCCTCCTACTTTCTATTGATGTGCATAGTGTCGATCTGTAGGGTAAGGGTTTGCAGCATTTCACTCTTGAAATCTTCCAGCATATTTCCAATTTTTCTTTTATGGAATTGTTGGAGGAGGATGAGATGGCCATTGGTTGACTATCCCTACCATTTTTCCTAGCTTCCCTATAATGGTTCTTAAAGATAGTCTTGATATCATCATACTATAGCCGGTAGATGTCCCCTCCTGCTAGTAGGTTTAGGGTATCCAGAAGGTCTTCCATGACCCCCCTAAGTAGAACTAGCTTCCGTAACTCAGGATCAAGTGTGCACCTGGCCCGTTTGTAGTTAAGCTGGAATATTTCCTCATAATCCTCTAAGTATTCATCATGTCCCAAGGTCATTCTAAAAAATTCCTCTTTAGTGTATTTGGATTGGCAGTAGTCTCGATACTTATTGTTGAAGGCTTGATGCATCTAAGCCCGGGTTGTGATGTTATCCCCAGGTAAACCCATGAGCTAGGGAAAAGTTGCATCCTTGAGAGTGGATGGGAATAATTCCAACTTCTGATCATCAACAATGTAATAATAAGTTCTACATATGAAAACGAACTCAAACAAGAAAGTATCTGGATCTTTTGAAGTCAGGCCATGGAAGTGAGGAAGAGCAGAGGAGCTTATTTTTTTCATCATGGCATCCCCATTGGTTTCTCTGATGGGAAAATCACCCTCAATTCTTTCTCTATCTCCTCTGTCATTTCTATTTTCAACCATTAGGTTAGTTGGAATGGGCTCTCCTTCTTCTTCTTCTCCCCCTGTAGGCTCTTCAAAAATCTCTAGTTGTTTGCCTAAAGGGTCCTCCAATTCACAGCCACCGAAGAATAGGGAAGTTTGGCTATTTGAAGTGGTGGGGGTATTTGGAAGAAATTTCCCTAAGTTATCCCTATTCCTACGAGGCATGAAAGAAGTGTTTTTGTTTTGTTTTTTGTTTTCTCAGGCTTTGAGACTAAATGAAGAATTTAAATAACAAACTGAATGGATACTAACTGTTGAATGAAATCTCACTTGTAGAATGGAAAAGAAAGCACACCAACTTACAATTACTCTTGTAGAAATAAAGCTAATAGCATAATGAAAGAGATCAGAAATGGAAGAAAGAAAGCATAAATCACATCTTACTCAGAAAACTCCCCAAAAATAGTGCCAAAAAGTGATGAGCACCAGTATTGCAGCAAGAATGTTGCAACTCCTGGGGCTACCAACTTTACTTTATCAACTCGGGGTTCATACAAAATTGAAGGTTACAATGTTGTATACACAAGCAGATGTAAAGAGTCCACTCTTTGTCACTGCTAAGTTGGAAATAGACCACTATGGTTTCTTAAACCAGCCTTCTATTGATTCAGAAGAAGTTTGATTACTAATGAAGAAAGTGGAATTTTGCACTAATTAGGAGAATTGAAATATTATCTACTACAGTAAGGAAAGACTGAAATAAATGCTTTAAATACACCACTCATCTAACTAATTACTAAGAGATCTGGATTTAGAAGGATTATAAGCTAACATGTGTGTAATCCTAACTATCCTACACATCCAATTTGAAATAACAAAACATTCTATTGTTGTGCACATGAATGAACACAATAACTCTTTTTTCCTTTTTGTCCCTTTTTTGTTAAAATGTGAATGCTAAATATTCTTGGTGGTGCATCAAGTGGGTTAGAGATGGTGGTGAAATTTCATATGGCTTGGGAGGAAAGTAGGGGTCTTCTACTATCTTCCCAGATGCTTTTTCCACAAATCGGCCTCAAGCCAGTCCACTATAGGTCATCCTACAGGATGTCCTAATGCTTCCTACACAATGTCATAATGCTCCTACAGGATCCCCTGTATTCCTACAGGATCTAGCCGAGAGAAATAAGAATTATTTGGAAGGTGGTATAGGGCTTATCGAAGGTGAATGATGGAAGAAACAAGGAAAGGGGGTGGCTAGGACTTCCTCGGAGCTCAAACCAAAGTTTGTAAGATGGTTGGATTTTCTCAACAAACCTAGAATGTTTTCATTATGGAATGATGAATTGGTTGATGAACTTAGTGGCTTTTGGTGTTCATGGATGGATGAGGTTAGGCTGGGGTTGTTGGCATGCAATATTCTTGCACTATTGAAACTCCTACAATACATACATCACTTTCATTTATCCATGAATCATGTCAAACAAAAAAGATTTCCAATCAACTTGAGAAAACAAAATTTCATTACTTAGTTGCCTAGTTCATGCATGGAAATACTTTCAGACTATTGTGAAACACCATGAGATCTAATACAAAGTTGAAGATATCAAAAATGACAATTGCAACCTATCGTTGAAAATTGAAAAAATGCTGGCCTAAGTAGCAGAAAACCCTAAATTCCATAAGAAATTAGAATTCTGTCTTTTTGGGGCTGAATAGGAGTTTTTCCTCAAACCATGGTCCCTGAAGAGAGGAGTGAGTGTTGGCTTAGTGGGCCCTGATCCAGGTTCAGAAGTGATTTAGCCAAGCAAATCCCGGTACTACTGGCCCTTTCAGCAATAGTCCGTGGAGCGCAAACTGAGGTCTCACCCGAAGTAGTATGGGAAGATGTTGGAACCAGGTTTCCACACCCTGGGGATGTCTGATAGGGGGAGGTAGGTACACGATTCAACCTTCGCGCTTACTAGGTTACGCGCACCAGCAAGCTCCTTGTGTCCTGTAGTATTGCCTTCGCGTAGCTCTAGCCATAGTGCGACCAATGTTAATTACCGAAGTCTTCCTTAATTAGGTTTTATTCGCTAATTACTTAGGGGGTTTTCATACATAAGCATTCATACAAATTTTTATCGAGTGCACGCATATAAGTAAATAGATACAATTAACACATAACATCAAAATATAGATCCATGAAATAGATGCACAATATGCCGAATCAAACTTATCTTTATTAATAATTCTCTTCAAGTTCAGTTCAATACAAACCCAACTCCGCCCTGCACACTCAGCTGCAGGGGTCCGCGTACTCATTTGCGGACTCTACTAGGCCTCTGCGCACTCAGCTGTAGAGCCTCTAACTACTACTATGACCCAATACACTTCAGATCCACCCCTCTCTTCTAACCATGCCTTCGCATATTTCTATTACTTTCTTGCCAAAAACTATCTTTACACTTAGAGCCTCACTCTATTTATATAATCCCATGGTCCACATACCATGGGTAGGCCGACACAAATTTACATTAAATTTCATTATTTTAGGGTGGACAACCCTATGACTCATCCTAAACTTTCGCGCTTTGTTCCCGCATTTCGTGGAGTCTTTACATCACATTGACCAAAACTCGGGCTTTAAGCCTAAAAACCTTGATGTGGGGGGATCCGCTGTCCAACAGGCCCCCAACACAATCATCATGACTCGTCTTGAGTCATTGTGCAGCGATCTTGGAACAAAGCCCTTCCAACTATGTCTGGGCTGGGCGAAGGTCCACAGTGCACTGCTCCATCATTTGTTGAATCTGCTCTACTCGCTTGACTAAATGCTCATTGTCAGAGGTAAATCCCTGTCGTAAAGCTTGCATCGCTTTCATTTGTGCGAGCTTTCCTTAAATGTCGGCAGTGATGAGGAAGGCCTCATAAATCCAAGGTTGGATGCGTTCTTTAAGTACTGCTTCCTTTTGGCACGCAGAATCCACTTGTTCCTTCAATGCCTTCACCTGCTGTAGCTTCGCTAGCCGCTGAGTTAGGATCACTATCTGTGTTGTCCCGTGCACACTTTCATATTGCATTTGAAGCTCCCGCGCCTCTGTTTCTAGGCACTGTATGGTGGGGTCCTCCTATAAGGTAGTGAGGACCCCGAAGTATTCTTCCAATAGAGTTGTACAGGTCTGCACTACCTGTCCTATTTCCTCCAACCCCTTTTAAATAGCGTCAGCGCGCTGTTCTCGAATTTCCAGGGGCATGGATGACTACGCCTTTAATCACAGTTCAGAAATATGCAAGTTGAGGTCCAGCTGGATCTTTGTTGCTTCCTCTTTTGCCTCATGGAAGCCACTGGCCAATTCGTGGATCCGCACTCCTATTGGTAGGTCAGTCACAATTTCTAGCTCTGGGGTGCGGTGACATGCTTCCTCTACGATCTGCTCCAGCTACTCATTCTACGCCAACACTTCATTGCATTATATGCTAAGCTACTCGATGTTGATTCACTGTTCACTGAGAATTTTCACTGTGCATCCTTCCCTAGTGTGGATTTCTACTGTTGCTATGTCCTATAGCTGGTATAATATATCTCGTGGAAGGGCAGCCAAGTTTAGGCCAAGTCCCTTGATCCGGCCCACCGCATCTCTGTCCTCCGTGCTATCTATTGTTAGTGCTTCTTCCGGCAGCACGACGGTGTTCACCATTTTGGCCCGCAACAGCTTCTCTGTGGCCGATGTACCCACGGCACCGTAGGTGACTACCATTCCTTCTTGTGGGGGTCGCACCTGAAGTCCCTGCAGTTGCGCCCTGTGGGCCCCCAACACATTTTGTTACTCCCTCATTGCTTCATGGAGCGCTTCCCTAGTGACCTCGCGAACTGTGTCACTGATGTCATATAGGTCACCCTTTATCAGTGTAATAGGTTCCCCATCCAGCTTGGAAGCTTTGGTCTTCTTCTGTGGCCCTGTTCGTTCCATACTGAGTAGTCGCTTCAGTTGTGTAGATGTTGTGCTTGGGTTTGCGCCTTCCACCGTGTCGTCTATCCCTTGTCCTGTGGTTAGGTCTGGGACTCTTTCCTCCTACATCGTGGTGGCCCCAGCTACTGTTGCTTTTTCGGCGGCCTTGGTCTACTTTGCGGTGGCCTTCGCTGCTTCGCGGGAAGCCCTTACCTCCGTGGCGAACTTCTCATTCCACTTCTATTGTGCCAGAAGCTTGGTGGCATCCTTCTGTCTTTGTATCGTTGTCTCATCATGCACTGCCAGATCTAAGGCGTGCCATTCGGGTGGCCATGAGTCGAGTATCGTGAAAAAAAGGTCATCAATTGCGATGAAAGGGAGTTTGGTCCAGTTCTGCTCCGGATCCTTCCATGCCCTGATATACACATTATGCATATCCACCTTAAAGTCTGCAAAGCTCCGCAGACTGTTGTACACTGTGGGGGATAGGTGCAGCCTTTTGTGGATCCACATTCAAATGCTTGCCTCCATGAGTATCCAGAATATCTTGGTCTCACGGATTCACATCGCATCCTTTGCCACCCAGAGTGACGTGTATTTTGCTGCCTCCGGCAAGTCCTGTTCAAGAGGAGGAAACTGATTGTCCTTAGGAAATTCCCCTACAACCAATAAGATGGATAAGAGCAACCACACATAGTGGAAGGTCTTACGCTACTCCTGGGCCTCCTTGCAGTCCTTCAAAAACTCTTTGCAGAGGAACTGCACCTAGTTGAACTGAACCCCCTCTGCGCATTTTTTAGCTAGTGTGATGACCGTTGTTGGTACCTCGTTGCCACGGCATTTTCTCATCACTTTTTCTGCCAGCAACTGGGTAGCTACGTGCACCCCTTTGTCTTGAATGCTCGTGATGACATAGCCCCTCTACTTTTTATCCAAATTTTATTTCTTCTTCATGGCCTCTGCGAGCGCCAAGTCTTCGCTTTTGCCAGCTATTTCTGCGGGGTTCCTTCCCATACAGGGAAGCCGAGAAATCCTATGAATCAGCTCCGTCGTGATGGGAATAGGGTCCTCCAGCCACAAGTACCCATCATGCACTAGGAAAAGCAATTGCATGATGACAAATATCATGATTGGTGCCTTGTGAAAGTGTGGAATCCATAGTAGGTGGAGTAGGCTAGCCTCCTCCACACCGTGCAGCCATTTCTGCAACTTTAGTGCTGTAACTGACCCTTCCTTGCTCTGTTTCATGAGTTGGCTAGTCTCCAAATGTGGGAAATTTTTACTTTCCACTAGGTCCCAATCTTCAAATTTCATCGTGGGCATGCAGCCCAAAACCTATCCTTCAAACAATTCCATCTGGGAGAAGCGGGGTTTGGAGTGCACTCTTAACGTCATCCAAATCTTTGGGTACTTTTACTCTCCCTTTCTGTGGAGGGACATACTTGGGCAGTTTTGCTGTAGTGCGCACTGGCTGAATGTCTTCCTCCATTTCTTCATCCACCTCAATTTCTTCTACGAATGCTTGGAGATCCTCCTCCTCGTCATCTGTCTCAAGGTTAAAAGTCTTGCCCTTGTCTTCCATAGACAGTTTACAAAACCGCGGATTTCACGGAGACATGTAGACCGATCATGCTGTCTATGGATCCTTTTTGGGCCTCGGTGTTTGAGGCGATTTAGGAATTTCCGGTGCATCCACCAGCAGCGTAGGGCTCTGCATGGCTCCCTTGGTTTTTGACATCATTCTATTAAGGAAATCCTATGTTTCCTTCGACAATGTCTCGAATACTGAACTTGCTCTCAAAGCCTCTAGATTCGTCAGGTCCATACCCACTTGATAGCGCAACAACTGAATTCACAAAACACCAAGGGTTGTTTGGTGGATAACCACCTGTGATTTATAGGCCTTTTTGAATTCAAATTTGACTGTTCCCCCCTCATTCAACTCATTAATGCAAGAATGGTGGCAGATCATCCCAAATCTAGTTCTGACTTCATGTATTAATTGCCCACCGCCCGCTCCTGATTGTCTTAACTTGGACATCTTGTCATGATCAGTGACACCAACGGTCACTTCCCACCCGACCCATGTGGCAGCACAACCCCCCATGTGTTGGCGCGACCCCTGTGAAATACTGATCCTGTGCGCAACCTCCTTATTGTGTTGCTCCCATATAGACTCTTTTATAGTCCCTTGCTCTCTTTCAATTGCCTAGAGCGTTGAGACTATGCTTTCTACAGATAGTCAGGTGGTTGCACCACTTGTGCGAGGCTTCAGAGTACCTTCCAGCCTAGTCCGCAGGCACTCCTCAATTTCCCTTGCGACAGTCAGTGCCACACATTCTTCTTTATGTGGTGCTCTACCCTAGTTACTTTGTCTAGTAAGGTGTGGTTGCAGCCATGGTAGCAGAGCCACAAATTCTTGGTGAAAATCTTCTAATGCAGTAGTATGGCCGCTCATATCTTGTCCTATCATTCTTAGTTTATCTTGCATGATTTAGGTTTCTAGTTTGTTGATTTCTTTGTCCATTAACCTACTTTTCTTCCTCAGTCGTACCCGATCTTCTTCCAATTCCTGAAGTTTAATATTCCCTTGCTGAATGGCTTCCTGTAACTGCATAATTCCTTCGTTCGGTTCCTCGCATACTGGCCCAACTGTAGGAGCTCTTGCATTAGGATTCCTCTCTACTCTTATGGTCTCATCTTTGCTCTTCAGCATTGGAATCATTTCCGCACTCAGGTCTTTGCACATGGCCCTATAGGCCCATCCAGCCACTGGTATGCGTAGGTCCCAATCAGCTCGTCTCGCTTGGTGAACCCTGTTTAGGATTCTGCATACCTTCTCGAATGCTTCCGCGTGGAACATTTGTGGTGTGCGTCACCTTTCCGGCTACTACGTTTGGTTCTGATTTTTGACCCTTACTCCAGGGTGTGCTTGTGTGGACTGCACAACACACGTCTGTACCCATCGACATAGGTGGGTGCGCAAGTTTCCTGGTCCTGGTTGCCCAGCTCTCATTCGATGTTGGGCGCTTCCAAACTGTAGGAACATCCACCTTCTACATTTGCGCTAGTTTACAATGGTCTTCTGATGTGTACTCGACCATCGTGCGGGTGTTGCACGCAGTGCCCATTCCAGCGCACCATACCATTGCTGTTTCGGTACTGTGGTTTCAAATTTGTCCGGGAATTCATCCACTGTTGTCACTCCATCATATGTTGGCAGTTCCCTTGCCTCTATCGTTACGCAACATAGTGATTTAATCATCATGTTGCAATTCAGCGTTGACACTTCATGCAACCGGTTTTGCCAACGCTCTACTTCTTCATCTGAATCTTAAGTACAAGAGCTGTCACGCTCCCATGAGATTCTCCAATATGTAGTTGGATTCACCTGATCCTAGTCTCGTGTCGTTATCTGGTAAATACAATCTAGCTCATCATCGCTTTCATCATCGTGCATTGGTTTAGTGTAGTGCGTTCCTTTGGCTGGGTCTAACAGGATTACTATGCGTAGTGATTTTTTTTTGAATATCATCTTCCACTTATTCAAGTTGATGACTCCGTTCATATTAGTGGCCTAGTCTATTCCTAACAATGCAGGATAGGGATTGTTGTCATCAATGATCTCTATTACTTCAAAATCCATCTGTGTGCTTGCACCTTCAATATCAACCGTTACCCCTTGCAATCTCCCCATGGGAAAAATCTTTTGTTGGTTCACCATTTATAATTGAATAGGGGACCACTACAACGGGGGCCTGCCCATGCATTCCCATGTTTTCTTGGGTAACACATTCGTGTCCAACCCCAGGTCTAGGATTACCTAATCCATTTCATGCTCACCAATATGCGTCTTCAATCTCATTTCCCTCCCAGTGCATAATGCATGCATTCCCAGTTTTTGGACTACACGTGGTTCTCCTGACCCTACACACCTAGTGATTAGCTCATGTAGTCCCTTAACTACCTTGTTGTCACGCAACAGTTTCATGCATGTCTCCAGAAAGGTAGTAAGCATTGAAGGATCCATTCTTAGCTCTAGCTGATCCTTACTACCTGAAGTAGAGGCCTCCATGAAGCTCTTCTTAGCTCCCATGAATGTCTCCTTTGCACGTTCTAGGTCAAACTCAGGTTCCTTCATGGGAGCCTTGTGAACGCATGTATCTTCCTATGACTGCCTCCCCTTATCTTCCCCTATGGTCACACTGCTTCTGAGCACCATGTTCACATTTGGGTCTTCTTTGTGTGGTTCAGACCTCATTATATGGATATTCTGAGTCAGAGGAGGCTGGAGTACCCTTTTTTCGTGCATCCGTGTGATAAACGTAGGACAATTTATCATTTCATAATCAAACTGAGCACAGTACAAACAGGATATCATCGTCAGGTTGGTGCAATCATGGGCATAGTGCCTTGATCCTCTGCAATTGTAACAAATTAACTGTCTGAGGCCCCTTCCTAGTCCCACTCCTCCTTGTCCTTGACCTCGCCTCTGAAATCCGGCGTGGGCCATCCTCGCAGTTGGGTCGAGGGCTCGCATTTCTGTCTGCACCCTATAAGTTGGGGTCCGATCCATCATTAGCTTGTAGCTATGACAAGTGCGCTCGTCGTGGCCTATCGACCTACAGAAATTACAAAACAACTGCTGGGGAGTCTGTGTATACTTCTACAACAAATGACAATTGTTTGTCGTGTGCTTTCCTCCTATGTGACAGATCGCACACCATAATGCAGGTGTTGCACTTAGCCCTGCCTGTGCCTCTGGTCTCAACGGCATTGGTCTCCCTCCTGCCAAGTAGTTTGCGAATACTAGACAATGGTCCTTGTCATGGCCCTGGCCTTTGCATTTTATGCACCATACTTCCTCGCGCGCCTCTGGCCGCGATGCCCTATCTTGCTTCAAACTCTGCATTTCCAGGCATAGATTTTGTAGTTGCACGTGGATTTTTTGAACTCCCAACCCAGGGTCTTGTATCAAGGTCTCATGCAACCTCATCGCCATTTGCAACGCTTCGGCCTGGGTGGAAAGTTTCTGTTGTGACAACGCCATCGTCAAGTGCGGTGTCAGGGATGCTACAAACCATGTGTGATGCTGGGCATCTGTTATAGGACAAATTGACCTCCTAATCAACTCAGAGGAGAAAGACAAGATGACTCGATCCATGACCATGATTATAGGCCTAGAATCCACACTAACACTCCATATACACTGACAACATGCTTTATAAAGCTTGTTACAAAGCATAAAGGAGCGTTAGTCAACCTGCTAACTCTGCTTGTTAGACCAGGGGGAGCGTTAGTGAACTTAAGTGATGTTCAAAGAGGTTCTGCCAATGAATCGGCCAATAAATATCTAGACATTAAATCCCTATATTTATGCAAGAAAAGTAGGGAAACTCCAAAAATCAAGATATTTGGAGAAATTATTTTCCGAGAACAGAGGAAAATGGGAAAAAGCTTGTAAACAAGGCATGTTCATGGTTTTTTCCATAATGAACTACAGGTGGAGTTTGGCAGCCCTAAATTGATTGCTACATAAGCAACGAGAGGGCCATTGCAAAAGGGTCAGAGAATTTAGAAGGATAGCCCATAGTGCTGTTGTGAAACTGTCATATTCTTGAAGGAGCTAGCGAAAAGGAGAGAGAGAGAGGAAGAAGGGATAAGGAAGGCTGATGCAACAGGGTTGTTGTAATCACTCTTTCATTCTGAATATAGGACTACGGTTGTGTTCCCTACTCCAAAGTGTCGGTGATATTGTGCATTCATTTGTTCATTCTGATGCTTGTTGTGTTGAGTAGATAAGTTATACATTTATACATGTTTGTTATGGATTCTTACATTAATTGTCAGAAGTGTATGCTGTGATTGGTTTGCTTTGTTCTTTTTTGCAGGAATCATCTTGGAGCTGGTTAGGAGGAGTTCTTCTTACCGCATGGAGATCCCCAAGCGAATCTAGAAAGAACCAAAGGTGATCCTCTTTCCATACTCTTTCAATATATGCATGATAGATGAACATGTGTGTAATAGGTAGCTTTTGCAAATAACCTTACGGTCTGTCGAAGGTCCTGGGAAGACTTTCGAGGGTAGTTTTCATCCCATGCATTTTACCCCATAGCAAAATTGGCGACTCTGCTGGGGACTATACATTTAGTTCCCGGTTTCCTGGACTCCTCTCAGATCTTCTCTTTCTTCTATGAGCTTCCCATTTCTTCAAATCCTTTTCTGATCCACCATCTACCTTGTTGCATCCTGCAAAGTTGTGTTCTTCTCAGAAATTGATCCCAAAAGCCCTCTTTTTGAGCTATTTCCCTCACTAATGGAGGTTTCTGGTCTACATAGAGCTTTATAAAGCTCTTTGACTATGCACAAGGAGCGTTAGTGACCAAACTAAAGATCTGTTTAAACATAGACAGAGCGTTAGTGACCCATTTCCATGTTTTTCAAGAGATTTTGTGGACCCAAAGGGGGGGGGAACTTGTCTCAAGGGCTAAAGTAAGATCTGCAACAGTATCATGCTAACAAATTTGGTGTCTTAAAATTTATTTTTTAAGAAAATGTTTTATTTTTTCTCTCATAAAAGTCATTTTTGTTGAAAGAAAAGCTGATAAACTGTATATCTCCTTCTGTCGAAATAGTTGTAGGCTGCTTTGTTTTGGTTCAATAGTTGTTAGGGAATATTGAGAAAAGAAACTTTCGGTTATGAAAAGTGTTGAAAGACTTTAGATGCATTGACGAATACATGAATATGTGAAATGATACATGTGTAGAATAAGACTTGTTTGCATAAGAAATTGAATTTTTTTTTCAAAGAATTGTTCTGCATGGTTTATTCAATCAAGAGTCTCATCATATTCATACGTCAACACCCCCACCGAACACAAGTAAGCAAGTACACTAAAATTTACACTAAAATCAATTAGTTAACTCTTTTTGAGAAAACCAACAATAGATAGATTAGGACCTTGGGATAAGAGTGTGAGTCAACTGCCCAAGGTTGAAAATCAAACTAGTGTTGTTAACAAGTGAAAAATCCTTTTGCACTCATATTACCAGGACCACTCCACTAACAATGGAGTGAAATACGAGACAACATTGGACTGTAATCGAAGGTAGCCTACCATCTTTTACAACTCCTTTGGGCATTATGTGTATTGGGGGTCCCTTCAGGGATTTCGGAACTAAGTTGGGGACTCAAGTATCCTACCCACACAACATGTTGTCTATGACTATGTCCCCCCTGGTAATGTCTATGATTTGAGGTATCTCTAGTGGCCAACTTCTAGGTACTTACCTAAGGTGACTGGGATGGGCTATCCTGGTACCTCAAACGGACAGATCTACTTTGTCTTCATTTTTTGGGAGGGTGCTCGTCTTCACGAGAGTACTTGGCCCCTTAATCTGAGGTTTGGGCGAAGCTCAAAAGTAACTGTAACCGTACATTTGGCCATCCTTCTCTGTTACTCATTGAGAGACTGGGTTTCATCTCCAGTAATCGGTGTTTATCAGATAAGGTGATTCCCCTCTGTTTGCTGATTGACATATTTAGTGTATTTTTTCTTTTTACGTACCTGAGTGCTATCATTTTTTAGACTTAAAGAATATCACATTAAAATCTATTTGATAAAACTTAACAATCACTATGGCTACATCCGGACCTCATCGTCAATCCAGACGATTGTTAGGACTTCCTCCACTCATTGTGGAGGATCCGCTGAGTTCCACTGACTTGGATTCCTCATCTTCGAGGAATCAATTTCCTAAATTTCACATGGGATCTATCTGGACGACCGACGATTCTAGTTTGCCAGAGGATTTCTTCACAGAAGGATTTCTTCCTCATTTTAACACTCTGCTTACCAATCTGTCGGCACCTATCGTTACTCCCGTCATACCTGTACTTCCTTCTTCAGTTGGAGGAACTCTCCCATCTATTCAGTCGACACCTCAAGGGTTGTGGAATTATAGAGACACTGTGAGTCTTCTACCACTTCCCCAGTCGATGGTCATCACAACACTGGTAATGTGGAATCCCGCAATCCCGTTCATCCCAGGTACTGCAACTCACATAACACCCTCTATAAGTGCAACCCAAGAGATGCCATGTTCCACTCCTATGGTGCCACAAATCATACCTTTGACTAGTGCCACATATAGTGCTCCATACAACACTCAATGCGGAACTATGGGCGTGGTCCCAGTTTACCAAAACCAAGGACGACTGCCAATGTATAGTTACAACCCCTAGATTCAAACATCTGGGGCAGTTCCCAATATGCACATGACAGCAGGGAATGTCACAGTTCCCCCACCATTCTCAGGCATGCATGGACAGTCGTTGATTGACATGAGTGTTCCCTCTATCAATCAAAGCCATATGGTTAGTTCTATGTCAGTTGGGAATCCACAAGGGATTCCCACCCAAACCATGGGGGCACCCTACTCACAAGCTCAGATGAGTCAAGGGGGCACCACTTATACTGGGGGCAACTTCATACCCCAGTATCAAAATCCTCATGGCAATCCCATCTACAACACTGTACCGCAAAGCAACTGTTACACCACGCAACCCATGTACACCATGGGGAACCAAACGATGGGAGGAGCACAGAGCTCCTTAGGTCATCCGTCATCACCATGGTCTGAGTCAGGGGCACCCAACAATTTGCCTTTTTTGGCAACATTGGATATCCCCGACTTATACAAGTTGAAAAATGACCCCATCTACCACAACTTACAATGGCCACTGATCCCGCATAAAATACCGACAGACATTCCTAAGTTCGACGGAAAACAAGGGGAGGATCTGGGCACTCACGTCACCACCTACCATCTATGGTGTGTTTCTAACTCTATGGTGGATGATAGTGCTCGGTTACGTATTTTTCCTCGCACCCTCCCTAGAAATGCTGCAAAGTGGTATATTGAGTTACCACACGTGTCAGTGAATACCTTTGACGCTTTAGCGATGGAGTTCATAAAGAACTTTTAGTTACCTATCCGTTATGAGACAGGGATGGAGCTCCTTACTTCATTTCATCAGGATATCGCCACCCACATCTCAGATCATATCCATGAATGGAGACGTAGGCGGAGGTTAGTCAAAGCTCCCATCCCCGACTTTCTCTTAACAGACTAGTTCTGTAAGTTGTTGCTCCCACAAATCGCTAGAGATGTCGCTCTAGGTGGTGAAGTCACAGAGGACCAATCCATATGTCATGCCCAACACTTAGATTTGATTTATTCACAGTTTGGCACTCTCTACGACATTATCCCCTATGCTCCCGGTAACCCCAATCCTCCCACCACTTAGCACCCTGGAGCACATGCCAACGGGATCGTCGGCGCAACCTCTGGGGTTGCTGTAAAACAACTCAGTGGTTCTGTTGCCAAGCTGGCAGTGGACCCCTCTACCAAAGTGACTGCTCTTCCTGCCACTACGATTAACTCTGTGCAATCTACACAAAAATCTGGTAGCAAGAACAAGAAGAATAAGAACAAGACTGCTCCTTCTGAGGAGCAATCATCTAAGCAGCCCAACCCAAAATAGAAGGCCATTGTGCCTACTGATACGGAAAAGGATAAAGGCACCACCTATTTGTGCAAACTCTGTCTTGAAGATCACGTAACCTGGCGTTGTCCGCGTCTTCAAGAATGCACGGATTACCTTACCAAGAAAGATTCTGGTAAGGCACCTACTGTCCTTAGAAATCCTTTTCCTAATCAACAGTAGCAACATCTCGTTTCCAACCAACCACAACCCATGTCAGGGGGCAGCGACGCTTCGCAACACCCTTCAGCTGGTGAAGGAAGTTCTACCGTTTGCACATTTGAAACTGTAGAACTAACAACTAGAGCTAGATCCTATGAAGCTCCTGTCGCTCCGGTAGTAGAATCATCTGTAGGTCAAAACCCATCATCACCCAATGATTTTCGAATCGAAAGGCTGGTTGAGGACAATGTAATCCAACCCCCCAAAGGGGCACTTCGACGCACAATGCACAACACATCTGCATGTGCTGCCCAACACTACAACATCGTAGAGGATTTGGCAAAAGCGTCGTCGGCTACGTCGGCGCTCAAAGTATTACAAACATGCCCCAGCCAAAGGAAAGCTTTGCTTTCGGCTATCGGGGGTATTGACCCTACGGATTCCATGCTTGCTATTTTCGACATGGACAAGTGTAAACCTCCCCTTTCCCACCAGCTTGCATTTCAGCTGCATATCACTTCGAAAGGGAAAGGTATACACTAAACTGTCATTGACGAAGGTGCTTCAACCTGCATCATGTTAGCTTCATGTTGGCTCACCTTGGGTTCCCCAACCCTCTCACTGCCGTTGAACTCCCTTAAAGCTTTCGACGGCCAGACCTTTGTCCCAAAAGGATACTTAGCCAGTTTTCCCATCACTTTGGCTGGGAAAACAGTAACGGTGGATGTAGAAGTCGTGGACAAGAAGATTGACTATAAACTATTGCTGGGTCGCAGTTGGACATATGCCATGATGACCGTCGTATCTACTATCTTTCGCATCATCCAATTTCCATTAGATGGAAATGTTATTACAGTAGATCAGTTGTCTTTCTGTACCCCTGATTATTCACCATTACCAAGTGGCTCCGTACCCCTAGTAGGAGGTGGAGCTGACTCTTATGTCAGTATCGATACTGGTCTAATGAAGGCTTCTTCCCTCATGAGTTGTTTCCCTCTTTAGTTTCCCAAGGCTCCACAGATGGTCAGTATGCTTTCATCTATTCCTCATGAAATGACCGATCCATGGATCCTGCCAGCTCCTTCAGACCTTGACACATTCGGAGACTAGATGCTACTATCACCAGCTGAGTTGGCCTATCAAG
Organism: Pinus tabuliformis; assembly: GCA_031772625.1. Taxonomy (NCBI): domain Eukaryota; kingdom Viridiplantae; phylum Streptophyta; class Pinopsida; order Pinales; family Pinaceae; genus Pinus; species Pinus tabuliformis. The sequence continues at coordinate 1,419,818,726 of CM062818.1, read as the reverse complement.
CCATTCAATATGCATCTAAACCTCCAGTCATGTCAGTTATTGCCGACGGTACCACTGCCCCTCCCATAACTTCTCTTTCTTTTGATCCATTCAATCAAGTCCTATCGATGGACGAAGCTATTAGAGAGATCATGAGGTTAGAAGAGCAACCTTGGGAGGATTCGCATCATCATGTTTCGATATCTGATTCGAACATGATGCCTCTTCAAATCCTGTCACCTGATGCACATAAAATCATTTCCTCACCGTATACGACTATCCAAATTTTGGACTCAGAAGGAAATAGGGGCAATATTTCACACATTGCTTCCCGATATTTCTGTCATGACAGGCATTGTGGAAAACATACAGAGCGGAGCCAATCACAATCCTGAGGAAATTGTGAGCTTCACTTACCCATTTAGGGACTTCCGCAATGTTTTTCCTTGGTCTTATGAGGACATGCATGGCATAGACCCTTCTAATGTCAAGCATGAGATCGAGAAAGATCGAGCGTTCTTTTTATGGTATTCTTCTTGCTCATTAATCCGAAAAACCTCGAGTCTTATTCTTTGGGCTCGTTAAACTACTACAAAGACGAATAGAGCACTGTTAGGGATATTTTATTGCTCTTTAAAAAATATAAACATCCCTAAGTTTTTTTCGTTGAGCTCGTTAAATCTATGCAACGATAGATAGAGCACTTTTTGAGACATTTTATTGCTCTTTAAAAAATATAAACACCTCCGAGTTTTTGTAGTAGGGCTTGTTAAACATCCATACCACAATCCGTAAAGCATTTTTTTGGGATATTTTATTGCTCTTTAAACAATATAAACATCCCCGAGTTTTTCATCCTTTGCACTTGTTAAATATATGCAAACAATGCTTTAAGCACCTCTTTTTTGATCTAGTTCCAGCTCATAAACTGAAAAATACCAATGGAGCATCCTTTTTAGGCATTTTTTTCTCACTCTTTAAACTGAAAAAATCCCGAGATGTGTCTTGCTGCTTGATAAACATGCTAAAGATGACCTGAGCATTATTTCAGGTACTTTTTCTTACTCGCTAAAAAATGAAAAAATCCCGATTTTTTGTTACTGAGCTCGTTGAAGTGTCACAACAAAACACGAGTTTAGTCCGCCGCCTCGTACTCGTAACAAAATGAGGTCGACATCTATTGGAAAAAGGTTTCTCTTTATCCTGTTTCAATAGATTAAATATGGAAAAGTAACCGATCCGGGTATGTTATTAACCTTTTGTCACACCCGGTTAACAACTATGACAAAGGGACCACCATGGAGTCTCTCTTTACGATCTTTTCAGACTCTCTAAAGATGAAAAGATCACTGAGTTGTCTAGTTTGGACTCTTTAAATACACAGACAAGATATAGAGTCATTCCTTTTACTATACTTTTCAGATTCTCAAAAGATGAAAAAATCGACGAGTTTGCCTGTCTGGACTCATTAAACTAATTAGATAGGGCAAAGACTCGTTCCTTTTTGCGATCATTTTCAGACTCTTTAAACATGAAAAATATCAATGAGTTTACCCATTTGGACTCATTAAAAAATCAGACGGGGAAAGTGGACAATACAACTGTATCCTGTATTTGAAAGCGTGGTTTGGCAGCATTCGTTCCCTTGAACATGGCACTCCCTCAGATAAACCTTCATTTTGATAGCCTCTCAGTATGAACCTTACCAACCTATGAGTTTTTGGCCTATATACCCTGATGTAATTGCATCTCCATATCTTAAACACTCTGTAGTGTTCATGAGTCTAGTGCTGTCTGGTTAAAACTGTTGTCATGCTTTCTATTGTTCAAGGGTCCCTATTTGTCTCCTCTATCAACTGACCCTACATATCCTTTCATCATGCCCTCCATTATTTAGACCGAAAAGCTCAAAAGATTCTTCAAAAAAAAAAATCATCCTTGTCTGGTTTCGTGTCCACTGATGTAGGATACGTCATTTCCTACCTATCGACAGGTTCCTTCCTATCGACTTCAACACTCTATCTAGGAAGGTAACCCAGAAACGCATTCAATGCCTTAGTGCTTGTAGACATTAGTGGCAGGGTACCTTGTGCTTGATCATGGGTTTTCATTATGGGCTCCTTGTTAAGCGATTCTACTAGTGTTCGACGACAAAAAATCTTTCACACTCGCTAGTTTGCACTATGCATCTTGGAGACCATCACCATTATCGATGGCCTTCCTCGCATCTGTTAACAGTCTCCATTAGTGGTTGGTAATCAGATGATTTTGTACATGTTCGACGTTAACTCATTTTATCACATGTACTAATCTATGCTGTTCGGTGAAGCAGGAATCAAGACCTTGGGTAGAGGCTTGCATCATTCAACCTTGTTTCCTCTCCCAAGCTGCGATATTGTTCTTTGGAGACAACTATTTTAGGATAATCTATTATGACACTGGATCTACCTTGTGTCATATTGGCGGCCAGTATTGTTATATCTCTGAGGAGAAAGTTACTTTGACATAGCTACTGAGCATGGGAATGCCCGACTCAGGACATGATTTTAGTAGCTTATATATATGTACTTTTGTTGTATCGGGTTTTCCTTATCGCCTGAAAATTCTCTCTCTCTCTATAAATATTTTGACAACGAGTTACAGTATTTTGTCATAAAGTATTTCGGCCATCGTCTCTGCCTCTGATCTCATACTTTAGGGGGCATCTGTTATAGGAAAAATTGACCTCCTAATCAACTCAGAGGAGAAAGACAAGATGACTGGATCCATGACCACAATTGCAGGCCCAGAATCCACACTAACGCTCCCTATACACTGACAACCTACTTTATAAAGCTTGTTACCAAGCATAAAGGAGCATTAGTCAACCTGATAACTCTTCTTGTTAGACCAGGGGGAGCGTTAGTGAACTTAAGTGATGTTCAAAGAGGTTCTGCCAACGAATCTTCCAATAAATATCTAGATATTAAATCCCTATATTTATGCAAGAAAAGTAGGGAAACTCCAAAAATCAAGATATTTGGAGAAATTCTATTTCGAGAACAGAGGCAAATGGGAAAAATATTGTAAACAAGGCAGGTTCATGGTTTTTTCCATAATTAACTATAGGTGGAGTTTGGCAGCCCTAAATCAATTGCTACATAAGCAACGAGAGGGCCATTCCAAAAGGGTCAGAGTATTTAGAAGGATAGCCCATACTGCTATTGTGAAATTGTCATATTCTTGAAGGAGCTAGCTGAAAGAAGGAGAGAGAGAGAGAGGAAGAAGGGATAAGGAAGGCTGATGCAACAAGGTTGTTGTAATCACTCTTTCATTCTGAATATAGGACTGTGTTGTGTTACCTACTCCAAAGTGTCGGTGATATTGTGCATTCATTTGTTCATTCTAATGCTTGTTGTGTTGAGTAGATAAGTTATACATTTATACATGTTTGTTACGGATTCTTGCATTAATTGTCAGAAGTGTATGTTGTGATTGGTTTGCTTTGTTCTTTTGTGCAGGAATTGTCTTGGAGCCAGTTAGGAGGAGTTCCTCTTACCTCATGGAGATCCCCAAGCGAATCTAGAAAGAACCAAAGGTGATCCTCTTTCCATACTCTTTCAATATATGCATGATAAATGGACATGTGTGTAACAGGTAGCTTTTGTAGATAACCTTACGGTCTGTTGAAGGTCCCGGGAAGACTTTCAAGGGTAGTTTTCATCTCGTGCATTTTAACCCATAGCAGCATCTGTTAGCGTCATATTGGCCTCGCGAATCGTACTCTTCAGCCACTGATCCAGATCCCACGGGGTCTCACCTGGAAGCATCGTGATCTCTTTAAGCCCGATGATTGACTGTGTCTCTGATTTTAGCCAGCTAAATTCTTTGTTCAATGCATTCTGGATCTTTGTTATCCATGCATTTGGGTGGTTGTTAGAGTGCTTGACATACCGTTTCAATGTATGATCCTACAACATGCTCACCAATGTAGCCTTCTTAATGTTGTCATCCATGACCCCTTGTGCTTCCCACACTACTCTTACTACGAACCAGAACTGGTCTGGATCCTTGTTCCCTTCTCCTCTGAACACAGGTAGTTTGATCACGCTCGCCATGCTGAACTGTGGGGGTGGTGGAGGTGGAGTGAGTGGAGATGGAGGTGAGGGAGGTGAAGCGGGTGGGGGCGTGGGTGGAGGTGGTAACTGCGAAATGCGCTGCCTTATCAAACTAATCCCACTTCTCAGAGAGACCCGTGTGAACTCCTCCTCACTCTCTCACTAAGGTGAAATTAAGGGAATGTTTTCTAATTCCCTGCTACCTTTATAGATCTTTCCACTCTGCGTCGTCTAAAACATTAATGTATTCACATAACCTGATTTTCACATAACAACATCTTAATCCAGGTATTCAAATATTTAATATACTTACCTCGTGGTCCCTTTAGAAAACGTCATTCTGCTTCACTGTAGCTCATGGTTGTGTCTACCACAAACTCAGTGATAAATCCCCCTATTATCCGGTCGAGCCAATGGTCCACAACTTGCATGATCTTATCTTCTGATGCTTCTAGTCTATGCAATAATTCTGGAGTCAACACTATCGATTGGTTGAGCCTAAACCTTCCCTAGTTGTCGGCTAATCTTGCAATCCACTCAAATTGTTCAGAAGGAAAGTACGCAAAGAAAATCTCGTGGATTTCTTTATACACATAGCAATCCAGCCACCTTTTCTCACATACCTGCGGAGTTCTGTTTTCCTGTGTCATGAACTCGTGAATCTTCTTGTCCAACCACTCTTCAATTTCCTTCTTTGTTGGGTTCCAGTGGCATGACATCAGACATCCCTTAGGTATATCCCAGTCCTGGCAACAGAACCATTTTTTGGCTTAGTGGGGCTTGACCTAGGTTTAGAAGTGATTTAGCCAAGAAAATCCCAGTACTACTGGCCCTTTCGACAATAGTCCACGGAGCGTGGACTGAGGTCTCACCCGAAGTAGTATGGGAAGGTGCTGGAACCAGGTTTCCACACCCTAGGGATGTCTGATAGGGGGCAGTAGGTACATGATTCAACCTTCATGCTTACTAGGTTACGCGCACCAGCGAGCTCCTTGTGTCCCATGGTACTGCCTTCGTTCAACTCTAGCCGCAGTGTGACCAGTGTTAATTACCCAAGTCTTCCTTAATTAGGTTTTGTTCGTTAATTACTTAGGGGGTTTTCATACATAATAATTCATACCAATGTTTATCGAGTGTGTGCATATAAGTAAACATATACAATTAACACATAACATCAAAATATAGATCCACGAAATAGATGCACAATATGCCGAATCAAACTTATCTTTATTAATAATTCTCTTCAAGTTCAGTTCAATACAGACCCGACTCCTCCCTGTGCACTCAGCTGCAGAGCCTATAACTACTACTATGACCCAATACACTTTAGATCCACCTCTCTCTTCTAACCATGCCTTCACATCTTTCTATTACTTTCTTACCAAAAACTATCTTTACACTTAGAGCCTCGCTCTATTCATACAATCCCATGGTCCACAGACCATGGGTAGGCTGACACAACTTTGCATTAAATTTCATTATTTTATGTCGGACAACCCTATAACTCATCCTAAAATTTCACACTCCGCACCCGCATTTCGTGGAGTCTTTACATCACATTGACCAAAACTCGGGCTTTAAGCCCCAAAACCCTGCTGTGGGGGTATTCGCTACCCAACAGTGAGGCCAAATCCACCTGTTATCAGCCTTTTTGGTATTCCTTTACCTCTCTAAACTACTGCTAAAGCTATGCACAAATGGAAGCAAACTAATCAAATTTACCACTACTTGTAATGAAACAATGCTAATACCAATTCAACAATTAATCTATGAAATAGCCTAAACATACAAGTACAAGAAGAGGAACCTTTTTTGCTAGGGTTGGGCCCTAACCTAAGAGCTTCAACCCTCTGAGTCAACTTAGTGCTAGATCAAGGAAATTCTCATTCTCATTATCATATCAGAAAAATTACATAACAATGTTTTTCCACAAACTTGCACTCGAAAATGCTTAGTGCTCTTACATAAAAAAATCTAAATCCTAATGAGGCTATAGGCCTCCTTATTTATACAAATGAAGTCTCCAACAATTTCCTTAAATTTAGGGAGGCTTTTCTCCCAAACTCAAGATGAATTGGCTCTTAACTGTCACTATCTTGGCTGCCCATGATCTCCATGACTCGGCTTCTTCCAACTCTGAGCTAGTGTGATTTGATTGAGGAATATTTGAATGAGTGAGGATTTAATGAAGAGGATCTATCTCCTATAATCTCTCCTCCTTGTCTCATTCGAGTTTCTGCCCTTGATTAGCCAAAATTGCCATGATTTTCTCTCAAAACCTGACAATCAATGCACATTACACCACTAGACATACATCTTACTTTTACTCATCTCATTAAGAAAAATATAATTAAAACATGTAACGAATTATGAGAAGAGTTGATTTTAATAAGCTTGGAGGTGTATTAAGGTCCATATAGTTACTCAATGATGAGGCTCATCAGTAGGTTGACTAGTCAATGGTCTCCTCCAGTGAATGGTAAGCTGACAGATGGTAGGTATCTAGGTTCATATTTGGAGGAATTTGATTGGTCGGTTGGTGGCCAACCATAGCCTAACACGAGGCCTAGCTAGAGGCTACCATGTGACAGCCCCAGGGCCACCAAAATTTTGGTCAAGGGTTCGGGGAGCAGCAGCCATGGTCAAACCCATGACCACCAAGAAACAAGCCAAGCCAACTACCAACATGCCGTCGAAGAAGTTCTTAACCATATAATCCTCGGCATTTATTTGAAGATTAGATCCAATCCATTCTAGGGAAGGGCTAGCCCATAAGGGCCAGCCCTTGGATGCACCACCATATGTGACCACATAGGGGGGTAGGCTGTTGACCTTAGCCCTAGCCATGTGCCGAAAATTTTTGGAATTAAGGCATTAGAGGCAATTTAATGCACCCGACAATTTTGCCAGAAATTGGTGAAATTGGTGCTCCGTTAGCACAATTTGGGGTGAAATTGTAGGATGGTGCCGAGTTTGGGGGAATTTGCGATGTGATTAGCATAAAGACTTAGGGAAGTCATAACTTATTTAGTTTTTGACCAAATCAGGAGCATAAAAATGCTACACAGGCATTTTTGGGCATTCTAGAGCCATTGGAACATGATTCAGAGTTATCTGAGCATTGTAAACTGATGTATTCACATTTTTTAGCATAATAGAGAGGGCCAAGCCATTGGAAGTTGGACCAAGGAGACGTAGCCTAGGTGGAGTGAACTCCTTCATCATGTGCTATTGTGATAGTTTTTTTGGTGATGTTCATGTTTGTTATATGTTGTTCAGTCATTTGTTTATGTTAATTTGTACATAAAATTTACTTAAAAACATTGAAAAACTCATGTTTTAAAATTGCAATTAACGTCATGAATCCTTAAGCACTTTTAACATATTCTGAAAAGGAATTTAGTAGAGAAAACTAATTATCCCATGCAGATCAAGTTTGGTATCATATCTCTTGGTTTTCTTTATGCAAGAAGGATTTAACTGCTTGCAAGTGAATGCCATGTTTACAAGGTTGAACCTCAAGAGAGGAAAAGGGAAGCTGGTTGAAAGCCCTAAAGTTGGGTCAAGGAGAAGGAGTGCAAGGTTTCCACAATATCCACCACCAGTTCTTACTATGGTTGTAGTTGAAGCTTCACTCAGCATGTCACATGAAGGAGATCATACAAACATGATAGAGGATGAGAAGGTCTTTAGGAAGGCTTTCTTTGACATGACAGAGATGGTGAATGTCCTCTATGAAGAGACGAATACTAGACTGCAGGTTCAAAGCTCCAAGCCTCCCAAAGGAGAAGGTTCTTCAAGAGGAGGAGCTAACAGAAATGGAGGTAAACCTCCATGCTCTCCACCATATTCTTCATCTTCATCTTCACAGGAATCTTCACCCTCTTCGACTAATACAAACCTTACTCATACTCATCAAAATACCTCAAAAGGAACTAGAAAAACACCACTGTTAAAACTTGATCTTAAATTTGAACTGCCCATGTATAATGGAGAAGTGAATGGAGAGAAGTTTGAAAATTGGATTCATTAGTTGGAGGTCTGCTATCCCTCATTGATTTTTTAGTCACCAATGGCTTTAGAAGCTAGATAGAAATGATTTTTGGTGCCAAATTTTGAGCTATAGAATCTATCAGAACTAGATGGGACCCTCTCTAGTGTGTATTTCTTGGAAACAACTTTCCGATGGTATATAAAAGTCCAAAAAAGGGTTCTTGGATAAGAAGTTAGGGCTTGTTGAAGAATCCCTTTAGAAAGCTCAAAAAACCCAAAAATGGTTAATGTTGAAGAAAAATCACAATCGGGACTTGGGACATTTCATCACAATCACATATCGGTATCGGAGGGGACTAGGAGGCAAAGAATATCGATTGCAGAAACTACGATCCGTTGATCATTGCTATCATATATCGACATCGGCACATCAGGGCACCACGTTTTTCAGCTAATCAGTGGGATTTAAGTCGTGAATATTGCATGGGGAAGGGGGCGATGGCGATACAGTGTAATATCGCCTAGGGGCCGAGAAATTCATTAACAAAGAAAAGAATGGAAAAACCAAGGTCCGATCGACCTTTTTCTCTCTCCTCTAGGGGGCCACGTGGCGACTTCTGATGGGTCCTCAAAGCTGATGTGGTGGCTGACATCATCAATGACATGGCACGTATGGATGATGATGTGGCAAGGGACATGTGTCACTCGTTTTTGGCATTTTTAGGGGTCCTATAGGGTTGTTTCTGAGTGCCACATGGCATCACTCACAAGGTGACAATGGCAGTGATGATGTCATAAATGACATCAGCATGTTATCGGTGATCGAAAAAGTTGGGTCTCAAGTTTATCGGCGATTGTGATGCGATGAGGAAGGGTCTCGGACGAGATATATTATAAACGATGACCTATAAAAATTTCTGGTCCGGGAAATCAGTCGATAAGGGACTTATTGCGATATAAAGGAAAATTCCCACCGCACATTTATTGAAGGCTGTATGCACTTTAAGGAAAAGCCCCCGCTCTCCTCCTGTGTTCCTATAGGGAAATTCATAAAAGGGGATGAAACAAAGAGGGCCTACGACTTAATTGAAAGCGCCTGCCAATTCACCTATTTAGGTTATTTAACAACCCACCTGTTCGGTTTTTCAAATGGTTAAATGATCTAGAATTTATCCAGGACAAAGAATGAAAGGTATTATAGACTCATGTGCATGGATGTGCCTATGTTACTTATGCAACGGATTGATAAGTTTACTAGAATAAATAGACACTGAGGTAATCAGAGAAAACATAACAGTTAAACATGTAAACAAAACAAGTTTAATAAGGAGTTCACCCAATGCTCCTGGGCTATGTCTCCTGGTTTAGCCTCTCAGTGGTGGCCTCTCTATTATGTTTTCAAGCAGAGTTTTTACAACAATCAGCTTGATTCAAGACTCACTAAAAAGAATGAAGTTAGTAGGAATGGTGTGCACAGACTCTCCTTACTGAAACTCAACCTCAGAGGGTCACAGTAGTATGACAGGCCTATGCTGAGGAGTTTGCTTGAACCTCTCAAGCCTTCAATGGAGTACACAAACTCTCTGACTCTCTCTGGCTCTATCTAGCTCGATGCTGCCTTCAGGTTAGCTCGCCTTCTACTCTCTATTCTCTGCTATTATCTTTCTGTGTCTCTTCGCTATCTACCTCTATGTGTTGTCCGTCCTCTGCCTCTGTCAGTTAATGGCTTTAAATCTAGTCTATTCTTTGACCGCTCGTTTCCACTTCCTGACCTTCTAGTTTCCTTTCCTCTATCCATTTGAATTCCTCTACTCTGCATCATCATCATTGGGTAATGCCTCATAGGGAGGTGGCCACCTATTTTGCTAACGAACTGGGTGTCAGATTCCCTGAATCATATTCAAATGGCCATTAAATCTGTTTGCTTCAATATTGCCCACGAATCATGAATCATTTGCGAACTCATCATCCACACTGGACATCAAATCCCCTATCATCTTTCTTTTTAACCTTTCAAATCCAATCAGTCATCGGGATGTATCTCCACCGTCGATCTAGGCCCCCCAGATCCTGCGGTTGTCCTTCATATCGGGCGGACAAGTCGCATGGTGTTTACTCATCCGATGTAGGCAGTTTTCTCTCTCATCCACCACACGCGTGTCGCTCGATGTGTGGCATCAGGCAGGACTCATTCAAAACTACTTACCGCCTCGAAGCCTTCTGATATCCTGCCAGTTTGGGGAATCCCACGCTATGGAACCAAAACAATTACTTTTTCGAATTTTATATTGATTTCTAGTTCGGTGCTTCGGGGCTTTCCTTCACTGAAGGGGGTGCCTTGCGATACGTGATTAGTGCTTAACACTAATCGCGTATTAGAATCCACCTCTATTTCCCAAATTAGCCTCCAGTTTTGCCAGTTTTGTGCCATTGTGCTTTACCATGGGCCAATCATCTATGCGCTCAACCGAGGGTCCTCGTTGCTTTGCTCTAGCCACAACTGTTATTGTTATGAGGATTCCTTCTGATAGCTTCAATCTTTTCTAGGACTTGAATCTTTTAGTATAATTTGAAACAATCATGAAAATTTAGAGAGTTTTTAGTATCTAATTTGGATCATGGCCTTCCCACTGAAAAATCTTGTGGACCACCAAAAGTTGGTTTTCTTTCAAGCATCAATCAAGTGAGGGTATTGCTTCCTTGCTTGCTCAATTTCTATCCATTTCGCACTGCTTGGCTTTGAACCTTTGAGTCCAATCCTGAGGTACTCAACATCCCCTCTGGGTGTAGTTCTTACCTTGCTGTCTAGAACTGTATCTTCCTGAAACTTATTAAGATATTTAGGTAACATATCATCAATAGAAGGCAATTGACTCTACTCTTCAGGATCTTCAATTAATGAAGGTTCAAATAGTCTGAAGCTGTCTGCATTAACAACTGAGTAGATGTGCATGTAAGCTGGTAGATCAAGGCGAAAATCATTCTCCCCAATTTTCTCAAGTATCTCGAAAGGTCCATACCTTATTGGCTTCAGCTTCCTACCTTCACCTTGCATTCTGTCTTTGCTAATATACAACCAGAATTGATCACCAACTTGGAAACTATGCTCCATCTGATGTTTGGCATGCCTTGCCTTGTACTTGGCTTGGCTCTTTTCCAACTATTCCTGTATTGCCTGGTGAATCTCTTGGATTTTTTCAATGAACTTGGTTGCCTTGTCCACATCACTATGTCCATCAACTGCTATGTCTTTACCAAAGACAAAATCCAAGGGAGACCTTGGTGTGAAACCAAAACAGGTCTCAAAAGGAGATCTCTATGTAGAAGAATGTTTAGCTCAGTTGTAAGCATGCTGCACATAACATAAATGTTCATCCCAAAGTTTGGGATGCTTGCTGCAATAGCCTCTGAGCAAATGGATCACTATCCTATTGACCACTTCTGTTTGACCATCTATTTGAAGAGGAAAAGCTGTGCTTTTCTTCAACCTGGTGTCCATCAATTCCCACAAACTTGACCAAAATTTCCCAACAAATCGGGTACCTCGATCAGATATTATGGAAGTGGGTAATCCAAAATGAACCCATACATGTTGAAAGAACAACTTTGTAGTTTATTCAGCTGTAATGTATTTGTTACAAGGTATTAAAATACACATTTTGCTGAACCTATCCACAACAACATATAAATAGTCATGACCTTTCCTAGATTTAGACAGTCCTCCAACAAAGTCCATGGAAATACTTTCCCAAGGATGAGAAGGAACTAGTAGTGGAGTGTACAAGCCTAGTTTTCTATTGTTGGGCTTGCTTTTAGCACACATGGTACACCCTCTTACATATCTAGAAACTGTCTCATTCATTTTTGGCCAATAACAAAATCTTTGCAGCTGTGCAACCGTTTTACTTACACCAAAGTGACTCGATATTAGAGAAGTGTGTGCTTCTTGAATTATCTTTACTCTTTTAGTTTGTGGAATGCATAGCTTCCCAAAGTGATACAAGAGTTGGTCCTTAATATAATAATCCAATTCTTCTACTCATTTGCCTTGACATAAAGTTGCATATACATATTTAAAATCTATATCTTGAGCATATTGTTCAATGTAGCTGTCATGCAATACTGAATTATGCTTAAGTATAGTAGATGCATTTATAATTGGTCTAGATAACATATATGAAACTTTATTGTGTGTGCCCTTTTTGTATCTGATGACTAAATGAAACTATTGTAGAAAACCCAACCATCTATAGTGTCTTGATTGCTGCAACTTAGTTTGGGAGTGTAGATATTGAAGTGGTTGATGATCAGTATGTATAACTGTCTCTTTGCCCATTAAGTAATGTTTCCACTTTTTCACACTCTGTACTAGTGCATACAATTATTTATCATATGTGGGATATTTAACTACTACAAAATTAAATGTCTTAGAATGATAACATATGGGTTTACCGTGCTGCATCAACACTGCTCCCATGGCATACTCATTGGCATCTATTTCAATCTCAAATGGTCTTTGAAGATCAGGTAGTGCTAGTACTGGTGTTGTACTAATATTTTCTTTCAAGGCGTCGAAGGCTTTCTGCTGTTTGGCTCCCCATTGAAACACCTTGTTCAATCCTGTTAAAGCATGTAAGGGAGCTGCAATTAAGGAAAAGTTAAAAATAAACTTTCTCCAATATTGTGCTGCTCCTAAGAAGCTTCTAACCTCTGTAGCAGATTTCGGTTTAGGCCAGTTTACAATGACTGCAACCTTAGAGGGATCTATCTTCAACTCACCACCCCCTACTATATGTCCCAAATAATTCAAAGATGTTTTGCCAAATTCACATTTTGAGAGTTTAACATAAAGTTTTTCTCTTTCCAAAACATCTAGTGTCTGCTTAACATGCTTTAAATGTTCTTCCCACGTTTTTCTAAATATAAAAATGTCATCTAGATATACAATAACAAAATCATCAAGAAAAGGTTTGAATACATCATTCATTACTCTCATGAAAGTAGCAGGAGCATTAGTTAAGCCAAAAGGCATAACCAGCCACTCATACAATCCCTGCTTTGTTTTGAAAGCAGTCTTCCATGCATCTTGCTCCGCAACCCTAACCTGATGATAGCCACTATGCAAGTCTAACTTGGAAAAATAAACAACTTCTTTCAACTGATCTAATAGATCATCTATGCGAGGAAGGGGATAACGATTTTTTATCGTTATCTAATTTAGTGCTCAGTAATCAATGAACATTCTCCACGAGCCATCTTTCTTTTTCACCAAAACAATTGGAGACCCACATGGTGATGTGCTAGGTATGATGAACCTTTTCTTGAGCAGCTCCTGTACCTTCTTCTTGATCTCTTCATTCTCTAAAGCAAACAACCTGTACATTCCGATGTTAGGCAATGTCGCACCTTGTTGCAAATTAATATCATGCACTATTTCCTCTTTGGGTGGCAAAACTTTAGGTTCTTGAAACAATACATCATATTATGAAACAATTTTTTCTAAATCAACTTGTTGTTTATCATCACAGCCCTCAAATACATTGGTTTTATCTGGTTTCTTTTCCTTTACAACCATCAGTAAAAATTGTTTGCATGAATTTACAATTCGTTTCATCTGCCCTGAGTTTATGAGAGTATAATTATTCTTGAGCTTATGAGCTCTTACAATATATTTGATTCCATCTTTAATGAGTAGATACTTGTTCTTAGCTCTATAGAAAATAGCTTTTCTATCATACAAGTAAGGACTTCCTAAAATAATTCCTCATATATCCAAAGGAACTATATCTAACTCAACCTCATCTACAAATGCTTACCCAAAAGAAAACTTAAGTTTACATTGTCTAGTCACTTGTAGGTTTGCTTTATCACATAGCCAACCTAATGGATATGGTTTCTTGTGAGGTGTGGTTAGTAATCCCAACTTCTTTAAAATTGCTTCAGAAATTGAATTTACTTCTGAGCCACTATCAAACAAAGTATCAATCTTTTGATGATTGGAAATATCTCGAATATGAAAAAGCTCACGTCTTTTTCTCTCATTTTCTTCATTATCAGTAGATTGTGCATAATTACTACTAGATGCTTTAGAATTTTTACCTTTTATACCCGTGGCTGCAATTGTTGCTTCATCACCTGATTTTGATCCCAAATCCTTTTGAATAGCTGCAATAATCTTCTTCTTCTTTCCCTCGAACTTCTTAGGTTTCAACTCTAGATGCAGAGTCTAGCAGTGTTCATCATCATGCTCATCCTTCTTACAATGAGTGCATGAAGACTTGCCTTTTTGTACAGTGTTTGTCTTCCTCTCTTTCCATTTCTATTTTATTTTCTCCTTATTTTTGCTTGTAGTGGGTTGGGATGATCCCCCAACTTCTGGGTTCCCATTCTTCCCTCTAGCTTCTAGATGCGTAGCCTGAACGAATACCTCATCTATGCTAGTGGGATTAAACATGAGTATAGTGTGCCTCATGTAGCTGTGTAGACCACCTATATACTTCAACAGAGTTCGCAAGTGAGTGTAAAGAAATTCCTAGAATCAAATCTCTTTTCCTAAATTCTTGGGTGTAAGCTTGTACTCTTTTCCCTTTTAGTTGTCGAAGAGTTTGCCAGCTCATCATGGCTTGCTACATGTAGGCTAGTGGATAGAATTGCTTTTTAATTGCAAAAACAAATTCACTCCTGACAGAAAGAATCTTACCATGTTTCTTCATGTCAGCTTGGGTCCTGCCTTCCCACCATACAAAGGCAGTGCCTCCAAGGCGTAGGCTGGCCAGCTAAATCTTACTCTTGTCTGAGTTGATGCTCTGCACTCTGCAATCAACATCAATCTGTCTAATCCAATTATCTATCTTCTCTACATTCAACTCTCCATCATATATTGGTAAATCAAATTTAACATCTAATTTAATCAAAGGTGTCTTCTTTTTATTTTCAGGGCTATTAGGAGGCGTGATAAATTTTTCTTCTTTCCCTTTGCCTTTGGAGTGGTCATGGAGGAGAGATTCTTCTACTCCTTTGTCTTGTTTGGAGCTTGATGAATCTTCATCTCTATGTTTCTTAAAGTCCCTATACATTTCCTCCACCATGGATCTCAAGGTCATAAAACTATCCATGAACTGGGAGTCTGATTCCAAGGGATTTTCTTTTGACATTTTCCTCTTAGAATAGACTCTTCTAATTTCTGGGTTAGTTTCAGCCAATTCTCCTTCTCCTAATTTAAGCTGTGATCTAGTTAGCATTCAAAAAAAAAATCCAGCACAAGCTTGTCTAACCTTAGTAATCTAGAGCTCTGATACCACTTGATCTGGAATTTATCCACGACAAAGAATGAAAGGTATTACAGACTCATGTGCATGGATGTGCCTATGTTACTTATGCAACGGATCGATAAGATTGCTAGAATACATAGACACTGAGGCAATCAGAGAAAACATAACAGTCAAACATGTAAATAAAACAAGTTTCATAAGGAGTTCACCCAACGCTCCTGGGCTACGTCTCCTGGTCCAACCTCTCAGTGGTGGCCTCTCTATTATGTTTTCAAGAAGATTTTTTACAACAGTGAGCTCGATTCAAGACTCACTAAATAGAATGAAGTCAATAGGAATGGAGTGCGCAAACTCTCCTTACTAAAATTCAACCTCAGAGGGTCACAGTAGTATGACAGGCCTATGCCGAGGAGTGTGCTTGAACCTCTCAAGCCTTCAATGGAGTACACAGACTCTTTGACTCTCTATGGCTCTGTCTAGCTCAATGTTGGCTTCAGGTCAGCTCGGCTTCTACTCTCTGTTCTCTGCTATTAGATTTTTGCGTCTCTTCACTGTCTGCCTCTGTCAGTTTATCGCTTTAAAGCCAGTCTATTCTTTTCCTGCTCGTTTCGGCTTCCCAGCCTTCTAGTTTCCTTTCCTCTATCCATTCGAATTCCTCTGCTTTGTGTCATCATCACTGGGTAATGCCTCGGAGGGAGGTGGCCACCTGTTTTTCTAACGAACTAGGTGTCATATTCCCTGAATCATATTCGAATGGCCGTTAAATCTATTTGCTTCAAGATTGCCTGCAAATCATGAATCATTTGCCAACTCATCATCCACGTCAGATGTCAAATCCCCTGTCATCTTGCTTTTTGAAATGTCAAATCCGGTCAGTCATCAGGACGTATCTCCGCCATTGATCTGGCCCCCCCAGATCCTACGGTCATCCTTCATATTGGGCGGACAAGTCGCACGGTGTTTACTCATTCGATGCGGGCGGTTTTCTCTCTCATCCGCCGAACGTGTGTCGCTCGATGTGTGACATCGGGCGGGACTCAGTCAAAACTACTTATCGCCTCGAAGCCTTCCAATATCCTGCTGGTTTGAGGAATCCTGTGCTATGGAACCAAAATAGTTAATTTTCCCAATTTTATAGCGATTTCGGGTCCGGGTGCTTCTTGGCTTTCCTTCACTGAGGAGGATGCCCTGCGATATTAGAATCCACCTTTATTTCCCAAATTAGCCTCTAATTTTTCCAGTTTTGTGACAATCGCGTATCAGAATCCACCTCTATTTCTCGAACTAACCTCCGATTTTTCCAGTTTTGTGCCATTGCACTTTACCATGGGCCAACAGTCTGCGCGCTTGACTGAGGGTTAGAGCCTTTGAAAGATGTATGAGTCGGCCACTGGCTCTTTTATGAGGATTATGGGCATATTTAAAGAAATACGGCCTACAACATGCCTCTGTCAGTCGAATCTGAAGGCATTTTAATGGAAGAATTGACTTAAGTCGGTTGATGTATAAATGAACTGCCTCAAAACCACCGAAAAGAGTCTATGACAGCAGGGATGTGGCTCCTTCTGAGGCCTCCATTGAAGAAGCAAGGGGACACCTCCACCTTTATCTCTCGATTATGCTTCTCTATGCATTTATTTTTGTATTTCTTCAAGAAAAGGATTTGATCCCATTGTAATATTTTTGGGGGAAGCGAAGCTTGTCATAGAGCCGAGACAACTAGTCTAGTATGATAGCTAGGGCTTGGGATGAGATAATTTTTATAAACTATAATGACATTACCCCTCTCTTCTTATAAAAAGGGGGAAGAAATATTATGTAAATCATGTTGGTTCTGGGTTGGTTCCGGATATTCTGACCTGCGAGGGCTAAATTTTTTGATGCTATTTCAGTTCAATATGTTGGATTCATGGGATTTCACTAATATCATTACTGAATGTATGGACTGGTTATTGGCTTCTCCCAGATAAATGATATTTTCTTGATTGATTCAAAATATGTTAATGTGCAGTAATTTTTCCATTTTGTAACCTCTTTCCAATTTTGTATTTCTTCCTTAAAACAATGTTAAGGCAATTGTTATGTTCCTAACTGATAAATGGATTTGTCCACATTACTAAATAAAAGAAAGTACATGTGCAAGACCACATAATTACTTATGTTATCTTTATGTATGTAGTACCTGTCATCCTCGGGATTTACTTGTGTCTGTTAGTAGCTTACAGTACCTGTGGTGGCTCATACTTACCTCAACTGTTGAATAGAGATTGATTCCCATTACTATGCAAGCCTAAAGCTTTACATCAGCTCCCCCTATTTCTATCATTCCACCTTCTTACTCTCTCATGTTTCTGCTAAAATACAGTCATTGAGGACTCATTTTATTATAGCCCTCTGCACCTGATTTCCTCATTCTCCTCCCCCTCTCCTTCACCACTTCAAATTTAGTTCAAGTTGTCTCATTTCCGTGTAGGCCACCAGAAGAAGAAACCATTTCTCTTTGATATTGCTCCATATATCCCCAGCATCTAGATTCATGAGTTGGCTTGAATCTCCCTCATTAAAGGCACATTGAACCAAACCCTCTTACCACCATCTTAATTTCATGACAATTGGAGTTCTGCAAACCCCTCTCATACCATCTTACAAGGACTGCTATATTTAAGATGTCCTAGGCACTAGTCTACAATCAACCCATAGGATGTCTCTAGGTATCTTTCTTTGACTCTTGTTGTACTTGTGCGACAAGTGCAATATTTAGTGCCAACCTCTTTCTAGCACCGTTTCCTGTGAATGGATTAGAATATTTTTCCCTGGGTACGACAAAGCATTTCATTTCCTCTATTAGGTAAGCATAGGAAGTGTGGGTTGAATATCACTCACCTTGGTGATTCCAATGTCAAATTATTGTAAACATCCTAGCAACTTCACTATCAATATCTCTATTTGATCATCATGGCTTTCAAGCAGCCCCATACTCACTCAGATGCTACATCAGCTGAAAAATCTCCCTACTTTTGAAGATGAAATCAATCATATATGGAGGTTTTCAAGATGGCCATTCCTACATTCCTGGCAAACACGGTTTCCCTACTAGATTTTTCTTCCATTTATCCTAACCATGTTCCTTTTTTTCATGATTGGGATACCTACTTGCCTAGATTCAGTGGGAACACGGAGAGAAGGCTTGACCAGCACATTAAAGAGTTTCACGAATGCATGGAGAACCAAGGTATTTTCTTTGAATATGTACAAATGAAGTTGTTCATGTATTATTTATAAGAAGGTGATAGAGTCTAGTACAAAACACTACATCATGGAAGCATATCTTCCTTGAAATATTTTCATACAACATTCTATCAATATTAGAAAAGATTTTATCTATGAAATGCTATGTTGAAGATAGCCTCAATTTGTTTAATGATGAAGACAGTCCCAAGGTTGATAAATCTACTGAAGAGGTTTGTGGAGCTCCTCCCCAAGTAAAAATCTACTCCCATCAGGAAGCATCACCCCATGAGAAAGAAAGAGAAGAAGGAAAAACCATTGAGCTGCATATAAACTCTTAGAGGTCTTATTCAATTGAGTCTGATGTTTCTCCTTCTTATGATGAATATGATTCTGATGGAGAGTCAAGTGACTCAGTTCTATCACACTCTCAGTTATGGGAAGCTGAAAAAGAAGAAGAGGCCCATCAGGAGGTCGACAAAGAGGCTCCATTCCGTGATGCATATCTCTCACATGGAGAGCAGGATCAAGGATCTCCTCCAATTTATGGTTTGTATGATTCAGAGGGGGAGGAAATGGTCATGGAGGTGCAGAAGGAGTTGTTTACCAGCAAGTGGGGAGAAAGAACCCAACAACAAGTGTTTGAAGAATAAATCAAGGATAAAAGACCATGTAGAGTCTCTTGCTTCCTACTACAACAAGATTCCTGCCAAGAATTCTCAACAGACCCTCTAATCTATGACTCTTATAGGTCATAAAGTGAAGAGTCTATTGCAAATTTCCAAGAAGATGGCCCCATTGAAAAGTGGGAAGTGGAAGATCAACAACCATTTTTTCTTGAAAAGGCTAAAGATGAGGAGCTAGATAATGTTTGTGGCCACCTTCACCAAGAGGATATTAGTCAGCAGACTGTATGTGAAGAAGAGGCTGCTGCAAACATTCATTATCTATTCCATGACCGTATGGCTGAGTATATGAACCTATTCTTTAGCTAGCAACAAAGGTTATTTTGGCAGCATGTATCACGTTCCATATCTACAGATTTTTCATGTTGCATGCATGTTTTAATCTTTCTTTTTCAACAATATGAAGGCATGTGGTCCATTACTCTAATGTCAGCTTGGCTCCATTGGAGGGTTGAGCTCACTTAGCTGAATTAAGAACTATGCATAAGTAGGATTGTACATAAATAAGCTCACCAGTTGCGCATTTACTTTTAGTTGTTAGAGTTTTTATTTTCTAAATGTAGATGGATAAAGAAAGGTTCCATGGAGATTTTGTTGATTATAAAGTACATCTATTACTAAATCCATGCCCAATGGTGAAGTATGTTGGTCTACAGGTTCTCAACACCTTTCCAGCAAGGCATTGTCCCCAGTAGGAGCCAATGTTGTCACTCACTATTTTTTCAGTCATCAATGGCTTTAGAAGCCAAATAGTAGTTATGTTTGATTCCCAATTTTGAGCCACAGGAGTTATCATAACTAGATGGGACCCTCTTCAGTGTGTAGCGATCAGAAAGAGATTTCTGGTGGTATATAGAAGTCCAAAAAGGGGTTCGTGGATAAGAAGTTAGGGCCTGTTGAAGAATGCCTTTTGAAGGCTCAGGAAACCCAAAAATGGCTAAGTGTCAAAGAAAAATCACAATCGGGACTTGGGACAATTCATCACAATCGCATATCAGTATCGGTGGGGACCAGGAGGCAAAGAACATCAGCGATTATAGAAACTACGATCTGTCGATCATTGAAATCATATATCAGCATCGGTAGGTCAAGTCACCACATTTATCGGTCGATCGACAGGATTTAAGTCTTGAAGACTACGGGGGGGGGCAATTATGATACATTGTAATATCGCAGGGGAGTTGAGAAATTCATTAACAAAGAAAAGCATGGAAAAACAAAGGCTCAACTAGCCTTTTTCTCTCTCCTCCAGGGGGCACGTGGCACTTCTAATTGGTCCTCAGAGCCGATGTGGCAGCTGATGTCAGCGATGACGTGGCATGTACGGATGATGATGTGGAATTTTTAGGGGTACTATAGGGTTGTTTATAAGTACCACATGGCACCACTCACAGGGTGACACGTGGCAGTGATGACATCAAAAATGACATCAGTAGGTTATCGACGATTGATGACGTTGAGTCAAGGGTTTATCGGTGATTGTGATACAATGAGGAAGGATCTCGGATGTGATATATTATAAACGATGACCTATAAAATTTTTGGGTCTGGGAAGTCAGTCGATAAGGGACTTATTGCCATATAAATAAAAAGGCCAACTGCACATTTATTGAAGGCCTTAAGCACTTTAAGGAAAATACCTTGGTCTCCTCCTATGTTCGTATGGGGAAATTCATAAAACAAGCTAAAACAAAGAGATCCCAAGACTCAATTGAAAGTTCTTGCCAATTGACCAATTTGAATGATTTAATAGCCGACATGTTCACTTGTTAAAATGGTTAAAAGCCCGGGATATGCTGATAACACTAAGCAGAGCCTTTGAAAGATGGATGAGTTGGCTACTAGGTATTTTACGAGGGTTATGGGCGCATTTAAGGAAATATGTTCTACAACATGCCTCTATTAGTTGGTGCCAAAGGAATCTTAATGGTAGAATTTATTTAAGTTGGTTGATGTATAAATCAACCGCCTAAAAATAGTTGAAAAGAGTCTATGAAAGCAGGGACGTGACTCCTTTCGAGATCTCCACTGAAGCATCAAAGCGATACCTCCTCTCTCTCTCTCAATTCTCCTTCTTTGTGAATTTTTTTTTGTATTTATTCAAGAAAAGGATTTGATCCCATTGTAATTTTTTGGGGGCAGCAAAGCCTGTCAAAGAGCCGAGACAGCTAGTCTAGTATGAGAGCTAGGGCTTGGGCTCATATATTTTATTGTAAACTATAATGATAGTACCCATATCTTCTTATAAAAAGGGGAATAAATATTATGTAAATGGTGCTAGTTATGGGCTAGTTCTGCATATTCTAACTAGTGAGGGTTGAATTCTATGATGCCATTTTAGTTCAATTTGATGTATTCATGGGATTTCACTGATATCATTGCCGAATGTATGGAATGGTTATTGGCTTCTCTGAGATAAATGATATTTTCCTAATTGATTGCAAACATGTTAATGTGTAGTAAGTTTTCCCTTTTGTAACATCTTTCCAATTTTGTATTTCTTCCTTAAAACAATGTTAAGGCAGTTGTTATGTTTTCGGCTTATAAATGGATTTGTCTTCACTACTAAATAGAAGAGAGTACCTGTATGAGACCACATAATTACTTATGTTATCTTTATTCATGTAATACCTATCATCCTTCAAATTTACTTGTGTCTGTGAGTAGCTTACAGTATCTGTGGTGGCTCAGATTTACCTCAACTTTTGAACAGAGATTGATACTCGTTACTATGCAAGCCTAAAGGTTTACATCAGCTCCCCCTATTACTATCATTCCACCTTCTTACTCTCTCATGTTTCTACTAAAATACAGTGGTTGAGGACTCTGTTTATTACAACCCTTTGCACCTGATTTCCTCCTTCTCCTCCCCCTCTCCTTCAACACTTCAACTTTAGTTCGAGTTGTCTCATTTCCATGTGTAGGCCAGTAGAAGAAGAAACCATTTCTCTTTGACATTACTCTATATACCCCCAACATCTGGATTCATGAGTTGGCTTGAATCTCCCTCATTAAAGGAATAATGAACCAAATCCTCTTACAACCATCTTCATTTTGTGATAGTTGGAGTGTTGCAAATCCATCTCATACCATCTTACAAGCACTCCTATATTCAAGATGTCCTAGGCACTGGTCTACAATCAACCCATAGGCTACCTCTAGGGAGATTTCTTGGCCTCTTATTGTACTTGTGATGGAGGTGCAATATTTAGCACCAACAAGGTCTACTACAGAATTCAAAACCTTGAAGATGATGAAATAAAGATTCAGTTAGCTTCCTTGAGTCTGGATGGTGCAGCACTAGAATGGTGGGAATCAAAGACACAAGAAGAGATGAAAAACATGGTAAGATCTCAATTTATTGGTCTGATTTCATTGCTTGAATTAAAAGACAGTTTTACCCTCTAGCATATATGCATAAAGGAATCATGAATTGGAAAACATTTAGACAACTTAAAGGTCAAAATGTGCAAGATTACACCCAAGAATTTAGAAAAGTCTCTCTAATGTTAGGTGTATATTTGCAATAGCAAGACTTGTTGCTGAAGTACATATGGGTTTTACACAGTTACCTTAGGCATAATATCCTTATGTTTAATCCCAATAATCTAGATGAGGTGTGTGTGCAAGCCACTAATCTCTAGGCAAGAGTAAAAAATACTCCAGAAGAGGGTAATAAAAATCCATTTAAGGGTAAAGGAAAAGAAAAGGGTTTCAAAGGGAAAGGAAAACAAAATACATCCATTAAGAAGGAAGGAGAGAAATTAACATGCAAGCATTGTTCCAAAGAGGGTCATGATGAAGCTCATTGTTGGAAGCTTCATCTCAAGATGAAACCAAAGAAATTCAACAAGGGAAAACAGAAGACAGCTGCAACCACTCAACAAGATTTGGGGTCCGATTCGAGTGATGAAACTTAAACTACATCCATGGTTATGAAATGAAAAGAATCCATTGCTAGCACTAGTACTTCAAATTTACATAATGAAACTCCAAATGAAAAGAAGAGGATATAACCTTTTCACATAATGGTAATATCGAAACATAGGAAAATTGATATTTTATTTTATAGTGGCTCTCAAGACAATCTCATCTCTAAAAACATTATCAAAAGTTTAAACTTGGAAAACATTCCACATCATAAACCATATCCATTAGGATGGGTGTGTGACAATTCACAATTTCAAGTAACTAGAGTGTGTAAACTAAAATTCATCATTACTGTAAATTTAATAGATGAGATGCAGCTTGATTTTGTGCCATTAGACGTATGTGGTATAGTTTTGGGCAGCCCGTATCTCCATGACAGAAAAGATATCTTCCATAGACATGAAAACAAATAACACTTATTCAAATATGGAGTAGAATAAATTGTCAGATCCCATAACAAGAAACTAAATCTTTCACTTGTTAATGTGGGGCAAATGAAAAGACTAGTGAATTATAGCAAATTGTTTTTTCTTCTATTGATCAAACCCAAAAATGATATTGATAATAAATATTTTCAATGTTGTGACTCAAGATTGAAATCTAAATTGGTTGATGTTGTTAACCAATATGATGAGACGTTTTAGGAACCAAAAGGATTTCCCCCTGAGAGAGGATTCCAACATTAGATACAGTTGCAACAAGATAGTCCTCTTCCTAACATTGGTATGTAGAGGATGTCAGTGATGGAAAGTGTAGAAATTAAAAAGAAAATTCAAGAGTTGTTGGATAAAGGGATCATCAGGCCAAGCTCTTCACCATGTGGGTCACCTATTGTTTTGGTGCCAAAGAAGGATGGAACATTGTGCATGTGTGTGGAATTCCATGCATTGAACAAGATTACGGTAAAGAACTATTACCCCGTGCCTAGAAAAGATTATTGACCCAATTAATTGAAAGATGCAAAGTATTTTACTAAGTAGGACTTAAGGAGTGGCTACCATCAAATTAGAATTTTTGAAGGAGACATTTGGAAGACAATATTCAAAACAAGACAAGGTTTGTTTGAATGTATAGTTATGCCTTTAGGTTTATGTAATGCTCCTACTACCTTCATGTGTGTGATGAATGATGTGTTGAGTCCATTTCTTCATGAGTTTTTTATAGTATACTTAGATGACATATTAATTTTAATTAAATCACGTGATGAACATGTCATGGATGTGAGAAAAGTACTTGATGTCTTAAAGAAAGAAAAATTGTATTTAAAGATGTCAAAGTATGAGTTTGGAAAAACTTCTTTAGTTTACTTGGGTCATATTGTCGGAGGAGGTGAGTTGAAAATAGATCCCTCCAAGTTTGATGTGATTTTTAATTGGCCAAGGCCCAAGACAATTACTGAGGTAAGAAGTTTTTTGGCAGTAGCCAAATATTGGAGGAAATTCATTACTAACTTTTCTTCTATAGAAGGTCCTTTGCATGCATTGACTAGTGTGAAAAAGGTTTTTCAATGGGGAGGCAAACAACAAAAGGCCTTTGATGCATTGTGTTAGCGTCGGTCTTGTCAGTCCTCCGGAAGAGATCAAACATGCTCTTACAAAGTGATTTTAAAGTGTCAAGGTCAAATTTTATCATTTCAATGAGTCTTCAAGTAAAATTTGGTCACTAGGCATTAGGTCTAGGGTTTACTTTCACTCCTTCCAAAGTCGTCCAAATGTCGGTCTATGTCACTATTCAGCTGAGTCTACCATCATTCAGAGGGTTTTCGTCATCATGTCAGGTTCCAATGGGTCATTTTACACCTTGTTCATGCTTCAGTTGCGCCTAGATACGGTCATTTCCCTCTCCTACGGTTTTGAAGGCAATTTCTCTTGGACGGTCAAATCATCAGCAAAACTTGTATCCTAATGTTCATACACCTTCCCATATCCTTAAAGTACCTTATAAAACACTTCCCATCACTGAGATCCCCCAAATTCCTCATTTTCGCACAAACCCTAGTTTCTTGCTACAACCTGGCAATTTTCTAGGTTGGGCCTGTGTTTTGCCTTTTTGGACCCCTTCCCCTCACTCAATTTCTGAGATTTCACTTTCCCCTACTTCCTAACATCCCTCCCTACTTCCCAAAATTTCCTCAAGAATTTAGAAGCCCCCTATCCCCTTCATTTCACTTCATTTCGACAAATCTCTTGTTCCACACATCGGGGTAGGTTTCACTCAAATGATGTTTCTGAGCAAGGAAAGATGAATTTGGAAAAACTGAGAGATTTTTTGTCCAAAACCGACCAAGGAAGAAAAACCTCCTTCACTTTTTACACAGGTGTCATGGTTTTGAAGAAATGTCAAAAATACAATTGCCTCGGGAGAATTGATGCACCTCCGGAGTGACCTTGGGAAAATAAAGATTTATCCTATCTCAGTTGGCCAAATGACTTTTTTGATGAGTCAAATGATAACTAGACACAAATATCTTTCCAATGCGCTATCATGAACTCAATTTGGAGTTGAGGAAGGCATTCAAAAGTTGACTGTAATAGCACTCTGCCTTGAGGCAGCCTCACTGGGCACATTTTGACCAGTCTTGGGAGATTTGACCTTTGACAAGGCAAAATGAACTCCACATTGAGCAATTATGGTTGGGTTGGAAAGTAGACTCAAAGACCTTTCCAACGAGCTATCCTAAACCCAATTTGGACACCGGGAAGGCCTCCATAAGTCACATGGAAAAGGGCACGGTGCACAGAGGGAGTGCGGCGCACTGGGAGAAATTTTCCAGTGTAAATTTACACTGGCACGGTGCACATAGAGAGCGTGGTGAACAGGGCTAAAAGGCCTGAAATTGTGCCAAATTACCTCAAGTTTCCTATGAAGCCAATCAAATTGCAAGGTAGTCACTATAACATCACTTGTTCCTCAAATTTCATAAATGATATGGTGGTTTTATGCCTATGATTGAATGCAACAAATTCATAAAGACAACCACAAGAAGACATCAAAGAAACCATTTTGCTAGGGTTGTGCAATTGTGTTCTTGCTGCCAAGGTTTATTTTCCCTACCCTATCACTCTTCCTTATCCCCCTATGAAATTTTTACTATTATCACTACCCTAAACACTACCAAACCCTACTCCCTTTCCCCTCCTCCTATTCGTCAATACAAACCCCAAAACCCTACCTAGTTAAAACCCCAAACCCTAACCTATGAAAATACCTAAAACCCCTACATATCCCTAAACACAAATTCTCCCTATAACCCCTATTCCCATTTCATTACTCCCCTCCTAATACTTCCTTGTTTCATTGTTCCCCTTGGTGGTAGATATCACAAAACAACCTCCAGCTTCACCATCATCAAAGAGGCAGCCTTAATACAGTATATAAACAACAGTCATGGCATCTGAAGGTTCATCAGAGTATGAGGTGGAAACTCACAGTGATATAGCTTCAGGAGAATAGGCTCCCAGGAGACATCACAAGAGTGGCAAACATGTTAGGGATGAGCCAAACACCCTCACAGAATTGCAGGGCATTGCTTGGGAGGACTTCATCTCCCGTGACTTTTCAGCACTCCACAGGTATTATTAGAGGCAGAGAATGAGATAGGTGGTCCTTCACATCAGTATGAGTGCCACGAGACTACTAGTGTGCCAGAATTCATCACCTATCGGAGAGGCAGTAGGCATTTGTTTGCAGCAGCAAAGCGAGTGTTATCTCGACCCGGGGTGGAAGGGGCCTCGCTTCCTACATCAACTTCATAGGATCAGGGAAGAGGTAAGGAGCCAGTGCATGATGAGGGGCCTTCAGGAGAGCCATCATGTGAACGAGAGACCGAGTTGATTCTCCTTCACAATGATGAGACCGATACAGAGCCAACAAATGCCGAGCTTAGAGAGGTCATCCAAGAACATCAGTAAGAGATTGAGGCCATATCCCTTGATTTGGAGAGGGCCAAATGGAACATGAAGTACCTGGAGCAAAGAAGCAAGCAGCTAGAGGATCAAAAGGTGATCATGGAGCTGCAAAACATTCGTGAGCATCACCAAGCTCCTCAAAGAAGAAGGGTTGAGCTCACATCTTTGGAGCAAGAAATCAATGAGGATAGGGAGGCCAACCTTGAGTGGGTCAACATGCATTTGGATAGGCTACTAGACAAGGCTGACAAGGACCTTGCTTTACTGAGACACATGGCTTTTCGTTACAGGGCACGAAACATGAGCGCCAAGGCCCAAATAAAGAGTTTAAAAGCAAAATTGAGGAAAGCAACAAGGAAGGCAGAGGAGGCAAAAGAGCAAGATTGGCTTTGGATCTTGGCTGAGGCTTCCTTGGCTCATCATAGCACCCCATAGAAAACTTCTAGCCCAAATTTCATGAAATTTGGGGAATTTTTGGTCACATGGTGATTTTTTGGGCAAAAAACAGGGTTTTTCTCCCGCTAAAATTCTAGAGCTCCAAATGAGAAATGGTTTGCATTTTTGGATTCAGCATGGAAAATCACAACAACTGGTGTCCAAACAAGAAATTTGGGCAAGATATGAGTCTCTTAGAGGTCAAAAACACCCAAAAAATGGCCTCTCTGCCCCTTTTTTGACACACAGGAAGCAGTCTCGGGAGAATGAAGATTTGGAGGGAAAATGAGTACCAAATTCAAAAATTCTAGTTGGGTTAGAAAGTAGACAGGGCAGGCTTTCCAACAAGCCCACTTGGGCACATTTTGGACACTTGAAAGTGCCCCAAAACAGGCCCCAAAGTAGCACGATGCATAGAGAAAATGGCGCGGCGCACAGAGGAGAAATTGCCAATTTTTCTCCCGTTTCGCGAAATTTCGGTTCGCGACTTCTCCAAGTGGTTCCGCTCATCTACACTTTGGTTTTTTGGCACCTAAGGTGGAATTTAAAGTATTTTTTCTCTAGATTGTCTTCTATCCAAGTGGCGAAGGAAGGCGATGGGTCACCCCAGGCCAAATGTCATGTTTGTAACGTTGCACCTGTAGCTGATGGTTGCCTCTTCATCTCCATTTTGTAATGATTCGAGTAACTCCCCAAACCTTGGGCATTCTATCTCTTCCTAAAACATTCTATATATTGTATGCAAGCTATTTGCAAAGGGTTGGTTGGCTTGTAACTTCTGGGAGACTGTGGGAAAGAAACTCTGTTTCTTCACTGTGTATTTTTGACAGAGAATTAATGAAAGGCAGCGGCTCTGTTTCATGAGATTCTTGTGGTTGTGAGTGTAGCAAATGTGTTTCTTATGTTTTCATATGTATTTGTTATGTTTCATAATTCAATTCATGTTCATTTCCAGTGAAATTTTCTGAGTGATATTAGGTAGAATTCAATTTTATTGCTCTACCTGTGGGAAAATTTCATGTTCAGTGTTCTTCTTCTGTTGAAAAGGATTCATGTAACTATGCCCTTTTCACTTTCTTCAGCAATATTTTCATTCCGCATTACCTCAAACTAAAATTGCTACACTTTCCGCCTACCTTGCCTCACGGAATAATCTGTGCCTTTGTATTAAATTCTCTGTTCTTTGCTGACCATTGGTCCCATACCATCCCAGAAGCTCGGTCATTCATAAAAATTGTTTCTTGTATCCATATTCACTTACTAGCCTAAGATCGATATTTCACTGTAAGTCATCTCAGACTGTTTTTTTCTTATCTATTCACTGAGTGTGACTCAGAGAGAGCCCTCTCCTGTTCTAGTAGGGCTAGCTACCAGACTAAGCGTGGTTTGTGGTTACCCTAATTTTTGCCTTCCTTCAGCCTAGGGTAGATTTAGGTGCTAACATAGTGGCGACTCCACTGGGGAAGAAGTTTACTTGTAGATTGTCTTGCCCCAGTTCATATCTCAAGTTCCAATCTGATTGTTGATGTGGACAACGATCAGACACTGGAAAGGCTGAAAGCATTCACCTGGCGACTCCATTCACTGAAGAATCCAGCAATCGGTGCTTCATGGTGAATCCACTACAGAGAGATCAATAGCCATGACATTTTCAAGATGGATCGGATTGCAAGAAGATACACCCCCATGAGCCGAGATCACATCCCAGGTTTTCCAAATAAAATGCCCAAGGTAGATTGGTCAAAGAATTTTCCTGTGTTCAGAAATGTGGAAGGTAATGACGTTGCTCTTCATCTGGTGAAATTTCACATCCATGTGCATAGATTAAAGATCAATTTTCTTGAAGACTGTTTGATGAAAATGTTTATGGCTACCCTAGAAGCTGAAGTCCGATCTTGGTATGAAAGTTTGTTGCCTGCTTGTATTCACTATCTAAAGGATTTTCATGCCCTGTTCATTAAAAGATATCAAGAATCTTATCCATCATTAAAACTAGTTCATGACTGTTGCAAACATGCTTCTACTTTCATTGAAAGCCTTGAAAAATACTATGAGGATGACAATTTTATGGATGATGAGATCATGGAAGCCTTGTATGAGAATCCATTTCAGCAACATGAAGAGAAACTAGAGGAGTCCCATCAAGATGCTCAGGAAACGTTGCAGCAGAATCAAGATCTTTGTACAGTGGAAGATGAAGGAATTTTGCATCTTGACGGTCAACAAGAATTACATGAAATGGATCAGAAATATAAGGAAAATTTGTATACTTCTTCACTCAAAATTAATGAAGACAATCACTGTTTGAGCAAGAGGAAACAAAATGTATTATCTCCTCTGTCTGAAGACGAGATAGATCAACTCTTGAACAGTCATGTCCCAACTCAAGTTAATACAGATCTGCACTGTGCACATGGTCAAGAAGGTGATGGTAGATCTTCTTCCTCTTTCGAAAATGATGACAGTCCTGTAAGCAGCTTTATAGATCAGCAAGTTGAAGACGTCCATATGGCTGAAAGTGATGAAAGAAAAAGTGTCGTTGCAGATCTGTCCATAGAAGAAGATAGCATGCAAGGAAGTCCAGTTCTAATTCCAGAATGTGATAATGTCAAGTCACCCATTTCAAATTCAGATTCAGATGGTGATGACCAAGAAAAACTTGTACTAAGTCCCATGAAAGAGAACTATGATGTTAAAATCATCTAGGATGAAGAAGGTAGGGTTATGGATCCAAATGTTCTCATGTCATCAGAACACAGTCTTCATGAAGAAATAATCCAGTCAGCTTAGATCTTTGCTCAAGAACATGATAATCTGGCTGTCATATCATATGAAGATGACCTACAGTATATTCAGACCACAGAAGATCAAACCATTCAGGATTCCCTTTTAGATTCCTCCTCATATGTCTCATGTTTTGAAATGCTCTTTGAAAAGGAGATTTGTTCATCCACTTGTTTAGAATTTTTTGAAGACCCAGAACATACTTTTATTTATGAAAAAGGACCAGAATCAAGAGAAAAAGATACCTTGTTTTTCCAGCAGGAGGAAAATCTTCATGTTTTTCATGATCCAATGGAAAATCTATTGCAGTCAATAGTGAAGGTGATTATTGCAGTATTCAATGATGAAGGAGATCATGGTCGACTGTGTTTTTGGAGGTCCAGTTACTAGTATCTGTTGTTGACCAGAAGATCTGATCCGGAGAATCAATCAAGGAGGAATCTACTTGATTGGTTACATTGGAAGACACATTACACATGATTGTACATATTGCATTAGTACGTAGGTGGCTGTCATCATGATTTGAAACCCTCGAATCTTGATGGATTGCTACCATTGAATAAGTTTTGTCAGTTCTTGTTTTAGTTAAGTCAGTCATGAGTCATTTCCTTTTGCATTGAGTTGGTTTTTTCAGTTATGTTGGTTTCATAATTAAGTCGGTTTAAGTCAAGTTTCAGTCAATAAATGAGTCGAAGTCTTGTGTTGGTTTGTCGAAATAATGACTCCATAGCCCAATGGATGAAGGCACTGTCTACTCTCCCAAAGATCTGTCGTTCTTGGCACCTCAAAGGAGCTACCATCCCCCATTGGAGCCAATGTTAGATTTGGTCTTCTCAGTCCTCCGGCAGAGATCAAACATGCTCTTACAAAGTGATTTTAAAGTGTCAAGGTCAAATTTTATCATTTCAGTGAGTCTTCAAGTAAAATTTGGTCACTAGGCATTAGGTCTAGGGTTTACTTTCACTCTTTCCAAAGTCGTCCAAATGTCGGTCTATGTCACTATTCAGCTGAGTCTACCATCATTCAGAGGGTTGTCGTCATCATGTCAGGTTACAATGGGTCATTTTACACCTTGTTCATGCTTCAGTTGTGCCTAGCTATGGTCATTTCCCTCTCCTAGGGTTTTGAAGGCAATTTCTCTTGGATGGTCAAATCATTGGCAAAACTTGTATCCTGATGTTCATGCACCTTCCCATATCCTTAAATTACCTCATCAAACACTTCCCATCACTGAGATCCCCCAAATTCCTCATTTTTGCACAAACCCTAGTTTCTTGCTACAACTTGGCAATTTTCTAGGTTGGGCCTGTGTTTTGCCTTTTTGGACCCCTTCCCTTCACTCAATTTCTGAGATTCCACTTTCCCCTACTTCCTAACATCCCTCCCTACTTCCAAAAATTTCCTCAAGAATTTAGAAGCTCCCTATCCCCTTCATTTCGCTTCATTTCGACAATCTCTTGTTCCACACATCGGGGTAGGTTTCACTCAAATGATGTTTCTGAGCAAGGAAAGATAAATTTGGAAAAAATGAGAGAGGTTTTTATCCACAACAGACCAAGGAAGAGAAAAAATTTTCACTTTTTACATAGCTATCATGGTTTTGAAGAAATGTAAAAAATACAATTGCCTCGGGAGAATTGATGCACCTCTGAAGTGACCTTGGGAAAATCCAGCTTTCTCCTAGCTCAGTTGGCCAAATTACTTGCATGATGCGTCAAATGATAACTAGACACAAAGAGCTTTCCAATGCGCTATCATGAGCTCAATTTGGAGTTGAGTAAGGCATTCAAAAGTTGACTGTAACAGCACTCTACCTTGAGGCAGCCTCACTAGGAACATTTTGACCACTCTTGGGAGATTTGACTTTTGACAAGGCAAGTGAACTCCAAATTGAAAAATTCCGATTGGGTTGGAAAGAAGACTCAAGGACCTTTCTAACGAGCTATCCTATACCCAATTTGGACACCAGAAAGGCCTCCAAAGGTGACCTGGAAAAGGGCACGGCGCACAGAGGGAGCACGGCACACTGGGAGAAATTTTCTTGTGTAAATTTACACTAGCACAGCGCACATAGAGAGCACGGCGCATAGGGCTAAAAGGCTTGAAATTGTGCCAAATTGCCTCAAGTTTCCTGTGAAGCCCATCAAATTGCAAGGTAGGCACTATAACATCACTTGTTCCTCAAATTTCATAAATGATATGGTGGTTTTATGCCTATGATTGAATGCAACAAATTCATAAAGACAACCACAAGAAGACATCAAAGAAACCATTTTGCTAGGGTTGTGCAATTGTGTTCTTGCTGCCAAGGTTTATTTTCCCTGCCCTATCACTCTTCCTTATCCCCCTATGACATTTTTACTATTATCACTACCCTAAACACTACCAAACCCTACTCCCTTTCCCCTCCTCCTATTGGTCAATACAAACCCCAAAACCCTACCTAGTTAAAACCCCAAACCCTAACCTATCAAAATACCTAAAACCCCTACATATCCCTAAACAAAAATTCTCCCTATAACCCCAATTCCCATTTCATTACTCCCCTCCTAATACTCCGTTGATTCATTGTTCCCCTTGGTGGCAAATATCACAAAACCTCCAACTTCACCATCATCAAAGAGGCAGCCTTAATACAGTATATAAACAACAGTCATGGCATCTGAGGGTTCATCAGAGTATGAGGTGGAAACTCACAGTGATACAACTTTAGGAGAACAGGCTCCCAGGAGACATCACAAGAGTGGCAAACATGTTAGGGATGAGCCAAACACCCTCACAGAATTGCAGGGCATTGCTTGGGAGGACTTTGTCTCCCGTGACTTCTTCAGCACTCCACAAGTATTATCAGAGGCAGAGCATGAGATAGGTGGTCCTTCACATCAGTATGAGCGCCACAGACCGCTAGTGTGCCAGAATTCATCACCTATCAGAGAGGCAGTAGGCATTTATTTGCAGCAGCAAAGTGAGTGTTATCTCCACTCGGGGTGGAAGAGGCCTCGCTTCCTACATCAGCTTCACAGGAGCAGGGCAGAGGTAAGGAGCCAGTGCATGATGAGGGGCCTTCAGGAGAGCCATTAGGTGAATGAGAGACCGAGTTCATTCTCCTTCACGATGATGAGACCGATACAGAGCCAACAAATGCAGAGCTTAGAGAGGTCATCCAGGAACAGCAGTCAGAGATTGAGGCCTTATCCCTTGATTTGGAGAGGGCCAAATGGAACATGAAGTACCTGGAGCAGAGAAACAAGTAGCTTGAGGATCAACAGGCGATCATGGAGCTGCAAAACATTCGTGAGCATTGCCAAGCTGCTCAAAGAAGAAGGGTTGAGCTCACATCTTTGGAGCAAGAAATCAATGAGGATCGGGAGGCCAACCTTGAGAGGGTCAACATGCATTTGGAGAGGCTGCTAGACAAGGCTGACAAGGACCTTGCTCTATTGAGACACATGGCTTTTCATTACAAGGCACGAAACATGAGCATCAAGGCCCGAATAAAGAGTTTAAAAGTAAAATTGAGGAAAGCAACAAGGAAGGCAAAGGAGGAAAAAGAGCAAGATCAGCTTCGGATCTTGGCTGAGGCTTCCTTGGCTCATCATAGCACCCCATAGAGAACCTTCAGCCCAAATTTCATGAAATTTGGGGAATTTTTGGTCACATGGTGATTTTTTGGGCAAAAAACAGGGTTTTTATCGCTAAAATTCTAGAGCTCCAAATGAGAAATGGTTTGCATTTTTTGATTTAGCATGGAAAATCACGACTACTGGTGTCTGGACAAGAAATTTGGGCAAGATCTGAGTCTCTTAGAGGTCAAAAACACCCAAAAAATGGCCTCTTTGCCCCTTTTTTGACACACAGGAAGTAGTCTTGGGCGAATGAAGATTTGGAGGGGAAAATGAGCACCAAATTCAAAAATTCCAGTTGGGTTAGAAAGCAGACAGGACAGGCCTTCCAACAAGCCCACTTGGGCACATTTTGGACACCCGTAAGTGCCCAAAAACAAGCCCCAAAGTAGCGTGATGCACAGAGAAAATGGCGTGGTGCACAGAGGAAAAATTGCCAATTTTGCTCCCGTTTCGCGAAATTTCGGTTTGCGACTTCTCAAAGTGGGCCCGCTCATCTACACTTCGGTTTTTTGGCACCTAAGGTGGAATTTAAAGTATTTTTTCTTCAGATTGGCTTCTATCCAAGTGGCGAAGGAAGGTGATGGGTCACCCCAGGCCAAATGTCATGTTTGTAACGCTGCACCTGTAGCTGATGGTTGGCTCTTCATCTCCATTTTGCAATGATTCAAGTAACTCCCCAACCCTTGGGCATTCTATCTCTTCCTAACACATTCTATATATTGTATGCAAGCTATTTGCAAAGGGTTGGTTGGCTTGTAACTTCTGGGAGACTGTGGGAAAGAAACTCTGTTTCTTCACTGTGTATTTTTGACAGAGAATTAATGAAAGGCAGCGGCTCTGTTTCATGAGATTCTTGTGGTTGTGAGTGTAGCAAATGTGTCTCTTATGTTTTCATATGTATTTGTTATGTTTCATAATTCAATTCATGTTCATTTCCAGTGAAATTTTCTGAGTGAGATTAGGTAGAATTCAATTTTATTGCTCTGCCTGTGGGAAAATTTCATGTTCAGTGTTCTTCTTCTGTTGAAAAGGATTCATGTAACTATGCCCTTTTCACTTTCTTCAGCAATCTTTTCATTCCGCGTTACCTCAAACTAAAATTGCTACACTTTCCACCTGCCTTGCCTCATGGAATAATCTGTGCCTTGTATTAAATTCTCTGTTCTTTGCTGACCGTTGGTCCCATACCATCCCAGAAGCTCGGTCATTCATAAAAATTGTTGTATCCATATTCACTTACTAGCCTAAGATCGATATTTCACTATAAGTCATCTCAGACCATTTTTTGCTTATCTATTCATTGAGCGTGACTCGAAGAGAGCCCTCTCCTGTTCTAGTAGGGCTAGCTACCAGACTGAGCGTGGTTTGTGGTTACCCTAATTTTTGCCTTCCTTCAGCCTAGGGAAGATTTAGGTGCTAACACATTGAAGGAAAAGATCATTTCATCTCTAGTACTTGCACTTCCAGACTTGAGATAGTCATTTGAGATCCAAAGTGATGCTAGTGACTATGCCATGGTTGTAGTCCTCATGAAACATGGTAAGCCTATCTGTTTTCATTCAAAAGCTTTCAATGGTGCAGTGATTAATTATCCTACATATGACAAGGAATTGTACACATTGTTGCAAAGTGTGAAAATGTGGAAACAATACTTGATGTGTAAGGCAACAATAATCCACATTGATCATCAGCATTGAAATACTTGCAATCTCAATCTAAGTTACAACAATAAAGGCACCTCCTATGGATGGGTTTTCTTCAACAATTCCACTTGGTAATAAGGTATAGGAAAGCTATCTACAATAAATTTTTGGATATGCTTTCTAGGCCTACTATTAGTGTAGCTAATTTACTCAAGCATAATTTTCTTTTGCATGAAATTATATTGAGTAGTATGCATTAGACGATTGATTTCAATATGTTTATGCAAGCTTGAGTCAAGGTAACCAAGTAGAGGAATTGGATTATCATTTGCATGATAACTTGTTATACCATCTTGGTAGGCTTTTTATTCCATAGGGGGAAAGAGTCAACATCATAAGATAGGCACATACTTATCTTATTGTTGGTCATTTCGGTGTAAGTAAGATGGTGGAAAATCTACAGAGGTATTGTTTTTGGCCTCGTATGCTTGAAATTGTGTCAAATTTTATTAAAGGATGTTCATTATGTGCAGTCAATAAGCCTAACAATAGGAAGTTCGGATTGTAAAAACCACTTATGGTACCTTCAAGACCGTGGGAGAGTGTTTCTATGGATTTTGTAGGTGGTATTCCATTTTCAAAAAGAG
This sequence comes from Pinus tabuliformis, assembly GCA_031772625.1. Lineage (NCBI taxonomy): Eukaryota > Viridiplantae > Streptophyta > Pinopsida > Pinales > Pinaceae > Pinus > Pinus tabuliformis. The sequence goes on along the minus strand of CM062818.1, from coordinate 1,419,782,499 downwards.
GTCATGATTATTTGTATGTAGTTGTGGATAGGTTCATAAAAATGTGTATTTGGATGCCATGTAAACAGAAAATTACAACTGAACAAACTGCTTAGTTGTTTTTTTAGAATGTATGGGTGCATTTTGGAGGCGCACATCCATTGTTAGTGATTGGGATTCTCGCTTTGTTGGGAATTTTTTGTCAATCTTGTGGGGATTCATAGACACCAAATTGAAAAAAGAGTACAACATTTCATCCACAAACAGATGGTAAAACATAGGTGGTCAACAAGATACTGAAACATCATCTTCGTGGGTATTGCAGCAAGCATCCTAAGTTTTGGGATGAACATTTTTACTACATTCAGCGTGCTTACAACTGGGCCAAGAACTCTTCAACTCAAACATCGCCATTTGAGGCATTTTTGGGATACTTTCCTAAGTCTCCTTTGGATTTAATTTTCGGAAAGGATGTTGCTATTGATGGTCAGTGACTTAGACAAAGCAAGAAGGTTCATTGAAAAAATCCAATTGGTACACCAAATATTTCAAGAACAACTAGAAAGGAGCTAAGGCAACTACAAAGCAAGGCATGGCAAGCGTCACGTAGATCGCAAGTTCTAATTCAGTGATGAAGTTTGGATTCACATTAGCAAAGAGAGGCTTCAAGGAGAAGGTAAAAAACTGAAACTAGTTATATATGGTCCATTCAGAATTCTGGAAAAGATTGGTGATAATGCCTTTAGCTTAGATTTTCCTTCATATATGAAAATTTATGTTGTTAATGTTGAGAACTTAAGGTTGTATGAGCCACCTTTGATTGAAGATCAAAGAGAAAATGTCCAAATTCCTTCCATTGAGGATTTTTCTCATGAATACCTTGATGAACTACAACAAGACACCATTCTTAACAAAAGAACAAGGTCTTCGAAATGAGGGAGTGTGGACTACCTTCAAATGGGGCTCAAAGGAACAAATCCTTCAAAAGCCAAATAGACCAAGATTGGAAAGGTGAGGGAATTGTACCATCACCTATTGGACAACTAAAAGTAAATCACATGATGAACATGTCATGCATGTGAGAAAAGTACTTGATGTCTTAAAGAGAGAAAATCTGTATTTAAAGATGTCAAAGTGTGATTTTGGAAAAACTTCTTTAGTTTACTTGGGTCATATTGTTGGAGGAGGTGAGTTGAAAATAGATCCCTCCAAGGTTGATGTCATTTTGAATTTGCTAAGGCCCAAGATAGTTACTAAGGTAAGAATTTTTTTTGGAGAAACCAAATATTGGAGGAAATTCATTGCTAACCTTTCTTCTATAGCAGCTCCTTTGTATGCATTGACTAGTGTGAAAAAGGTTTTTCAGTGGGGAGGCAAACAAGAAAAGGTCTTTGATGCATTCAAGGAAAAGATCAGTTCAGCTCCAGTACATGCACTTCCATACTTGAGATAGTCATTTGAGATCCAAAGTGATGTTAGTGACTACGCCATGGGTGTAGTCCTCATGAAACATGGAAAGCCTACCTGTTTTCATTCAGAAACTTTCAATGGTGTAGTGATTACTTATCCTACATACGACAAGGAATTGTATGCATTGTTGCAAAGTGTGAAAAAGTGGAAACAATGCTTGATGTGTAAGGAAACAATCATTCACACCGATCATCATCCATTGCAATACTTGCAATATCAATCTAAGTTGCAACAATAAAGGCACTTCCTATGGATGGGTTTTCTTCAACAATGTCACTTGGTAATAAGGTATAAGAAAGGTATCTACAATAAATTTTTTGATATGATTTCTAGGCCTATTATTAGAGCGGCTAATTTACTCAAGCATAATTATGTTTTGCATGAAAGTTATATTGAGCACTATGCATTAGACAATTACTTTCAGGATGTTTATGCAAGCTTGAGTCAAGGTAACCAAGTAGAGGAATTGGATTATCATTTGCATGATAGCTTGTTATACCATCTTGGCAATATTTTTATTCCATGAGGAGAAAGAGTCACCATCATAAGAGAGGCACATACTTATGTTATTGTTGGTCATTTCGGTGTAAGTAAGATCGTGGCACATCTACAGAGGCATTGTTATTGGCCTCGTATGCTTGAAATTGTGTCACATTTTATTAAAGGATGTTCATTATGTGTAGTCAGTAAGCCTAGCAATAGGAAGTTAGGATTGTAAAGTCCACTTCTGGTACCTTCACAATCGTGGGAGAGTGTTTCTATGGATTTTGTAGGTGGTATTCCATTGTCAAAAAGAGGTCATAATTATTTGTATGTAGTTGTGGATAGGTTCAGCAAAATGTGTATTTTGATGCCGTGTAAAAAGAAAATTACAGCCGAACAAACTGCTCAGTTATTTATTTAGAATATATGGGTGCATTTTCAATTTCCCACATCCATTGTTAGTGATCGAGATTCTCACTTTGTTGGGAATTTTTGGTCAAGATTGTGGGATATATAGGAACCAAATTGAAAAAGAGTACAACATTTCATCCACAAACAAATGGTCAAACAGAGGTGGTCAACAAGACACTAATACATCTTCTTCATGGGTATTGTAGCAAGCATCCTAAGTTGTGGGATGAACATTTCTAGTACATTCAACATGCTTACAACTGGGCCAAGAAATCTTCAACTCAAACATCACCATTTGAGGCATGTTTGGGATACTTGCCTAAGTCTCCTTTGGATTTCGTTTTTGGAAAGGATGTTGCTATTAATGGTCATAGTGACATAGACAAAGCAAGAAGGTTCATTGAAAAAATCCAATTGGTACACCAAAGAGTTCATGAATAGCTGGAAAGGAGATAAGGAAACTACAAATCAAGGCACAAAAAGCATCATGTAGATCACAAGTTCCAAGTCGGTGATGAAGTTTGGCTTCACATTAGCAAAGAAAGGATTCAAGGAGAAGGTAAAAAACTGAAACCAGTAAGACATGGTCCATTCATAATTCTGGAAAAGATTGGTGATAATGCCTTCAGGTTGGATTTGCCTTCATATATGAAAATTTATGTTGTTGTTAATGTTGATAGCTTAAGGTTGTATGAGCCTTCTTTGATTGAAGACCAAGGAAAAAATGTCCAAATTCCTTCCATTGAGGATTTTTCTCCTGAATACCTTGATGAACTACAACAAGACACCATTCTTGACAAAAGAACAAGGTCATCAAAATGAGGGAGTGTGGACTACCTTCAAGTGGGGCTCAAAGGAAAAAATCCTTCAAAAGCCAAATAGACCGATATTGGAAAGGTGAGGGAACTGTACCCTCATCTGTTGGACAACTGAAAGTGATATTTTGTGCACCAAAGGGAGGAATGATCAGGTGCTCAATAAATAGCTTAAAATTGAAAGTTTTTGGATTGGTGTGGAACCTGAATGACCATGTAGTTCTTGTCATCCTGAATCCAACACAACTTGTCTCACACCAAACGAACATAGTATGCTCCGAGAATCATGTTCTATTTGTTTTACCAAACAGGCAAATTTTTGCAAAATGTGAAAGCCCTTTCAGCAATCTATATTGCTGATGTGGCGATGATGATGCATGTTTATGTGGCAGGTTAACTGATTAATGGGCTCCTCTCACAAATGGTAGGATCACACATGGCAAGTTCCTAGGTTCAGATTTGGCGGAATTTAATTGGTCGATTGGTGGCCAACCAGAGGCTGACACGTGGCCCAGCGAAAGGCTGCCATGTGGAAGCTAGGGGCCACCAAAATTTTGGTCAAGGGTCCAGGCAGTAGCAGCGGGGGTCGAATCCACGACCACCAAACAACAAGCCAAGCCAAATACTAACACACCATCGAAGAATTTCCTAACTATATAGTCCTCGACATTTATTTAATGATTAGATCCGCACCATTCTGGGGAAGGGCCAGCCCACAGGGGCCAGCCCTTGGATGCACCACCATATGTGACCACCAGCAAACGGAACAGTGGGCTCATCCGGTGGGGGTGGGTTGTTGGCCATAGCCTCAGGCACGTGGCCCCCATGTGCCAAAAATTTTCGGAATCGAGGCATTAGAGGCAATTTAATGCACTCGAGGATTTCACCCAGAAATCGGTGAAATTGGCGCTCTGATAGTGAAATTTGGGGAGAAATTATAGGATGGTGCCAAGTTTTTGGGGAATTTCAGTTTTTGGAACATGTTTTAGAGCTATCTGAGCATTGTAAACTGATGTATTCACATTTCTTAGCATAATAGAGAGGGACAAGCCATTGGAAGCTGGACCAAGGAGACATAGCCTAGGCGGGGTGAATTCCTTCATCATGTGCTACTGTGATACTATTTTTGGTGATGTTCATGTCTGTTATATGTTGTTGTTTAGTCATTTGTTTATGTTAATTTGTACACAAAATTTACATAAAAAAACTCAAAAACTCATGTTTTATACTTACAATTAACCTCATGATTCCTTAAGAACTTTTAACATATTCTGAAAAGGAATTTAGTACAACAAACTAATTATCCCATTCAGATCACCTTTTCTCACCCCTCTACAATGAAATTTGATAAAAAAACACTAGAAGGGTTGCCTACCTTGCCCTTGTCTAAATATTCCTCATTTTTTTCATCCTCTCACTAAAAATCATTAGCTCCATATGACTCCATGACAAATGGATTTTACCTTTTCCCTAACATCAAACTATTAAATATATTTTTCTTTGATCTTAATACAAATCCTAAAATCTAAGTGACTGAAGATCCATATAGAGAGATCCCTCTCTGAACTAAAAGGGCTTGTTACACAAAATATTGTCACCATGACTATTTGCAGTCAGTATGGGTCCATCATCATCCATACTGTCCTCCTTGGCAAGTCTCAAATGTTAGCTCTTCATGTCAAGCTTCAAAAAAGAGAGAAAGTCCTTTAAAAACCAATAAAGCTCTGGTTCCTCACTATATCCTATTGTTGCCTGCGGTCCGCACCCCTTGTTCGTGTTACCTGTGGACCTGCCCGCTCTGTCTCTAAAGGGGTGGGTGCGGACCCTTGTAAAAGTAAAAAAGGCGCAAGTTTATCTTCAAAAAACTTACTTGTGGTTGATTCTGGATGATTCTAGAAGGATTCTTGACGTGGATGGTTCGCTCCTAGGTGGTTCATGCATCCCAATACTAAAGGAGCTAATCCCTTGATAAGAGGAGTTATCCTTTTGAAGGAGGAGCTTATCCCTTCAAAGGTGGACCTAGTAACTTCCCTCCATTGCACTATAAATTAAGGCAGTGGGCTAGTTGCTAGGGAGGTTAGAAGCTAAACATTTTTAAGGGTAAATGCTGGTGGAATTGAGACTCCCTAGTTAAGCTTGAGAGGAGAGATCACATACCTTTTGGCTTCATTGGGAAGAGAGTGAACTTGTCAAAGTAGAGGAAACTTCTTGCTGGACCCTGGGAGGAACTTGTACAGCATCAAGGCACAAGTTGTAAAGTTCTTCTTGATTTAAGTTAATACAATCAAACTCATTTTTCTCAACAAATTGTCTTATGTGATTTGTTTCATAAATTTCTTGATCATTATGATGGATATGCTTTATTATATTGGCTTTTCAGGTGCTATTTAATGTGTGTGCTTGTTTGTGTCTGCAGATTCTACATAAAGGAGCTCATTTAGATCAAAGGAGCGTGGCTTCTACAAACTTGCGCTGGACCCAAGGTAGGCCTAAAATACTTGTTTGCCTTTATTTATGAATTGCATATTTAGTGAAAAATAGAATTTGATTGGTTTGTTTGTCGCTAGATATCATTAGATACTAGGGAGGTCAGTCTTGTCCACAAGAATGACTCATTCCGTGTGACAAAATGGCGACTCCACTAGGGAACTGATTTTTTTATTTTTCCTTTGTTTGTACTTTGGCCTGCGAAACTATGTCTTTGTTTCTAGCTTTTGGCTTGATGTTTGTGGGATTGGGTAGATTTAGTAGATCTTGAATTATTTTTTATTTTTCATACTTTTGGGAGAGGACCGCACCCTCTGCTTGCAGCACAGTGTGGACTTATCCACACTTTTTCTTTGCACACAGAGCGGGACCGCACCTGTGTTAACTGGGTGACTGCGTACCTGTCAAAATTTTGAAAAATTTGAAATTTTCTCTTTTAGTCAACTTAGGATTTGTTTATATGTTTTAGCCCCTGCCTAGACCTGCATTTGACTTGTCAAAAACTTTTCTTAGGTTGATTCCATTGGCATTAGGGTTTTAGGTGAAATTCCTAGAAGTTTTGTGTGTGGGCTTTGATTTTCATCCTGGTCTTGTAGTAGCTTGGAGCTTGAAAGCCTTAGATACCTTAGATCACCTTGGTTTTTACTGGCTTTCTTATGAGTCTGACCGTTTGGTAAAGTCTGCCCTTGTTGAGGAACCCATCTTGTTTTTCTCCTTGTGAAACTTCGAAAAACTTGTGTTCAAAGTTTGGATTTCATTTTTAAAAAAGAAAACAACAGCTGATTGTTTTTTGATTGATTTGTGATTCTGGACAAATTAGTCCTTAGTTTTCTTATAGCTAAGTAAAACATCCTTGAAAAAATATCTTGTAAAGCTTTTACTTCAATAGGTTTTTTAGGGTTTATAAATCTCAAGATTAGATTTGTTAATAGTTTTGAGTGTTTTATAAAAATATAAAAAATCTCTTTTGAAGAAAAAGTTTGTTTTTGTAGTATTTGAGTTTTGGACAAGAAAAAGGAAATTTTCGTGAATATAACTAGTTGTCTCATTTTGAGTGCATTAGAAAAGACAAAAGCTCTTCTTTTGATTTCATTGTTAGGAAAAGATTTGTTTTTACAAGTATTTGCATTCTCAAACTCTCTCTTAGCTAGAAATTCATTGAAGGGAAAGGATTGCTTTTCATCTTAAGTGCATTTTATAGTGATTTCGAGTTGAGTCTTCACATCACAAGTTTCATCTCCGCACCTCTTGACTTAAAGAAAAACCAATAAAAATTAGCGCTTAAAGTAAAATCTATCTAGTAATCTTTTTATTTTTTAGGGCTCTTTCCACCAATCTAGCTTAGGCTAGTGTCTTGGAATAGGTTTTAGTTAACACTCCAAGACAGTAAAACAAACAAGTAGTTGTATCTTGCGGTAGGATTAATTCCAATTGTTACATCTATACTCTGGGAAAGCTCCTCTTAAAGGAGAAGCACGAGATCGTGTCCGAACCAGTGGGGTAATCAATCCTTCCTCATTGGGAACGACGCCAGATATTCACGTATTAAAAATGGTAAACCTCGGATTAACCATTGTCGAGGAGCCTGGGGTCACTTGTTGGTAAACCTTGGATTATGTCAAGGAGCCTTCAAGGGGATTGAGCTTGTTACTCTGCCCTTGCATGCATATCGGATCGTAGACTATTCCCCCAAGTATATTTGTTTCCGTTGGTGACCATAGTGACCATAATCTATAGGATTCTTTCCTAAGGTGACAGTGGAGGGAAGATCCCACTATACCTGGAGCAGACGTCAGCTAGACTCACTTGGATTTTCTAGGGGGTTCTCTTCACTCAAGATGGTTTAGTGGAGGAACTTGTGCCAGTCTATTCATTAAGCAGGTTGCCGAGGTAACTGTTCCAACCGCCATTTCTGTATTGAATTCTACGACGTTGGATTTCATCACCAACTAGTGTTTTCAGTACGGGAAGTTACTGTTTGTGTGTGGTTTGACTTCCTAGATTCTTTAGGCATGTGACTCAAAATTGTTTGGTTCTTTAGAGACTTTAGGTGGTTTTCATTGAGATTTTTCTTTGTTTGCGTGTGAAGTAGTTAAAATTTTTAATCGTGGCTGAATTACCGAGGAAGTCCCGTAGACTTCGGGGCCAACCTCCTGAGTTTTCACCGAGCCAGCTTGAAGGGCTACGAGCCCTTGTGACTCCTAGTGATAGTAGAGTAGGGTCACCTGAAGAAGGAGAGTCTTCTTTGGTTGTGCATCCTGATTACCAAGCTTTAGTAGCAGATTATAATCCGCAATCTATTTCATTTTCTGAAGTTACTGGTAGTTTTTCATCTACTAGTGAGCTAGCTGAGGAACCTGAAATATCTGAACCTGAAACAGAACCTGCTGCTACTCCAACATCGAGGTTAGCCTCTCCAAATTCTAGTGGTCCTGGTTCACCCAGGGTAGAAAGATTTATTACCCAAAATCTTCCTTTTGGACTTATTGCCATTGAAGAACTTGTTACTCCAGAAGAAGAAGGTATCCTTATCCCTGAAAATCAACCGGTTATAGAACTTAGGGAGCGTGAATCTATCTTTTACAGTCCACCTAGGAGTGACGCTTGGTATCTTTCCTTGACCAATTTTTTGGAAAACCCAGGACTAAGTTTTTCACCACCTCGTATTCCTTTTCACCCAACACCTAGGGGTTACTATCCTCTGTTAAATATGTTGAGACAGTCGTCCATGTTTTCTCAATCTCCAGAAACCTTTTTATACGGCGGTCCTTTTGTTCCCTCTGGGTATCAGTCACTTGCTGGTACTTTTTTGGGAGCATCTCCCCAAACTATTGAACAAGGGTTATTAACTGGTAATAACGAAACTAAGTCATTGAGTGTAGAAGATATTCTTATGATGGTAGGTACTATTCCTAATCCGCAACCTCAAGGTGGCCAATTACCACCTGGGGGGCAGCCTCAAGGTCCCCAATTACCGCCTGGGGGGCAACCTCAAGGTACCCAATTACCGCCTGGGGGGCAACCTCAAGGACAATACATACCTACGGGACAGTACATTCCTCAAGGTCAACCCTAGACTCAGTATGTACCTCAAGGTCAACCCCAGTATCAATATGTACCTCAAGGTCAACCTCAGTATCAGTACGTGCCTCAGGGTTATCAACCCCAAGGTCAGTACCCAACCCAAGGTTTCCAACCACCTTCCGGTCAATCATTTGTCCAAGGAACTGGAAATGTACCTTTGAATTATCAACCCTACCCTCAACCCAGTTATGGTCCTCAATATGCTCAACCTGCTATGGGTCCATACCCCGGAATGAACTTAGTGTGGGATCCATCACAATCTCAATAGGTCTTGCAACCGAATGTGCAGTTGTCATCTCAAACTGGACAACCCTTAGTATCTGGTTCAGTCCAGCAACCTGTCCAGTCTACTATTCAAACTTCTGCACCTTTTGTAGTTTCTCAGCCTGGGCCTAGTTCACCTCAGACTCCGCCTCAAATGGCTGCTGCAACTATTGCAACATTTGTTCCATCTACCCCACCTACTTCCAGAGTATCTACAGCCCCGGTTTCTACTGTTCCTATATCAATTCCTCAAGTATCTTTACCTCAGTCTGGACCCACAATTCAAACTTCGGTTCAAATGCCTATAGGACAACCTGGTCCAAGTACGGTTGTCACAAGTCAACCTCAATTTACTTATCAACCGTACCAGGGATAGTACTAATTCGGTCCTGCTATGCAACAGCGAGTCTATCATTATCAACCGTACCCTGGATATACATATCAACAACCTCAACAACCCCAGTACGGTCCAGTTAATCCTGGTTTTCCGGGAGGATATAATATCCCAAATGCATTTCCCATTCCTAGTTATCCTGGATATCCTCTTCCTGCGGCTGGTCTAATGACCCAGGGTTTCAGGGACCGTAATTGTCAGTTACCATTTATCGCAACTTTGGACTTGCCTGACTTGTCGCGCCTTACAAACGATCCAATAAACTATCTTCCGTTTTGGTCGCCAATGTCGAATAATTTTCCTAGTGATATTCCCAAGTTTGAAGGCAAATCAGGAGAAGACCCGTCAAACCATGTGATGACCTATCACCTTTGGTGTGCCTCTAACTCCATTTCAGATGATTCAGTCCGTTTAAGGCTTTTTCAACGCACTCTAATTGGTCTTGCGGCCAAGTGGTACATTGAGTTACCGCGAGCCACTTTTTATAACTTTAGTCAGTTAGCTACTTCGTTTTTAACTCATTTTCAGTTGTGAGTCAGGTATGACAATGGCACGGAGTTATTAACTTCATTAGAATAGTCAACATCCACTTACATTTCAGATCACATTCATGAATGGAGACGTCGACGGCGATTAGTGAAAGTTTTTATTCTGGATCAAATCTTAGCTGAATGGTTTGTCAAATCGTTATTACCAAAGATTACTGAGGATGTAGCTAAGGCCGGAGTAGTTACTGAAGAGCAAGTAATTGCTCAAGCTCAATACCTTGACCTAGTTTATACGCAGTCAGGTATGTTACACGAGAAAATCCACGATCTTCCCAAAAAAAATCAAATAGTTGCAGCTCCTTCAGGGTCTCATGCTACTGATGGCATGATTGGTATGGTTAATACTAAAAGTAAGAAGAAATCTTCCAAGAATTCTTCTCGTATTATAACTCTACCAGACTCCCTGACAGGAGATTCTTCCGCGGAAATTTCTACCAATATTCATGTTGTAGAGTCATCTACAGCTAAATCAAAATCCAGTGGTAAAAAGAAAGGGAAGAAGAAAAATAAAGCAGATAAAAATTCAAAAGAGAAACCAGAAAAAACAAAATCTACTGATGAGAAACGCAAACCTCATTATCCTTGTCTCATTTGTGAAGAAGAGCATTTTACAAGAGACTGCCCTCATCGCGCTGAGGTTGCGAAAATTGTCAAAGGTTCCCAAACGCCTGCTGTTTTGAAGGATCATTTTCCTAGTCAAGATAGTAAGATGATAGGTTCTTCCTCGAGTGCCTCTGAAGAACCCATAATGATGATGTCCCATGTTAGGATTGCGACTCGATCGTAAGATTATGGAAGTAAAAGTCCTGTTGGTGGTAAGGAAGCAGAATCTTCTAATTCGAACCCATCAACTTCAACTCTCGGTTCCAATCCACTACAGATCGAGAAACCTAACCCAGACTTAGTAATCAAACCGCCCGCCAAGGGTATACTTCGAAAGTCAGCTTTCAATCCACATACGAGAGCAGCTCAGAACTATAACATTGTTGAAGATTTGGCTATTTCACCTTCAGCAATGTTGGCTTTGGAAGTGCTACAATCATGTCCAGCATAGCGTAAATTGCTATTGTCAGCTATAGGAGCTATTGACGTTCAGGACTCGAACCTTATAATTTTCGATCTAGAAAATAGTACACCTCGCTTACCTCGTCAAATGGCTTTCCAAATTCCAGTGTTAGTCAAATACAGGCGTTGTTATAGGACTGTGATTGATGAGGGGGCCTCAACGTGTATTATGTCGATCCAGTGTTGGAGAATGCTTGGCTCTCCTACACTTAATCAATCCCTGACGATTCTAAAGGCCTTCGATGGCCATGGGTTCCATCCCTTTGGCATTCTATAGGATTTAACTATAGGGGTTGAAGGCAAAACTGTTAATCTAGATGTGGAAGTGGTCGATGCCCCTCTGGATTACAACCTTCTCTTGGGTCGTAGTTGGTCTTATGCTATGACGGCTGTTGTCTCATCGGTCTTCTAGCTTGTAAAGTTGCCTCATAATGGAAAGATCGTAACTATACATCAGCTGACTTACTTTTCGTCTGACCCAGCCTCTTTTGAAAGTATCCAACATGTCGGTAAAACAACCATCCCTTATAAGGATGTTGGAGTAGGACTAGTTAAAGATTCCAGTTTACTGGGAAATTTTTCCTTTCCTCCTCCAAATGTATCATCTTCTACAGCAACCATTCATATGATTTCATCGGACACTATTATTTATAACGATCCTTGGATCGTACCCTCTGAATCTGAGATAGATTCATTCGGTGATGCTATGCCTTTGAGTCCATATGAAATTGCGTATCAGGCTGTACAGTCGTTTTCTGACCCTTCTTCGGCCAGAACTGACTTAATGAATGTGGTCCATGACGAATCACTTTCAACATCGAGCTTAGATTCAAGAATGTTTTCCGAACCTATTCACACTGAGCAGATTTGCGAAATCCTGTGTGTGGATGATTTACCATGGGAAGATCTTCATCATAGATCTTCGTTTTTACCTGAGATTGATCATTTTAAAAATGATTTTTCATCTATTTTTTCGACCAATTATGTCAAGGAACCTTAGAGTCCAATGAAAAATCCTGATTCCGAGTTAAACTTGGGAAACATTTCTCGAACTTTTCCTATTGACATTTCAGTTAAGCCTGGAATTGTTGAAAACGTTCATATAGGTGCCTCTTGTATGGAAGATGAAATTCAAACATATAAGGCCCTATTTCAAGAATTCTATGACGTGTTTTCCTAGTCATATGAGGAAATGCCAGGAATTGACCCAGCAATTGTTGTTCATGAGATCAAAACTTACCTGGATGCTAAACCCGTCAGGCAATGTTTGCATCAGATCCACCCGCGAAAAGCTGCTGCCATTAAAGTAGAAGTTGAGAAATTACTCAAAGCAGGGTTCATTTATCCAATTCCGTTAACGGATTGGGTATCGAATATTGTTCCTGTTAACAAAAAGCAAGGAACAATAAGAATATGTATCGATTATAGGGATATTAATAGAGCTTGTCCAAAAGACAATTACCCAACTCCCTATATCGATCAAATCATTGATGATTGTGCTGGAAGTGAATTATTTTCCTTCATGAATGGTTTTTCCGGATACAATCAGATAAATATTCTACCTGCTGATCAACCAAAAATGGCTTTCATTTGTCCATGGGGGACATTTGCTTATTGCAAATTACCTTTTGGGCTCAAGAACGCTGGGGCAACTTTTCAAAGAGCCATGTCTTACACGTTTCATGACATCAAGCACATTATGCAACCCTATCTCGATGATTTACCTGCTCATTCATTACATCGAGCTGATCATCTTATTCATTTACGAGCAATCTTTATGAGGTGTAGCCATTATCGAATTAGGTTGAATCCACATAAGTGTGTTTTCTGTATAGAAACGGGTCGGTTACTAGGGTTTGTTGTTTCGAAAGCTGGAATTCACGTCGATCCCTTGAAGGTTGAAGCTATTGTCAAATTGCCTCCTCCTTGGAGTCTTCGCCAACTCCAAAGTTTGCAAGGGAAAGCAAACTTTTTACATCGATTCATTCCTAACTATGCTGAGATCACTAAGGGTTTTACCCGATTGTTGAAACAGAATACACCATTCTTTTGGGACGAGATAGCTGACAAATCTTTTGATTCTTTAAAACAAGTGTTAACCCATGCACCGCTATTGCATCCGCCCAACTACAACCAGGACTACTTCTTATATCTCGCCGCTTCGCATTCCACCATTGGAATGGTACTAGTTCAGGAAGATGAATTCAGTAGTGAACATGTGATATATTACCTTAGTCGGACCTTAAATCCCACTGAGCTAAAATACTCACATGTGGAGAAATTGGCTCTGGCAGCTGTTCAAGTTGTCCAACGTTTTCGTCATTACATTTTACTACGCAAAACTATAGTAATTTCTGATTGCAACCCTATGATCTATATTCTAACTAAACAATTGCTAGGGGGCAAGTACTCCAAATGGATTGTCATCCTGCAGGAGTTTGACTTGGAATTTGAAAAGTCTAAGTCAAAGAAATCTTTAGTTTTTGCAGAGTTGATGTGTGACTTCCCGTGCACTGACACGGAAATTGTGGCAGAGGAACCCATTGCGGATGAATCTTTGTTTCTAATCAGCACTTTAGATCCATGGTATGGAGATATCATCGTTTATCTCCAAACCCAATCCTTTTGGCCTGAAATTTCAAGATCAGAGCGTCGAAAAATACGATTCCAGTCCCAACATTTCAAAATTATTGGAGATACACTTTATCGTCGTGGGGCGGACTCTGTTTTCCGACGTTGCTTGATTCATGAGGAAGCCGAAAGGGTTCTCAATGACTGTCACTCTGGAGCGTGTGGCGGTCATATGTCTGGGTTTGCCACGGCCCAAAAGATATTGCGCGCTGGCTATTTCTGGCCATCTTTGTTTAAAGATTGTATTAATGCGGTCCGAAAATGCCACAACTACCAAATTTTTGATCGAAAGATGCGCGCTCCACCTGCTCCTCTCCACCCTATAATTGTCATCGGTCCTTTTGCGAAATGGGGTATCGATTTTATTACATGTAACCCTCACTCGGTCGAGGGGCATGTGTACATTATCCTTGCGGTAGATTATTTTACCAAGTGGGCCGAGGCGATGCCTACATTTGAGGCAGATGGAAAAACTGCTGCGATTTTCGTGTTCAATCATATAATTACTAGGTTTGGTGTTCCAAAAGTGATTATCACTGATCATGGGCGTCATTTTCGAAATATTATGATGACTGAACTTACAGACCAACCTAGCTTGCGTCACGATAGCTCAACGCCATATTATCCACAAGCTAATGGTCTGGTTGAAGCCATCAACAAAGTTCTAGTTATCATGATCCGACGAATCGTTGGGATTCATAGGTCGAATTGGCATAACATACTATTTTCATCGCTTTGGGTGTATCGAACCATAGTAAAAACATCAACCGATTTCACTCCTTTCCAACTAGTTTATGGTTTGGAAGCTGTGTTACCCATTGAATGTGAAATCCCGTCATTGCAAATGGCCATCAAATTACTTCCAGCCACTCCCGAAGAGGAGAGACATTTGTTATACTTAGCTCAGCTAGATGAGAATCGACGAGATGCTGCACTAGCAATCGAAGCTCATGCGAAACGTATTAAAGCTCAGTATGATCGAAGTGTTACCCCTCGAAATTTTTCGGAAGGAGACCTAGTCTTATTGTACGATCAAGCAAATGACAAATTAGGCGCTGGAAAATTCGTGCCCATGTGGCATGGTCCTTATGTTGTTAAGAGAAAGCTGGCAAAAGGGGCCTATGAACTGGTAGACTTTGACGGGGTCTCTTTAGGTAAACCCAGAAATGGTCTTTACCTGAAGAGATATTATGCTTAAATCTGGGTGTGGAGATCTTAGTTAGGTTAGTTTTCTTTATAGCTGGTGTGTTTTAGATTTAAAAAGTGTGCTTAGCTTAGAGAGTGTTTTTGTCATCATTCCTGCTGTTGTAGGGAAAATTATCCGATTCGGATGACCCTATCCCACTCTAAGGGTGATAGTACCTCAACAACAACTGTAAAGAAAACTACTTAAGGTTTACTTCTTTATGAAAGCAAGAGAGAATGAAGAAATGCACTAACTGTTGCCTTGCGCTTAATGTCGAATCCAAACTCTTCTCTTTGCTTGCTTGCTCTCAGCTCCTTGCTCTTTTTTAGGCCCAGCTACAATGAGATCCTGTAAAATAACAAAGAAGGAAACTACAAGAAGCATGCAATCATAACTGATTCAAGGATTAGCATAAATCAAATATACAATTATCACAACACATCATTGAAACAAATGTATATAGAAGAACCTCAATAGCTTTTATTAATAGAAGAAGTAAAGTTCTGAGAATGTTACAACCATTGAAGGCCCCAATCCAGCAACACCTCCCAGCAGAAAGAATTTCTCCTCTTCACCTCCTTCAAGCAATCACCCAATAGTTCTATAGTGAAACCAACAGCATATCATTACTTTGCACAAAATTCCAGCCTCCTGAGCTCATAGGAGAGAGCTCAATATATAGATGAATTGAGAAAGGATGAGTCAGCTTGCAACTGATGTGTAGCTACCTTGTGTCCTCTCTCTCTTCAGTTGATCTTCAGTTCTTGAGTCCACTTGGAGAACCTTGCTTCCAATTGGAGAAACAGAGCCTCTGACTCATCACAAGGCGAAATCCCTGATCCAAGTGTCATTTTTGGAAGATTCCAGAGCAATGACTCAGTGTGCCACTTGTCCCATCTCGCTCAGCGTAGGTGGCCTTTGTTCCACTTGCTTTGCAACGCAGGTACACCATGGAGGAGTTGAGTTTCAGCGCAGAAGCCTAGTGGAGCACCTGCTTTGATTTCAGGATTGCTTGTTTTTTAGTGTTTTCAGGTGGAGAACTGATCTGAGAGCTGTTGGTTTGCTGACCTTGTTCCTCTAGGGGTAGGAACATCATGTTTAGGAACTTTGGATCCCTTGGATTATTGACAATTCATGCCTGATGCTGCAAGGCACAAAATTGTCTATAACAGATGCCCCCTAAAGTATGAGGTCATTTATCGGGTGAAATGCTTTATTAGGAGGATCCGAAGTTCATTCAATCTGCTGAGAAGTGTCCTGTAATAAGATACAATACAATACATTATTTTTCATACTTTTTCACGATCTAGCTGAGGCGGGCATTCCCATGCTCAGCTTTATAAATTCATTTTGGTACATAGAACAGACGATCGTCTGATGGTAGACTGATAATTCTCTGCTGAAATTATCATCCTTTGAGAAGGATGATCATCTGCTGCAATGATGTACATATCAAATGTCTTTATATCCTGAATATATATCGCAGCCCGGATGGATGGAACTAGATCCGGGGTCTTCAATCTCTTCCGATCTTCACTCAATGTACAAGTCGATCCATGTGAGAATTTCTTGAAGTCGAACATGGAAAGACATCGCTTGATTACCGGTCAATGATGTAAACCGTTAACAAGCGCGAGAGGAATCACTGATAAGGATGATGACCCTCAAGGTACAGCAGTACAATTCACATGGTGGGAATAAAGGACTTGGCGTCGACCACCATGCAAAATCTTCTGGTCGAAGGTCATTGATGTATACCTATCGCCGGAAGTGAGAAACTTGCCATTGAGGCATGCAAGCTTCAAAGTACTGAAGGGGTTGTTCCTAGATCAACTCCTTGGATAATGAGTTGATGTCGACAAGGAGCGATCCGTTAAAGGAGGGCCTTAATGAATCCCACATCAGTGACACGGAACGGAGCTAATGATTGTGATGAGGTGAAAACAAACTGTGATGTATGATTCAGGGTGGCGGTCATGAAATGGATGAAGGACAATGTATGGTAGTGGATGGGACACGGTTGACTCTTTCCAGAACAACTTCTCTTGAACATATAACGACACTGATGTGATGGATCGGTAGCATTACCCCAAATGTGGATGGTGTGGCGAGGACCATGGTGATGAGACCGGTGAATGAAACAACCCAACCCGATGTGATACGGAGGACAAAGTGTCATGTTCAAGAGCGACTTGCTACCATTAAAGCTGTGAGGTTCTCCCAATTTTTCCCCAGTCATTGCTGACCAGTACCTCTTTATTTTTGTCAAGCTTGAGGAGGATAACATATGCTTGTTCTATAACCTGCCCTTCGGGCAAGCCCATCGCTATGTTTTAACGAGCCTAGCGATAGGGAAACTCGTTCTCGTCTAAAGACAAGTTTGTCGCTATTTAATGAATTTAACGAGTCTAACAAGGATAACTCGGTCCTTTTCATTTTTAGAGAGTCTGAAAAGGTACATAAAGTCAACTCCAAAATTCCTTTTTCGTCATCTAATCCCTTAAGTCCGAAAAAGTATAAAACAATACAGAAGGGATGAATTTTCGATTGCTTTAACGAGCCGATCAAAACAAGCGCTCGATCTTTTTGTGCAATAATCCCTCAGGTCCAAAAAGATTAAAATCTAGAGGAGGGATAGCTCTTCTGGTCGCTTTAACGAGCTGGAAGGCCAAAACTCGGCAAACTTTTCATATTTTATGAGTCAGTGAAAAGAGCTCAAAGAAGACTCGTCTTTTGAGGAACGAGTGATAAACAGGGATAGCAGCAGATTCCAGGTACAGGTTGGAATATTCCAATCACGGCAGTGTCACAAGGATGGCTAAGTGAAATCACTCTTCGCAGCTGTTCCTCAAAATGGGTAAACAAACATATGGAGATGAACGATTGGCCAAATGAACGGATGGAGGTGAGACTGCAAGAACACGACCAAGGGCTTTAATATGGCTGTCAAAGGTTACATTTACCAAGGTTATTTACCGGTTCATTTTTTCTGGGTGAGCTTGAACTCTAGGGGAAGATTGCTCACAACTTATGTTTATTTTTTAACGAGCATGAACTATGTGCTAAAACTGCTCGGATCTTGCGTTTATTTTTTTAACGAGCATGAACTGTGTGCTAAAACTGCTCGAATTATACCAGTCTTGATACAAGGAACGCCTCAGGTGAGGTAGTCATATTTAAGGAGCTATACCTCACTAGTTACTCCAATTTGGCAAGTTTTAACTTTTGCCCCACATCCTTTCTTTATGCAAGCTGGAAACGGCTAATCCTACGAGTTTAACGGGTTAGACCTACAGGTTTAAAAGGAGGACCTAAAAATTTAAAAAAATAAATAGTCGTCCCATGCTTGCACTCCAAAAGGTTTGCATGCCCCCAGGTATAAAGTATAATTTCGAGGCGCTGCCTCTTACTTATTATCCGAAAAATAGTTCTGTTCGCTGCCGCAAACTAAACCCCTTTTTCCGGCGATGTCTATCACTAGGTTACTAAAGACGGTGACCACTTGTCGCAGCAATTTCATCTCTTTCTTTGGAGGCTGCCTCTACTTATCCTTCAAAACATATGTTTTAATGGGTGAGGCTTGCCTTCAAAGATGGTGGCTACTTGCCGCCACAAATGGATCTCCTTCCTCGGTATCCTAATTATCTAGACAAGGGGAGCGAGAAGCAGATTATCTCACTCACATAACTTTGACAAAAGAATATTATTCTAGAGCAACCCTCTCTTCCTTCTTTCGGACGGGGTACGGACTAGTCATATTCTTCTGCGGAAATCAACTTTATACCCAAGGTTTCCTCTGCCCAAGGCAGGCCAGGGTGCATGCCCCCTGGGTCCCAGTTATATCTTTCCGAATCACTCGCATTCATCGGGAAGTAGAACCGGGGGTGGAGGCATTTCTTGAGTGAATAAGCCGTTTAGGGTTGGTATTTGACTATTTGCGATGTGAGATCCCAGAAATGAAAGTTGGTCTACGAGCTTGACCATCTTTCCTTCGTGTGGAAAACACATTACTCTAAAGAGTGAGGAGACTATAGCTCCCATGCAATATATATAGTCCCGTCCAAGGAGTAGGTTATAATCCAAGGGTCCTTGGACGACCATGACATTCATATGAACTGTCTTCCCCTTCAATGTAACTGGAACATTGGGGAGAATCCCTAACGGGCGACTGGTTCCTTTATCAAAACCCGATAGATTTCTCATCTCAGGTAAAAGCGCCGGGGAACCCAGTGCTTTCCAAGCAATAGAGGAAAGGATACTCACAGATGCCCCTTCATCAATGATAGTTCCAGCCATCACCATTCTGTGGATTTGGATGATGATTCTGAATGGGATACTGGCTGGTAACCGGGGTCTGCCTAGTTGATTCCAATTAAAGAATACAACTAGGTTGCTTGGTGGTGGGACCGAATACACGGCCGGATACGACCCTGACGATGTTCCTTCCTGCGATAAAGGAATGGGCGCATTGCCCTGATGCTCATCAGAGTCTGTGTTGATGAAAAGAATATGGACGGTGTCATCCTTATCCTCTTCAGTGAGGGTGTCATTTGAAGATGAATCTTCAACGACGGTGTCATTTGAGGATGAAACCTCTGAAGGAAGAACCGGGTCAACTGCCGTTTCGACCTTTAGACTTTCGTCTGATCTGGATTCAGCAGGTTCATTCTCAATGACCGACACTTCAGCTGACCACTTGAGCGGGCCAGCTGGATTTTCAACTATCGAGGGACTTGGCGCGAGTTTTTGGTATCCAGGAGGAAGTCGTAACGGTGAATCCGGACGATCTTCCAAAACTCTCTTTGCTTCATCTAAGAATGGACAACGGTGGATGGCGTGATCGCCTTCACACAGCATGCAGGGTGATCTTGGTCTCCCTTTTCGTCCTTCACTCTCGCTAGTTGACGGATTGCAATCAACATGACTACCAGAGGTTGATGCTACCGGATTGTGCAACCTGGGGGACCAGTCCCTTAGTATCCGGGGAATACAAGGACAATCACGATGGAAGTGGGTCCCTTTGCAAATGACACATGGCGATTTAGGCCCGGTCGGTGCAGTGTGTGGATTTTTGTCAGATGTCTTTTGCTTGCCCCCAGTCGCCTTCGCCATAGGCCCCTTCTGCTTCTTTTCTTTCTTCTTCTTTTCCTTCTTCTCCATGGGAGGCTGACTTTTGCCGGCTCTACCTTGTGAAGATGAAGGATCAAAGGAAGAAATGTAAGAAGTGGAAGGCTGGTGGGCAGCTCTAGACTGGTCTGACTGTTGATTCGACTGCTCAGGATTTGTGGCGATTTGAACTACATTAGTTGAAAAGAGCCATACAGGTAGGCCAATTGTCAATCCTGGAAGTGACAATGTGGCCATATGAGGCGCACCAACATCTCCCCAAGAGGAGAAGGGATTAGGACTTCCACCAAGGTGACTTCCTTGGTTGGTGGGCTCCATACTTTTCAACTGAAAGATCAACATGGGAATAAGAGGTGATTATGTTCCGTTTAAAATAAATTTTATTAACGACGCTTTAGACACAACTTTGCTTTTTCATGTTTTAAGAGTCGAGAAAAAGCTAAAGATGACTCTAGTCCCCTTCGATGTTTTAACGAGCCCGAAGTGACAAATGCTCGGATGGACTTTTTTAGTTATAGAGTTTGAAAAAGGCCAAAAGAAACTGCTCTGGAGTTCTAGGCAGAGGGTGTGCCAAACTTTTTGCGAAACCACAGAATACGTTTTACGGTACGGGTGGTCGATCTTCGTGAATGCTGTGTTCACTGCATCACGATCAGTAGGGCGGCCAACACGACTTCCTATGGATAAAGGCTTTGTTCCTATAGGGGTCTCCCAATATATACACGACGGTACATGGGAGCACAAGTCCGTATTAGTGCCACCGACTCTCAGGAGGAATCACCCACCTTCGTAGAGATCGACAGTCACTATGTTTAACGACACCGGAACACGTCTCTACCTAGACCTCTATGTGTTTGCGTTATGTTACAAAGCGTTGTTATGTAAATTGAATTTATTTTAATGTTGATCTTGCTTAGCAGTTTGTCTTTAAGGATCACCACGAGATGTATGTAGCAAATTCCTGAATGCAGTCTAAGATGAGAAGCAAACTTTTCAATCTTTCAACTTTGAAAATCTTAACTATTGAGGAGAAGAAAGGCAAATCTTTTCACACAGATCATAGAGCACACACTAATGCAAAATTTCCTAAATCAGCATGTAAACAGTCAAATGCAAAATGCACAATGCATGTATTTTCTTTTCCCTTTCTTAATGTTGATGTATTACAAAAAGAAAGTTGTTATATAACTTTGATTTCGATTTAAAGCGAAAACAAACAAGCTTGTCCAAAATCAAAAGACACCTTAAGATTTACTTGTTTAATCACTGGAAATACATGGAATCAAACCATAATGACGAAAGTAAAAAGACTAATCAGCTATGGACAGCAAACAAGCTAACTCTTTAGACCAGCAAAATGTCTAACACAGGTTCAGATCTAGGAGGCCAAAGCAAGACTAGTTTACTTTCGTCATGGGAAATTGTAAATGACGTAAGAAATACAAAAGAACAAGTACAATTTCGCTATATAACAGAGGCGGAATGATGGCAAGTAAGATTGGTTTCAGAACAGGTACAAGACTGGTAACTGGCAGCCAAATCTATAGTGAAAACAGGCAAGAAAAAGGGAGGAAACCCCAACTGCACAAGGCAAAATTGGGCCAACGCAGGTGCTGCACAGCCAGTCTGGCTCTCAGCGCAGGTAGCCCCTTCGGGACCTGCGTTGCAAAGCAGGTAGCCTGTGTACTACCTGCTTTGGAAAACAAAAGCTGCGTTTTCTCAGTTTCCGGGTCACAATTTTCTCAAAAATGCACAGTTTTTGCTCAAATCAGAAGCAATCAGTCAAGCACACACAAAGGGGTGATTAGGAGGATGAAAAGCTATCACTAAGAGCTTACAAGGATCCTTGTAGATCAGCTCTTTAAATCATGAACATGCTCAGAAATGAGCCAGAGTAGCTGCCCTCTACTTCGCTTTTGATATATTCAAAAGCTTTTCGATTTGGTACTCTTTTGTTCAGGAAATGAATAGCAAAATACTACAAACAATCAAATAGATACGATCCCCAGCGGAGTCGCCAGTTTGTTGTAGGGAAAAGTATCTGATTCGGATGACCCTATCCCACTCTAAGGGTGATAGTACCTCAGCAACAACTGTAAAGAAAACTACTTAAGGTTTACTTCTTTATGAAAGCAAGAGAGAATGAAGAAATGCACTAACCGTTGCCTTGCGCTTAATGTCGAATCCAAACTCTTCTCTTTGCTTGCTTGCTCTCAGCTCCTTGCTCTTTTACTGGCCCAGCTACAATGAGATCCTGTAAAATAACAAAGAAGGAAACTACAAGAAGCATGCAATCATAACTGATTCAAGGATTAGCATAAATCAAATATACAATTATCACAACACATCATTGAAACAAATGTATATAGAAGAACCTCAATAGCTTTTATTAATAGAAGAAGTAAAGTTCTGAGAGTGTTACAACCATTGAAGGCCCCAATCCAGCAACACCTCCCAGCAGAAAGAATTTCTCGTCTTCACCTCCTTCAAGCAATCACCCAATAGTTCTATAGTGAAACCAACAGCATATCATTACTTTGCACAAAATTCCAGCCTCCTGAGCTCATAGGAGAGAGCTCAATATATAGATGAATTGAGAAAGGATGAGTCAGCTTGCAACTGATGTGTAGCTGCCTTGTGTCCTCTCTCTCTTCAGTTGATCTTCAGTTCTTGAGTCCACTTGGAGAAACAGAGCCTCTGACTCATCACAAGGCGAAATCCCTGATCCAAGTGTCATTTTTGGAAGATTCCAGAGCAATGACTCAGTGTGCCACTTGTCCCATCTCACTCAGCGCAGGTGGCCTTTGTTCCACTTGCTTTGCAACGCAGGTACACCATGGAAGAGTTGAGTTTCAGCGC
Organism: Pinus tabuliformis; assembly: GCA_031772625.1. Classification (NCBI taxonomy): domain Eukaryota; kingdom Viridiplantae; phylum Streptophyta; class Pinopsida; order Pinales; family Pinaceae; genus Pinus; species Pinus tabuliformis. Next base: position 1,419,759,696 of record CM062818.1, on the reverse strand, counting down.
AGAAGCCTAGTGGAGCACCTGCTTTGATTTCAGGATTGCTTGTTTTTGAGTGTTTTCAGGTGGAGAACTGATCTGAGAGCTGTTGGTTTGCTGACCTTGTTCCTCTAGGGGTAGGAACATCATGTTTAGGGACTTTGGATCCCTTGGATTATTGACAATTCATGCCTGATGCTGCAAGGCACAAAATTGTCTATAACACCTGCTTATCTTGATTTTACTCTTGATATTGCAGATGCCGACATCTCTTCAAACATGCATTGGTTTTGCTGATGGTGCTTGTCGTAATACACGGAACATTTCTTCCGCAGCTTGGGTTATCTATTCACCCTCTGATGAGTTGGTATCTATGCATGGGGTAAGCCTTGGTCAAACAACAAAAAACATTGCAGAGTATAGTGCAGTGATTGAGTTATTATCTGAATCCATCTCATTTGGGATTCGGAGTTTGATAGTGAGGTTAGATTATGAACTCGTTGTGTTACAGCTTAATAGAGTATATGCCATTAGAAATCCAGTATTATTGAGATTATTTTTGAGAGTTTGTCTCTTGGAACGTGAGTTTGATTACATTGAATATCAGCATATTCCAAGATATTTAAATACATTAGCAGATGCAATTGCTTCTCAAATGTTAAATAGACATTTGCAATAAATCATACAAGTAAATTTAAAAACATTCCATAACATGTTTTACAAGATAAGCCGGTAATAATGATATAGTATACCATAGAAGTGTGTCAAATATACATCGTCTTCGATCATAGGTTGAAAAACACCTTATGATCGGCAAAAATGATAGTACAAAAAGCAAAAAATGTCATATGTGTCTACAACAAGCGATCATCCTATCACTAGTGATGATCACGATACGAAACCACTATATGGGCCACCCTACAAAGGAACCTCCTAAAAGGTCCTGGGACCCCGATCACATAGCGCTGCAGCCGGAGAGGAATGTCATCTATGGTGGTCTCCAGAATGTCTGCTGTCAGTCGCTCTAGATGACTCTCCAACTCGGCCAAAGTCTCTGTGGCTTCGTCCTGTGGGGTTGGTGCCACTGCAACTAGTTATTTTCTCTCATAAGGCCGGAGAGTGGCTGGTCGTCATGGACCTACATCTACATTTGAAACTTTTTACTATTAGTTTTGGGACGAAATAAAAACAAAAAAAAATTATTATTAAATTAGAAAATGTTAAAAATGATGTTACCTGAGTCATCCCATTACTCTCCTGGTGGAAGAGCCATGTCTGGGTCACCTCGAAAATCTACCCCGGCATAAGGAAAGTCCTGAATAGCAAATATTTGGTTCTCTAACCAATGAAAATCCTCAGGAGTAAATCAAACAACTTCCGTCCCCTCCTCAGGATGACGGGCCATAACTGCAACCCATCGCATTAGTTTGGGCTCTCGAGGAAGCCCAACTTCAATGGTGAGATGCTGCGGGACCAACATTGGGACCCTCTCCAGACCAAAGCTCACAACTAAAGCAACATATCCAAAGGTCTTCAGTTGTCTGTTTTTGGCTCTGGTCAGTTAGCCTTTTATATTAGCCAACACAGCCGCACACCAGTTGAAGATGGTGCCTCGAAAGCCATCCACTGCCATCCGCATCTGGGATCCAGTGGCCACATGTAGTGCTACACTCCCGCAGAGCCTGGTAACAGTAAAAGCAATAACCATGAGTTTAGGACGGGATATGGTTTTGATATCTATCCCTTTGTCTCTGGTCTGGACATTGTAGTACTCTAGCCAGAGGCTATCGATAGACTGGCCACCTGGCCTAGTCCCGAATAGAGTCAAATGTTTAACTCTCTTAGGCAAACCAGTCAGAAAGTAAATGTCTTCTGGCTCCATTTCAAGCTGGTGACCACCAATGAAGAAGCACTGATCTTGTACATTCCATCTGTCTACTAGCCACTGCAAGAAGTCCACCTGGGCCCTCATGCCAAGTATGGCCCAGAATTTGTACAAGCCGCATGCCTTCAATGCATCAATCGAAGGTTGATGATTAATGGCAGCCAAATCCACGTCCTCGTGCTCCCGTTCCCGCCAATCAAGCATGATGTGTAACCTACATTCAGTAAAAAGGCGGATTAGAATATATAAATTTGAAATATTTGGGTGAATTTTGAGTTTGTTAGGTTTTAAAAACCTTTGCACGGGGTCCGCACCCTCTCTTTTAGAGACAGTGCGTGGGTCCGCACGTTGCCTTAAGGGCAGGTGCAGACCCCCGACTTTTTTCCTTATGCGAAAAAGTTGGGGTCTACGGGTCCCCTGTGTTACAACTGCGGACCCCCGCGCGCGGGTTTTTCGCCCTAAAAACTCCCAAAAAATCAATTTAAAGCCCTAAAAATCAAATTGAAATGGTTGAAATTGAAGAGTAGGATGATGTGGATTACCTGGAGGAGATGGTGTTCGGTTTCAATGGTCAGATTTTCTGCAATCTTCATGGGAAGTTTCTGATCAAAAGCCCTCTTTTCTCACCTCAAAAGTCAAATGGTAAAAATGAATTGACAAATGTCCTTTTTATAAGTTTTTTGGATAAATAAATTGTTAATTTGTTTATTTTTTACTTTGAAAAGGTAATTTTTGAAGCGTTTTTATCTATTTTAAATAGGTATGAGTAATGTTTCGGCTTTTGTGCAGGATAACGGATTTTTCAGGTAAAGTTGATCATTTTTGACGGAAAAAACATTAGAGTCACCTTTAAGCTCTTTTCTGACTCCTAAAACATGAAAATATCGTCGAGTTTTTCTTTTTAAGCTCATTAAAACGGAACTAAAAAGATGGTCCACTTACAGGGCTTTTCTGACCGTAAAAACATGAAAAGATTGCCGGATTTTTGTCATTTCAAATTCGATATTAGTTATAAAATGACGTGTCCTTGATCACTTTTTTACTTTTTCAGATCAGAGACACTAATTATGAAAAGTACTCCTTGATTGTAATGATCAAGCGGTTCTCTCAAGTATTATTTTATACTTTTTCGGGCTTGGGAGACACAAATTTACGAAAAAGGACAACCATGGAGTTTTCTTAAGTTTTTTCAGACTCCCTAAAATTGAAAAATGCCGAGTTTCTCCTATACTGGACTCGTTAAAATTTAACAGTAAAGGACCTGTTCAATTACAAATAGGAACGAACCACTCCTTCTTAGGGTTCGAATTTAAACTAAGTTGGACTCATCCGAAGGATGAGCTTATAATCAAGCAAATGTTATCCTCCTCAAGCTTGTTAAAAAATAAAGAGGTACTTGCTAGAAATGGTGGGGGAAAAGAGAGGAAAATGAGCCTGTTTGTCATACTTTGTGTCTCAGAAAAAATTTTAACCACTCTTGAACACGACACTTTTCATTCACCTGGGTTGGGAAATCCTTTGCCTAACAGTTGATCAAACCATATTGAAAGTCTTCAACCGGTTTCTGGGTATTAACTTTGGATCAATTGTCACCAAACCATCTGCTGTGTCATTATGTGTTCAAGAGGTCAGTGCAAATAAGCCATTCATCTGCAAAATATCTATCATTCATCTTGACCATCCCTGAGTCAGTCCTGGCAACTATATTTCTTCAAACTTGATCTATGATTTCGTGTTGTGGGCTTGCCTACGACGGATGGCTTTCTATCAACTTCAACTCATTATCTAGAAAGATGATCTAGAAATCGTCAGTACCTTGGGATCTGCATGCCCCAATGGCATGTTTCTCACCTTCGACGACAGGTTGCATCATTGACCTTCGATCAAAGGACTCCGTGACATGTTCAACATCAACACATCTATTCACATCTCATGGATTGTACTGAGTACCTTGAGAGCCATTGACATTAATGGTGGTTTCTCTCACACTTGTTAACAGTTTACATCATCGACTGGTAATCAAGTGGTTTCTACCATGTTTGACTTTGACACATTCATTCACATGGATAGAATCATACTATTTCGGGAAGTAGAAATCAAGACCCTGGATCTAGTTTCCACCATCCAGGCTGCGAGGAATTTTGTATTCATTATATAGTGGAATATTCATAAACAGATGGATGCATCCATACTGTGTCTACATGTGTCTATACTTATGATGTATTGCAAGATCATCCCTATATCAGAGCAGTAGTTAGTTTGCTAGTTAGATTTGATCTGAGTATGGGAATGCCTACTTCAACAATGATATGATCTCATATATATATTTTGTATTGAATGTTTTTACAGGTTCCAACCGGGCTCTCCACAAGATAATCCTTGAAATGATAAAGTACTTTACTCTTCTTAGATGATACATGAAACCCTCATCTACTACAGACTTCGCACTTTAGGGGGCAATCTGTTACACAAAATATTGTCACCATGACTATTTGCAGTCAGTATGGGTCCATCATCATCCATACTGTCCTCCTTGGCAAGTCTCAAATCTTAGCTCTTCATGTCAAGCTTCAAAAAAGAGAGAAATTCCTTTAAAAAACAATAAAGCTCTGGTTCCACACTTTCTCCTACTGTTGCCTGCAGTCCCACACCCCTTGTTTGTGTTACCTACGGACCTGCCCGCTCTATCTCTAAAGGGGTGGGTGCGGACCCCTGTAAAAGTAAAAAAGGCACAAGTTTATCTTCAAAAAACTTACTTGTGGTTGATTTTGGATGATTCTAGAAGGATTCTTGACGTGGATGGTTCGCTCCTAGGTGGTTCATGCATCCCAATACTAAAGGAGCTAATCCCTTGATAAGAGGAGTTATCCCTTTGAAGGAGGAGCTTATCCCTTCAAAGGTGGACCTAGTAACTTCCCTCCATTGCACTATAAATTAAGGCAGTGGGCTGGTTGCTAGGGAGGTTAGAAGCTGAACATTTTTAAGGGTAAATGCTGGTGGAATTGAGACTCCCTAGTTAAGCTTGAGAGGAGATATCACATACCTTTTGGCTTCATTGGGAAGAGTGTGAACTTGTCAAAGTAGAGGAAACTTCTTGCTGGACCCTGGGAGGAACTTGTACAGCATCAAGGCACAGGTTGTAAAGTTCTTCTTGATTTAAGTTAATACAATCAAACTCATTTTTCTCAACAAATTGTCTTATGTGATTTGTTTCATAAATTCCTTGATCATTATGATGGATATGCTTTATTATATTGGCTTTTCAGGTGCTATTTAATGTGTGTGCTTGTTTGTGTCTGCAGATTCTACATAAAGGAGCTCATTTGGATCAAAGGAGCGTGGCTTCTACAAACTTGCACTGAACCCAAGGTAGGCCTAAAACACTTGTTTGCCTTTATTTATGAATTGCATATTTAGTGAAAGATAGAATTTGATTGGTTTGTTTGTCGTTAGATATCATTAGATACTAGGGAGATCGGTCTTGTCTGCAAGAACGACTCATTCCATGTGACAGGGCTAGATTCCAGTTTTAAATTGGTTTTTGGTTACCTTTGGGTTCCTCTCCTTAGCCTGGAGGAATTATGAAGTGTTAACATAGTGGCATCATTTTCAGGGAGCGAAATGTTCCATTTTCCCAAAGAAAGATCCATCAAGTTTCAAATCTAATTACTGATGGTGAACAATGATCAGACACAAGAAGGTTGCGCATTATTCACTGCGCAACTCCATTGCCAAATAGTCTAGAGTTCAAAACATCTATAGCGACACCACTATCCAAGGAATTCAAAGCATAATTTCAAATCTAGTTTCCTAGTCAACCGAGATGACATGGTATGTTAACTTTTTTTCTTTCTTGAAGGATTTAAGGAATATTGGGACAATTTTGATGATTATCAAATTGATGAAGTTTTTTCAAGATTTTTCTTTATTTATTTAAAATGATGAAAAAGCATCTCAGAAGATAAGATCAACTTTTTAGAAACATTTGCTGAAAACATTGTGAAATATATTGAGGTTTTAGAGGCCCAAATACAGTCCCATAATTTTCAAGATCAAATTCATTTCTTTGAAAGCCTTATTCATCCAAAACAAAAGTAGGTGGTGTTACCCTTTGATATCAAGATTGAAGAATGTTTTATTTTTTGGAATGGGTTTGATGGCTCACAAAAAAAATGACATGTTGGAAAATAGAGCACATATGAATTGTCCAACCATGACAATCAAATTGTAGAATTTCTTGAGGATCAATAATAAAAATATGACATCCATGCCTTTTATGATCCTATAAATATCTATATGGAAGGAATTTTTATCATTAATTTTCAGTTATGTTTCCACTGTGAGGATCAAATGTATTATCAGTTTCCTCTTTTCTTATATTGTTCGGTTTTGATTATGTTCAAGCATGGTAAAAATGCCATGCTATCTCAGCAACTACTTGATTAGTTTGTTATGAAACCAGCTCAAGAAAAGATAGAAAAGATAGATCAACGCCTTAGAATTCAGCCTCTTCGAGGGGGCAACCTCCTTTACATTACATAAATGAACAATTCTTGGATGATACAAATGACAAAACCTCCTTTCTATATATAGGAGTCTAAGGAGTCACAATATAATCCAGCCGACCTAACAATAATAATATAAAGCCACAAAAATAACAATAAGGGATTCTATGGGGCACAGAAATAACAATATGGGGGTAATAGGGGCACAACAATATAAATAAGGGGTATAACTACAATAGTAATGGGGTAATCACTAGTATTATAGGGACCCAACATGCCCCTCTCCTTCAAAAAAGTGTTGTCCTCAATGCTTGAGTAGTTCTGGATACTTCTGCATAAAATTCTCATCCTCCCATGTGGAATCTTCAGCGAATAAGTTCTTCCACTTGATAAGATACTCTGAAATTGATCGATTTCGTAGCTGTCGAGTTCTTGTTTCTGTGACTGCTTCCGGTTCCAATATAATTTTTCCTTCCTCATCAAGTTCTGGCAATATTGTTTGAATTGGGAGCTTGTCACCTATAACCTTCTTTAAACATGAAACATGGAAAACTGGGTGCAATCGAGAAGCTGCAGGAAGCTCCAATTTGTATGCCATAGTACCAATCTTTTACAACACCTTGTACGGACCATAATACTTTGGTGATAATTTATTATCCTTCTTAGCTTGCTTTAGGGACATTTGCTTATATGGTTGTAGCCGTAGGAATACCCAATCACCTACATCAAAACTTCTTTCACTGCGATGTTGATCTGCCTGTTGTTTCATTCTATTTTGTGCCAACACGAGGTTATCCTTTAAGAGTTGGAGGACTTGTTGTTGATGTTCGATGTGATGTTCCACTGCCTGAACCTTAGAATTTTCTCTTAAATATGATGTGATGGATGGTGGTTGATACCCATAAAGTGCCATAAATGGGGTCATTTTTGTTGCTGTATGGAAGGAAGTGTTATACCACCATTCAGCCAGAGGCAACCATTTGACCCATTGTGTCTGTTTATCAGATACAAAGCAACGAAGATATCCTTCCAAACATTTGTTTACTATCTCAGTTTGCCCATCAGATTGAGGATGATAAGATGAGCTATGAGCTAACTGAGTACCAAGACAAGAAAATAATTCTGTCCAAAAATTTCCAGTGAAAATGGGATCTCTGTCACTTACAATAATCTTTGGGTTTCCATGTAGCTTTTGAACTGTTTCCATAAATGCAGTAGAAACTGTACTGGCTTTAAATGGATGTGATAATGCACAAAAGTGTGCATACTTGGTAAGTCTGTCAACTACCACCATGATGACACTCTTTCCCTCAGACTTGGGTAAACCTGTGATAAAATCCATTGAAACCTCCTCCCAATGTTGGCTTGGAATGGATAAAGGTTGTAATAGACCCGGTGTCTTAATTGTTTCAACTTTATTTTGCTGGCAAACCAAACATTCCGCCACAAACTTTTGAATATCTGATTTAAGGCCATCCCAAAAAAATTCCTTCTTAACCCTGTGGTAAGTTTTTAAAAATCCTGAGTGCCCTCCTAAGGGAGAAGTGTGCAATTCCATAAGAATCTTTTGTTTTAGCTGGGAATTCTTACAGAGGTATAAGCGATCTTTGTACCATAACGAATCATTTTGCCAGCTAAATGTATCAGAAGTACTGGAATCTTGTTGTAGCTTTCGAATAAGTGCCCACACTTCTTCGTCATTCTTCCATTCCTCCCTTGCTTCGTTTATCCAATCTGGTTGGATAATAGAAATGGCACACAACAATGCTTCCACATCCTCATCCTTTCTTGAGAGTGCATCTGCCACCACATTTTGCTTCCCTTTTTTGTAGATGATTTCAAAGTCATAAACCAACATCTTTGTGACCCACTTTTGTTGCTCTTCAGAGGATAATCTTTGTTCTAAAAAGTATTTAAGGCTATCATGATCCGTTTTTACCTTGAAGTGTCTTCCCATTAGGTAGGGTCGCCATTTCTTAAGTGCATGGAGTATTGCCAACATTTCCTTCTCATAAATAGCTTTGCTTAAAAACTTTCCCTTGATTGGACGACTTTCAAAAGCAATGGGTCTTTCATCTTGCATTAGAACAGCACCAATTCCATTTCCTGAAGCATCACATTCCACAATAAAGGTTTTTGTGAAGTCCGGTGTAGCTAAGACCGGTGCTTGGCACATTGCCTCTTTAAGATGTTCAAAGGCCTTTGTTGCTTCCGGAGTCCATGAAAATGAATCTTTCTTCAATAATGTTGTTAGAGGTGCTGCTATTCTCCCATAATTCTTAACAAACTTGCGATAATACCCTGTCAACCCAAGAAATCCTCGCAGATGCTTTATGGATGTGGGGATTTTCCATTCCTTAATGGCTTTAATTTTGCTAGGGTCTACCTTAACTCCTTCATGAGATACAATATGACCCAAATATTCCACCTCCTGGACTCCAAAGAAACATTTGGATCTTTTTGCATATAATTGTTTCTCCTCCAATAGTTGTAGCACCCTGTCAACATGTTCAACATGATCCTTCCAAGACTTGCTGTAGATTAGTATATCATCAAAAAATACTAACACAAATTTTCTAAGGAATGGTTTGAAAATTGAATTCATCAAACCTTGAAATGTTGAAGGTGCATTGGTAAGGCCAAAAGGCATGACCAAAAATTCATAATGACCCTCATGAGTTCTAAATGCTGTTTTCGGAATGTCTTCAATCTTCATTCTGATTTGATGATATCCCGAACGAAGATCCAACTTGGTGAAGTAAATTGATCCATGCAATTCATCCAGTAATTCATCAATAACAGGAATGGGGAACTTATCTTTAATAGTGAGCTTGTTGAGCTCCCTATAATCCGGACACATGCGCCATGATCCATCCTTCTTGTGCACCAATACTACTGGAGCTGAGAAAGAACTTTGACTTGGTTGAATTATACCAGCCTCTAGCATTTCTGCAACCATACGTTCAATTTCACTTTTTTGGGCATAGGGATATCTGTACGGCCTGATGTTTGGAGGAACACTTCCTGGAATCAGATGAATAGCATGATCATGATCACGCATAGGTGGGAGACCTTTGGGAGTCTCAAATACCTTGGAATGATTGTCCAGGACTTTTTGGAGATCTGGAGAAATAGATGATTCCAATGTGGAAACATCTAGCGAACATAATTGTGCAATTACACCTCTTTGCTCCTTTTTTAGAAGCTTTGTCATGCCATTAGAGCTGATTATCTTTCCTGGTTTCCCTGCAATACCCCTTAATTCAACTTCCTTTCCTTCCGTAGAAAATTTGATGAAAAGTTCTTGAAAATTAAAAGCTATTGTACCCAAGGATTGTAGCCATTGGACTCCTAGTACAACATCAGCACCTCCCATTGGAATGGAAAGCATTGGGCTAGTCAATACATATTCTCCCATGGATAGCTTGATATTATGGCACTTTCCAGAGAAATTTATTGTTCCTCCATTTGCAATCATCACTTGACACTCTGGTGCTGGATATAGGAAGCAATTCAATTCTTTTGCTACCCTACAATGAATAAAATTGTGGGTGCTTCCTGAATCAATCAACACTATTACCTTTTTCTTCTTGATTTGTCCTTCTATCTTGATGGTTTGAGGAGTGGTAATTCCCGCCAATGCATTACAAGATATGGTCGGATTTATTTGTTCTTCATCTAGGCTTTGTTCCTGGAGTATATCTTCTTCTTTTGACCTTTCTTGCTCCTTTTCTTCTTCCTCTTCACAATCTATGTAGAATAATTTCTTCTCAGCACACTTATGACCTTTAGTGTATTTGCTATCACAACTGTAACAAAGCCCTTTTGCTCTTTTTTCTTCCAATTGTTGTGGTGTCAACCTTATAGGTTGTGGAAGACTAGGGGCAACAACACTTCCGTCTTTATAGTTGTGAGTGGTATGCTTCCTGGTTGCCATAATTTTGCTTTCCATTTTTCTTGCTAACCTGAATGCCTTCTCTAATGAATCAGGTTCCCAAAGGCGAACATCATGTTGGATATTATCCTTTAAAGACCCTATGAACACATCAATCCTATGCTCCTCTGGAATATCTTTTACCCTTATGTTCAATTTTTGGAACTCCTCAATGTGCTCCATTACTGAACCCTTTTGTTTGAGACTTATCAATTGGCTAAAAAAAGTGTTGCTTTTTGTATCTTCATAATGTGCTATCAATTCTTCCGTAAAAATTGCCCAAGTGATAAATTTTTTACGAGAGCAAAGCCATTGATACCATACAAACTGATTTGGTTCCAAATATATAGTTGCCATACGTACCTTTTGTGCGTTTTGCACATTATTGAGATCGAAGAATTGCTCCATCTGTAATATCCATGTGGCAGGATCCTTGCCATCAAACTTCCTCATATCGATTTTTGGAATATGGTGATTCTTCGATCCAACATTAGCATCTATGGAATCATGATTAACATTTCTTTTGTTCTCATCATGAGTTTCCTTTACTACCTTTTCACCATTAGTGACCCTTTCTTGTAGCAACTTCTTCAATTCTTCCATGTCTGTCTTCAAATCTATCTTCAAATCTGCCATCGAATCCTCCATCTTAGCTTCCATGCCCTTTATCTTAGATTCCACGCCATTTATCTTAGATTCCACGCCACTTATCTTAGCTTCTGTTAGCTTTTGTGAGCGTGACATTTGTTGCACTTGTTTTTGTAATTTTGATATATCATGTAGCATTTTTTCCTCTTCTTCATGAGTCATGCTAGAGCTTTCAGGTTCCTTACTAGGTGTTTGCATTTTCTTTCCTCGGGGCATCAGTTACCGATAATAATGCTTTACTATGCCCTTTGAATTCCGTTAAACCAAGCTTACACAAAAATTTAAAAAAAAACTACACACCTTTTTTCACTTTATAGAAGCCTGATATTGAATCTGATGTATCTCTGTAATTTCGGATCATCCAGTTCTGAAATTGCTACCTATAGTATCCTTCTGCGTCCTCTTTCCAATGCCACAAGTCTGAGCCAAATTGGATTCTCCAAGGAAGAGTTATGTGAAATCTCCCACAGTGACTTGCTTTTAGACTGGTTCAGTAAAGTGAACTTGTACGACGTGCCACGAGTGACTGTTTCAACTTTTGAATCTCAAACACACACAAAAGAAACTACAGTCCGTCCTCTTTTTGTACCTTATGAAATTTCAATCCGATCCCCAGAGAGAAAGTTATGACGATTTTCCCCAGGTCACCTGTTTTGAATGTAATTCAGGAGTCTGCAAAAAGACCAACTTCCTCAGATCATATCTCCGCAAATATCACACGAAAAGATCTGAAATTCAGACCCAAGGTTCAGCGTATTTTTTCTCAAATGGGTTTTTTTTGCGACTTCTGAAACATCACAGAAAAAAGTTATAGCGAAAATTCCACGATGACCTGTTTGGAGCAGCGAAACCCTAGAATCCAAAGCTCTGATACCAAATGTTATGAAACCAGCTCAAGAAAAGATAGAAAAGATAGATCAACGCCTTAGAATTCAGCCTCTTCGAGGGGGCAACCTCCTTTACATTACATAAATGAACAATTCTTGGATGATACAAATGACAAAACCTCCTTTCTATATATAGGAGTCTAAGGAGTCACAATATAATCCAGCCGACCTAACAATAATAATATAAAGCCACAAAAATAACAATAAAGGGATTCTATGGGGCACAGAAATAACAATATGGGGGTAATAGGGGCACAACAATATAAATAAGGGGTATAACTACAATAGTAATGGGGTAATCACTAGTATTATAGGGACCCAACATAGTTCCATTGGATTTTTTATTTCACTGAATCATGAAGCTAATGGAATAATTAGGATAGATAGGAGTTCTTGTAAATAAGCTCATAGTTATGAGCATCCCTTTCAACAATATGTATTTTAAGATTACAATAGTAGCCATTTCAGTTTGTAGTGTGCAGCTGTGATTTTTAGTTTTTACAGTGATTCTGGTTTCAATGGATTTGGTTACAGAATAAGTTGGTCGCAGTTCAAAGTAGAAATCAAGTTGTAGGGTTATGTTTGGGAACAACCCAAGGGATAGGAACATGGTATAGAGTGTTCTTTGGAACCTCATAGGGAGGATGCCATCCCCATTAGAGACAATGTTAGTGTTCTATATTATAGTAATCAAATTCAATCTTAGTATTTTCATTATTGTTTTCAATTTGTAAAGTTTTGCTATGATATATTAGAGATAAAGTTATTAGTATTTTGAGAGAAGTCTTAGATCATGTGATTAGTTTGATTCTAAGTTAGGTTTATGTCAAAAATGTTTCAAGTGATGATGGAAATAGTTATTGATTTCGTAAGGTCTAAATTTAGTAAGTTTAAGAAAATGTTTCAATCAAGTCACGAGTGAAGATCATAACGGATTTGAGTTTTCATCATTGAGTGGAGTTTAGTGGTGTCTTGTCAAGTTAGTTGAAAGTTATAGTTACCATATCATTATCACCACAAGTTGTTGCTGCGCTTCTCCATTTTGTTGTGTTTCTTCCCTGCGATGTTCTTTCTCGCTTCACATCAAAGGCATTACGATTTGATAGAAGGTCATAGTTTGGGCATTCCTTTTTGTGCATGTAGGTTCAAAGGAGGTATTTGAGGTTGTAAAAACCATTAATCAACCATATTACTCAATCATAGGCCCCAACATATAGTCAAACATATGAAAATTAAATTCATTGCACCTCTGTCGTAGGCGATGATCTTTATGAATGGCAGTTTACAGTTTAAACAGGTGTTTTCCAATGGGTGTTTGATGATTTGGGAGTTTTCTTATAATTTATTGGAACATAAAGATGTACAGGGGATAATCATAAGTATACAGAAGATGAGTTCGTTGCGCTCAGTCGTTGTGCTTTTTCTGCAGGGGGTTTGCTGCGTATTTGACTATTTTAGAAGTTAACTTCAAAATTGGATTCTGAAAAACTGGAAATTGATTTATTTATTTTTGTTATTAATGAGAAAAATAACACAAACCTCCTTTTTTTTCTTCACGGGTGTCATCGATTGGAATATTCGAGTGAATATTTACATCCTGGTTTTCATATTTTGTAATTTCTTGTTTTAGTCATGATCTTTAGGTGTGCATTACGAAGAGAGGGAGAATAATTTTTGAAAACTAAGAGAGGTTTCTCTCTTGAACACAATTATCTATTAAACATCCTTTAGTTATGTAAGATATGTCAATAGTCAAGATATATGGTAATATTTGATCCCTATTTTCCATAAATTCGGTCCATATTTCCTAGCAAGTAGTTTCTAAATCTAATGTAACTGACTCTATCTTTGGGGAAATGGTTGAGCTAAACCCCCTAAGTCTAAGGATGAGCTAATTGTATATAATTTATTCATTTTAGTGTGAAAAATGTTGGTCGGTGTTGGCTAGAGAAACAAAACATTGTGCATTGTACTTTTCCATTTAAAATAATTTCAGTGAATGAGGAAGGTTGACGTCTATTTTCTCAAGGATTCATGTGTTAATTTATGATGGTGATTTTTTATCCCGTGTATGTGATTTTTTCTCTTGTTACAATCATTCTTGAAATTTTATGTCTTAATGTTTAATTACGCAAAATTTGTTTCAGAATTCACTTTTAAAGCGTTATGTTATGGCTTATTGAACAATTTAGTGTTTTTTCTTCCATTGAGATATCTAGAATTCATCCTCAGCTAGATGAGTTAGATGTTTTAAATTCAAATTTTCCTATACTCACTCATCTACAACAAAATTTGATAAAAAACACAAGAAGGATTAACTACCTTACCCCTATTAAAATATTCTTCATTTTCTTCATCCTCTCACTGAATATCATTAGCTCCATATGACTCCATGCCCAATGGATTCCCCTCTTCCCTACCATAAAAATGTTAAGCCCATTTCTCTTTGATTTTAATACCTAGCCTAAAATCTAAGTGGTTGAGGATCCATATAGAGAGAGCCCTCTCTGAAACTGGAAGGGCTAAATTCCAGCTTTGAATTGGTTTGTGGATACCTTCGGGTTCCTCTCCTCAAACTGAAGGAATTACAAAGTCCTAACAAAGTGGCGTCATTGCCTAGGAGTGAAAGGTTTCATCTTCCCTAGGAAAGAACCATCAAGTTTCAGATATGATTACTGGTGGTGAACAATGATAAGACACAAGAAGGTTATGCATTATTCACTGGGCAACTCCATTGCCAAACAGACCAGAATTCAGAACACCTATGGCGGCTCCACTATCCAAGGAATTCAGAGCATAATTTCATATCTATTTTCCTAGTCAGTTGAAGTATGTTAAGTTAAAATTATTGCTTCTATTGAAGGCTTTAAGGAATATTGGGAGAATTTGATGATGATCAAATTGATGAAGATTTTTCAAGATTTTTGTTTATTTATTTAAAATCATGCAAATGCAACTCAAAATCTAAGATCATTTATTTAGAAACATTTGCTGAAAATCTTGTGAAAGATATTGAGGTTTTAGAGGCCCAAATACAGTCCCATAATTTTGAATATCAAAGTGAGTCCTTTGAAAACCTTATTCATCTAAAACAAAAGGAGGTGGTGCTTCCCTTTGATATCGACATTAAATGATTTTTTATTTTTGGGAATGCGTTTGATGACTCATAGATGAAACCATATGTTGGAAAAAAGAGAACATATGAACTGTCCAACCATGACAATAAAACTATGACATCCATGCCTTTTATGATCCTATAGCTAGCTATATGGAAGGAATTTTCAGCATTAATTTTTAGTTATGTTTCCACTATGAGGATCAAATGTATTATCAATTGCATATTTTCTTATATTGTTAGGTTTGATTATGTTCTAGCATGGTCAAAAATCCACACTATCTTAGCAGCTACTTGATTGGTTGCATTGGCTTTTCCATTCACCTGATCAGGAAGCTCATGGAAAAACTTAGGATAGGTAGGAGTGCTTGTGGATAAGATCATAGTTCTGAGAATCCATTTCAACAGTATATATTTTAAGATTGCAGTGGTATCCTTTTTAGTTTGTAATGTGTAGTTGTGATTTTCAATTTGTACAATGATTCTAGTTTCAATGGATTTGGTTACAAAATAAGTTGGTTGTAGTTCAGAGCAACAATTAGGTTTCACGGTTATGATTGGGAAAATCCCAAGGGATAGGAACATGTTCTGTGGTGTTCTTTGGCACCTCATGGGGACGATGTCATCCCCATTGGCGCCAATGTTAGTGTCCTATATTATAATATTCAAAGTCAAGCTTAGTCTTTTCATTATTGTTGTAAACTTGTAAAGCTTTTCTATGATCTCTTAGAGATAAAGTTATTAGTCTTTTGAGAGAAGTGTGATATCATGTGATTAGTTTGATTCTAATTTAGGTTTATGTCAAAAATGTTTCAAGTGATGGTGGAAATAGTCATTGATTTCCTAAGGTCTAAATTTCAGAAGTTGAGGAAAATGTGTCAGTCAAGTCATGAGTGAACATCATATCAGATTTTATTTTTTTCATAATTGAGTCACGTTCAGTGGTGTCTTGTCAATTCAATTGTAAGGTAGAGTCACCATATAATTATCACCACAATTTTTTGCTACATTTCTCCATTTTACTGTGTTTCTTCCTTGCGTTGTGCTTTCTTGTTGCACTATTGTCAAAGGCATTAAGATTTGATAGAAGGTCGGAGTTTTGGAATTCATTTTTGTGGAAGGAGGTTCAAAGGAGGTATTTGAGGTTGTAAACACCATTCATCAACCATATTACTTGGTTAGAGGCCCCAACATATAATCATACATATGCAAATGAAATTCATTGTGCCTCTGTTGTAGGTGTTGATCTTTAGGAATCAAAGTTTATAGTTTAGACAGGTGTTATCCAATGGGTGCCTGATGATATGGGAGTTATATTTTACTGTATTGGAACATCAAGAAGTATAGGGGATGATCAAAAGTATGCAAAATATGAGTTCGCTGCGCTCAACCACTTTATTTTTTATCTTGGGGATTTGCTACGTTTTTTACTGTTTTAGCTGTTAACTTCAAAATCAGATTCTGAAAAAATGGAAATGGATTTTGAAAAAATGAAAAAAAAAAATTGTTAATAACAAGCCAAATAACAAAACTCTCCTTCATTTTCTTCATAGGTGTCATCAATTGGAAGATTCAAGTGAGCCTTTACAACCTATTTTTCATATTTCATAATTTCCTATTTTAGTCATGATCTTTGGGTATGGATTACAAGGATCTGGAGAAGTTTCTTGGAAAACGGAGAGAGGTTTCTCTCAATTACAAGATAATATACAAAAAAATCCTTCGATTTTGTAAAACTTGTCATGATTCGAGAGATATGGTCTAATATTTGACCACTATTTTCTAGAAATTCAGTCCCTGTTTCCTAGCATGCATTTTCTAAATCTAATGTAACTAACTCTATCTTTGGGGAAATGTTTGAGCTCGACCCCCTAACTCCAAGGATGAGCTAATGATATATATTTATGAATTTTAGTTTTCAAAAGGTTGGTTGGTTAGGGTTAGAGAAATAAAACAATGTGAACTGTACTTTTCCATTTTAAAAAGTTTTCAGTGAATGATGAAGGCCAAGGTCTATTTTCTTAGGGATTCATGTGTCAATTTCTGATGGTGATGTTTTCTCCTATGTATGTGAGTTTTTCTCTTATTACAATCATGCTTGAAATGTTATGTCTTCATGTTTAATTAATGATAATTTGTTTTCATAATTCACTTTTTAAGTGCTCTGTTATGGCTTATTGAACAATTTACTTTTTTTTCTTCCATTAAGATATCTAGAATTCATCCTCATCCATATGCTTTAAATGTTGTCAATTCCACTTTTCCTCTGCTCACCCCTCTATAACGAAATTTGATAAAAGACACCAAAAGGATTTCCTACCTTGCCCCTATCTAAAGATTCCTCATTTTTTTCTTCCTCACTAAAAATAATTAGCTCCATATGACTCCATAACGAATGAATTTTACCTATTTCTCTTTGATCTTAATACCTAGCCTAAAATTTGAGAGACTGAAGATCCATATAAAGAGAACCATCTCCAAAACTGGAAGGGCTAGATTCCATATTTAAAGTGGTTTGTGGTTACCTTCGGGTTCCTCTCCTCAACCAGGAGAAATTACGAAGTGATAACAGAAGTGACACAAATTCCATTCCTAAATGGAAAGAAGGAAATATGATCTTTCATGAGCAAGATCAATTTTGTTTGAAAATTTGTATCTGATTTATCAGAAATTGTAAATTCATTGCAAGATATGATTAAGAAATATGCCATGATGAAGTGGAATCAAAAGGAAAATGAAACCTTTGCTAAAATTAAATAATATATCGTGGAGGTCCCTGCCTTGTTTAGTCCTAACATTGAAAAAGAATTCATGATTTACATGTTCGCATTAGACTCTTCACTTGTAGTTGTTTTTATGCAAAAGGATAATAAAGGAGATGAGTGACCCTATAATTCATGAGTATATGTATGCAAGGAGATGAACTAAATTATTCTAACTTTATTAATTTAATCTCGGTTCTTTAGGGAATATGCACCATTCTGGCCATCTTTCTAAACTTTGTAGTGTACTCTTATACACACTGCCCTTACTTGTTTCTAAAGAACTGTTTGAAGATCCACTGGTCCTATACATACCCAATAGGGTAAAGTTGTGATGTTATGAGGGTTTTACAGTCTTCCCACCTAGTCACTGGAGGATCTTCCTCTAACTTCAAGGTCATTGTGTGGCTTCCCACTAGGTCAATGAATAACCCTTTAATTTGAACCACACAAATGAAATATTCTATTCTTCCTCTAGATGATGAACACTGAAATAAACTATGAATTGGTGGAAGTAGTGATTTAGCTTCAAAGCATCGACCTCACCTTAGTATGGCTTGATATCAGCCTTCGCTTCCACTTTGAACAGGTATTGTGAATGGTTCATGGTGCTCAAATTGGGTTGACCTCTTTTAGGTCCTTTCCTCAGGTCATTCTCTATTTCTTTCCAATATCCTAATCTCCCCTCTAATAACTCCTTTGTGTTAGAGCCTCTCACACTCTCCAAATGGCCCGAGCTTATTTCTTAGGGACAATATGAGGATATTCACATTATGGCTTATATACTCATCTTCTACTTCTAGCCTTGAAAACCTCTCCTCTGCAGGATCATGAGGGTTATTCAGAAATTCATTGTCCATGACTAAGGTTTTATTAATTCTCATCTAGAATCCATGCAAATCTCCATAATATACCCTAAGAAACCTACTCTGATACCAATATGATCCATAAAATATTATGGATATTCTAATGGAGATTTCATCATAATAGATTTGATAAATTATACTTATAAAATCTAAACTACACACCATGAGGATTTATTTCTTTTTAAATTTCTAGATTTATAAATTGTTATTTATTGTGTATGTACGAAATTATGCAGAAAATAAAAAAGAGTGAAACAAAAACTCACAAGCCATGATTTGTCACAAGATATAGCTTGGGAAATCCTATCGGGAGAAAACCCTGTTGGAAGGTGGAGTTACTCTGCTCTCTTTCTTTGAACAAAAAATGGTTGTGAGTAAAAATAAGTAAGGCCTATGGCCTGTGTGTTATCACAAAAAAGTTGATCATCTAGCCTAATTTACTAGATGAATCGAAGTACACCACGTAAGGCCAATTTTACCATAGTAAAATTGCTTTCACTATGAGAAATTACTTGATAAACCACATTTGTGAAGTAATTTATAATTAAAACCATGAAGAATAATTAAATAAATCATTAATTATTTAATTATCTTCAAGGAATAATTAAATAAACCATTCATTAATTAATATTCCTTGTCATATTTGACCCAGTTATGAAAAGTAAACAGAAAAATTATTAATTATCTTATTTTTCTCTAGGAATAATTAATTAATCACTAATTAATTATTATTCCTTGTCAAGTTTGACTAAATACCTCAAGAATAATTAAATAAATCATTAATTATTTATTATTCCTTAACCATATTTCTTGAGATGATAAATAAATCATTTATTTATTTATTATTTCTAAATAAAATTTTAAATACTTTTCCCCTCCTTACCAAATATAATAAAATATTTCAAGTGGTTATTACATGAATGGGGTTAATAATATTTTATTATTGCTCATTATTCGAGGATAACTCAATGTTTTTTTATAAATAGAAGAGTTTTCCATTCATTATTGAATTTTGATTATCTTCATTGTTGCACTCACTGCTGTAACTCTGATTATTATCACTGTCGCACACCATTTTTCTTTCCATTTGAGTTTCCATTGAGCTCAAACATTTTATTTGTTTGGCTTACACATTATAGAGGAGAGAGACTCTACAAAATCTCAAGATGTTTGAGGATAGCCAAGAACCCATCCCATAGAGGGGGACTGGTAACATTTATTTGTTCCCTTCACAGGTGTTATTTAATAAAATCTATTCTTTGTATGTCTAGTTTCCATTGGATTATTGGAGTTACATGTATTTATTACTATTTCATTTTGTTGTTTAAATATGATTGTAGCATAGATTAGGACTTTGGTAGGTTTTGTTTCTATCATTTGCTGCAGAACTACAATGTTTAGCAGCATATTGTTGAGACTGTTTGTCATCCATAGTCTTAGGTGATTTTCTTTCTGTACACCTTTGAGAAGAAAACACTATCACAAAATTGGTGACTCCACTGGGTTCTTACTTCAAATTCAAAAATCTGGGTGAGCCTTCAATTTTCGGCTAAGGGTTTCTTCTTTTTACAATGTCTTAATGTTGTTTACTAGCTTTCTAACCCTAAATCTATCAAATTTCTGACTTCCATAAGATTTCTGGTCTTTTCCACAGGTCACAGAAACCAGCCGTGACAGAGATGAAAAATGTTTACAAGACAAGCCGACCAGGAATCAAGGAGAAGAAATCACACTTTTCCTCCCCAAAAGTGCCATCTGGAGGTCCAGAGCACACCTTTTAGCCCAAAAAGTGTGATCTCCCTGGAATCAGGTTAGCACCTGCGATTTTTAGGGTTTCCAAGATTTTTCAGATCTATTTTTGGGTTTTTCTGAGAGTTATCTTCTGGGTTTGTTGACCACTATCCTCACCCTACTTACGCCTTCATCTACTCTTATTTTCTCGTCAAAGTAAAATTTATCCCCTTAGGGATTCTAGTACACTTCCACCTTTATAGGAGGAGTTTAGCTAAGTACGATGTTTGAGTTTCTGCAACACTTTCAGCCATATTTTCCAGATATGTATCCTTTTGTTTCAGATCTTCAAAGATAGGTTGTTCCATCCAAATTTTCATCTTAAACATTGTTTGGTCATTTTCCTTGAGGTCCCATCGGTTGCCCTAGGTTTTACACCCATCTTCCTATCTTTTGCAGTGATTTTCCTCTCTAGTTTTTTACTTTTGCTGCACCACTTTCCAACAGCATATTGTCATTTGATCCTAGTCACATTGATGCTTAGATGTTTTGGACTTTTTAGTGTATTTTCTGTTGATTCTGCCACCAACCAGCACAGTTTTTGCAAACCCAGTTTGGGTGGGGTTTAGTTAACTAATTTGCTGTTCAATTTCTGTTTTCAATTTTAGTTTATTTTTAGCAATATTTTTTCATTTTTTCAAACACTATCTGGGCTTAATTAATAAACACACTTCCACACATAATGACACATTAAGTGAAGGGAGATTGGTTTACATCGCTAAGCCGAGACTTAACATAATTAATTTATCTCCCACACAGAGACAAAAACATCTTGTTGATATCCCTTCACCATTTCTATGTCACTTGTGTCTCACCACCATTGTGCCACCAAGGCATTTGTCACAAAGACTCTTAGGCCTTCATCCCTAGTTTTCTCTTGGGCATATTACTCCTCCCCATATGGTTATAGTTCATAGTCCCCCGAGCCCCCATACCAACTCTTCTTCTGGTTCATCTGATTCCTCATATGATTCTAAGAATCCTTCAAAGCATATGATCACCATGTATGGACCCATAGCTGTTGCAGGAACCCAGCCTAGTGTTGGCTCTCGTTCTACCCCGGTGGTCACATCTAGTGGAACCATCTCAGGAATTGTTTCGATAGCTCCCATGCTACCTTTCATGTCTAGGTTAAGTCTCCTAGATTTTATCTAGTTGATAAATGACCCAATACACCATGATGTTGGCTGGCCTACTATGCCAACTAAGCTTCCCTCTGACATCCCAAATTTTGAGGGTAATTTTGGAGAGGACCCTACCAAAATCATGTCCACTCCATCCGTATGTGGTGTTCATCTAATTCCATCATGTCCGCTCCTTCCAACGCACGCTCACAGGAGATGTTGCAAAACGCTATGTAGACCAGCCTACTGCATCTCATTCCATTTTCGCGATGCTTACTAAAGCTTTCCTCTCATATTTTTAGTTACCTCTCCAATATGACACTGGTACAGAGGTCTTGACCTCATTTTGTCAGTCCTCTGCCACTCGTCTTTTCAATCATGTTTAGGAGTGGCATAAAAGGAGGAGCACATGTTGTGCCCCACTCTTCAGAGACCGTGTCTATCTTGATTAGTTTCTTAGGAGAATTTTATCACCCACTGGAAAAGATGTCGTGTCCCATTTTCCTCAGAGATGCAAAGAAGCTCTCCAAACCGCTCTAAGATATGACTTGATTTATGTGCAATCTGGTTATGTCTATACTGTCATTCCAGACCTCCCCCATACTGGAGGTGCCAATGCACTAGGGGTATCTCACACTGTCGATGGTATCGTTGGAACCCTTTCACATCCTTTGCCATAAACTCAACAAAGTTACGGCTATCCACAGGGGGGCATGATTTCCTCCAACACTTATGCCCCTCCTGCTAGCAACGTCTTTTTAGGGCCAACCAATGCTCAACCTATCTACCAAACTGTTGCTCTTCCACCATCTTATCCCTATGCACAATCAAGTGCTCCAGCCCCTCAAGCATTAGTGTCGCAGCCTCCCATGCATCCTCAGCACCAGCGACCACCACCCCCTTAGGGTAAAGTGTTTGCACAACAGAGTGTGATGAATCCCTGAAATTCGAAGCAAACGAATAAGGGGAAGGGTAACAAAGGTAACCAGGGCAATCAAGGTAATCAACCTAGTGAAGCCTAGGGGAACTAGCCTGTTATACACATGAGTATCCTCTCATACCCTGGCTGTGCCAAATGTGTGCGATACATGGCTGTTATACACATGAGTATCCTCTCTTACCCTGGATGTGCCAAATGTGGGAATCTCAGGAAGCTTCTAGAAGTCAATTGTCCATCCAACAATCACCTCAGAATCTTGTGCCATCTCAACTAGCAGTGCTTACAAATCCTTTCTCTCAGCAATGATTTGTTGTTGCTCAACCTCAGCTAGGTCAAGCAGCCCATCCCTGCCAACCTTCTGCTCCTGGTAACTGCTAGATCCTCATAATGAATTCTGATGAGGTTAATACTTCCTATATCAACCTACAAACTCGGTCGCATCAATATCACAAGCCATTGACTTCGTCCGCCACTGAGTCAAAAACCAAAACATATACTCAGCCTCTTATGACACCAAGTGATCCGTTACAGATCCATTAGCCTAAAGTTGAGGCAATTCCCAAGATCCCAAAGGGACCATTACACCGTAAGGTGACTTCTAACCAATTTTCCCATACATACAGTATAGTAGACGATTTGACAAAATCACCTGTTGCCATGTTGACACTGGAAGTACTCCAATCATGCCCATCTCAAAAGAAAGCTCTACTAACTTCTTTGGGCAAAGTAGATCCTTCTAACGATCGTTTGATTTTCTTCCCAGTTGATACATCAGAACACCCCCCATTACCTTCATTTGTTGCTTTTCAGATACAATTCCGAGTTCGTAATGCCATCATCTCCCAATGCATTATTGACAAAGGTGCATCCACATCTGTGATGTCTGATGCCATTTGGAAACAACTTAAGTCACTTGAGTCGTCCCCATCCACCATCACTTTGCGTGCTTGGGACATTCACTCCTCCCAGTCTCTCAGCATGTATCGCAATTGTCTAGTGACTCTTGAGGGCAAGACTCTCCATGTAGGCATTGAGGTCATTAATTCCCCTCTAGATTAAAACATTCTCTTCGGTCGTAGTTACACTTATGCCATTTCAGTTGTCGCATCTTCTTTTTCAGCAAGATGTGCTTCCTCCATGAAGGGAAGATCGTTACCATTGATTAGTTGACATACTACGAGCCGGCATCCACAACCTCCCCTGTTTCCATTATCTCATCAATGTCAGATAAGCTGTATTCAATTCCTCTCACCAATGTTTCTCCTGGAGTCTACAAAGATTCCTCATTCTTGGGTGCTTTCCCTGGTCCTCCCCCTCTCATCCTTGAGCCTAACACTTTGAGTTGTTTCATGTTACAAGTGTCATAGGTTTCTCTCAAATAGTCTGGTACATCTTATCAACATCCAACTCCTCAGCACCTCGTTATTACCCTCTCAACATATGCATCCAGATCCACCCTCCAAGACCACCAGATCCCTCCTCTCCTATGTTCCCACCAGGAACTGTTCCTCCAAGTCGCAACCATGCAGGAGTTGTTCCACCGGGACATTACCTTGCAGGCCAGAGACCTTTCTTGTTTCCCCCTCTGGGAATCTTTTTTATCCCTATCATGGCATCGTTGGTTCTCCATATCATGACTTTTGGGATACCATTATGGTACAATAATCCCCCTGCAAGCACTCTACCTGGTTAGCTATGACCATATCATGCTTTGACCCCGGTTCAACTGGTCCCTACGGCCCCTCCTGGTGCTCCAGTTCCATCACAACCTCAATAGGAACCCACTCCTGTTGCGAAAGAATCCAGACAGAGGGGAAAAGCCAAGAGGAAAGAACCTAAGGACAAGGCTCCCCAAGCTCCTCCATCCCCCAAGGCCCCAAAGTTGTCACCTTCATGTGCTTTGTGTAAATTTGTTGGGCATGCCACCAATAATTGTCCTGAACTCCCTCAACTCAAACCTTTGGTTCATGAAACATTCCCTGAGTCAAATTTCCTTGAAGTCCATGTTAACTTACGGTTCCAACTAAGAAACTCATAACGTTAAAAAAAAATCACCCTTGTGACTTGTGCGATCATCATGGTCACTATTCCCATTATTTCCCTCATCTCGACAAATTTTATGATTTCCTTCAGGCGCTTCGCGAATATGAAACCACTCATAGTGGATCACCTACTCATCTACCCTTGGATTCTGGCACCACTAGTAAACTAGAACAGGGGGACTCTGGTCCCACCACCGTGATCCCTCCCCTCGATGTCGAGATGATGGACTCCATGGGCCATATCCTTTACCTGTCACCGTCCTTGAGTTCCTTGCACGCAAACCTTTATGAGTTTTCTGTGCACGCTTCTATCAAACCTCCTTTGAAAAAACCCCAAGTCTCAACATCAATAGATCCTCCATCTTCTAGCTCATCGTCTACCGTTATAGATGATGTGTATGTGAACATTCTCTCTCAGGTGGATGCACCAAGTACCATTGTGCATCATGTATCCAGTCTTCCTATAGTCTGCCCATATTCCATTTTGATGAGGACATCATGGAAGCTATGTCTACCCATGATTACCCTTGCACTTAGACAAGGAGGCATACTGTTTGGACGATTCTGAAGGCCATCTCCTTCCTAATTCTCCCAATGCACTCTACCTCAAGAATTTTTTCTCATAACATATCCCTTTTATTTGAGCTTCTTTATTTATATCATGAAGTTAGGTAGGTTGCACCATCTCATCTATTGTCTTTTTCACCTTTCAGATGGATCCATCATCAACACCGTATATCAGTCATGCCGATGGTGTGAGTCTCTTCTCATCGAATCTCACCTCAGCAACCTGGGCCATTTGTACCCCCTTGCATACATTAGTCCTTTCAATCGATGTGTGCATAGGTTTGTTAGTCAATTCCCTCACTCATTGCATCCTTTATCTTCATTTTCATTTAGATTCCTTGCTACTTGTCATGCAATTGAATGGTGTGCATCATGTGCATAACCAAGTCCTATTTAGAAAATATCTATGAGTTAAGCTATTGGTACATGAATTTGGAACCATCACTTTCAGTCATGTTCCTATAGCTCAAAATAACTATGTAGATACCATTTCAAATAACATTCTAGATTGGAATTTATCACATGTATACCACAGAAGACAACCATAAACAAAACACATGGCAAACCATGATCTTCATATAAAATTTCATAATCACATTATGTATCACATAAAACATATAAGTGTTTGGAGCCCATAGCTCTAAATACATCTAACATGCCCATAGCATGTTACAAAAATCAAAACCAAAGGGACCCACATGTCCCCATATCTAGTCACTATCCGATGGATCCTGCACCAAAGGCTCTGCTCCACCTGCACGTAGATCACCTACTACCTAACCAGCCATTTCCATGCACCGCATGATACCTTTCCACTCTGAGGGAAGGTTGGTACACTCATTTGTGTATCGATCGTCTAACTCATGCCATCCATGCTTAGAAACTCTGGTCAAGAGTACCTCACACCTATGGTGTAGATTACTGAGTAGTGCACTATCCTCTGGATCCTGACATGATGACGATGTTTCTTGATCTGCAGCTCCTGGCACTGTGGCTCGTCTTACATATCCTACTGGTTTTACCGGTGCTATGTCTGAATACCACATATTTTATACTAAGTACCATATACATGTGATAAAAATATGTAATGCACCATAAAATAGCAACTTAACACTTACCTTCTAGTCCCAATGCTCCCCCGAGTGTAAGTGGTAAGTCAGGATCACCCTAATAGTTCATCCCGCTATAAGGATAATCATCAATGTATAGGGGTATTTCATCCCAATTTGAGACAAATTTGGGTTGGAACACCCGTCCGACTCCCCCTCCTCCTCATCTCTGTAGTAGTTGCCCCCAATGACAGATCCTAGGCTCCTGTGGGCCCCCATCTCAGATCTATACATGACGATGGATGGTGGGTATATTCTCAAAGAAGAGTGCACACAACACTGTACCAAATGCATAGTCATGGTTCACCTACAACTTGCATAGAATTAACTGTAATTTCACCAGCGGCAGCATCATCTGGGCCCACCCATAGTAGGTCCCTACCAAATCACTCTTAACCAACATCATCTTCCCACCAGTGATGTGGTGGAATGCCTGGCTGCCCAAGACCCATAGCACTACTATAGCAACATCTCGTGTCTCTAGCCTCTCTAGATCACTAATCGGGATCGCCATGCCCTTCACACACACATCCCATGGAAAATGGCGCTCCATAAACTCTGTAATGTTCCTCCCACGAGGCAACACCGTATGTATATCCCACACCACCCATAGGGGAGGGAGTCCGGTCAAGAAATAAATATCTTGCAATGTTAGCTCAATCTTGTTCCCCTCCACTACAAAGACCTCCTAGTTTAGATTCGAATAGCTCACAATCCTCGATAGCAAGGGCTCACCTTCCCTCATTAATGGGTTCTCTACCAACTTAAGAACCCCGTTGTTGTAGTTTTTTCTTCTCAAAGATGTACAAAAAGAACCCACTTAAGATTGTGGATGACAAACAATGTGAACAATATAAATGTCTACTAAACTTTGTAGACCTGCACCAACTGATAGAAACAAAACCTACCAAAGTCTGGATCTATGCCACAATCATAGTTAAATAGCAAGAGAAAGAGTAATAACTCCAATAATCCAATGGAAACCAAATATACAAAGAATAGTTTTATTATAACACCTATGAAGGGAACAAATAAATGTTACTAGTCCCCCTCTATGGGATGGGTTCTTGGCTATCCTCAAACGTATTCAACTTGTATAGAGTCTCTCTCCTCTATAATGTGTAAACCTAACAAAAATATGGTGTGCGCCAATGAAAATAATTAGAGTTACAACAGTGAGTGCAACAATGAAAATAATCAAAAGTGAATAATGAATGGAAAACCCTTCTATTTATAGAAAAATATTGAGCTATCCTCGAATAATGAACAATAATAAAATATTATTGATCCCATTCTTGGAATAACCACTTGGAATATTTTATTATATTTGGTTAGGAGGGAAAAAATATTTAAACTTTTATTTAGAAATAATAAATAGATAAATGATTTATTTATCATCTCAAGGAATTAGTTAAGGAATAATAAAAAAATAAGGATTTATTTAATTATTCCTAAGGGATTTAGTCAAATTTAACAAAGAATAATAACCAATTAGTGATTAATTAATTATTCTTAGAGAAAAATAAGATAATTAATGGTTTATCTATTTATTTTTGATGAGTGGGTCAAATATGACAAGGAATAATAATTGAACAATGGTCTAATTAACTATTCCTAGAAGAAAATCAAATAAATAGTGATTGATTTAATTATTCTTCATGGGTTACTAAGTAATTTCTCATAGTGAAAGTAATTTTACTATGGTAAAATTGGATTTACATGGTGTACTTCAATCCATCTAGTAAATTAGCCTATATGATCATTTTTTTGGTGATAAGATATTTCCCCCCAACGTAGGAGTGTTAGGAGAAAAACGTATGACCGAAGTACATTGTAAAGACACAATCACTAGACAACATAGGGAAATCAGAGAAGGAGAGAGAGAGACCAATAAAGCTGAATTGAAAGAGGATAGGGATAGAGGGGGCGAGACTAATGCAAGTCTCCTTTTATGTTGTGGTAACAGACGTCAATGAGGGAGGGGAAGCATACCTAGACCTGCCGAGATAACTTAGTACAAAAATAATGGTTCGCCCAGAAACATAAAAATAAGATGAAGTACATGCTGAATGGTACATGACATGACAGTGTAATAGAGCCATAAAATAATACAATGTGTCCCATATACATAATGCACCTGGAAAAACATGAGCCGGGACTGAACAATATCTGAGTACATGAGATACAAAGGCCCTTCCCTCAAAAAATGGGTGGGAGGGAGGGTAAAACAACTGAAGAAGCCCCGTTGAACAAGGAAGGGCACTACAAATTGAATGGGTCATCTGAAGGAGATGTGCATGCTATGAACACTCTGATTGGTAGGAACTGAACCCATCAACTCTACGGAACTACATTTGAGGCTATAGCATCATAGGAGTGCATCTGGGCATGTGGGGGGAAACCTGAAGCATCACCCCCTCATGAGGTCGGAAACATCTCACACACACCCAAGAATCACCGGTACAATCTGCTGCATCACTAGAGCATCAAGTGTATGAATCACGAACATGAAACAATCAATTCAAAAGGAAATAATGAGTCCCTCTTCTCAATTTGAGGTGCTGAACAAGAATGAAAGCTGGAACCAAGATACATAGCCCTCTAGGCCATTCTTCTGGAATAAATGAGTTGATGTCGACAGAATAGGGCCCACAATAGGTGAGGCAATGAGTATCCTCAACTAAGGCATGAAGGAAAATAGTAATGTGACTAATGGACTGACAACAGGGATAATGGGGAAAGTGATGCTGAGGGACAAACAAATGACATCCGTTGTCAAAACATAAAGTGCATGGTTGACCTTGGAGCCACTGACTCAACTCTGGAGGGGATGAGGACAATATCACTGGAGGCCAAAATAGGAAACAAAGGAGGAATGGTATCAAAATATGGATGGAATACTGGGACATGATATAATGGGACATGAAACAGACTCCATGGATGCAAAGGTGACTCATCGCGGATGCTCTGAACAAGGGTGATTCGATGGCATTGCCACACAGAATAGGCCCATTGGGGACCATGAAAACATAATTAAATGATGGTTACTCATGACAAAAATCAACGTGTGGTATGAAAAGAATTGAGGGAAGGTGTTCCCTAATGTACAAGTGGCGTTTTATGAAGAAATTTGATTTTCATAGGAGATGAAGTGATCCTTCTTGGAAAAATGACTTCCTAGTGAAGTGTTAAATCATCAAACAATGAGGAAGAAACATTATATTACTTGATGAGATCTTTCCAACGGTTTTAACGGTTCGTCAAACTGAGCTACGAGTGGGTCACAATGAGTGACAAAACGATTGTGGGTTTTTCTATGAAAGGACGTTTTCCCTCCAATTTGAGAGGAGGAGAAGACCATAAATATTGATGAGATCATATCGGAAAAACTGACCATCGAGATTTATGACTTTCAGGAAAATGGCCTTAATTTTCTAAATATGGCCTTAATGCTTCTTGGAACGATGGTTCCTAGTGAAGAATTAAGGGAAGAGGAGAATGAGAATGAACTACTAGAGGAGGTCTAGAATCATCCTCACCCATGAAGTCAAACATGGGGATAATTTGGACATAGAGTAGAATATTTGAATATATGGTATCAAAATTCTATGATATGTGATGTGCATATGGCTTAGTGGAGGGGTCGGTAGGACCAACTATCTAAGGAATGGGATGATAATTGATCATACCTAGATCCAGTGGGATCTAGGCTGAGACTTATGTTAATCAATTGAGAAGATGGATATGGGAAAACCATCATGCCCCCAAATGTGGGCTACTACTCGCAAACATATGTGATGGAGGGAACTGATCTGGCATGCAAAGGTGGGAATGATGCCCCCTAGCAGGAGGAGTTTGTGGAGTTCCATTGTGTTTCGAGTGTTCAAAAAAGGGATTCAAGCATCTCGACCCAACTTGGCATGAGATCCTTCAAAATATGATAAGGAGATGTAGTATCCTATGTGCCCCTCCAGTATGCTATGGGCGTACTGGATATATTTAGAGCTATGGGCTCCAAATACTTATGTGTTTTATGTGATACATAATATGATTATGCTTTTTTATATGATGATGATGGTTCACCATTTGTTTTGTTTATGGTTATATTCTGTGGTATATATGTGATAAATTCCAATCTAGAATATTATTTGCAGTGCCATCTACATAGTTGTTTTGGGCTCTAGGAACATGACTGAACGTAATGGTTTCAAATTTATGTAGCAAAAACTTAAATTGTAGATATTTTATAAATAGGACTTGGTTATGCACATGATACACACCATTCAATTGCATGACAAGTAGCAAGGAATCTAAATGAACATGAAGATGAAGGATGTGATGAGCGAGGGCATCGACTAACAAACCTATCACTGCATCATATTCAACTTGATTATTGGTGGCAGATCCAATGCACACACTATTCTAAAGGACTAAGGTATGCAAGGGGGTAAAAATGGGCCAGGCTACTGAGGCTAGATTCTAGGAGAAGTGACTTGCACAATAAGCATGACTTGCACAATAAGCATGACCGATATATGGTGTGGATGATGGATCCATCTGAAAGGTGCAAAAGACAGCGGATTAGATGATGCAATCTACCTAACTTCTTGGCAGAAATAAGGAGATGCAAATCAAAGGGATGTGCTATGATAAAAATTCTTGAGGTAGAGTGCACAGGGAGAATTAGGAAGAAAATGGAATTCAAAATCCTCCAAAGAATGGGCCCCTTCCCTAAGTGCAAGGGTAATCAAGGGTAGACATAGCTTCCATGGTGTCCTTATCAGGTTGGGAGATGGGTGGACGGGAGGAAGACTGACTAAATGATGCGATGGAATTACCTGATGCAT
Source organism: Pinus tabuliformis (assembly GCA_031772625.1). NCBI lineage: Eukaryota > Viridiplantae > Streptophyta > Pinopsida > Pinales > Pinaceae > Pinus > Pinus tabuliformis. The sequence continues at coordinate 1,419,728,701 of CM062818.1, read as the reverse complement.
CAACTTGAGAAACAAGGTATAGATACGCATCATCTTGAATGGTAGATGACGGCTAGTAGATGGAGGATCTATAGATGTTGAGACCTGGGATTCTGTCGAAATAGGTTTAATAGAAGCGTGCATAGAAACCTCAGAAAGGTTTTCTTGCAAGGAACTCAAGGATGACAACATGTAAAGGATATGGCATGTGGTGTCCATCATCTTGACATCAGGGGGAGGGACCATGATGGTGGGACCAGAGTCCCCCTATTTTGGTTGAGTAGGGGTACCAAATTCCATGGGTAGAGGAGTAAGGGTTCCACTACGAGTGGCCTCATATTCGCAAAGCACTCCAAGGCAATCGTGAAATTCATCGAGACAAGGGAAACAATGGGAATAGTGACCATGATGATCACACAGGGAAAAAGGGTGATTTTTTCACAACTTTTTGAGTTTCTTTGGTTGGCCCAACAAGTTAACATGGCCAAGGAGAGGCTGAACATAAATCAACATAATGGAACTATGTTGAGAAATTTTAATTTCGAGAAATATTTTGAGGTATATTCTAGGGAATACTTTGTAGGAATATTCTTAGAATATTCTCACTATTATGGCATAGTTAAGATTCCATAAGGGGAGCAAGGGTGAAAGTTATGGAACCTGGTTAAGCTTATACTCATTTTTCACGAAATTTCACAGGGAATCCACTAGTGAATCTTGAATTGGGATGGCATTAGAATTCAAAGTCACTCCCAAAAGTGAGGTTTTTTCATGTATTTTTCCATGTACTTACCACTATTTTGTTGAGATAATATAGAGGCCTCTCCAATTTGATGTTGGGCCTAGAGACGTAGCTCTCACATTGTGAGTGAACTCTATTAACAAATCAAGGTGCATTGTCAATATTGTCATCATTTTGTGTTGCTTCTTCATGGATGTTTCATTTATGGTATTTCATGCTCTTTAGGTAATTCTATTTAACATCACTCAAGGAATGATCCCAGATCATGTTGGTATCAAAGTAGTCTTATTTGATTTGAATTCTGAGTGTGGATGCTTACCAGGGAAAAACTTATATAGGGTGAAGGAAAATTCAAGTATTTTAGATCTAAAAAAGATTGGATGTGTGACATGAAGAAATAAAATGGATGAAAATGACATCCAAAAAATAAATGAGAAGGATTTCCACAAGGCCTTGCACTAGATGGAAGATCGGGTAGATTTTCTTTTTTTGATTATAAAAGGAAAATGGAAACGGAGGGAAAGAAAGAGGGAGTTTCAGCAGATGAAAATGCATTAGTACATGGAGGATTTGGGGGAGAACCTCCTGAATCTCCATATTCAAGCTCAATCTCTTCCTCTTCTCCTCATTCTCATCATTGAAATAGTCATTGAAGAAATGCTTCTAAAAATCCATTTTTAATGTTAGATGTGAAATTTTATTTGCCCATGTTTAAGGGAGACGTTAATGTAGAAAGATAAAAATTATATTAGACAAATCAAAATATATTGTTGGATACAACAAATCCAAGAGGATGAGGAAAAGATTCAATTTTCATATATTTTTTTGGGCAACACAATTCTTCTATGGTGGGACACAAAGTTTCAAAAAAGTTGTCGGCATAATGGTAAAATTCTTTCTTCATGGTTTGAGTTATTTTTTTCATTAAGAGGGAAATTTTACCCATTGGATATACAAAAAAGCCATGATGGAATGGAAAAACTTGAGAACAGGAAAAATGTGAGAATGTTCAAAGTTTTACGAAGGAGTTTAGAAAGAAACAATTTCCATTGAATATACCTTTAGACTCACCATAAATGTTTACAAAATGCATTGGCACTTTACATAGTTATCTTCGTCATTCATTTGTTTTTGTTTGATCCCACTAAACTAGATGAAGCTCGTGTGAAAGAAATTTAAGGGGAAAACATGGACAATAATATCATCGAAAGAATCTTTTATCCAAGCCTCAAAATTGCAAGTTCAAAGGAAACAGAAAGGGAAAGAACGCAATGAAAGAAAAAAAAGGGGATAAGTCCTCGTACACTCATTTCAAGAAAGAATTGAATGATGAGGAGAATTGTTGGAAGCCACATCCATAATTAAAGCCTAAGACGTTTGGTTAAAACGAAGAGTAGAAAATGGTTGCTACAATAGATCAAGGCCTTTGTTATGATTCCAATGATGATGCATGGATCATAGCTATTGGTTACAAGGTAAAAAATCCTTTTATGCTAGTTCAATTTCTAAAAGTAAAGCTCGTGTTGATGAAAGAAAAAGAAGTGAATAATTTCATAAGGGTTGTGTCTAAACACACAAAACTAGATTCATTGTTTGATATAAGTTATCAAGTTAATTTGATCTTAGAATCAATTTTTAAGAAGTTGGTTTTGAAAATGAGACATCATCCAAGGCCCTATCCCTTTAGTTGTCTATGAGAAAATGAAAACTCAATGTCACCAAGTAGTGTAGGATTAGGTTTGTCATTTCTTTAATGTTGTTAGATCAGTTTGCATAAGAGGTTGCCCCTCTTGAAATTTGTGGAATAGGCTTGGGAAGCCCATACTTGTATGATAGGAACACAATTGTTTTTAGGAATGACAAAAAATATCATCCCACCAAAGATGGGGTGGAATATATTGTTAGATCTCACTGCATGAAATCCAATTCAAACCTTTTCAATACAGGGTAGATGAAGAGACTCATGAACTCCAACAAGAAGGGTATGCTCGTGGTTGTGAGGAAAAAATATTCTAAGGCATAGGATTCTTTCAAAGGTTTTAATCCCTCTCACAAGAAAGAAATGTTTGATATTATCTCTAACTATGATGATAATTTTGAGGAACTAGGTGGATGCATCCCAAGAGAGAAATTTAGCATGAGATCCATCTTTAGCAAGATGCCCCTCTGCCAAAGGTGGGAATCTGCATGATGTTAGCTGTGGAAACGGAAGAAATCAAGACATAGGATTATTGACCAAGGAGTCATCTCATGCCCATATGGTTCACCAATAGTGTTGGTGCGAAAGAAAAATGACACATCGATAATGTGTGTGGATTATCCATCTCTCAACAAGATCTTGGTGAAAAAATGATATCCTCTCCCTTGTATAAATGATTTGCTTGATCAATTGAATAATTCTATTTATTTCACAAAGTTGTATCTGCCCAGTGGTTACCATCAGATCAGGATTAAAAAAAATGATATATGGAAAATTGATTTAAAAAAGAAGAAAGGAATATACAAGCAGTTGGTACTACCACTTTGGCTTTGCAATGCCCCTGCTACATTCATTAGGGTAATGAACTATGTATTTTGACCATTATTAGATTAGTTTGTGCTTGTATATATAGATAACATTCTTGTCTTTAGAAAAACATGGGATGATGATGTATGACATGTCAAAAAAGTACTAAATATTTTGCAAAAAGAGAAATTGTATGTAAAGTTATCCAATTGTCAATTTGGAAAAAATTCTTTGGTGTATTTTGGTCATATTGTTGGAGGAGGTCAACTAAAGATTGACCCTTCTAAAATTTATGTAATTGTAAAATGTCATAAACCTACAAATGCTACAGAAATTAAAAGCTTCTTGAGAGCAATTCATTACTAGAGAAGATTCATAGCTAAATTCACATTCATGACATCTCCTTTGCATGCCTTGACCAGTGGGAAATGGATCTTTCAGTGAGGATGAAAGTAGTACGAGGATTTTGACACCTTAAAGAAAAATATCAACACAGTTCCAATTGTAGCCTTGTTTTACCTTCAATATCCATTAAAGATCAAGACAAATGCTACTAGATATGCCATGGGTGCAGTATTGATGCAACACCATAAATCGATTTTTTACAATTTAGATACTCTCTCAAGCTATTGTAAACTATCCCATGTATGATAAAGAGTTATATGCCTTCGTTCAAAGTGTCAATAAATGGAAGCACTAATTTATAGGGAAGGAGACTATCATACATGCATATCATCAGCCCTTAAAGTATCTCTAGTCACATACCTAGTTGCAAAAATCTTGGCACTACCCATGGAAGAGATTCCTTCAACAATTTCATTTGGTATCAAGTACAAGAAGGGTACAAGTAAAAAATTGGAAAATATGATTTCTAGACCTCCTATTTCTACATTTATTGTCTTGAAGAATGCATCTTTATCTCATGATAGCTATGTTGAAAAATATGTTATTGATGAAGATTTTAAGGATATTTTTGAGAGGTTAACCCATGGATCACAGTTGGAGAACTATCATTTGTAGGATGAGTTACTCTACCATTTTGGCAAGCTATGTATTCCTACAAATGAAAGATTCCATGGAATTTGAGAAGCTCACATTTCTCTTGCATCCAGTCACTTTGGTGTAGGAAAAACCATGACTTATTTGCAGAGGTTTTTTTCTTTTTTTTTGACAAATTCGGATGCTGGTTATATTCAAAAAAGGATAGGGAGGCTAAGCTTTAGAGTTACATGAGTAGAGCTCATAGGATGAGCTTGCAGCTGAATTACATTAAAACATTCTGCTAAATTGCTATCATTTTCAACTTGAAGAGAACTAACACAAGAATAGATTCGGACAAACTGAAAAAGAAGTAAACAGACTTTACAAAACATCCTAATATATACTTATGTGGCTAATCTGTCATGCAGTGGATTCCTCCAGATTGTTATCAGCTTCAGCGATCTTGATGCTCGAGGAACTGGTTCTTGGGGCATTTAGCTTTTCCATCATGTATTTGAGAATTTCCATAGATTCTTGGATATGTGTGTAAGTATTTGATAAGGCATTAAATTGCTCCTGTAGAGAGGAAATATGATGAAGAAATAGGTTTAGATCGGCTTCATATTTAGCAGTGATTATCCGAGTGGTGGAATCAATTTTCTCATCCAAGAGGCGCTGATGTGTTCTGATTTGCTCAAGTTCTTCCTACATATCACGACTGTGAAGGCAGTCTTCACTATAGGCCATCTAGAGGTCCTTGGCTCTGTCATGAAGAATTGCTAAAATGCTGCTCCAACAAACTGAAACAGTCGTGGCAATAAAAGCCGAACAAAAGATTTGAAGAACAGGGAAATGAGAGGAGTGAATGCTCAGAGAATAGAGAGAAGGGCAATAAGGAATTCCAGAAAGTATAGAGTCTGATGGGAAACCAGATAAGGGGGTGGAATGATTATAGGAAGTTTGATTATGGAGATGGAATGAGGCGATCCTTGGCAGCACTGGCTCGAGGGGAAGCACTTTAAAGAGAGGATGGGTATAAAGATAGAGAGGAGAAAATAGAGGCCATCAAATCTTAGGGAGAGTAGAGGCAAAGGATCGGGCAAGAAAGGGACTGCTGAAGGAGGAGTAAGTGATGGGGGAGAAGAGGGAACTGTCACTGAAAATGAGCACTAGGGGATAGCTGCGATCAAAGATGATCGCAAGAGCAACGGAACAAATGAAGATAGGAAGGGAGGCCTGGAAATAAGGAGGATACACCCTAGTATTTGTAGCAAGCGAGCTATAAGGAGTGAAGGATAGGATCATGCGTTGAGAACTAGAGTGATCACGGATTCCACAAGGCAACATGAGTTCAATAAAGCTGAGGAGTCTGCAAGGAGAGAAGGGAGGATTTCCGACAGCGTGGAATAGACTACATCGGGATTGCTTTGAATTTGGTCAGGGTATGCTCTGAGAAAACTGTGAGTCACTAGATATGGTAAATTGTCACAAATCATGAGGGGATCATGGAAGAAATTGAAACAGATTATCATTGTTACAGAGGATATTTCCTTTTGGTCATATGCATGCTTGACTGGCGCATTTATCTGCTTCTCAATTTATGGTGTGAAGGATATGGAAAAATTGGAAATCCCAAGTTTGATTGATCATGACTTGGCATCTGTTGATGGTTTGCTGTAAGAAGATGTTGGAGGCTTTTCGCTTGCTAGTCATTAAACTAATAATGATAGCAGAATCGCCAAAGATCATAGCTTTCTTGATTCCATGAATTTGTAGTTGAAGTATTCCTTGATAGAGTGCTAGAGCCTCTGCTCTATTATTAGAAAGGATACCTAATCCCCACTCAAAGGTGACTAAGGGCTCCATTGGGTTTGTAAATAATGCCCCATACCCTCGTCACTCCCGGATTTTATTTGGAGGCACCGTCAAAAAACAAGGAATGGGAGTTGCTAGTGTGAAGCCAATTATTGAATTCATCCTGCTTAAGTCGTATTTTCCAGCTATGGCTGTGAGTGCTATCCAAGTTGCTGTAGATTCTCGCTGCTGGAAGGATACTAATCTTGTCTATCAGACTCCTTATAAAATATTTTTCTTCAACACAAGGACTTGTGATGTCAATTTTCTTTGTGCTCTTAGTTGCAATAGTTTCTATCGCAAGGCTTTTAGCCTTGCTACAAAGATGCCTGGTTGAGGTCTCTTTATCTTTAAAGATCTTTCTATTCCTAGTGATCCAGATTCTCCATAGGAGGGCAAATGGGAGGGCATCCCACACCCTCTTGGCTATATTGTTTTTCTTGGATTGCCAGGGGTAGTTTTTTTTCCAGTTGTTAAGGGCTTCCCCAATGGATAGCTGTGAGTTCCAGGAGAGAGGGACGATTGGGGTAATGCTATTCCAACAAGAAGAAGCAAAGGGGCACAAAATAAAGAGGTGCTGGATAGACTCTTCTACTTCTTGAAAATTAGGGAATCGGGAAGGTCTAGTAATACCTTTTTTTTAAGATTTTCTACAGTGACAGTTTTCTCTTTTAAGAGGGTCCACATAAAGAATTTCACCTTAGGGATGGCTTCAGATTTCCACACTATTTTCCATTATATCCATGGTGGTGCTGGATAGTCCCTGTTGCATAGATAATTATAACCTGCTTGTATTGAGTAGCTGGTGCCAGTGGGATCCCATCGGAATCCATCCTTGCCATTTTTAAAAGTGGGAGCAATGTTGTGAAGATGTATCTGGAAGTTGTCAAGATTCTCTTTGAGGCATTGAGGGATGGGAGGAAGGCTACATCTCTTCCAAGCTTGGGTATTTGTATCCCATTGAGAAATTTGGTCTAAACTGTGTATTCCTTTACTTTGAAGAAAGAGAATAATTGGAGCCATACCTGGAAGACTGCTAATTGGTTGATTCCCCGTAATTTTATCAGTGCCAGTGTTGATTTTTCTGCCACCTTTGGGAACCTTGGAGACATTTTGAGCCACAAAGGAGATGGCTTTTTTACAGAGTTTCCAGATCCTTATTCTATTTCTGATGGGTATTTTAGTTGTAAGCAGTTGTTGCCTTGGGTGGCTGAGGTATTTGGCCTCCAAATTTTTTTTCCACCAAGCTGGCTGATCTTCGATAAGCCTCCAAACTATCTTGCCACCAAAGGCTGAATTTGTGAGTGTTGGAGATCTAATTCCAAGACCACCTTTTTCTTGGTTTTGAATGACTTGTTTCCAAACAACCAAGTTACATTTTTTCCTTTCGTTTTTCCCTCCCTGCCAAAGGAAAAATCTGAGAATACTATCCATTTTGCGATGAAATAAAGCTGGAGCCTAGGCAAGGGAGAATTGATATAGAGGAAGAGAGGAAAGGCCCTATTTGAGGAGCACCAATAAACCAGCTGGGTTGAGCCAAGTGGTTCCCCACTTTTGGACTTTTCTTTTCATTTTGTCTAAAGTTGTTTCCCAAACATCATCTCTTGTGTTTCCTATACTCACTGCATTCCTAAATAGTTGATATGGTTCCAATTTAACTTGCAAGGCACACCAAAAATGTTGGCAATGTTTTGGAGCGTTTGAGCTGAGGCGTTCCATCCATAAATACAACTTTTGAAATGATTAATCATTCCCCCTGAATATATCATGAATTTGTCTAATAAAGATTTGAATCTTCGATCTATGATTGCGGACGCCCCTCCTATCAATAGGGTATCATCAACAAATTGTGAGTGATTGATGTTTTTCACTCCATCCTCAAATTTAATGCCAGTGATGAGGCATGTCTGCCGCTTTTGATCAAGAGCACAACCGAAGGACTCAGCCATTAAGAGGAATAGGTGGGGGGATAGAGGGCAGCCTTGCCTTAATCCTCTTGAGGATTGAAAGGCAGGGTCGGGTCTGCCATTGATAAGGGGAGCTATCCAAGGACCAGAGATACAAACTCTTATGAGATCAAGAAAAGAGGAAGTGAAGCCCATTTTTTGAAGAATAGAAAATAGAAAAGAATGTTTAACCCTATCAAAGGCATTTGCCAAGTCCAATTTCAGGATGAAGCCCTTTTCATTTCTAGAATGGCTTGAGTGAATGGCTTCCTGAACTAAGAGAATAGAATATGAAATTTTCCTATTTGCCATAAAGCCACCTTGATTTTCGGAGATTAACATTGGCAATAGAGGTTTGAGATGGGAAGCAAGGATTTTTGTGAAGATTTTACAGGAAGAATTACATAGGGATATGGGGCAGAAGCGGGAAAAATTAGAGGGGCGGTCCTCCTTTGGGATGAGAGCCAGATGTGTTGAATTTTTGTAGCCTCCTAATTTATTTTTCCTCTGAATCCATTTAAAGTACTTGATGAGGTACTTTTTTATCAATTCCCAGCACTCCCTATAGAAACAAATAGGAAAGCCATCCAGCCTTGGTGCTTTGTCAGGTTGGTGGCCCCAAATTTCTCCCTTGATTTCTTCTTCCTTTATTTCTTCTGTCAACCTTTCATTTGTTTCTGCTGCAATCTTGTTTGGAAAATGTTGTAGGAGATCAGCATAGTTTTCTTCCTCCCCTGATTCAGTTAGGAGCTCTTTGAAATGTTTTGAGGCAGTGTTTTTGATAGCAGTTTGATCATTATGTTGAATGCCTGCATTATCTATAATAGCTGTTATATTATTTCTGATTTGTCGAACAGTGGCTTGCTTATGAAAAAAAGCTATGTTCCTGTCTTCGCTCTTCAACCAAGTCTGTCTTGATTTTATTCGCCATTTTTCTTCCTCTTCTTTTCTGATACTATATAGCTGACTGTAAAGATTTTCTTCCTGACTTTTTTCAGCTTGATAATATTCTTGTTTTTCTATTGTATAGTGAAGTTCTTCAATTTTGGCTTTCACTTCTCTTTTCTTTATTTTTGGTTCTTTATACTGAGTCTTTGCCCAATTCTTGAGAGCATTCTTTACATTTATGAGTTTGTTTTCCCAAATAAAACTTGGAGAGCCTTCAACATGTTGACACCAAGTTTGCTGGATCAACTCTTTGGCTACTTCAATATCATTCCATAAAGGGCTGTATTTGAAAGGGAGTGGGCCCAGGGGGCAGTGAGATTCAAAGGTTAAAGCAGTGGGATAATGGTCTGAAGCAGCAAAAGGTAGGATGGAAGCGTTGACAGCTGAAAAGGTGGAAAGGAGGGACACATTTACTAGGATTCGGTCGAGCCTTTCCATAATATTATTTCTCCCCAATCTGCGATTACTCCAAGTGTATTTACGATTCTTTGGAATGATATCTACAAGATCACCATGTTGCATTACATTTTCCAACTGATTTCTAAAGGATATGGGGTGAAGCTACCTCCACTTTTTTCATTAGCATGTAAAATGAGATTTAAGTCACCTCCTAAAATGATGTTGCTACTGTCTTCTTCTGTTATGTTATTGCTGATGGAATCCCAGCAGACTTCTTTATCCCTATAATGATTCAGAGCATAAACATTATAGATTACAATTTGTTGACTTCTCATAATGTTCTACAAGACAATCTTGACCCAGTGTTGTTCTACTATTTCTGCTGTGCTATTCCATTCATCTTGAAGCCAAAGTGTAGCAATTCCTCCTGAGGCTCCTCTGGAATCACATATACATCCTTTGTAGTGCTTATGTTGTTCAATAATCTTGTTCATTTCTAGCTGTCTCTGCTTTGTTTCTTGGAGTAAAACAATGGTTGGTTTCTCTTGGTTAATAAGATCGTTTAAGGCATTTGATTTGGAGGGGTTCCCTAGTCCCCTGCTATTCCATGAGAGAATTTTCATCATTTCATATGAGAGGTGTCAGGAGTTGCTCTCCCTCCCTTGTTTATGTTTGCTATGTCCTTGTCTATTGGTCCTTGAATATAGGATTCGATGGGGTTCTGGAGCCCCAATGCTATGTCTTTTTGTGCATTTTCATCCCTGTGTTGTTTGGAATACTTTCTTCCAGGCTTCTTTTGGTTGTCTAGAGTGGATCCATACTCCTTAGAATTGCTTCTGGTGATTCTGAGAGGGGGAGGATCAGACGGGTGGGAAGAGGAAATGACCTGGGGTAGGGGAGAAGAGCGAGGATCAGATTGAATCAAGGGGGCAGGGGATTCCTTGGGAAGAGAGAGGATGTGAAAGGGATTGGAGGAGGTAGAAGAAGAAAGGGGATCTGGCTGGCGATCAGAAATTAAGGGAGGTTGTGGAGAAGAAGGGGGAAAATGGAGGCGGTGGAGATGAGGGAGGAGGGTTGGGGGGAGGTCGAGAGGATGGACCAGCTTCATGCGATAGTTTAGGGTCAGGGGCTACCATTTTTTCTTTTACGGTTTCCCATTTCTCTTCTTGTGTAGTATTTTCTACATTAGGAAGTTTAGTGCAACGATTAGAAAAGTGATCGTACTCGTGGCATACCTTGCACTTGAAGGGGATCTACTCATAGTCAAGTTGATGAATGTGCGTCCAATCATCAACCTTGAGCTTGATGGCTTTTGGGAGGCCTTTACCCAAATCAACTTCTACACAGATGCAAGCACATGCCTGCATGTTATCTTTGGGTTTGCTCCAATCAATGTGTTTCCCAACAGCATTCCCAATAGCACACACTGATTCGTCTCCCCAACAATGCAAGGGGAGGTGAGGAAGTCAGACACAAACAGGAACCGCATTAGGAATGTTGAGCTCCAGGTCAAAGCCTGGAGTCCATTTATTTAGATATAAACCTCTGGAATCCATGAAATAAGGCCCATTACAGAAGATTAAATCTTTGTCTTCCTTTGTCTAAAAATGAAATGTAAAGTATCCCTTTCCACAAACTATAATAGAGATTTTCCCTTGTATTTTGTCTGTCCAATTCCTTTCCACCCACCTCTGGACTATTTTTGGAGAGGGCCAGAGTCCTGTAAATTGTCCAATAAGTCCTTTTTCTGCCAAGGCAAGGGCAGCCATTCTGGGCAAAGTTGGAGGGAGAGATACTTCCTGTAACCCATCAAGTTTTCTCAAAAATTTTGAGACTGTAGGGCGAGCTCGCTGAGGAGGCATGGATTTGATCAGGGCAGAAAAGGCGTGCTGGAGAACTGCCTCCTTCGGAGGGACCATACCGAGAGGTCGAAGAGCGATTCAAACCACAGTTTGCAGGCGGCGGTGGGAGTAGAGGAGCGCGCGTGATTCAAATCGCCTAATATTTGCAGAGGTATTTTTATTGGCCTTGGATGAAAGAAATTGTAACCAACTATGCAAATGGGTATTTGATGTGCTCTATTTGTAAGCCAATTAATAGAAATTTGCAGTTGTAAACACCACTCCCTATTCCTTCTCATTCTTTGGAGAGTATTCCCATGGATTTTATATGGGGGTTTCCTTTTTCAAAAAAGGTCATGACTACTTGTATGTAGTAGTGGATAGGTATAGGTGTCTTAATGTCATGTAAAAAGAATATTACTGCTGAGAAGACTACTCTACTTTTCTTTCAGCATGTATGGGTCCATTTTGGACGACCCACTTCCATTGTTTCAGATCGAGACTCTTAATTTCATGTAGAGTTTTGGACAAGATTGTGGAAGATGATAGATACCAACCTGAAAAGGAGTAAGGCTTTCCATCGACAAACCAATAGATAGAAAATTTTTTTCCATTGAAAAGTGTTTCATCTACTCTGAAGGTATTACAATAAGCATCGTAAGTTGTGGGATGAACATATACATTATGTTTAGCATGCATCCAATAGGGTTTTCGACTCTCCTACTTAAATTTCACCATTTGAGATATGGTTTGGGTACTTGTTGAATTTGTTATCACATGTTAACTTCGTGGCATTTGATTGTCCAAAAATTTAAAGTTCAGGTTTGCTGAGAGTTAAATTTTCAGTGCTAATTCAAAAAATAAAAATTGAAACCAAGGCACTAATTTCGTAGCACTTTCCTATTAGTTGTCGATGATAGTTTCATCAATGACAAAAAATGTGAATTTGAGAGAAAAATGTATAGGTTTGGGTAAATAAATAAAAAAATAGCTTGTAAAGCTAATTTGGTCTTGGGCTCTTATAGGGTTTTAGTTATAAATTCAATTTTATAGAATTATTGATCTAGAGTCCCAATATCAAATTCCACCAATTATTAGCTAAAGTATATGAGATCCAAGTCAAGCATTACAAGCTAGAACACAAGGCATCGAGGAGAGGAAACTAGGAGGGCCACACTTCATGCACAATGCATCGACTAGATGTGGGAGCAATGATGCACAAAAAAAAAATCCATCAAGCCTTCCAATACATGTGGTATATACTAGCATGTAAGACACATAAAAACATGCAACAACAAGGTTTGAACCCTAAACGCCAAGTGTTGAGTTTCTACCTACATGCTGAAACCTAAAACCATCAATAATCTAAGGGGTCTACCTATCATGGAATATGCCAAATGACAAAAGGATGCCTCTCCTGTGTTCAAAATTCATGCCAACTATTTATTCATGCCAATAAATGAATGCCATGAATCACTAGAATTCAGGGAAGTTATTGTTCCAAATTTTCCATGATGAGGCATCGATGCTTATTAGAATATTTGTTTCCTTGATTCCCTGTTTACATAGGCAGGTGTAGGTCCTTTTAATTTTTACAAGAGGCCAATTAGAATTGGTTTGAATTCTTGCATCAAAGTGTTTACAACGCTTAATGCATCCAATGCTGAGTCAAGGGTTGCATAGATTTTTCACTAGAAATATCAGTGCCAAGTATCAATGTGAAATTAATGATAGAGCTTGCGCCAATGCCCAAAATAAAAACTGAAGAAGCCATGACTTGGAACGTAGAGGTGTTCCTTGAATAAAGTAATCACTTTTTATAAAATTGTTGGCTTTAGGGGCTTAGACATAGGTTTAGAGTTAGTCTATTATTTGCTTGAGGGGGCTTGGACCCAGGTTTAGAGGTAGCAGCATTAACCAACAAATCCCTACACTACTGGCCCTTCCAGAAACAACCCGCATAATGCATGTTGCAGTCTCACCCAAAGCAATATTAGGTGATGCTAGAACTAGGCTTATGGATCCAGAAGGCTATGTGATATGGTTAAGGCATTTTTCTACAGCTTCAAATCTGATTTTACCTTCGCGAACCTTTATTCATGAACTTAAGTGATTTTCAGTTAAAGAGAGATATAAACTTCATGTAAACATCTAGCTCTTCACAGAGTACTTAAGATAAAATACAAATAAATGTCATTCAGTTGCTTGTAAATATAGAAATTACACAAGTGCATAAAAATAGACAGAGAATTGCTTCAAATCTCTTTTATTACTTCAGATCTTCCTTATACAAAATTTTCATACCTTGCGCACATAATTGCAGGGGTATACGTACTTAGTTGCATACTTACCAAGGTCTCTGCGCACTCAGCTACAAGAGCCTTCCCCTTTCCCTGAATACCAAAAGATCTACAATTACAGACTTAGAATAATCTCATCCAACAAGTTATTTCTTTCTTTAGACTTGCTAAGACACATTTCTATACCTTTTTCTATTACAATACCATGGTCTGCAAACCATGGATGGATCTCAAAACAATACCAAAATGTAAGGGGTTTTGACCTTCCTAAAACCCATTGACTTTTATTTAACCTGTGCTACTCGTGCTTCACTCCTTAAAATTCAAAGACTTATTATATTTTAATGAAATTGACCTAGGGTAACTCATCCCAATAGGGGCCCACCACAATTATGTGACTCATCTTCGATTCACTCTACTAGTATGCTTTGGATCTTTGCTTTCACACTGGTGAACGAAGACTTCACTGAGTGAAGTGCCTCCGCGTATTGAAATGTTGTGTGTGAAACACCTTCGACAATATTTTCTGTAGTTGGCCCTTCTGCTACTAAGCCAATGGTGTGTTGTGTCTCTTGCATACTCTTGAGTGTGCCTTTCATAGTCTAAGAGAGATTCCCTACTTCTTCTTCCCACATCTGCATCCGAGCAGTGATAATGTTCATCTTCTTCCACAACTCCTCGATATTTCCATGCATGGATGTGCCCTCCTTCAACTGGGAAAACCATTGCACAGGGGCTAAGGTGCACATCATTGTCGTTATCTCTTCATACTGCAGTTGTTTATCCCAAGTGACTACTTCAATATGTTTCACCTGTGGGCCCCCCTGCAACAAGAACCATAGTTTGAGAGTCTTCGAAAAATTGGCTACACTCCTTGACTGCAACATCGAGCTTTTTCCTGTCTATTCTAATGGCAGGCTCATGCTTCCATTGGACCTATGGTGATGTGGTGGGTTGTAGCTTTAATTGAAGCTCAGTGATTGATAGTTGCATATCGAAGCAAACTTTATTTACCTATGCCTTTGATTCTCTAAATGCATATGCAAGTCACTACACTTTTTCTTCATAAGCGAACTCAGACTGAATCTGGAGCTCAGGGAGCTCACTGCATACTCTAGAAATGGCTTGCTCCAGATCCTACCTTCTCACAGCTACCTCATCATGATACTAGAAAGCTTTGTGATTTTCATCCCACATCTCTTGACTGGTGATCTGTGCATCCTTGATCACCATGAGAGCTTGTTGCTATAACACCTTAAGCTCATTTGCTACACCATGGTGTAGCTCATGTAATGTGGATAGGGGGAGTGACACGAGGTTATTAATTACATCTTTAGGCAGCTGGGCACTCTCTCGTTTGGCAACCTCATTCATATGTAAGGATCCACCAGACAGGGGTACCATGCAAAGCTATGAAGTGAGTACCAACCGTACACTACCCGATATCATTGGTTTCTCACTCTCTTGAGACTAGCTGGTTGAACCATGCTCACTTGAACTTGGCTCGCTTGAACTTGTAACTCCTTGAGGCCCGCTTGGAATTTCAACAAAATGGACTGGTACTGTTCTTTAATGTGGCCGTAGATATATTATGTCACAAACCTGATAGTATCTCAAATTTCATTGAGGTCCCCCTCAATGAGGACCATGGCCTCTGCACCGATAGACTTATCAGACTTGTGCTTCTTTCGTGCCCCTCCCGCACTTGAATTTTGTTGTCGTTTAAGAGTAAAGGGAGAATCAATGTTCTTCGGGTCAACATAGGGGTCTTTGGTACCCTGATCAAGTTCTTTTGTATGTTGTTCTTCATCATGCTTGCCCTCTGGTTCCTACACAGTATTATTCTCTAGCTCAATGGCCACTGTCTTTTTTACTTCTATTCCTATTTACTGGTGCTGGTTGCACCTTTTGTTTGGGTCCCTATTATACCTTCTACAATATCTGTAGGAAGGAGCCAGTTAGTTAGCCACTGAAGGACTAACTGCATGATATCGTCCTTAATGAACAAAATTGACAATGCCATATATTTATTCGTCAAATCGTGTCTCAGAACAGAACCATTTGTTGGCTTGAAGGGGCTTGGAACTAGTTTCAGAGTTAGTTGTGCTAACCAACAAAACCCTACACTATCATCCCTTTCGGCAACAAGCCGCGTAGTACAGGCTATAGTCTCACCCGAGGCAGTATCGGGGGATGTTAGAACCAAGCTTATGCATCTAGAAGGCTATGTGATGTGGTTAAGGAATTTTTATGCGGCTTTAGATCTAATCTAGCCTTCATGAACACTTATTCATGAACTTAAATTATTTTCAGTTAAAGAGAGTTATAAACTTCACGTAAACATCTAATCTTGTATAAAATAACATATAACAGTAGATCCACATCTTCACGAAGTACTTAAGATAAAATACAGATAAATGTCATTTGGTTGCACATAAATTCAAGAAATACACAAGTGCATTAAATAGACACATAATTGCTGCAAATATTGTTTTACTGTAGATTTTCTTTATACAAACTTTCCGGACCTCACAAACACATCTGCAGGGGCCTGATCACTCATCTATAGACCTACCGAGGTCTCTGTGCACTCAGCTGTAGGAGCCTTCCCCTTCACCTGAATACAAAAAGATCTATAATTACAAACTTAGCAAAATCTCATCCATCAAGTGATTTATTTCCTTAGACTCTCTAGGCCACCTTTTTATGTGTTTTCTATTACAATACTATGGTCCACAATCCATGGGTAGATCTCAAAATAATACCAAAATGTAAGGGGTTTTGACCTTCCTAAAACCCCTTGACTTCTATTTGACCTGTGCTACTTGCGCTTCGATCCTCAAAATGTAGAGACTTACAATATTTTAACAAAATTGACTCAAGGGACCCTATCCCAACATCTTTTCTAACCAACAAAACCCTATACTACCATCCCTTTCGGCAATGATCCTCATAGCGCAGACCGCAGTCTCACTCGAGGCAATATTTGAGGATGCTAGAACTAAGTTTATGCATCCACATGGGTTATGCAGTGTGGTTGTAGGGTTTCTTTCAGTTTAAGGCTTAATTTGACCTTCATGAACCATTAACCTTATTGTTATAGTAATAGATCATTTTCCTACATAACAGACTTGCAAGTTGTGCCTAACTAGCCTCACATGTATTATTCATCATATAAAATAGTATTTGAACCTTCATGATGTAATTACAGAAAAAATATACAAAAGTGAACCCTAATTATACAGTTATACAGAAACCATGAGAACATATAAAAATACACAGATCTGTTCCAAATTATTCTTTATTATCTCAAATATTCATAGATACAATCTTTCTAATTCTGCGCACACAGCTGCAGGGGCCTATGCACACAACTGTAGACTTACCAAGGTCTCCATGCACATAGCTACATGAATTGTCCCATTCACCCCAATACAGAAAGATATATCAATTTCAAACTCAAAACCAAAACATAACATGCCTTTGACTTACTAAGTTGACGCTTTATATAGATTTTTCACTTACAATACCATGGTCCGCAAACCATGGGTGGAGTTTAAAATAGTTGAATTTATCCTATCCCTTTACAAGAGAATGGGTTTTAACCCACCCCAAATCCCCTTTGACTCCTAGAACTCTGACTAAGTGATGTAAAGTCTTAGTCATCAGCCCTTCTATCACTAGATTGATTGTTCTCTATGTCTTTTGCATGCTCTTCAACTTGCTTTCCATTGTCTGCAAGAGTTGACTAGCCTCATGTTCCCAAGGCTATGTCCACATGGAGATTATATATGCCTTCCACCATGACTCATCAATTTTTCCTTGTAGAAATGTTCCCTCCCAAAGACAGGAAAACCATTCCACAGGTGCTAAGGTCTTTGTCGTTTATTTAATCTCATCAAATTGTAGTTGTTTGTCTCATATTTTTACCTCGATCTTTTTCACATGTGGGTCCTCCTGCAGTGAGGTCCATATCTCCTTTGTATCCTCAAAAATATACCACAGTCCTTGACTGTAGTAGCTATTTTTTCCATTTCGGATTTTATTGCAGGTTCATGTTGCTCTTGAGCTTCAGGTGGTGTGGTAGGCTGCAACTTCATCTAGAGTTCCATAATCTACATCTGCAGCTCAAATCAGACTTTGTCCACCTCTACCTTTGATTCCTTAACCGTTGCTGCAAGCTTCTGAAGCTTCTCTTTTGGGGCTGCCTCTGTCTGGATCTAGAGCTATGGAAGCTCACTTTAAGCTATAATACTAGCTTCTTACAGTTTTCTTCTCTACACAACTGCCTCATCGTGATCTTGTCTTTCTTTATTCTTCGTGTCGAACATCTCCTGGTTGTTTCTTTTCACTTCTTTTATGACCAAGAGTGCATGTTGCTCCCGCACCTTCAATTCATCTGTAACGCCATGATGGAATCCATGCGATGTCTGAAGGGGAAGTGCTGCAAGATTGACACTCAGATTCTTTAAGTTATGTGCATTCTCTCTCTCTTCTGTAATTTCAAAATGTAGGGATCCAGCTAGTAAGTTCACAGTGTGGAGCTTTATTGTGAGTACCATTGGCGCACTGACTAAAGTTGAAGGAATCACGCTCACCTAAGCCACGCTCACTTGGAACACACGCGCTTGAACCTGCAACTCGTTGAGGCCCTGTTGGACCTCTATCAATACTGCCTTGTACTGATATTCAATCATTCCCCAAGCGAATTTGTCTAAATTATGCTTCTTGCGCACACCTACAACACTTTGCTTCTTCCACCTTTTCACTATAAACGGGTAATCGAATTCCTTTGTTTCCACAAAAGTGTCATCACCACCTTGATCACCCTATTCGATGGCTTGTTCCTACTGTTCAAGGGCAATTGTGACCTTCTGAGGCACCTTCTTTCTCTCTTTCGTTGCCACTGGATTTTCGGTCTGTGCATCTTTAGTGGCTTGCTTTTCAATACTTGTTCCTGCCTTCTCTGGCTCTTCTTCAGTTGGAGTGAGCTGATTACTAGACCACTTATGTATTATTAGTAGGATGTCCTCCTCAGTAACTAAGTATGATAGCTCATATCATACCTCCGCAAAATCTTTCTTTGCGCAAATATATACGTGGTGAAAATATGCTTTAAAGTTTGCAATGCTAAGATATTCTTGGAAGAAATTTCTTGATAGTCGTGGCTTCTAGCTAATAACTGTGAGCATATCCATCTCAAATAGGAGCCAGAAATATTTTTTCTCTATATCCCTGGTCGGTTCATTAGACACCCACAACGAGGCATACCTCGTAGCTCAGACACATCAAGGTCCATAGTGGGGAACTGTGACTCTTCTAGTGTTCTCCATGTTGTTAGTATGATTAAGAGAAATAACCACACGTAGTGGAATTGCTTCCCTTCTTCTTGTGATTCTCGACAATCATCCAAAAATTCCTCACATAAGTACCCTGCCTAGTTAAACTAGACCCCCTTACTGCACTATGCAACCAAAGATACAACTCGGGTAAACACTTGATCTGCCCGACACTTTCTCATTATCTTACCAGCCAAAATGTTTGCGGAAAAATGCAAAAATGGATCACTAATAGAGATAATGGCATATCCTAGAGATTTCTTAACCAAAACGAAGTCGTTCTTCATCTGATTAGCCAGCTTTTTCTCAAGAAACTTCTCGAGAAATGCGTCGATGGGATTCCCTCTCTGATAAGGCAACGCATTGATTCTTCAAATTAACATATCATCAATGGGGATATTTGTCCCGAGCCACAGACACCTATCATGCACTAATGCCAACAGCTAGCACACACAAATTGTATTTATGTTACTATGCCCAAAGTGTGGAACATAGATCATATTCAACAACCTAGTGCATTGAATTCTTGTCATATATTTCATCAACTCAACCCTTGTCACTCTAGCTTCTTAAGAGTAAACTAAGTTTAAGTACTTGCTGGGCTCGAAGTGGGGATACTTGCTTCGATCATTCAGATCCCAGTCATCCTTGCATAGTTGTGGCACCTTTTATAACAACTCTCCCTCAATCAAAACCTCCTTCGGTAATAGGGGTCTAAAGACCTTAAATTGTATAGCATCTGGGTCCTTGGTCACCCTTGAGGTTGGCTTTCATTGCGGCATATAGAGTGGCAACCTCGAGATCAGTTCCACCTCATTTGTGTTGATATCCTCTATTCTGTCTGTCATGTGTTTCTCATCCAAATCTTTAGGCTCCGTCAACTCCTTCAACTTATCCATTCTCTTCTTAGCCCATTGTTCTGTGGGGATTTCCCTTGGTGATTTCCTAACTGGAGGGTTTTGTGGCTTCTTCTCCTTCCTGGTTGCTACTGTTGTGGTAGTAGTCTTTTTCCTCAATGATCTTGGTGTCGTGGCACATGCTAGTAGTGTAGCAGTCATAATGGATCCTAGCCCTCATCTAAGAAACTCTTTATCAATATCCTCCCAACTCCAACCAAACATTCAGCAGAATGCTCGCTCACACTTAGGCGAAAATTCACACTTTGAATTCTCAACAAGTAAATAGTTTGAATGTGGAGCGGGGTGCAATATTTATAACCCTTTTCAATCCAAAATCCTTGATCTCCTTTAGATCCATATCATAAATGAGAATTTGGTAGCAGATTTTCCCAGATATGCTCCTTCAATGCATCCCCCTAATCCTTTTAATGACAATTTCCCTTTCAAATCAACTATAGCAACCCAAACGATCATATTCTAGACAAACTATGTCAAACCCTTCCCTGCAGTGCAGTTACGCCTTCTTCATCACAACTTCATCCATCTGCACCATCCTCTAGAATATCACACAACCCTCCCTCCTCGACAAATTCCTTCTTTGGAAGAGTACCTTATAGTCCTGTGCTTCCTTCCAACTGCTTGTAGCACTAATACTTTCCTTTTTCCATATAGTCATTGTGCAATTTGAGGGACTAAATCATCCTTGTAGATTTTCGTTCTACTACCATTTACTCATCCAACAAATAGTTCTCCATTTAGTTATATTTGAATTATGCAACCATATGTGATATCCCTGATAATGTATGGTCCTATCCAATGCATCCTAAACTTACCAAGGAACTTTGCGAACTTACTATCATAGTTCATTACCAAGTCTCCATTCTTAAAATTTCTCTACTTAATATTCCGATCGTGCCATGCCTTTTCCCAGGCTTTCTCTACTTGTTGGTGAAATCTTTCAAGAAAGAGATCTTCTTCCCATGTGAGACTTTCCTCCAATCTCTCCTCCATATTATTGATGTTTGCCATATCTTCAATAGATGCAATTCGAAGACTGGGTGCTATGTATTCCATAGGAATTACAGCTTCTTGTCCATACACCAGTCTAAATGGAGTATGCCCTATCAACTTCTTGCACGTAGTGTTGTATGCCCATAAAAATACTCGTATGCACACATCCAAAGACATTGTGATAAGTGATCTTAAGCCCTTGTAGCTCAGATCTGCCTTCGTACAGATATGTATCCTTCTATGGTCCACTATTGTAACTTTAAGAAAACAGCTTTTAGACCTTCATGAAGGTCTACGATCAGACTTTATAGACATAAAGGAAGCATATTATCCACTTTCGTGCACTAAATAGTAAACTTAGATCTTCCTTCATGTAGATCTACCTGATTCAACAGAAATCATAACAAACTTAACCTTTATCTTCATGAAAATAGATAATAATTCATGCATAGATCTTAAATATTCAATAGATTCGCGCAACAATTATACTTCATTTCATAGAAAAAAGATCATTAAGCCTTATTGCATAACTGGAACAGAAATAAGAATAATACATAAGGGCAAGTTATTTGTTCCAAAATCAGTATTTATTAAGTTCAGCGTTCAATTTACGGAATCTTCCACCATGCACATCTAGCTATAGGGGCCTGCACACTCAGCTGTAGGAGCCTTCCCCTTTCGCTTAAGTATAGGAAACATAGCTTTCCTGCCTTAGCACTTGCCCAAAACAATAACCTCTAGCTTAATTAATTCTTCTAGACTTGCTATTAATCAAATATATAAAGCATTCTTTCTTACAATAGAATGGCCCACTGCCTATGGGTGAGTCTAAAAACTAGCCTATCACTTACCCAAACAAGGGGCTAAAGCCCCTTTGACTCTTACTTATCTTTGCACTCCACTTCCACATTTCGCGGAGACTTTACATTCTTTACAAAATATATTACAAAAATTGGTTAACCTAACCAAAAATTTACCCTGGGGACCCTATCCCAACAGTTGGCTATTGTCTCTAAGGAATTTATGATTTTGTTTCACTCCCTAGGCAGGAATTGAATATGAAAAGCTAGAAATAAATTTTCAATGAGGTCCCACACTTCATTTCTGTAAGATTAATTCAGCTAGGGATGCTTGGTTTGGCATTGATTACTTAATCTATTTCACAATTATCTTAGAATCTCCAAAAATTGTCAAACATTCAATTTTCATATCTTTGGTAGCTTATAGGCCCAACACCAATGCTTCATATTCAACAATTTTATTTGTAGTTTCACACTCCAACTTATATGAGAGAGTAATGAGGTTACCTTTAGGGGATCACAACAACACTCCTGCTGCATTTCTTTCCTTAGAGTAGGCCCCATTGAAGTATAGATTCCACACAGAGACAAATTTCATTTATTTTTTATTAGTGTGTGACAGGATTTCCACTTGGGTATACTCTATAACATGGTAATCCATTTCCAACAGAAAGCATGAAATATATAATTTTTCTTAGCCATATATAGGAGAGTTGTTTGAATTATCTTCTCTAGTGACAAATTTTATAAATTTGGATTCTCTGTACAACCTACGCTCGTATCCACCAAACACTCAAAGAATGGCATATGTAAGATCTATCTTGATGGAACCTCCAAGATTCAGTCCCTAGGGTTTGTTGAGGAGCATACCAAATCTTGCAGGAATGTTTGCAATGACGATATCCCTTACCACACTCTTCACAGGAATTTGAGCCAGATTCACCACTAAATCCTTGATCATCCCAAGGAATTTCACTCTTTTTGAATGAAAGGAATAAAAATCCTTATATGGTTTTGTTATTTGTAGGCCTAATTTTTCCATAACTGTCACAACCCTGAGATTATGATAAGCCTCTGAACCAAACATGTAATCATGCAACAATAAATCATGAATCACTAGTGTAACATAGAATGGAGGTGTGGAAAGGTCTTTCTCCTCCACATGTGGGCCAAACATGAATACACACCTTTCTTCCTACAAATTTAAATTGTCATGTGATTGAGCAAATATGAGACACATCCATGAGTTCAAAGACTTTTTTTTTTATAAATAGGTTGTTTTAATAATTCATTCTAGGGAAAATATATTCTAACCTTATCTAACTCTTTTTATAAACTGAAAATAGAGGTATCATATCCACCTTCACTGGATCAATTGAATCTTTGTGTTCTTGATGGATTCCCTTTTTCTTCACTGATATTTTATATAAATTTGCATATTTAGACTTATAATTAATGTGATGGGAGGTTTCTCCTTTGGTTGGTAGATCAGGGTTGGCAGGCTTTTCCCCTTATCAATTCGTTTGGGGGTGGAAGGTTGGACAATTTCTTCATTTTAGTCACGTGTCCAATATTTTTTTTCTGGACCTCAAATAATATTTCATATGCAACTATGATTGCATGAAACCAATGAACTACTTACAGTAATAATTTGTCTCTTCTTCATCCAAAGGGACATTCTAACCATCCTCCTCTCCTCGTGATTTTGTTTCATTTTCTTCTTATGAAAGATTTGTATATTGATTCTACTAAACCTCAATATCATCTTCAATACTTTCCTTGGGATCATCCTTTTGATATAGGTGAGGTTCTATTTGGTCCTACTAGTCCATTATTTCTCTTTGCAATAGTTTCAAAGGGGGTCTCCTATATTGGGGGTTGAAGTTTCGGTTGGGGCCTTGTTGGATCTATTGAGGAGGACTTTTGTTATTCAACTCCAGCTTCACCAACTTGTTTGAAAGGTTTATAACCAAATTATTCATCTCATCCATCTTCATCTCCTTAGAATGCCTAGTTTTTCCATAAGAGATAGCTTCCTCTTTTCCTCTTCACATATTACTATGTTCTCCCTTTCACTTTCAACTTCCCTTGTTATTGCAACCAACTCACAAAATATAAGAAGCGATAGATAAATGACTTAAAAATTAGCCTCTTTGAGGGGGAAACCTACTTTACATTACACAAATGAACAATTCATGGATGATTCAAATGAAAAAACCTCCTTTCTATATATAGGAGTTTAAGGGGTCACAATATAATCAGAGGTGACATAACAATAATAATGTAAGGGCACAACAATAAAAATAGTGGGCTTTTATGGGGCACAATAATAACAATATGGGGACTACATGGGCATAACAATAACAATAAGGGGGCTACAGTAACAATAAGAATGAGGGAATACACTAGTATTATAGGGACTTAACATGCCCCTCTCCTTCAAAAAAGTGTTGTCCTCAATGCTTGAGTGTTTCTGGATGCTTCTGTATAAAATTCTCATCCTCCCATGTGGAAAATTTAGCGGATAAGTTCCTCCACTTGATGAGATACTCTTAAATTGATCTATTTCATAGCTATTGAGTTCTTGTTTCCCTGAGTCCTTCAAGTTCCAATATGATTTTCCTTCCTCGTCAAGTTCTAGCAATATTGTTTGAACTAGGATCTTGTCACCTATAAAATTATTTAAGCATGAAACAAGGGATATTCGGTGCACTGTAGAAGATGCAAGAAGCTCCAATTTGTATGCCATAGTACCAATCTTTTGCAACACCTTGTAAGGACCATAATAATTTGGTGATAATTTATTATCCTTCTTATCTTGCTTGAGGGAAATTTGTTTGTATGGTTGTAGCTGTAAAAATACCCAATCGCCTACATCAAAACTTCTTTCGATGTGATGTTGATATACCTTTTGTTTCATTCTATTATTTGCTAAAGTGAGGTTATCCTTTAAGAGTTGGAGAACTTGTTTTTGATGCTCAATGTGATCTTCCACTGCTTAAAACTTAGAATTTTCTCTTAAATATGATGTGATGGATGGTGGATGATATCCATAAAGTGCCATAAATGGGGTCATTTTTTATGCAACATGGAAGGAAGTGTTATACCACCATTCAGTTAGAGTTAACCACTTGAGCCATTGTGTCTGTTTTTTTGGAATAAGGAATTGCTAGGTGTGGGGGGGGGGGGGGGGGGGTGATTCAGTAATTAAGAAACTATTTTTTCTTTTTCTTACTATGCTTACATGCCCTTGTTATGTTATTTAACTTGTGAGAGAATTCATTCACAAAATAGTGAAACAATAATATTTCAAAAAAAGATATTCAAATAACAATCTCATGAGCAACACACATTTGACACAATGTTTTTCACGTGGAAACCTAGAGGAACAAAACCACCAAATTGTTGTTTGTTTGTGATGTAAATTAAGCACCCACTTAATTACATATGTTTTTTTGTGAGAACCTGTTATCACCCCAAGAAACTCAGCTAGGTTGCATATCGGTGATGCTCGGGAACATTACAAATTCAACCAAATATAGTTGGATAAATGGTGGATGAATGGAACAAATGCTGCATATTCAAGCCAGATAACCACTTCTACTATGATTGACCCCAGACATGGGTGAACACCCCCAGACTACAAGGCTTTTAACCATATATTACTCACAGTTTGAGGATAAGGTGATAATGGAGAAGACTGACCACACCAGCAGATGCACAGGACCCTGTGATGGCCGGCTGCAACCAGTTAAGAGGTCTGTAAATCTAGCTTCTAATGCACAGACAGGATGACAGCTCTCTATGCATTAAACAACAGAAACCTACACACATGTTCTATGATACATGCCAAATCCTAACACAAAGGTGGGATGACAGCCCCTCTGATGCTAAACATTCACAGCAATAGAACAAATGCAAACAGGCACAGCCTAGAACAAGAAAGAGAAGTGGAAAGTGAGAAATAAACAACAAAAGAAGCTTGTATTAGCTGGAAATGAAGACCAGACGTTGCAGGTTACAAAGTAGTTACAATCTCCAGAAGTTGAACCTTACAACAGGTTTCTCTTCATCTAACACTCATCCAACTGATTACATCTGAGTTTTGAGTATATATACAATTTGTTTACAAAATTGCTCTGCTAAGCTATGCGTGGAGGAGCCCATAAATGGCCACCAACCACATTTACATTCAGGAATGATCCTTTGATATGAATCTAGCTGTGTTGTAAATGGATTTTCCCCCCTCTGGCTCTCTGCGGTCCTTCTCTGGCAGCTAGATTGAATTATGGATTAAATTCCATGCCTGATTAATGCTGTGGTCTGCTCGAGGCACATCCTCTTTCCTCTCGGCCATGTTGTTTATTGAATGCGGCTGTTGAAGATTAACTGCGCTGAGCACTGGTAGCTGATCACCTTTGTCATTCGGTCAGCACAGAACAGTCAAGGGTGGCACGGACAGTATGGCGGAGGCATGGGCAAGACGGGAACAAAAATCAGCCGCTGGATCAAGCGAAAGGACGGCGGAATACACCATCGGGAG
This sequence comes from Pinus tabuliformis, assembly GCA_031772625.1. Lineage (NCBI taxonomy): Eukaryota > Viridiplantae > Streptophyta > Pinopsida > Pinales > Pinaceae > Pinus > Pinus tabuliformis. Next base: position 1,419,702,613 of record CM062818.1, on the reverse strand, counting down.
CACGAAGGCAGGAAGACTGAGTACAGGCAATTACACTATCGGAGGCGGAAAAGCAGACTTGAAACAGGAGCCGACAAACATGAGCTGTCAGATCATGGGCGGACGGATCCGACGGCTAACGTGATATCGCATCGGCGGAGGTCGACGGGGGAAGCCTTTTACACAAAGATGCGATTGCGATCAGCGATTGGGCATGGGCCGTTGGATCGTTGGGACTGATCGGACGGTGAAGGAGTGATTGCAATATCGCATCGGCGGAAGACAAGGGGAGCGGAAGCCTTTATGTATATCCGATCGCCGATAGCGATGAGACGGCGGACCCGATAAAAGAATTAGCCACCGTTTAAAGTCATATCGCGTCCGAAGGGGAAATCGGTGATCGGAAATCGGCGATTGTTAAGACATGGCTTATGAAAGTCCTGCAGAAAGCTGCGACTGCGATGAGGGAAAAAGGGGCTTAGGAAAAGTACGTGGTCACGGTCTCATGGATCTAAACTTAGCACCCGGGGCTTAAGGAAAAGGGGCTAAAGAGGGCTTTGTTGGGATTTGGGGGGTTTACACGGGGAATGGAGAGATTTTTAGGAGGAAAAACAGAGATAGAGGAGCTAAGAGAGTATGAGGAAAATGGGGGAAGAAGGAAACAGACTGCCACGAGCCCCCTTTGTGCAAAAACACACGGCCGAGCTGATATTTGGTCCTCCAAATGCTGAAGTTTGTAGCAGAGCTAACACTGGCTCCTTCTGGGGATGAGATCCTCCCTGTGAGGTCTCAAGAACCTGCAGACCAATGCCTTCATACAAAAACAGCTATAAAAACACTTGCCTAGTGTCCATTGGGCATGGAGTCAACTAAGCATACAACAGGAAACTGTAAAAGAAACTAATTACAAACATTAAAGCTAGAAAACATAAACTTCAAAAATTGCCCATTAGCAGGGCAATCAAAACTGTTTCTCCTGCTCTCAGCCCGGTTCATCATAGATCAGTAGGACTAGATTCATTTGATCCTCCACCTTAAAAAGTTTGGGGCATTTGAGCTCATCAGGTAGAGGAGGCTTGAACTTCATTCCCTTTCTATGTGTGCTCCTCCTTGGATGTTCTTTACTGGAGCCTCTGTACACCTGCTGGAAAACAATGGCTGCTGTGTACTTCTTTGTGCTATCTGTGGCCTGCACCATTAAAATGAATGGCAAACCAATGTACTCTTGTGTGGAGGACACACAGACATCACCTGCTCCAGCATCTTGTTTAGAATAGTCCTCATCCAAGGAGGATTCCCAAAACTGCACATCCTCTTCCTCTGTTATCTAGACGGCTGCCCTTTCGATTTGCGTGGAGACCTCCTGAGCAGGCATCAGAATATTAAGACTGAGGTGATCAATCTCAGCCTTAGGCATTGAGTTATAGCCTGCTTCAGGGCTTAGTGGGCAACCACGAGGGCTTGTCATCTGAGCATACAAAGAAACAAAAGATGATGATGGAGAGCTTTCCTCTCCCTTTTTAATCGCTGGATTGGGGACAAAATCAGGCTGGCAAATTGGCAGATCTACATAGCCATGTAAAGATGAGCTGGCTTCATGCACAAATTCTTCGAGGGGGAAGGGATCTGCTGCTGGCTGCCACTGCTGGTCAACTTGTTCTTCTGCAGTTACGACAAATTGTTGAACAATGACTTTGGATATTACTTCCTCATAAGCAACCCTTGTTAAGAAAGGAGCACCTTCCAAAACATGGACCTCCTCCTCTTCAGGATGCTCTTCTTCCATGACTATATTTTGACAAAGGGTTTTCACCCTTTGATCTTCGTTTACCTCTCTGCTTCCCTGCAAAATCTGCGCATGCTCATGTGTTCATCTACATGGATCTGGAGTTGGAAAAGAAATAGAACAATGAGCTCCTACTTCTTCAAAACGCTGCTCAGCTCTCAACTTGGAAACTTCAGAGGTCAAAAGCTCGATCATCCTAGCTAATTTATCAATCTCAGGCTCTGAGGATGATGAGGATTCACCTCCCTGACTTCTGCATTCATCATCACCTTCAAGTCTTCCTACAGCCATAATATTGGCTTCTACTTCAAAGGCTGCAGCTTGCATATCAGCCAAAGAAGCACATCTCCTTTCTCTTAACAGCAGGAAGAACTGAGAATCGAAGGCATTAGCATATGTGAGCATGGCAGAAGAAGGGGTAGGTTTTATTTCTGCTGGCATTCTGCTGTACAAATGATTAAATCTGATATTGAAATCAGACAGTAGCTCACCATCTTCTCTCTGCAAGTTCCCAAATTCATCATGATAGAAGAGCAGATCTTTATTATTTCCCCAGTGCTTTAAAAATACATCATCTAAAGCATCAATGTCTGCAATGGACCTAGGGGGTAAATCTCTAAACCATTTTCTATCCTCCCCATCTAGGCTTTGAACAAAAACCCTCATCCAAACATCCTCTTCATTGATATGAAGATTATCAGTGTAACAATAAAAAGATTCGAGGTGCTCTTCAGCTCATACTCCTTCAGCACCAGTAAACTTAGGCATATATTCCATATAATCTCCTACAGGCATGGCATTCAAAGGGGTAGGCAAGACCAAAGGTGCATACCTAGCAGCAACTATTTGTTCTATCTTTGAAAGGGCTTGCTGGCCTGCCATGACTAAGCTAAGGTAAAAATATACTGGTAAACTGAGTGATATGAATCAATAAAGAGAATAGGAGAGACAGAGGAAAATGATAGACAGCATGGATGCTTCTTTCAACTGAGATCCGAAAGGGAAATGAATGGGGGAAGGAGCTGAATGAATCTTTGAAGGAAATACTTCAACAACAGAGATACATAAACTTCTTTAAGGCTTACCTAACCCTGATGCTCCTTCTCTAATATTTTCTTCGATTAACGATCTTCTCAGGATCAGGCACTAGCCAACTAGTGATTTCTGAAGATTTCTCTGAGCAAGCTTCATGAACTGCGCCAGAACTTCAATGTGGAGTCACCAAAGGATGGCCTTCCTCCAGTGGAGTCGCCAGACAGATGATTACAACCAAAATACTGTGTTCAAACCTTGTCTGTCATCAAAGTTTGAAGCTGTGTCATTCTCCCAGGGAAGCTGAGCTTCGATTCTCCTCTCCTCGGCAACGGTGCCATTTAATGTTATCACCCCAAGAAACTCACCTAGGTTACATATCGGTGATGCTCGGGAACATTACAAATTCAACCAAATATAGTTGGATAAATGGTGGATGAATGGAACAAATGCTACATATTCAAGCCAGATAACCACTTCTACTATGATTGACCCCAGACATGGGTGAACAGCCCCAAACTACAAGGCTTTTAACCACCTATTACTCATAGTTTGAGGATAAGGTGATAATGGAGAAGACTGACCACACCAGCAGATGCACAGGACCCTGTGATGGCCGGCTGCAACCAGTTAAGAGGTTTGTAAATCTAGCTTCTAATGCACAGACAGGATGACAGCTCCCTATGCATTAAACAACAAAAACCTGCACACATGTTCTATGATACATGCCAAATCCTAACACAGAGGTGGGATGACAGCCCCTCTGATGCTAAACATTCACAGCAATAGAACAAATGCAAACATGCACAGCCTGGAACAAGAAAGAGAAGTGGAAAGTGAGCAATAAATAGCAAAAAAAGCTTGTATTAGCTGGAAATGAAGACCAGATGCTGCAGGTTACAAAGTAGTTACAGTCTCCAGAAGTTGAAACTTACAACAGGGTTCTCTTCATCTAACACTCATCCAACTAATTACATCTGAGTTTTGCGTATATATAGAATTTGTTTACAAAATTTCTTTGCTAAGCTATGTGTGGAGGAGCCCATAAATGGACACCAACCACATTTACATTCAGGAATGGTCCTTTGATACAAATCTGGCTGTGCTGTAAATGGATTTGCCCCCCTCTGGCTCTCTGCAGTCCTTCTCTGGCAGCTAGATTGAATTATGGATTAAATTCCATGCCTGATTAATGCTGTGGTCTGCTCGAGGCACATCCTCTTTCCTCTCGGCCATGCTGTTTATTGAATGCGGCTGTTGAAGATTAACTGTGCTAAGCACTGGTAGCTGATCACCTTTGTCATTCGGTTAGCACAGAACAGTCAAAGGTGGCACGGACAGTATGGTGGAGGCATGGGCAAGACGGGAACAAAAATCAACCGCTGGATCAAGCGAAAGGACGGCGGAATACACCATCGGGAGCACGAAGGCAGGAAGACTGAGTACAGGCAATTACACTATCGGAGGCGGAAAAGTGGACTTGAAATAGGAGCCGACAAACATGAGCCGTCAGATCATGGGCGGATGGATCCAGCGGCTAACATGATATCGCATCGGCGGAGGTCGACGGGGGAAGCCTTTTACATAAAGATGCAATTGCGATCAGCGATTGGGCATGGGCCGTTGGATCGTTGGGACTGATCGGATGGCAAAGGAGTGATTGCAATATCGCGTCGGTAGAAGACAAGGGGAGCGGAAGCCTTTATGTATATCCAATCGCCGATAGCGATGAGACGGCGGACCTGATAAAAGAATTAGCCAACGTTTAAAGTCATATTGCGTTCGAAGGGCAAATCGGTGATCGGAAATCAGCGATTGTTAAGACATGGCTTATGAAAGTCTTGTGGAAAGCTGCGACTGCGATGAGGGAAAAAGGGGCTTAGGAAAAGTGCGTGGTCACGGTCTCATGGATCTAAACTTAGCACCCGCGGATTAAGGAAAAGGGGCTAAAGAGGGCTTTGTTGGGATTTAGGGGTTTTACACGGGGAATGGAGAGATTTTTAGGAGGAAAAACAGAGATAGAGGAGCTAAGAGAGTATGAGGAAAATGGGGGAAGAAGGAAACAGACTGCCACGAGCCCCCTTTGTGCAAAAACACACGGCCGAGATGATATTTGGTCCTCCAAATGCTGAAGTTTGTAGCAAAGCTAACAGAACCCACTCACAAGAGGCACTGAACCCCTTTGTATAGCAAGGACTAATTAACTTTCTAAGATGTACTAACCTCTTTAGTATGCAGGCACCACCTACCTTTCGTTAACAAGAACCAACTTGCCAAGAAGCACCAACCTGCCTTTGGTTAGGAAGCACCAAATTTCCAAGAGGAATCAACCTCTTCAATATGTAGGAACTAACCTTTCCTTACCACTTTTCTACTATTTCATACAATTTTCAAACTAAAAACAGAGGCATACAATTATACAAGTAAAATACCAATAAAAGGCTATTTGCAGATTCAACTTCTGCAATCTTCTTTCCGTGATCACTTGCAGCAGATCTCCTCTTGTTTCTCTGAGCAACAATTCCTCTACACTCTACCTTGACTGTCATGGGCTCTTCACTGACTTTTCTTTAGCACTATCCTTTCCATTTTCCACATAGCACTCTCGCTGCTCTTGTTGTGCTAAAAGACAAAGTTCTCTCATGTGCTTCAACCTCTGTGTTACTATGCACTTCACTCGTAGATTAATACTATCACACCTTTGCTCAAATCTCCTCATCACATAGACAACAATTTTTTATTCCCCAGTAGCTCAATGGACATTCTGAGTTTTTTTCATGTGTTACACTGAGCTCAATTTTGTCTCCTATCGCCATCCACACTACCCGAGAATGTACTCCTGGCATGGCACTCCATTCTTCTATTGCATCATTTTTTACAAATTATGTCACTACATTAAAACATAAGAATGGGTTTTTTTCACTTCACCATCTCACTGTGTGACTCTCCATGCTTAGAATTAAATATTAGTTCACCTACACACTGCACTGAGACTCCCCATGCCTACTCATGGATCAAAGAGCTTCACTATACTTTTGCATGGCTTATCTATTTTTCATTTATTTCTATATTACGTGCATGGCATATCAGAGATGACTTTCTTTCAACATCGAGACAAGCCCAATAGTTCTTGGATAGTCGCCATTACTCTTGAGCCCAACCCCTCTGTTCCTGCATTCAATCTTGCAGGTGCGACCCATACGCCTTTAAATTTCTACGTCACACTATTAGAGCCCAATATGTCTTGTAATATTACTATAGTGATATATCAGAGCTTTTCCTTATCATAACCTTATTCTTAAAAGATATTATGAAAACATTTAATTCCGATGTGCTTGGCCCTTTTTGTTTAGCCCCTTTCTATTTTCCTCCATGGGACTGGGTGCAGTGACTGTAGGCTTAGCCTTAAGGAGCTAGGGAATTTTGTCCCTGCCTAGGGGTTGTTTTTCTTGTGTTAAGAGCTTATCATGATTTGTTCCATAAGTTCTTCTTGACCATGTGCAAGCCCTAATATTGGAGCCCCTTTATCAACACTTTTTCAATTGCCAACTGTTATAAAGTGTCGACATCCTCAACCTCTAATATGCAGACCTCCGATATGACATCATCACTCAACGTTGCACTTCTTGAGTGGTGACACATGTCACCCAAATTTCCCCCCTTACGCCCCTCAAAATGATAAAATTGCCTACCATGTGTCTTGTCATGCATCCATGTCATGTGGACGTCGGATGCCACTGTAGCTTATCATGACCAATCATATGCCACCACGTGTCCTGCTAGAGGAGAGAGAAAATGGGTTGCCCAGCTTTGGTTCTGAAATGAACTCCTTTGTTAATTATATTTTGGCATTCCTGATAGATTTTAACGGTATCGATGCTTCACCCATATCGCAACATTTAAAAGGTTCACCACTTGGAAAGTTACGACATTGTGATCACCAATATGCCTGAATGTGATGTTGTGATGCATCGATATCACCAAACCTTCAATATTTGATCGTTGATATTGAAATGCGCTGATATTCCTGAACATCCAATGTGTCGATGCTCCGATATCTTAGGAAATATGATGTTGTGATGCACTAATTTTCCTGACCTCAAATATGTGATTGCTGATATCTCTGGACATCCAATATGTGATTTCCAATATTCTTTCCTTCCTGAGGCTTTAATCCTTGAAACTTTAGCAGACCATAATTTTTTATCCATGAGTCCATTTTTGGACTTTCGCATATCGTTGGAAAGATTATTCAAAGAAATTTCCAATGGGGAGGGTTCGATATAGGCTTTGATTCCTTCTGATACTTGGAAGGTGACTACAAACTTCTCTACCCATTAACTATTTGACTAATTTAACACCAACTACAATGATGGTGATTTTATGGCTTCTTCATTAAGCCTACAACTACCATTGAGTTCCATCCAAACAGCCAATCATCATGTTGACCCTTATTTCACATCAATTCCAACACTTACATAGCCAACTATACACCATCAAATGTCTAGCAATCCCCCCTTTCACATTAATAGAAACACCATAAGCTCCCCCTCAGGATTGGCAAGGTCTACTTTGATGCCAATCTTCTCCCCCTTTGACATCAGTGGACAAGAATACTTCACAAGAACTCCCCCTAAACCATTGCATTCTACTCTCCCATGAATTCGACATGCTGAGTAGTTGCCACCACTACCAAGATGAAGTCATTAGGAGGGAGGAGTAACAACTCCGATCTGCTGCCTGAGATACTCAAATGGTTCCCTTGCCAATGGCTTGGTAAATATATCTTCCAGTTTCTCTTTAGTGGGCACATATACAAGTTTGAAAATGTTGGCTACAACCCATTCCCTCAAGAAATGATACTTGATAGGAATCTGCTTAGCCTTTGAATGTGTGACTGAATTTTTAGAGATGTAGATTGCACTTGTGTTGTCACACATTATTAGAATGGGATCACACAAATCTACCTGTATATCTTTCAAGGTTTTCTTCATCCATAGAATCTACGCACAACAGGTAGCAACTGCAATATACTCTGCTTCAACAATCAATAGAGAGATAGAGACATGTTTCTTGCTGACCCATGATACCAAGCATTCATCGAGGAATAAAGTTGCACCACAAGTACTCTTCCTGTCATCAAGACTTCCAACCAAATATGCATCTATGTAGGCTTTCAAATTGAAATATTCACTCTTAGCATACCACGGTCCATACTCTATTGTGCCTATTGGGTGCAACCCAACTTCGCCCAAGTTTTGGTCAAAACTCTGCATTTAGTGAGTGGAGTGCATGGTACCACACATATATGAACAAAATGATGTTTTAGGGGCTTCAGGGTGGGTCGAAGTCCCTTCTTCTTGTAACAGGTTTGGGCAATAGTTGATTGGTTTTAAGGGGACCATGTTACTTGGACTATGGTATTTTGATGTACTCGTTGATGTAATTAGTATATATAGGAGAAAAAATGTTAGTCAACATCATAATGATAGATACGAGCATATGTAAATATATTTGTAATCGGTGGTTGGGTCTTGAAGGAAAGGCTTTGAAGTTGAGTGCACGAAGACCTAAAGTCTATAGCTGAATGTGTAGACACCTGTAGTTGGGTGCACAGGTTGAGGAATTATATGATGTTTCAAAGAATTAATATAAGAAGTATTTTTTTGATGGACATAACTTGTGTATGATTATGGTGTGTCTTTTTTGGTTTCTATTTAGTATTTTGGTTGTATTTTACTTCCGCGCAGTATTGTTTATGGTTCTTAATGGCATGGTTAAGTAGATAATCCAACACCACAAAGTAAAGAATAAATTTTTAAAGAAAAGTAGAGTAAGAATTCCATAACCCATTATCTTTCAAGGCTGAAGAAACTTGGTTCTGCATCCTCCTATAGTCACTTCAGGTGAGATTGTGATCTGCTTTGTGGGTCATTGCTGAAATGCCTAGTGATTGAGGGTTTTGTTGGTGCGTAGTAAAATATGAACTTAGATCAAGCCCAAATAAACCAATAGTACCTTGAAGATATTTGAAGATCCTCCTGACAACAACAACATGACTTTATCGTGGAAAAGCCTAAAATATGGCTACAATCCCCACTAATTAAATGATGTTAGACCTTGAAGATGTCAGATACAATAAGATTCCTATTGTTGACATGGTTCCAATATGATTTACCGACTGTGTTCCATCTTATTTGCACATTTTTCAGCCTTTAGTCATGGGTGTGCTGACAGGTTTGAAATATTCCATTCCAAATTTCTTTAGAGTTTCCTTGATATATTTAGATTGGGATATAAACACTCCTTGTGGAGACTGAGTAATTCGCAAACCCAAAAAGAAGAACAGTTATCCAATCATGGACATTTCAAAATCTGTTTACATAAAATTTTCAAATTGATGCCCCGCCTACTCCACAACGCTGCCAAATATTATATCATCCACATACACAACCACTACTAGTAGGTGGTCACCTTCAGATTTTACATAAATATTACTGTCAATTTTGCTTTTCTTAAACCCTTGTTGTTGAAGATACCTATCTAGCCTTTCATACCAAGCTTTGGGGATCTGCTTTAACGTATATAGTGCCTTCTTTAGTTCGCATACACGCCCTTCATCGGAGGAGAGTAGAAATCGGTTTGGCTACTCAATGTAAACCTGCTCTTCTAAATATCCATTGAGAAAGGAAGATTTCACATCCATCTTATATACCTTAATATTCGTATGGATTGAAAGAGAAATAAAGATTCTTCTAGCTTCTAGTCGAGCTACTAGTTCAAACTTTCCTTCTAAATATACCCCTTCTATTTGGGCATACCCTTTGCAAACCAAACGAGCTTTGTTCCTGGTTACTTGACCCTCTTCATACAGTTTTTTCTTGAAAACCACCTTGCTTCTAATGAAATTTGTCTCACTTGGTCTTGGAAAAATCTCCCATGTATCATTATTTTCAATCTAGTCGAGTTATTCATTCACTGCTTTCACCCAGAACTTATCTTTGCTTGCTTAACAGAGGTTATTGGGTTCTATTTTTTATTTTAGAGAAAAATTTGCATAACTTGTACTGCCCACAAGTTTTCTTCTGGTCTGGACACACTGTCTTTGATATCCAATACTTTGAATCTCAGGATGTTCCTTTTGTGCATACTTGGAGGGTATCTTTGGCATTGAAGGCATTCCTTCTTCCACACCTTCACTGTCTGAATCTGTTTCATTTAGATTGAGAGACCTCAAATCTGAGCTTTCTTCATCATTTGAGTTCATATCATTTTTAGAGGATCCAGGTTGTGAAATTACTTCACAAACTATTACGTCGATGCAATTCTCAATCTTCCTTGCCTTCTTGTTGTAACATTTATATCCTTTTCTCAAAATACAATATCCAAGAAATATCCCTTCATCAGCACATGAATCAAACTTCCTAGGGTTCTTTTCATTCCTTTTAATGAAGCACTTTCTTCCAAACACCTTGAGGGGCTTAACTGATTGAAGTCTTCCATTCAATAACTCTTAGGGTGTTTTATCACTATTAGGCACAAGTCAAGTTATATTTGGTAGATATACTACTGCATGGCTTGATTCTCCTTAGAATTTATGAGACACTCCTACTTCATCTAACATTTTTGTGGCCATTTCCTGGATTGTTCTATTCTTCCTCTCTACTAATCCATTTTGAAAACGAGTTCTAGCCACTGAGTACTGCCTCCTCATGCCATGATATTCACATAATTCCTCAAGTTCTCTTGAGATGTACTCTCCCCCTCTATCTAATCTTAAGCATTTTATCTTTAAATCTTTCTCATTTTGTACTTGAGCTTTAAAGTACTTGAAATGCTTGAGCACTTCCACCTTTTCTTTTAAGAGGAAAATCCAAGAGGCCCTAGTGAAGTCATCAATGAGAAACATAAAATACCTCTCCCCTTTTGAGGTTCTTACTCTGGTTGGGCCACAAATATCTGTATGAATGAGCTCCAGAGGTCTGGACGAGGATAACTCTTTTGATTTGAAATGAATTCTAGTATGCTTGCCAAACTCACATGACTTGAAAATTGTGTTATCGAGCTTTGACAGTCTTGGTAATCCTTTAACTGATCCCGTCTTCCTTACTTTTATCAAACTGGAAAAATTCATATGCCCAAGCCTCTTATGCCAGAATCGTGCTTCACTTGTTTTTCTTAAATAACAATGAACCCTGGAATTGTCAAACACATACATTATTGTGGGTTCTTATTTCTTTTCCCACCAATTTTCCATTCTTTATGTTACAGATCTCACAGTATCTAGATCAAATGGTCATGTTGGAGTCGGTCTGGTCAACCCTTCATCAGGGATCAAAACTATTTATGCATTTCATTTCTAGGTGTCCCGCTCCATCCACTTAGCTGCATTCCGCTAGGGGCATGCCGTAGTCTGATAAAGATGGTCATGATAGTCATTTCCCCCTCATGTCTGGTTCCTGTTGGCTCAGATCTTTTGTCGGTAATCAGCAAAGCCCATGACAGTCAAGGTCTTGTCCTTTACAGGACCAAAGTCATTTTTTATGTTTGGGTCTAGGCAATTTGGTCTTTGAAACATGTCCAGTACAAGCCATGTAGGTGAGAGGGAGGCCCTTACACAGCTATGGTTCAGAGAACTTCATCGTCAGGTGGATAGACTTCGACTCTTATTCAAAACTCTGTTTTGAAGAAAAGTCAAACAAGGTCATTTATGAAAAAAAATTCCAAAAAATCGCCAGTTGACCTTTCCAGATGCAGTCATGGTTTCCATGGCCAATTTCCCCGTCATATAGTCCCCACAAAGAAGTGCCGAAAATCCCATCATTTGAGCCAAAATGTCAAAGGAAAAGTGAAAATCAGTGTGTTTTAAAGTCAATGAAAAAGTGCAGAACACAAACATTAGAAAATGGGTTTTCAAGGAAGTAAAAATTAAACCCATCTCTTCCAAGCCTATATATACTTGTTTTTGCCCAAATCAAAGCCATTGTGCTATTGCAAGCTTTGAAGAGACATTGCAAAGGTAAGAGGGCGAAATCGTGAGAGTTTGAGTGAGTGAGAGTTGGTTTTGGAGGGCGCGGCGCATACACCCAGGAGCGCGGCGCACACAGAGGGTGCGGAGCACACGCAGCCAGCCCACAGTAGGAAGTTTACACAGGTGCGACACATACCCAGCGCACGAAGCACTGGGATTTTCACGCGACGCACACAGTCCCAGGGCCGAAAAGCATTGCCAAGCCACTTCAAATCTTCGTGAAGGCTATCAAATCAAGAGGTAGGCCTTATGACACCTCTTCTCCATCAAATTTGTCAATGATATGGTGTTTATAAGATGTTTAAATGTCACCCAAAATCATAAGGTCAACCATAAGGAAATCACCAAGAAAACAATGGCTGGGGTTGCAAGAATGTGATGTTAGCACCAAGGTTTCACTCCACTCCCCTTTTCCCCTCACCCATCATCTTCCCATCTCCCCTTAACCATTTTTCCCAAAACCCCACCCAAAAAATCACTATCAAAACCCTCTCCCTATCCCTCCAAGCAATTTAGAGTGAATTATGAGTGCGCGGCGCACACATGAAGGGGCGCGGCACACTGGGATCCCATCCACAGTGTAAAAATGCCACTGGCGCTGCGCACTGGGCAGTGTGCGCGGCGCACAGAGATACAAAGCCCAGAAAACGATAAATTTGCCCAAAATTTCTTAGATGCCCATCAAATTTGAGAGGTAGACCAACTACCTTCACTCTTGCATCAAACTTGAGAAGAGTGGCATGGTTGTAGGAGTATGAATCAAATGCAAAAAAAAAAATTTAAGTAAACAAAAGGAGACACAAAGAAATCAAGTTCCCAAGGGTTTATGCTAGAGTGACAGGCTGCCAAAGTGTTCTCCTACCCTACCCCTATCACTATTTTCCCTGTATCATTTTCCCCTAATCATTACCCTAACACCACTAAAATCATATTCCTCTTTCCCCCTCCTCCTATGACTCAAAAAACCCAAACCCTACCAAAATAAATTCAAACCCTACCCCATCAACACCATACCCAAAACACTCCCAAATCCCTGATAAATCTCTCCCTTTAACCCCTATTCCCATTTCATCATTCCTCTCCTAATACTCCCTATTTTATTGTCCCCTTGGTGACAGATTTTTAGAGCAACTACCAGTTTCATTGGAATCAGAGGGCAACATAAAACTCAGGGTACAAACAACAATAATGGCATCAGAAGTTTCATCCGAGTATGAGGAGGGGACCCACAGTGACACATCTTCAGGAGAAAGGGCCCATAGGAGACATCACCGGAGTGGCAGACACCTTAGAGATGAGCCAAACACCCTCACTGAGCTGCAGGCATGCCCTCTTGCCATGTCTTGTTTCCAGCACTTGGCATGTTATGAATTTTGTCAAAGGGTGGCAAATGTCAGAGTCCATCATGAGTTGGCCCAACTTTTTGCACTTCATCTACAGGGAGGTCAATCTGTCTTGGCTGGGGTCACTTTCACATTGACACCTGAAACCATATCAGTGGCAACAGGCATGCCGAACATTGGGGAAAAGTGGCATAAGAAAAAGGAGGTGGAGAGGCATCATTATGAGCCTTACATCAAGGATAGTTGTTTGAGCCATCTCACCAGAGTTTTTCCATTCATATTTTTGAGGGATGAGTATGCCCCACTCATGAAATTGATCATGAAGTATTTCAGTTGTGAGGGAAGGTTTTCCCACCTCTATGCCTATCACATCAGGTTGCTCATGCACTTTACCAGGGTGCGGATGATGAATCTCCCATTTTTCATTTGCAACAACATAGAGAAGATGAAAAACTTCATGCAGCACAAGACTCCTAGACAGTAGCTAAATAGTGTCTATCATTTTGCTCTTATCCGGATTTTGGTAGACCATCAGTTGGGATTGCAAGGTATTGCCTGGGAGGACTTCATCTCCCGTGATTTATTCAACACTCCACAGGTGGTATCAGAGGCAGAGCATGAGGTAGGGGGTCCTTCACATCAGTTTGAGTGCCATGAGACCACTACCATGCCAGTGTACATCACATACCAGAAGGGCAGTAGACCTTTGTTTGCAGCAGCAAAGCGAGTGTTATCTCCACCCGGGGTGGAAGGGGCCTCGCTTCCAACATTAGCATCACAAGAGAAGAACAGAGGCAAAGAGCCAGTGCATGATGAGGGGCCTTTAGGAGAGCCATCAGGTGAATGAGAGACTGAGTTTGTTCTCCTTCACGATGATGACACCGATACAGAGCCAACAAATGCGGAGCTTAGAGAGGTCATCCAGGAACAACAGTCAGAGATTGAGGCCTTATCCCTTGACTTGGAGAGGGCCAAGTGGAACATGAAGTACCTGGAATAGAGAAACAAGTAGCTAGAGGATCAGCAGGCGATCATGGAGCTGCAAAACATTCGTGAGCATCGCCAAGCTGCTCAAAGGAGAAGGGTTGAGCTCACATCTTTGGAGCAAGAAATCAATGAGGATTGGGAGGCCAACCTTGAGAGGACCAACATGCATTTGGAGAGGCTACTAGACAAGGCCGACAAGGACCTTGCACTGTTGAGACACATGGAATTTCACTACCGGGCATGAAACATGAGCGCCAAGGCCCGAATAAAGAGTTTAAAGGCAAAATTGAGGAAGGCAACAAGGAGGGAAAAAGAGGCAAAAGAACAAGATAGGCTTAGAATCTTGGCTGAGGCTTCCTTGGCTTAGCATGGCACCCCATAGAGAACCTCTAGCCCAAATTTCAGCAAATTTGGGGAAGTTTTGGTCACATGGTGATTTTTTGGACAAAAAACAGGAAATTCCTCCCTGTGCGCCGCGCCACTGGCGCGATGCTAAAATTCTAGGGCTCCAAATGAGGAATGGTTTGCATTTTTGGATTCAGCATGGAAAATCACGACTACTGGTGTCCGGGCAAGAAATTTTGACAAGATCTGGGTCTCCTAAAGGTCAAAAAACACCCAAAAATGGCCTCTCTGCCACTTTTTTGACACACAGAAAGCAGTCTTGGGAGAATGAAGATTTGAAGGGGAAAATGAGCACCAAATTCAAAAATTCCAGTTGGGTTGGAAAGTAGACAGGACAAGCTTTCCAAAAAGCCCACTTGGGCACATTTTGGACACCTGAAAGTGCCCCATAACAGGCCCCAAAGTGGCACAACGCACAGAGAAATTGGCGCAGCGCACAGAGGAAAAACTGCCAATTTGCTCCCGTTTCGCGAAATTTCGGTTCACAACTTCTCCAAGTGGGCCCGGTTATCTACACTTCGGTTTTTTGGCACCAAAGGTGGCATTTAAAGAGTTTTTTCTCCAGATTGTCATCCATCAAGTGGCAAAGGAATGTAAAGGGTCACCCCAGCCAAATGTCATGCTTATGAGCGTTGCACCTGTAGCTGATGGTTGGCTCTCCATCTCCATTTTGTAATGATTCGAGTAACTCCCCAACCCTTGGGTGTTCTATCTATTCCTCACACATTCTATATATTGTATGCAAGCTATTTGCAAAGGGTTGGTTGGTTTGTAACTTCTGGGAGACTGTGGGAAAGAAACTCTGTTTCTTCACTGTGTAATTTTGACAGAGAATTAATGAAAGGTAGCGGCTCTGTTTCATGAGATTCTTATGGTTGTGAATGTAGAAAATGTGTTCTTATGTTCCATATGTATCTTGTTATGTTTCATAATTCAATTCATGTTTCATTTCAGTGAAATTTTCTAAGTGAGATTAGGTAGAATTCAATTTTTATTGCTCTGCCTGTGGGAAAATTTCATGTACAGTGTTATTCTTCTATTGAAAAGGATTCATGTGACTATGCCCTTTTCACTTTCTTCAACAATATTTTCATTTTGCGTTACCTCAAACCGAAATTGCTACACTTTCCACCTGCCTTGCCTCACGGAATAATCTGTGCCTTCATATTAAATTCTCTGTTCTCGGCCATTCATAAAAATTTGTTTCCCAAATCCCTATTCACTTACTAGCCTAAGGTAAATATTTCATTTCAAGTCATCTCAGATCGTTTTCAAGTATTTATTTAGTGAGCATGACTCGGAGAGAGCCCTCTCCTGTTCTGGTAGGGCTAGCTACCAGACTAAGCGTGGTTTGTGGTTACCCTAATTTTTGCCTTCTTTCAGCCTAGGGCAGATTTAGGTGCTAACATAGTGGCGATTCCGCTGGGGAAATAATCACACTGAAATCAAATACCCTTGTTTCATAATAATTCTAGGCTTCCGGATGGTGAGCTTAGGATTGGATAGGCTAAGTAAATTGGTTGTGTCCTGTAATTCTTCTCAATAGCACGTTGGCTTCAAGACAATATACCAGAGCCAATCCAGACCCAGATCCTCCTCAAATCTACGAAAATCCCAATTTGATTCCAAAACTCCTTTGTTAAGAAAACACCATAACTCCCGTGTTCAAATCCCATTCATGTCCTGACATTTTTGAGTATCTTGAAGAGCTTGAGTTTGACGAAAGGTTTGAGATATCATTGTTTGAGTCTAAGTCTGAAAGGGCTGTCGACTATACTGTCCCCAATCCGCAATTCCTTGTAGACTTAGAAACAGAAAGAGCTAACCGATTGATAGACAATTATATTGCGGAACAGCCCCAAACTCCGATTGTTATCCCCTTGCAAACTGCGCACACTCCTCCAACACCTCCAAGGTCAAATCCACCGAGAGTGATGGCTGCCCGGTTCGCACCCCTTGTTCTGCCCCAAGTTCTAGATGATATGCCCTCAGATTATCAAAGTAAAATCTCGTTTTTTGATGGCACTCCAAATAGCATCACTGCTCAGCAACATGTAGACAAGATGGCAGACTTCTATGAACTGCACGAGATTGATGAGGAAAATGTGGCAATGAGACTCTTTGTGCAGACATTTGCAGGTGATGTAAGGAAATGGTTCAGAGGTTTGACGACAGCAAGTATCACTACTTTGGCTGAACTACAGAGACAATTTTTGAACCGGTGGGAAGTGAAAAAGAATCCCCTCCAAATTCTGGCCGAATACGAACAAATCAAACGAAACGCTGGTGAGTCGGTTCAAGATTACTGTGTTAGATTTAATGCAGTCTATAATGAAATTCCAGATCATCTGAAGCCACCTGTAGGACTAGCCATGATGAAGTTTCCAGATGGTTTCGATGCTGATATGGCCTACCAATTAAGAGAGAGAGAACCAGCTACAATGGAAGATATGCAGAAAATAGCGGTCAGCGTTGAAGCAAATCTGCTGTCCAAAAGAGCTAGAGCGAAAGCAGAGAAGAAAACTACGGTGAAAGAAGAATCTTCTTCGATGGATCAACTGCTCAAAAGGGTAGAACAGATGCTTGAAAGGGTAAAACTTGACAAGCCTGAGCCACAAGTTAGGAATCCTAACTTCCGTGGCCAACAACAGCCACAATATAGGATCAGACAGAAAGATCAACGAAACCAAGAGCAGGCAGCACAACAGCCGATACAAACACCTTTGCAGCAGAATTTTGTGCATGGACCAGAATCAGATGAGGACAACAATGTAAT
This sequence comes from Pinus tabuliformis, assembly GCA_031772625.1. Classification (NCBI taxonomy): domain Eukaryota; kingdom Viridiplantae; phylum Streptophyta; class Pinopsida; order Pinales; family Pinaceae; genus Pinus; species Pinus tabuliformis. The sequence continues at coordinate 1,419,685,274 of CM062818.1, read as the reverse complement.
AGGTGAAGAGAACCACCTCTTTACTCCAGATGAGTTGCCTACTTACATCACCGAAGAAGAAGAATGTGCAGTGAGCTCAGCTACACACCAAGACACGGATTTTATTCTAGCTAGTGACACGGTTTTGGAAGAAGAATCAAAAGACTATCAAAGGGGGTATATGAATGCTCTGTCCACACAGCAGCAGCGATATTCACTTAAAAACAGAGATGTGTCGGCCAAACCAATTCAGAAAAAGAAGGAGGTTGAAGCAGCAAAAAATGACTCATCAGCTATATCAAAGGAAAAGGAAAGGAAAGAGATCCCAGTCAAAGAGGTAGAAAAGATTCCAAATTTTAGCTAGAGAATGAGATTTCTAAGTTAAAGGTATCCACCCCCTTGACTGAAATAATGAAGAACAGCAGCTATAGAGGACAGATTTCTAAAATGTTGAATTTGGACCCAATGTCCGACATGGTGAATGTAGAGGATGATCAACCTGAAATGATTTTTGGACCGGCATCAAATGGTGAGTCTCCTGATAGCGATGTGCCTCCATTTTACATCAGTTTGAGATTGCATGATTTTGTGTTGCATAATGCCATGTTCGATTCCGGAGCTTCTCACAATCTCATGCCCAAGGCTATCATGGATAAGCTTGGTCTGGACATCACCTGGCAATATCATGATCTCTATTCATTCGATTCCAGCAGAGTAAGATGTATAGGACTCATCAAAGACTTAGTTGTGAGTTTGGATCAACTTCCTATGAAAAATGTTTTAATGGATGTAGTGGTAGCAGACATTCCTCCAAGGTTTGGCATGCTTCTTTCAAGGTCTTGGGTAGCGAAACTAAAAGGGACACTACAGCTGGATTTCTCCTATGCTACAATCCCGGTGTTTGGACAAATGAGGAAGTTATACAGGGAACAAAAAATGAAATATATGATCACAAGCAAGGAGAAACCTATAAATCATCCTATTAACTATGTACATACAGATTTAGAGTCTTTTGTTTTGTTTTCAGATAGTTTAAATGATATAGATAGTTAGATAGTAGAAGCAGACAATATTCTGGAAATAACAGAAAATTTCAAAGAAATCTTGAAGAAAGAAGGACAAGAAAGCAGCAAAATGTTGGGCAATCAGCTGAAAGCAATGGACAACAAGCAGTCAAGGCACAACAAACAGATTTCTAGCACTTGCAAGAAGAGGAAGAAGGCTTATGGACCATGGATTTTGATGGAGCAGTAGGTAATGATGGCGCTGGAATCGGAATTTGGGTACGCAGTCCTTTCTCCACCCCAAACAAAGTGCCTAGTAGCGTGAGGGTTTTCTCTTACAAGCTGGCCTTTGAGTGTTCAAACAATGAAGCGGAGTATGAAGCCCTGATTGCTGGCCTGAAAATTCTTAGAAAGCTGAATGCAAAAAGGATTTCGGTATATGGCGACTCCGAATTGGTAATAAAGCAGGTTAGAGGTGAGTATCAAGCAAAACATCCTAGGATGCGGGCCTATCGCAATGCAGTTTTAGACATCTTAAAGTTATTTTCAGAATACACCTTGACATGTGTGCCTCGTATACAAAATAGTATTGTTGATGCTCTTGCCAAGGCAACAAGCAGTTTGAAGATTCCCATGAACTCTAGCAATAAATTTGAAATCCATGTCAAGCATCGTCCAACCATTCCAGACAATCAGCGATATTGGCAAGTGTTTCAAGATGATGAGGAAATTAAGGATTTTTTGCTAAATAAAGGCAAGTTCAAAGAAACCTCGATTGATGTAGACAATGATGAGGGCAAAGGGAATGGTTTAGATGAAGCGCAGATCAACGAAATGGACGTATTGCAGCTGAAAAACAATATTATTCCTAAAGGCTTGATACCTCTAGAAGAACTTTTTGATCAGGATGATGTAGCCCGCAAGCCAACATTACAGCCAACAGAGAAGGGTGTAGAAGAGGTGAACATAGGAACAGCTGCCAATCCTAAGATGGTAAAATTGTCTAAAGCATTGCCGCCAAAGATCAAGGACAAATACATTAGTTTGATGGCTTCATTTGCAGATGTGTTTGCTTGGGATTATTCTGATTTAAAGACCTATGATACCAATATTATTCAGCACACAATACCAATCAAGCCCAACCAAAAACAATTCAGACAAAAGCTGAGAAGGATAAATCCAAAGTTGCTGCCATCTATCAAAAAGGAGGTAAACAGGTTGTATAAGTCATGTATCATTGTGCCCATTAGATTTTCAGATTAGATATCTAACTTAGTGCCTGTACGCAAGAAGACTGGTGAGATCCGCCTATGCATTGATTTCAGAAATTTAAATAAAGTCTCATTGAAGGAAAACTATCCACTGCCCAAGATGGACCATATACTTCAACGAGTAGTGGGGGCATCTCGTATGTCACTGCTTGATGGTTATTCCAGATATAACCAAATTTCTATCCATGAAGATGATAGGGACAAGACAATGTTCACCACTCCATGGTGAACCTTTCATTATGCCAAAATGCCCTTCGGTTTAAAGAACATAGGTGCCACATTTCAGTGGGCGATGGAATTGGATTTCGTGAATGAAAAGGATGTGTTTTTGGTGGTGTATCTGGATGACTTGACGGTGTTTTCAAAATCTGATGAAGAACACATGCACCATCTAAGAACTGTCTTTCAAAAATGCAGAAAATATGGTTTATCGTTGAATCCTAAGAAGAGCTTGTTCGCCATGGAGGAAGGTAAATTACTTGGGCACATTATCTCAAAGGATGGCATTCGTATTGATCCAGCACATATGCAAGCAATTCAGCAAATCGATCTGCCCAAGAACAAAAAAGAGATACAATCATTCAATGGTAAGATGAATTTTCTGCATCGTTTTGTACCTAATCTTGCAGAACACTTAAGCGAGATGACCAACATGCTTAAGAAGGACAGCTAGGTGAAATGGACAGAAGAGGCTGTAAAATCTTTCAACTTAGTTAAATTGGCCCTTTCTTCAGCTCTAGTTCTAGTCAGCCCGGACTACACTCAGAATTTCATATTGTTTTCATTTGCTTTTGAGCACACTTTGGCAACGATATTATTGCAGAAGAAAGATGATCATGAAAGACCCATTGCATTCTTCAACAGAGCTATAAGGTATGCAGCTTTAAAGTACAACATCATTAAGAAACAAGCCCTGGCATTGGTGAAGGCACTGAAAGATTTCCGGGTATATATCCTACATTTTCACATTCTAGCCTATGTTCCTAATACTGTTGTAAAAGATGTTTTAGTGCAGACTGATCCGGAAGGGAGAAGAGACAAATGGATTGTAGCCTTGCTAGAATATGATGTGGAAATAAAGCCCACAAAGCTAGTCAGGGGACAGGGTTTGGCGAAGCTGATGGCCGAATCAAACTTGCATGCATTGGACATAAATCTGATCGCTGCCATGTCCGATGAGAATGAGGGAGGAATGTCAATTCAGGTATCCGAAATGTTTGCTTTGTCCCCATGGTATTCTGATATAATATATGTGCTGAAAAATCTGTCACCACCGCCCGACATGACTAAAAACAAAGCAAGAACACTCAAATTGAAGGCGGCCAAGTTTTGTATTTTGAATTCTGCACTATATTAGAAGGATCCCGATGGTATTTTGTTAAATTGTTTGGTGGAAGAGGAGGCAAAGAAAGTCATGGAGGATTTTCACGGAGGATAGTGTGGTGGTCACCTTTTTTGGAAGTCAATAGCGAACAAAATTTTGAGAGCAAGGTACTATTGGCCCACATTGTTTGCTGATGTGTACAAGATGGTCAAGCGCTGTCATAAATGTCAGATTTTTGAAGGAAAACAGAAATTACAGCCTTTGCCACTTAAGCCTATCGAGGTGAGTGCTCCTTTCTAGCAGTGGGGATTAGACTTCATTGGAGAAATTCATCCCGCTTCTTCCGGACAGCATAGATGGATCCTCAAAGTGACAGACTATTTCACAAAATGGATTGAGGTAGCTCCTACCAGACAAGCTATAGACACGGTAATCATCTCCTTTCTTGAAAATAACATCTTGTCTCGCTTTGGTTGTCCAAACAAATTAATCACCAATAATGCAGCAGCTTTCAAATCAAAGAGGAAGGTAGAATTTTGTCATAAGTATCATATCATTTTGGGTCATTCAACTGCCTATCATTCGAAAGGCAATGGATTGGCGAAATCTTCGAATAAATCATTGGTCAACATCATCAAGAAGTTACCGGAAATAAATAAAAAGAGCTGGAACAAGAGGTTGGTTCATGCACTTTGGGCAGATCGGATCAGTCAGAAAAAGTCCATTGGGATGTCACCGTTTGAGCTTGTTTATGAAGTGGACATAGTATTTCCCACTTCTCTTGCTGCCCCAATGGTCAAACTTCTTCAGGAGGCCGGTAGTGAGGAAGATCCCATGCAGAGAAGGTTGAATCAAATGATCCACTTGCAGCAAACAAGAGAAGAAGTTTTCAAGAACACATCCAAGTTGCAGGAGAAGATAAAGAAAATCTATGACAGAAAATTAAAGGCAGATAAATTTCAGTTGGATGATGTGGTGCTGAAGTGGGATGCAAGGAATGAAGAGAAAGGAAAGCACGGAAAGTTTGAAAATCTTTGGAAAGGACATTTCAAGATTGCAGCATATAGGGGTCAAAATGCCTTTCTTCTGAAGGAAATGAATGGGGAAAATTGTCCTGGAGGGCCGATCAATGGTCAGCTACTCAAGTGGTACCACTGCTGATTTAATAACACTGCTTCCACTGTCATTGTAAATACCATTTTTACTTCAGCTTGGTTTTAGTCTGTAAAGTTAGTTTTTGAGTTATTTCAATGTCAAGTTTGAGTCAATTTCTTGGTCATTCCAATTTCATAAATAAGTCAGAGTCCTGTGCTGTTTATCAAAGTGATGACTCCATAGCCCAATGGAAAAAAGGCACTATCTAGCTCCTCCAGAGATCTACTGTTCTTGGCACCTCCAAGGAGCTACCATCCCCCATTGGAGCCAATGTTAGAGTCGGTCTGGTCAGCCCTCCGTCAGGGATCAAAACTCTTTATGCATTTCATTTCTAGGTGTCCCGCTCCATCCACTCAGCTGCATTCCGCTAGGGGCATGCCATAATCTGATGGAGAAGGTCATGATAGTCATTTCCCCCTCATGTCTGGTTCCTGCTGGCTTAGGTCTTTTGTCGGTAATCACCAAAGTCCATGACAGTCAAGGTCTGGTCCTTTACAGGACCAAAGTCATTTTTTATGTTTGGGTCTAGGAATTCATCAATTTGGTCTTTGAAACATGTCCAATAAAGCCATGCAGGCTAGAAGGAGGCCCTTACATAGCTATGGTTCAGAGAACTTCATCGTCAGGTGGATAAACTTCGACTCTTCTTCAAAACTCTGTTTTGAAGAAAAGTCAAACAAGGTCATTTATGAAAAAAATTTCCAAAAAATTGCCAGTCGACTTTTTCAGATACAGTCATGGTTTCCATGGCCAATTGCCCAGTCATATAGTCCCCGCAAAGAAGTGCCGAAAATCCCATCATTTGAGCCAAAATTTCAAAGGAAAAGTGAAAATCAGTGTGTTTTAAAGTCAATGAAAAAGTGCATAACACAAACATTAGAAAATGGGATTTCAAGGAAGTAAAAATTAAACCCATCTCTTCCAAGCCTATATATACTTGTTTTTGCCCAAATCAAAGCCATTGTGCTATTACAAGATTTGGAGAGACATTGCAAAGGTGAGAGGGCGAAATCGTGAGAGTTTGAGTGAGTGAGAGTTGGTTTTGGAGGGCACGGCGCATACACCCAGGAGCGCGGCACACACAGAGGGCGCGGCACACATGTAGCCAGCCTGCAGTAGGAAGTTTACACAGGCGCGACACATACCCAGCATGCGACGCACTGGGATTTGCGTGCGACGCACACAGTCCCAGGGCCGAAAAGCATTGCCAAGCCACTTCAAATCTTGGTGAAGGCTATCAAATCAAGAGGTAGGCCTTATGACACCTCTTCTCCATCAAATTTGTCAATGATATGGTGTTTATAAGATGTTTAAATGTCACCCAAAAGCATAAGGTCAACCATAAGAAAATCACCAAGAAAACGATGGCTGGGGTTGCAAGAATGTGATGTTAACACCAAGGTTTCACTCCACTCCTCTTTTCCCCTCACCCATCATCTTCCCATCTCCCCTTGACCATTTTTCCCAAAACCCCACCCTAAAAATCACTATCAAAACCCTATCCCTATCCCTCCAAGCAATTTAGAGTGAATTCTGAGCGCGCGGCACACACACGAAGGGGGCGCGGCGCACTCATTGTGCGCGGTGCACTGGGATCCCATCCACCGTGTAAAAATGCCACTGGCGCGGTGCACTCAGAGCGCGCGGTGCACTGGGCAGTGCGCATGGTGCACAGAGATACAAAGCCCAGAAAACGATAAATTTGCCCAAAATTTCTTGGATGCCCATCAAATTTGAGAGGTAGACCAACTACCTTCACTCTTGCATCAAACTTGAGAAGAGTGGCATGGTTGTAGGAGTATGAATCAAATGCAAAAAAAAAAATTAAAGTAAACAAAAGGAGACACAAAGAAATCAAGATCCTAGGGTTTATGCTATAGTGACAGGCTACCAAAGTGTTCTCCTACCCTACCACTATCACTATTTTCCGTGTATCATTTTCCCCTAATCATTACCCTAACACCACTAAAATCATATTCCTGTTTCCCCCTCCTCCTATGACTCAAAAAACCCAAACCCTACCAAAATAAATTCAAACCCTACCCCATCAACACCATACCAAAAACACTCCAAAATCCCTGATAAATTTCTCCCTTTAACCCCTATTCCTATTTCATCATTCCTCTCCTAATACTCCCTGTTTTATTGTCCCCTTGGTGATAGATTTTCAGAGCAACTACCAGTTTCATTGGAATGAGAGGGCAGCATAAAACTCAGGGTACAAACAACATTAATGGCATCAGAAGTTTCATTCGAGTATGAGGAGGGGACCCACAGTGACACATCTTTAGGAGAAATGGCCCATAGAAGACATCACCGGAGTGGCAGACACCTTAGAGATGAGCCAAACACCCTCACTGAGCTACAGGCATGCCCTCTTGCCATGTCTTGTTTCCAGCACTTGGCATGTTATGAATTTTGTCAAAGGGTGGCAAATGTCAGAGTCCATCATGAGTTGGCCCGTCTTTTTGCACTTCATCTACAGGGAGGTCAATCTGTCTTGGCTGGGGTCACTTTCACATTGACATCCGAAACCATATCAGTGGCAACAGGCATACCGAACATTGGGGAAAAGTGGCATAAGAAAAAGAAGGTGGATAGGCATCATTATGAGCCTTACATCAAGGATAGCTATTTGAGCCATCTCACCAGAGTTTTTCCATTTAGATTTTTGAGGGATGAGTATGCCCCACTCATGAAATTGATCATGAAGTATTTCAGTTGTGAGGGAAGGTTTTCTCGCCTCTATGCCTATCACATCAGGTTGCTCATGCACTTTACCAGGGTGTGGATGATGAATCTCCCATTTTTCATTTGCAACAACATAGAGAAGATGAAAAACTTCATGCAGCACAAGACTCCTAGACAACAGCTAAACAGTGTCTATCATTTTTCTCTTATCCGGATTTTGGTAGACCATCAGTTGGGATTGCAGGGTATTGCCTGGGAGGACTTCATCTCTCGTGATTTCTTCAACACTCCACAGGTGGTATCAGAGGTAGAGCATGAAGTAGGGGGTCCTTCACATCAGTTTGAGTGCCATGAGACCGCTACCATGCCAGTGTACATCACATACCAAAAGGGCAGTAGACCTTTGTTTGCAGCAGCAAAGCGAGTGTTATCTCCACCCGGGGTGGAAGGGGCCTCGCTTCTGACATCAGCATCACAGGAGCAGAACAGAGGCAAAGAGCTAGTGCATGATGAGGGGCCTTCAGGAGAGCCATCAGGGGAACGAGAGACTGAGTTTGTTCTCCTTCACGATGATGGCACCGATACAAAACCAACAAATGCAGAGCTTAGAGAGGTCATCCAGGAACAACAGTCAGAGATTGAGGCCTTATCCCTTGACTTGGAGAGGGCCAAGTGGAACATGAAGTACCTGGAACAGAGAAACAAGCAGCTAGAGGATTAGCAGGCGATCATGGAGCTGCAAAACATTCGTGAGCATCGCCAAGTTGCTCAAAGGAGAAGGGTTGAGCTCACATCTTTGGAGCAAGAAAACAATGAGGATCAGGAGGCCAACCTTGAGAGGACCAACATGCATTTGGAAAGGCTACTAGACAAGGCTAACAAGGACCTTTCACTGTTGAGACACATGGCATTTCACTACAGGGCACGAAACATGAGCACCAAGGCTCGAATAAAGAGTTTAAAGGCAAAATTGAGGAAGGCAACAAGGAGGGAAAAAGAGGCAAAAGAAAAAGATAGGCTTAGAATTTTGGCTGGGGCTTCCTTGGCTCAGCATGGCACCCCATAGAGAACCTATAGCTCAAATTTCAGCAAATTTGGAGAAGTTTTGGTCACATGGTGATTTTTTGGACAAAAAACAGGGAATTCCTCCCTGTGCGCCGCGCCACTGGCGCGACGCTAAAATTCTAGGGCTCCAAATAAGGAATGGTTTGAATTTTTGGATTCAGCATGGAAAATCACGACTACTAGTGTCCGGGAAAGAAATTTTGACAAGATCTGGGTCTCCTAAAGGTTAAAAAATACCCAAAAATGGCCTCTCTGCCACTTTTTTGACACATAGAAAGAAGTATTGGGAGAATGAAGATTTGGAGGGGAAAATGAGCACCAAATTCAAAAATTCTAGTTGGTTTGGAAAGTAGACAGGACACACTTTCCAACAAGCCCACTTGGGCACATTTTTGACACCTTCAAGTGCCCCAAAATAGGCCCCAAAGTGGCACGACGCACAGAGAAATTGGCGTGGCGCACAGAGGAAAAACTGCCAATTTGCTCCCGTTTCGCAAAATTTCGGTTTGCAACTTCTCCAAGTGGGCCTGGTCATCTACACTTCAGTTTTTTGGCACCAAAGGTGGCATTTAAAGATTTTTTTTCTCTAGATTGGCATCCATCCAAGTGGCAAAGGAATGCAAAGGGTCACCCCAGCCAAATGTCATGCTTGTGAGCATTACACATGTAGCTGATGGTTGGCTCTCCATCTCCATTTTGTAATGATTTGAGTAACTCCCCAACCCTTGGGTGTTCTATCTCTTCCTCACACATTCTATATATTGTATGCAAGCTATTTGCAAAGGGTTGGTTGGCTTGTAACTTCTGGGAGACTGTGGGAAAGAAACTCTGTTTCTTCACTGTGTAATTTTGACAGAGAATTAATGAAAGGCAGTAGCTCTGTTTCATGAGATTCTTGTGGTTGTGAGTGTAGAAAATGTGTTCTTATGTTCCATATGTATCTTGTTATGTTTCATAATTCAATTCATGTTTCATTTCAGTGAAATTTTCTAAGTGAGATTAGGTAGAATTCAATTTTTATTGCTCTGCCTGTGGGAAAATTTCATGTACAATGTTATTCTTCTGTTGAAAAGGATTCATGTGACTATGCCCTTTTCACTTTCTTCAGCAATATTTTCATTCCGCATTACCTCAAACCAAAATTGCTACACTTTCCGCCTGCCTTGCCTCACGGAATAATCTGTGCCTTCATATTAAATTCTCTATTCTTTGCTGAGCGCCAGTCCCATACCATCCCAGAAGCTCGGCCATTCATAAAAATTTGTTTCCCGAATCCCTATTCACTTACTAGCCTAAGGTAAATATTTCATTTCAAGTCATCTCAGATCGTTTTCAAGTATTTATTCAGTGAGCGTGACTCGGAGAGAGCCCTCTCCTGTTCTAGTAGGGCTAGCTACCAGACTGAGTGTGGTTTGTGGTTACCCTAATTTTTGCCTTCTTTCAGCCTTGGGCAGATTTAGGTGCTAATAGGTCACATCATAGCCATGATCACACATTTGGCTAACGCTGAGCAGATTGTGCTTGATACATTTTACATACAACACATTTTGTGCTTCTATTTTTTTATCAAGACTCACTACACCTTTACCCTTGATTCTTACTGGAGCATTGATTTCAAAGGTGACATTACTTGCTCTATCATTTTCCTTAAGAGAAATATTTTTTTTTTGTCCCTAGTTATATGTTTGGAATAACTAGCATCCACATACCATTTGTTTCCTTGGTTATCAGGTCATAAATCAAGTCCACGCCACATGCCTTCTTTAGTCTTCCATTTCCATCTCCCATTATCCTTTTGGGTAACCTATTTTCTATCATATTAGGAATCAGAAAGGTGTTCAAACATGCATCTGCACTCACTTGATTTGTGCCCAAAAATATTACATTTGAAGAATTCTACTTCACTTAGTAGGGGAGAGAAGACATTCTGATTTCTAAGAGAGGAATCTTGAGACTTAGAAATCCGGTGCATATTATAATTGATATTTTCATCTATTTCAACTTTAATCCTTCTACAATCAATGGCTTTATGTCCAAAGATATGACACTTATAGCAGTCACCATAAAACAAATAAGCATGCCTATTGTTAAAATCATTATGAGATTGAGTAGGAAAATACCTTGGTTGTCTGATTGATTGGTTCACTCTCCAATGATGATCTCCTCTTTGTTCGACTGCTCTTTTTTCTTCATTAATAATTTTAAGATGGTTCTTCCCATGACTCTGTAGTTCTCTGAATCCTGTAGACCTGAAGTTTATAATCCCAATAGAATATTCTCATGTCTTAGAGTATCCCACACTAGTTTTGATTCCTAAAGGCCTTTGACTATTCAGGATCTGATCTAGTTTCCTTATTCCTTCAACAAAATTTTCATTTAGAACCTTCTCGGTCCTTTTTTCTCAAGAGCATTTCTCAGAGAGACAACCTCTGCTTCAAGAATTTGACAACTGTCCCCCCATTCTTCTTTTCATTTTGCCTCCTCCAACTCAACTTTCAAAGACAGAATATCATATTTTTGTATATGTGAGCCCGTTTCCTTTTTTAACGTGAGCACCTACAGTTTCAACTGCTTGTTCTCCTCTTCAAGTCTCTCACAGTTTCCTTGATTTCTTTTAGTAAAAGGACTAGACTATCCTTGCTCTTTATAACTTCTTCAAGATTTTATTTTTGATAGAAATACTCCTCATTATCAGAGATATACATACCTTCCTCTACAAGTTGTAATTGTTCCTTTAGTTGCTTATTCTTTTTCCTTGCTTTCTTTAATTCATTGAGGGCACTGATAAGTTCCCCTTCAAGGTTTACTACTACTTCTTCTTCCTCTTCAAAGTCCATAACACCCTGTTTCTTGGATTCTATTTCAAAGGCCATAAGAAGATACTTACCCAACTCATTCTCTGATGAGTCTTCATAGTCTGACCTTGATGCTGAGCTATCCTTTTTGAGTAGAACCCCTTCTTCTTATAGGGCCTTTTCTTCTAATGTATCTGAGACTTGTTTCCAAATTTCAAATCATCTTCCCTTTTAGCCTTTTCTTTATAGGTAAAATTGGAAGAGAAATGTCCAACTATTCCACAGTCAAAACATTTAAAGGGAAACTTCCCTTTGTATTTTCCTAAGCCACGCTTTAGTTTTCTAGCTAGTTGAGTTAGCTCCTAATCATATTCACAACTGGAGAAATATTGATGATCTTTGTGGTCCTTGTCCTTTCCGGATACTTTGAACACCACTTCCTTTGGTTCAGACTTTTATATTCCTACTCTCATCTCATAGGCTGTGAGAGTACCATGCAATTGATCCATCTTGAGATCCTTTAAATGAGCCATGTCCTCAATAGCTGAGATTTTGGCGTTAAATCTCATGGGTAGAGATCTTAATATCTTCTGAACGATCATCTCTTCCTTCTCTTTTTCACCAAGTTCTATAATAATATTAATCACTTCATCAAATCTGAGGAAGTATTATGCTATGCTTTCATTCTCATTCATTCTCAAGCTTTCAAACCTCATTTTCAATGTCTGAAGTTTCGCTTGCTTGAATTTGTTATCTCCTTCATGAAACTAGTTACGCTTTACCCACATTTCATTAGCATACTTACAATGCATAAATTTTACAAGTTCTGAATGACTAAGACTAGCGAGAATGGCATGCTTGGCTTTACCATTGCTCAGATATATTTTTTTCCATCTGTGACAGTGGGAGGAATATCAGGGACATTGTAGTCTACTAGTACTGAATTCCAAACATCTACTCCTATGTACGTAAGATACGCTTCCATTCTCGCTTTCCAAAAAGCATAGTTGGTCCCATCAAAGACTGGTATTCTGCTTGAGTAAGCTTACTGAATCTCTTGCCTAGTCATAACTCCTTATAGAGCTACCTTCCATTGCTTAACTTGTTTCTAAAGGAACCTTGGCTCTAATACTAATTGTTGGAATAAGGAATTGCTGAGAGGGGGGGCATTAATAAGTAATTAAGAAACTCTTTTTTCTTTTTCTTACTATGCTTACAATCCCTTCTTATGTTCTTTAAATTTTGAGAGCATTCATTCAAAAAATAGTGAACAAATAATATTTTAGACACACATTTGACACTATGTTTTTCACGTGGAAACCCAAAGGGAAAAAACCACCAATTTGTTGTTTGTTTATTATGCAAATTAAGAACCCGCTTAATTACATCTATTTGTTTGTGACAACCCACTCACAAGAGGCACCAACCCCCTTTGTTTAGAAAGCACCAACTTGCTAAGAGGCACCAAGCTCTTTACTATGCAGGCACCACCATGCCTTTGGTTAGCAAGCACCAACTTGCCAAGAGACACCAAGCTCTTTAGTATGTTGACACCAACCTACCTTTGGTTACCAAGCACCAAATTTCCAATGTTGGGTGTGTGTTATATTCTTTCCATGACTACCCCATGTGTGGGGGGGGGAGATAGCCCTCCTTGTCTGTTGTGCTAGGAACAACAGGATGACTGACTGGCCCCCCTATCGGGGGTAAGCAGGGCAGCGGTATCCCCCTTGCTCGGGGTCTGAGACAATGCCCAATTTTTTTTTTTGACCCTATATTGGGTCGGTGGATCTACCTATGGTTTTATGCATAGAATTCACACATGGTTTTGGGCATGATGTTTTTATGTCCATGGTATTTTGTAGATCATGTCAAGGGAACTATGATTATGTTCTAATCTAGGGTTAATGGATGCTTCGACATGTATATATATGTATTGTAACCATTAGCATAGTTATAGGCTAAGTCATGAGTAGGTTTTAAATCTTTTATTTTTAGGATTAATTTTGTAAATTTCAAAAAAAATTAAAACGCTACCAGAATTTCCAGTAGCGTCTGATTTTCTCGTTCAAACAGTTTCCCCCATTCTTCAGACAATCTTTTAGTTATTATTTTATTTCTTGTTTTCTTTAAAAAAATTACGATGCTACCGGAATTTCCGGTAGAATTTCCCGTTTTTTTAAATAAATCCTAAAACACAACCATTTCTGATTACCCACATGTCATGTTAGCGGAATATCAAATCAAAATCATGAGATTTCATGATTGGATAGGTCATGAACTCCAAGTCAATTCAAGTGGTAGTCATTAATCATTTTGGTTGATCATGTTTGTTAGGTGTCAGCCATAGCCTTATCCAACCATTTTCTACCCCACCCATCTTAAATAACTCGGTTTTCAAAGCCTATAGCATGTTTGCAGTGTCAGCTTCAGCCAGATATCTAAATTCTGATGATCATTCTTTATGTTGCATGTAATACGCTATCGGAATTTCTGGCCAGTTTGAATTAATGCAAGAAAATTGCGAGATTTGCAAGATTCTCGTACATCCACCTGTAGCATATCAGCTAGACTCTCCAAGGCAACTTGACTTCATCATTACAACAACATGCTATCTATCATGACATGAAATCTTGTGTAATCAGGAAGGATTATATGCATACGAGATTGAACCATGGCTTCATCTCAAATATTTGAAAGTGAAAGAAATGTCATGTCACCATTTTGAATTTTTGAAGAGTAGCTAAGGAGAGAATGTGGAAGGAGTTAAAGAACATATCCTAGATTTCCAGGTCGCCTAACTCAAGATAGTTACAACAACTCTTGGGCAAGGATTCAAACACTTTGACACCTATTCTTCATAATCAGCAAGCATATATTCTATGTCACCAAAGTCTCAAAAAGGGGGAAAGCTCAAGTAATTGAACCCCAAGGAGATGAGTTAGTCGATGCTAATACGAATCTAAGAAGGTTTTTCATTCAGGCAGGTTGGTATCCACTCAGCATGAGGTTAGGAGACTCACATCAAGGAGTAGCCCATGAATTTGCACAGAATTTCAATGGACAGGAAGCTGTCATTTTTGGTTTTCAGTTGCAGGTTTCAGAACAGTCTATTGCAAAGTATTTTAACATTCCCTAAGAAGGAGAAAAGTGGTTCAAAGGATAGCTTATCACAGGAGGATATTTCAATGCTTTTACCAGAGATGAATACCGAAATCCTAACTTGGCTAAAGGAATTCCTAGCAGTAATTTGAAGAAAGAATGGGAAGAAATAATCAAGATAGTTAAGGTCTTCCTCACCTATGAGGGAAGATATACAGTAGTTTTTCTGTACCATATGAGGTTTTTTTCTTCACTTTGCAGGTATGAGGGTTCTTAATCTACCTTATTTTATATTGAAAATCCTAACCAAAATGGCGGTCAGGATTCATACACATCAAGAAGCATCAGAGTACAACCTCTATCATCAGGAAATTATCAAGGTTCTGGTTGAAGAAGAATTGAAGAAGAGGAACTAGACTTCAGACCATTTCTTGTTTTATAGAGCAAGCCAACCTGCACCAAAACATAAAGAAACTGATAAACCTTCTTCAGCATGGGTTTAGACAAAGAGAACAACAACTGCATCAGCTGAGGGAAGCTCCAAAATAAGTACAAGAAAGGAAGGTGTGAGCAGAAGTGCCAAAAGTAGCAAAAAGATGCCTTCAACTACTAAAACTGAAAAGTAAAAGGACCAAGGAGAAAGCTCTTCTGCCCAAAATGTTGAAAACTCAAAAATCGTTCCTCCTGTTAGACCTTTTCCTAGGGTTTACATAAGAACTAGGAGAAGAAAAACTGTAGCTGAAGAGAAATATAAAGCGCAAGTGATTCCTAAAATTCCGGAAGCACATGAATAACAACAAGAATACCAACCTCTTAATTCTAATGAGGAAATATTGAAGGAATCAAGGTATACGGGAACCAGTAAAAACAAGAAGGAAGAGCTAAAACTAGTTGTTGGAACAAGGAGGAGGCATACTAGGGAAAAGAACAAATACAGACTAAAATCAAAGGCCCTAAATAACCCTAGTTTGCTAACATAAGTAATAGTTATAGAAGAACAGCTTACAAAGCTGCAGACTAAGGATCCCTCAATTGCAGAAGTTAGAAGGTCCTTGAAGAGACAAAAGGACAAAGCTCCTAAGGACCAACCATCATAGTCTTCCAAAAGAAAAAAGATTCGAAAAGAATCAGGAAAGAGAGAGGCCGACATCAAAGAAGACCCAACAAAAATCACAAGGTCTAAATCTGCTAGAATTAAAAACAACTTGGATAAGCTTGCAGAGGCTGCAACTCACATAGGATGAAAAGGGTATTTTGAAGCGTTTTTTTTTTTAATTTTGAAGTGGAAACATAATCCTACCAAAATCTTTGAAGTGTTTCCAGTTTTTTTGCCATTACAAGTATTACCAGAATTTCCAGTAACACCTATCACAATAGAAATATACAGCTATCAGCGGCAAACCTTTGGGTCAGTTTTGGAAGACAACAACTCATAATGATAGGGATAAGATAGATCATGGATATAAGACATTTATGAGGTTGTTGAAGGTTAGATTTAGTGAAGACATATGGTCATTCAATAGGAAAGACCATAAAGAGAAAATTCAGTAGAAAAAGGGGTAGCCAGTCAGTTTTCCAGTAGCAAGGTGTCATTCTTCCTATTCCTCTCATCTACACTTGTACTTTCTCTTGTAATTCAATAGGAGATGATCTTAATGTCTAAACGACACTCATATAACAAGAATATAGTGGAACCACCAATTTAGAAGAGTTGGACTTGGTGCCTCTCTCCCTATATATACCTTTTGTAAATATCGCTTCAGGGTTGGATTTTCGTTCACCTGAAGACTCAGCTTAATAAAATAGCTTTTTCTACACTTCATGCTGGAGGATTCTGTGATTCAAGTCATATCTAATGTTTGGTTTGTCTATCTCCTATTTTTAACTTTCTGAATTATAAATTTGTAGTAGCTAGTATACATGAGTGAGAATCATTAAGAGGATCTGATGATGACTTATCTACTGTCCAGATTTTTGTAAATTATAATATGTGTTCAAGTAGAACTTGCTAGTGAAGGTTTCACAAAGGATTTGTGAGATACTTTATACCTGTTTTTGCTTCCTAATTGTTGTTTTCCTTGTCAAGCCTATTTTAATCTTTTAAATGGTAAATTATAGCAGCTAGTATAGTACGAGTGAGAATCATTGAGAGGATCTAATGATGACTTATCTACTATCTAGTCTGCTGTAAATCATAATATCAGTTTAAGTAGAAATTGTTAGTGAAGGTTTTACAAAGTATTTGTGAAATATTTTATACTTTTTCCTACTTTATGTTTGTTATTCTCCTTATCAAAAAATAGAGTTTTCTATAAGGCTTTATGTAGTTGAGGTGATTGTCTTAAGATACTCAGTTTTCTTAGGATAGGTATCAACTACCTGTTCTCCTTCATGTGCTCCCCTTTACTACTCACTTAACCATATAATTTATGCCTGCCATAGCTTGCCAAATGCATAAAAGTTAAAGAGGAACACAATCATTTCAAAACTCCTTCAGAAGCCATCCCACCACTCAAAAAACCCTTTTAAATTTTGAAATGAAATCATGATGTGTAAGGCTTTCTCCTTTTGCAGTCTAGGAGTAACTCCTTGCACTAACATCTTTGGTGTCGTTGCCGGGCAGGCGAATTGAAGTTTATCCCTGGGCAAATGAAAAAGTTATAAGTCTGGTTCTGAGGTGTACAGTTCCAACTGTCTTTTTAGACTTATTTACACCTGGCGACTCCATTGTAGAATTTATGGCTCCAAGTAAGGCGAGAACTAGGTCAAACCCTCATTCTCCTTTCAAAAGCCAAGTCCTTGATCTGAGAAGCTAATCAAGAAAAAGAGTAAGCGAAATCTTGTTTCTTCTATTTCTGGTTTTTCAAAAGCTATTCCTAAAAAAGTACAACAAATTTTGTCTCCTGATTTTACAAAAAAAAATTATACCTCTCTCATTTTCCAGTCAACAAACAGCCTCTACATCGAATGCTGGTGCCTCCTCATCTATTGTTCAAAATCCTCAAATTTTTATTCCTCAAATCCTAGTAAATCCAATTGTTATTCCACAAATCACAGCAACTCCAACCATGGCAAGTCCTAATCCACCCCCTAACTGAATGGATGAAATTGTCGCTGCTAGGTATTCTCCTTTAGTTTTACCTCAACCTATGAATGCGTTATCTACAGGATATTATCTCAAGTATATGCCTAAATTTAATGGTAAAATGGACGTAACAGTTGAAGAACATCTTGCGGATTTTTATGCTTATGCTGATAATCTGAACATTGAGAATGAAGATGTTTGGATGAGAGTTTTTGTTCAGAGTCTTGAAGGTGATGTAAGGAAATGGTTTAGATCTTTGACAGCTGGTAGCATCACTGGAATTGAAGTCCTACATGATACATTTTTAAGAAAATGGGGTGACAAGAAAGTTTTTTTGTATTATATCACAGAATTTGGTGCAATCAAAAGAAAGGAAGGAGAATTAGTTTTTTATTTTTCTAAAAGATTCAATAAAATGTATAACAAGACACCTACTGAAATCAATCCTACTGAGGCCTCTACTAAAGTCACTTATGCTGGTGCTTTTGATCTTGACTTTTTTTTGTTGTTGACAGAAAGAAGATCTGCTACGCTATCACAAATGCAAGACAATGCACTGGATGTAGAATCAAATATATTAGCAGCTAATAGACTCAAAGGAGGGATTGACAGAGAAAAAAGAAAGCAAAAAGTTGAAGTTTCTACTTCAGGAACTTCTGACATAGATCCTAAGCTAGATGAGCTTACCAAGATGGTCAAATCATTGACTACTGATATGTCTAAGTTGAAGATGGAATCAAGACCATCTACTACCATAAATGTTTCATTTGATTTGCCAAATAGACAACAGTTTAGAAGACCTAATGCTCCTCAAATTTTGCAGAGAGAAAGAAGAGATGTTGATGATCAAAAGGTGTAGCCTCCTTTGTAGAATGTTATATTTGAAGATGAAGAAGAAGCTGAAGGGTTGGAAAGAGGTGCTGACATAAATTGTCTTAGAGACAAAGAAGGGATGATTTATCTTACACAAGCACATTATGAAGACTTCATGTCATATACTTAGAATAATGAAGTGATTACTAATCATTCCATGAGTACAACTGATCATCAAAGCAGATACAATCTCATATCAAAGAAAAATGATGATACTTCTAAGCATGTTGCATAGCCAAAGAAGAATAAAGATGCAGTTAAAGCTTCAGCGGAAAACTCTCACAGACTGGAATTTCTGGTAGCATCTGATATTCCAAATGAGAAACAAGTGACCGAACCTGATGTTGTGGCTACAACCACCACCCTATTAAATCCTGCTCTGGTAGAAAATTTTAACGGGTCCCCTAGAAATTTGATCTTTCACTTCTCTGAATGATAACTCTCCGAATGATCTGTTTTTATCCTAGGGATTTTAATTCTCTGTGGAGTCATATCTTCAATTCTTAATGGTTAAGACCCCCTAAATAAATCTCTGCGACATGATTCATTTATAACCCTGTCTAGCCCTTCATTCATATCCTTCATCGGGACTTTTTCAATCATCATAAACCTTCATGGTGCTTTATGCCCACACATATAACCAACCCCCAACTCTTTACTATGGGTGTATATGAACTCAACCCTTAAAACCTTCTATCATGTCCTTATTTCTATATCAATGCTTTGATAATAAAAATACTATACAAATATGCATAACATACCCTTTTCACGCTTCCTTAGTCTTTACACATATCTGGATGCATGCCTTCATCGCTTATTGCAATCGCTTGACCACTCCTCCATCACATATCTCTTTTTGCATTGGCAAAGGGCTAAGGTATATCTCCCATGAGTTACTGTGATGCTATCAAGTCTCCAATCGCATCAAATAATGCAATCAACACTTTCAACCCTAATACATAAGGCGCACCGCAATACACTGGACCCGCCGGGATTATTAAACATAACACATATTTTTCGGGTTCGCTTCCCCAATCACAAATCGCAATTGGCAAAGTTTAGTGTTTATACATAAAGCGCGATGCGATATGGCGGACCTACCGGAATTATTAACCACATCGCATATATTTTTCAGGTCCAACTTATCGTAAATCACAATTGGCAGAGCCCAAGGCTTATACATAAGGCACGATGCCATATGGTGGACCCACCTAGGCTATTAAATGAAACTTATATATTTTCGGGTCTGGCCAATCGCAAATTGCAATCGGCAATCAGAGAAAGTGAAGCGACATGTGATATGCGAAGGGGCGATGAGCGGACCCAACAATAATTATAGATCTGGGTGTATAGTATTTGAAGTCTAGCCTTATGGTTCGGTTGTGGGTCTTCCCGTGTATTCCCATGTGTTCGAATAAAGTGTTGAGGTCCGGGCTTTTAAAAGGAAATCCGATAGAGTGAATGGTCTGCTTTTGAAGCATTGTCAAGTGATTCTTGAATAAAAATGAATATTATGGGCAACGAGAATACATGTTACAACATGTTTAGTGGTTTAATAATTATAGTTGCTCTGCATTGTGAGATTAAATAGAAACTGTGACTGAATGAAAGGTTTGTTTGTAGGCATGTTTGTTAGATTTCTCATAATCATAGCTAATATGAACTATTTCTGCAGGTGAGGACCAAGAGAAGAAAGGTGAGTTTGAGTGAACCCGGTAATGGGTAAAGGTGATTTATATCAAGACGACACCTCTGCACAACCGATGCCAATATTGCAAAGACATACTCTGCAAGAAAGGGATACGAACTACCATAGTGCATAATGGAGGCACGCCCTATGTCAAGAGGAAGCACTCATGACATCAATGATCCATCCAAATGTTGTTACCTCCAAACACAACTTCAATCATGCCAGATGTCGGATGATGAGCGCATTGTCTTCAGCTTCCTTCAGGAAATAATAGGGGATAACGTCTGCTCAATACAGGTCCAAAGAGATAACACACAGTCATTCTCTTTTAATCAACATCTATCCATTTCCCTGGGAAATGAAGCGCTACAACAGATATGCCCTCTACGTGTCGGCCATTTCACTGATCGATTCTACGTCTGTATATTTTAATGTGTATATGGAAAAGAGCAGGAAGGTCGAAATTCGAGGGGGAAGACAGAGGGTCAGTCTTTTATGCATAACTATTACCTCCGGAGATGAGTAGAGGACTATTTTTTGGCAAAACAACTTTTTATTTATTGTGCTAATAAAGAAGAGTGTTTGGGTCAAGAAGGAGCCTTTTTCAGATTTATTTTATTCTTCTTTCATGTGTTTAGAATCAGGATGTTGTTGCTAGCATAAATATAAATGTGTTTTGTTTTGTGCAGATTGATAATGATACATCTTATGACTAGTCTTGGTTATTTGAATGTAATTCTTTATCATGGTTAACTCATGTGTGGTCCTCGATTCGAAATTATATTAAACATCAGTTGTAAGTTTATTTGTAGGAACATGAATGTGCATTATTGTATGAATAATTAGATTGCGATTAAGCTTCAATATAGCCTTGTTCATCTGTGAATCCGGTAATTGATTCATTTGGACGTGGAATCTATATATGATGTTTAATCTCTTTTATTATGCTCCTACAAGATAGATTAGAATAGTTAAGATTACTATAAGTAGGTAGAATTAGTATAGATAGGACTTAATACATATAGGTTAGTTGTTTCTTTTGTTGATTTAACTGAAGTCTTCCTCAGTGATGCAGGAGCATTCAACCCAAGAGAAAATCATTGTAATTAGTAGACATAGGGGTCATGTGTTTTAAGGAAATTAGCTTATTAAGTCTCAAGTAATTGTAATATTTAGGCTTTCAAGTGATTTAATTAGATAATGTGAGGATGTTGTAAATGCTCTCAAATAAATGAGAACATGAGTGTTGAATAAATGACAAGAGTCAGAAGGCCGATAGGACTCTCAGAACAGTTCCATGATTCAAGGAACTAAGGAGATATTTTAGGAATTAATGGAGATTAGATGTGGACATAAAGGACAGAGAGGATTTAGGATTCAGTTCAATAGATCTAGGAGTCAAACTAGGACCAGTTCAACAGAACTCACTGGCATATATGTAAGCCTATGGGTAGAGTCGTAGAGAGGGC
This sequence comes from Pinus tabuliformis, assembly GCA_031772625.1. NCBI lineage: Eukaryota > Viridiplantae > Streptophyta > Pinopsida > Pinales > Pinaceae > Pinus > Pinus tabuliformis. The sequence continues at coordinate 1,419,663,771 of CM062818.1, read as the reverse complement.
CACGATATAAAAGAATAGGCTTGTGTAAGAGACAAAGGATCTCATTCTATATTCATTGTTTGTTATTAATATAAACAACTCATTTCTGAGTTCGAATGTGTGTTCGGGTGTTAATGATTGAATTGGAATTCTGTATAATATATGAGTGTAGATAGGGTTGAGGCGAATACGCAGAGGAGAAGAATGATTCAAAGGAATCATAATGGATCATCGAATCCAATTGAAAGAATCAGAGTGAAGTTCTAAGAGAGGCAGCGAAGTTAGAATTCGTGAAGTCAAGTTCGAGAGAGAGCTAAGCAACAGAAACAGTGAAGGATGAAGAACCTTTTAAGAACGTTTTGAGTAATTTTGAGTGTTTTTACTTCATATCAGCGTGCTCTATTTCAACTTTACATGTCGTTTAGTCCCGCAAGAAAAATTCTGGTTTACATTAAGAACCAATGAAAACTTAGTCTGAATTGAGAATCCAGACTTGAATTTTTATTAAGTGTGGTTGATACCCATATCAGCTTTGTGAACACTATCACATTGCAACACTTGATGGGAGAAGAACTGGCCTTTTGAACCATCGAAGTCTGAAGTTGTGACAGATTCCAATCCAAAACACTATAAGGGAGGATTTATAACCTATCGGGTCCACGAAGCTTGTCACATCTCAAGTTTTAAGTGAAGGAGCTTGGCGAAGGAGCGTTGAACTGCCGATTGCGATCACTGATAATGCTATAGTGTTATATCGCATCGGGGAGTCACCGATAGCAAAGTGGCGATAGTGTTATTCCATTTCTTATGGAATAACCCCGCCGATAGTGCATTTTGCGTGTTACTGTATTTCTCATGGAATAATCGCCGATAGTGTATTTTGGTTAGGGTAAAGAGTATTGGGGCATGCGATAAGAGTGGACCCAAAGATTTATTAAGCGCATCTTATATGAATCAATGTTCGTTATGTTAATCACATATCGGAGAAGATGGAGTCATTTGTTAAAGTGACCATGGGAATGGAAAGTTGCGATAGTGATAAAGGTGATCCTCGTTAAATGTGCCAAGACCGTACCAAAAGCGGAAAAGCTATGGTTTGAATGTATTTTCCTTTGTAAATGGGTTATAAGGTAAATAGTGCCGATAAAGGGTTTTCATGTGTTAATGATATATAACCAATGGTTCATAAAGGAAAAGGTTATATGTACGTGGTTAAGGGTTAGCAAAGTTTATGAAGGGTTTTAAGGCATTGATAGGAAGGTTTAATGAAAGACTTCAATAAAGTCTTATATGAAGGCTCAAAGGTTGAATAAAGTCTCGATAGGAGGTTTTGGTGGGTGATTGAGTTCCAATACAAAGGAACTATGAATAAAGGGGCCTTAACCATGTATGGTTTGAAGTTTTGACTCCTTTGTGAGTCAAATACCTAGGACAATTGTGTTTATGCATTTTTATGCATACTATGGGTATATGCGGTGGTAATCCTACATCATTAGTGGTATCAGAGCAGAATTGAAGTTGAAATAATTGTGGTTAAAATAGAAGCAAGAATTCTAGGTGAAAGAATTTAGAACAGTGTATGTGTTAAGATGTTTATGCAAACCAGGAAGAATCAGATTCTCATCTGACAAAAGGAAGGCACAGAGAGGTGATGTGTAGCAGAGCTGCAGGTGCAAGAGGACAATCCATCCAAAGCATAGGTGGAATGGTGAAACAAGATCATGCTGAGATCTTGAAGGTGAGGTAATATGTTGTGTTCTATTTTAAATTGAGAATGTGTGTTTTTTACACTAATGCACAGGTGATAGTAAGAAAATCCATGAGAGGAGAACCAGATGTGTTCTTGAAGACAGAGTAAGGAAACTACTCTGAAGGAGAAGTGGCAATGAACCTAAAGAATCCAATAAGAGGTTGGATAGATAGAGAGGACAACTGAAGTGTTCTCAAGAGATTACAAAAGCCTAGAAGGAGCGAAGGTGTTGCTCAAGAGGAGGTTCTAGACAGAGGACCCATACATACCAAAATATTAAGTGAGGAGAGCTTAGTGAGGTAAGATTGCAGCTAGGAGGACTAGTTGTAGTAGAGGCTTATTGCAAATGAGTTAAGAGCTCATGAAGGAAGAGCAGAAGATGACTACTGATAGTCATAACAGAGGTTCAGAGAGAATCCACAGCAGAAGAAAGATGAAGAAAGAGGTTGCCAAAGCAAATGGAAAGAGGGTGAGTCAAGAGGAAATTGACAAAGAGATTGCAGAGTTAAAAGAACAACTTGATGCTTTAAGGAGGATACTTGAAGAAGACCAGAGACTAGGTTTGGTCTTAAGGAGGAAGCCAGTAAAATGGCATGAGATACAGATAAGGCTACAACAAAAGAAGGTAAAGTGGCTGAGGGGAAAACTCAAGGAAGCTGAGTTGGAAATGGAAATGGAACAGTCCATTTGTGAACTAGAACAGGGAGAAATTCTGGGAGTGACTGAAGATGAAGACTTGAAGACTGAAACTTCAAGTGAGGCCAAAAGGTCTGATGATTTTAAATCTGACAATTTATGTATGTTTGCAGGTGAAACATGTGGAGGACAATTTGTTGATATTGTCATAAAGGTGAAAGAAGACAAACAGAATCTAAATTATGTTTTGGAAGAAGATGAGATAGATAGGTCTCATGTACAATTGGGGAAACATATCAAGCAACCAAGTGAAGGGCTTGAAGAAATTGAAGAGGAGACCATCAAATAATTTCTGAATCATATGAAGGATTTAGAACAGCAAGGAGATATAATGGTTGAACCATCAAGTGAGACCACCGAGTCTTATATTTTTAAAACTGATAGTTTGTGTATAATGGCAAGTATTGTAGGAGAAAAGCAGCCTAATGAAGATATGTTCAAAGTAGATGAAGATCTGGAAGTAAAAGGTGACAAAGAAGACTTGTCAGAAGAAGAAAAAATTGATTGCATACAAAAGAAAAAGTATATGGATGAGTCTATAGAAGCTGTCATCGAGATGAGGAATCAAGATCTTATTCTGATGAAGAATGAAGGAATATTGTCTCAGAAAGGTAATCAAATGAGTTTGATTAATGTTATGGATGCAAAACAAATGTAGGGGAATATTAATGCAGATGGTGCGACAAGGATAGCTCTTGGGGAAGATAAACAACAAGAGACTGAAGGCAAGCTTGAAGAAGAGACTATGTTCGCTGAAAACATAGTAAAGGATCATTAGTTTACTATGATGATAGGCACAGTGGAAATAGCGATGGAAGCTATTAAGGAAGAAGGAAATCTAGTGAAAGATGTTATGAAGGAAGAAGTCTATGCAAAAGACTTAGCAAAGGGAGAAAGAACACTAATAAAGGAGTGTTTTCAGAGGATGAGCATTCTTTTGAAGTTGTCAGAAGTATGGAGAAGTATCTTTCAGAAGATAAAAACTCTGAAGTAAAGGAGGATGAAGAATGTCTCTTAAATGAGAGAAGCAGTGACTTACTGCAGTAGAAGGAATTTAACAATACATGGATGGGTGAAGATGTGACAACACAGGAACAAGTTCTTGTGGAAGAAGGAGATGAAGTTCAGTATGAAGAGTTGATATGTGAAGCAACAGTTGAGATTGTTGAACCTTGTGATTTCCAAACTAATAATTTGTGTATAAATGTAGGAAACATAAGTGATGATGAAATACTTGCGAAGTGTCACAAAGAAATTGCATTGCTAGAATATTTGCTGAGAAATTTATAGTATGACAATATGATTACAAAAGAAGAAGTTCAGTACAGTGAACAAGAAAAGGAAAACATCATTAGAGCAGATGGTGTGGAAGAGAGACTAGTGGACAGTCTCATGAATTCTTTTGAGAGTCCAAATCAACATATTGATGTGCCGATAGAGGAGAAAGAAATAATGCAACAAGCTGAATTGTTGCGAAAGGGAGATAAGGCACATAAACCTTATGTTTTTTATTTTAACAAGTGTTTTGTGAGTGTAGGTTTTGTTTCAAATGCTGGAGGAGATTTGGCACATATGAGCATGAAAGAAGAGAATTATGTGGAAGAATTCAATCCATGGAACAAAGATGTTAAATTGTTGGAGAGAGTGTTGGACAGTCATGATTCAATCATGAGAGAGGGTAAGGATGATAGGGAGGCAGTCAACATAGGAGTCAAAGAAAAAGTCAACATAGCAAGAAAGGCAAAAGTTGGAGCAAGAAAAGCAAAAGTTGGAACAAGAGGAAAAGAAGAAGAAAAAGTAAACCAGTAGCTACAAAGATAAAGTAACAAGAAGTAGTTTAAAGAATTAGTGGATAGCAACAACAACTAGAAACAAAGAGAAAGAGGAAGAAGTAAGAATCAGAATGTGGACTAGTCCAAAGATGTACTGGAAACAGAGATTGAAGAAATGTGGCAGGTGATGATGAAGTAGTCTAAATGGAGGAAAATGGTAGCAGAAGGAAGCATGATCAATCAGAGTATGAACCTAATTGACAAAGAGAGGAAAACAGAGCAAAAGATAGCAGAAGTGTAGCAGCAACAAAGGAACAAGACATTTGGGTAGTTACAAAGCAAAGTGTGGGATCCAGGAAGACAAAGATCAGAAGAAACATGATCAGGAGATCATGAATATTTTCTACTTTGGGAGTCTGATGCAGGAGCATTCAACCCAAGAGAAAATCATTGTAATTAGTAGACATATGGGAAATGTGTTTTAAGGAAATTAGTTTCCTAAGTCTCAAGTTAATGTAATATTTAGGCTTTCAAGTGATTTAATTAGATAATGTGAGGATGTTGTAAATTCTCTCAAATAAATGAGAACATGAGTGTTGAATAAATGACAAGAGTCAGAAGTCCAATAGGACTCTCAAAATAGTTGCATGATTCGAGGAACTAAGGAAAGCTTTTAGGAATTAATGGAGATTAGATGTGGACATAAAGGACAGAGAGGATTTAGGAGTCAGTTCAATAGATCTAGGAATCAAACTAGGACCAGTTCAACAGAACTCACTGGCATATATGTACGCCTATGGACAGAGTCATAGAGAGGGCCACGATATTGAAGAACAGGCCTGTGTAAGAGATAGAGGATCTCATTCTATATTCATTGTTTGTTATTAATATAATCAACTCATTTCTGTGTTTGAATGTGTGTACGAGTGTTAATGATTGAATTGGAATTCTATATAATATATGAGTGCAGACAGGGTTGAGGTGAATACACAGAGGAGAAGAATGATTCAGAGGAATCATAATGGATCATCGAATCCAATTGAAAGAATCAGTGTGAAGTTATGAGAGAGGAAACGAAGTAAGAATTCGTGAATTCAAGTTCAAGAGAGAGCTAAGCAACAAAAATAGTGAAGGATGAAGAACCTTTGAAGAACGTTTTAAGAACCTTTTGAGTTATTTTGAGTGTTTTTACTTCATATCAGCATGCTCTGTTTCAAATTTACACGTCGTTTAGTCCTGCAAGCCAAATTCTGGTTTACACTAAGAACCAACGAAAACTTGGTCTGAATTGAGAATCCGGACTTGGATTTTTATTAAGTGTGGTTGATACCCATATCGGGTCCGCGAACACTATCGCATTGCAACACTTGAGGGGAGAAGGACTAGCCTCTTGAATTTCCAAAGTCCGAAGTTGTGACACATTTGGATCCAAAACACTATAGGGGAGGATTTATAACCTATCGGGTCCATGAAGCTTGTCACATCGCAAGTTTTAAGCAAAGGAGCCCGGCGAAGGAGCGTTGAACTGCCAATTCTGATTGCCGATAATGCTACAGTGTTATATCACATCAAAGAATCGCTGATAGAAAAGTGTCGATAGTGTTATTCCATTTCTTATGGAATAACCCTGCCGATAGTGCATTTTGCGTGTTAGCATATTTCTCATGGAATAACCACTGATAGTGTATTTTGATTGGGGTAAAGAGTATTGGGGCATGCGATAAGAGTGGACCCAAAGATTTGTTAAGTGTAGCTTATATGAATTGATGTCCATTGTGTTAATCACATATCGGAGAAGATGGAGTCGTGTGTTAAAGTGACCATGGGAATGGAAAGTTGCGATAGCGATAAAGGTGATCCTCATTAAATGTTCCAAGACGTACAAAAAACAGAAAAGGTATGGTTTGCATGTATTTTCCTTTGTAAATGGGTTAGAAGGGAAATAGCGCCGATAAAGGGTTTTCATGTGTTAATGATATATAACCAATGGTTCATAGAGGAAAAGGTTATATATAAATGGTTAAGCGTTAACAAAGGTTGTAAAGGGTTTTAAAGCACCAATAGGAAGGTTTAATGAAATACTTAAATAAAGTCTTATATGAAGGCTCAAAGCTGGATTAAAGTCCCGATAGGAGGTTTTGGTGGGGTGATTGAGTTCTGATACAAAGGAAATGTGAATAAAGGGGCCTTAACCATGTATGGTTTGAAGTTTTGACTCCTTTGTGAGTCAAATACCTGGGATAGTTGTGTTTATGCATTTTTATGCATACTGTGGGTATATGTGGGGGTAACCCTGCATCACTCCAGGGAGCAATGTTTCAACACCTATAATAGTTTACGAGATCCTGTAAAACCTGTTGGAACTAGCCACTCCAAATGAAAGCATATCTAATTAGGGCCTGTGATCGGGTTAGTTCCCCTTTTGGGTACAACAAAAATTCATCATGTCAACAAAGTGGCGCTAGAAGGAGGGCCTGAACCACTGTCCATATCTTTTCAGGATTTCATCTATAAATGTCGCGCACGGGTTTGAAAATATTAATGTATGGATCGTAAAGGTCGAAAAGATCCTTCTGTATATTTGTAAGAGCCTCATTTCAAAGAAGCAGAGATCCCTCTAAGTCCCGTGTTTGGGTCACCCAAGAAAGAGAGACTGTGGGAGTATCTTGTCACTCAGGAACAATGAGTCAGAGTACTTACTCATGCTTATGCTTGTTCCCTATCTCAGCTCCCCATCTTTCATTCTTTACCTCTGACAACTAAAGAAAGCCAAGGATCTACCCCATAAACGAAGAGACATCTGCAACCCCTTCTCTTGAAGATATTGTGCTAGAGTCCTTGCAAAGTATCGACATTCCTTGGGAAGAAATTCCTGAGGATCCACTCTCTGAAAGTAATTCCTAGCCCGATTTTGGAAATCCTAATAAAGAATTCCTATGGGATACCCTCAACCAAAACTTCCCAAATCATACTATGGCTAATGTTCCTCCTTTAGGTGGGAATCAACCTCCACCGCCTCCTCCAGGTGGGAATCAACCCCCACCTCCTTCGGGAGCACTCCCTCCCTGGCTTGCATAGGATTCCATAGTGGTACTTGGGCAGCAGCATGCCTTACCCAAGAACACATAAAGAGTATTTCCTAAATTCGACCCTGAGCAGGGAGACACTCCTGATAACCATATTCACCCTTTCTTCCTAGCCATGCACATATTGGGGGTAGCTGATGAAGATGTAGTATGTCACTTATTCCCTTTTACTCTAATTGGTGTGGCCTCCACATGGTACTTTATCTTGATAATAGGATCGATCACCTTAAGGGGTGCCTTTCAATAGGCCTTTTTATACAAGTTTGGCGATGACAAAACACCTGCGGCCTTAGTTTTAGAACTATCCCATTTGAAAATGGAAACCAAAGAAAAGGTCAAATATTTTAACATCCGGTTCAACACTTTATTCAACAAAATCCTGGCTAACGCTACAACTCCTGAGGAGGTGCTCATGGAATTCTACATCACTACTCTACCTGTCCCTACTGTGATGTGGGCCAAGAGGAGTAACGCACAAACCTTACAAGGTCCTATCGATGAAGCAGTAAAAGTCAAGAATGAAATGGTCAGTCTCATAGCATGTCATCATACAACTGAAGAAAAGAAAGCCTCTCAGTCATCCAAGAAGAATAATGGGAGTGATAACAAAGTGGTTGAGATCAAAGAAAAGGATATCACAGATGTGGAAGGTTTGCATCAGATCATTAAAAAATTTACGAACATAGTCATTGATATGAAGAGGAACTCTGGAGAAAGTACAAATGGGAATGGAGGAGATTATAACAACAGAAAATCGTTCAAACCTTTCTATCGTAAGAAGATAGAAGGTGGTCATGGCCAACTTGCACTGCCTACTCCACCCAATGAAGGGATTTTCAATACAGAAGAGCTATCTCTTATCGGATCGCTCCTTACCAAAGAATAACCTATAGTGGAGTTGGAGCCAGAACAAGAAAATGAGCAAGAATACCAAGTAGAAGAACCCTTGGACGAGGAATCTCAAATAAATGTACTGTGGGATTTCTATACAAATGAAAACGATGACGATGAAGGAGATAGTACGATAGAAATCCACACTAATGAAATCCATAGATGAAGTAAAGGGACACTTGCAGGTGTGATGAAGCCTGTAGACTAGACAAAGAAAGATGTTCGCCCTTTGAAGGCATCCGCTCCCAAAGTTCCTGTTGAGAAGGGTAGACCTATTGGTGATTCCAAGAGTACTCCAGTTGCAAACTATCCAGAGAAAGACAATACATCTCCAACTACAACAAATGCGACTCAAAATGGTAAACTCCCACCTAAAAATGGAAAAGTCGGTATGTTTACTCTACCCTACCCTATTTATAACATTGATTACAACATTGTGGATGATCTTAAGAAATCTCGAGCTAATATCACATACTTTGATTTGCTAAAATTAACGCAGTAAAGAGATCTTCTCTTGAAAGCTATGAATGAACAAAATTGCAAATCTCCCACCATTCTGAGCAGCCAAACCAAGAAGTTGGCGTCCAGACCTATTAGTACCCCCAGTACAGCCCAAACACCATCAGCTATGGAAGCCACTCTGTCAAAAATGAATCGAACCCCAAAAGATGTCAGTGTGGCCATGATAGGAAGGAATCAAAATCCATGATTCCACCTTTCCTTATCACATTTGAAATCTTCAACATGAATGTACACAATTGCTTGGTAGATTCCGATGCCTCATCCAATGTTATGCCTTACGCTGTTGCTAAAAAAGTTCATGTGATACCCGAGAAAACTGGAACTCGAATTATGCAATTGGACAAAACGAATGTGAAAGTAACTGGGGATTTGAAAGTTGTGTTGATTTGGATGGCTACCAAACCACAGTACACACAAGTCATTGACATAGTGGTAGTCGACATACCTGAGGCTTATGGAATGCTAATTAGTAGAGACTGGTTAGCGAAACTGAATGGATATTTCTCAACTGATTGGTCCCATCTCTTACTGTATCAGAAGGGAAAAGGTGATATGCTAAGAGTTGATCAAGAAAGATACATGAAGTATGTGGTGACGGAACTAAACAACCCCAATGAACCTGTAATGTTCACCAACTCTATCCTTGGGAATTATAGTTTCGACGTTTGTGCCATCGAAACCTGTTTTGGAGAATTCCATGCAAAGACAGTTGAAGAAACTGTGACAAACACATAGTTGGAAGCTCTCCCTTGTAGTCCAACTGAAGAGCCACCCTGTAATATAGTAGATGATAGAACCAATTTCCTAGGAAGTAATTCATTTAATGTAACATTAGATTCTATTTTCTGGACACTCTACTTTGATGGCTCTAGCTACCTTGAAGGTGCAGGTGCTGGGAGAATTCTCATTGACCCTCAAGGGAACCAACATCTGATGGCCAGCTGGTTGGAGTTTGCGTGCACCAACAACACGGCAAAAGACGAAGGCTTGCTGCAGGGCCTGAAAAAAGCCATTGATATGAAGGTAAAAAATCTGAAATTTTTTTGTGACTCACAGATAATTGTGGACCAGGTAAGGAAAAGGATACAATGCAATTCGCCACACCTGGTAAGATACCAACATGAGGTATGGAGCTTAATTGACAATTTTGATTCTTTTAATATCACAGACATACCTCGAGGGAAAAACCAAGATGCCAATCTGATGGCTGGTATGGCTGTGAAACCTTTTCTTGATCTTAGACTAAACAAGAAAAAATGTTACGTTGAATTGATTTTCAGACCATCCGTGCCTGATAACATCTCGAATTGGCAGGTGTTCGAAGGTGATGAGAAAATCCTTGAGTTCCTGCATGGTGAAAAACATTCAAAAACGCAGTCATTGATGAAAAGGAGCATGACAAGCTTATGAATGGGAGTGAAGAAGAGGAAAAAGGGTAGCTCAATATAATTCCCAAGTTTGTTGTCAAGATGGAGCACTTGTATGACCTGCATGATAAATTTGAGAAGCCAACTAACTACAAAATGCATAGCTCATCCATGAAGTATGAATCAGTCAACCTTGGAACCAAAGAAGACCCAAAAATTGTTAATTTGGGCTTGGGATTCTCTCCGCGAGAAAAGGCTGCATTTGTTAAGCTATTTAAAGAGTACAAGGATGTCTTTGCATGGACATATGGTGACTTAAAAACCTTTGATACCATCGTTATGCAACATGTGATTCCGTTGGAGAAGGATGTTAGGCTATACCAAAAAAGGCTTCGCAAGATGCATCCAAGTCTAGAACCGTTGGTGAAGAAAGAATTAAACAAAATGCTGGATTCCAAAATCATTTTTCCTGTCAGGCAAACCCGCTGGGTAGCCAATCTTGTGCCAATAAGAAAGAAAAATGGAGACATCAGGTTATGTATCGATTTCAAAAACCTGAGCAAAGCATCGCAGAAAGGTAACTATCCTGTCCCTTCTATGGAACACATTCTTCAGTGCATTTCTGGGTCTGAAATGTTGTCCCTATTGGATGGTTTTTTGGGATATAATCAAGTGTTGGTATCGAATGGATATCAGCTTAAGACAACCTTCAACACTAAATGGGGCACATACACATACCGTAAAATGCTGTTTGGACTTATTAATGCGGGCGCCACGTTTCAGAGAGCTATGGACATAGCTTTCCAAGGATTGATTAACATATCAGTAGAAGTGTACATGGATGACATTACTATGTATTCATATCACAAAAGGGATCATATTTATCACCTGAAACAGATTTTTGAAAGATGCCAAAGATACGGAATATCATTGAATCCCAAGAAGAGCGTCTTCATAATTACAGAAGGGAAACGACTAGGTCATATGCTCTCTAAAGAAGGGATTGTTATTGATCCTGAAAGAATAGAGACCATCATGAGAATACAACCCCCTACAAATAAAAGGGAAATGCAATCTTTCTTTGGGAAAATTAATTTCGTTAGGAAATTCGTTTCAGGTTTTGTAGAAATAGTGCATCCCATGTAGCTAATAATGAAGAAAGACGTTGTGTATAGGTGGAGCGATGAAGCTAAGAAATCATTTCAGCGAATTAAGGAGGCCATCGCAGAAGTTCCTGAATTGGTCAGCCCCAATTTCGACAAGGAATTCTTCTTGTACACTTTTGCTTATGATGTTTCATATGCCGCAATCCTCACCCAAAAAAAATGATGATGGCAACAAAGTCCCTATTTCTTATATGAGCTCTAGTCTTTGGGGAGCAGAACTGAACTACCCAGACATGGAGAAACAAGGTTTTACGGTTTTTAAAGTTGTAAAACATTTCCGCCCTTATTTATTAAAGGCTAGGACTAAAGTAATCGTTCCCCACCCTGATGTAAGAACCCTCTTCATGCAGAAAGAAATGGGTGAACGGAGAGGGCATTGGATAACCGCCCTTCAAGAATATGACCTCGAGATTAAGCTGACGAAGATAGTTCGATGGCAAGGATTGTGTGATCTCGCGGCAGAAGCCTTGGCAGATAAAGAAGGGGTGTCCAAAGAACCAGAAGCGTAGAGCATACAGAATGCATAAGTAGAATTCAGGGAGGAGCCCCTATGGATTAATGAGACGCTGATGTGTGAGCGCGACACATCGGAAGTCCCCTTGGACCCTACGTCGTGGTATTACGACATACGCTTTTATTTGACAGGGGGATCATCTCCTGAGCATATGGATGCATCACGAAGGAGAGCACTCAGATTGAAATCTAATCAGTATCACTTGGCCAATGACACATTATACAGAAAAAAATTTGATGGAGTTTGGCTGAGGTGTTTGGAAAAGGATGATGCCGATCATGTCTCAAAAGAGATGCACGACGACCCAGTAGGTGGCCACTATGGAGGAGAGACCACTGCTCACAAAAAATTAAGAGTTGGATATTATTGGCCCATAGTGTTCAGAGACTTGCATGCCTACGCTCGGAAATGCAAGGTATGTCAGACTGCCTCAGGACGAGAAAGAAAGCCAGTCATTCCCCTCATGCCCATTACAATTTATCACCCGTTCCAGCAATGGGGCCTAGATGTCATTGGTGAGATCACTCTGAACTCTTCACATCAGCATAAGTATATACTCACAGCAACCGACTACTTCACTAGATGGACCGAAGCCATCCCGCTTCGGAAGGTTAACAAATACGAGGTAATATATTTTATTGAGAAATTTATTATCAACAGGTTCGACATCCCTGACGCTCTCATATTTGATAATGCTTCTTACTTTTCATCACTAAAATTGACTGAATTTGCTATCGATAAATCAATCCGCATAAGGTATGCATCAAACTATTACCCCCAGGGAAATGGAGTTGCAGAGTCCTCAAATAAAAGCCTCATCTACATAATCCATAAATTTGTCGCTGACAACGAGAGGAACTGGCACAACTCTCTAACAAACTCCCTTTGGACCGATAGGTTCAACCCAAAATTAGCATTAGGAAACTCCCCATACTTCCTTGTCTATGGACAGAAACCATATTGCCTCCTAACATTACCCTTCCCTCTTTACAGCTCTCCCAAGCTTCGAGAGGGACCCCTTTAGCCTTACTTCAAAAAAGGATCAACCAACTGGTGAGGTTGGAGGAATTGAGAGATAAAGCCAGAAATAAATTTAGAAATAACCAAATGATTTTGAAGAGATGGTTTGATCACCATCTGGCAGGAGATAAAGATTACCAAGTAGGAGAGCTAGTCTTGAAATGGGACAAGTTGAGTGAGCCAAAAGGTAAGCACATGAAATTCCAACACTTATGGCTGGGCCCATTCCAAGTTGAGGAAAAAATTGGTTAGGGAACTTACAGATTGAAAACTTTACAGGGAGAAACTGAAAAACTCCTTGTTAATGGCCAACATATTAAGAGATACTTCTAGTAGCCACCACATGGTGGTTACCTCCTGAGTAGGTTAGGATTCATTTTATTTTTGTTGTTACCTTAAGTTATATTCTCGTTCCGACTATTCTTGTTTTTTCGCAAAGTTTATTTTCCTTCTGTTTTGAATTTCAGTCCTTTTTAGACAATTGATTTCAGTCCTTCAGTCTCGTTTTCACCTTTATAACTCTCTTCAAATTTCCCTCATTCCCCACCTTCATATTTTTTCCTCCATCAGTAACCTACTGATGAGTCTGCCAATCCTAAATTCATCGTTACCTTGCAAATCAAGAAAAAATTCAATGAGCCTATGAGAACTGGAAAATTAGCAGTGAAATTCAAATCAAAGGCACTCATTAGCATTTTTTGGGAACTAGGTAGGATTTTTTGATAACCTGGATACCCGGAGCATGTAGGGGCATCTCTATAAAATGAAAAAATGTGTAACCAAAGCTGGACTAGCATGGCGGAACACTGCATTTTTAAAATCCCATCCAGACCTAGCCTATACTTGTCTATGAGGTTTGCAGTCATTCTCCATTCGTTCCATCCACCATAGTAAAATTTCCAATATCTGTCATCTACAAGTAAACCTCCTCTCATGGGCTAAGCTTGTTGTTGTATATCCTATGGCAAACTTAATTGTGCTCTAGTACTTGTGCCTGAAACTGGAAGGACTTATGTAAAAGAAAATGAAATGTTGAGTCCTTGTGCCAATCTGGAAGGACAGGTTGTTTGGGAAGCCGGTTGGAGTAGGGACTATTGCTGGACTCAGAGTATCGGTTGAAACATCAAGGCCAACCTTGCTTAAGCAGTTTAAAAATATGGCATGATCCATGACTGCGCCCCATTCAATCATACGAAAGTATAGCACTAAAATTCTTACATAAAGTGCAGATAAACATATCTACATCAAGTTTCATGAGTGATAAAGAGCTGAGGTACACACCTAAAGAGGTATTGATAGACCAGTGAAGGCGCCAAAAGGATTTTGAAAGTAGAAAACAGGTAAAGGAAGGTTAATAAATCCCATAATACGAACATTGGAGAATGCCTGTCAAAACCCTATCAGTAAGTAGAAGCTATTTGTCTTTATCCCACCTAAAGCTATTAATGCTGAAGTGGAACCCATGCCTATCCGTCTGTATAGTTTTCATTTCAAGTTTATCTTAACACCCTGATGTTATACTAATCCGAAGTTTATTTGGTAACAGAGATAACTGGTTCGCCTAGCAGTTCGCCATTTGTTGTGGCTACAACCACCACCCTATTAAAACTTGCTCTGGTAGCAAATTTGAATGGGTCCCCTAGAAGTTTGATCTTTCATTTCTCTGAATGATAACTCTCTAAATGATCTATTTTTATCCCAGGGATTTTAACTCTCTCTTGAGTCAAATTTTCAAATCTTAATGGTTAAGACCCCCTAAATAAATCTCTGTGGCATGATTCATTTATAACCCACTCTAGCCCTTCATTCATATCCTTCATCGGGAATTTTTCAATCCTCATAAACCTTCATGGTGCTCTATGCCCACACATATAACCAAACCCCACTCTTTACTATGGGTGTATATGTACTCAACCCTCAAAACCTTCTATCGCGTCCTTATTTCTATATCAATCCTTTGATAATAGAAATACTATACAAATATGCATAACTTGCCCTTTTCGCACTTCCTTGGTCTTTATACATCTCTCGATGCATGCCTTCATCACTTATCGCAATTGCTTGACCACTCCTCCATCGCATATCGCTTTTCACATTGGTAAAGGGCTAAGGTCTATCTCCCATGCGTTACTGGGATGTTATCAAGTCTCTGATCACATCGGATATTGCAATCGAAACTTTCAACGCTGATACATAAGGCGCACCACAATACACCGGACCCGCCAAGATTATTAATCATAACACATATATTTTTCGGGTCTTCTTCCCCAATTTCAAATCGCAGTCGGTAGAGTTTAGTGTTTATACATAAAGCACAATGCGATATGGTGGATCTGTCGGAATTATTAACCGTAGCGCATATATTTTTTAGGTCCGTCCTATCGCAAATCACAACTAGTGGATCCCAAGGCTTATACATAAGGCGTGATGTGATATGGTGGACCCGCCAGGGCTATTAAACACAACTTATATATTTTCGAGTCTGGCTAATTGCAAATCGCAATCGGTAGTTGGAGAAAGTGAAGTAACATGCGATATGCAAAGGGGTGATGAGCAGACCTGACGATAATTATAGATCCAGGTGTATAGTATTTGAAGTCCAGCCTTATGGTTCGACTATGGGTTTTCCCATGTATTCCCATGTGTTCCAATAAAGTGTTGTGGTCTGGGTTTTTAAAAGGAAATCTGATAGAGTGAATGGTTTGCTTTTGAAGCATTGTCAAGTGATTCTTGAATAAAAATGAATATTATGGGCAACGAGAATACATGTTACAACAGGTTTAGTGGTTTAATAATTATAGGTTCGCTGTGTTGTGAGATTAAATAGAAACTGTGACTGAATGCAAGGTTTGTTTGTAGGCATGTTTGTCATATTTCTCATAATCATAGCTAATATGAACTATTTCTGCAGGCGAGGACCAAGAGAAGAAAGGTGAGTTCAAGTGAACCCGATAACGGATCAAGGTGATTTATATCAAGACGACACCTCTGCACCACCGATGTTGATATTGCAAAGACATGCTCTGCAAGAAAGGGATATGAACCTCGACAGTGCAAAATGGAGGCACGCTCCATGTCAAGAGGAAGCACTCATGACAGCGATGATCCATCAAGATGTTGTTACCTCCAAACACACCTTCAATCATGCTAGATGTGGGATGATGAGTGTAGTGTCTTCAGTTTCCTTCAGGAAATAATAGGGGATAACGTCCGCTCAATATAGGTGTGAAGAGATAACCCACAGTCATTCCCTTTTAATCAACATCTATTCATTTCCCTAGAAAATGAAGCACTCCAGCAGATATGCCCTCTACGTGTGAGTCGTTTCACCGATCGATTCTACGTCTGTATATTTTAATGTGTATATGGAAAATAGCATGAAGGTGGAAAGCCAAGGGGTGTTTATGGGAAAACTTGTGTCTTTTCGATCTTCTAGTCCCACTAGGATTGGCAGCTATCCTAGAAACAAACAATCAAAGCAATTTGTGATTTCCTCTATGTATGATAGATAAGAGAGAAGAAAAGGGACCAACCTGGATCTTCCGCTTGACTCCTTGCTTGATTTCTCTCCCCCTTCATAGAGCTTGCAACTTCTCTCCTACTTGTCTCGCTTACAGAATACCTGTAGAAACAAAGTAACAAAACACCATCAAAGCATCTCAATCTATTATATCATAAACAATGCATAATTAGAAATACATTGAACATACAATGGCATTCACAAATAACAAGATTCACAAGTACACAATTGTATGGAGGAAAACTCAAAGAACTTTATTAAAATAGAAGGGAGAATTACAACCCAGCTGTCTGATCCAGCATCATCCTCCCAGCATCAAAGCCCTCTTCACCTCATGAAAAGCAAGATCAACCAACAATACAATGCTTCTTTCTCAAAGATGAACTATCAGCACTTCCTTACAAATTACAAAGTTCCAGCCCCCCAGATCTCTCAGATGAGGGATCCATTTATAGATGTCTACAAGGGTGTGATTCATCTCTGGGTTTTTGATTAGTGTCATTCCACTTGTTGTTCTTGGTTCCACTTGGAGATTTCAATGATCTCTTACTCATCCTTGGGCAAATTCAGAGAGGCAAGTGTCATAGGAGAAGTTTCTAGAAGATTCCATGAGCATCCACTTAGAAAATTGTCTCGAAAATTTATCCATCCTCGCTCATCACACCCTATAGAAGGCCTCTTCAGTATGCATCACACCTGGCTAGTGTAGGAGTCAATATGCATCGCACCCTGATAGTGGAGCAGTCAGTATGGTCTTGTTTTGGCCAGTTCTGAGTGGTTTTTTAGGTGGAACTTTTGGGGAATGATGTAATCAGTTGACCATGATCCTTTAAGGTATAAAAAAACACTTTTAGGGGTTAAAGAGCCCTTGGTTTATCGACATATAATATTGTGGTTGCAGTGCCCAAATATGTCTATAACAGTTGCCCCCTAAAGCATGAAGTCGTAAATATTTTGATGTCAGGTGAAATGCTTTATCATGAGGATCTGAGGAATTCGAACTGGAAGGTGACCTGTATAAGATACAATACAATACATCATCAGAATATAGTTTTCCATGATCTAGCTGAGGCAGGCATTCCCATGCTCAACTTTATAAATTCATTTTCATGTACACAGAACAGATAATCGTCTGCAGTTGCAGACTGGTGATTCTTTATATGTAGAGTCATCATTCCTATCTTCGATGATCATCTGTGTAGCTTATGTGTACATTTGATGTCTTTATATTCCTGAATATATCGCAGCCCGAATGGATGAAACTAGAACCAAGGTCTTTAAACTCGTTCAATCTTCACCCGATGTACAAGTCGATCCATGTGAAAAGATGTTTTGAAGTCGAACATGGAAAGACATCGCCTGATTACCAGCCAATAATGTATGTTGTTAACAGGCATGAGAGGAATCACCGATAATGATAATGACCCTCAAGGTACTACAGTACAATTAATGTGGTGTGAATATATGATCCGATGTCAAACACCATGCAAAATCTTTCGGTCGAAGGCCATTGATGTCAACCTGTCGCCGGAAGTGAGAAACTTTCCATTGAGGCATGCAAGCTTCAAAGTACTGAAAGGGTTGTTTCTAAGTCAACTTCTTGGATAATGAGCTGATTCCAACAAGAAGTGACCCATCTTAGGAGGGCCTTCATGTATCCCACATCTACGACACGAAATGAAGCAAATGATTTTCTGAAGGTGAAAACGATCTGATGATACCAGGTTCAGGAATGGCAGTCATGAAAAATGGAGGGTGAAGGTATTGTAGTGGATGAGCCATTAACTGGGTGGTGAATTCTCTGAATGACTTCTCTTGAACATATCAGTGACACTGAGATAGATTGGTAGTGTTAACCCCAGAAGATAGATGGTATGGAGGACCAATGGTGATATGACCGGTGAATGGAATAACCCAACTCGACTCAATCATGGTGATGGAGTGAAAGTGTCATGTTCAAGAGCGACCTGCTACCAATAAAATTCTTGAATCTTTCTTCCCTTTTTCCCCAGTGATTGTTGACTAGTACCTCTTTATTTTTGTCAAGCTTGAGGAGGATAACATATGCTTGTTCTATAATTTTCCCTTCGGGAAAACCTGTCGCTATGTTTTAGAGAGCCTAGCGACAGTGAAACTCGTTCTTGTCTGGGTGGACAAGTTTTTCGCTATTGTTTTAACGAGTTTAATGAAAAGGATAACTCGGTCCTTTTCATGTTTAAAGAGTTTGAAAAGGGACGAAAAGGAAACTCCAGCTGTTCTTTTTCGTAGCATAATCCCTTAAGTTCGAAAAAAGATAAAATAATACAAAAGGGATGAGTTTTCAATAACCTTAGCGAGCCGAAAATACAAGCGCTCAAACATTTTCATGAGATAATCCCTCAGGTCCAAAAAAGATTAAAATATATAGGAGGGTGGGCACTTCCAATCACTTTAGTGAGCTGGAGAGGCCAATTGCTCGACAATATTTTCATATTTAGCAAGTCCAAAAAGAGTTTAAAGTAGACTCATTTTTTGAGGAACGAGTGGCGTTTAGGGTAGCAACTAGTTCCGGGTAATCTTGGAACTTCTCAAAACATGGTGATGTGAAGAGGGTGGCTAACAGGACCACTCATCACAGCTGTTCCTCAAAATGGTAAACAATCAAGTGGAAGCATATGATTGGCCAAAAGAATGGAGGTGATGGTAGGATGTTATGAAACCAGCTCACAAAAAGATAGAAAAGATAGATCAACACCTTAGAATTCAGCCTCTTCGAGGGGCCACCTCCTTTACATTACATAAATGAACAATTCTTTGATGATTCAAATGAAAAGACCTCCTTTCTATATATAGGAGTCTAAGGGGTCATAATATAATCAGAGCCGACATAACAATAATAATGTAAGGGAACAATAATAACAATAGTGGGCTTTTATGGGGCACAATAGTAACAATATGGGCACTACATGGGTACATCAATATAATAAGGGGGTTTTACTAATAACAATAAGGGGTTACACTAGTAGTATAGGGGCCTAACTTGCCCCTCTCCTTCAAAAAGTGTTGTCCTCAACGCTTGAGTAGTTCTTGATGCTTCTGTATAAAATTCTTGTCCTCCCATGTGGAATCTTCAGTGGGTGGGTTCTTCCACTTGATGAGATACTCTAAAATTGATCGATTTCATAGCTGTTGAGTGCTTGTTTCTGTGATTGCTCCAGGTTCCAATATGACTCTTCCTTCCTCTTGAATTTCTGGCAATATTGTTTGAATTGGGATCTTTTGCAACTTTTGAATAAGTGGCCATACTTCTTCGTCCTTCTTCCATTAATCCCTTGCTTCGTTTACCCAATTTGGTTGGATAATAGAAATAGCACAAAACAATGCTTCCACATCCTCATCCTTTCTTGAGATTGCATCTGCAACAAAATTTTTCTTCCATTTTCTATAGATGATGTCAAAGTCATAATCCAACATATTTGTGACACATTTTTTCTGTTCTTCTAAAGATAATAGTTGTTTTAAAAAGTATTTAAGACTATCATGATCCATTTTTACCTTGAAGTGCCTTTCCATTTGGTAAGGTTGCCATTTCTTAAGTGCATGTAGTATTTCCAACATTTCCTCCTCATAAATAGCTTGGTTGAGATGTAGCAGTAAAAATACCCAATCAACTACATCAAAACATTTTTCACTACGATGTTGATCTACCAGTTGTTTCATTCGATTTTGCACCAAAGTGGCATTATCCTTTAAAAATTGGAGAACTTGTTGTTGATGATCGATGTGATCTTTCACTGCTTGAACCTTTTTCTTCTTGATATGTCCCTCTATCTTTAGAGTTTGAGGAGTGGTAATTTCTTCCAATCCTTTACAAGATATGGTCAGATTCATTTCTTGATGCTCAATGTGATCTTTCACTTCTTGAACATTTTTCTTCTTGATATGTCCTTCTATCTTGATAGTTTGAGAAGTGGTAATTCCGACCAATCAATTACAAGATATGGTTGGATTCCTTTCTTCTTTCTCGATGTGATCTTTCACTTCTTGCACCTTTCTCTTCTTGATATGTCCTTCTATCTTTAGAGTTTGAGGAGTGGTAATTCTTGCCAATGCTTTACAAGATATGGTCTGATTCATTTCTTCTTTCTTTGGGGTTGGGTCTTGGCATATATCCTCTTCTTTTGATGTTTCTTGATCCTTTTCTTCCTCCTCTTCATACTCTGTAAAATAATTTCTTCTCAGCACACTTATGACCTTTAGTGCAATTGCTATCACAATTGTAACAAAGCTGTTTTTATCTTTTTTCTTCCAATTGTTGTGGTGTAACCCTTGTAGGTTGTGGAAGGCTAGGAGAAACAACACTTCCATCTTTATAGTTGTGAGGGGTAGACTTCCTTGTTGCCATAATTTTACTTTCCACTATGTAACAAAGCCCTTTTACTCTTTCCAATTGTTGTGGTGTTGCTCTAAAGAAGGTGTTTCTCTTTGTATCCTCATAATGTGCTATCATATCCTCCGTGAAAGTTGACCACATAACAAGTTGTTTACAAGAACAAAGCCCTTTACACCATAAAAATTGTTTCGGTTCTAAATATGAAGATGCAATACATACCTTTTGTAACAATGGTACGCCATGTAGATCAAAATATCGCTCCATCTGAAGTATCCAATTTACCAGATCCTTGCCATCAAACTTCCTCATATCACCTTTTCTTGATTTTAGGAGCTCGATATTGAAATGGCTATAACTCTGTAATTTTGGCTCTTCTAGTTCTAAAATTGTGGCTCTTCTAGTTCTGAAATTGTGACCTACAGTAGCACTCTGTGTCCTCTTTCCAATGCCACCAGTCTGATCGAATTTAGATTCTCCAAGAAAGAGTTATGCACAATCTCCCAAGATGACCTGATTATAGACCTTTTCAGAAGAGCAAAATTGTAGGAAGTGCCACGTGTCACCATTTCGACCTTAGGATCTGAAAAATATACACAGGAAACTACAGTTCGTCCTCTTTCTGTAACTTGTTACAAAATTTCAATATGATGCTCAAAACAAAAGTTATGACTATTTTCCCTAGGTCACCTGTTTGGAATGTAATTCAGGAGTCTACAAAAATGCCAAATTCCTTAGATCATATCTCCACAAATATCCTACGAAAAGATCTAAAATGAGGACCTGTGGTTCAAAACAATTTCGGCCCAAATGGGTTTTTTTCTCAGCATCTGAAACTTCGCAGAAAAAAAGTTATAGCGCAAATGCCACGATGACCTGTTTGGAGTAGCGAAACCCTAGAATCCAAAGCTCTGATACCAAATGTTATGAAACCAGCTCACAAAAAGATAGAAAAGATAGATCAACGCCTTAGAGTTCAGCCTCTTCGAGTGGGCAACCTCCTTTACATTACATAAATGAACAATTCTTCGATGATTCAAATGAAATGACCTCCTTTTTATATATAGGAGTCTAAGGGGTCATAATATAATCAGAGCCGACATAACAATAATAATGTAAGGGAACAATAATAACAATAGTGGGTTTCTATGAGGCACAATAGTAACAATATGGGCACTACATGGGTACATCAATATAATAAGGGGGTTGTACTAATAACAATAAGGGGTTACACTGGTAGTATAGGGGCCTAACACAGGAACACAACCAAGGCTCAAAAGGTTGATATTATGGCAATCACAAAGGTTATTTACCGAAGGTGGGTTCATTTTTTAATGAGCTTGAACTCTGGGGGAACATATTCTCATTGGCGGGTTTATTTTTTAACTAGCTTGAACTTTGCGAAAACATTGCTCATAACAGTAGTCGAAGATGTTCGATTCACCTTTTAACACATTGGATTCTTTCGTTAGTCGTTCAACCTGCCCAATTGCTCCATCAAATTGATTAGAAAAACATATATATGCCCGAAAAATGAATTAAACCCTAAAATTTTACTTGAAGTACGTGAATACTAACATAAAAAGTAGTTTTACCTCTCATTTTCATCACTTCATTTCAAATTTGGGATTTTGGAGCTCTGGAGTGGTTTTCCCCCTCAAATTTCACCAGCTGATTTTGGGAGATCCGGTGGAATATTCTCCGTGCCATCAGGAACAGGTAGGAGCTATCCATGAGCTCTTCATTTTCATTCCACCTTCTCTTGATTTTGAGCAAGTTTTCCCCTCTTTCTGGGCCCCTGGGGTTTGAATAATTTGTTCTCCCATCATCACACCTGGTCTATATCGAAAGGTGCGATACATACTTAGCTGTACACTGGCTAGTCAGTATGCATCTCACCTAGCTCAAAGGAGGGGTGCGATGGGCACAGAAGGGAAACTTTATACAATGATTTTTCATGAAATTTTTGCCTGTTTTTGCTCAAATTTGGATCCTAATTCATCTTTTGTCTATGTCTCAGATATTTGTTGGATCAAGATGGTCGTCACATGGCATGAACGTGAACATGAAGAAGAGGACATGATTTCCTTACACAATCAGGGCACAATTACTGCATTACGAAAATGTGGCTTGCTCAAATTCTTCCATATATCTAGCATGAGGCAACAAATCAGTTTGTTGCAGTATTTTCTTGATGCTTGGGATCCGATCAACCAGGTATTCCAGATCAGAGGAAAATCTATTCCATTGACAGTTGAGGATATCTACTTTTTGACGGGGTTATCGAGGCGTGGTGCCCCTCTTTCACTATCAGGATCCGCTCGTGGAGGTGAATCTGTGAGAGATTATATTTGTCAGTTCTATAGAGATGGATCTCAACCCAGCAGAGATGCCGAGATCAATATCTGGGATGTCACTGATTGGTCCTTGAGGACCATTTTATTTACCTTTTCTAGATTGCTTGGTAGCGTGGCTCTTCATTTAGCAAACAAATCTTACATGCAGTACGCTCTGGAATGCCTGGAACCAAAGGTGTTCAACTGGTGTGAGGCGGTACTTCCGGTGATAAAAGAACAACTCTCCAAGGTAAAGAATGGAAGATCTAAGAATTTTGGCTATGGTTCCATCCTGACAACTTTTGCCTTGGAGAGGATTCCACTGATGCAGCCTCAGTACATTTCACTAGGATTTCCAGCACCGAGGGAACCACGGATGCAAATATGGGTTGATCTCATGGCCAGACATGCTGGTTAGTCATAGATTTCTTTCTCTGATGCCTTCTTTGAGTGGTTCGATCGTCAGGAGATGGTCTTTGCAGAGTATCCATACATTGGGATGGATTTCTGAGGCGACCCAAATTTGGCGTTACCAACTGGCAAGCAGTGGAGCATTGTGGGTAAAATGATTTGACCATATCTTTGTTTATCAGTTTTATAATGTTTTTGTGTTTTTAAAAGTTGTCAAGACTAATCAAACTCATATACTTGTGCAGATATTGGGCCAATGTGACCAGCGACATGCTCAAGGGCGGCAGCTGATGTTCCAGTAGGAGAGGCTATAGGGAGGGTTGTCCTTCACGATCTGGACATAGAAGAGACCCTATCAGCGCTGCAGGATCAGATTGAGGGCCTCACTCTTGGCATTCAGGATGTGGGGACCGGCGAGTTACCTCTGAGGTTACAACGCCATACTACTAGCGTGCCGAGTCGATGGACTAGGCTCTTGCGTATGATCGCATAGGCAGTGACATGTTATCACCAGCATCATTAGTCTAGGATGCTTTTCTGCATTCATTTTTGAGTTTCTTGGTCATATAACCGATTTCGTCTTGGACACAAAACATTTTTAAACAGTTATATATTTTTTATTTTCAGAGTTTTATTTTGGTTAAGTTATGCAATCCTGATGCAAATGTTAATGTGAAATATTTTTCTTTATAAATGTTGCAAATGTCTATCTAACACATAATTTGCTAATGAATCAGTTAATGTGTTTAAGTTTCTAAAAATGTGTTGATATTGAATGGAATCAAACTGCCTTTCCAAAATCCTGATTCTTAGGAACATACGATAAATAGCTAGGTTTCGAACGGAATAGATGCCAGTAAGCTATAGAATGATGATTTGTGAATCTAGCCTGACAACAAGTCGGCGTATGCCATGCAAAATGGCATCAAAGAGAAGCTCAATCAACGCCATATAATCAGAGATGTTATTCGTCGATCAGCCAATCAATATCCCTTTGAAACTCACTAACTCGCCACTTGGAGCAAAAATGGCCCAGGCTACAGAAGATAGGTTCCACGTATTACGACTAGATCCATCGGCATACCCAACAAATGGTTCCAAAAAGTATGACATCTGCAACAAATGCAAAGTGGATTACCTAACCAAAATGAAAACTCTAAAAGAAAACAAAAATGTAACAAAAGCATATACACAAAGAGATTAATACACTTAATCAAGCATAGTAGCGCTTAAGATACAACCCGTTTTGGATTGCGACAGTGGAATCACATCATAATCCACCAGCTTGTAGGCTCCTTTTATCAATACTCATTTAACAATGTAGGGGCCCATCCATAATGGTTCGAACTTACCTACTCCCAATTTGTCAGAGTCCTGATCATAAAGCAAGACCAGGTCACCTTTTGAGAAGACACGGGGCTTGACATTTTTGTCAAATTGCGCCTTGACACATTTCTTATGTGCTTCGTTAGCTAGCACTGCGTCACAATGGGTTTCATCCAAGTGGATTAGTTCCAAGAAACGAGCCTCTTCCTCCGAAGTTTCAGGAAGCGGATCAATTGCAAGCTTAAGAGATGAAATTTCGCACTGAATCGGTAAGATATCTTCTAGACCATACACCAACTGAAAGGGCGTAAATCCAGTCGCATTTCTAACTGATGTCCTATATGCCCACAGAGCTGAGTACATGATTAAATGCCAATTCCGTTTGTGGACTCTAATCATTCTCTGTAGCATGCACTTAAGGACTTTGTTGATTTCTTCAACCTATCCGTTAGCCTGCAGATAATATGCAGTAGAACTATCGTGGGTAGTCCTAATTTTTCAGTCAATTCAACCATCATGTGATTGCCAAAATGTGATCCATGATTTGTGACTATAGCCTGTGGAGCACCAAATCTAGAGACTACATGATTAAAAAAGAAAAGAGCAGCCATTTCACCGCTGTTGTTTAATGTAGGCATCGCCTCAGCCCATTTTGTAAAATATTTGACAGCGACTATAATATACCCATGCCACCTGGCCGAGGTGGGGTTACATGTCATGAAATCAATGCCCCATTTAGAGAATGGCCCAACAACAACTACTAGATGTAGTGGTGCAGGTGGTAATCTAGTTTTGCGATCGAAAATCTAACAAGTGTTGCAACTTCTGACTGCAATTATGCAATCTTTGAATATTTTGGGCCAGAAGTAACCAGCTCATAAGATCTTTTGTGTAGTAGCGTAACCAGATAGATGCCCCCCACACACACCTAAATGACAGTCATTCAGGACTTTTTCGGCCTCCTCATGTGTGAGACACCTTCGCAGAACTGTATCGACACCACGACAGTAAAGTGTATCACCGACAATCATGTAGTCTTTGGCTTGGTATCGAATATGTCGCTGTTTAGAGCGAGAGGTGTTAGGCCTAAAGGTTTGCGTTTGGAGATAGACCAGTATATCTCCGTACCACGGATTTCTTGACGATATCAGAAACAGAGTCTCATCCATGATTGATGCTTTAGATGTTAAATCGTTGGATGACGATGGAAGGTCACAAAGTAACTCCGCAAAGATGAGAGATTTCTTTGATTTGGATTTGGTGAATTCCAGATCAAACTCTTGCAAAATGGCTATCCATTTGGAATATTTTCCCCCTAGTAATTGACGCAACAGAATGTAGGTCATAGGGTTGCAATCTGACAAAATGGTAGTTTTGCGAAAGAGAATATAGTGTCGAAATCTCTGTACTACTTGAATAGCTACTAAAGCCATCTTTTCAACATAGGAGTACTTGCTTTCTGTATCATTTAAGTTGCGGCTTAAATAATACACAAGATGTTCTATTCCATTGTCTTCTTGCACTAAAACCATGGCGATGGTTGTATCTGTAGCGGCGAGATACAGGTTAAAGTCTTTTTGATAGTCAGGAGCATACATTAATGATGCTTTTACTAGGGAACCTTTTAAAGCATCAAAGGAAGCTTGCGCAACTTGATCCTAGTTGAAGGGTACTTCTTTTTTCAAAAGATGCGTATAACCTTTAGAAAGTTCGGTGTAATTTGGAATGAACCTCCTTAGAAAGCTTGCTTTCCCTTGGAGTTTCTGAATTTGAAGAAAATTTGAAGGTGGAGGCATGTCAAGGGTTACCTGAACCTTACATGGGTCGAGTCGAATTTCGTCCTTAGAAACTACGAAACGAAGTAATCGACCAGAACCAATGCAAAACACACACTTGTGTGGATTGATTTGTATCTTGTAGTGTTTGCAACGTAGAACTATGGCTCTCAAATGCTATGGATGATCAGTCCGCTTTCACAAATGAGTCGGTAGATCGTCGAGATACGATTGAATGATGTGCTTGATGTCATGGAAGGCGTAGTTCATTGCCCTCTAAAAAGTTGCTCCTGCATTCTTCAAACCGAAAGGTGGTTTACGATACACGAATGTGCCCCATGGACATATAAATGCAGTGTTCGACTAGTCCTATGGGCGGATATTGATTTGGTTGTACCCGAAAAATCCATCCATGAATGGAAAGATTTCGCATCCAGCACATTCATCAATTATCTAATCGATGAAGGATGTAAGGTAGTTGTCCTTTGGACACGCTTGATTTACATCCCTTTAATCTACACACACTCTAATCATTCCTTGTTTTTTCATCACAAGAACAATATTCGATACCCAATCAGTGAGAGGAACAGGGTAAATGAAACCAGCATGTAAAAGTTTTTCAACTTCTGCCTTAATGTCAGTGGCTTTCTTTGGGTGAACCGATCGTAGCCATTGTCATACTGGTTTGAAATCTGGATACATCTTGATTTCATGTTCAACGATGCTTGAGCAAATTCCTGGCATTTCTTCATATGACCATGCAAAGACATCTTTGAATTCGTGAAAGAGAGCATAGTATATTTCCAGTTCTGAAGGAGCAAAAGATTTGCCAACATGAATATTCTCTACAACATTAGGTTTGGTCGAGATATTAATGGTGATAGTTTCCTCAATATTGGATAGATTTCACTCAGAATCCACTGTATTTACAGTATTTGATAGAAAATAAAAAACTGAAGGATGATTAAGGTCACTTGAATAATCTTCATTGCTATCTTGAAGGCGGGAACAATGGTGGTAATCTTCCCATGATGTCTCTCCTATCATCATTTACTGAATGATTCCTTCGTCTGTAGAATGTATATGAGACCAAGGATCGGAAGAGGTACCATATTCTAGAGACCTATCTATCCAAACACTTGCTGAGTGTTGATTTGGGTTCGCCGCCCAGGCCCAGAAAATTGATTGCTACAAAGATTCTATGGGGCTTGGGGGCAACACCTTGTGATGATCCACACTATCAAAATGGTCAGAGTTCTTCTTAATCTTTGATGATGTAGAAGATATCATATGACAGGTTTCCACTGTGGCCACTTCCACCAGATTACTTGGAGGCGAGAGGGCAAAAGTACCCATTAAGGAAGGGTCTTTTAGGAGACCTACTTCGACATTTTGAAGCGATTGAGAACTTCCATGGATCAATGGAATGCTTGTTGGAAATAATATTGAGAGGGGGGGGGGGGTGAATCAGTATTAGCAAATCAGACACTTTTTCATTTTCATACTCAGATTCATATACGCTACTTCAGTTAAGGATATCTGCGTATATATGCAACCGTGTTAAATGCAACTAGCCTACATCTAGTAAACTTATGATTCAGTTAATTGATCTTCAATGAGTGCATCAGAACATTATTAACCATATGGATAGTAAATAGGTGCAGTAAAATAGAACATATCATCACACATAAGAAGCACACATGAACACCATGATATAAGGTGGAAACCCAATGTGGGTGAAAACCACCTGCTGCAATTCGTCTCTATCTTCCTTTAATAAGAAAATTCTTTTTACAATATTTCTGTACTTGAGCAGTCTTATACCAGTATGCAGGCTTCTACCTGCAGAAGGCTACAACCTTCTCTCGTTTTCCAGTTTCTACTGGAAGGGAGCTACAACCCCCTTAGCTCTTTTACTAGCTGATCCATTTACTAGTACATAGGTGCCGGCCCACTGAAGGCTCCAACCTTCACTCATTTTCCAGCTGCTACTGGAAGGGAGATCCAACCCTCTAGCTCTTGTACTGGCTGATATGTTTACCAGTACGTAGGCACCGGCCTATGATCTTCTTTCTTCCTCCAGGGACCACGTTTCATAAATTTTCATACTAGATACTCCTAAAGCACAACACCATAATCTGAAGGCCACGTTTCATCCAATTTTCATACTGGACCCATCAACAACATTGAAGCACAAAATTAATCATCACTGCAATACACCCATCAACTACACCTGCATCATCAATCTCTGAATCACCCAATACTGAAACACTAAAACCCTGTCAACAACACAGTCACCAGAACACAGAACAAACAACAGAACTCTGGAACTATAACCAGATCCAACTGCAACTTCAAATATCATATCTCATAATGTATACGCTACTATGACGAACAAAACTAGCGTACATACGTGCTTTCACCAAAGCCAACCTGCGTACAGATCTACAAATATTTACTCATAACTCTGCAATTGTTCTAGACATCAGTCATACCGAGATCATAACATTCATACAATAAAACTTGCGTCAATAATTCAGATCTAGTCTATCCAGAATCAAACCATATAATGATAAACATTTCAAGCCTTAAGATCCCGATCCATCATTCATCATCATCCACATGAGTGCATCCTTGGTTCAGATCAAGCAAAGCATCACAAACCCATAACTAGAATATAAGATATTCATCACTTCATTAGATATTCAAGACTTTCTTGATGCCCTTGCCTAATGATCTTCTTCTCCATTTATGGTCTTAGGCCTTACTCAATACCATGGTCCAAAACCATTTAGAATCAATACTAGGGACCCAATACCTGGGTTCAACACTTTGTACGCAATACCAAGGTCCAAAACCATAGGTCTAAATACCATGGACCCAAAAATAAGCTTTCCCACATGTACGCGCTTTTCCGTGCATGAAATGCGTGCATACGCATACGCGACTTTTGATCAAAAATCCCGCGTGTATACACGCCTTTGTATATAGGGAACCTGCATGTATAACCTATGTGTATACATTACTTGGTATATAGTAAACCTGCGTATATACGCGACTTGGTATATAGTGAACCTACATGTGTACACGACTTGGTATATAGTGAACCTGTGTATATACTCTCTTGACCTGCTGTACTATGATCTATCATCTGATTGAGTTGCCACCACCTATATCATACCTCTAAGTGAGTTGCCATCAAGGACAACACCTGTATCATAATGCCAACAATCTCCCCCTTTGGACTTGATGGCGACCACCACATCAAGTCACTCTCCCCCTTTGACATCAAGGGCAAATGGTGGACCAAGATATTCTCTTCTTTGATATACATTCTGTTATCCATGCTCCCCTGAGTACATGATGAAGTTTCTGATTGAGCTCCCCCTTTGTACATGCCAAGATGTACCAATCCGTCCATGCTCCCCCTGAGCACATGCAAGGTCTGCAAAAGCATAACATGACTTTATGCATACATTGCCAATGACCTTCCTAAAGACTCATACATACATCAATCTCCCAACCAAGTGGGGATACACCATTTTTGACTCAAACACAAGAACCATTACATCATCCATCCCTTGCATAGTGGGGTAACATGATACATCATATGACTCACAAAGACCAAGGACCTAAACAAGACCATGACAGATATCAACAACTATCATACACTATATGATCTGCACTATAAACATTTTAACCTGTAATTCATTCTCTTGACCAACCAACAAGATGTGTCATTTAGCCACATAAGCATCATCACCAAAGAATTCTAACCATAATGCCAACAATGCATTATTAGAAGTATATGCCCCCCCTGAACCTGTGTCATATGATCATCAAACAGTGACTGAACCATATCAGACTTTTGTACCGCTGCTTTTCTTCAGAATATCATATACGCGACTGTGCAGCGTCTAAATCATGTATATATGCAACTTGTCTTCATGAAACCTGCGTATGAGTTTTAGAACACTGATGTTCCAAACTTTCAGCTTCCTCTCGGTCTATCATGTCTGTGTACTCTGCTATGCCACATCTTTTTGACTGTACTTCCTTTTTCTTCCATATCTTCAACTGTGATGATGTTTTCTCCTTTTGGTATGGTGTCCACAATCTTCTCCTACATTCTTTTGCTATATTTCTAGGCTTTTTGCATGCATAACATCTTACATGTTTCATATTCCTCCTAAAACAGTCAATGCCTTTGTGACCAAACATATTGCAAGCAAAACAATATCCCTTAAAGTACCTGGAACTTGATGATCTTTCTATGTGACAATCTTGAACCATTCTACTTCTGCATCTGGCTGCAACATGTCCACGATTATGACATACATAACATTCAACATTATTCATTGGAGGAAATAATCGTCTATCACTTCCACAGTTAGGAGCAAAAGATATTCTTTGAGGAATTTCTTTCCTTCGCTGTTGATGGGGTTGTCTTCTCATCTCCTTGTTGAGCATTTCAGATTTCTCATTAGAGTTCCTTGCCTCACCTTGTGATCTAGATTCACCTTCAACGGATTCATAAAAACCAAGACCAGTTTTGATAGCAGGTGACCTTTGACTACTAAGAATATCATCCAAAATCTTAGTACTGTCCTGAAATCGTAATAGTTTATCCTTTTCTTCTAATTTACCTTTCAAGATATTTACCTCAGCCTAATGTTGTTCTTCCTTTTCCAGACATTGCTTCTTCAAAATTTCCTCAGACTTTCTTCCTTCTTCCACTTGTTGCCTTAGTTTGAGAATCTCTTTTTCTTGTTCTTCATTCAGCTCCTGCAGCATTTGACGAACTCTGAAGGCACATTCCAGCTGAGCTTTTAAACTGATAATTTCTTCTTTGAGTGCACTCTCCCTTTTGCTAAGTCGCTCTTGTTGAACTATGATTTTATCTGATGCTTCATTTGCTTGTTCATCTTCAATATGAGGTGATTCAGGATCTGAATACTTGCTTCCACTTAACAGCAGGCTGTCATTATTCCTTTGAGCTATCTTCTTCTTTTGACGCGCTTTCTTTCCCATTGTTCTACGGATCTCCTTCAAGCGATCAAGCTTCTACCAAAGGACCCGCTTTGATTCCAATTGTTGGAAATAATACTGAGGAGGGGGGGGGGGTGAATCAGTATTAGAAAATTAGACACTTTTTCATTTTCATACTCAGATTCATATACACTACTTCAGTTAAGGATATCCGCGTATATATGCAACTGTGTTAAATGCAACTAGCGTACATCTAGTAAACTTATGATTCAGTTAATTGATCTTCAATGAGTGCATCAGAACATTATTAACCATATGGACAATAAATAGGTGCAGTAAAACATAACAGATCATCACACATAAGAAGCACACATGAACACCATGATATAAGGTGGAAACCCAATGTGGGTGAAAACCACTTGCTGCAATTCATCTCTATCTTCCTTTAATAAGAAACTTCTTTTTACAATATTTCTATACTAGAGCAGTCTTATACCAGTACTCAGGCTTCTACCTGCAGAAGGCTACAACCTTCTCTCGTTTTCCAGTTTCTACTGGAAGGGAGCTACAACCCCCTTAGCTTTTGCACTAGCTGATCCATTTACTAGTACGTAGGTGCCGACCTACTGAAGGCTCCAACCTTCACTCGTCTTCCAGCTGCTACTGGAAGGGAGCTCCAACCCTCTAGCTCTTGTACTGGCTAATATGTTTACCAGTACGTAGGCACCAGCCTACGATATTCTTTCTTCCTCCAGGGACCACGTTTCATAAATTTTCATACTAGATACTCCTGAAGCACAACACCATAATCTGAAGGCCACGTTTCATCCAATTTTCATACTGGACCCATCAACAACATTGAAGCACAAAATTTAATCATCACTGCAATACACCCATCAACTACACCTGCAACATCAATCTCTAAATCACCCAGTACTGAAACACTAAAACCCTATCAACAACACAGTCACCAGAACACAGAAAAGACAACAGAACTCTGCAACAATAACCAGATCCAACTGCAACTTCAAATATCATATCTTGTAATGTATACGCTACTACGACGAACAAAACCAGTGTACATACGCGCTTTCACCAAAGCCAACCCGTGTACAGATCTGCAAATATTTACTCATAACTTTGCAGCTGTTCCAGACATCAGTCATACCCAGATCATAACATTCATACAATAAAACTTGCGTCAATAATTCAGATCTAGTCTATCCAGAATCAAACCATATAATGATAAACATTCCAAGCCTTAAGATCCCGATCCATCGTTCATCATCATCCACATGAGTGCATCCTTGGTTTAGATCAAGCAAAGCATCACAAACCCTTAACTAGTATATAAGATATTCATCACTTCATCAGATATTCAAGACTTTCTCGATGCCCTTGCCTAATGATCTTCTTCTCCTTTTATAGTCTTAGGCCTTACTCAATACCATGGTCCAAAACCATTTAGAATCAATACTAGGGGCCCAATACCTGGGTTCAACACTTCGGACGCAATACCAAGGTCTAAAACCATAGGTCTAAATACCACAGACCCAAAAATAAGCTTTCCCACATGTACGCGCTTTTCTGTGCATGAACATGTGTGCATACGCATATGCAACTTTTGATCAACAATCCCACGTGTATATGCATCTTTGTATATAGTGAACCTGGGTGTATAACCTGTGTGTATACACTACTTGGTATATAGCGAACCTGCGTATATATGTGACTTAGTATATAGTGAACCTGCGTGTGTACATGACTTGGTATATAGTGAACCTGTGTATATACTCTCTTGACCGGCTGTACTATGATCTATCATCTGATTGAGTTGCCACCACTTGTATCATACCTCTGAGTGAGTTTCCATCAAGGAAAACACCTGTATCATATTGCCAACAATGCTTCTATTAGCTTGTGAACCGTTGGGGAAAAATTTTAGTTGGTCAATGATTGTAATTCTTCCTTGGAAGGGAAATGCAATCTTTCTAAAATATGTTGACACAACGGTAGCCATAGCATAAATCCAGGGCCTTCCCAGTAAGATATTGTATTCAAGGTTTCCATCAATGACCTCGACTTCAATTTCTACTGTTTTACCCCCCAGTTCAATCTGCAAGTTACTTAATATCCCATATGGCATGTATGTTCTTCCATCGAATGCTTTTAATGTCATTGATGATCGTGACAAGGGTGGCGAGCCTAAAGTTTTCCAGCAACTCATTGACATAATACAGGTAGATGCCCCCTCATCAATGATTGTTCGATGAACAGTTTTATTGAGGGCTTTTACCTGTATAAGGAAAGCGAGTTGGGCTGGTAATGAAGGTTCGTATCCTTTATGGTTAAAGGCCACAAGATTGGAATCCACTAGGTCAATCCCACCTATTGTTGATAACAAAGCCTGCTTTTGGGAGGGGCAATTTTGCAGTACTTCAAGTGTCGACATAGCGGATGGTGATTGAGCCAGATCCTCCACTATATTATAATTTTGTGCTGCTCGGGCACGAGGATTAAATGTCGATTTATGTACTACTCCCTTTGGCGGCTTTATAATTAACTCAGGAATGATGGGCGGATCAACTTCTAACGAAGTTGTTGTCGAACTACTCGGTTGATCTGTAGCCTTTTTGTTCGACAACTGTGGATTCCCATAATATTTGTTCCTTGTCGATATCAAAGCATCATTTTGTTGTTTCGATATGGATAACATAAGCACTTGGGATGTCGAAGCATGATCTATAGCAACCAGGTTAGTTTCTAGGTCTGGAAATGGATCAGTCAACACTGCTGAGGTAGTTGAAGCTTTTAAAATTTTCGTAACCTCAGCTCGATGTGGACAATATTTCGTGAAATGTTCATCGTTACATATTAAACATGGAACTTTTGAGGAATGATGTAATCAGTTGACCATGATCATTTAGGGTATAAAACAACACTTTTAGGGGTTAAAGATCCCTTGGTTTATAGACATATAATATTGGAGTTGCAGTGCCGAAACATGTCTATAACAGGGGGGATGATAGAGGGTCAGTCTTTTCTGCATAAGTATTACCTCCGGAGATGAATAGAAGACTTTTTTTTTAGGCAGAACAGCTTTTGATTTATTGTGCTAATAAAGAAGACTGTTTGGGTCAAGGAACCTTTTTCAGATTTATTTTCTTCTTCTTTCATTTTTTTAGAATCAGGGTGTTGTTGCTGGCATAAATATAAATGTGTTTTGTTTTGTGCAGATTGATAACGATACAACTTATGACTAGTATTGGTTATTTGAATGTAATTCTTTATCATGGTTAACTCATGAGCGGTCTCCGATTCGAAACTATGTTAAACATCAGTTGCAAGTTTATTTGTAGGAACAAGAATGTGCATTCTTGTATGAATAATTAGATTGCAATTAAGCTTCAATACAACCTTGTTCATATGTGAATCCAGTAATTGATTCATTTGGACTTGGAATCTATATATGATGTTTAATCTCTTTTATTATGCTCCTGTAAGATAGATTAGAATAGTTAAGATAAGCATAAGTAGGTAGAATTAGTATAGATAGGACTTAATACATATATGTTAGCTGTTTCTTTTGTTGATTTCACTGATGCCTTCCTCCGGGGAGCAATCTTTCAACACCTATAACAGTTTGCGAGATCCTTTAAAACCTGTTGGAACTAGCCACTCCAAACGAAAGCAGATCTAATTGGGGCCAGTGATCAGGTTAGTTCCCCTTGTTGGCATAGTGAAAATTTGTTGCGTCAACACCTGACAAACCAGAAATTCTAGTAGTGTCTGATTTG
Organism: Pinus tabuliformis; assembly: GCA_031772625.1. Taxonomy (NCBI): domain Eukaryota; kingdom Viridiplantae; phylum Streptophyta; class Pinopsida; order Pinales; family Pinaceae; genus Pinus; species Pinus tabuliformis. The sequence continues at coordinate 1,419,628,485 of CM062818.1, read as the reverse complement.
ACTTCACTTGAGCTAAAAATTTCTCACAAACCACACTCTTCTTTCAATTTTGAAAATGAGATTCAAAAGATCAATATTCTTGTTCCCCTTGTTGAACTCATGAAAAATCAAGATTTCAAAAATACTTTTATGAAAGCTTTGTAGCCTTCCCCTACTGAATTAGTCTATGATTTTGTTAACCTTCAAGATGATAAGGCCACTATTATTTTAGGTCCATTTGTAGAAGAAAAAGATCTTTCTACCCCTCTCTTCTATGTATCTCTGAATATTCATGAAAAGACCCTGCATAATTGTCTTATGGACTCTGGAGCTTCACATAATCTAATGCCCAAGGTATTTATGGATGAACTAGGTCTTGAGATAACTAGAGAGTATGAAGATATACATTCTTTTGATTCCCAGAAAGTCCAATGCCTTAGTGTCATCAAAGAACTTGCAGTAAGTCTTTTTCAATTACATATGAGAGGGATGGTAATGGATATTGTTGTAGCTGATATCCCTCCCAGATTTGGTATGTTACTTTCTAGATCATGGATTAAAAGGTTGGGAGGAACCTTGCAAATGGATTTAACTTATGCTACTCTTCCTGTTTTTGGAGGAGAACAAAGAAGACTTTACATAGAAGCTCAATTGGCATATATCATTAGTGGCAACAAAGACCATACTAATCATCTGATATATGTTAGAGCAACTGAAGTTGGTTCAAGCATTCAACATATGGTTGAATCCACCTTGCCTATAGAAAATTTTCATATTTTAAAGCCCGCTGAAAATCAAATCAGTCATGAAGGTTCGAAGGTATGGCAAATGTTTTTTGATGGCCCATGTGAAGGTGCTGGTGCAGGGATTGTTCTTATTTCTCCTTTGAAGGAAAGTTTCACCTTTTCTTTCAAACTTGAATTTGAGATAACTAATAATGTGGTTGAATATGAAGCTCTGTTAATTGGCTTAAAAAACACAAAAGATATGAATATATTAGAAATTTTTGTTTTTGGAGATGATGAAATTATTATTCAGAAAATCAGAAATGTTTATCAAACTAAGCATCCTAGACTCAGAGATTACAGGAATGCAGTACGGGATATTATATAAGACTCATTCCTGGCCTTTAACATTTCTTTCGTTCCAAGAGAAAGAAATATTATAGCAGATTCACTCTCTATTTCAGCCAACTCATTCAAAATTCCAATGCCTGTAAAGTTTAAATATGAAGTGGAAGTTAGATTCAGACCTAGCATTCCTGACAATGTTAAGCATTGGAATGTTTTTGAAGATGACCAGGAGATCATAAAGTTCATTGTAGTTGCTGAAGAGTTTATTGTTCTAAATATTTATAAATAAGAATACCTACCACAAGTTGATGTTGATCATCAAGATTCCAGAAATTAAAAAAATACAGATTGTTGATTAGCCTATGACAACTTCCTACCAACCATATTCCCAAGGGGTTAATTCCACTTGAGAATTTTTTTGATCAAAATGATGTTGCATTCAAGCCACAATTAGCAGAAGCAGATGTTGAATTAGAAGATTATAACTTGGGTATAGCACAAGAACCAAGGTATGTGAAGTTGTCAAAAGATTTACTAGATGAAAGAAAGATGGAATATCACAAGCTGTTTTGTGAATTTGTTTATGTTTTGCCTAGAAATATGAAGACCTTAAGACATATCATATGTCAATCATTGAGCATAGAATACCATTGAAAGATGGTACTAAACCTTTCCGGCAGAAGTTAAGATAAATCAATCCACTATTGCTACCAGTGATGGAAAAGGAAGTGAAGAAACAGTTGGATGCTAAAATCATTATTCTGTTGAGATATTCAGATTGGTTTACCAATCCAGTGCTAGTAAGAAAGAAAAGTGGTGAAATCAGATTGTGTGTGGATTTCAGAAATCTTAACAAAAGCTCCAAGAAAGATAACTATCCATTGCCAAAGATGGAGCATATTCTTCAAAAGGTGACTAGGTCAGACAAAATTTCCATGTTAGATGGTTTTTTTGGGTACAATCAAATATCTGTTTGGCTAGAAGATCGAGAAAAGACAAATTTCACTACTCCTTGGGGTACATTCATGTATGCAAAGATGTCATTTGGGCTAATGAATGCTGGAGCTACTTTCCAACGTGCTATGGACTTTGCATTCATCGAAGAAAAGGACAAGTTCTTGGTCATCTATTTGGATGACATTACTATTTTTTTAGCTTCAGATCAAGAACACCTTTATCACTTGAGACAAGTATTTGTTAAATGCAGAAAATATGGTATATCCTTGAATCCAAAGAAATCTCATTTTTCTCTCAAAGAAGGTAAGATGTTGGGTCACATAGTTTCTAAAAATGGAGTGAGGATTGATCCAAAAAGAGTGATTGCAATTCAAGATTTAACACTTCCAAGATCCAAGAAAGAGATTCAATCTTTCCTTGGTAAGATCAATTTTCTCAGAAGATTCATCCCAAATTTTTCTGAAGTGGTGAAACATATTACTTGTATGCTAAGGAAGGACAAAGAAGTCAAGTGGACAGTTGAATCTAGAAATTCATTTCAGCCGATCAAAAAGGATATCATTGAAGCACCTCAATTGGTAAGTCCTGAATATTCAAAACCTTTGTTAATATTCTCATTTGCTTCTCAAGACACCATTGTTGTTGTTTTGTTACAAAAAGATTCAGAAAATAAAGAAGCACCCATAGCATTTTTAAGCAGAGCTCTTAGATATGGAGAATTAAAGTATAAAATGTTGGAAAAGCATGCTTATGCATTAGCTAAAGCTCTGAAAGCTTTTAGAGTTTATATTTTGCATGCTCAAGTGATAGTTTATGTCCCTTCATCTGCTGTTAGAGAGATATTGGTTCAGCGTGATATTGATGGAAAGAGAAGTAAATGGGTGTCTAAAGTTCTTCAATTTGATTTAGAGATAAAATATACTAAACTAATCAAAGGTCAAGGACTAGCCAAGCTACTTGCTGAAGAAAATTGTAAAGTGTTGGCTTTGAATTTCATGGATGATAATCTAGGAAGGAAAATTTTAGAACCTACTGTTGATATGACAATAGATTCAAAGGTTGCTGAGTGTAGCTGGTACAAAGATTTTTTTTATTTTCTGAAATATTTTTAACCCCCTCCAGAGTATGATAAAAGTAGAGTGAGATCTTTGAAGTTGAAAACCATTAAGTATTACATCAAGGATAACTGTTTTTATTGGAAATATCCTACAGGAGTTCTATTGAGATGCATTGATCCAAAGGAATCTAAAAAGTTCATATTTGAAATACATAGTAGTGTTTGTGGAGGTCATCATTATTGGGGAACTACTGCATACAAAATATTGAGAGTTGGCTATTTTTGGCCTATCTTATTTTTTGATGTATATGTTGAGGTGAGAACATGTGAAAAATTTCAAAGCTTCACTGGTAAAAAGCATCTGAAGTCATTACCTCTCAAGCCCATAATTGTTTTTGCACCTTTCCAGCAGTGTGGATTAGATTTCATTGGTGAAATTCATCCACCTTCAAGTGGGAAGCATTGTTGGGTTCTTGTTGCTACTGATTACTTCACCAAATGGATCAAAGCAATACCTACCAGGAATTCCACTCATAAAGTTATTATTATCTTTCTGGAAGGAATCATAACCATATTTGGATGTCCATCAAGACTAGTAGCAGATAATGAAGCTGCTTTTAAAGCCACACCATTGGTAAATTTCTGTGAAGATTATGGTATTCAACTTGCTCATTCTACAACTTACTATCCACAAGGGAATGGTTTAGCTGAATCATCTAATAAAATTTTGGTAAGAAACATCACCAATTTGCTGGAGCAAAACAAGAAAGCTTGAGACTCAAAACTCAAGTTTGCTTTATGGGCTGATAGGGTGAAAATCAAAAAGTCTATTAATACATCACCGTTTCGGATGGTTTATGGGATTGATGCTATTTTTCCAGTCCAATTAGCTATTCATGTAGCCAAACTACTGCAAGATCATGAAGCTGAACCAAATGACATGACCAGAAGAATGTATCAGATCATAGAAGAGCAGCAAAAGAGAGAACAACAATATGATTTGATAAGAAAATATCAGCAAGCTATGAAGGAAGTCTTTGATAAAGGGACTAAAAAAGTAGATTTTCAAATTGGAGATCTAGTGTTGAAGTGGGATGCACAGCACCAAGGTCCAGGTAAGCATTCAAAATTGGATGCTTTATGGCTTGGTCCTTTCTAAATCTCAAATGCCTTGCAGAACAATACTTTTGAGTTGCAAAATCTTGATGGGACAGAACTATATGGAGGCCCATTTAATGAGCATTTTCTCAAAAAATTCTTTTACTAAGGCTGTTGGTAGCATGAGTTCACTGTAAATACCAGTGTGATTTCATAATAAGACTCCATAGCCCAATGACAAGGCATTGAAACTGCAAAAAGTTCTTAGATCCTCGCAGGGAGAGCTCTATCCCTTGTGGAGCCATTGTTAGCACAATTCTAGGCTAAGTCATGAGTAGGTTCTGAAAATTTTATTTTCAGGATTAATTTTGTAAGTTTCAAAAAATGCTCGATTTTCTCATTTAGACAATCTCCCCTATTTTTCAGACAATCTTTCAGTTATTGTTTTATTTCTTGTTTTCTTTAAAAAAATTCTGATGCTACCAAAATTTCTTGTAACGTTTCCCATTTTTAAAAATAAATCCAAAAACACAACCGTTTATGATTACCCATGTGTCATGTCAGCGGAATATCAAAATCAAATCATGAGATTTCATGATTGGATAGGTCATGAACTCCAAGTCAAGTCAAGTGGTAATCATTAATCGTTTTGGTTGATCATGTTTTCTAGGTGTTAGCCATAGCCTTATCCAACTGTTTTCTACCCCACCCATCTTAAATAACTTGGGTTTCAAAGCCTATAGCGTGTCTGCAGTGTCAGTTTCAGCCAAATATCTAAATTTTGACGAGCGTTCTTTCCGTTCCACGTAATACACTACCGAAATTTCCGGCTAGTCCAAATTAATGCAGGAAAATTACGAGATTTGCAAGATTCTCATACAACCACCTGTAGCAGATCAGTTGGACTCTCCAAGGTAACTCGACTTCATCATTACAACAGCATGTTGTCTATCCTGACATGAAATCTTGTGTAATCTGGAAATATTATATGCATAGGAGATTGAACCATGGCTTCATCTCAAATATTTGAAAGTGAAAGAAATGTCACCATTTCGAATTTCTGAAGAGCAGCTAAGGAGATACTGTTGAAGGAGTTAAAGAACATATCCCATATTTCTAGGAAGCCTAACTCAAGATAGTTGCAACAATTGATGTGTAAGGATTCAAACACTTTGACACCTATTCTTCATAATTAACAAGCAAATATTCTATGGCACCAAAGTCTAAGAAAGGTGGAAAGCTCAAGAGAATTGAACCCCAAGGAGCTGAGTTAGTCGATGCTAATCCAAAGGTAAGAAGGTTGTTCATTCAGGTAGGCTAGTATCCACTCTACATGAGGTTAGGAGACTCACATCAAGGAGTAGCCCGTGAATTTGCTCAAACTTTCAATGGATAGGAAGCTGTCATTTTTTTGTTTTCAGTTGCAAGTTTTACAACAATCTATTGTAGAGGCTTTAACCTTCCCTGGGAAGGAGAAAAGTGGTTCAAAGGATAGCTTATCATAGGAGGAGATCTCAATGCTTTTATCAGAGATGAATACCGAAATCCCAACTGGGCCAAAGGAATTCCCAGTAGTTATTTGAAGAAAGAATGGGAAGAAACAGTCAAGCTAGTTAAGATCTTCCTCACCTGTGAGAGAAGATATACAATAGTTTTTTTGTACCATATGAGGTTTTTGTTTCATTTTGCAAGTATGAGGGCTCTTAATCTACCTTATTTTATATTGAAAAGCCTAACCAAAATGGCAACTAGGATTCAAACACATCAAGAAGCATCAGAGTACAACCTGTATCATCAGGAAATTATCAAGGTTTTGGTTGAAGAAGAATTGAAGAAGAGGAACCAGACTTGGGACCATTTCTTGTTTTATAGAGCAGGCCAACCTGCACCAAAACCCCAAGAAACTAATAAGCCTTCTTCAACATGGGTTCAGACAAAGATAACAACAACTGCATCAGCTGAGGGAAGCTCCAAAAGAAAGACAAGAAAGGAAGGTGTGAGCAGAGGTGCCAAAAGCAGAAAAAAGAAGCCTTCAACTATTAAAAATGAAAAGAAAAAGGAGAAGGGAGAAAGCTCTTCTGTCCATAATGTTGAAAGCTCAAAAATGGTTCCTCCTGTTAGACCTTTTCCTAAGGTTTTCATAAGAACTAGGAGAAGAAAACTTGTAGTTGAAGAGAAATCTAAAGTGCAAGTGCTTCCTGAAATTCCGGAAGCACATGAACAACAACCAGAAGACCAATCTCTTGATTATGATGGGGAAATATTGAAGGAAGCAGGGTATACAAGAACTAGTGAAAATAAGAAGGAAGAGATAAAACTAGTTGCTGGAACTAGGAGGACGCATACTAGGAAAAATAACAAATATAGACTAAAATGAAAGGCCCTAAATAACCCTATTTTGCTAAGTGAAGTAATAGGTATAGAAGAACAACCTACAGAGTTGTAGACTGAGGATCCCTTAATTGCAAAAGTCAGAAGATCCTTGAAGAGACAAAAAGACAAAGCTCCCATGGACCAGCCATTAGAGTCTTTCAAAAGAAAAAAGATCCAAAAACAAGCAAAAAAGAGAGAGGCCATCATCAAAGAAGACACAACGAAAATCACAAGGTCTAAATCTGCTAGAATTAAAACCAACTTGGATAAGCTTGCAGAGGTTGCAACTCACATAGGATGAAAGGGTATTTTGAAGCGTTTTTGTTGAAATTTTGAAGTGGAAACATTATCCTACCAAAAGCTTCAAAGTGTTTCCAGTTTTGTTTCCATTACAGGTATTACCGGAATTTCCGGTAACACATGTCACAACAGAAATATACAACTGTCAGCAGCAAACCTCCGAGCCAATTTTGGAAGAAAACAACTCATAATGATAGGGATAAGAAAGATGATGGATATAATATAGTTATGAGGTTGTTGAAGGTTAGATTTAATGAAGACATATGGTCATTCAATAGGAAAGACCATAAAGAGAAAATTTAGCAGCAAAAGGGGAAGCTAGTCAGTTTTCTAGTAGCGAGGTGTCATTCTTCCTATTCTTCTCATCTACACCTGTACCTTTTGTTGTAATTCGATAGGAGATGATTTTAATGTCTGAAAGACAGTCATATAACAAGAATATAGTGGAATCACCAATTTAGGAGAGTTGGATTTGGTGCCTCTCTCCCCATATATACCTTTTGTAAATGTCACTTCAGGGTTGGATTTTGGTTCACCTAAAGACTCAGCTTAATAAAGTAGCTTTTTCTACACTTCATATTGGAGGATTTTGTGATTCAAGTCATATCTAATGTGTGGTTTGTCTATCTCCTGTTTTCAACTTTCTGAATTATAAATTTGCGGTAGCTAGTATAGTATGAGTGAGAATCATTAAGAGAGATCTGATGATGACTTATCTACTGTCGAGGTTTCTACAAATTATAATATGTGTTCAAGTAGAACTTTCTAGTGAAGGTTTCACAAAGGATTTGTGAGATACTTTATACCTATTTTTACTTCCTAATTGTTGTTTTCCTTGTCAAGCCTATTTTAATCTTTTAAATGGTAAATTACAACAGCTAGTATAGTATGAGTGAGACTCATTAAGAGGATCTAATGATGACTTGTCTACTATCCAGTTTGTTGTAAATCATAATATCAATTTAAGTAGAAATTGTTAGTGAAGGTTTCACAAAGGATTTGTGAAATGTTTTATACTTTTTCCTACTTTCTATTTGTTATTCTCCTTATCAAAAAACATATTTTACTTATAAGGCTTTATGTAGTTGAGGTGACTGTCTTAAGATACTCAGTTTTCTTAGGATAAGTATCAGCTACATGTTCTCCTTCATTTGCTCCCATATACTACTCACTTAACCATAAAATTTATGCTTGCCACAACTTTCCAAATGCATAAAATTTAAAGAGGAACAGAATCATTTCAAAACTCCTTCAGAAGCCATCCCACCACTCAAAAAACCCTTTTAAATTTTGAAATAAAATCATGATGTGTAAGGCTTACATTTTTTGCATTCTAGGAGTAACTCCTTGCACTAACAGTAACTTTGAAAGGAATATAATGAAAAATCAATCTTGTAGTCTCAGTTTTGGATCCAAGGGAAAATATTTATTTATATTTGTTTTATGTTTTATGCTATCGCCATTGTTTATTTTATTTTTTTTAGAAGTTGTATGAAGATAATTTCTATACAGGTTTAAAACCTACATTTGGTATCAGAGTTGTTTCGGCTTCAAGGGGATGCCTTTGCTGTTGAGGTGTTTTTCTTGGTCCTATGGTAGAACCTGTTCAATGGGAGATATGTGGGATCGATTCTTCTAGTGAAAGAAGATCGAGAGCAGTGGAAAGATAGAGATCGATAAACTCAATGGTTAGAGTTTTGAGTTGTGGAAAATCAAGATGGAGGATCTGCTGGTGGATAAAGATCAATGGATCACAGTAGATCTGGGTACTAAACCAACAACAATGTAAGTTTAAGATTGGGAAAAGTTGGATCGGAAGGCAAAGAGCACAATACAATTGTGTGTCTCATATTCAGTATTGCTAAATGTATCATGCGAAGCTTCGATGAAGTTTTTGTGGGACAAGTTAGGGACTTTGTAGCAATCTAAGTCTCTAGTGAATAAAATGTTCCTATGAAAAAAGTTGTATAACCTGAGGATGAAATATGGAGACTCGGTGACAAACCATTTGAACACCTTTAATACTATGGTAAGCCAATTATTATCTGTTGATATTAAAATTTCAAATGAAGATAAGTGCATTAGTTTGTTGTGTTCTCTACCAGATTCATGGAATGGTTTAGTTGTTGCAATAGGTAGAAATGCAACTGCCTTGCAGTTTGATGAAATAGTATCATCCTTGTTGTCAGAGGAGATGAGACAGAAAAATATGGAGGTCCTGAATGGTGATGCCTTGTCTGTACGAGGATGTTCCAATAACAGAAACAAAAATAAGTCCTCGAGTGGGAGATCTAAATCTAGAGGGAGATCTAAATCTCCAGGAAAACCTATAAAGGTGTGCTAGAAATGTTGAAAGGAAGGATGCTTCAAAAGGGACTGTAAATATAAAGCTCCTGAGAAAGGAAAGGGATCTGATGATGCTCCTTCTGTAGAGGCAAAACCACCTCAAATGAATGTGGAGATGTGTACTTGGCTTCTTCTTCAAGTACACATGTAGATCACGAGGCATGGTTGATTGACTCAGGTGCATCCTTTCAATTCACTCCCCATAGAGAGTGGTTCTACGAGTATGAGAAATATGATGGTGGTGATGTCTTCTTAGGGGATGATAGGAAGGCTAGAATCATTCGTTGCAAAAAATTCAAGTCGATGTTGCAAGGTGGAAGGATTAGAGGACCCGTGGGTGTTCTGCATATTCTTGCATTGGCGATAAATATAATTTCTATAAGCAAGTTGGATGATGCAGGTGTAAACACAGTGTTCCAAAAATATACCTGCAGGATGGTTTTGGGAGCACTGATATTAATGTGGGGAGTTCAGATTGGAACTTTGTACAAGCTTCAGGGTAGCACTATTATTGATGGGTACAACAATTCTATAGTTCTTGAAAGTGAAGCAGAAAATCTAGTAGTCTCTGGAGAAAAGACCATGATATGACATCAAAGGCTTGGACATATTGGAGAGAAGGGCCTTTGAATACTTCATGGTAATGGTATGGTAGAGGTTATGTCTAATTGCTCTCTGGATTTTGATTTCTGTGAAAATTGGGTTTATGGGTAGTAGAATCAGATGAGTTTCCCCTCTGGCGTTAACAGCGTGAAATGGATATTAGAGCTTGTGCATAGTGATGTGTTTGGACCTGTGTCGGGTCCATCACTAGGTAATTTTGTGTACTATGTATCATTTATAGATGAATTTTCAAGGAATACATGGATATTTCCTCGGGAAGAAATCTAAAATCTTTCACAAGTTTAAAGAATTTAAGGCTCTGGTGGAAAACTAGACATAGAAGAAGATGAAGGTGATGAGGATAGATAACAGAGGAGATTTTTGCAAGAAGGAATTTGAAGAGTTTTGTAAGAAGTTAGGTATAGTACGACACAAGACTACTCCATGCACACCTCAGTAAAATGGAGTTGCAGAAATAATGAACAAGACATTGATGGATAAGGAAATAACCATGCTCAGTGATTGTTGGCTTGATGGGGCCTGACCCAAGTTTGACATTATCTGCGCCAACCAAAAAAACCCTAATTGCTGGCCCTTTCAGAAACAACCCACGTATCGCAGGTTGAAGTTTCACTCGAAGCAGTATTGGGGGATGAAAGAACCTAATTTCTGCATCCAAAGGTCAATGTGATAGGTTCCTATGGTTCCTAGGGCTTAGATATACCTTCGCGAACCCTTAACCTTCCTAAACAGACAATTATTGTAAATGCACTTAAACAACTTACAAATCTTTGGGAAGGATTTTAATCATTCATAACATGCGTAAATATTATTGATCTACTACTTTCGTGCACCATATAAGCTTTAATACATTTAAAGTTTAATACATAGAGAAATAATAAACACTTATAGAAATAAAAAATAATACATAGATGCATTAGAATAGGCTCAAAACTATCTTTATTAAGTATAATCATTCAAGTACACACATCTTTTCCCTATGCACTCAACTGCAGGGACCCACGCACTCAGCCTATGGACCAAGGTCTCCATGCACTCAGTTGCAGGATCCTTCCCCTTTGCCTAAGTACAGGAAACATACCTTTCTTACCTTAGTTCCTTGCCTGAAACAATGACCTTCTATCTTAGTTATCTTTCTAGGCTCGCTATTACTCATCTATATATAGCATTTCACTTACAATACCATGGTCTGCATACCATGGGTGGGTCTCAAAATCTTCTCATCACTAACCCACCTAATGGACTAAAGTCCCTTTGACTTTGACTATCTTCATGCTCTGCTTCCACATTTCACAGAGAATTTACATTTTATACAAAATGTAACCCAAAATTTTACCAAAACTTAACCCTAGGGACCCCATCCCAATAGGCCCCCAAGACAATTAGGTGACTCATCCTCGAGTCACTAATCTCGTGCTGCAATATTTTCTTGCAGTTCGCAGAACTCCACCTTTAGAAGCTCCAAATTAGTTGTGCCCTACATAGTTGCGTGTTGGAATTCCTCGATGAGCTTCTCTGTAGTAGGGCCTTCCACCGCAAGTCCCAATATTCTCTATGTCTCCTGCATACCCTTTAATTTTTTTTGCACAGACAAAGTTCGTTGACTATATTCGTATCTCCATGGCTATGTTTTGGTCTGGAGTATCGCTTCTTTCTTGCAAAGCTCCTCTGTTGGGTTGTGTTATATTATTTCCATGACTAGCCCACATAGTTAACTGGGGGCTTAGAAGGGGGGTGGAGCCGCCCCTTCGTTGTGCCGATTACGTAGCGGGGGGAGTCACAGGGGCTTTGAGGAGTGCAGGTAACCTCACTCTATGGGTTTAGGACCCTATATTAGGTTGGGCAGACCTACCTATGGTTTTGTGCATGTTTTTCGCACATGGTTTTGGACGCGATAGTTTTCAGTCCATGGTATTGGATACTTCGGCATGTATAAATATGTATTGTAACATTGAAAGGAACATAATGAAAAATCAAGTTGGTAGTCCTGGTTTTGGGATCTAGGGGAAAATCTCTATGTATATGTGTTTTATGCGTTATGCTCTCGCATTTTTTATTTTCCGTGTTTTAGAATTTGTATGTAGGTAATTTTTGTACGAGGTTAAAACCTACATACTCAATCTCAATCTACGGTTCCATTCCCTCCATTAAATTTGTGAACCGTTGGACTGGTGCCAATGTCCATGCAGTTGAACTGATATCTTCAAACTGCAACTGATTTTTCCTTAAATCTAGGTTGATCCTCTACAAGGTAGGGTCATCCTACAGCGACCTCCATAGGTCCACTGTCTGCTCAAAAATTTATGTGTAGCCTATGACCGATGCATCCAAAGTGGCCATTCCCTCCTTTATGTCAGCATTACTCTACCCTCTAACCTCTAGTGAAGTTGTTGGCTACAGCTTGCATTGCAGCTCTAAAATCGACACTTGTAATTCGAAGCAAACTCTGCCCACTTCCTCTTTTGACTCTTTGACTTCCACGAGCAACTCTTAAATTTTGACAGTGGATTCTACATCAATGGCAATTTATAGATCTAGCATCTCATTACACACCTGTGTAACCTCCGCTTCCAAATGTTGGCTACGCGTGGCCATTCCATCTTTCTCTTTCAATGCCTACACCTTTTCTATGAATTCTTCTTGTTGTTGGTCTTGACCTTGTTTATCACCAGTAGCGCATGCTTATCCCTACAACTTAGCATGTTAGATACTCCTTGGTGCAATTTGTGGAGGATTTGGATAGTCAGTGTCATGAGATTCACACCCAAATCCTTAAGTTGTGATAGTTGGGTCTTCACTTCCTCTCATTGGGCTCATAAGGCCCCATCAGGTAATTGAATGACTCTGAGGTCCAGAGTCTGATCTGTATCTAGTACGATCACACTCGCTTGCTATAGACTTTCTTGAATCCTACTTGCCTGGCGAAAGATCGCTTGTAGCTACCCCGTTTGGATCTCTAGATCACACATATCCTTCTGTAGATTGCCTAGTGCCTATTGGTACTATTGCTCAAACTCTGTCCACAATTTTGTTGTGCTACCGTGGACCTTATCCCTGATTGCATCCAAGTCCCCTTAAGTGAGGACCTTTGGACTGACATGCACATGCATGTCTAACTTCTTCTTCTTCTTAGGGCCCAACGTTGTCTATTGAATTCATTTCTTAACCAAAAAAGGAGTGCACTACTCCGCGCCTGTTGGCTTAATGGGACTTGACCCAGGTTCATAGTTGTTCATGCCAACTAACAAAACCCTAACTACTGGCCCTTTCAACAACAACCTACATAGCGCAGGTTTTAGTCTCACCCGAAGTAGTATTGGGAGATGTTAGAACAAGGTTTCTACATCCACAGACGGTGTGATAAGTGATCTTAAGCTCTTGTAGCTCAGATCTTCCTTCATGCAGATCTATATCCTCCTATGGTCCACTATTGTAACTCTAAGAAAACAACTTCTAGACCTTCGTGAACGTATGTGATCAAATTTTACAGACCCTAAAGAATCAAGCTGTCCACTTTCGCACACTAATTAGTAACCCTAGATTTGCCTTCGCGCAGATCTACCCGAATCAACAAAAATCATAAAAAATATATTCTTTATCTTCGCGAAAACAAGGAATTACTTAGTTCATGCATAAATATTAAAGATTCAATAGGTTGACGCAGAAATTACACTTTATTCCACAAAAAACATATCATTGAGTGATAAATCATAACATGAACATAAATAAGAATAATACTCAAAGGTCAAGTATTTCTCCCAAAATCAGTCTTTATTAAGTTCAGCGTTCAATTTACAGACTTCTCCACCTTATGCACTCCACTGCAGGGGTCTGCGGACTTACCAAGGTCTCCTGTGCACTTTGCTGCAGGAGCCTTTCCCTTTCACCTAAGTATAGGAAACAAAGCTTTCTGCCTTAACACTTTCCCAAGCATTCTTCTATCTTGACTTACTCATCACTTCTAGACTCGCTATGACTCAAACATATACAAAATTTCCAATACAATACGATGGCCCATGACCTATGGGTGAGTTTCAAAACTGACCTACCACTTACCCAAAAAGGGGGCTAAATCCCCTTTGACTCCTACTTAATTGTGCACTCCGCATCCACATTTCGCGGGGACTTTACATCCTTTACAAAATATTTTACAAAAATTCGTTAAACTAACCCAAAATTGACCCTGGGGACCCTATCCCAATAGGCCCCCAACACAAATATGGCGAATCTCCCTTGAGTCACTCAGCTGGTGCCTTGATCTTGCTGCGGAGGCCCCCTAACTCAACTTGTAATGTTGTGATATTAGCAGAGCTCTGCACCATGGCCTGCTGCACTTCCTCTACCAACTTTTCTGTCGTTAGGCATTCTACTGTGAGGTGCATCATCCTTTGTGTTTGCTGCAGTATTCTTAACTTTTCTTGAAGTGATAGAGTAATTTGACAGGCTTCCTCTATCCATGGCTATAATGTGGCCTTGAGAAGGGCCTCTTTCGTCTATATCTCTTTTGTTTGTGATTGCAGTTGCTTGCCTTCCTGCAATCGTGTGAGGTGTTGGCCTAGCAGCAAAGTACGCGCAGTTGCATGGATTTAATCATACTTGTGGCATGTCTCCTTGGTATCTATGTTAATCCTCTGCAAGTTTGGGTCCTCCTGCAAGTTCGTCCATAGCTTCGTGGCCTGGTCAAACATCATTGCGTAGTCTGTGACTGTGGTATCCAATGTGCCTATATTTTCCTTGATCGCTGCTCTGCATTGCTCTTGGACCTCTGCAAGAGTGGTTGGCTACAACTTTAGCTGAATTTATGAGATCTTCATCAGGAAATCAAACATTACTTTTCTGATCTCATCCTTCAACTCACAAACCACAACAACCAATTTTCTGATCTTTGTTGTAGTTGCGTCATCCTTTGGGATCTTTAATTCGAGAACTATCTTGCATTTCTATGCTATTGCTATCTCCAGGCTCTGACTTTATGCTTGAAAGTCCTAATTTTATTTCAAAGACTAAGGTTTCTCTTAAAAAATTTGTTCATTGTTTACTTTTAATTCACTGATCACTGCAAGGGTGCACTGTTATCTGATCCGCAACTCGTCTGAAACCCCCTGATGTAGTGCATGGAGGGTTGGAAGCAGCAGCGTGGCTATGTTTACCCCCATATCTTTTACTGTGCTTAATACATCGTTATCTTCCTCTGATTCTGTGTGAATAGATCCTTCTGGTAAAGGTATGACTCTTAGGTCCAGAGTCTGTTCTAGATCTGCTACGTTCTTGCTCCCTTGCGCCAGGCTCACTTGCCCAACGCTCACTTGGATCTTGTGGTTTTGTGTCTGTAGCTCACACAAATCCTTCTAGATGCTCCCTAGAGTCTACATATATTGTTGTTAAAACTGCTGCCACAACTATGTTGTGGTATATTTGACCTTGTCGCCAATCTCATCAAGATCCACTTCTATGAGGACCATCGGGTCAATGCGTGTTTGCTTATCTGATTTATGCTTCTTTCTTGGCCCAAAATTGTTTACTTTCCATGCTTGTTTAATGTGAATGGAGTGCTCTGCTCCTCTCCACCACCTCCTTCCTGCTCTCAGTGTTCCTGCTCATTTGTATGCTGGGAAGCTAATTCTTCAACTTCCTCTATACCAGTGCGATCTACCTCGACATGCTCTTTTGCAGCACACTCTTTTTCTACATCTGCCTTCACAAAAACCTCTTTCTTCTTCTACTCAGCAAGAGCTCACACTTCCTTTTGTGCTACCTCTTTATACTTATACACAATGGTTGACTGCACAACATAACTTTCGGCATCCTTACTAGTACCTGCACCAAGGTCTGTGGGTTCATGCCACTCCACTGGCTAGCTCCCCATAATCACCTATATGTCTATCTTTGATACTAAGTATGGAATCTTGTGCCATATATTCTTAGGGTCCTTCTGCGTCCTGATTGATACGTTGTGGAAATTAGCCTTGAACTCCATGAAGGCCCTCAACTGCTCGAACAAGGTTGGGGACAACCTTGGCCGCTGACTGATGACCGTCTAAAGTTCCATTTCCATTAAGATATAGAAAATATCCGACTCCTTGACCCTCTCTGGATCCTTTGTTTCCCATAACGAAGTGAACTTTGCCGCCTCTACTAAGTCTTCCACCTACAAAGGAAACTGGTTGTCCTCCAACAATTTCCATGCTACTAAGACAATTGATAGCAGGATCCACGCATAAAGAAATGGTTTTTTGTCCTTGTGAGCTTTGCGAATATTTGTGAGGAACTCCTTGCACAAATAAATCACCTAGTTATATTGTACTCCCTTCGTGCACTAGGAAGCTAATGATACTACAGGCGCTAGAACTTTGTTTGCACGACATTTCCTCATAATTTTCCCTACACAAATTTGGGCGGCGAACTACACTGCCTAGTCCTGAATAGAGTGGATAAAATATCCACATGACTTATTTATGAGACCAAACTCTGCCTTCATCTTATCTGCGAGCTCCTTTTCTCCACTCTTCCATCCAAACTACTTGCTAGGGTCTGCCCCTTTATAGGGCAGCTATGTTATCTGATGGATGAGCATAGCGGTGATCGGGATGGGTTCCCCAAGCCGTAGGCAACCATCATGCACCAACACAAGTAGTTGGTGCACACAAACAATGTTTATAATGGATCTATGAAAATGTGGTATGCAGAGCAGGTGCATCAACCCAGCCTGCTCAACACCTCTGACCCAATTGATGGATTCAAGCCGCGTAACTCTAGTCTCTTCATAGTAGATCTTCTTCATATATTTGCTAGTGGCCAAATGAGGGAATCTATCATGGTCCATGAGATCCCAATCCTCCATCTTCAACACCAAAATTCACGCTAAGGCCGTGCCTTCAGATTCAACCTATTCTTGTAACAGGGGTGTTGAAACCATGAATTTCCTGGAATCAAGGTCTTTTGTTATTTTGGTCTCTCCTTTTTGCGGAGGGATATACTTCAGGAGTAGTGTGATAGGCTTTCACTCCTCAGTGTCTGATTCCTCCATGCCTTGGAATTCTTCTTCCTCCAAGTCCACCACTTTCTTTGGTTGTTTATCCTTTTTCTCCTTCTGCCGCACCTATTGGTTCTTCCTCGGTGAATGTCTCATTGGCATCCGTTTCTTCTGCTTCTCTTTTGCAGCTGATTTATTCGGCCTAGGAAACCTCGACGTCGTAGGCACAGTAGGTGTAGCTTCCATTCTCCTTATTTTAGGTGTCGCCGTATCAAAGACGACAACTTAAGAACTCAAAGCTTCTGTAGGATTTGTGGTAGTCATTTACACGAGAATAGTCCTCTGGTTAATTTCAGGCAATGCTGTGAATATTGGAATAGGAATTAAGTAATCCCAAACCTTACAATTCATACAGTGACAACACAAGGGCTCATACATAATTCTCAAGATACAAAGTTTTCTTCGGCAGACCAACATCCCTAATTTATAGGAGGGTTTGAATTTGAATCCGACCGTTCCCTCCAATTTCTAATCATAAATGCATCTTTGGCAGCAGATATTCAAATATTTTTTCCATAAATGGTGCCTACCCGCTCCTCTTAATGGAATTTTTTCCATGAAATCATGAATAGTAACTCCAACGGCTACTTTTGGACCCATCTACACAGTACCATTCTACATGGCACAGCTCATCCAGTGCAGCTTCACCTATCACACTCTTGTCTTCTGCCGCGCAGCCTCCCTACTATGTTTTTCTCCTCGTCATGTAGCGTAGTTTATAGTCCCACAATCCCTTCCAGCTGCTTTGATTACTAAGACCATCCTGCTAGCATATGGTCATTGTGTAGGGGTAGGATCCCCTGTATACAGCTTTAGTTGACTTCCTTTCACTTTCCTTGGGAATGGTTCCCCATTTAGCTTCGTGAATTGAACTACACCACCATCCATGATCTCCCTAACAACCTATGGCCCTAACTAGTGCATTTGAAATTTCCCTAGAAATTTTGTGAACTTGTTGTCATATAGAAGCACTAAATCATTTATCTTAAAAGTGTGTAGCTTAATGTGCCTATCGTGCCATGCTTTCTCACGTTCCTTTTGCACTTGCTGGTGAAATCCTACCAAAAAGCGGTCCTCTTCTAACTCCATGATCTGCATGAGCCATTCCTCCAAGGTCTCACGATCTGCCATCTATGTCAAAGATACAATACCTAAACTTGGCACAATATACTCCACGGTCATCACCACTTCAATTCCATAGACTAACCTAAATGGTGTTTGGCCTATCAACTTCTTGCAGGTCATCCTATATGCCCATAGTATTGCTGGTACGTGCATATCCTAGTCATTTCATTGCATGTTGCGGACCTTCATCAACACATTCTCCAAGATTTGTTAAATGCTTCTGCTGTTCCATTCACCTGTGGGTGATAAGGCATGCTCTTTTGATGATAAACTTGGAATTCTTCAAGCATCGTGCTAATTATTTCATTCAAGAAGTGTGTACCCCTATCACTCATCAATATCTTAGGGCATCCAAACCGTATTAAGACATATTAAAAAAAAATGTTCGCAGCGGTGGCATCTATAAAATCCTTAACTAGCTGTGCTTCTGCCCATCTGGTTCAATACTATGTGGAAGTAATGATATACTGTGCGCCCTTCTTCTTACCCAGTTGTTGTATTGGTCCTATGAAGTCAATGGCCTACTTATCAAATACCTGGAATGAAGCCTAAGGATTTAAATGCAACTCATCTCTTTGCAAAGGCTTTCCCGTGCTTTGGAAAGCATCACATGCCTTGTAGTATGCCTTAGAATCCTTATGTAATGTCGGACACCATAACCCAGCACGCAAAATCTTCTGCGTGGTCACTTTCCCTGCTGTTGTAGCAACTACAACCACCCTCCAAAATTTTTCCTTAGCCTCGTTTTGGAGCCTCCCTACCAACCTTTCACAACACCCTGTCTTGCTTCAACAAGTACACAAGCTTCAATGTTTTTTCTTGCACAAAGGCACCGTGTTGATCAAAACTTGATGCATTCCCCTCACAAGTTGATCACCTGGACTTGGTCCAGCTGCAGGCTGAGCAGCTCCCCAAGAAATTGCATAATTTTGGAGGGAAACCAGCCTTCCCTCCAGAAATTGCGTAATTTTGTCTAGCAGCCTACTGGGTTCCAGAATTATGCAATCCTGCCAATCAGGCTTCACCTAGGAAACTGTACAATCCTTCCCAGAAGGCCTGCTCAACCCAGGAATTGTGCAATATTGGGAAGTAGTCAGCTGCTCTGCCCAGAAATTTTTCAAATCTCCTAGGCAACCATTCCAGCTCCCATCTAGAAATGCGCATTTTCTCCCAACATTTGAGGAGCCTCATGCATGAACAGTTGGGTTAACGAGTTCCACCTGGGACCAAGGAAACTTGACTTTCATGCATGAACTGCTTTTTCACAGAATAGCAAAAGGAAACATGCAAAAGGCATCCCATGATTCAGGGAACTATTTTTAGCGGTTGAAGGTTACACACAAAATCGTTTTAGAACCTTTCCTCTAAGTGTCTCTTTTTCCTAGATTTGTGGCATGCATGTCATGAGATCAAAATTATTTATTCGATGCATCAGAGATCATTCTTTCACATTTATCTTGGAGCTCTGACATCCCATAGCACATCCAGGACTCTTCAACACATCCGGATCAACTATTCATGGGTAAGTGGTCTCAACTTGTCTTTTTCAACATTTCTGTTTCTTTTTGTGTTTTTTCTTGTGCGAGTATTGTTTGCTTGATTTCTCTGAATGCTTGTTGTCGTTTACATGCATACTAGCTTGTACTAGCACTGTTCCAGTTCTCATTGCTATCTCACTGTTATCGCATGCATGAAACTTTTTTACATGAATGGTCATCGATTCAGCGACTCGCTTGCCCCACATGCATGTTGATCTATTCACTGAATCTTTCATTCAATGTTTGCATGCACAATCAATCAATTTTTCTTTCACTTAGTATTGCCATGCATTCGCTTTCAGATTTTCTTTCAATTGCGCATTGATGGGTTGGGGCAGCCTTGGCCCAGACTTTGCCTCACTGAGACAACATTGCGAAATATGGATGAGGAAGGCTTTGTATTCCTCTCCAAAAATGCGCATTTGTACCAACGCACTATCCTCTAGGACTTCTTTACATATTTATGAGGGATAGTGACTGCTGGACAAGAAAATTGCACAATGCAGTCCCTGAGCCTACAATCATTTCTAGCTGGAATTGCACATTACGCAATCCCAGTAGTCAACCTAAATTGTGCATTGTGAAAATCCAGTAGCCAGTATTTCCTCCTAGACAACCCAGACTACTTTTGCATAGTTCTAGCTGGTAGTCACCCAGCCTCCCAGAAGAAATTGCGCAATCTTTGACTATCATTCCCCAGGTATGTGTTATGTAATTCCTTGAATTTGCTTTGGTTTATGTTGACATATTTCTTGTCATGAATGTCGCTCTGTCTCCAGATCATTCAGGTGTCCATCTGCCTCTTAGCAGTACATGACCTATGGCCTCCAAGAGTGTAGTATTAAAGGACACTGACAGAAGTGCAACTGGAGTAGCAACAGTTGAGCAGGTGTCTACATGTCTAATGATCTATGAAGATACCAATTTTTTTCTAGACAAGGACATCAAGCTGAAATGGCAAGAGGTCAATGAAGCATTTTCAAGCACTTTTGTGGAATACCTTAAAGACCATCAGGTGTATGTGAACATTCACAAGTTCAGCTTATACTGGATTGCATGTAGATACCCTACGTTCCCATGCACAGACATGATACACTGGATCGTCTCGCACACTGATCCCAAGACGATGACTCTGAGAAGTGTCAGTGGGACAAACCTTGCCACCTTCTAGGCATAGGATTATGATGATATGTATCAGATGTTGAAACACGTGACTATCATGGAGACTCCTTTCAGCTTACCCAGCAGCAGTGTCAACTCCAGAGACATTTTGAAGAACTGGGTAAAGGAGCTAACTAGATTCAAGATGACACCCAATAAGATATATAAGACAAAGATACTACGGAAGGCGTATCAATACTTGGTCATATTTGCATGTCGACTATGTGTCCAAGAAAGCACGGAAACCTTTCCACAGTGTTGGGTGATCAGACTGGACCAATTGGCCAGAGAGGGTAAACCATGTAACTGTTCCAACATGTTGGCTCATCAGCTGAAGGAACAAGTAAGGAAGGCTCGACAATCACCCGAAGGTATGCAAGCAGAGACCTACATGTCCGCCTACATCTTAGATGCAATCTTTGCCCGATAGGAGTTCCCAGGCTTGGAGTGGGCATGGTCACTGGCGGAGTCTGTTGTGAACACATATTGTAAGTTTTTGTCTGAATGTAGCTTTAGAGGAGTAATCACACGGCTATCCAATCATTTTGTCACCCTAGTTTACAAGATGATATTTGAATAGGATCCACCCTACATGTCGAAGGAAGCAATACAGGCACCCATAGACATTGTTGATTGGTATACCTCACCATCCGGCACCTTCATACGAATGTTCAGTGCGGAGAATCCTCTACATGTTCTACCAAAGTTTTCTTAGGCATACTCGTCATGTAGGAAGTAGGATATCACATCTCGGCAAGATTGATAGCTAGAGTGCACTGAAAGAAGAAGGCACCTTGACCTGCTCTTCCATTGCGGATTGGGTTATATGAGATTCAGAGTTTCAACCAAGCAGATGAAGAAGTATTCATTCAACCTCCGAAGTTACAATCTATATGACCCACATTGTATTGTGAAAGATCATTGCACGAGAGTATAGTTCAACTAGATCTACAATGAGTTTCATTGGGCCGAGGAGGACCGATGGAGATATTGTTGTAGTTTCTCCAGACCTAATGAACAGTTCGGCTTCACTGTGGAGTGGTTAGGGAAGCAACATGAAGCAACATCTCAAAGAGCACCAGCACCAGCAAAAGCAGAGGCAAGTATACCAGTGCACGACAAGGGTAAGAGGAATATTGTCGATCACATGGAGGAAGAGAAATGCTACAAGTTCCAAGTAGATCCAATTGTGGAGAAAGAAGCTTTGGCTATATAGGCAAAGAGGCAATAGAGCAACAAGAAAATTGCGTAAAGGTAGAAAAAGAAGAGAAGAATGGAGGAAATAGAGAAGGAGTTGCATGAGCTTAAGGAGAAACTCTGGAAGGAACAAGAGCTGCGTAAACAAGAGAAGGAAGCGCAACAGAAATAGGTATAGTAGGGGGCACAACATGTGAAAATAGATGAAACAGTGCCCGTACAGGTAATGGCTTCATCAGAACATCTGGCAGCAGGCAAATAGGGTGAACCATCATAGGAGAAAGACTTTGCTCATGAGATAGAGAAAGCACTTCAATAGTTGGATACGGATATGGAGCAACAGTATTTGGAACAGGACATTGACCTTATGCCTCACCACCAAGAGGTTGACTTACCTACTTCACCACATCTAGATGATGAGAAAGCCTCAAGAGAACGAGGAGGAACTGAGATCCTCGGAGATCAACCAAAAGGAGAGATGCACAACATCTCATTTGACGAGTCTCAATATAGAGTTGTGCAGTCTCATAGATTGTTGACTCTGGATGATCATACATCTCTTGTGCAAGTTGAGGAATGAGTGATCATGTTTGACGTGTGCAAACATCTAGTAGCCTTAGCTGATGGAACCAGAGTGTATGCCGAAGACACTAGATCAACTCTACACTTTTGGATAGCTGAAAATGAGCGATTGGCTAAGGAACTTCAGATCTCCAAGCAAGGAGGAGAGTTCATGATAGTGTCCTCCCGATCTGAACTAAAGAAGGAAATACTAGATGAAATGTTGTCCCTAGACATAGTTATGTGAGCATTGTACTCCAAGTTTGGCACGTGCATAAGGCAGTCATCCATCTCAAGAGTTGGTAGCAACGATGTGCTAGAAGAGCACTTATCATGACGAACTTGCATGTTGTTGTTGATTACATGAAAACATGGATGATGAGATACAAGGGAGCCTCGCTTCACATGCCTAAGATGATGAAGTCCAATGTGGTCGAGCTGAAGGCACGTATCCAGAGTCAGATCAAGAACTATGAAGAGCTCCTGTCGATTATCACTAGTATATAGGCTTCCCATGCACGTGTATTCAAGAGTATGGATGTTGTGGTGCACGCACATGCGATCCCATCTATTGAGACGCTCACCCAGGTGAAGACAAAGGCACAGGTCTGACTAGAGCTTGACTCATACTTCGATGAGTTGATGCGCATTGCCACCAGCCTAGACTTTCCCATCAGCGCAAACATTATGCACAAGTATATTACTGGTCTGGCCACATTGAAGGCAATGATGCACATGCTTATAGACGCGTTGGATAGAGGAGGCCGAGCAGTGTATCCGGATGCTATGGAGGCAAGACTTAGATTCCAGAAATATGTCACCTTGGAGCACATGGAAACCATCGTGGACTATCGATGTTGGCATCAGTATGTTATTGTTGATCAGCACAATGATGTTGAGGAGTTGGACTTCCATGGTTGTCTAAGTCACAGTGATGTCTAGCATGGTTTTCTCAAGCCATTTATCTCACATGGGTACATGTGCATTGTAATGTAACATCATGTCAAGTGTAATTCAAGTGTCGATAGTTGGATGTAACCGTCATAGAGTAGATGAAGAGTCATGAAGGTAGTTAAACTATCACAAAGGGGAATGTCAAGGGCTACCCCACCCTTTGCTATAAATAGTCCCTTATAACTCATTGTAGAGGATTTTGGTTAGCCAATCTTCCAATAAGACTATCTTGGAGAGAGCTTGGACCGTATTGTAATGAGCCTTGGCTTCTCCACTGCGTAGAGCTAGTACATCTCTTTGGAGGAGTAGGCAGTTGTGGCTATAATGTTCTGCTATCAGAACTAGTGGTTGGTGTTGGGCATGGAATCCCCCCGAGGCATGTTTTGGGGCTCAAAGCCCATGTTCTAACCGAATAATGTTGTAAAGCCCCGCAAATTGCGGGCATGGAAGTATGTTAGATTCATAGGCTTGTCCGCCCTAGTCTTATAAATGTAATGCCAGCCTACCTATGGTCCACGGACCATGGGATTGTATAAATAGAGCGAGGCTCTAAGTGTAATAAACAGAGAAGTAGAGGATATAGAAGAAGTCTAAGGGATTGAGTCGTAAGTGTATTAGTGTGTCTTTGGGTTGCAGAGTAGAAGAAGGCTCTACATTTGAGTGTGCAGAGGCCTAGCTGTCTGTAGCTGAGTGCGCGGACCCCTGCAGTTGAGTGCGCAGGGCAGAGTCAAGTCTATAACCAAAGAAGAGAATAATAAAGAGAAGTATTATACAAATTCTATGTATTTTTTCTTGAGTTATTACATGTTTGATATCAATTGCAAATATACTGTTTATTTACTACGCACACTTGTATGAATGATTTATATTGCTAAGTATACTTTACAGATGCAAGTAAGCTAAGTTAATCAACTAACGGGCGAATACTAGTAAGGACTTCGGTAATAACAGCATTCGGCCCCTTAGTAGGGCTACACAAAGGTAGCATCTTAGGCTATGAGGTACAGGTAAGTGCGCGTAAGGACGTGCATGTAGGGTCGAACCGCAGACCACTTGAACTCATCAGACATCTCCAGGGTGTGGAAACCTGGTTCTAGCACCCTCCCATACTACTTTGGGTGAGACCTCAGTCCCCACTCCATGGACTGTTGCCAAAAGGGCCAGTCGTACCAGGATTTGTTTGGCTAAATCACCTCTGAACCTGGGTCAAGCCCCAACAAGCCAATAGTTGGACATGGATGTATTGTATGATTGGAACTTACACTTCTTAATATAGCAAGAGAGAGAACATTTCATGCATATGTTCTATTGTATGCTATGCCATTTGGTTTACTCTAAATGATATATGTATCTGTTTACTTATGCATGCATGTATAACTATATGTGTGTGTATGTATGAACCTTTCTTAAATGTGTTCTTGGTTTAACCATCACTTTGGATTTCTTGCTAACTTGCCTTCCATATTATTATGTATCTTTGCTCGTGTGTTCCCTTCTTAACTGTGTGCTATCACAAGTTTCAAAGGGTTGCGCTCATCTCAACCCCCGTGTGTTAGAACCTCTCATGCACCTTCCTTGGCTTGTTACAACTGTCACACCCTTGCTACCAACATAGTTATCTTACTTACCCCTGTGTAAAATCACGGTCAAGGCATTACCATACGACCCACTATTAGGACTCCTACACCAAATGGTATGAGGTCTAATTGGGACTTCTTACCGAGGACATCCCTGACATGTTGGCAGGTCCAACACCATCAACATTTCTGGTGCTAGAAGGAGGGCCAGATGACAAGTTGTGTCCTCTCATCGTGTTTTGAACCTTTGCATATCTATCATGGATTCTTGGACCCTTCTCCCTCCATGATTTTTGTTCAAACACGAAGATGTCACCATCACATGGGATTTTTTCGATCACTTGTCCACTTACACATATGATGGTGAAGGCGAAGTGGCATAGCCTGAGTTCTTACATGACTTTCTTTCCATGCTTCATGAGGAAGATGGGTGTTCTGACGAACAGGCCAGCTTGTTGCTTGCATACACACTTTGTGAATCTCCACTTCGGTGGCTGTGCAGCCTATTGGCTAGCAACATGCACTCACTTGAGCACTTTTGTGATCTGATTGAAGACACTTTCCATCATTTTGATCCAGAACATATTGACCAAAAACTATTACAACAATGGAAGGCTCTGCATGAATTGACTATGGATTTTTGGGAGCACTTACGTGACTTGCAGTTCCAAGCTCTGAAGAGCCAAACACAATTTTTCTATCTTTGGGACCAGTTTGAGTATTGTGTTAAGAAATCTGCTCATCCCAAGAAGAAGTTTGAAATCAAGCCTTGTGCAGCATTCTTTAGTGAAGGAGCTACGTAATCCCAGACAGATGCGGTCACTGTCACAAGTGATTGTTCACCATCCCCTCATCAAATGGCTCCACCACCGTAGAGTGATGTTGAGGAGCATGCTCACACACTTGTTCAACTATCACATTCTCCCAACATAACTTTGCTTAATTTTCACATAGATTTGGTTGTGAGTCCATCGAGTTGTCATGTGCATATTTTTCCACAACCTCCATCCTCGCACTCGGATGTTACTCTGGATGATACTGTCTTGTGTTCTTCCATTCCAGACTCTACACTTGTTGTGAATGAGGAACAAGAAACTGATGGAGTTGGTGTTGTACAACCAACATGCGTTGTCATTCATGAAGAATATGAGTGGGAGCTTGAGCATCTACACTCAAAAAATGATGACTCCCTTCCATCCAAGCCTCCTCCGTCTTTCTTCAAATCTATGGTGAATATTCCATTCAATATTTTGCATGTGTATCTTCATCCATAGATGCACCCATGGTTGATCACTCATTGGACACACCGGATGTTAGTCCATCATTTGACAATGGAGAGGATAAGCTATTCACTGAAAATCCACTAGATCTTTCATCTACCTTTTCCAGAAACACAGAGGATGAATTTGTTCTCTTTTCATCTACCCCTCGGTTTGATTCATCTGATCGTGAGGATGCCGATGAAATCATTGATTTTTCTGATCGTGGCTGACATGATCCATTTACTCCCATATTCGATCACGATTATGTTTCTATTGCAATTGATTTTCCAAAGCCACCGGTTTGTGATGATCTATCTAATGATGAAGTTGAAACACCCATGACTATCGAGGCACTTCAGCCCGAGCTGATATTTATGTCAGGCCCTCGCTCTCTAGGGGTTAGTCTCGCTTCCCATCAGGTAATTGTTCAATCACCCAAGGCTCCTCGTCACTCATCTATATGCATTGAAGATCAATCTCACACACAAATCATGCTTCCTCCACTAGAATTTACGATCCTATCGCTCATGCATTGGAGGAATCTTACATTGCAAGCACACGTGCACGACCCAAGTTGTCTTTGTTTCTTTCATTTGCTTTCATATCATAGCTAAGAGTGTGCTTATGGTTCAAAGCTGCACGTAGTGTTGCACAATACCATTATAAGTCAACGGACTACTCATCATGCACTTGCACAGACTTATGTCCTGTGGGCACTTTGAAACACAAAGTGTGGTTGTATTCATTGTTATATCTTTCTTGTTTGTTGGTTCACACAACTGGGTTGTTGACGAACCAAGCCTTCATGAACATGGGTCAACTAATGCACTAGTGGCTGCATTAGAAATATCAATTCATGTGATCAAGCCCATGCACCGTTAGCTTAGGAGTAGGAGTAGTGTTTCCTTTTAGTCAATTCGCTTGCACTCTTTTTTGCTTACTTGCTTTTTTTGTTTGTTTGTTTGCTTGATCGTTTTCTTACTAGCTTTGCTTTCACTTTTGCTTCTTCTCTTGCTTTGTTTTGTTGTTTGTTTTTTTTCTTGTTTCGTTCGTAGGTTAGTTTCACATGAAACCATGCATGACTCTTGAAACAAACTAGGTAAAGTACAAGAGGCCTTGTGTAGCTATCGCTTCTTGGTTATATGTCATCCTGCCTCTATGTCAAGAAATTGTTACTTCTAGTCCATTATACATCGATGGAAAATACATACTGCTTGAGGTGAACCTTGGTGAAAACAAAATTCTTGCATGCTAACTAGTGTCAGCTACTCTAGTCGGTTGTTTTTGGGTTAACCCTTGTCAGCTCAGTCAAGTAGAGTAAGGTGGGGAGGAACCTTAACATGCACATCAGAGGTATAATAAACTACTTCTCTACTGGAACAACCTCTTCTTCTCTCAATAAGTTGGGATCCCTCTTCTGCCTCTGAAATGAATAAGTGCTATGCACAGTTACGAAAATGAAAAATTGAAAAAGTGAAAAATGTTTGGAGAAATGAAAAATGAATAAGGCGAAAGAAGAGAAATGCTTCTTGCACGGAGAGGTGATGCAAGTAACTCCACCGGGGTACTAACCAGGCTCACTACCAGTGGAGACATGGTTGTGTTCCTATGTGACTCTGCAGGCATACTGTCCAAGCCTGCTCACAGTGGAGCAACACCAGAGATGAAACTAAGACTCTGACGACTATACTTCTTGTGCACCAATATACCCCTCAACCCCAATCGAAACAACTGTGTTGCCTTGGCTTGGAATGTGTGTCAACTAACCAAGAGCTTGGTAGATCCTATATCTTACAACCAGGCTAGTGTGAAACCAAGATGAACTAAGAATTGAAAGATACTTCTGGAGGTGTTAGACATGCTTTTCATGAACAAGGTCCATTCAGAGAGCTGGAGTTCTACTAGTGTGTCACGAAGTGTTGTAGTGGTTACAATCACCCTCAAATATTTTTCCTTAGCCTCATTTTGGTGCCTCCCTACATACATTTCATAGCACCTTGTCTTTCTTCGTCAAGTACACAAGCTCCAGTGTTTTTTCTTGGAAAAAGATAGCATGTTGATCAAAACTTGATGTATTACTCTCACAGGCTGATCACTCGAACTTGGTCTAGCTGTAGGCTTAGAAACTTCCCCAAGAAATTGTGCAATTCTAGAGGGAAACCATCCTTCCCTCAATAAATTGTGCAATTCTGTCTGGCAGCCTATTGGGCTCCAAAATTGTGCGATCCTCCCAGTGAGGATTCACCCAGAAAACTATGCAATCCTTCCCAGCAGGTCTGCTCAACCCACAAATTGCACAATCCTGGGCAGCAGTCAGCTGCTCTACCTAGAAATTGCACAAATCTCCTGGGTAGCCAGCCCAACTCCCATCTAGAAATGTGCATTTTCTCCCAGCAGTTGAGAAGCCTCATGCATGAGTAGTTGGGTTGACCAGTTCTACCTGGGACCAAGGAAACTTGACTTGCATGCATGAATTTATTTTTCCTGGAATAGAAAAAGGCAACATGCAAAAATATTCGAATGATTTAGGGAGCTATTTTTAGCGGCCGAAGATTACATGCAAAATATTTTTAGAACCTTTCCTCCAAGTGTCACTTTTTCCTAGATTTGTGGCATGCACATGATCAACTCAAACTTATTTATTCAACACATCAGAGCTCATTATTTCACATTGATCTTGGATCTCTAACATCCCACAACACATCTAGGACTCTTCGACACATCTGGCTTAGCTATTCAGGGGTAAGTGGTCTCAACTTCTTTTTTTCAGCATTTCTGTCACTTTTTGTGTTTTTGCTTGTGTGAGTGCAGTTTTCTTGATTTCTTTGAATGCTTGCTAGTTTACATGCATAATAGCTTCTACAAACACCTTTTCAGTTCTCGTTGCGATCTCACTATTGTCACGAACAGTTGCCGATTCAGGGACTCGCTTCACCCACATGCATGCTGATCTGTTCACTGAATCCTTCATTCGGTGTCTGCATGCATGATCAATCACTTTGCTTTCACTTAGTGTAGCCATGCATTCTCTTTCATATTTTCTTTCAGTTGCATGTTGACGGGTCTGGGCAGCCTTGGCCCAGACTCTGCCTCATTAAGACAACATTGCACAATCTGGAGAAGGCTTTGTCTTCCTCTCGAGAAATGCGCATTTCTTCCCAGGAACCATCCTACAGGACTTCTTTACACATTTCTGAGGGACAGTGACTGCTGGCCCAGAAAATTGCAAAATGTAGTCCCTGAGCCTGCAATCTTTGCCAGCTGCAATTATGCATTGCGTAATCCCAATAGTCAGAAGTTAGCCTAGATTGCGTATTGCACAAATTGAGTAGCCAGTCTTGCCTCCAAGACAACCCACACTTCCTTTTGCACAGTTCTGGAACCCAGTTACCTAGCCTCCCAGAAGAAATTGCACAATCTTTGATTGTCATTCCCCAAGTATGTGTTATGTCATTCCTCGAATTTTCTTTGGTTTTCGCTGACAAATTTCTTGCCATGCATGTCACTTTGTCTCCATATCTTTCAAGTGTTTGTCTGCCTATTAGAAGTATAGGACTAATGGCCTCCAAGAGATCATGATTAAAGGACACTGATAGAAGTGCAACTAGAGCAGTAATACTTGAGAAGGTGTCCGCATGTCTACCAATCTATGAAGATACCAAGTTGTTTCTAGACAAGGAAATCAAGCTGAAATGGCAAGAGGTCAATGGAGCATTCGCAGGAACTTTTGGGGAAGAGCTCGAAGACTGCCAGGTGTATGTGAACATTCACAAGTCTGGCTTATACCAGATTGCATGCACATACCCCGCGCTAACATGTGCATACATGATACATTGGATTGTCTCGCACATTGATCCCAAGATGATGACTCTGAGTAGTTTCAGTGGGACGAAGCTTGCCACCTTCTAGGCACAAGATTATGATGATATGCATCAAATGTCAAAGCACATGACTATCATGGAGACTCTTTTCAGCTTACCCAACAGTAGTGTCAACTCCAGAGACATTTTGAAGAATTGGGTAAAGGAGTCAGCTAGATTCAGGATGACACCCAAACAGATCTATAAGAGGAAGATACTTCAGAACACATATTAATACT
Source organism: Pinus tabuliformis (assembly GCA_031772625.1). Classification (NCBI taxonomy): domain Eukaryota; kingdom Viridiplantae; phylum Streptophyta; class Pinopsida; order Pinales; family Pinaceae; genus Pinus; species Pinus tabuliformis. Next base: position 1,419,598,171 of record CM062818.1, on the reverse strand, counting down.
TGGTCATATTTCCATGTCGACTATGTGGCAAAGAAAGCACGGAAACCTTCCGATAGAGTTGGGTGATCGCACTGGGCCAACTAGCCAAAGAGGGTAAACCATGTAACTGATCTGGAATGTTGGCTTATTAGCTGAAGGAATAGGTAATAAAGGCTTGATAGTCATCTGGAGGTATGAAAGAAGAGATCTACATGTCCGCCTACATTTTAGATGCAATTTGTGCCCGACAGGAGTTCCCGGACTTGGAGTGGGCGTGGTCACTGGTGGAGACTTCTTGGAACACATATTATAAGTTATTTTCTGAATGCAGCTTAAGAGGAGTAATGAAATGGCTATCTGATAATTTTGTCACCCCATTTTACAAGATGATATTCGAACAAGATCCACCCTGCATGTCGAAGGAAGCGATGGAGGCACTAATAGATATTTTTGATTGGTATACCTCACCGTTTGGCACCTTTATATGAATGTTCAGTGCGGAGAAGCCTCCACATGTTCTACTAAAGTTTTCCTTGGACATACTCATCATGCAGGAAGTAGCATATCAAATCTCGGCAGGATTGACAGCTAGATTGCACCGGAAGAAGAATGCACCTTGGCCTGCTCTTCCGTTGCGGATTGGGTTATGCACGATTCTTAGTTTCAAGCGAGAGGATGTCTAAGAAGAACAGATGAAGAAGTATCGACTTGACCTCTGAAGTTACAATCCATATGACCCACATTGTATTGTGAAATATCATTGCATGAGAGTACAGTTCAACTAGATCCACGGGGCATTTCATTGGGTCGAGGAGGAACCATGGAGATATTTCTACAGTTTCTTTAGACCCAATGAACAGGTCATCTTTGCTGTGGAGTGGTTAGAAAAGTGACATTGTCACACGGAATGAGTCATTCTTGTGGAAGAGACCAGCCTCCCTAGTATCTAATGATATCTAGCGACAAAGAAACCAATCAAATTCTATCTTTCACTAAATATGCAATTTATAAATACAGGCAAACAAGTGTTTAGGCCTACCTTGGGTCCAGTGCAAGTTTGTAGAAGCCTTGCTCCTTTGATCCAAATGAGCTCCTTTAAGTAGAATCTGTAGACACAAACAAGCACACACATTAAATAGCACCTGAAAAACCAATATAATAAAGCATATCCATCATAATGATCAAGGAATTTATGAAACAAATCACATAAGACAATTTGTTGAGAAAAATGAGTTTGATTGTATTAAGTTAAATCAAAGAAGAACTTTACAACCTGTGCCTTGATGCTGTACAAGTTCCTCGCAGGGTCCAGCAAGAAGTTTCATCTACTTTGACAAGTTCACTCACTTCCCAATGAAGCCAAAGGGGTATGTAATCTCTCCTCTCAAGCTTAACTAGGGAGTCTCAATTTCACCAGCATTTACCCTTAGAAATGTTCAGCTTCCAACCTCCCTAGCAACCAGCCCAATGCCTTAATTTATAGTGCAATGGAGGGAAGTTACTAGGTCCACCTTCAAAGGGATAAGCTCCTCCTTCAAAGGGATAAGCCCCTCTTATCAAGGGATTAGCTCCTTTAGCTTTGGGATGCATGAACCACCTAGGAGCGAACCATCCACGTCAAGAATCCTTCTAGAGTCATCCAGAATTAACCACAAGTAAGTTTTTTTAGGATAAACTTGCACCTTTTTTACTTTCACAGGGGTTCGCACCCACTCCTTTAGAGACAGAGTGGGCAGGTCCACAGGTAACATGAACAAGGAGTGTGGGACCGCAGGTAACAGTAAGAGAAAGTGCGGAACCAGAGCTTTATTGATTTTTTAAGGACTTTCTCTCATTTTTAAAGCTTGACATGAAGAGCTGAGGTTTGAGACTTGCTAAGGAGGACAGTATGAATGATGATTTACCCATACTGACTGCAAATAGTCATGGTGACAATATTTTGTGTAACAGATTGCCCCCTAAAGTGCGAAGTCTATAGTAGATGAGGGTTTCATTTATCATCTAAGAAGAGTGAAGTACTTTATCATTTCGAGGATCATCTTGTGGAGAGCCCGATTGGAACCTGTAAAAACATTCAATACAAAATATATATATGAGATCATATCATCGCTGAGGTAGGCATTCCCATACTCAGATCAAAACTGACTAGAAAACTAACTACTGCTCTGATATAGGAATTATCTTGTAATACATCACAAGTATAGACACATGTAGACACAGTATGGACGCAACCATCTGTTTATGAATAGTCTACAGTATAATGAATACAAAATTCCTCGCAGCCTGGATGGTGGAAACTAGATCCAGGGTCTTGATTTCTACTTCCCGAAATAGTACGATTCTATCCATGTGAATGAATGTGTCGAAGTCGAACATGGTAGAAACCACTTGATTACCAGTCGATGATGTAAACTATTAACAAGTGTGAGAGAAACCACCATTAATGTCAATGGTTCTCAAAGTACTCAGTACAATCCATGAGATGTGAATAGATGTGTTGATGTCAAACATGTCACAGAGTCCTTTGATCGAAGGTCAATGATGCAACCTGTCGTCGAAGGCGAGAAACCTGCCATTGAGGTGTGCAGATCCCAAGGTACTAACGATTTCTAGATCATCTTTCTAGATAATGAGCTGAAGTCGATAGAAAGCGATCCGTCGTAGGCAAGCCCACAACACAAAATCATAGATCAAGTTTGAAGAAATATAGTTGCAAGGACTGACTCAGGGATGGTCAAGATGAATGACAGATATTTTGCAGATGAATGGTATATTTGCACTGATCTCTTGAACACATACCGACACAGCAGATGGTTTGGTGACAATTGACCCAAAGTTAATACCCAGAAACCGGCTGAAGACTTTCAATATGGTTTGATCAACTGTTAGGCAAAGGATTTCCCAACCCAGGTGAATAAAAAGTGTCATGTTCAAGAGTGGTTAAATGTTTTTCTGAGACATAAAGTATGACAAACAGGTTCATTTTTCTCTCTTTCCCCCCCCATTTCTGGCAAGTACCTCTTTATTTTTAACAAGCTTGAGGAGGATAACATTTGCTTGATTATAAGCTCATCCTTCGGATGAGTCCAACTTAGTTTAAATTCAAACCCTAAGAAGGAGTGGTCCGTTCCTGTTTGTAATTGAACAGGTCCTTTACTATTAAATTTTAACGAGTCCAGTATAGGAGAAACTCGGCGTTTTTCAATTTTAGGGAGTCTGAAAAACTTAAGAAAACTCCATGGTTGTCCTTTTTCGTAAATTTGTGTCTCCCAAGCTCGAAAAAGTATAAAATAATACTTGAGACAACCGCTTGACCGTTACGATCAAGGAGTACTTTTCATAATTAGTGCCTTTGATCCGAAAAAGTAAAAAAGCGATCAATGACACGTCATTTTATAACCAATATCGAATTTGAAATGACAAAAATCCGGCAATCTTTTCATGTTTTTACAGTCAGAAAAGGGCTGTAAGTGGACCGTCTTTTTAGTTCCGTTTTAACAAGTTTAAAAAGAAAAACTCAGCAATCTTTTCATATTTTAGGAGTCAGAAAAGAGCTTAAAGAGGACTCGTCCTAGAGGAACGAGTGGTATAAAGGGTAGCAATTGGTTCCGGCAATGGAGGAACTGCTCAAAACATGTAATGGTTAAGAGGATGGCTAACAAAACCACTCATAAATGCGGTCCCTCAGGAAAGGAAAAACAACCAAGTGAAAGCATATGATCAGCCAAAGAGATGGTGGCGATGGAATGAAAACAACCAAGGCTCATCTAACATAATTTAGCGGATAAAAAAGGTAATCACAAGATGTAAAACGTGTATGGGTTCATTTTTACACAAGCTTGAACCATATAGAACTTTGCTTGGATTCAGTTTCATGTTTACACAAGCTTGAAACGAAAAACTATGCTTGTTATAAGTTTGCATGCCCCCAGCACAATGACGCAAAATGAGGTACATGCCCCCCAAGCTTCATTGCATTCAACTAGGTGGATGAAATGGAGGTTTACTTTCAAGATCTTGGAAAGACTCGAGGGAGTTGTTTCATTTTTTAGTGAGGTTGACACAGGAAAAGAACTATCCTCAAAACCCTTGTTTCATTTTTTAAACGAGCTTGACACAAGATAAGGAACTATGCTCATGACTCCTTGTTTCATTTTTTAACGAGCTTGACACAAGACAAAGAACTATGCTCATAACTACTCTCTACAATCTACCTAACAAGGAACTATGCTCTAAAATTCTTGATTCATTTTTTATCGAGCTTGACACAAGACAAGGAACTATGCTCTAAAATCCTTGATTCATTTTTTAATGAGCTTGACACAAGATAAGGAACTATGCTCAAGTCTACTTTCTACAATCTACCTAACAAGGAAATACGCTTTAAAATCCTTGATTCATTTTTTAAGGAGCTTGACACAAGACAAGGAACTATGCTCTAAAATCCTTGATTCATTTTTTAATGAGCTTGACACAAGACAAGGAACTATGCTCAAAAAGTTCGCATGCCCTCAGCATAACGATGCAAAGTGAGGTACATGCCCCCCAAGCTTCATTGCATTTAACCAAGTGGATGGAATGAAGGTTTACTTTCAAGTTATTGAAAAGACTCGACTCGAAAAGGGAGTTGTTTTATTTTTTAAAGAGGTTGACACAAGAAAAGAACTATCCTCAAAATCCTTGTTTCATGTTTGAAAATGAGCTTGACACAAGACAAGGAACTATGCTCATATCTACTCTCTACAATTTACCTATATAACCTATCCTTGTTTCATTTTTTAATGAGCTTGACACAAGACAAGGAACTATGCTCATGACATCTAGTTTCATTTTTTAATGAGGTTGAGACAGGAGCAAACTATCCTCAAACTCACTGATTCATTTTTTAACGAGGTTGACACAGTAAGAGGAACTTTCCTCGAAATCCTACTCTCTACAATCTACCTATATAACCTATCCTTGTTTCATTTTTTAATGAGCTTGACACAAGACAAGGAACTATGCTCAAAGCACCCTGTTTCATTTTTTAACGAGGTTGAGACAGGAACAGACTATCCTCGTGGACACCTGTTTCATTTTTTAACGAGGTTGAGACGGGAACAAACTATCCTCGCAACAACTGATTCATTTTTTTAATGAGGTTGACACAGGAAAAGAACTATCCTCATAGACGCCTGTTTCATTTTAATGAGGTTGACACAGTAAAAGGAACTTTCCTCGAACTCACTGATTCATTGCTTCCAACTGGAAGAAAGGCATGTCAATGGACACACCTTGATCATGGCTTCCAAGAGGTCTTCATTAGAAGGAAGAATAGTTCTCTGGAAGGAACACATGTCAAGGGACTCAAAAGGGGTAAGAACATCGCGTTCAAGTAATCCCATAGAGTTTTCCATGTCAATTACTGGATCTAAATCAAAGGAAGATGAGCAAACAGTGAGAGGCTCACTTTCACCAGTAACTGAAAACATGGGACCAGTTGCCACATAAATAACCCATGGCGGGGTAGATATCACTTTAGAATTAGGAACATTTAGGGGTATCATATTATTGGTAGTTGAAACAAGACTAGGGAACGAAAGTTGGTCTATAGTCACAATATTTCCATTGTGAGGGAAAGACATCACGCGAAAGAGTGTCAATACGACAACTTTCATTGCATAAACATAGTCTCGCCCAAGGAGTAAATTGAAATCCAAGGGACCTTGAACTACCATAAGATCAATACAGACAGTTTTACCTTCCAAGGTAATAGAAAACTTAGGAAGGATCCCTAAAGGTTCACTAATGGTTCTGTTAAAAGCTTTCAGATTCTGCGTAATAGGTGCAAGCTGAGGGGAACCCAAAGCTTTCCAAGTAGTTGAGGATAAAATACTAACAGAAGCACCTTCATCCACCTGTGTGCGATGGATTTCCCTACCACCAACCTTGACAATCATTTTGAAAGGGATGGAGGAAGGAAGACGAGGTTCTGTCAATCTATTCCAATCAAAGGAAAAGACCTCAATACTTGGAGGGGGTTCAGTAGAAACAGGTGAAATGCCCCCCGGCATAGAAGAATTTGATGTAACAAGAAGAACCTGATTGGAATGAAGTGCACTCTCTAAAGGGGGAGTGGGATCGACTGAATATGAAATTGAATCAACCACTTGATCAACTAATGAAACATCAACCTGAGTGATATGAGTTTCACTCTCCAATGGAAGAGTGGGATTGACTGTACTTGAAATTAGATCAATCACTCCATCAGTTGACGGTAGGTTGGGAGAAATTTTACGGTAACCAGTTGGAAATTCTTGCTGTGGAATAGTAAGGTTTTCCAACAATTTTGAGGCTTCATCCATGTGAGGGCAAATGTGAGTTTGATGACTCCCTTTGCATAACTTACAAGGAAACCTAACTTTACCCTTTTTCCCAGGAACCTGACTATCACTAGTTGATGGATCAATGGAAAGTTGATGAGATTTTTCTGACCATACTTCCAAGACCTTTGGAATACCAGGACAATTGATAAGGAAGTGGTCACCCTTACAAAGGCTGCAAGGGTATTTGGGTTTACGATGCATGTTGGAGGTTTCCTCAACACAACTAACACTTACAGGCATTGTTGGTTGGTTGACTTCTTTCTTATCTTGCTTCTTCTTCTTCTTCTTCTTCTTCCCTTTCTTCTTCTTCTTAGCTACCTGGTTACTAGCATCAAGGCTTTTACCAAGCGAAGAGGAAGAAATGGAGGAAGCAAAATTAGGCGAAGAAGGTAAAGGGTCAATAGAAGGTTGGTGATGTTGAGATGGTGAACTCTGTTGAGGTGAAGCATTCGGTTGAGGTGGAACAATTGGAGTATCTGGGGCCAACTAAGTTGAAAATAACCATATTGGTAAACCTATTGTAAATCCAGGTAATGACAAAGTAGCCATATAAGGAGGACCAACATTTCCAAAGTAAGGAAAAGTACTAGGATTCTCGTTAAGAGGGGTTCCTTGGTTGGTAAATTCTGGAACAGTTGCCATTATATTCAACTTCAGTGAATTTTATTAACAATTTAAAACTAAAATTAATAATTAACAATTCACACCTAACAATTAAAATTCACAATTCACACCTATGGTCCCTAGAAGTAAAAATAAACAAATTAACATGCGCTATCAAATCTAGGAGTCAAACCACACACAAATAGTAACTTTCCGTACCGAAAACACTAGTTGGTGATGAAATCCAACGTTGCAGAATTCAATACAGAAATGGCGGTTGGAACAGTTACCCCGACAACCTGCTTAATGAATAGACTGGCACAAGTTTCTCCGCTAAACCGTCTCGAGTGAAGAGAACCCCCCAGAAAATCCAAGTGAGTCTAGTCAACGTCCACTCCAGGTATAGTGGGATCTTCCCTCCACCGTCACCTTAGGAAAGAATCCTATAGATTATGGTCACTATGGTTACCAACAGAAACAAATATACCTGGGGGAACAGTCTGTGATATGATACACACGCAAGGGCAGAGTAGCAAGCTCAATCCCCTTGAAGGCTCCTTGACATAATCCAAGGTTTACCAACAAGTGACCCCAGGCTCCTCGACAATGGTTAATCCGAGGTTTACCATTTTTAATACGTGTATATCTAGCATCGTTCCCAATGAGGAAGGATTGATTACCCCACTGGTTCGGACACGATCTCGTGCTTGACTCCTTTAAGAGGAGCTTCCCAGAGCATAGATGTAACAATTGGAATTTATTTCCTACCACAAGATCGACTACTTGTTTGTTTTACTATCTTGGAGATTTAACTAAAACCTATTCCAAGACACTAGCCTAAGCTAGATTGGTGGAAAGAGCCCTAAAAATGTAAAAATTACTAGATGAATTTTAATTAAGCGTTGTGTTATTTAGGCTGTTATTACTCAAAAAGGTAAATGGATATGAAACCAATGGTGTTATGACCCATCCCAAAACTAAATTCAATCGAATATGATAATGTAATCTTTTCAATTCGATGAATCCTAACTAAAGTAAGGAGAGAGTTTCCATTCACTTCCAACAATGCAAAAAATTGATCACTAAGAGGAAATATAACAAATTCTCTAATGCACTAATTTCACCAAGAAAAACTAATGCAAATCAATTCCAAAACAGTTTTTATTTTTATTTTTGTGTGTTAAAAACAAGAATAAAAATATGTAAATTCAAATCAAAGAAAACTGATCTAAATCTACGATTGATTTTTCAGAATGTAAACCATGCAATTGTAATCTATGCACAATTCACTGATATTCTGAAAATGAGAATTCTAATTATGCAAATGTGATCTATGCAAGAGAATTCTCAAACACAAGATGATTCTAATGTAATCTAAGAACCAATCAAGTGTAAGTCAAGAAAATTGGGTGAGAGTTCCAAAGATCAAAAATAAAAACACTCAAAGGCAAAAAGATGCAAAATTCGGAAATTTTTTTGCAAAAACAAAAGCAAAAAGATGAAAAATTGTGAAAAGACTGAGAAAACCTCTAAGTAATTACCAAAGGAAATAAAATTAGGAATTTCTCAAAAAAGAGACTCAAAACACCTAATTGATAAAAGCTTAAAACAGGATGCCAATGGAATTAACCTAAGAAAAGTTCCTGATAAGTCACATGCAGATCTGGGTAGAGGCTAAAAACATATAAACAAATCCTAAGCTGAATGAAAGAGAAAATTTCAAGTTTTTCAAAATTTTGACAGGGTACGCAGGCCCCCAGTTTACCTACGTGCGGTACCGCTCTGTGTGTAAAGAAAAAGTGCAGATAAGTCTGCACTGTGCTACAAGCAGAGGGTGCGGTCCTCTCCCAAAAGTATGAAAAACAAAAAATAATTCAATATCTACTAAACCTACCCAATCCCACACACAACAAGCCAAAAACTAGAAACAAAGACACAGTTTCTCAAGCCAAAGTACAAGCAAAGGAAAAATAAAAAATTAAAGTCCCCAGTGGAGTCGCCATTTTGTCACACGGAATGATTCGTTCTTGCGGACAAGACTAACCTCCCTAGTATCTAATGATATCTAGCGACAAACAAACCAATCAAATTCTATCTTTCACTAAATATGCAATTTATAAATACAGGCAAACAAGTGTTTAGGCCTACCTTGGGTCCAGTGCAAGTTTTTAGAAGCCTCGCTCCTTTGATCCAAATGAGCTCCTTTAAGTAGAATCTGTAGACACAAACAAGCACACACATTAAATAGCACCTGAAAAACCAATATAATAAAGCATATCCATCATAATGATCAAGGAATTTATGAAACAAATCACATAAGACAATTTGTTGAGAAAAATGAGTTTGATTGTATTAAGTTAAATCAAAGAAGAACTTTACAACCTGTGCCTTGATGCTGTACAAGTTCCTCCCAGGGTCCAGCAAGAAGTTTCCTCTACTTTGACAAGTTCACTCACTTCCCAATGAAGCCAAAGGGGTATGTAATCTCTCCTCTCAAGCTTAACTAGGGAGTCTCAATTTCACCAGCATTTACCCTTAGAAATGTTCAGCTTCCAACCTCCCTAGCAACCAGCCTAATGCCTTAATTTATAGTGCAATGGAGGGAAGTTACTAGGTCCACCTTCAAAGGGATAAGCTCCTCCTTCAAAGGGATAAGCCCCTCTTATCAAGGGATTAGCTCCTTTAGCTTTGGGATGCATGAACCACCTAGGAGCGAACCGTCCACGTCAAGAATCCTTCTAGAATCATCCAGAATTAACCACAAGTAAGTTTTTTTAGGATAAACTTGTGCCTTTTTGACTTTCACAGGGGTCCGTACCCACTCCTTTAGAGACAGAGCGGGCAGGTCCACAGGTAACATGAACAAGGAGTGCGGGACCGCATGTAACAGTAAGAGAAAGTGTGGAACCAGAGCTTTATTGATTTTTTAAGGACTTTCTCTCATTTTTAAAGCTTGACATGAAGAGTTGAGGTTTGAGACTTGCTAAGGAGGACAGTATGAATGATGATAGACCCATACTGACTGCAAATAGTCATGGTGACAATATTTTGTGTAACAGACATGATGTAGCATCTCGAAGAGCACCAGTAGTAGTAGTAGAGGAAAGCATACTAGTGCGCGATAAGGGCAAGAGGAAGATTGTCGATCTCATGGAGGAAGAACAAAGCTAGAAGTTTCGAGAATATCCACTTATGAAGAAAGCATCTTTGGCTATAGAGGCAAAGAGGCAACAGTGCAACAAGCGAATCACACAAAGGCATAAGGAGAAGAGAAGAAAAGAGGAAATAATGAAGGAGTTGCGGGAGCTGAAGGAGAAACGTCGGAAGGAACAAGAGCTGTGCAAACAAGAGAAGTAAGAGCAATAGAAACAAGTATAGAAGGTGGTGCAACATGTGCAAATAGATGAAACAATGCCCATACAGGTAGTGGATTCATCAAAACAACTGGCATAAGGTAGATAGGTTGAACCATCATAGGAGTAGGACTTCACTCGTTAGATAGAGAAAGCACTTCAACATTTGGATATAGATATAGAGCAATGATAATTGGAACATGACATCAACCTTATGCCTCACCATCAAGAGGTAGACTTACCTGCTTCACCACATCCAGATGACGAGCAAGCATCAAGTGATCGACGAGGCACTGAGATCCTCAGAGATCAACTGGAAGGAGAGATGCACAACATCTCATTTGACGAGTCTCAACATAGAGTTATGCAGTCTCTTATAGTGTCGACTTCATATGCTCATACATCTCTTGTGAATGTTGAGGAATGAGTGATCATGTATGATGTGCACAAACATCCAACATCCTTTACCGATTCAACCAGAGTGTATGTCAAAGCCACTAGCTCAACTATTTGCTTTCTGATAGCTAAAAATGAGTGAATGGCTAAGGAAGTTCACAAGGCCAAGCAAGGAGGAGAGTTGGTGACAAAGTCCGCCCGAGCTGAAATGAAGAAGGCAATACCAGATGAAGTGTTGTCCCTTGACACAGTTATGCCAGCATTGTACTCCAATTTTGGTACCATGCATAAGGTAGCCGTCCATCTCAACAGATGGCAACAATGATGTGCTAGAATAGCATATATCTTGATGAACTTGCATGGTGTTGTTGATTACATGCAAACATGGACGATGAGATACAAGGGAGCCCTGATTCACTTTCCTAAGATGATGAAGGCCAGTGTGGTCAAGTTGAAGGCACATATCTAGAGTCAAATCGGAACTATGAAGAGCTCCCGCAGCTCATCACTAGTATGGAGGCTTCCCATGCATGTGTATTCAATATTATGGATGGTGTGGCGTGCACATATGTGATCCCATATATTGGGACTCTCACCTAGGTGAAGACAAAGGTAGACGACTGACTAGAGCTTGACTCGTACTTTAAGGAGTTGATGCACATTGCCACCAGCTCAGACTTGCCCATCAGTACAAACATCATGCACAAGTATGTTGTTGGTCTGTCCACATTGAAGATAATGATGAGCATGTTTACAGATGTTTTGGACAGAGGAGCCTGAGAAATGTACCTTGATGCTATGGAGGCAAGATTTAGATTCCATAAATATGTTACCTTGGAGCACACGGACACCATCGTGGTCTATTGGTCTTGGCATCAATATGTTACTGTTGATCAGAGTGAGGATGTTGAGGAGTTAGACTTCCATTATTATCTAAGTCATAGTGATGTCTAGCATGGCTTGCTCAAGCGATTTCTCTCACATGGGTACATGTTCATGGTAATGTAACATCATGTAAAGTGTAAGTCAAGTGTCGATAGTTGGATGTAATCGTCATAGAGTAGATGAAGATTCACGAGGGTAGTTGAACTGTCACAAAGGGGAATATCAAGGTCCATCCCACCCTCTTCTATAAATAGTCCCTCATAACTCATTGTAGAGGCTTTTGGTCAGCCAATCTTCTGAGAATATTATCTTGGAGAGAGCTTGGACAATATTGTAATGAGCCTTGGCTTCTCCACTGCGTAGAGGTAGTACACCTCTTTGGAGGAGCATGCGGTTGTGACTGTAATGTTCCACTATCGAAATTATTGGTTGGACATGGATGTATTGTATGACTAGAACTTACACTTCTTAATATAACAAGAGCCAACACATTTCATGCATATGTTGTATTGTATTATATGCTATCTAGTTTACTCTAAATGATATGTGTATCTATTTAGTTACGCATGCATGTATAGCTATCTGTGTATGTATGCATGAATATTTCTGAAACGTGTTGTTGGTTTAACCATCACTTCGGATTTCTTGCTAACTTTCCTTCCATATTGTGATGTATCTTTGCTCGTGTGTTCCCTTTTTAACTGCGTTCTATCACAGGTTTCCAAAGGGCACACTCATCTCAACCCTTGTGTGTTAGAACCTCTCATGCACCTTCCTTGGGTCACTACAGCTGTCACACCCTTGCTACCAACAAAGTTATCTTACTTGCCTCTGTGCGAAATCGCAGTCAAGGCATTACCATACGACCCACTGTTGGGACTCCTACACCAAACTGTCTTAGGTCTAATTGGGACTTCTTACCGAGGAGATCCCATGACATGTTGGTAGGTCAAGCACCGTCGACACCTGTGTAGTGACCTCATGCCACTCCTCCATGTGCTTCAGCGAGGATACTAGCTGTTAGTCCCCTAATTTGCACCCTTTTTGACCATTTTCCCTTCCCAAACCATAACCATTTATCCCTGTTTTACCTATCTTATATGCCCTCATCTTGCACTAGTGCAAGAGTGATGACACATTTTGGATGTGTGGTACTACTATTGTGCATATGTTGTATATGTTGCATCTCTGATGTGTGCACATGTAGTGTTATGTGTATATGGCGTGTGTATATGTTTTTTATATAATGTTATGTACAAGATGGTACATATAGTGTTGTGTGAATATTGCATATGGTGTTGTGCGCATGTTGGACATGCAGTTTTGTGTACAAATGATGCTATGTACATGTTGGATATGTAGTGATATGTACAGGTGGTGTTGCGTGCATGTTCTACATGGCGTGCTATGTACATATGGAATTGTGTGGATGATTGTACAAGCTGTGTTGTGTGCATATGGTGTTGTGTACATGTTGTAAAAGTGGCGAAATGTGTATATGGTTTTGTGCACATGTCGTGCATCTGGTGCTATGTATATGTGGTGTCGCGTACATGTCATGCACATGGTACTATATACATGTGGTATTGTGTACACATTGTACAGTGGTGCAATGTACATGCGGCATTGTGTACACATTGTGCAGGTGGTGTCATGTACATGTGATGTTGTGCACATGTTGTGTAGGTGGTGCTTTGTGCATGTGGTACTGGTGTACATGTGGGATTGAGTGCATGGCATACATGCTGTGTTGCGGGAATGCAACACTATGTATGTGCATTGTGTAGTCATGGTATTGTGACATATTCATTCATTGTGTTGCACTCTATATATGTATTTGTGTTGTGTTGTAAAATGGGTATAGATGTATGTGTTGTATGTCAGGTGTAGGTCCACGTATTACATGGTGTTGTATGTGTGTGATGCATTCTATGTGTATGTGGACATGGTTTAGGGAAGGAACTGCATATTTTTCAAGTGTGGAAACTGATCGAGAGTGCGAATGGAATAAAGACAAAGGTTGAAGCTGAGGATTGATGGAAGGATAACTATCAACATTTTATTTCAGTTTCATTATGCATGTGATTTATGATTATGGTATATGATGATCATATGTGATATATGACTATGGTTTATGATGGTTACATGTGATTTATGACGTTGATCTATGATGGTTGTGTTTTCAGCTAACCATATGTGATATGTTTATACATGATGTTTTGATCAAACAATTAGTTTGACTTGTTGTGACAGGAAGCAAACATAATTGAAAGTGTACCATATTGACAAGCTACCAATGAGGTATGGTGTGAATTTATTTCGATTTATTTTAAATCTAATGGAACTTATGCGCTTGGAACACAAATGCATGAACATGCCCAGTTGAGTGGTCAAAATTTATTGCAATAATTAGCAGCAGCAAAAGGAATTCAAACAGGCAACAATATGTTGGTAAAGAACTTTAGCAGTAGGGCCATTAATGGACACTAGTACCCAATAGTGTCCATTCATTTCCATGAGTATTCGATGACCAGTATGATGGTTTTTAGGTAGGTCTATGACTTGGTTGTTTGATATTACAATGTGAGTAATCCTTGCCATGGGGTGGATCCCCCGTGATAGGGGATGTCAAGGAAGTTGGAAGGTGAGTGACTACACAGAAGGGGTGACTAAATTTACAGAGAATGGAAGTTAGAGTATATATTTGTTTTGGTCATGAGAATTTCCATATGGATTCAAATGCATATTGGGAGTGTGCCCTGGAACAATTCACCAAGAAGATAAGTGTCGCGGGATTATAGCACTGCACATTGGATGCAACTTTGAATATGACAGTGGATTTTGGACTTCTTAGGAAGGAGGTGAATCCTGGTGTTACTTTGAAGGTAGAGGTGTGATCCTCTAGATTCCTTTGTTGATTGATACAGGTAGTGTATCCTTTAATTTGTTGGTTTAACAAATGTGCATATGTGTATATGTGATTATTGTAAATATTGTAATGAGTTGTGTTATAAAGCTCCAATATGTTGTGTGGTTGTTATATTATCCTGTTGTCATGATTTTTTTATTTTTAGCAGCTCTTGCATTATAAATACTACAATGAGCTATGTTATAAATCTCCATGGGCAATATGTTTTGTTTTAAGTTGTCTTGTTTATTATAGGTGTCATTTAGCACTAGGGATAGTGTTCCCCCAAGGGGGAGTGTTCTGTAACATCCCTAGTTAAAAAATCATGTAAAAAATATCTATAAGGTGAAGGTGACGGGGCATGTATTCCAAGCTGAATGTTGGGCATGGCATCCTAATCGGGGTGTTCATTTGGTTGTTTATGGCTAAGGAAAATAGAAAAGGTAATGGATAAGAATTTGGAAAGGAATGAGGCATTTATTGGAATTTTATTTATGGAAATAATGGAATTTAGGAGAAAAGGAGGTGAAAGGTCACAGGTTGAATGTGAGGAGGAAAATGAAGAAAATAGAGGTCTCATTCATAAATAGGATTATGTGGATCAGTGGGCAAGGCTTGGTCATGTAAAATTTTGTCAGTTTAGTTTTGGAGCTCCCTCATTATTCTCTCTCTCTCTCACACTCATGGAGACTTAGAGTTACTTGGAGCACTTTGGCATTGGAGCAAGAAAGGAAAAGAAGGTAAGAGGAAGAAAATATCGAGTAGGGAAAGGCAGGATCAAGTAGCTACAATAGGATTCATTGTAGGTATCAACTTTCATGTGTATTTTCCTTGCTATATTAGGCATGCATGGTATTGCATGTGGTTCTTTTCTATCATGACGTGGGTTTTACCAAGTGTGACAATGTTCTTTAGCCTAGCCTTGCCATTTCCTGATAGCTTTCATGAGATGGGTTCACATACTCGATTGAGCTGGGATGGCCAGATGGATATGAGCTGAGTAGGGTGTATCTCTAAAACGACAAACACATGGCCTAGTGGTCCCTGAATTGGACTGTGGATCATGGTAAATCCACTAGCCTAGTAACCCATGAGCCAGACTGTGGGTTGCGGTAAATCCAGGATTGTGTTCCTCAGTTGGCATAGGAATCCTTTTCAGTGAATGACAAGATATACGATAAACCCAAGAGGTGGAATTCTCTCCATTGGGCCTAGTAGTTTTGGGATGGGATGTACGGTAAAGCCTAGAGAGTGTGTCTCAGTGTAGGGCCTAGTGATCCCTGGATTAGTTTTGTTGGGTGCGGGATCCCCCAAGGGAAGTTTTGGGGCTTAAAACCCAGATTTTGACTAAATCCAATGTAAAGACTCTGCGTTTTGTGGTCGCGGAGCGTGAACTTGTGAATGAGTCATATGGTTGTCCACGCTCATTTTTGTAAATGTAATGTCATATTTAGAGATCTACCCATGGTCTACAGACTATGGGATTGTATAAATAGAGTGAGGCTCTAAGTTGTAAATCACCGAAGTAAGAGAAGGATGAAGAATTGAGTCTTATATAAGTGTAGAGTCTAGTATTGGGTCATAGAGTAGGAGAAGGCTCTGCAGCTGAGTGTGCAGACTCCTAGTAGTCCACAGGTGAGTGCTTGAACCCCTGCAGCTAAGTGCGCAATGCAGGTTGAGTCTGTAACCGATCGAAGCATTAACAAAGAGAAGTTTATACCATTCCTGTGTATTTAATTACTATTTTCTGCATTGAATGTATTGGGTATAAATTACACTATTATTGTTTATATGATGCGCGAACATATATGATTGTGTTGATTAAGTGAATATAAGATAAAGTATCTGTTTACAGGGTCCACGACAATGCAAGGGTAGTTTCGCTGCCACACAGGTCGGCTAGGAAGTGACCATTGCAGTCACTATTCACGATGTGATGCTTGGTTTGAGACCAAATGGAGTGGGCAGTAGGAATTTAAGGCAAACTTTATGGGCTAGATTTGGGAAAATATTCCACCAAGGGAGCATTAATGGAACAGATTTGGGGGGGAACTATTGAATTTGAATTCAAAAAGCACTATAAATTGCGAAGGGTTTCCCAACAAACAACACTTGCCCATTTGAAAATTGAGTTGTTGTGCACCCTGAAATTTTTGAACCCAGACCTAGTTGACCTGTTGGGGTTGAAGGCATTGTTTGAGCACCTACATTAGTAGTTGAGAGATTTGTGGAATAGCAAGATGGAAACATCTGCAGAAGCTAGGAATATCGAAGAGATGACTGTTGAAGAGGCCACATAGGCCATGACAATAGGAGATGCCCTTGAGAGCATTGGGATAGTCATGGAAATCCCTAAATCACCACGCACGCTGACACCTAAGAAAGATAAGGAGCCCATGGTTCCAGTACGCGTGTCCCCTAGAAACCCGTTGCGAACTAAACTGACCATGAAAGAAAAGTGGAAAGTGGTTAATTTGGAAATCGATGAGGAGGAGGAAGACCTTGAGGAAATCTTGGTCGAAGAGGAGGAGGACAAATACATGGAGGTGGAAACCGAGGGCCTGGACCCTCTAACCAAGCTGCCAACATATGTTGCTCTGTGGAAGGGGAAGGCAAGGGTGCCTAAGGACCTAGATGAGATCAAGAGCTCTCTGCAGACTCTACTGCTACCTGATGATATCATTTTTGAAGGAGTAGACTCAGGACAGGTGCCGGGTCTAAAGTTTGAAGACTGGGATCTCACGGACCACGAGAAATTCCCACACATGGAAACCGCATAGCTCATGAGGCTGGATAAAAGCACTGTGGTGGGAGTCATAGAGTTGGATCAGCACAAGTTGTTGCACAAAGTAGAGAAAGTAGGATTGTTAACCTGCTTTGGGTGTCGCATTACCATCGTGCCCCAGTAACTATTTTTGTCATTAGGTAGCTGCTCTGCCTAATGCATAATGGGTGTTTGTGGCTGGAGGAGCCCATCCCCATCATGGACCACCTAATCCAAAGAATTACCTGACTCCCTTGTAAGGGGGAGGACCAAGTAGATATTTCAGAGGGTAAGAGTAATGACTTGGCCATCGAGGAGGCCATGAAGTAAAAATTCAAGCTGGAGAAAAGGAAGAGAGGGTACGTGATCTCTAGTATCAACAATAAGGCAGTCACAATTTCTATCCAGATACTTTTTGGCAAGGTTATGTGGAAGCATTGCGCAGATGAGGTGCCTACACTGATGATAACACTTGCTGCACAGTGCACGGAGGGGGTCCATTTTAACTGGTGTGAGTACTTGTGCAAGGAGTTCTTAGAGAATTGTTGTGAGGCACAAGAACAGGGGAAGAATTTCCACTATGCATGGCTTTTACTGTCCATAGTGGTGGTGGCTTGGGAATTGCCTAAGGACAGCTAGTTCCCCACAATTGCATGGGATCTTCTGGAGGTATCGAAGTACGCTTCACTATGGGCCACTAAAGATGTACAAAGGATCCGGGACCATAAGATATTTTGGGTGTTCATGGAGATGAACATCGGAATGGGGATTAGCCACAAGCTATGGTTATCGCCCATTGTCTCTAATAGTATACAAAGCTTCACGTAGTTCAAGGCAAACTTCCATCACATGTATGTCAAGGCGCACAAGGACCCTATGAAGAAGTGGAATGAGCTCCTGTACCTGGCCACGGACGATGTCATATTCACTGTACTTGAGTCGTGGCTGCCAGAGTGGAGCACTCTAGCCATCTCCGCATTGGAAACAGAGAATTTAGCTGCACAAAGGAAGAAGGAGAAGGCGAAACTGTGGATGGCGCAGTTGGCAAAGAAAAGAAGAAAAGAGGTAGTAGTAGCAAAGGCATAGGAGGCATGGGATGATGTGAAGGTAGCAGTAGAACAACAGAAGGTAGTCACAGAATAGAAACATGCAGTAGAGAAGGAGCGCAAGGGCCATAAGTCATCGTCGCCTAAGGAATAGCCTGAGACAGAGGAAGGTGGCACAAACCCATAGAAAACGTCTACACAGTTGAAGCGCCAGCGCCAGAGAGAGTAGGTGGGGCCGTCAAAGAAGTCAAAAGCCTCCACGACTTCTTTTGACCCGATCACCCTCACTGAGGGGGATCTACATGACATAGGGTGGATGGTGCGTGACGTCACCGTGGAGGCCCTCTAACAGTTTGTGGAGGAAAATCAGATGGCATTGGGGGCCCTCTGGGCACAAATACAGGAGTTGCAGATGCGCACTCCTCAGGATGGTACTCTGTCTACTAGCCTCATAGTAGAAATAGCCACAGTCGAGGAAATGTTGCCCGCATGCATGACCAATACTATAGTGCTGCCAGAGGGGGCACTGGTTATAGAAAATGAGGCCGATATGCCTATGGTTAGTGCACTAAAATGAGTGGGGATCAACATGGCTACGCTCCCTTGGGAGATGCTCTATGTTATGCATGACAAAGTAACTGTAGAACTGTAGGCTAGGGAGGGTCGCGCGCTACAGGTGTTGAGTGAACAATGAATTAAGATGGAACAACTAAGACTGTAGTGCGACAAGGTCAAAACACAGAATAGGAAGCTAGTGCAGGTGGTTGAAGAGGCTTGCCAAATGGTCCCCGAGTTGGCCATCCCAGCAGAGGCACCAGTAGAGGCATGCATCTGGAGGTTAGCAATAGGGGTGCATGAGGCACGAGAAGAAATAACTAAGGTTCGGCTAGAGCTAAACCTTTAGATAGCTGAGCTGTAGTTGAAGGCGCAGCCTTCAACACCACCAGAGGTGAGGGAATAGAGCGCTAGTGCCATCACAATGGGAATAGAGGAGATCAATAGTGCAGTGAAGGACTGCACCAAACTTTTGGAAGAGTTGTTCGAGGTCCTCACCACTCTGCAGGAGGACCCGAACATACAGTGCTTAGAAATAGAGGTGTGTGAGCTACAACAAAGATATGATGATATAAAAGGGACCATGTAGATAATGGCCCTTACATAGAGGCTCGCGTGGATGCAACAGGAAAAAGTGTTTAAAGAGCAGGTAGATGTGACACAACATAAGGAAGCGGTGTTGAAGGTGCACGTCCAACCATGGATTGATGAGGCCTTTGTCATTACAG
Source organism: Pinus tabuliformis (assembly GCA_031772625.1). NCBI lineage: Eukaryota > Viridiplantae > Streptophyta > Pinopsida > Pinales > Pinaceae > Pinus > Pinus tabuliformis. The sequence goes on along the minus strand of CM062818.1, from coordinate 1,419,578,589 downwards.
CCTCGATTGAAGCCAAGCTCCCACAGATGTAGGGAACGTAGGAGCAGATGCAAGGAAGCAATTCAAATACCATGGTCTTTGAACAGCATGTGCAGGAGGTATAGCGGGCAACTTCTCAGTGCGATGCCGATCTTACAGTAGTTCAGGCAGAATTGGGAGGTCTCCACGCGATCACCTCCACACTGACAGAGTGACTTGAGGGCGAGTCATGATGTTTTTGTTGGGGTCCTGTTGGGAGCGGGATCCCCCAAGGGAAGTTTTGGGGCTTAAAGCCCAGATTTTGACTAAATCTGATGTAAAGACTCCGCGTTTTGTGGGCGTAGAGCGTGAACTTGTAAATGAGTCATAGGTTTGTCTGCCCTCATTTTTGTAAATGTAATGTCAGCTTTAGATATCTACCCATGGTCCGCAGACCATGGGATTGTATAAATAGAGCGAGGCTCTAAGTTATAAATCATTGAAGTAAGAGAAGGATGAAGAATTGAGTCTTATTTAAGTGTAGAGTCGAGTCTTGGGTCGTAGAGTAGGAGAAGGTTCTACATTTGAATGCACAGAGACCTAGTAGTCTACAACTGAATGCGTGAACCCCTGCAACTAAGTGCGCAGGGTAGGTTGAATCTGCAACTGATTGAAGCATCAATAAAGAGAAGTTTATACCATTCTTATGTATTTAATTACTGTTTTCTGCATTGACTGTATTGGGTATAAATTACATTTCTGCTATTTATATGATGCGTGAACATATATGATTGTGTTGATTAAGTGAATATAGGATAAAGTATCTGTTTACGTGAAGTTAAATAACAGTTGTAAGGAGACACGTAAGATCTGTGGTGTAACTTGGGGAAATAGCATAGATCGCTGCCTTAGTAGCGCGAAAGCACCTCAGCCCCTGGTTAGGGCTGCGTGAAGGTTATTATAATAGATTGCGAAGGTCTCGCAGGCCAGGGCAGTGTGTGAAGTAACCTGCACGAAGGTATTCATAGTTAGACTAAATCGACCCCTCAGACATCTCAAAGGTGTAGAAACTTGGTTCCAGAATCCCCCCATACTGCTTCGGGTGAGATCTTAGTCCACACTCTATAGGCTATTTCCGAAAGGGCCAGTAGTGTAAGGATTGGTTTGGCTAATTAACTCCGAACCTGGGTCAGGCCCCATCAAGCCAACAAGATTGTGGATTCTAGTAAAGCTTGAGAGACTACGAGCCACTCAAATTCGTCACAGTGTAGGTGGAGAACTATGGTGGAATCCATGGTTGTTTGGTGTTTTCTATGAGTCCCACATTCATGCTTAGAATATGGAACGGGAGTGTATGGATAAAGATATATTTGGCTCAACCAATCTATGGTCAGGTGGAACATGGAAATCCCATCCTGCATTTGAATTTTTCATCATTAAGGAAATTTTATTTCTCCTTGTAATTCTATGACCATTTTGATGGATTATATCTGGTCTATATGGTTGTAATTTCATGAGTATTTTTGTTGTTATTATGATGGTTATATGTGTGTCTTATGACAACAACTATGTATGGTTCTCAACATGTTTTTTATTGTAAATGAATGGATAATGTATCTATGGCCTAATAAATGGTAATGTAGGAAATGGCATGAAGGAACAATGGTTCATAGCTATTCTCAGATAAGTATGATATCCCTACACTTAATTCTATTTTTACACCTATAGTTTACATGTTGATGATATGTTTGACAAAATGCTTGTCATGGCTAGTACGTGTTTGATTAAGTCTTGTTTAACTTATTTCTTTTGCATCATTGTTTCCCTATTCATTTACTGCTCCTAAGTTATCATACCTTTCTGGGTAGTGACCTGGGTTTGGGCTTATAAAAGTGGCTCAAATCCTAAGGACGCTAGAATAACACTAGAAAGTTGGGTCTCTAAATGCTGGCAGGCAAGGCTGTGAGAACAACTTTGGATTTCTGGATGCTGTCATGCCTATAGCATGAGAGCGACTAAGGCTTAAGATGTCCAGACCATCAGTGGGACTCATGGACAGGATGTCTGAGTGGGTGACATGTCTCCTGAGGGTTCTGCTACTGACGTAGATAGGTTGGTTGATGTGTTCCATTGATTCCACTTCCTTAAGGTCACATAGGAGGTTGAATCCAATCATAGTAGGCTATCGTCACATGTTTACCCCGGTTGATAGTTTACTTGAGTAGATGTGCATGGAGGGTATTACAATAGCCATATTTAATTCCAATATCTCACACCAGATAAGAATTAAATTCTTATGTTTCAATTTGTAGATGAGAGGAAATATTTCGAGACACATGATAAGGTGCATGGGACACCTAGAGGAAAATTTTGAAGATCGACGTTAAAAAATAATAAATCTCTAGAGCCCAATACCACTTAGCCTTTTAACTAGAGCCATTTAGAGTAGGAGGAAGATTTCCCAGCCCCATTTCAACACAAATTCCATATGTATCAAAATTTGAATGAAAGAAAATACTTGTTGGGACTCTTCTCATGACTATGGTATATAGATGGTTTTAAAATTTCCTTGATCCAAATTTAATCTTCCTTGGCCAAACATGGAGCATTTATTTTCCAAAGTGTATGCCACTAAATTAAAATGTATGAAAACATGGAAAAACTCTATATGATCGAATTAAGAGGCAAGTAAGAGAATCCTTTAGAGAATAAGAGGGAAATCAAAGCTCGATTCCATCCTAGCCTTGAAAACCTAAAAAATTATAATCATTGAATCAATGAAGACTATAATATTTTTAAAACTTATTTCCAAAGAAGTTTCCACACCCTTCCATGGAGAAAGAAACTCTAGTTGGTTGTTTGTCACATGAACAAGACCCCATGCAAATTATGCCATTGTTTTTTCATTGGGGTTGAGTAATGCCCCTCGTGCTCCTACCTTCCCCATAAAGGAACATGATTATTAAAATAAAAAAAATGATGCATTATGTAGGATATTTGACTTCCATAATTATTAGTTACACTACACTAGACATTCTCCACAATGGAAATTATTCCCATTTTACTCAAAAACCTTTTTATTATCTTTAAAACAAAAGTAAACATAGTAATGCCATTTTCCATTCCTTTCAGCCATAGAATTTGACCTGTTGCTACAAGGTAACCATTTCATACTTTGAGGGTGTTGGTGAAGCTTCTATTGGATCTACATGCATAAACATGGCATGGTTTCAATTGTTTTTTGGTATTTATAATAGAAAAATAACATAACTTGTGCATTTTACTCACATAACTTAAGAGGCGTGTTTTTTCATTTCAGATTAGCTTAGATGGTTGGGAGAAATAAATTTTGTCCTCCCCACCTAGGTTCAATTATTGCAAGCCAGATGTTGAGGTTTATTGTAATGGATTTGAGCCTTGTTGTTGAGTCTGATTAGTCCCTAGAGGAACAAAAAATGCATGTTCCTCATATGGAATATAAATATATTTCTCATAAATATGGGAGGAAAGAAAAACTTATGAGATGTGTTTTGGTTTTTTGAATTCCATTAATCACATTATTAATGTTTCCATTTTATGGTATTTTAGGCATCACAATGCTCAATTTAACAGACTCTAGTGATGTAAGACAACTATAAGTAATCTAATTTTTTTTTAGTATTGTTGTATATGGAAATATCTATTAGCCGATCAGGTAACCAGTAATTAGCTTGCAACTAGTGCAAATGTTATCATGTTAGCATTGTATTATGTGTAGTGTATGTTGAATCTATAGTGGCACAAAAATGTTAGTGTATGTTTGAATATATAGTAGTACAAAGGGTTATCCCTTGCATACATTTAGCTATTTATGACCTTCTGCCACACTTACACTAGTATGACCACTTTGTTTTAAAGGCCAAACTTATTGGCACATAAGGTTTCCCTAGTATATTGTATTTTTTTCCATGTTACAAATCTCGAGGAAAACCTTGGATAATTTCCCTTATTTCGAAGATGATACATAGGAAAAACATAGATTATTAAGGCCACAAGGATAGTCAACAATAGGGATGAAATCTGTTAGAGAAATGAACTCTCTATGAGATCAACATGTCACTTGTGGGAATCAAACCTGAGTGGGGAGGATGATAATCATTCCTCCAACCACTAGAGATAAGTTCAATTGTATGTTAATGCATTAATTTGGTGGTACATTATATAAAATATCCAATTTCAATAAAATCTTCGATGGAAATAAGGTTTGAAAGGGTTGTTTATTATATAATCTCTTCGATAATATAATTATTTAAATATATGATATTGAATAGTTATCCATAGTCAAATACATCTTTTAAAAGTAAAAGTTGGGAGGAATAGGAAAATTGACCATGCATGTTGCCACATACATAAATAATGATTATAATGATGGTAAAGAATGAAAATGATAATAATCATAGGAATATATACCAAGATGGAAAACATCAATAAATACAAAGTCATATAGCCATATAATGTTGAACATTGTTGAAAGTAAAATATTAATTTTTTTTTGAAGAACAGATATAATTGATATACAACACCTTGGTATTATTTTATAGCCAAACTTTCTTCTTTGAAATTTATTTGAAAATTTCAAAAATGGATAGAAGATACTTTCCTACTTCTCTTCATTTTGGAGATTTAGTTTACACCATAATTTGTTGTGACTATTTCTCTTTATCATATTAACTTCTTTTTTTTTCACTCAAGATAACTAGAGAGTTGGATATAGATATCACTTTCTAACACTTAGTTTCATAAAGTTTATATGGACAAGAAAGTAGGTTTAGTGTAAAACTTCCCTCTTTTTTATGTATCTAGAGGTTGAAAGATTGGATAGGATGACAAAATATCCCAGTCCCACCTATATTTTATTGTATCATCCTATTAAATACATCTATGATATGAGATAGTGAAATTTCAAAATTGGTAGGATGATTAGTAAAGGAAACTTGTGAAGGCGAGAAATCATGATTCATTAAATCCAAATCAACTTAACAGGTTCCATTTATTGCAATACTATGTTATACATTATGCTAGAAAGAAATATAATACATCCACTTCTACTCAGAGGGTTCCAAATCATTCTCATTCTAAATTGATTTGTTGTCTTAATATAATCTTTAATTGATCATTCTTTGTTATCTTCCATTTATTAATTCAATTATGCACTTTTCTTTCATATTTTCAGTTCATGTTTTTATTGTTCCTCCAGTATGGTATGGGCATAGTATGCATATAAAAATTCATTATTGAGGTTAATATTATGTCATTAACATACATTAGGGGAGGTTTTATGAGGGTTTCAAGTATAAATCATTATAACTAATAAAATGAAGAGATGGATTTATATGTTATCCATAGAGATCAATTTTAAGCCATATCTATATACTTCAAATGATACTATATGAAAATTGAAATGAGATAACTAATTCAAAGGCATAACTTGAGCCTTGTCTTGAGAAGCATATTGTGATATAAAATAGGCTATGATATTCTTGTTTTTCATAGGCCTGTTGGAAATAATACTGAGAGGGGGGGTGAATCATTATTATCTAGCAATTTAATAAATCTTCCTTATTTGATCTTTGAATTATTTTTGCATGTCAGTACCATAAAATAATGAGCATGAACAAAGAAAATAGATAGTCACACCAAAGAACACAAGATGTAAGGTGGAAACCCAATGTGGGTGAAAACCACCTGCTGCAATATGTCTCTATCTTCTTTCAAATTAGAAACTCCTTTTACAATGATTTTGTACTGGTGCAGTCCTTTACCAGTACGCAGGCTGCAACTTGCAAAGAGCTACAACTCTCTCTCTCGTTTTCCAGTCTTCTCCTGGAAGGGAGCTACAACACCCTACTTCTTTTCATAAAGCATCAAATGATCATCAAGTACATAACAGTTACAGTCCACTACAGTTATCAGATCAGTAATAATAGAACTAACCCAGAACACCTTATCAACAGAGAAATTCAATCAACAGAACATCTTAAGACAGAGACGCAGTTTTCCCTTCTGTGGCCTGCGACCAGACGCAGCTAACCTTCTTCTCCCCTGCGTCCACATGCAGAGATCCTTCTGCTACGCTGCGTGCCCGCGCACTGTTCCTTCAACTGCACTGCGTCCTGTTGCTGCAGGGACGCACCCAGAAACACTGTCGCGCCGCGTTCTTTTGCTGCAGGGACGCACCCAGAAATACTATCGCACCGCGTCTTTTTGCTCAGAGACGCACCTGATCCTTATTATGCTTCGCGTCCCCACGCAGTGCGCCTGTTACTGTACTGCGTCCCGAACGCACCTGAATCTTGCTCTGCCTTGCGTCCCCACGCAGGTCTCTTCTTACTGCACTGCGTCCCGGCGCACTTGCCTTTCACTGAACCTGCGTACCTTCGGGTATGAATGATTTCAAGACTTTAAGAGTAACCCAAACAGTCAGATCTACAGATCTGATCATGCGCCAAAGAGATCTCAGTCTTTTAGAAGATTCGCCTTTTTAGATCTAGACCAGATCTAACCTCATAAGATATTCAACCAAAGACATACCAAACCAATTGATCTCCTTTGCTTTATATAGGCAAGCTCCTCCTCAAATCATGGAACAATACCACGAGCCGACACCATAATAACACAATACCGTCGGCTAGATACCAAGAGTAAAACACAAGAAACCCCCACGTGACCTTGAAAAGTGTGCACTGGGTGGACGCACCTCCTGAACGGCTGGCCTGCGTCTCTGGATGCGGCTACTGCATGGTGTACCTGCGGGTACGCACCTTCTGAACTGATTTCCTGCGTCCTTCTTAATTTTTCAATAAATTGAGAGCCTTGTCATGGGAGTTGCCATCAAGTACAACATCTGTAACATATAGCCATACCAGAGAACATAATGCCAACAATCTCCCCCTTTGGACTTGATGGCAACCTTACAATCTTCAGCTTCATTCTCCCCCTTTGACATCAAGGGCAAAGGGGCATGCTCCCCCTAAGATCATGCTCCCCCTGAAAAAGAACCAGATCTGTAACAAAGAACCATAATCCACCATGAAAGAGATAGAGACATATTGCAGCTATTTCCAAGATCTCCTTCTGACCATCCTCCATAATGCCAACAATGCATTATATGCTCCCCCTGATCCTGTACCATCAATCAGAAAAGATTCAACAATAAGATGATGCATCAACAACCCCCAGCTTTTGCCTGAGGTATTCAAAAGTGTCCCTGGGCAATGGTTTGGTGAGAATATCAACAACTTGTTCCTTAGAAGGAACATACTCCAACTTGACCTTCTGTTCAAGCACTTGTTCCCGGAGAAAATGATACTTGATTGGTATGTGCTTGGTTTTTGAATGCATAATCGGATTCTTTGAGATGCTGATTGCACTTGTGTTATCACATAAGATGGGGATAGGTGGTGTACAAGTGATTTGAAAATCCTGCAAAGTCTGCATCATCCAAAGAAGTTGAGTGCAACAAGATGCAGCAGCAACATATTCCGCTTCAGCTATAGACAAGGCAATCGAACTCTGTTTCTTGCTGAACCAAGATACCAGTCTGGAACCCATAAAGAACGCACCACCACTTGTGCTTTTCTTGTCATCCACGCTTCCGGCCCAATCTGCATCTGTATAGGCATGAAGTGTAAGATCCGTATCTCTAGGATACCATAAGCCATAATTTTGAGTCCCTTGAAGATATTTGAAAATTCTCTTCACTGCCTGAAGATGAGTCTCCTTCGGATTTGCCTGAAATCTTCCAACTATTCCAACTGCATGCATGATGTCCGGTCGGGTACCTGTCAAATATAATAAACTTCCAATCATAGATCTGTAGGTTGGTTGATGTACTGCTGCAGATTCATCATTTGCACTGAGACTACATCCTGTGACCATGGGTGTACATACTGGTTTTGCATCTTCCATGCCATATTTCTTCAAAATCTGTTTGAGATACTTGGTTTGAGATAAGAAGATTCCTCCTTCTTTTTGTTGGATTTGCAAACCAAGGAAATATGTCAGTTCTCCTAGCAAGGACATTTCAAATTCTTTCTGCATGACCGAGGCAAAGCTTTGACTCATAGCTTCTTCATTGCTGCCAAAAATAATGTCATCTACATACACAACAAGTATTAGCAATTTGTCATTTTCAGCTTTTATATAAAGATTGCTATCTGCTGAACCTTTTGAAAAACCTTGTTGATGAAGATATTTGTCCAAACGGTAGTACCAAGCCCTTGGAGCTTATTTGAGACCATAGAGAGCCTTTTTCAATCTGCATACAAGATTTGGATCATTTCCAAGAATGAACCCATCTGGCTATTCAATGTACACTTCTTCTTCCAAGTCTCCATTCAGAAAGGCTGATTTCACGTCCATTTGAAATACTTTGAAGTTTTGAAAACTTGAGAGAGCAAGGAACATTCGGATGGCCTCAAGTCTTGCAACAGGAGCAAAGGTTTCTTCAAAGTCTATTCCTTCTTGCTGCGCATACCCTTTACAAACAAGTCTGGCTTTGTTTCTAATTACTTCTCCATTTTCATTCAATTTATTTTTGAAGACCCATTTTGTTCCGATAACATTCTTATCCTTTGGTCTAGGAACCAGCTCCCAAGTGTTGTTCTTTTCGATTTGCTCAAGTTCTTCATCCATTGCTTTCACCCAACATTCATCTTTGCATGCTTCTTTCACATTTTTTGGTTCAGTAGAGGAGAGTAATGCCAAATAGCTTGAGGCTTCTGCAACTGTTCTTCTTGTTTGTACACCTGCTTCTTTCTGCCCCACAATCTGAGATTCTGGATGATTCTTCTGAACATATCTGGATGGAGTCTTTTCTTCTATTCTTGTTTGCTCCTCTGGCTATTCTTGAGGTTCTTCTTGAGGTTCTTCTTCTTCATCATTCTGTCTTTAAGGGTAGCCTTCATCTTCTTCGATGTCTTCATGATGGACTTGCCTAGGAATGTATCCCTTCTCATCAACCACTACATCAATGCTGTCAACAATTCTGCCAAGTTTTTTATTGTAGCACTTGTATGCTTTGCTATATGGAGAGTAACCAAGAAGGATGCCTTCATCTGCCCTAGGTTCAAGTTTGCCAAGCTGCTCATTAGTATTCTTGATATAGCATTTGCTCCCAAAGATTTTGAAGTGCTTTACCGAAGGAGTCCTGCCACTCCAAAGCTCATGAGGAGTTTGAGTGCTGTTCACCCGGACATTTGTTTTGTTGAGAATAACAACCGCAGCATGTGCAGCTTCACCCCAGAAAGTTGCGGGAGTTCTTGATTCATCAAGCATAGCACGAGCCATTTGTTGGATTGTTCTGTTCATTCTTTCAACAACTCCATTTTGCTGAGGAGTTCTAGCTGTAGAGAATTCTCTCCTTATCCCATGTTCATCACAGAAATCGAAAAATTCATTTGAAGTAAATTCCCCACCTCTGTCGGATCTGAGGCACTTAATTTTGTGACCTGATTCATTTTCAACCAAGGCTTTGAAGGATTTGAATTTTTCGAATGCTTCATCTTTGTGCTTCATAAGTCCTAACCAGACAAACCTGGAGAAATCGTCAATAAATAATATCAAGTATTCCTCTCCTCTAGGTGTTCTTTTCCTGAAAGGACCACATGTATCTGTATGTACTAGCTCAAGAGGCATGCTAGCTGATCCTTCTTTCTCTGGAAAGTTAGTTCTGGTTTGTTTTCCAAACTGACATGATTTGCATATGGTGTTGTCAGGAATTTTGATATCTGGAAGATCGCGAACTGCCTGATATTTGCATGCTTTCCTTATTTGTGAGAAACTTAGATGTCCCAACCTTCGATGCCATAACCAGTGCTCTTCATCCTTGCTCAGATAGCATTTTTGTTGTCCTTCTTCAAATATGTACAGATTATTTGGAGTTCTTTTGCCTTTGAGCACTGTTTTACCTGTATCAAGATCACGAACAAGACATCCATTCGATCTGAATATAACCTCGGTTCTTTGATCACACATCTGGCTGACACTTAGAAGATTATGCTTCAATCCATCAACATACAAAACATTTCCAGCCTTGACCTTTTCTTTTAACTGAGCAATGCCTTTTCCTTTTATAGTTGCAGGAGTATCATTTCCAAAAGAGACTTTCTTTCCCTTTTCTAGAGCAGAATAAGATTCAAGTTTTTCTTTATCACCTGTCATATGCTTCGAACATCCACTGTCAATGTACCATAGATTTTCCTGTCCCTCTGCATAAAATGCTATCCCACATCTTTCTGTTTGAGGTTCCTTTATTCTCCATGTTTTGGTGCTTGAGGCTTGTTCCTTTTTCTGCTGGAACCTGCTCCTGCATTCAGAGTCTTCATGACCAAAGTTATTGCAAATAGAACATTCAACTTCATTTTCAAGAACCGAAAAGTTGTTATAGGTCCTTTTTGTAATCCCTGTCATACTTCTTTGTTTTTGAGCTTCCCTAGTCATGATTGTTTTATATGCAACACATTGAGCTGCTTTGTGACCAAAGTTATGGAAAGAAAAGCATTGTCCATTGAAGAAACTTCTGCGGTTATCAAATCTACCGGCCAAATGATTGTAACTTCTATTGTCATTCATTCTTGAACCAAATTGAGAAGATTTTACCTGTGGCTGGTTGTAGCTTTTGTTCTCCCTTAAGATGGATTGCCCTTGATAGTTTCTGTTTGTAATTCGTCCCTGCTTTACCTGATGATCTTCATTTTGCTTTTGCTCATTTCTTCTTGCTGCATCAAGATAACTTTTTGAGGTGGATGCTTGAGAAGTTTCTCCATTATAGCCCAGACCTGTCTTGTTTAGAGGAGATCGCTGCACATTGATAATCTCATCCAAAGTTTCAGATCCTTTGACAAACTTGAGATTAATAGCTTTTGTTTTCTCAATCTCTTTTCTAAGACCAACAATTTCACCTTCTAATTTTTCAAGATGTTTTTCCTTTTCATCAATTTGAAATTGTAGAGTATCAATGATCATGTTCTTTTCTTCTATACATCTCTTGAGTCTAGTAATTTCATCATAAAGGTTATCCACATCTACAGCATCCATATAATCATCATCTTCAAATGCCATTAACAACTTATATTCATTACCTTGTTCATCTTCATCACTGTTTGATAGATCATCACTATCTTCATGGGTGTAGTATCTTTTCTTATTTGCACTTTGTTTCTTGTTCCATCTAGCAGGTTCCTTTCCTTTATCCTTATAAGGACATTTTGCAGCATAATGACCTACTCTTCCACAAGCAAAGCATTTAAAAGGTAACTTACCTCTGAACCTTCCAGAACCTCTTTGAAGATTTCTGACAAAATTTGATTCTTCTTCCTCTTCTTCTGGGACGTGGCTTGCTCCATAATAATCTTCTTTACCTGATGCCTTGAAAGCAGCTTCTCTTCTGTCTGATGGACCTCCCTTTCTCATTTCATAAGCAGTTAGAATTCCATGTAGCTGAGACATAGTGAGAATTCGTAGATTTTCCTTTTCTTCTATAGCAGATACTTTAGATTCAAACTTGGGGGACAATGATCTTAGAACCTTTTCAACCACTATAGCCTCTCTTATTTCTTCACCCAAATTTTTCATACAATTAACAATCTCATCTACCCGAAGAAAATAGTTAGCCACACTTTCATCATTATACATCTTGAGAGTCTCATACTGAATCCTGAGAGTTTGAAGTTTAGCACGCTTTACCTGTTCATCTCCTTCATAGCTTGTGACAATTTTGTCCCATATCTCTTTTGCGGATTTGTAGTGCATTACCTTCATGAATTCTGTTTGGGATATACATCCTAACAGAGTACTGACTGCTTTTGAATTTGTTTCATACTTCTTTTTCTCTGCTGGATCTGTAGGAGTAGCTGAAGGAAAAGCGTAGCCTGTTTCTACAATGTCCCAAACTTCTGTACCAAGAGATTGAAGATATGCAGTAACTCTTACCTTCCAATAATTGAAGTTTGTCCCATCAAAAACCGGTGGCCTGATTGATGCTTCTCTCTCGTAGTTGCTCATGATGAACAATCTACCTTCAAGTGATCAAGCTTCTCTGAAGGACCTGCTCTGATACCAATTGTTGGAAATAATACTGAGAGGGGGGGTGAATCAGTATTATCTAGCAATTTAATAAATCTTCCTTATTTGATCTTTGAATTATTTTTGCATGTCAGTACCATAAAATAATGAGCATGAACAAAGAAAACAGATAGTCACACCAAAGAACACAAGATGTAAGGTGGAAACCCAATGTGGGTGAAAACCACCTGCTGCAATATGTCTCTATCTTCTTTCAAATTAGAAACTCTTTTTACAATGATTTTGTACTGGTGCAGTCCTTTACCAGTACGCAGGCTGCAACCTGCAAAGAGCTACAACTCTCTCTCTCGTTTTCCAGTCTTCTCCTGGAAGGGAGCTACAACCCCCTACTTCTTTTCATAAAGCATCAAATGATCATCAAGTACATAACAATTACAGTCCACTACAGTTATCAGATCAGTAATAACAGAACTAACCCAGAACACCTTATCAACAAAGAAATTCAATCAACAGAACATCTTAAGACAGAGACGCAGTTTTCCCTTCTATGGCCTGCGACCAGGCGCAGCTAACCTTCTTCTCCCCTGCGTCCACACGCAGAGATCCTTCTGCTGCGCTGCGTGCCCATGCACTGTTCCTTCAACTGCACTGCGTCCTGTTGCTGCAGGGACGCACCCAGAAACACTGTCGCGCCGCGTTCTTTTGCTGCAGGGATGCACCCAGAAATACTATCGCGCCGCGTCTTTTTGCTCAAAGATGCACCTGATCCTTATTATGCTTCGCGTCCCCACGCAGTGTGCCTGTTACTGTACTGCGTCCCGAACGCACCTGAATCTTGCTCTGCCTTGCGTCCCCACGCAGGTCTCTTCTTACTGCACTGCGTCCCGGCGCACTTGCCTTTCACTGAACCTGCGTACCTTCGGGTATGAATGATTTCAAGACTTTAAGAGTAACCCAAACAGTCAGATCTACAGATCTGATCATGCGCCAAAGAGATCTCAGTCTTTTAGAAGATTCGCCTTTTTAGATCTAGACCAGATCTAACCTCATAAGATATTCAACCAAAGACATACCAAACCAATTGATCTCCTTTGCTTTATATAGGCAAGCTCCTCCTCAAATCATGGAACAATACCACGAGCCGACACCATAATAACACAATACCGTCGGCTAGATACCAAGAGTAAAACATAAGAAACCCCCACGTGACCTTGAAAAGTGTGCACTGGGTGGACGGACCTCCTGAACGGCTGGCCTGCGTCTCTGGACGCGGCTACTGCATGGTGTACCTACGGGTACGCACCTTCTGAACTGATTTCCTGCGTCCTTAATTTTTCAATAAATTGAGAGCCTTGTCATGGGAGTTGCCATCAAGTACAACATCTGTAACATATAGCCATACCAAAGAACATAATGCCAACAAGGCCTTTCTTTAATGTAAAACTGATAGAATATGTATCATAAATAATTAGATTCAATGCATATAAAGGAAAAAATTATCTTAAATTTTAGTGAGAAAGTAATGTCAATAAACACTGAAATTGGCATTTTACAGTAACATTCCAACCAAAGGTGAAATAGAAAACCACCGTTATTCTTGACGATATATACATGCATAAATCTCCAAAAAAATTAACAAATCTTCTAATATAAGTTACAAATGCTAATTTTCATCCTTGAGTCTAGTCCATAGAGAAGTTGAAATATTACTTGGCAACATTGTTATGTTGGATAATCTTAGAGAGTGTTATGTCCACTCCATGACTTGAGGTTATCTAACATAGGTATTTCTTATTTTTTTACTTAATTGTTGGTTATGGGCTAGTGCTTTTAAATATAAAAGAAGAGAGACATAATTAAAATGATAAAATTGAAACACATACATGAAAAACACGATTCGATTTTGAAAACTGTGAGTCGAATACATTTATATTTTTCTTGGGGAAAAGCAATTCAAATGTAAAAACTTCCTAAAAAATTACCTATAAATCATGAAGATGCAAGTTCCATGAATTTTTTTCTTGGATGAATATCATTAATTATATGAAGATGTACACTTTAAAGGATAAACCTTATTCAAATGCAACGTTACACTACTCATGATGCATTAACGTGTGGAATTGAATATTGAACTAATATTAAATTTCATATATATAACTATTTCTTTTTATACTCTCTTACAACATTTCTTTAGACCCTTTGGACCAATACATAGGTTAAAGCATGGTGAGAAGAAAGAAAATTTAGCTCTTAGAAATAATTAAACAAAGTCACTTTTATAAAACATTAAAATCCTAGGGATCCTAAGTCAGTGGCTATGATAGTTGGGTCTATTTACTTTTTCAATCTAACTATTTTCAAAAAAAAAAACTTGTACATAATTACTATATGTGTGTGTGTTTGTATGTAAATGTACATGTACATATATATATACATCTATATATATATATATATATATATATATATATATATATATATATATATATATATACCACTCAATAACACGATGAGACTTTGCACCATTAACGTTAACTCTCACCCAATCACTATTATGCACACCTAGATAACTAAAAAACAAAGATAAAAAAAACTATAGCTTTGTAGACATAAAATGGAAAGTTATGGACCAAGATTGAAATATTTATTGACAAGTTTTAAAAGGGTGAGTTTTTAAAAATATCATAAATTTTAAAATAGTAATACTGAGTTAAAAGATGGTTTAATGAATGTTAATTAAAATATTGGTTTAATGAATAGTAAATAAACTATTGATTAAAGCTAAATTTGGGCATAACAGTGTTATAGCACCATTTACCACCCTTGGTAGATTTGATGCTCTGTGTTATGGCCTAGGGAAACCCTTCCCTTCCAGACTTGGTCCAAATTCTAAAAAACAATGTTTTGAATCCCATATGTTGTTTTGCCCTATATAAAAAGTGTGTACAAATGGGCCAATCTATACCCAACCTGTGTATATGTGTTAAAACATTAAAAAATATACAATCTCCTTAAATTCATGCCAAGTTTACAGGTTTTACCTATTACTCCCCTACTGTAGCCCATGGCCCAACTCTTTCCCAACTAAAAAACTAATTTAGAGAAGTAGAAATAAACCTCCATGGGAAGACCTATGGGAGGAGAAAAATATTAGATATTGATATTATAGTTGATTACATCCTTGGTCAAGTCTAAAGAAATCCTTGTGCCTTCTACCCTCCCAAGTCATAGGAAACATCTGTTTCCTTCTTGAGATATCCTTCATCCCTTTATGACATCCTTGTGTATACCTATGGAGGAGGATTGCTAAGGCCTGTGCTAGACGGATCTAGAGGGCAGTTTCACATGGAGCCGGTGGATGACTCAGGTTGTAGTTCTTCTATACTTTATTTAATCTACATCAATAAAGAGGTTTTGTTTTATTCCTGATATTTAAGGTCTTAATGCATTAATCTATGTTATGATTTTCTTATGAATCTTACATTAATGCTTATTTGCTTACATGCTTATATAACCTGACACCTATATCATGAACATGCTTCCTATTACTGTTGTTGTATATGCTTTGCTTGAATGTGTTGCAGGTTCTAAAGCATTGGAAGAAGCAAAGGGTTTGGACCCTATGGGAACGGCTTGAAACATAGGACCTATAGTTAATACCTATTCTTCCTACTTCAGTAGTTTAAGTATTAGGACTACTTGTTTACATGCCTCTTTATGCTATAAGCCCTTTGCTTTGTTGGGGTTCTCAACCCAACACCCTAGGGTGACTTTACTTGTAACAAAATTGGATACTACATTGGGGACAACATTCTTATTTTTCCTAGATTGGGTTGTTTCTTCTTGATCAGGGCCTATTGATTGGTTTCTTTCTTTTACAGTGTCTGTGATCTTTTTTTGCTTCCTGGGAATCAAGTTTGATCTTTTGGATTAGGGCTAGATTTTTGTTTTCCTTGATTGAGCTTTATATATGCTTTTATCAGAGGACACAGTAGCATATACATGCTAGTTTCTCCAAATAGACTTGTGTATACGCGAGTTTCCTATATTTTAGTCGCATATACATGCTTCTGTGTCTTTACACAGTTGGGTATACCTTATTTTGAATTAATTTTTCAAATTTTTTGGCCTAGTTAAGTTTGTTTCCTGGTAGTTTTTGTTGTTTTCCGATCATTCACTATCTATAAAGCTCTGCTTTCTTGCAAGTCTTCAATCTATAATCTTCCCCTTATTGAAAAACCTAGTTAACCTAGGGTTTGCTTTCTAAATAAAGTTTCAGTTTAGGCTTTGGGTTCAAGGCTTCTTCTAGAAGTTCTTGGCTATTCTGACTTGGTGGAACAAGAAACTAATTGCAGTTTTGTTTATAACACAATTTTCGGATTTATTTACATTCCTTTCCCTTTTTGGTTGACATATTTTGTTTTTCGTGGTTTTTTAGTGCCTCTTCGGAAATATTGAAAGTCTTTCTTGACATTATTTTGGTTTGTTGAAGTTATTTGTACTCATGTTCAAATCAATCTATGCAGGTTTGTGGTCCTTTATCATTTCAGGTATCATTACGTTGGTGATGTGCATAACTTGTGAATTTTGGGACTCTATATGCTTGCTTTTGGTCTTTGAAGTTTAGTAGTCTTTTGCGGTCTCAAAATAAAAAGAAGAAAACATAGTTCTTTATTTAAAAATAGAAAGAAGAAAACATAGTTCTTGCCTTTCTTTTTCTTTCATTTTTTTTTTTGGTTTCTTTGTTGTTTTTTAGCAATTGTGAATTTTTTTGGTTGGTTTCAAAAGAAGTTTTTTATTGAATGTATGCCCTCTTTGTAGTCAAGTTGGCCTATTGATCTTGTAAAGAAACACATTTTCTTATTATATGAGCATTCATAGGATCTTGCAACATCAGTATATTTTGTAATAGGTTAGTTTGCACTGTAAGCAGTTTTAGCCTTTTTTTTAGATTTTGAGTGTGTGGAGTGTAATTCTGAAAAAGAAAACAGAAATATTTTTCTTATTTAAGTTTTCCATAGAACCAAGTAGAAATCTCTTTTCGTTGAAGAAAATAGATGCATTTTCATATAGCTAAGTTTCTATTGATTTCTTTTGTGTCAAAACACCATAAGTTCACTCTCATTGTACCTCTGACTTAAAGAACAACCTTCTAAAATCAAGCACTTAAATAAAAAGAACTAGAAAATTTTTAATTTTTCATTAATTACACCAACAAGTCTAGCTCTTTAGGGCCTTGGAATAGGTGAGTGGAGAGTTAACTCTCCAAGGCCACTCAAACTATTAAACATATATGTTGAATAATGAATGAAATCTAATGTCGTTAGAAAGACCGAGAAAGCTCCGTGACTTGGAGTCAAGCACAAGCAAGAGTGAAGGCAAAGGAAGAGAGATACCCACTCTCCTACTTGTTGGATCCGCTACGAGACTGTTCTGCCCGACTTTTGATACGAACTGGTGCCCATAGTTGTCATTCCTAGGGATCACATAGGTGGCTGTGGAGGGGAATCCCATGGCACTTGAGGCAGATGTTGCATCACATTCATTAGTACTTTTGGAGGGTACCCTTGCAAAGCTTGGGTTCTTGCACAGAGAAATTCTTTTGTCTGGAGCTCAGCGTAACTTTTTCTGTTACCTTCGATGGTAGGACAAGGCTATCATTATCCCAGAATATTTTCGGAAGGTCCTTGATTTCACTTTCTTGTATTTTGGTGCCCATTCCTCATCACCCAAAGCAGAAATATTTGGAAGTAGCTTGATCGACTGTATCTTTAGGGACTTTGTTAGAGAGTGCTCTTTGCTCTTAGTTGGCCTATCTTTATAAATTTTTTGAGTCTTTAATTAGTTCTCTTAAAATATTTAAAAGTGGTTGATCAACTAGTTCTTCGGTCTAGGAGGCTTCGTGGGCTTTCAACTACGAGTGATAAGCCTTCTTCTAGAAGGCATAGGAGAAATTCTACCAGTGATTTCCAATCAGTGGCAGAAGATGCAATAGAGATTGATCCTCTGGTTAAGGCTATTGATTCACAAAATATAGCTGGTGCAAGTTGAGATTTGGAGAGGAACACTCCAGTCCTTTCTAGAGTCCTCTTCCAATCAGAAGACATTATAGTCTGTTGAAGAAATCCCTGAGTCTCCTTTGACTCCTTCTTCTCCTCTTCCTCCCGATTATCTAAATGTTTTATTATATGTCAAGACTCCGACCAATAGGCTTTTGAGCCCTGGTCTATTTTGACCTTTTGATTTGATGGCCACTATTGGGAGCATGGTTTCAACTATGAGTGCTACTAGTGTACAAACTCCTTTATCAGTAAGAAGAGGAGGTACAATTTCCATATCTTCAATCACTCCTAGCATTGCAATTTTAGGCTCTACCTCCATTCCATCTTCGAGTGGGGGCACCCATTATTTTTCTTCTGGCACTGCTTCTTTTCATTTTGGAATGCCTAACAGTGCATTTCGTTTAGTTCCGTTAAGTTTTCCATCAGCTGCTTCCACGTCTATGACTTCCATGGCAAGTGGGTCAGCTTATTTTTATGGTTTTCCTTTTGGGAGTGGTCATATACCATATTCTAACCCAACTTTAGGATCAATACCTTTTCCCTCCATGGGTCAAAGTTATAATCCTTTCCAAGGGTGGACTAACCTAGCTATTAGCGGACTTGGAGCTGGGAATAAGTTCTCTTTTGGCCAACAGGGGAATATGTTGTATTCCTCCATGAGTTCATTCCAGAGTTTTTCTCCCTATGTTAATGCATGGAACCATTACCAAGGCCTCTCTACTCCATTCAATACCTCTCTAGGGGGGAATTTTAATGGATATGGAAATTGTTTGGCAGGAGTTGGACAAAGTATGATTTTTTCTGGCCCACAAGGTTTTCCTTATGGTTCAGGTTTTTCTACGAATTACTTCAGGAAACTGGTACCTTCACAAATCAAAGGTATTATTTTCAGAATGTTCGAAATTCTACCCAGACCGGGTGGAATCCTCAAGATCCTCCATGCTTACATTTCCTAGCAACTTTAAAGTTGCTAGACCTATCAAATTGACTAATGATCAGATCCAATACAACTCAGCTTGGCCTCTGGTTTCAACCAAACATTTTTCGGACATACCCAAATTCGAAGGGAAGACTGGCAAAGATTCAGGCAACCATATAACCACTTTCCACTTTAGGTGTTCGTTGAACTCCCTGATACATGATTCAATCAGGTCGAGATTATTTCAACGCACCCTAATTAGGAATGTGGCTAAATGGTATATTGAACTCCTAGGGGGCACCTTCACTTTGTTTAGTGATATGGATACCATATTTTTAAACCATTTTCATTTGCGTATTTGTTATTATGCTGGAACAGAGCTATTAGCGAATTTCCACCAAAACTAGGCAACCCACATTTCAGATCATATCCAAGAATGGAGGAGAAGGAAGAGGCTCATTAAAGCCAATATTCCACAAAAATGCCTTCTTGAATTGTTTCTCAAATCTTTGCAACCTGAAATTTCTAAGGATGTATCGCTCTCTGGTGTATTCACCGAAGAGCGGGCTATTTTTAGAGCCGAGCAACTAAAACTTATATATTCTCAATGTGGGGTTCTTCAAAAAAAAATCTTGATGCTCCTAGATCTAAGGTTGATCTAGCCAAGCCAAAGCCAAGTCCCCATGTTGATGGGTTAGTCGGATCAATTGATAGTAACATGGCTAACCTGCTAAATCAATTTCAATAGTTGTCTTTACAAAGTGCTTCTTCTATGTAGGCATCACCATCAGTGCCTATGCGTTCTCAACCTTCATCTATAAATGTCATTCAAACTTCTAATCCCAAAGGAAACCAACAATCTGATGGGAAGAAAAAGGACGTGGTAGGAAAAAAATCAAGATGTGAAGGGTAATGTAAATAAGCCCATCAATGATGTTGGAAGGGGTAAAAAAGGGTCTAATAAGAAAGTAAAGTTTCCATGCAAGTTATGCAATGGTGACCATTTGACTCATCTTTTCCCTAAGATTCAAGATGCTCAACGCTTGTTGGTTCAACAAGGGTCTTCTAGCTCCCAAGTTGTGCTAACTAACCCTTTCCCCAAGTGCAACAGTTGTTTGCTGGCGTGAATTCTAGTGCCGGTAGCCCTGCTGGGGGAGACCAAGAAGGGGAAAATACATCAAATGTTTATATGATGAGTTCACATATTGATGTTGCTACACAGTCATGTGATTATGGTGAATCAAAAACATCTTAGGCTAATACTAATCCTGATGTCTCAAATCCACTCTGTCTCGAGAGGCCCGTAGTTGAGTCTGTACCTCGGATGTTGAAAGGCTCCATAAAACATTCGACAATTAACCCTAATGCCAAGGCACCTCAGAACTACTCTATTGTATAAAATCTAGCTCAGAGTCCTTGTGCCATGTCGGTGTTAGAGGTACTCCAGTCGTGGCCAGTGTAAAGGAGTTCATTACCTACTGTGATCAGAGCAGTTGATCCAGAAAACTTTCTTCTTCTTACATTCGACATGTCGAACATCAAGAAGAGACTCCCACATCATATGGATTTTCAAATTAAGTATACATCTAAAAATACCAATATCTTTCGAACCATAGTTGATGAGGAAGCTTCCACATGTGTAATGTCAATATCATGTTGGAAGGCTATTGTATCACCTCAGGTTATTCCTTCACCTACTCTATTAACAACAGTTGATGATCATTCTCATAGACGGCATGGGATTATTCCAACCTTTCTCATTTGTGTTGGGGGTAAGGTTGTAAATATTGAAGTAGAAATAGTTGATGCAAATTTGGATTACAATCTCCTTTTCGGTAGAAATTGTATTTACAAGATGGATTCTATTGTATCATCGTTATTTTGCATCCTCTATTTTCCTCATGAAGAGAGAATTGTAATGGTTGATCAAATGGATTATTCTCCAGGTGAGCCCAATTCATCTTTTGAATCTACTGTTCCCTTAGTGAACAATCCGAAGCAGGCTATAGAGAATCTAGGAGTTGGAATGTACTCTTCCTTAATGCATACCTTTGATTTTCCTGCTCCTATTACTAGAATTAATGCTATCTCATCATCCAAGGAACCTTCTCGAAGAGAGTTCTTTATAACTCATTATTTTTCGGATCCTTGGCCCTTACCCTCTTCTACCACCACATTAGATGAGGGGAAGGTAGGTGGAATGGCATTTCCTATGTCTACAACCAAAATTTCTTATCAATCTATTGTTAACACTATAGAATTTGATCCTACTCCTTTTTAACTAGAGGAGCTAGATGGGAATGTGGCTACAGCTTGGACTCTAGATTCAAATTATGTTATGGATTGCTTAAATACTATTTTTGCATTTGAAGAAGCAATTCTAGAAGAAATTATGGATGTTGAAAGATTGTTAAATGATTATCATCATCAGTCATATTTACTCCCTCATTTGCAAGAAGTATAATCAAGCTTATCAAGTTCTTCATCTACTAGTGATGTTCATGCAGTTTTAAATCATTTGGCTCCAGCACAGTTTTTGGCTGAGGGTAACACATCTGTCATTTCACAAACTGTTCCAGTGAACATCTCTAGGAATCCTAACATTACTAAAAATGGCTTCATTGGAGCTGACTGTTCCCCTGAATAAATTCAAACTTATATCGATCTGTTTAAAGGGTTTCGAGATGTGCTCACTTGATATTATGAGGAAATGCCTTATATCAATCCATCTATAGTCCAGCATGAGATCAAGACATATGAAAATGAAAAACCTATTCGACAAAAGCTTCAATCGGTAAATCCTAGAAAAGCAGTAGCTATCAAAGCTGAGGTTGAAAATTTGCTTAAAGCGGGTTTCATATACCCCATTTCTTTAACTGAGTGGGTCTTGAATCTAGTCCTAGTAGACAATGAGCAAGCAACGATCCGTGTATGCATTGAATTTAGGGACTTAAATAAGGCTTGTCCTAAGGATAATTACCCCATGCCCTTTATTAATCAGATTATAGATGAATATGTGGGTAATGAAATTTTCTCATTTATGGATAGATTTTCCAGTTATAATCAGATCACCATTCATCAAGAAGATCAACATAAGACAACTTTTACTTTCCCCTGGGTACATTTTCATATAAAAGGATGCCTTTTGGCCTTAAAAATGTTGGAGCTATCTTTCAAGGGGCCATGTAATATGCTTTTCACGATATCAAACATATTATCGAAGCTTACTTGGATGATTTAACTGCTTGTTCTCAAAAGAAAATAGATCATACTAAACATCTTCAATTGATTTTTGAATGATATTGTTTTTATAAATTTCGGTTGAATCCAAATAAATGTGTTTTCACCATCACATCCGGTCAGTTGTTGGGATTCATCGTGTCTACTGAAGGAATTCACGTTGATCCCTTCAAGGTTGAGGAAATACTTTAGTTGTCTCCCGCATCCTTTATTTGTCAAATTCAGAGTCTTCAAGGAAAGGCCAATTTGTTAATGAGATTTATAGCTAATTACACCAAGATTATAAAGGGATTTATGAGATTTCTTAAGAAAGGGGTCCCATTTCTATGGGAGGATTTCACACAATGCTCATTTGATGCTTTGAAAAAAAACATTAACCTCTACTCCTTTGTTGTGACCAACTAATTGTAGTAGAGACTTCATTTTATATCTCACTACAGCATAATCAACTATTGGTATGTTCTAGTTCAAGAGGATGATGCTTTCTGTGAGCATGTGATCTATTATTTGAGCTGAGGATTAGTGGGCCTTGAATTGCGCTATTCTCACATTGAGAAATTAGCTTTGGAAGTTGTCCATGTTGTCCAGCGACTTAGACATTATATTCTGCTTCGAAAAAATTTCGTGTTAGCAACCATCAATCCATTTCAATTTGTTCTCAGTAGGCGAGTGATTAGGGGCAAATACAATAGATGGATTGTCATTTTACAAGAATTCGATCTTGAATTCATGTCAGTTAAGTCTAAGAAATCCTTAGTGTTTGCATAATTTCTCTCAGAGTTACCTTGTGAGGAAGAAATTGTTTATGAGGAATCTTTTCCTGATGAACATATTTTTCTTAATTCCTCACAAGATCCTTGGTATAGAGATATTATTATATATCTCTAAACTTCAAAGTTTAATGCTCACTGTTTCAAAGGATGAATGTAGAAAATTACATCACCTGGCTAAAAGCTATGTTATTATAGGTGACACTTTATATCGTCGCAGGGTTGATTCAATCCTTAGATGTTGTTTAACCTTAGAAGAAGTTGAGTCTGTGCTTAATGATTTCCACAGTGGAACTTGTGGTGGTCATCTATATGGGCTTGCAACAACCCAAAAAAAATTGTGTGCAGGCTAATTTTGGCCTTTGATATTCAAGGATTTTATTGAAGCAGTCAAGAGATGCCACCCTTGTCAAGTTTATACTTGGAAAATGCAAGCGCATACAGCTCCAATTTTCCCTGTGATCACCCTCAGTCCTTTCATGAAGATACCATATAGTGATCCACATAGAAAAACCCACTCAATTTGGCTATAAATTGGCACAAATCCCTTAACCAGTGGCACCCTAAGATCCTCCATCAATGCTTTCTTCCAGCACAGATAATTCCCAAACACATTCCCCATAAAATCCACTACACTACTTATGGACTCCTCGAGCTATTAGAAAGACTAAGCTTATTCCATTCTTTAGTCCTCAGTAGATGGGTCTTAGCTTTATCCCCTTTTGATGCCCCATCTCTATCCCTATAGTTGGATAGCATGGTATGTCCTCTACCTCCAATGATACCTCCAACAAACAAGAGATTACCCTATACAAGAAATCACAAGTATATCATCGTAGTTGTAGACTACTTTACTAAGTGGGCGAAGGCTATGCCCACTTTCAAGAATGATGGTGAAACAAAAACCTTGTTTCTCTTCAATAAAGTTATTTCTCGACTTGGAATTCCTAAAGAGATTGTCATTGTTCATTGCAGTCATTTCCAAAATCAGATGATGTTTGAATTGGCTCTTAAGTTGGGTTTCCTGCAGGAGCATTCATCTCCATATTATCCTCAAGCCAATTGGCAAGTTGAAGCGGTTAATAAATCCCTAAAAATCATCTTGCAAAGGATGATTAACAAAGTTCAATCCAACTAGAACATTATGTTATATCTGACACTTTGGGCATACCGAATTTCAGTCAAGACTGCCACTGTTTTTACTCCTTTTAAACTAGTTTATGGGTTGGAATCAATTTTTCCTGTGGAATGTGAAATTCCTTCCCTAAAATTATCTATTGAACTTCTTCTAGATACTTCTAGTCTCAAATAACACCTCGTTCATTTGGAACATCTTGATGAGAAGCGTCGAGATGCAGCCATAATCAACGAAGCTCATAAAAAGAGAGTAAAAACTCAATATGGTAAGGTTGTCCATCCTAGATTTTTCTCTGAAGGTGACCTTGTCCTAGTCTACGACCAAGACAAAGATGCCTTGGGGGCAGGAAATCTTAAATATATGTGGTACAATCCCTTCATTGTTAAAAAGGTTTTGAAAAAGGGCACTTATGAGTTGATTGATTTTAAGGGAAACAAGTTGGCAAAGCCTAGAAATGGGCTCTATCTTAAAAAGTATTTTTCTTAGGTTTCAGCCTAACATTTTCTTGGTTGTAAATATTATATATGTTTGCATATCTATCTATTAGTTTCATATTAATGTTGATATTTTTTTTATCTGCTTTGGTAGGTATTGATGGACGATTTGATATATCTACGGTTCGTCGATGGTGCTAGTAGAAAAACCCAAAACGTTGCTTCCATGGCTTGGGTGATTTATTATCCATCTGGACGGTTTTTGGTTTCAAGAGGTGTATGTATCAATCTCACTTCAAATAATGTCTCCGAATATATTATTGTCATTAATTTACTATCTAAGGCAATATCTCTTGGTATTGATTCATTAGTAGTTTAGTTGGATTCAAAACTGGTGGTATCTCAATTAAATAAAATCTATTGTGTGAGAGATCCTTATTTATATCACCATTTTCTAAGAGTGCGTTTATTACGGATATAATTTGTTTATATCACATTAATTCATATTCCATGATCATAAAATTAATTTGTAGATTCTATCACTAATCAAGCATTAGATTGGCATATAAATAATTCATCACATTAAAGAATAAAAAATAATTGAAGTATCATATATATGTATATGATCATCATGATAAACTGTCTATACATATATAGAGTTTTATGTCCAAAATAATATGCAAAATTGGGACAAACATGTGTTGGAAATAATACTGAGAGGGGGGTGAATCAGTATTATCAGATCAAATAATTTAATTTCCCAAACATATCTGTATACGCTACCTCAGTTAAGTGAACTAGCGTGTATACACGACTATACTTAAAGCAACCAACGTGTATGCATAGAAATTTTGATTTACCCAATTTATCATGCATTGAATTTTAACCACTATATCAGAGATTTATTAGATAGTGCAGTAAAAGCAGAATAAAACATCACACATAAGCAACACACATGAACACCAAGATATAAGGTGGAAACCCAATGTGGGTGAAAACCACCTGCTGTTGCCATCTCTGTCTTCTTTTAATAATAAGAAAATCTGTTTACAATCTTGTATAGGTCCAGACTTATACCAGTACGTAGGCTTCTATTCACAGAAGGTTACAACCTTCTCTCATTCTCTATCTTCTACTCGAAGGGAGCTACAAACCCCTAACTCGTGTACTAGCCGATATGTTTACTAGTACGTAGGTGGCGACCTACAGAAGGCTACAACCTTATCTCTTCCTCCAAGGACCACGTTTCATAAATTTTCAGACTGGATCCATCAACAACATCATAACTGCAATTCAATCATCAAATACATCTACATCAACCAATCACTAAGACTCAATCATCACTTTCTGAGTCAACCAAAACCAAATCAATCAATCCGATCATTCAGAATATTGTCACTAGAATAAAGTATCCAGAACCCAGAACTCTACAACAGCAAACAGAAACAACTGAAACATAATTTATAAGGTATATGCTACTTCCATGTGTAGAACCTGTGTGTATATGCACTTTTATCAAAGCCAAATAGCATATACATCTGCAAATATTAATTCATAACTCTGCAGCTATTCCGGACTTTAGTTATACCCAAATCATAATATTTACATAATAACACATGCGTCAGTATTTAGATCTAGACTATACATGATCAAACCACATAATGGTAATTCATTTCAAGCCTTAAGATCCTCATCCATCATTAGGTCTTATCCTTCATCAACTGCTAAGGTTCATCCTTGGTTCAGATCAAGCACAACACCATAAGTCAATAACTTGCATACTAGATCTCACACTTCATCAGATATTCGATACTTGCACACCTGGCCTAATGATCTTCTCCTCCTTTTATAGTTTTAGGTCTTTCTCAATACCATGGACCAAAAACCACTTAGTACCAATACTTTGGACCAAATACCTGGGGTCAATACCTCGGACCAGATACCTTGGACCAATACCATGGATCAAAATACCATGGACCAAGTACCTCGGACCAAAAACTTAGTTTTCCAAGGTATACGCGCTTTTCCTTCTATGAAACTGCATGTGTACGTATACGCTACTTGTGGTCAGTGAACCTGCGTGTATATGCAGCTTGGTCAAGGTGAACCTGTGTATACCTCTCTTTCTTCATTATGTGTAGTCTGATTTGTAATTCTTTGTTATTAACCTATTGTACTATGATCTTTCATCTGAGTGAGTTGCCATCAAGGACAACACCTATATCATAATTCCAACAATATCCCCCTTTGGACTTGATGGCAACAACAACACCAAGTCACTCTCCCCCTTTTACATCAAGTGCAAAGGGTCATGCTCCTCCTTTGACATACATTATGCTAGTCATGCTCCCCCTGAGTGCATGATGAAATCTCTGATATGCTGAAATGTATTGATTGAGCTCCCATGATTGAGTCCATGCTCCCCCTGACCACAAGAAAAGTCTGCAAAAATATTTTCTAAAAGAATAACATGACTCCATACATACATCACCAATGACCTTCCTATCACTAATGACTCATACATACATCCATCTCCCAACCAAGTCAGGATATACCAAATTTGACTCATCCACCCAACCAAGTGGGGATATACCAATTGTTTATACATGACAAAAACAAGAAATATTACATCATCCATCCCATGTAAAGTGGGGATATAAATTACATCATTTTTCCAAGAGGACCCATTCAAATGTATGAGAAGACATATCACACCCTAGACTTTTACATGACTTGAGCAGCCAATGGTATAAATATCTGAAGCCATAGCTGGACTCAGTAACCATAATGCCAACAATGCTAAATGTACGTGAAGGCTAATGCTCCCCCTGAACTGGTGCTACCTATGCATTGTTTACAGGTCAAAGATTAAGCCATCTTTGTTAGTCAGTTAAAATTAATGAATAGAGCATATCATCAATAGTAGTCAGAGCACCCATATTAGAGCCTGCCCCACTGTTTTTCTTGCCTGAAAAACATATACGCTCCTTGAACCACAGAAACCTGCGTGTGTATGCGAATTCACTTTAGGAAACATGTGTATAATCACCTTTCTCTGAAAAGTTTGATTTAATAGCAGGATGGTGCAACAACTACTCCTAGCTTTCGTCTGAGATATTCAAATGTCTCTCTAGGCAGTGGTTTAGTGAATATATCAACAACCTGTTCTTTGGAGGGAACATATTCCAATTTGACCTTTTGTTCAAGCACTTGCTCACGTAGAAAATGGTATTTGATGGGTATGTGCTTAGTCTTGGAGTGCATGACTGGATTCTTTGAAGTATTGATGGCACTTGTATTATCACATAGAATGGAGATGGGTGGAGTGCATGTGATTTGAATGTCTTGCAATGTTTGCATCATCCAAAGTAGTTGTGTGCAACAAGATGCAGCAGCCACATATTCTGCTTCAGTTGTAGATAACGCAATTGAACTTTGTTCCTTGCTAAACCAAGACACTAACCTGGAATCCATATAGAATGCACCACCACTAGTGCTTTTTCTGTCATCAACACTTCCTGCCCAATATGCATATGTATATGCATGAAGAGTAAGATCTGTATCTCTAGGATACCATAAACCAAAGTTCTGTGTTCCTTGAAGATATTTGAAAATCCTTTGGACCGCTTGAAGGTGTGATTCCTTTGGATTTGCTTGGAATCTTACAACTATTCCTACTGCATGCATGATGTCAGGTAGGGTACCTATTAGATAAAGCAGACTACCAATCATGGATCTGTAAGTTGGTTGATGTACTACTATTGATTCATCATTTGAGCTGAGACAACATCCTGTTACCATTGGGGTA
The DNA here is from genome assembly GCA_031772625.1 of Pinus tabuliformis. Lineage (NCBI taxonomy): Eukaryota > Viridiplantae > Streptophyta > Pinopsida > Pinales > Pinaceae > Pinus > Pinus tabuliformis. The sequence goes on along the minus strand of CM062818.1, from coordinate 1,419,550,200 downwards.
CATACAGGTTTAGAATATTCCATGCCATACTTTTTCAAGATCTGTTTGAGATATTTGGTTTGTGAAAGAAAAATACCATCTTTATTTTGTTGAACTTGTAGACCAAGAAAATAGGTAAGTTCACCAAGAAAGGACATTTCAAATTCTTGCTGCATTACTGAAGCAAAATTCTGACTCATGGATTCTTCATTGCAACCAAAAATGATTTCATCAACATAAACAACAATTATTAGAAATTTATCAGTGTCAATCTTTGTATATATATTGGTATCTGCTGACCCTTTTGAAAAACCCTGTTGGTGTAGATATTTGTCAAGGCAGTAATACCAAGCCCTTGGAGCTTATTTTAGACCATAGAGAGCCTTTTTGAGTCTACATACAAGTTTTGCATCATTTCCAAGAATGAATCCTTCTGGTTGTTCAATATAGACTTCTTCTTCTAAATCTCCATTAAGGAAAGCAGATTTTACATCCATTTGGTATACTTTCAATTTCTAAAAGCTAGAAAGAGCAAGAAACATCCTTATGGCTTCAAGTCTAGCAACAAGTGAAAAAGGCTCTTCAAAATCTATACCTTCTTGTTGAACATACCCTTTACAAACAAGTCTGGCCTTGTTTCTAATAACTTCTCCATTTTCATTCAGCTTGTTTTTGAATATCCATTTAGTTCCTATGATATTTTTATCATGAGGTCTAGGAACTAATTCCCAAGTATTGTTCTTTTCAATTTTCTCAAGTCTTCATTCATGGCCTTGACCCAATATTCATCTTTGCATGTTTCATTTACATTTTGAGGTTCGGTGGAGGATAGTAATGCTAGATAGCTTGAGGTTTCTGTAATAGTTCTTCTTGTCTATACACCTGCCTCTTTTTCCCTTAAAATTTGAGTTTCTGGATGATTTTTCTGAACATACCTAGACGAAGTCTTTTCTTCTACCATTATCTCTTCTTCTGGTGCTTCATTGGTTACTTCTTCAGGATCATTGTGATTTGATGTGGGAAAATAATGCCCATCTTCTTCATTGTCATAATCTCTGGTTTTTATCTGTTTTGGATTTTTGCATGCTTCATCAACAACAACATCAATACTTTCAACAATTTTCCCAAGTCTTTTATTATAACATTTATATCCTTTACTTCGCGAAGTGATCCGAATCTTGGGGGGAGGCCCCCAAGATCTGAAGGATTGAAATGGATCTTGGGGGGGGAGACCCCCAAGATCTAAAAAATTGAAATTTCCAGAAGAAAAATAGGAGAATGCCCAAAAAGCAACACCACGAAGAAACTTTTTATTAAAATGGACTCATCTGGATTTAAACAGGAATGCCAAAAAATACCGAGATAACCATATACAAAAAGATGCAACAGAAATAATGGTTCATTTCATTAATGGAAAATACTGAAATATGCTTACAAACAGTAATGGAAATAAACCAGCTAGGGCAATGGTAGCTTATCTCTGAGAAGAGATTTGGTGGCTACATGCCTCTGAACTGTAAAGCCTACATTGTGGCGAACAATATGTCCTTTTACAAAATGTGACTTGTTACTTATAGTATTTTTTAGTTACAATACCATGGGTCAATTCCATGGGTGAATGAATACCATGGGTTGATTTTACAATACCACGAGTGGATGCCATTTACAATACCATGGGTAAATTCCATGGGTAGATGAATAATATGGGTGGATGAGTACCATGGGTTGATGCCATTTTCCATTCGGATCATTCCTCCCTCCTTAAGAAGCAATGGTCACCATTGCTTAAAGTTCCCTCCTGCGAAGCCTTTGTTGAATATGAAGAGCCACTGAAGAGAAGGGTTTTATGTGGTTAACCCATAACCTGATAAACGAAGATCCGAGGATAGAGATACCCCATAATGCTTGTGACCAACTGTGATTCTGACAGTGTGTAGCCTAGCAAATGGACTTCGATGACAAGGATTTTATGCGATTGACCTATGACCATGATGTTTCTTGCTGATGAAGTAGCAGGTGCCCACATAGCCTGGGGTGGGAGGGCACATTTCCAAATAACCCAAGCCGAATGCTGCTATGTTGAAACTGATGAATGTGAAGTAGGTGCCTACTAAAGTGGGGTGGGAGGGCACGTCTCCAATGGAAACCCACTCTGAATGCTGCTCCAGAATTATAATGGACATAAATCGGCCAATATAACTCAAAATATTTATTATAACTTGTTTTTGGAAGCAGAAGGACCATTTTTCATCTTCCCATGTGATGGAAATCCTTATCTGGGCACTCTGAGATCTCAGATTCGTGCTACAACGTTCCGCCGTCACAAAAATTCTGATAAAATAGCTGATTTTAAATTGGCGATATCTCCCACATCCGAACTCCGATTCAACCCTTTTTTTTTTGAAATTGGGTGATTTTTCGAGAGGAATCCAGATCTGGTATTTTTTTTTGTAAATTTTGTACCAGATATTTCAAATCTGATCTGCAAAGTCGTCGCCCAAAAAAAATTCCTACAAAAAAAATTGAGACTGAAATATGCATGAAACCCTCATTCCCATGGATCATAACCTGCTTTGATACCACTAATCCAGATCTTGGGGGGAGGCCCCCAAGTTCTAAAAAATTGAAATGGATCTTGGGGGGAGAGACCCTCAAGATCTGAAAGATTTAATTGCCAGAAGAAAAATAGGAGAATGCCCAAAAAGCAACACCACGAAGAAACTTTTTATTAAAACCAACTGATCTAGATTTAAACAGGAACGCCAAAAAATCCCGAGATAACCATATACAAAAAGGTGCAGCAGAAATAATGGTTCATTTCATTAATGGAAAATACTTGTTAGAGTCGGTGTGGTCAGCCCTTCGTCAGGGATCAAAACTGTTTATGCATTTCATTCTAGGTGTCCCGCTCCATCCACTCAGCTGCATTCCGCTAGGGGCATGCCATAAATCTGATGGAGAAGGTCATGATAGTTATTTTTCCCTCATGTCTGGTTCCTGCTGGCTCAGGTCTTTTGTCGATAATCACCAAAGTCCATGACAGTCAAGGTCTGATCCTTGATAGGACCAAGGCCATCTTTTATATTTGGCTCTAGGAATCCATCAATTTGGTCTTTGAAAACATGTCCAGTAAAGCCATGCAGGCCAGAAGGATGACCTTACACAGCTATGATTCAGAGAGTTTCATCTTCAGGTGAATATACTTCGACTCTTCTTCAAAACTATGTTTTGAAGAAAAGTCAAACAAGGTCATCTATGACAAAAAATTTCCAAAAAATCGCTAGTTGATTTTTCAGATGCAGTCATGGTTTCCATGGCCAAATGCCCAATCACACAGTCCCCGCAAGGAGATGCCGAAAATTTCATTAGTAGAGCCAAAATTTCAAAGAAAAAGGTGAAAATTAGGGTGTTTAAAGTCAATGAAAAAGGTGCAAACACAACATTAGAAAGTGGGTTTTCAATAAAGAAAAATCCAAACCCATCTCCTCCAAGGCTATAAATACATGTTTTGGCCCAAAACAAAGCCATTGTGCTATTGCTAGCTTGGGAGAGACATTGCTAAGGTAAGAGAGCGAAGTTTGAGGAGTTTGAGTGAGTGAGAGCCGGTTTCAAGGAGCGTGGCGCATACACCAGGGAGTGCGGCACACATAGAGGGCGCGACGCACACGCAGCCAGCTCGTAGTGTAAAATTTGCAAAGGCACGACGCACACCCAACGCACTGCGCACTGGGCTTGGCGTGCGATGCACATAGCCAGGGGCATAAAAATTTTCCAAAACTGCTTCAAATCTCGGTGGAGGCTAGCAAACAAGAGGTAGGCCCAGTTGAAACCTCTTCTCCGTCAATTTTGTCAATGCTTTGGTGTTTGTAAGATGTTTAATGGTACCCAAAAGCACAATGGCCATCCATGGAAAAAATCACCAAGAAAAGTGATAAATGGGGTTGCAAGATTATGATGATGCCACCAAGGTTCCGCTTCACTCCCCTTGTCCCCTCACCTCCCTCCATCATGTTTCCTAAGAAAAACACTGTAAATCCGCCACTAAAACCCTCCCCCTAGTCTTTCAAGCAAAACTGGGTGATTTTTGTAGCGCACGGCACATACACCAAGAGGCGCGGGGCACTCGGGGCGCACGGTGCACTGGGAGCCCGGCCACAGTGTAAATAAAACATTGGTGCAGCGCATACTCGTTACGCGGCGCACTGGGCAGAGCGCGTGGCGCACATACCTATAAGCTCAAAAAACCACTAAATCGCCCAAAATTTTTGTGAATGCCTATCAAACTTGAAAGTTAGCCCAACTACCTTCACCATTGGCATTTAACTTGAAGAGGAATATGATTTTGATGACCATGAATCAAATGCAAAAAGTTTCTTAAAAGTAAACCAAAGATGACACAAAGAAGGTCAAGAAACTAGGGTTTTGCTACAGTGACATTGTTGCTAAAGTATGCTCCTACCCTACCCCTATCAACTAACTCCCCTGTAGCATTTGCCCCTAATCATCACCCTAGCTTCACTGTAATCATATCCATTTGTTCCCTTTATTCCTATGGCTTAAAATATACAAACCCTACCTCAATAAAATCAAACCCTACCCCATCAATACTATACCCAAAACACTCCCAAATCCCTGATAAATTTATCCCTTTAATCCCTATCCCCATTTCATCATTCCTCTCCTAATACTCCTTGTTTTATTGTCCCCTTGCTGACAGATTTTCAGGGAAACCACCAGCTCCATTGGATTCAGAGGGCAGCAAAAGAAAACTCAGGGTACACACAGCAGTAATGGCATCAGGAGTTTCATCAGATTATGAGGGGGAGACACACAGTGACACATCTTCAGGAGAGAGGGCCAAGTGGAAAATGAAGTACCTAGAACAGAGGAACAAGCAGCTAGAGGACCAGTAGGCGATCATGGAGCTGCAAAACATTCGTGAGCATCGCCAAGCTGCCCAAAGGAGAAGGGTTGAGCTCACATCCTTAGAACAAGAGATAAATGAATATCGAGAGGCCAACCTCGAGAGGACCAATATGCATTTGGAGAGGCTGCTAGACAAAGTCGACAAGGACCTTCCGCTGCTAAGGCATATGGCATTTCACTACCGGGCACGAAACATGAGCGCTAAGGCCCGAATAAAGAGCTTGAAGGCAAAATTGAGGAAAGTAACAAGGAGGGAAAAAGAGGCTAAGGAACAAGATAGAATTAGAATCTTGGCTGAGGCTTCCTTGCCTTAGCATCGCACCCCATAGGGAACCTCCAGTCCAAATTTCAGCAAATTTGGAGAAGTTTTGGGCAAATTTTGATTTTTTGGGCAAAAAACAGGAAATTCCTCCCTTTGCGCCGCGCCACTGGCGCGACGCTAAAATTCTAGGGCTCCAATCAATGAATGGTTTGCATTTTTGGATTCAACATCGAAAATCATGACTACTAGTGTCTGGGCAAGAAATTTTGACAAGATATGGGCTTCCTAAAGGTCAAAAAACACCCAAAAATGGCCTCTCTGCCACTTTTTTGAAACACAGAAAGCTGTCTCGGAAGAATGAAGATTTGGAGGGGCAAATGAGCTCCAAATTCAAAAATTCCAGTTGGGTTGGAAAGTAGATAGGACAGGATTTCCAACAAGCCCACTTGGGCACATTTTGGACACCTGAAAGTTCCCTAAAAGAGGCTCCAAAGTGGCGTGACGCACAGAGAATTTGGCGCGACGCACAGGGGAAAAAGTGCCAGTTTGCTCCCATTTCACGAAATTTCGGTTCGCGACTTCTCCAAGTGGGCCCGGTCATCTACACTTCGGTTTTTTGGCATGCAAGGTGGAATTTGAAGAGATTTTTCTCCAGATTGGCATCCATCCAAGTGGCAAAGGAATGCAAAAGGTCACCCCATGCCAAATGTCATGTTTGTGAGCATTGCACCTGTAGCTGATGGTTGGCTCTCCATCTCCATTTTGTAATTATTCGAGTAACTCCCCAACCCTTGGGCATTCTATCTCTTCCTCACACATTCTATATATTGTATGCAAGCTATTTGCAAAGGGTTGGTTGGCTTATAACTTCTGGGAGACTGTGGGAGAGAAACTCTGTTTCTCTAATGTGTAATTTTGATAGAGAATTAGTGAAAGGCAGCGGCTCTGTTTCACGAGATTCTTGTGGTTGTGAGTGTAGCAAATGTGTTCTTATGTTTCATATGTATCTTGTTATGTTCCATATTTCAATTCATGTTTCATTTCAGTGAAATTTTCTGAGTGAGATTAGGTAGAATTCAATTTTTATTGCTCTGCCTGTGAGAAAATTTCATGTACAGTGTTATTTCTTCTGTTGAAAAGGATTCATACCACTATGCCCTTTTCACTTTCTTCAGCAATCTATTCATGCCACGGTAACTCAAACTAAATTGCTACATTTTCCGCCTACCTTGCCTCACAGAATAATCTGTGCCTTTGTATTAAGTTCTCTGTTCATTGCTGAGTGCCAGTCCCATACATCCCAGAAGCTCGGCCATTCATTAAAATTTGTTCCGAAAATCCCTATTCACTTACTAGCCTAAGGTAAATATTGCATTTCAAGTCATCTCAAATCATTTTCAAGTATTTATTCAGTGAGTGTGACTCGGAGAGAGCCCTCTCCTGTTCTGGTAGGGCTAGCTACCAAACTGAGCGTGGTTTGTGGTTACCCTAATTTTTTCCCTCCTTCAGCCTAGGGCGGATTTAGGTGATAACATAGTGGTGACCATACTGGGGAGAATATCAAACTAAAATCAAATCCCCTTGTTTCATAATAATTCTAGGCTTCGAGATGATGAGCTTAGAATTGGATAGGCTAAGTAAATTGGCTGTGTCCCGTGATTTTTCTGAATAGCACGCTGGATTCAAGACGATATACCAGAGCCAATCCAGACCCGGATCCTCCTCAAATCTATGAAAATCCCAATTTGATTCCGAAACTCCTTCGTCAAGGAAGCACCATACCTCCCGTGTTCAAATACCATTCATGTCCTGACATTTTTGAGGATCTTCAAGAACTTGAGTTTGACGAAAGGTTTGAGATATCCTTGTTTGAGTCTAAGTCTGAAAGGGCTGCCGACTATACTGTTCCCAATCCGCAATTCCTTGTAGACTTAGAAACAGATAGAGCTAATCGATTGATAGACAATTATACTGCGGAACAACCCCAAAATCTGATTGTTATCCCCTTGCAAACTGCACACACTCCTCCAACACCCCCAAGGTCAAATCCACTGAGAGTAATGGTTGCTCGGTTCACACCCCTTGTTCAGCCCCATGTTCTAGATGATATGCCCTCAGATTATCAAAGTAAAATCCCGTTTTTTGATGGCACTCCAAATAGCATCACTGCTCAACAACATGTAGACAAAATGGCAGACTTCTATGAACTGCACGAGATTGATGAGGAAAATGTGGCGATGAGACTCTTTGTGCAGACATTTGCGGGAGATGTAAGGAAATGGTTTAGAGGATTGGCAGCAGTGAGTATCACTACCTTGGCTAAACTGCAAAGACAATTTTTGAATCGGTGGGAAGTGAAGAAAAATCCCCTCCAAATTCTGGCCGAATATGAACAAATTAAAAAAAACACTGGTGAGTCGGTTCAAGATTACTGTGTTAGATTTAATGCATTCTATAATGAAATTCCAGATCATCTGAAACCACTTGTAGGACTAGCCATGATGAAGTTTCCAGATGGTTTCGATGCTGATATGGCATACCAATTAAGAGAAAGAGAACCGACTACAATGGAGGATATGCAGAAAATAGCGGTCATCGTTGAAGCAAATCTGCTGCCAAGAAGAGCTAGAGCAAAAGCAGAGACGAAAACTACTGTGAAAGAAGAATCTTCTTCCATGGATCAACTGTTAAAAAAGGTAGAACAAATGCTTGAAAGGGTAAAACTTGACAAGCCTGAGCCGCAAGTTAGGAATCCTAACTTCCGTGGCCAATAATAGCCTCAATATAGGATCAGACAAAAAGATCAAAGAAACCAAGAGCAAGTTGCACAACAGCCGGTACAAACACCTTTGCAGCAGAATTTTGTACATGGACCTGAATCAGATGAGGATGGAAATGTAATAGGCAAAGAGAACCACCTCTTCACTCTAGATGAATTGCCTATTTACATCACCGAAGAAGAAGAATGTGCAAGGAACTCAGCTACACACCAAGACAAGGATTTTATTCTAGCTAGTGACACGGTTTTGGAAGAAGAATCAGAAGAATATCAAAGGGGTTATATGAATGCTCTGTCCGCACAGCAGTAGAGATATTCACTTAGAAATAGAGATGTGCCAGCCAAACCAATTCAGAAAAAGAAGGAGGTTGAAGCAGCAAAAAATGACTCATCAGCTACACAAAGAAAAGGAAAGGAGGCAATTGGTCCGGAGAGCAGCAAATCCAAATCAGCAGAACAACCACAGCAGCCAGCTATATCAAAGGAAAAGGAAAGGAAAGAGATCCCAGTCAAAGAGGCAGAAAAGACTCCCACCTTTAGCTTAGAGAATGAGATTTCTAAGTTAAAGGTATCCATCCCCTTGACTGAGATAATGAAGAATAGCAGCTATAGAGGACAGATTTCTAAAATGTTGAATTTAGACCCAATGTCTGACATGGTGAATGTAGAGGATGATCAACCTGAAATGATTTTTGGACCAGAATCAAATGGTGAGTCTCATGATAGCGATGTGCCTCCATTTTATATCAGTTTGAGATTGCATGATTTCGTGTTGCATAATGCCATGTTTGATTCTGGAGCTTCTCACAATCTCATGCCCAAGGCTATCTTGGATAAGCTTGGTCTGGACATCACCTGGCAATATCATAATCTCTATTCATTCAATTCTAGCAAAGTAAGATGTATAGGGCTCATCAAAGACTTAGTGGTGAGTTTGGATCAGCTTCCTATGAAAAATGTTTTGATGGATGTAGTGGTAGCGGACATTCCTCCAAGGTTTGGCATGCTTCTTTCAAGGTCTTGGGTAGCAAAACTGACAGGGACACTACAGTTGGATTTCTCCTATGCAACAATCCCAGTGTTTGAATAGATGAGGAAGTTATACCGAGAGCAAAAAATGAAGTATATGATCACAAGCAAGGAGAAACTTGTAAATCATCCTATAAATTATGTACATACAGATTTAGAGTCTTTTGTTTTGTTTTCAGATAGTTTAAATGAGATAGATAGTCAGATAGTAGAAGCAGATGACATTCCGGAAATAACAAAAAATTTCAGAGAAATCTTGAAGAAAGAAGTACAAGAAAAGCAGCAAAAGATTGGGCAATCAGCTAAAAGCAATGGACAGCAAGCAATCAAGGTACAACAAATAGATTTCCAGCACTTGCAAGAAGAGGAAGAAGGCTTATGGACCATGGATTTCAATGGAGCTATAGGCAATGATGGCGCTGGAATTGGAATTTAGGTACGCAGTCCTTTCTCCATCCCAAACAAAGTTCCCAACAGCGTGAGGGTTTGCTCTTACAAGCTGGCCTTTGAATGCTCAAACAATGAAGCGGAGTATGAAGCCCTGATTTCTCGCCTTAAAATTCTTAGAAAGTTGAATGCAAAAAAGATTTCTATATATGGCGACTCCGAATTAGTAATAAAACAGGTCAGAGGTGAGTATCAAGCGAAACATCCTAGGGTGCAGGCCTATCGTAATGTAGTTTTAGACATCTTGAAGTTATTTTCAGAATACAGCTTGACATGTGTGCCTCGTATACAAAATAGTATTGCTGATGCTCTTGCCAAGGCAGCAAGCAGTCTGAAATTCCTATGAACTCCAGCAATAAATTTGAAATCCATGTCAAGCATCGTCCAACCATTCCAGACAATCAGCGATATTGGCAGGTGTTTCAAGATGATGAAGAGATTAAGGATTTTCTGCTCAATAAAGGCAAGTTCAAAGAAACCTCAATTGATGTAGAAAACGATGAAGGCAAAGGGAATGGTTTAGATGAAGCACAGATCAACACAATGGACGTATTGCAGCTGAAAAACAATGTTATTCCTAAAGGCTTAATACCTCTAGAAGAGCTTTTTGATCAAGATGATGTAGCCCGCAAGCCAACATTGCAGCCAACAGAGAAGGGTGTAGAAGAGGTTAGCATAGGAAAAGCTGCCACCCCTAAGATGGTAAAATTGTCTAAAGCATTGCCGCCAAAGATCAAGGACAAATACATCAGTTTGATGGCTTCATTTGCAGATGTGTTTGCTTGGGATTATTCTGATTTAAAGACCTATGATACAAATATTATTCAACACACAATACCAATCAAGCCCAATCAAAAACCGTTTAGACAGAAGCTAAGAAGGATAAATCCAAAGTTGCTGCCATCAATCGAAAAGGAAGTAAACAGGTTGTATAAGTCAAGTATCGTTGTGCCTATCAAATTCTCAGATTGGATATCTAATTTAGTGCCTGTATGCAAGAAGACCAGTGAGATCCGCCTATGCATTGATTTCAGAAATTTAAACAAAGTATCATTGAAGGACAACTACCCACTGCCCAAGATGGACCATATACTTCAGCGAGTTGTGGGGGCATCTCGTATGTCACTGCTTGATGGTTATTCCAGATATAACCAAATTTCTGTCCATGAAAATGATAGAGACAAGACAACGTTCACCACTCCATGGGGAACCTTTCATTATGCCAAAATTCCCTTCGGTTTGAAGAATGCAGGTGCCACATTTCAGCGGGTAATGGACTTAGCTTTTGCGAATGAGAAAGATGTGTTTTTGGTAGTGTATCTGGATGACTTGACGGTGTTTTCAAAATCTGATGAAGAACACATGCACCACCTAAAAACTGTCTTCCAAAAATGCAGAAAATATGGTTTATCGCTGAATCCAAAGAAGAGCCTATTCGCCATGGAGGAAGGTAAATTACTTGGGCACATTATCTCGAAAGATGGCATTCGTATTGATCCAGCACGTGTGCAAGCCATTCAGCAAATTGATCTACCCAGGAACAAAAAGGAGATACAATCATTCAATGGTAAGATGAATTTTCTGCGTCATTTCGTGCCTAATCTTGCAGAACATTTGAAAGAAATGACCAACATGCTCAAGAAGCACAGCCAGGTGAAATGGACAGAAGAGGTTGTAAAATCTTTTAACTTGGTGAAATTGGCCCTTTCTTCAGCTCCAGTTCTGGTCAGCCTGGACTACACTCAGGATTTTATATTGTTTTCATTTGCTTCTGAGCACACTATAGCAGCGGTATTATTGCAGAAGAGGGATGATCATGAAAGACCCATTGCATTCTTCAGCAGGGCTATAAGAGATGCAGCTTTAAAGTACAACATCATTGAGAAACAAGCCCTAGCATTGGTGAAGGCACTGAAAGATTTCCGGGTGTATATCCTACACTCTCACATTCTAGCCTATGTTCCTAATACTGCTGTAAAAGATGTTTTAGTACAGACTGATCCAGAAGGGAGAAGAGGCAAATGGATTGCAGATTTGCTAGAATATGATGTAGAAATAAAGCCCACAAAGTTGGTCAAAGGACAGGGGTTGGCGAAGTTGATGGCTGAATAAAACTTGCACGCATTGGACATAAATCTAATCCCTGCCATGTCAGATGAGAATGAGGAAGGAATGTCAGTTTAGGTGTCCGAAATGTTTTCTTTGTCCCCATGGTATTCTGATATAATATATGTGCTGAAAAATCTGTCACCACCGCCCAGCATGACTAAAAACAAAGCAAGAACACTCAAAATGAAGGCGGCCAAGTTTTGTATTTTGAATTCTGCACTGTATTGGAAGGATCCTGGTGGCATTTTGCTGAATTGTTTGGTGGAAGAGGAGGCGAAGAAAGTCATGGAGGATTTTCATGGAGGAGAGTGTGGTGGTCACCTTTTTTGGAAATCAACAGCGAACAAAATTTTGAGAGCAGGGTACTATTGGCCTACTTTGTTTACTGATGTGCATAAGATGGTCAAGCACTGTCATAAATGTCAGATTTTTGAAGGAAAATAGAAACTACAGCCTTTGCCACTTAAGCCTATTGAAGTGAGCGCTCCTTTCCAGCAGTGGGGATTAGACTTCATTGGAGAAATTCATCCTGCTTCTTCCAGACAACATAGATGGATCCTGATGGCGACAGACTATTTCACAAAGTGGATTGAGGCAACCCCTACCAGACAAGCAACAAACACGATAATCATCTCCTTTCTTGAAAATAACATCTTGTCTCGATTTGGTTGTCCAAACAAATTGATCACCGATAATGCAGCAGCTTTCAAATCAAAGAGGATGGTAGAATTTTGTCATTTGGGTCATTCAACTGCCTATCATCCGCAAGGCAATGGATTGCCAGAATCTTTGAATAAATCTTTGGTCAATATCATCAAGAAGCTGTTGGAATTAAACAAAAGGAGCTGGAACAAGAGGCTGGTTCATGAACTTTGGGAATATCGGATCACTCAGAAAAAATCCATTGGGATGTCACCGTTTGAGCTGGTTTATGGAGTGGACATAGTATTTCCCGCTTCTCTTGCTGCCCCGGTGGTCAAAATTCTTTAGGAGGTCGGCAATGAGGAAGATCCCATGCAGAGGAGGTTGAATCAAATGATCCACTTGCAGCAAACAAGAGAGGAAGTTTTCAGGAACACATCCAAGTTGCAGGAAAAGACAAAGAAGATTTATTACAGAAAAGAAAAAGTAGACAAATTTCAGGTGGATGATGTGGTGCTGAAGTGGGATGCAAGGAATGAAGAGAAAGGAAAGCACAGAAAGTTTGAAAATCTTTGGAAAGGACCTTTCAAAATTGCAGCATATAGGGGTCAGAATGCTTTTCTTCTTAAGGAAATGAACGGGGAAGATTGTACTGGAGGGCTGATCAATGGTTAGCTGCTCAAGCGGTACCACTATTAAGATAGCAACATTGCTTCCACTGTCATTGTAAATACCATTTTTATTTCAATTTGGTTTCAGTCTGTAAAGTTAGTTTTCAAGTTATTTCAATGTCAAGTTTGAGTCAATTTCTTAGTTATTCCAGTTTCATAAATAAGTCAGAGTCCTATAATGTTTATCGAAATCATGACTCCATAGCCCAATGGACAATAGGCACTGTCTAGCTACTCCAGAGATATGCTGTTCTTGGCATCTCCAATGTTATCAGGAATAGTGTCTATGCAGAACTGCTAGTCCCACTAAGGGTGGTAGCAACCTTAGAAACAAACAGAGTAAAGCTACTTTCGTATTCCTTTATGACAAATAGATGAGAGAGGAATGAAGACACCAACCTTAATCTTGCGCTTGGTTCCTCACTTGATTCCTCTCCCTTCTGATAGATCCTTACCATTTGCTTCTTCGTCAACCCAGCTTCAAAGAGCACCTGTAGAATCAAAGCAGCACAATACTATCGGGGAACAGAGATCTACTAGCATAAACAATATAAGATCAGATGTATATTGACCACACACAAACATATATCATAAAATATGCAAGAATGTGGAGGAAAACTTGAATAGCTTTATTGATATCAAGAAAAAAGTAGGGGAGGATTACAATCAATTGTTCTGACCCAGCATCATCCTCTCAGCAAGAAGCCCTTCTTCACCTCATGAAAAGCTTATATCACCCAACACTATGATGTTGCAGCAAGAAACCAACAACACTTCCTTACAAGATACAAAATTCCAGCCTCTCGATCTCTAGGATGAGGGATCCATATATAGATGTTTGAAAGGGGGGTGAGTCAGGGTCTGGGGTTTGATTAGTGTCCTCTCTCTGATAGTTCTTGATTCCACTTGGAGAATGATGATCTCTTACTCATCCCTGGGCGAATTTAGGGAGGCAAGTGTCACAGGAGAAGTTTCTGGAAGATTCCATGATTTTCCACCTCGCACACTGCCTCTGCCATTTGTCCATTCTTGACCATCGCACCCCATAAAAGGGCTTTTCAACATGCATTGCACCCTCTATGTGTATTTAGGTGGGATGCAGTGCACTTTGTCCATGGAGCAGGTGAGATGGTCCATTTTTTACCAGTTCTGAGTAGTTTTTCATGGAGAATTTCTGGGAGATGATGTGATCAGCTGACCTTGTTCTTTTAGGGGTTGGAACAACACTTTTAGGGACTTAGGAGCCCTTGGTTTATGGACATTTAGGATTGGGGTTGCAGTGCCCAAAAATGTCTATAACAGTTTCCCCCTAAAGCATGACGTCGTTAATTAATTTTTGATGTCGGGTGAAATGCTTTATCATGAGGATCCGAAGTTTTTTGAGTTGGAAGGTGACCTGTAATAAGATACAATACAACACATTATCTTCATAATATTTTTCATTTCCTGGCTGAGTCGTGCATTCCCATGCTCAGCTTTATAAATTCATTTTCATGTACATAGGAAAGACAATCATTTGAGTGCAGACTGATGATCCCGGTAGAGCCATCATCCCTTAGGTTGGATGATTATCTGTTCAGCAATGATGTACACTAGATGTCTTTATTTCCCTGAATGTATCTCGCAGCCTGGATGGATGAAACTAGATCCGGGGTCTTCAATCTCGTTCAATCTTCACTCGAAGTACAAGTCAATCCATGTGAGAGATGTTCTAGAGTCGAACATGGAAAGACATTGCCTGATTACCAGCCAATGATGTAAGCTGTTAACAGGCACGAGAGGAATCACTGATAATGATGACGACCCTCAAGGCACTGTAGTACAATTCGCACGGTGTGAAAGAGGGACTTGGCGTTGAACACCATGCAAAATATTTCGGTTGAAGGCCAGTGATGTAAACCTGTCGCCGGAAGTGAGAAACTTGCCATTGAGGCATGCAAGCTTCAAAGTACTGGAAGCGTTGTTCCTAAATCAACTTCTTGGATAATGAGCTGATGTCGACAAGAAGCGATCTATCACAGGAGGGCCTTAATGAATCCCACATCTATGACACGGAACGGAGCAAATGATTTTAATGGAGGTGAAAACGATCTGAGGATACAAGGTTCAGGATGGCGGTCATGAAAAGATGGAGAGTGAATGTACTGCAGCGGATGAGACACAGGTGAATCCTCTGAGCGACTTCTCTTGAACATACCGGCGACACTGACATGATGGATTGGTAGCGTTAACCCCAAATGTGGATGGTTTGATGGAACCATGGTGATGTGACCGGTGAATGGAACAACCCAACCCGACTTGGATGCGGAGTGAAAGTGTCATGTTCAAGAGCGACTTGCTACCAACAAAGTTTTTTCAAGTTTTCTTCCCAATTTTCCCCAGTCATTGTTGACCAGTACCTCTTTATTTTTGTCAAGCTTGAGGAGGATAACATATGCTTGTTCTATAATCTTCCCTTCGGGCAAACCCATCGCTATGTTTTAACGAGCCTAGCGATAGTGAAACTCGGTCTTGTCTGTGAGGACAAGTTTGTCGCTATTAGGTTTTAACGAGTTTAACGACAAAGACAACTCGATCCTTTTCAATTTTAGAGAGTCTGAAAGGGATGTAAAGGAAACTCCAATAGTTCCTTTTTCGTCATATAATCCCTTAGGTCCGAAAAAGTATAAAACAATATGAAAGGGATGAATTTTCGGTAATTTTAACGAGCCGAACAAGACAAGCACTCGATCTTTTTGTGTAATAATCCCTCAGGTCCAAAAATATTAAAATCTAAAGGAGGGATAGCACTTCCAGTCACTTTAACGAGCTGGAGAGGCCAATTTCTCGGCAATATTTTCATTTTTTACGAGTCAGATGAAAAGAGCTCAAAGGAGACTCGTTTTTTGAGGAACGAGTGATAATTTTGGATAGCAACTGATTCCAAGTAAGGTTTGGAATTTTCCAATCACAGCGGTGTCACAAGGATGGCTAACTGTGTCACTTTTCGCAGCTATTCCTCAGAAGGGTAAACAATCAAATGGGGGTGAATGATCGGCCAATAAAGAGTGGAGGTGATGATGAGAACATGACCAAGGCTTCAAAGGCATTCACGATGGTTATTTACTGGAAATTGGTTCATTTTTTAATGAGCTTAAACTCTGGGGGAAACATTTGCTCATTGCTTATGTTTATTTTTTAACAAGCTTGAATTCCGCATTAAAATTGCTCGAGGCGGGTTTATTTTTTAACGAGCTTGAACCCTGTGGTAACACTACTCATGATAAGTTTGCATGCCCCCAGCATAATAACGCAAATCGAGGTGCATGCCCCCAAAGCTTCATTGCATTCAACTCAGTGGTTGGAATGAAGGTTTACCTCCGAGATCTCTGAAAGACTCGACCTGGATTTCACGGGATATTAATCCAAGACTCGATTTGGAAAGGGAGTTGTTTCATTTTTTATTGAGGTTGACACAGTAAAGGAACTATCCTCATGACTCCTTGTTTCATTTTTTAATGAGGCCAACACGAGATAGTAATTGTCCTCGGAATCCATCATATTTACAATATTTGATAGAATATCAAAAACTAAAGGATGACTAAGGTCCCTGGAATAATCTTCGTGGTAATCCGGAAGACAGAAACAATGGTGGTGATCTTCCCATGGTGCATCTCCTATCATCATTGACTGAATGATTCCTTTGTCTGTAGAATGTACATGCGACCAAGGATCTGAAGAGGTACCATATTCCTTAGACCTATCTATCCAAACACTCGATGAGCATTGATTTGGGTCTGCCCCCTAGGCCAAGAAAATTGATTGCTACAATATTTCTATAATGGCGATGATCCATGTTGTCAAAATGTTCAGGAATCTTCCGAATCTAGAAGATATCATATTGCAGGTTCCCACCGTGGCCACTTCCGCCAGATTGTTTGGGGGTGGCAGGGCAAAAGTACCCATCATTGTAGGGTCTTTTAGTAGGCCTACTCCGATATTTTGAAGCGAATGAGGGCTTCCGTGGATCATTGGAATGCTTCCCGTAACTTGTGAACTGTTGGGGAGAAATGTTTGTTGGTCGACGATTGTAATTCCTCCTTGGAAGGGAAATGAAATCTTCTTGAAATAGGTCGACACAATGGCGGCCATGGCATATATCCAGGGCCTTCCTAGTAGGATGTTATAATCGAGGTTTCCGTCGATAACTTCAACATCAATTTCTACTGTTTTGCCCCCTAATTCGACTTGCAAGTTACTTAATATCCCATATGGGGTGTATGTTCATCCATCAAATGCTTTTAATGTTGTTGAGGATCGCGACAAGGTTGGAGATCCTAAAGTTTTCTAGCAACTCATCGACATAATACATGTAGATGCCCCCTCATCAATAATTGTTCGATAAACAGTTTTGTTGAGGGCTTTCACTTGAATGAGGAAAGCTAGTTGAGCTGGTAACTGAGGGTCATATCCTTTGTGATTAAAGGATACAAGATTGGAATCCGTTGGGTCTATCCCACCTATTGCTGATAATAAAGCCTGCTTTTGGGAGGGGCAACTTTGCAGTACCTCAAGTGTCGACATAGCGGATGGCGATTGGGCCAGATCCTCCACTATATTATAATGCTGTGTTGCTCTGGCACGAAGATTAAACGTCGATTTGTGTACTACTCCCTTTGGCAGCTTTATCGTCAGTTCAGGAATGATGGGTGGCACAACTTCGGTCAAAGTAGTTGTCGAACTACTAGGTCGATCTTTATCCTTGTTGTTCGACAGCTGTGGATTCCCGTAATCTTTATTCCTTGTCGTTATCAAAGCATCATTTTGTTGCTTCGAAACTGACAACATTAGCACTTGGGATGGGGAAGCATTATCATTGGCAACCAGATTTGTTCCTGGATTCGAAAACAGATTAGTTAATACTGCCGAGATTTTTGAATTCTTGAAGAATTTTTTAATCTCAGCTTTATATGGACAATCACTCGTCCAATGATCCTCATCACATATAAAGCATGGATGACTCGGTTTCCTATTTCTAGAGGGGTTTGCAGAATATTTTTCAGGAGACGACTCTTCCCGTTTTTTCTTCTTCCCTTTCTTTTTCTTCTTGCCTCTTGGTTGCTTGGTTTCTTTGCCTTTGTCAGTTGAGACAGAATTTACTTCCGAGGTGAGAAGTTCCTCATTTGCATTTTGACTAGAAATCTTACAGGCCTTTTTAGACGTAGCCTTTGTTGATTTCGTGTCTGTTGTACCAATCACGCCATCGCCGGCATGAGAGTCTTTGTTTGATTTAGGAGGGGGAGCAACGGAAAATTTTGGTCTAGGAGCATCAGGTATTTTGTCGTAGAGTGTGCCAGACTGAGTATAGATCAAGTCTAGATATTGTGCACGAGCAATAACTTGCTCTTCAGTGACGACTCCTCCCTTTGCCACATCTTCTGTAATGGAAGGTAACAATGACTTAATAAACCATTCAGCTAAAAGCTGATCAGGAACGTAGGTTTTTACCATTCTACGACGACGTCACAACTCATGAATATGATCGGATATGTGAGTGGCCATCGTTTGCTTGAAATTGATAAGAAGTTCTGTTCCCGTTTCGTACCTTATAGGTAACTGAAAATGGGTTAAAAAGGTTGTGGCTAGGGTACTGAAGTTATCAAATGAAGCTCTAGGTAATTCGATATACCATTTTGCTGCTGAACCAGTTAACGTTCTCTGAAAAAGGCGAAGCCTAATCGAATCATCATTTAGAGTGTTAGATGAACACCATAGATGAAATGCCATCACATGATTCGACAGGTCTTCACCCGGATTTCCATTAAATTTAGGAATATCTGACGGAAGTTTATGCGGAATCGTCGGCCACCAAGGGGAGTAACCAATTGGATCATTCATCAGTCGGTTTAGATCTGGTAATTCTAGAGTTGCTACAAAGGGAAACTGTTGATTCAGGCTAAGTGAAGCATACCCAGGATAAGATGGAATCACCTGAGCAGTGGGTCTTTGCATACCAGCGTAATGTATTTGATGTTCGTAACCTTGATAAGGTTGATGGGCATAACCATTATAGTATGGTTGTTGATAACTGCTTTGGAAATGCGGTTTCCCATTACTTACAAAGACTTGTTGCTCAGGTCCTTGATATGATTGCTGGAATTGTGGTTGTTGAGATTGAACCAGCCATGGTTGTTGGACCATTTGCTGTTGTCCAATACTCGACGATTGACCAAGATGAGGAGTCATAGTACTTATTTGAGCCTGAGTCGCTCCAGATAAGGAGGCACTAACCTGAGGTTGTGGTTGAATCGCTAAGACGAGAGGCTGTTGTATTGCAACCTGAGAAACTTGGGGTTGACATACAACAGGTAGCGCTTGTACTTGCGATGCAGTCATGGTAGCAGGTATAGTGGGAGTATTCGACACAGGATGGATTGGTTGCATTGAATATACAACCCTTGGTTACTGAGGCAGTATTGGTGCCCAACTGCTGGATGTCATTCCTGTTTGACCTAAACTTTGTTGTAAACTCCCATATGGTTGTTCTCCGGGAGGGAACAATGAAAAGGCATACTGTCCTCCATATGGTGGCAATCCAGTACTTAAAGGGTAGATTGGCCTTTGAAGACACATTGGATCAATTTGTTGAGTTTCAACATAAGAAATACCAGATGAGAATCCAGATGAAGAAATAGGAACTAACCATGTCGTCGAAACAATCCCTGATTGGACTCCGGCTTGTTGTTGATAACTTGCTAGGACAGATGGTATACCAGCGAACATCATTGGAGTAGCAACAGGAGGCTCTGCCACTGCTGCGTCAGATGGCACAGTCCTAGATGTCAACGGTTGTTCAGACATATCTAGTCTATCCAAAAGATTTCCTAGCGATTCTACAAGAATTTGCGATGAAGGGAGACTAACTTCTAAGACCAACGAGGGAATAGTGATGTTATTTCGATTAAAATAAATTTTAGACGCTTTGACACAACTTGTTTTTTCAATTTTTAAGAGTCGAGAAAAAACAAAAGATGACTCTAGTCGCCTTCGATTTTTAATGAGCCTGAAGTGACAAGTGCTTAGATGGACCTTTTCTTTAAGGAGTCTGAAAAGGAACGAAAGAGACTACTCTGGAAGTCTAGATAGAGGGATTACCAAACCAATCACAAAACTGCAGAATAATTTTTACGGTACGGCAGTCAATCTTCCCGAATGCTGTGTTCAGTGCATTGCGATCGATAGGGTGGCAGACATGGCTTCCTATGGATAAAGGATAAAGCCTATTGTGGTCTCCCAATATATACTCGACGGTACGTGGGAGCACAAGTCCATATTGGCAATTGTCATCTCAAAGTGGAGGAATCACCCAACCAACAATGAAAACAACAGTTACCACGTTTTACGATGCCGGAACACATCTCTAGCCTAGACTTCTAAATGTTGTGCGTTAGATTCCAAAGCGTTTTTAGATTCATTGAATTTATTTTATAGTGGATCTTGCTTAAGAAATTTGCCTTTCAGGTTCACCATGTGATGTAGATGTACAATTCCTAAAATGCAGTCTAAGATGATAAACAATCGTTTAATCTTCTTTTAGCAATGAAAATCCTAGCTACTAAGGAAAGAGGGATGATTTTTCTTTCAGCATAGAGCATAGAGCACACACTATATGCACTATCCTAAATCAAACCGACAAGCAGTCTAAATGCAAATGCACATGCATGTATTGTTTTTCAGCTTTCTTAGTGTATGTGATGATAAGAAAGCTAAGTGAAAATCTGAATTATTTCCAAAGCGACAATACTCAACAAATTTCTTTTCAAAATGAAGTGAAAGTAAGAGAGACACTTTGCAATTTCGAAATGAAAAATTGCTTTTCGACACTTTAAAAACTACTAATTCAAATCATATGCAATAGTAACTTGTATAATCGACTACCAAGAGCAAGGGGATTGTCTTCTATGGCTGAAAACGATAGCTACGACACTTTCAGATCAAAGAACGACCGCTCGATTATGCTACTTTTTTGCAAAAGAGAACCGAAAATGATGCAAAATACATAAAAACACTTACAGTTCTTTGCACTATGGAGGCGGAAAGATGTAAAGGAAGGGGGTTTTTATAGAGATACACTGACCATAGACAGCTAAACTCCAGAATAGGACTGAAAACAGTGAGTGAAAAACCAAAGCCTTAAGGTAGAGTTAACCTTATCTGACCAGTGCACCTGTTACACAGGGATCCCTGCTTTCAGCGCACCTACTGCACTCGGGAAGTGCGATGCAAGTAGACTGCCTTTAAGGCAGGGTGTAATGGTACCAGTACGAGACTTTGAATGAGTTTTTACTCATAATTTGCAATCCAGTTCGGGGATTTAAGCCAAGAAAGCAATGTTCAGTATATGCAAATCACAGAGGTGGATCTAAGGAGGTTACTAGAGCTACCACTCAGGGCAATTATTATGTTTGTAGATAAATTGTTTAATTCATAAACAAAACCTAGAGATTGACTGAAGTAGCATTGATCTACTTTGCATTCGTAAAACAGATGCAGTTCGAAGGCTAGCTGGCTTGGCTTCAGGCTCCATCTGTAAGTTTATAAAAGAAACAAAGATATGCTAACAAACAATCTAGTCGCTCCCCAACGGAGTCGCCATTTTGTTACCGGGAATAGTGTCTATGCAGAACTGCTAGTCCCACTAAGGGTGGTGGCAACCTTAGAAACAAATAGAGTAAAGCTACTTTCATATTCCTTTATGACAAATAGATAAGAGAGGAATGAAGACACCAACCTCAATCTTGCGCTTGGTTCCTCACTTGATTCCTCTCCCTTCTGATAGATCCTTACCGCTTGCTTCTTCATCAGCCCAGCTTCAAAGAGCACCTATAGAATCAAAGCAGCACAATACTATCCGAGAACAGAGATCTACTAGCATAAGCAATATAAGATCAGATGTATATTGACCACACACAAACATATATCATAAAATATGCAAGAATGTGGAGGAAAACTTGAATAGCTTTATCGATATCAAGAAAAAAGTAGGGGAGGATTACAATCAATTGTTCTGACCCAGCGTCATTCTCTCAGCAAGAAGCCCTTATTCACCTCATGAAAAGCTTATATCACCCAACACTATGATGTTGCAGCAAGAAACCAACAGCACTTCCTTACAAGATACAAAATTCCAGCCTCTCGATCTCTAGGATGAGGGATCCATATATAGATGTTTGAAAGGGGGGTGAGTCAGCTTCTGGGGTTTGATTAGTGTCCTTTCTCTGATAGTTCTTGATTCCACTTAGAGAATGATGATCTCTTACTCATCCCTGGGTGAATTCAGGGAGGCAAGTGTCACAGGAGAAGTTTCTGGAAGATTCCATGATTTTCCACCTCGCACACTACCTCTGCCATTTGTCCATTCTTGCCCATCGCACCCCATAGAAGGGATTTTCAACATGCATCAAACCCTCTATGTGTATTTAGGTGGGATGCAGTGCACTTTGTCCATGGAGCAGGTGAGATGGTCATGTTTTGACCAATTCTGAGTAGTTTTTCATGGAGAACTTCTGGGAGATGATGTGATCAGCTGACCTTGTTCTTTTAGGGGTTAGAAAAATAGTTTTAGGGACTTAGGAGCCCTTGGTTTATGGACATTTAGGATTGGGGTTGCAGTGCCCAAAAATGTCTATAACATCCAAGGAGCTACCATCCCCCATTGGAGCCAATGTTAGAGTCGGTTTGGTCAGCCCTTCGTCAGGGATCAAAACTCTTTATGCATTTCATTCTAGGTGTCGTGCTCCATCCACTCAGCTGCATTCCACTAGGGGCATGCCATAAATCTGACGGAGAAGGTCATGATAGTTATTTTTCCCTCATGTCTGGTTCCTGCTGGCTCAGGTCTTTTGTCGGTAATCACCAAAGTCCATGACAGTCAAGGTCTGATCCTTTATAGGACCAAGGTCATCTTTTATATTTGGGTCTAGGAATCCGTCGATTTGGTCTTTGAAAACATGTCTAGTAAAGCCATGTCGGCCAGAAGGATGACCTTATACAGCTATGATTCAGAGAGTTTTGATCTTCAGGTGAATATACTTCGACTCTTTGAAGAAAAGTCAAACAAGGTCATCTATGACAAAAATTTTCCAAAAAATCGCCAGTTGATTTTTCAGATGCAGTCATGGTTTCCATGGCCAAATGCCCAGTCACACAGTCCCCACAAGGAGATGCCGAAAATTTCATTAGTAGAGCCAAAATTTCAAAGAAAAAGGTGAAAATCAGGGTGTTTAAAGTCAATGAAAAAGGTGCAAACACAACATTAGAAAGAGGGTTTTCAATAAAGAAAAAATCAAACCCATCTCCTCCAAGGCTATAAATACATGTTTTGGCCCAAAACAAAGCCATTGTGCTATTGCTAGCTTGGGAGAGACATTGCTAAGGTAAGAGAGCTGAGTTTGAGGAGTTTGAGTGAGTGAGAGCCGGTTTCAAGGAGCACGACGCATACACCAGGGAGCGTGGCGCACACAGAGGGCACGGCGCACACGTAACCAGCGCGCAGTGTAAAATTTGCAAAGGCACGACGCACACCCAGCGCGCGACGCACTGGACTTGGCGTGCGACGCACACAGCCAGGGGCATAAAAATTTGCCAAAACTGCTTCAAATCTCAGTGGAGGCTAGCAAACAAGAGGTAGGCCCAGTTGAAACCTCTTCTCCATCAATTTTGTCAATGCTTTGGTGTTTGTAAGATGTTTAATGGTACCCAAAAGCACAATGGCCATCCATGGAAAAAATCACCAAGAAAAGTGATAAATGGGGTTGCAAGATTATGATGATGCCACCAAGGTTCCGCTTCACTCCCCTTGTCCCCTCACCCCTCATCGTTCTCACCTCCCTCCATCATGTTTCCTAAGAAAAACACCCTAAATCAGCCACTAAAACCCTCCCCCTAGTCTTTCAAGCAAAACTGGGCAATTTTTTGTAGCGCGCGGTGCATACACCAAGAGGCGCGGCGCACTCAGGGCACGCGGCACACTAGGAGCCCGGCCACAGTGTAAATACAACACTGGTGCGGAGCATTCCCGGTGCGCAGCACACTGGGCAGAGCGCGCGATGCACAGACCTATAAGCTCAAAAAACCACTAAATCGCCCAAAATTTTTGTGAATGCCTATCAAACTTGAAAGGTAGCCCAACTACCTTCACCATTGGCATTTAACTTGAAGAGGAATATGATTTTGATGACCATGAATCAAATGCAAAAAATTTCTTAAAAGTAAACCAAAGATGACACAAAGAAGGTCAAGAAACTAGGGTTTTGCTACAGTGACATTGTTGCTAAAGTATGCTCCTACCCTACCCATATCAACTAATTCCCCTGTAGCATTTTCCCCTAATCATCACCCTAGCTTCACTGTAATCATATCGATTTGTTCCCTTTATTCCTATGGCTTAAAATATCCAAACCCTACCTCAATAAAATCAAACCCTACCCCATCAATACTATACCCAAAACACTCCCAAATCCCTGATAAATTTATCCCTTTAATCCCTATCCCGATTTCATCATTCCTCTCCTAATACTCCCTATTTTATTGTCCCCTTGGTGACAAATTTCAGGGCAACCACCAGCTCCATTGGACTCAGAGGGCAGCAAAAAAAAACTCAGGGTACACACAACAGTAATGGCATCAGGAGTTTCATCAGATTATGAGGGGGAGACACACAGTGACACATCTTCAAGAGAGAGGGCCAAGTGGAACATGAAGTACCTAGAACAGAGGAACAAGCAGCTAGAGGACTAGTAGGCGATCATGGAGCTGCAAAACATTCGTGAGCATCGCCAAGCTGCCCAAAGGACAAGGGTTGAGCTCACATCCTTGGAACAGGAGATAAATGAAGATCGGGAGGCCAACCTCGAGAGGACCAATATGCATTTGGAGAGGATGCTAGACAAAGCCGACAAGGACCTTGCGCTACTGAGGCATATGGCATTTCACTACCGGGCACGAAACATGAGCGCCAAGGCCCGAATAAAGAGCTTGAAGGCAAAATTGAGGAAAGCAACAAGGAGGGAAAAAGAGGCTAAGGAAAAAGATAGACTTAGAATCTTGGCTGAGGCTTCCTTAGCTCAGCATGGCACCCCATAGGGAACCTCCAGTCCAAATTTCAGCAAATTTGGAGAAGTTTTGGGCAAAAAACAGGAAATTCCTCTGACGCTAAAATTCTAGTGCTCCATTCAAGGAATGGTTTGCATTTTTGGATTTAGCATCGAAAACCATGACTACTGGCATCCGAGCAAGAAATTTTGACAAGATATGGGCTTCCTAAAGGTCAAAAAACACCCAAAAATGGCCTCTTTGCCACTTTTTTGAAACACAGAAAGCAGTCTTGGGAGAATGAAGATTTGGAGGGGCAAATGAGATCCAAATTCAAAAATTCTAGTTGGGTTGGAAAGTAGAGAGGACAGGCTTTCCAACAAGCCCACTTGGGCACATTTTGGACACCTGAAAGTGCCCCAAAACAGGCTCCAAATTGGCACGACACACAGAGAATTTTGCGCGGTGCATAGGGGAAAAACTGCCGGTTTGCTCCCATTTCGCGAAATTTCAGTTCGCGACTTCTCCAAGTGGGCCTGGTCATCTACACTTCAGTTTTTTGGCACCCAAGGTAGCATTTAAAGAGCTTTTTCTCCAGATTGGCATCCATCCAAGTGGCAAAGGAATGCAAAGGGTCACCCCATGCTAAATGTCATGTTTGTGAGCGTTGCACCTGTAGTTGATGGTTGGCTCTCCATCTCCATTTTGTAATTATTCGAGTAACTCCCCAACCCTTGGGTGTTCTGTCTCTTCCTCACACATTCTATATATTGTATGCAAGCTATTTGCAAAGGGTTGGTTGGCTTATAACTTCTGGGAGACTGTGGGAGAGAAACTCTGTTTCTCCACTGTGTAATTTTGACAGAGAATTAATGAAAGGCAGCGGCTCTGTTTCATGAGATTCTTGTGGTTGTGAGTGTAGCAAATGTGTTCTTATGTTTCATATGTATCTTGTTATGTTCCATATTTCAATTCATGTTTCATTTCAGTGAAATTTTCTGAGTGAGATTAGGTAGAATTCAATTTTTATTGCTCTGCCTGTGAGAAAATTTCATGTACAGTGTTATTTCTTCTGTTGAAAAGGATTCATACCACTATGCCCTTTTCACTTTATTCAACAATCTATTCATGCCGCAGTAACTCAAACTAAATTGCTACATTTTCCACCTACCTTGCCTCACAGAATAATCTGTGCCTTTGTATTAAGTTCTCTGTTCATTGCTGAGCACCAGTCCGATACATCCCAGAAGCTCGGCCATTCATTAAAATTTGTTCCCGAAATCCCTATTCACTTAATAACCTAAGGTAATTATTGCATTTCAAGTCATCTCAGATCATTTTCAAGTATTTATTCAGTGAGTGTGACTCGAAGAGATCCCTCTCCTGTTCTGGTAGGGCTAGCTACTAGACTGAGCATGGTTTGTGGTTACCCTAATTTTTTCCCTCCTTCAACCTAGGGTGGATTTAGGTGATAACAATACTGAAATATGCTTACAAACAGTAATGGAAATAAACCAGCTAGGGTGATGGTAGCTTATCTCTAAGAAGCGATGTGGTGGCTACATGCCTCTGAACTGTAAAGGCTACATTGTGGCAGACAATATATCCTTTTACAAAATGTGACTTGTTACTTATAGTATTTTTTAGTTACAATACCACGGGTCAATTCCATGGGTGAATGAATACCATGGGTGGATTTTACAATACCACAGGCGGTTTCCATTTACAATACCATGGGTAAATTCCATGGGCAGATGAATAATATGGGTGGATGAGTACCATGGGTTGATGCCATTTTCCATTCGGATCAGGAAGAGTAATCAAGAAGAATACCTTCATCTACTCTGGGCTCAAACTTACCAAGTTTTTCATTAGTCATTTTGATATAACATTTGCTTCCAAAAACTTTAAAGTATTTTACCGTAGGAGTCTTACCATACCAAATTTCATGTGGAGTTTGAATGTTGTTTACTCGAACATTTGCTTGGTTGAGAATAGTTACGGCAGTGAATGCAGCTTCACCCCAAAAGGTTGCAGGAGTTCCAGATTCATGTAGCATAGCTTGAGCCATTTGTTGAATAGTTCTATTCATTCCTTCTACCACTCCATTTTGCCGAGGAGTCCTTGTGGTGGACAACTGCCTTTTTATTCCATGTTGTTCACAAAAGTCAAAGAATTCATCCAAGGTAAATTCCCCTCCTCGATCAGATCTGAGGCATTTGATTTTGCTATCTAATTCATTTTCAACCAAAGCTTTGAAGGATTTGAACTTTTCAAATGCTTCATCTTTATGCTTTAGAAGACCTATCCAACACATTCTAAAAAAATCATCAATGAACAAAATAAAGTATTCTTCTCCACGAGGTGAATTTTTCCTTGATGATCCACATAAATCAGTATGAACAAGTTCAAGAGGCTTACT
The DNA here is from genome assembly GCA_031772625.1 of Pinus tabuliformis. Lineage (NCBI taxonomy): Eukaryota > Viridiplantae > Streptophyta > Pinopsida > Pinales > Pinaceae > Pinus > Pinus tabuliformis. The sequence continues at coordinate 1,419,522,862 of CM062818.1, read as the reverse complement.
AGCTGACCCTTCCTTTTCAATGAAGTGAGATATGGTTTTCTTACCGAATTGACATGGTTTACATATTGTATTTTCAGGAATGCTGATATCTGGAACATCATGAACAACCTGGAATCTGCATGCTTTTCTTTTTTGAGAAAAGCTTAGATGTCCCAATCTTCTATGCCATAGCCAGTTCTCATCATTTTTGCTTAGATAGCACTGTTGTTGTCCTCCCTTGAGTATGTATAAGATATTGGGGTTATTTTACCTTTGATCACGGTTTCTCCTGTATCAAGCTCACAAACAACACATCCGTTTGATCGAAACACCACTTCATTTCCTTGATCACACATTTGACTGACACTCAACGAGTTATGCTTTAGACTGTCTACATACATAACATTCCCATATTTAACCTTTTCTTTCAAGAAAACAGAGCCTTTACCTTTTGTGACAGCAGGAGTGTCATTTCCAAATGAGATAATCTTTTCCTTTTCTAAGGCATTATATGAGTGAAGTTTTTCTTTGTCACTTGTCACGTGTTTTGAGCATCCACTGTTGATGTACCACTAGTTTTCTTATCCTTTTGCATACAAGGCTATACCACATCTTTCTGTTTAAGGTTCTTTCCTTCTCCATATCTTGGGATTTAATGGAGTTTGTTCCTTTTGAAATGTTTGCCGAAATTTTCTCCTGCATTCAGATTCTTCATGGCCAAAGTTGTTACAGATTGAGCATTCTATTTCATTTTCAAGAAGAGAAAAGTTATTATAGGAACTTTTTTTTAATACTTGTCACATTCCTTTGATTTCATGCTTCTCTAGTCATGATGGTTTTGTAAGCAACACATTAAGCAGCTTTGTGTCCAAAATTATGACATGAGAAACATTGACCATTAAAGAAGTTCCTATGATTATCGAATCTATTGACATGGTGATTGTAGTTTCTATTGATATTCATCCTTGAAGCAAATTGAGTATGATTTACCTGAGGTTTGTTGTGGATTTTGATCATCCTAAAAGGAAATTGAGCTTGATTTACCTGGTGATCTTCTTTATGCCTTTGCTGATGATTGTCATATTGTTCATTGTTCTTTGCTGCATCAAGATAGCTTTTAGTGGAGGTTGACAGTTTCTGTGATTGAGATGCTTCTTTTGTATATCCAAGACTTGTCTTTATCAGAGGAGAACACTACACTTTGATAATTTCATATAAGGTTTCTAATCCTTTAGAAAATCTAAGATTGAGAGATTTTGTTTTCTCAAGATCCTTTCTTAGACCCACAATTTCACATTCTAGTTTTTCATTGTGTTTTTCTCTTTCAGCAAGTTGGTATGTCAAGGTATCTATAATCATATTATTTTCTTATAAACAGATTTTGAGTTTAGAGATTTCTTCATGAAGGTCATCTGATTCTAAAACATCCAAAAAATTATCATCATCATAAGCCATTAGAAGTCTATAGTCATTACCATTTTCATCTTCATCACTATTTGATAAACCATCGCTATCTTCATGAGTATAGTAACTCTTTTTACTTACACTTTGTTTTCTATTCCATTTTGCAGATTCCTTCCCTTTATCATATTTATCTTTATGAGGACATTTGGTAGCATAATGACCAACTCTACCACAGGAAAAGCATTTGAAGGGTAGTTTACCTCTAAATCTTTCGGAACCCTGTTGAAGCTTCTTGACAAAGTTTACTTCATCTTCTTATTCTGAAATATGTCCGGATTCATTGAGTTCTTCCTTTCCTTTTGCTAAAGCTTTAAATGCGGCTTCTCTCATATCTGATGGGCCCCCTTTTCTCATCTCAAAGGCAGTTAAGATTCGGTGAAGCTGTCATAGTGATAGTATGTAGATCCTGTTTTTCTTCTATGGCAGATACTTTTGATTCAAATTTAGCAGACAAGGATCTTAAAACTTTCTCAACTAAGGTAATTTCCTTTATCTCTTCACCCAGATTCTTCATACAATTAACAACGTCATCTATATGTAAGAAGTAACTATCTATACTTTCATCATTGTGCATCTTAAAAGTTTCATATTGAATTCTGAGAGTTTTCAGTTTAGCACGTTTTACCTAAGAGTCTCCTTCATAGCTTAGAATGATTTTGTCCTATATTTCTTCGGCTGCTTTGATTTGCATAACTTTGAAAGACTCTAATTGTGAAAGACTTCCCAATAATGTATGGAAAACCTTGGCATTGGTTTCATATTTCTTTTCACCTTCCGTATCTATAGGAATTGCTTATGGAAATGCATATCCTCCTTCCACGATTTCCCAGACATTCGTTCCAAGTGATTGTAGATAGGTTGTGGTTCTTATATTCCAATAAACAAAGTTTCTCCCATCAAAGATTGGTGGTCTGATGGATCCCATGCTTTCTTGATTACTCATGATGATGGATCTCCCTTCAAGCAATCAAGCTTCTTCTGAAGAACCTGCTCTGATACCAATTGTTGGAAATAATACTGAGAGGGGGGGTGAATTAGTATTATCAGATCAAATAATTTAATTTCCCAAACAGATTTGTATATGTTACTTCAACTAAGTGGACTAGGGTGTATACGCGACTATACTTAAAGCAACCAACGTGTATGCAGAGAACTTTTGATTTACCCAATTTATCATGCATTGAACTTTAAACAGTATATCAGAGATTTATTAGATAGTGCAATAAAAGCAAAATAAAGCAAACACATAAGAAACACACATGAAAACCAAGATATAAGGTGGAAACCCATTGTGGGTGAAAACCACCTGCTGCTATCATCTATGTCTTCTTTTAATAATAAGGAAATATGTTTACAATATTGTACTGGTGCAGACTTATATGAGTACACAAGATTCTACCTACAGAAGGTTACAACCTTCTCTCATTCTCCAGCTTCTACTGGAAGGGAGCTACAGCACCCTAACTCTTGTACTAGCTGATATGTTTACTAGTACATAGGCAGTGACCTACAGAAGGCTATGACCTTAATTCTTCCTCCAAGGACCATGTTTCATAAATTTTCAGACTAGATCCATTAACAACATCATAACTGAAATTCAATCATCAAATACATTTGCATCAACCAATCACTGAGACTTAATCATAACTTTTTGAATCAACCACAACCGAATCAATTAATCACTTTGACAACCCATCGTTAAATCACAATAATCTGATCATTCAAAATACTGTCACCAAAATACAGTAACCAGAACCGAGAACTCCTCAACAGCAAATAGAAACAACTGAAACATACTTTATAAGGTATACGCTACTTCCATGTGTTGAACCTACGTGTATACATGCTTTTCTCAAAGCCAACCAGCATATACATTTACAAATACTAATTCATAATTCCGTAGCTATTATAGACTTCAGTTATACCCAGATCATAATATTTACAGAATAACACATGCGTCAGTATTCAGATCTACACTATACATGATCAAACCACATAATGATATTCCTTTCAAGCCTTAAGATCCGGATCCATCATCAACTTATCCTTCATCAACCACTAAGGTTCATCCTTGGTTTAGATCAAGCATAGCACCATAAGCCAATAACCTACGTACTAGATCTCACACTTCATCAGATATTTGATACTTGCACACCTGACCTAATGATCTTCTCCTCCTTTTATAGTTTTAGGCCTTTCTCAATACCATGGATCAAAAACCACTTAGGAACAATACTTTGGACCAAATACCTGGGGGAAATACCTCGGACCAGATACCTTGGACCAATACCATGGATCAAAATACCATGGACCAAATACCTTGGACCAAAAACTTAGTTTTCCAAGGTATATGCTCTTTTCCTTCTGCGAAAATGTGTGTGTATGTCTTGTGGTCAGTGAACCTGCATGTATACACAGCTTGGTCAAGGTGAACCTGTGTATACCGCTCTTTCTTCATTATGTGTAGTCTGATATGTAGTTCTTTGTTGTTAACCTTGTCTACTGTGATATTTCATCTAAGTGAGTTGCCATCAAGGAAAACACCTGTATCATAATGCAAACAAAATGTCCTACAAAATTAGGGCTCATGCCCATAATCATGTCTAATAAAAAGAGTTTTGGTCATCCATCTATATGTCCTGCTCAGGGTGAACAGCATGGAAGAAAACAATGGCATTTTCCACTCATCAGAATAACTGCACCCAATCACGTGCCACTCCTACCACATGTCTTTGCATCTCCTATGGAAGGTCTTCTGTAGCCACCATAGGTACTAGTGATTCAACCTCACCAAGTTTCTTTGGATAGCATGGAGGGTCCTCTCAGTCTCTCCTGTGACTCCTTCTATGTCTCTTCTACGACACCTGTGTTGAGGTAGACCCTCAAGTCTTACTGGTCCAACATCAATGTCGTGATCAATAATTTTGTAAGTATTTGTCTCATCAAAAAGATTTTTAGTTCATTTATACTTAAAATCCAAAAAATCTTAAAATCCAAAAATTAATAAACATTTGTACCTATGGCCCCCCACGCTGCATTCGGTGGCAGCGCCAGATCTGGATCTCCTCTGAAGTCCATGCCAACATAAGGGTAGTCCTTGACTGTTATGACTTGTTGTTCCCACCAGAAGAAGAACTCGTCATCAAATGTATTTCTAGGGACCTCACTACCCCCTAGTCATTTCATTACATCAGCCCATCTGCCTATTCATGGATCCCTTGGGCTGCTGATAGTGGATAATACCTTGGTTCAAAGCCCTGGTACTCTCTCAAAGAAGAATGAACACAAGATGGTTCCATATCCAAAGTTCTTTGTCTAACCATTTTGGATGGAGGTAAGTTATTTTTTCATATTGGCTAAGAGGGGTGTGCACCAATCAAAAAATTTCATGAGACACTCCACTACAAGACTCATTGAAACACGAGAGGCTTGATGTAGATAAGTTGAACCATTTACTCTGGCAATGGTAAAAAAAGGATTCTCAGAGCTAGACTCTCTACATGTTTGACTGGAATCTGGGTTCCAATGTTCTCAGTGTTTCCTGGACAGTAGACTTCCACACTAAGGCTACCTCTTGTTTTTCCTATTGAGTTGACTCTCTCTCCTCTCTGGGAAAGACCTGTGATGAAATAGATATCCTCTATTTCAATCCTCTGAGGCATCTAGTCAATAAAAAAAACATCTTCTTCTGGATCCCAGTAGTGGATTAACATCTCAAGCAACCTTGTATTTTCCTTCATATTCGACATTTTGAAAATTTTCAATATTTTGCATCCTCGTAAGGAATATAATGGATTTGTATCTTCTAGTACTTCGTTATCAATCACACTATGCTCTCTTCACTCCAAGTAATTGTAATTTTGCAAAAAAAAGTGTTTCGAGTCATTAAAACCATGTTTTAAATTTTGAATTCATGCATACGCAGGTTTGGTATTCGCCTAGACGCATATAGGGCTTTTCTATACGTGTTTCATATGTGTCCAACCCGCATGTATGCAGAGCGAAATTTTCAAACTAAATTCCCACATTCAAATTTTTGATAAAAACATTTAAAAAGAAACAAAACTTATCAAAAAATCAGTTAGAAGGTTACCTGGAAGATTGGAGGCTAAATGAACAGATGAATTTGATGGATTAAGCTTGCTTGGTTTTTTCTCCACAACTCCTTCACCCAATTGCTCAGAACACAAATGAAAATTTGTGAGTTGAAAAGTCCTTATATAAGTTGACATATGAAAATTTCTTTTTCTAATGTTTATTTTTCTTTTTTATGGGCTTTATGACCTTTTTGGCTTTGAGTGTTGGGATGGGTCATTTTTTCAGGATACTTTGGAGATTGTTGAGAGACTTCTTTGATTCCATGACTATAGACCTGACATGGTAGGTATCATTTTTCACTGGCATATAGGTTAGGGAATATCATTTTCTGCTACATTTTGCATACTAGCCTCCATACTGTGATATTTTTTCCATAGGGTTGGCCCCATCATGTCTTGGTTCTTAAACCATTTTCATTTGCCAACTTATAAAATCATGATATGATGGTAGAGCCAACCTTTACATGGGAATATTAGTTATATCCTTGCTGGCATATGTTTCTCATGCTACTATATTGCATAGGCTCAGGAGTCCTCTTTAGTTCTTCCATGACTTGTGCGTTGAAGACTCATTCTCTTACTTCTTCGCTATTTTTCTGACTTTATACCCTAGATGCTCCTTTGTGTTGAGTTGTAATACTACATTTCATGTTTACCATTTGTACCTTTTGGCCTTAAGCCGACTTCACTTGGACTCGTGTTTAAGCCACCTTTTGACCATGTCTTTTGCGAAATCAACCTTGCAATCACTTAGCCTCTGCAACTTGACACTCTCTTAACCATGGAAAGAACATTCCTTTGAGTGTCACTGACTAGTTTGCTCACGTTGCATTGAGAATAGGAATGTTCCCCTCCCAGGAAGTAGCGCATATGTATTTGGACACTCATTCTTTCCACTATACCATAAGCATTCTTTTATTCTTTTTCAGGCTTTCTAAATATGAAAAATACAAAAAAAAACATATTCCAGAAAGAGTGGGAATGAGACATTACTTCCATGATTGATGGCAGCTAGAGTTAGTTGTGTTTCCCTTGAACAAATCACTCAAAATTAAGTTGTTCCTCCATTGGGATGGGCATTATTTTGAATTAGGAGATCCTTAACATTGTTATTGAGTTGGTACTCCTCTGGTTGGTTATCTCTTCCAATCATCTGGAGAGTTTGTTTGTACCTCTTCCATGACAAACTTATACAAAGTTATCATATGTTGCCATATTGTCACATTTGAGTTGTGCTTTTGTTCAAGGGAAGTGAACTTGAGTTGACTTTTCTGCAGTGCCTCTTGACTCATTTTCAGTCGACCATCCCTGGTTGTCAGAGTCATGTTCACTATCACTTCAGCTATTTGGTCCTTTTCTCGTGCTGTTTTGAGAAGATCTCCATTGACTTCTTGCTAGTGTGTCTTTCTCTTATCGACTATGACAAATTTCTCTAAGAGTAGACCTAGATCCGCACCCAGGCCCTATTTTAATTATTGATAGGTCACCTTGTGCTTCGCATTGATCAATATCATAGGTCTTTGACTGAGTGGTTTCAGTTGTGTTCAATAATAGCTTCATTATCACACATTGGGATTCGTGCAATACCTTCATTTCCATTTGACCCTCTTCATGGATTCCTTACCTCTGTTTCAACTTTCATTATTGGTTGGTTTATAGGATTTCTATTGTGAGCTAGCTACATCTTGTGTATGCTGGAAACGTGCTTCAGTTGGGTTACTACATCATTCTTCGTCTGATTCCTTCAAAATTATTGGCCTACGGGTTACACTCATGCTAGATTGATGAAGGATGCCTTAATGCCTTCCTTCAAGTAGATATTATCCCATCGACTTCAACTCATTTCTCTGTGAAAAGGGTCTAGAGTCCATTTGGCAGTACCTTAGGGTTTGCAGTCATCAGTGACAAACTCCTTCGCTATCAACAATGGGAAAACCTCATTGTCCCCTGATTGATAGATTCTTCCAAGTGTTCAACTTTAGCTCATTTATTCACACTTGTTATATTGTACTGGGTACCTTGGATCTCATCATCATTATCGGTGAGTAGTCTCACATTTGTTAAACATCAATGACTAGTAATCAAACATTTCTCATATGGTCGACTTCAGATCATTTATTACCATTTTGTAGAAATGTACCATGATGGTCAGTGAAAGCCTCGGGTTTGCATCAGCATTTGTTGGTTCACTTTCCATTTCCTCCTATTTCTACCAGTGACACCATCCACCTTATATGTTGCAGTTCATTACAACAACATCCTATATGTTAGAACCCGAGTTGCGTGTAGTACCATTTGTTCCACTATTTGACTTGGTACTTTTTGGATTAGCTTTATAACTTTAGTGATCATCTTTCTACTTCATCATCATTGATCAATTCTTTATATGTGATTTTGAGACGTACTTTTATGGATATGATTGGATGATCCACTATGTATTTTCAGTCCTTTTATACTTGTATAGATATTGGATCTGCTTTTGTTTCTGATATGCGGATATGTTTTATTATCTCTAAGCATGGGTATGCCCACCTCAAACAACAAATTTCTTTCTAATCTATTCCACTAGCTTGGCAAGCTGAATTCTAGTGAACTCCTCTCAAGTCTCGTTGTGATTCCTTCTATACACTTAATACATTTCAACCATCATTCACCCCTTCTGACCTCATATATTAGGGGGCATCTATTATAACACCATTTACCACCCTTGGTAGATTTGATGCTCTGTGTTATGGCATAGGGAAACCCTTCCCTTCCATACTTGGTCGTCCAAATTCTAGAAAACAATTTTTTAAATCCCATTCGCTATTTTTCCCTGTATAAAAAGCATGTACACATGGGCCAGTCTATACCCAACCAACTTATATGTGTTAAAACATTAAAAAATATATAGTCTCCTTAAATTTTGGCAGAGTTTATGGGTTTTACCTATTACCCACCTACTGTAGCCCATGGCCTTACTGTTTCCCAACTGGAAAATAGACCTCCATGGGAAGGCCTATGGGAAAAGAAAAAGATTAGATATTGATATTATAGTTTATTACATCCCTGATCAAGTCTGAAGAAATCATTGTTCCTTTTGCACTCCCAAGTCATAGGAAACCTCTCTTTCCTTCTTGAGATGTCCTTCATCCCTTTAGGACATCCTTGTGTATACCTATGGAGGAGGATTGTTGAGGCCTAGGCACGATGGATCAGGAGGACGGTTTCACTTGGAGCTGGCGAATGACTAAGGTTGTAGCTCTTCCATACTTTCTTTAGTTTACATCAATAAAGAGGTGTTGTTTTGTTCCTGATATTTAATTAATGCATTAATATATGTTATGATTTTCTTATGAACCTTACGTTAATGCTTATTTTCTTACATGCTTATATCACCTAACACCTATATCATGAACATTCTTTCTATTACTATTGTTGTATATTCTTTGCTTAAATGAGTTGTAGATTATAAAGCATTAGAAGAAGCTGAGGGTTTGGACCCTATGGGAATGACCTCAAACATAGGACCTCTGGGTAATACCTCGTCTTCCTACTTCAGTAGTTTAAGTATTAGGACTGCATGTTCATGCCTCTTTATGCTATAAGCCCTCCACTTTGTTGGGGTTCTCAACCCGAGACCCTAGGGTGACTTTACGTGTAACAAATGGTCCAAAAAAGCAAGCATAAAGCTCATTAATTCCCTAGTAATTATATATTTACGTGCTTAATGAATGAAGAATGAGAGGAATCAGTGATTTTCATGAATGGAGATTGAGAGGAGGAAATTCAAGAATGAAGAGGAGGTGACCAAAATTTTTACAGTTCAAAAACAAAGTGTAGACGATCAAGTGGATTATTCATTGAGAGTGTAATTTTTTGTTCCCTTTAATTTATTTGTCTATCTATTTAATTTAGTCCACAAAAAAATTGGTTTCTATATTTATTCAATTGGTTAACCAAGGAAAGGAAATAGGCTATTGAATAATTTTATGTTCCCTTAATTTGTGTGTGTTTAATTTATTTTATAGATACATTTGTGTAACCTGACAATTTTTTTTCTCTATGCCATCTACAGGTTAAGCATAGGTGTCCTTTCTCTCTCAAGCACTATGATGTAAAGTTATATGTCTTATGGAGAACTCAATAAATGTTTTGTATAGTTTTGTATGCATTAATGTCCTATGTAGTGTTTTGGTATGCTTGTAATGTGCATTGTATCCTGTGTAGTGTGTAAATGTTTGTTTTGTGTCTATATGGATTTGTGTTAATTGAGAGAGAAAGTCCTAGCTGAGGATAATATGCACTAGTGGTTGAACGACCAACTTGATCATCAAATAATTATCTCAGAGTGCATTGGAGTGAGTTGATACTCATGGAATTTTTTTCCTTAATTATTTTTGAATTCATTATCGACCCTTTTTTCTCTTTCCTTTTCTGATGAGTGAGTTGGAATTTTATATACAGGAGTTGGATTAGTGTTTCCAGAGCTTTTGTAGTAGAAAATGAGGAGTTTCCAACTCTTTTACAACCACCAATTTGTAGAGTTTCAATAGTAAATGAAAGATTCCTAAAAATCAAGGTTAGTATTATGTGTGAATGCTTTTGTTCTCTATTTCTTGTTGCAGTTTATCAATATAGTTTTCAATTTGTTTGTCACAAATTACCATGCTGAGTAGCATTTCCATCTGGCAATGTATTTATATAGAATGTAGGAAATGTAGTCTTCTCTTCCTAAAATACCCTGGATTGGGAACCCATTTAAGGCTGCTACCAGCAAGTTCTGAATCAGAATGATATTTATGATCCCAAAACCCCTCGGCTTCCAAATGTAGAATCTCCTTTCTAACCTCTAGGGGAACTGAACCAAATTTTTTTTCCACAAATTCCCAACCAAATTTTCGGTGATGTCTAGAAGTATGCCCCTGGAACACCACCCCTATAGCTAGGGAGTCACCGTCGATGAGGCATTTCCACATAATAACTACAAAAATACCATAATATAACCACTCTAGTCTAACTCAATCACCAAGTTGTGACTAACAACAAGATAGTAAGACCCTAGAATAACAAAAAATAACAACTTATAATTGATGACCAGAATGAGTGATGATCCCAGTATAACACAAAAAATCCACTTACAAATGATTATGTAGATAATTAACTAATTTCGATGACTAACTACTTGACACCCCTTTACCAACCAGGACCACAATCCATTTCAACTGCTTAGGAAACTATAGTTCATAGGGACTAGAATGTTCAAGGTTTGAGATGTTTGAATTAAAAATGAACAAGTGGAACTGTAGTTTTTTTTAAACTAGATGGAGAAGGAAACTCAGTACCCAACTCCGCATACCAACACTAAGAAATTAAAGCAAATTTTGGTCAGGTCAAAGGTCTGTGATGTTGTCAAGGGAAGTACAATTACCAGTTCAAAGGAGGGACCCAACCTTGAGTTATGTAGGAATAACAAAAAAAAAATTGACACCCTATGTGAGAAAAATGACCACCTGGTGCAAAACTTAAGACCCAAAGATAAAATAAATTAGGAGATAGAACTATCCAACTCTTCAAAAAGCCAAAATTCCACCCTACTAAAATGACCTGATAAATTAACAGTGTATACAGACCTCCTGTTATAGCAGCACAATCCATTGGGGACCACAAACAAGAGGGGAACTTCTGCAACTGAAAGATTTCAACCACATAAATAACACCTTCCTGCCACCTAGAGACCATGGTGGAACTTATATAAATAACTATAAACATGATGTATCTAGTACTAGGAATAAACCATGCCCTCTGAAAATCCCATGACAGAAGCCAAGTGTACTACATACACCACGTCTTAGCCATCCCAAGGCATTTCCTGAGAGTGAGGCCATTAATGAACTTTCTCCTACTATCAAAGCAATTCATTCCCACATCAAATACATTGTGTGAGGGACAATGCATTCCTAAGTAGACAAAATGAAATGAGTTAATGAAACCATTGAGATAAACAAAACCCTAATCTCTAATAACTTATAAGTTAATAAGAAAATTACTTGAGTTGGTGGCTCCCATTACGAAAACCTAGGACATCCCATGTGTGACCCATGTGTAACCAAGTTTATAGCCCATATATATCTCCGAGGGTTTCCACCTTTATCACCAAATAATTTATTGCCATGCAAATAATAACTCTCGCTGAAAACCTCCCATCAAGATGGATCATCATTCCTCTTTCTGATATCAATATTCTGAGGTCGTGAGACCACCCCCATTGAGGACCCTAACTTTAGCTAGGTATTTATCCTATTCTTCCTAGTTCTTTACTTCTTGTAGGCTTTCCCTATGTTTCACTTCCAACTAGGCCACATTCAAGGTAATGTGTCTACTTGATATTTCCCAGTTAGCCAAACAATATTCCACCTTATTACCTTCCCGTCGCATGTGCTTGGGGATAACATAATCGAAATTAATCAACAAGTCTTTGAAATTTCTCACCACCTTATGTAGGTGCCAACCATGAATTAGTTTCTATGGTAGATAACCTAGTAGGAGATTTCTTAAAGTGAGTTGGTACTCACAGAAATTTTTTTCTTAATTATTTTAAAATTCATTCTCGACCATTTTTTCTGTTTCATTTTATGATGAGTGATTTGGAATTTTATATACAGGAGTTGGATTAGTGTTTCAAATTATTTTGTAGCAGAAAATGAGGAGTTTCTATCCCTTTTGAAACCAAAAGTTTGTAGAGTTTCAATAGAAAATGAAAGTTTACTAAGAAGAAAGTTTAGTATTTTGTGTGAATGGCATTGTTCTCTTTGTTTCTTGTTGCAGGTTACCAATATAGCTGTCAATTTGTTTGTCACAAATTACCATGTTGAGTAGCATTTTCATTTTCAATGTACTGTTATAAAGTAGAGGAAATGTAGTCTTCTCTTCCTAAAATTCCCTAGATCAAGAACTCATTGGAGGCTGCTACCACCAATTTCTAAATCACAATGATATCTATGATCCCCAAACTCCCTGGCTTCTAAATGTAGAATCTCCTTTCTAACCTCTAGGGGAGCCGAATAAAAAATGTTTGCCATAGATTCCCAACCAATTTGATGATGATGTCTGGAAGAAGATTCCCTCGGAGCACCACCCCTATAGCCAGGGAATTATTATCGATGAGGCATTTCCACATAAGAACTGTAAGCAAACCATAATTCAACCACTCTAGGCTATCTAACGACCAAGTCATGACTGACAACAAGATAGTAAGACCCGATAATAATATAAACTAACAAGTTATAAGTGATGATCAGAATGAGTGACAATCCTAGTATGACACAAGTAATCCACTTATAAATGATCATGCACACAATTAACTAATTTTGATGACTAAATACTTGACACCCCTTACCAACCAAGATGACAATCCATTTCAATTGCCTATGAAACTATAGCTATTAAGAACCAGAATGATCAGGTTTTGAGACGTTTGAATTAACAAAGAACAAGCAGAGTTGTACTTGTTTCTAGAACTAGATGGAGAAGGTAGCGTAGTACCACTATCCACATATCAACAACGGGAAATTAAAGAAAATTCTGGTTGGGTCAAAGGTCTACGATATCATTGAGGGAAGTACAATGACTAGTTCAAAGGAGGGACCCAACCCTGAGTAATGTAAGAATAACACAAATAACATTGACACCCTATGTGAGAAAAATTACCACCCGGTGTAGAACTTAAGACCTGACAACAAAACACATTTGGATGCAGAACTATCCAACTCTTAAAAAAATCAAAATGCCACCCTACTATAATGAACTGATAAATTAACAGTCTATAAAGACCTCCTGTTACTGTAACACAGTCAATTGGGGACCACCAACAAGAGGGGAACTGATACAAATGAAAGATCTCAACCACATAACTACCACCTTATCGGCACCCTGAGACCATGGTGGAACTTATATAAATAGCTATGAATGTGATGTATCGAGTACTAGGAATGAACCATGCCCTCTGAAAATCCCATGACGGAATCCAAGTATACTACATACACCATGTCTCAGCCATCCCAAGGCATTGCCTGAGAGTGATGTCATTAATGAACTTTATCCTAATATTAGAGAAATTCCTTCCCACATCCAATATGCCATGGGAGGGATGATCCATTCCTGAGTAGACAAAATGAAATGAGTTAATGAAACCATTGAGGCAAACAAAATCCCAATCTCTAATCTCTTGGAATTTAATACGAAAATGATTTGAGTTGGTGGCTCCCATTATGAAAACCCAGGACATTCCATGTGTGACCCATGCATAACCAAGTGTATAGCCCAGATCTATCTCTAAGGGTTGTCACCTCTATCACCAAAAAATCTATTACATGCAAATAATTACAACCACCAGAAACCTCCCATCAAGAGGGATCATCATTCCTCTTTCTAATAATGATACTCCAATGTCGTGAGATCACCCCCATCGAGGAAAATGGCTTTAACTAGCTATTTATCCTACTCTGCCTGGTGCTTTACTTCCTGTAGGCTTCCCTATGTTTGAATTATAGCCAAGCCATGTCCAAGGCAATGTGTCTACCTGATATTCCACAATTATTCAAATAATATTCCACCTTATTACCTTCCCATCACGTGTGCATAGGAATAACATAATCAAAATTAATCAACACATATTTGATATTTTTCACCACCTTCTATAGGTGCCAACTTTGAATTAGTTTCTCTGTTGGATGACCTAGTAGGATCTTTCTTATACAATAAATCACTATTTGAGAGTCACTATGCATTTGCATCAACCTAAACCCTTCCTTACAACTATTTGAAGATCTTTCTCTAATGCACTAAATTCCGAAAGGTTGTTTGTTTCCACCCCATAGGAAAAAGCATAGGCATGCTTGGGATCAAAATTCTCATCCCTAAAAATCCCTCCAAAACCAACATCTCCTAGGTTTCCTTTTGAGGCACCATCAACACTTAATTCAATGAAAGCTTTTGGAGGAGGTGATTCCTCTATTGTGAGCCATGGAACGAAAAGTAGTGACAATTTTATATAATATATTGAGTCCCTTTAGGATAAGAGCCTCGTAATCATCAACTTGCACTTCTTCATAATCAGGAGGGAACACCAACATCATTTCTCTGATATTTTTAAGTGTAATATCTTCTAAAATTGACATAGACCTATGTTTTCCTTCAAATATTCTTAAATTTCTCTCCTTCCACAAATTCCACGGAGAAAATCTTAGAACTAAATGCTAGGCTCTCATTATCAATGGATGTTTAATTTTTTCTAGAACCAGTCATATATCCATGAATTTATGCTTGGTGAATTTGTAAATCACACCTGGAGATTTTCTTAACAAACACCCATATTTTCTTGGCATAAGAACAGGTGATTAGTAGATGATATATTGATTCCTCATCTTGTGAACATTAAATGCACATATATGTCCCCTCAAAGCCTTTCCTTTGCATATGGTCCTAAGTTAACATATGCCCCCAAGATACCATCCATAAAAAATTGAAATTTTGGACCGTCCACAATCTTTCCACATTCTATTCCAAAAAGTAGTGTGGTGTTGTGAGTGAGAATATGCTAATACAAAGTACGCTTCTTTTAAAGTAAACTATCCAATGAGTTGCCTCCCCGACCACATCATGTCATTTTTAGGAGAAACTTGTATCATTGTACTATCAAGGATTTGATGGAGTTCCTCAATGCGAGAGAATATCTAGAGTGTTCCCAATCTCTTACTATTTTCCACTGTCTCCAACCATGCTCCTTATCATAAATTTTCCAGAAGTCTGCCACTTTAAAGGCTCCTTGGGCTTTCATTAATACTTTAATAGGTTGTAGCTTCTCATTTTCCTCTAATAGTGGATACTACTTCCATGAATCCTCCCATAATAATGTCGTCCTTCCTCTTCTAATCTCCCAAAATGAAAATTGTTTCACCACATCCTCACTTTCCTTAACCCAATTCCAGACCCCTAAACCTTTAATTCTTCCATCGAATTGTAATATGTCAAACTGTGAATGTAGATATAAGTACTTATGAGACCATATTTTTTTCCAAAGTTGGGGACCTCCCTGAACCCATAGCCACCACAACTTCATAGCATAAGATTTACTGATGAGGAGGGGGTCTCGAAGACCCAATTCTCCTTTCTTTTTTCATGCAACCATTTTATTCCACCCGACCAATGCCCACACACCTATTTTAGGAGAGTCTCTCCATAAAAAATTTCTCCAAAGAAATATTAATTTCTAACACAAATTATTTGGAATGGGCATTACCAATAATTGGTAATTTGGTAATGCTTTTAAACTTTGTTCATCAATACTAGGTGACTTGGAAAGTTGAGTTCCTCGAAAGTCCAATTATTCACTTTACGATGAGTTATTTCTATAAGTTCTTACCAGGTATAGACCTTGTTGTATAAAAATACAAGAGTTATTCCTAAATACTTTGAAGGAAGGTGACCTCTATTAAAACCTAGGGTTCGACTTAACCTAATGAACCATCTGTGGACAATTGAAGAATTTTTTTCTTCGATTTGTTAGTGTTCACTACAGTTTCTGAGGCTTCCATAAAATATTCTAAAACCCTACCCATTATTTTCACCTCTATCCAAGTTGAAAAACCAAATAATATAACGCCATCAAAAAATTGTTGATGAGAGATAGGAAGATATGCCCCATACAGGCAGAGACCATAGATGTGTTGTGATTCATCATATTTTTCAAACATTCTACCAAGTCCTTCCATAACTAAAATAAATAGGAATGATGATAGAGGTTCACCCTTCCTGAGCCCTCTATAAGGATGAATAGTCTGAGGGTGAGCCATTACTCAAATTAGAGAAAAATATAGATGATATAAGGGATGCCACCCACTTTATCCACTGTTCAAAGAAATCATAAGCTTAGAGAACCTGAAATAAGAATGTCTAACTA
Organism: Pinus tabuliformis; assembly: GCA_031772625.1. Taxonomy (NCBI): domain Eukaryota; kingdom Viridiplantae; phylum Streptophyta; class Pinopsida; order Pinales; family Pinaceae; genus Pinus; species Pinus tabuliformis. Next base: position 1,419,506,383 of record CM062818.1, on the reverse strand, counting down.
ATTCTATCATAGGCCTTCAATAAGTTTAGTTTACTAATCATACATGGGAAATTTTAAGACCTCAAAGAATGGATAATTTCTTGCACCACAATAATGCCATCCTTAATTTGAAGCCCTTCTACAAACTAGTTTGAGATAGGTATACTAAGAATGGAAGGAGTAGTTTTAATATATTAGCTATTACCATAGAAATAATTTTATAAAGAACATTGCATAAAGAAATTGTTCTGAAACCATCAAAACTTTCTGAGTGACGTGTTTTTGGGGCTAATGCTAGGAACGTAGCGTTGAGTGTTGGATGAAATGATCGTGACCATATTTATTTATCAGCTACTTCTAGAATTTCCTTGCCTTAAAACCCCCAACATTCTTGGAAGAAGTCTATCGTGAAGCCATCCAATCCAGGATCCTTATTCTTAGGAATGTTCATATTTCAAAATTATACACAGATATTGGTCTCATTAATGCAATAATTTTCTCACTATTAATCAGACTTTGTATGTATTGAATCCCTATATTTATATCTTATTGTCTTCCTGAATTTTCCTCCATCAAGAGATCAATAAAATAATGCACCAATTCACTTTCTATATCTTGGTGTTGTAGTTTCTTATCTCTATCCTTGCTAATGAGGGAAAAAAATATATTATTATGATGATGTTGAATCATAGCATTGTGGATGAACTTTGAGTTACGATCTTCCTCCTTGAGCTATTGTATTCTGGACATTTTCTTCAAAATGGTCTCTTCTTGTTGCCTTCTATGCTCTATATTTTGAAGGGCCTCTGCCTCTTCTGCTATCAACTCTGAGGTTCTGCCTTGTAGAATGATTCTTTTTTGGATGCTCAACATTTTAATTTCCAATTTTCTCTTGCCTTCAAAGATTTTCACAAAGACGTTCTTATTCCAAAATTTAATCCTTTTCTTCAATGATTTTAGTTTGAGTTGGAATGTGTGCCTTTTTATGGTACATCTAATATTCAACTCCTTCAATCATTTGTCTAACAAATCTACAAAACTAGTGGACTAAAGCCAAAAGATTTCAAAACGGAAAGGGTGATTTAGCAGGGCTTCTTTTAGATCAATTTTTAATTGAATGAGTTAGTGATCTGAACCCATGCACGGAAAAATTGAAGCTTTGATAAATATATCCTTTTGTAAAAATTCCTCTAATAGAAAAAAATGTTCCAAACTACAAGTTATTTGATTGGTAAATGATTATTCTAGGTAAACATCCCATTTTTGGCTAGAATGTCTACAAGGCGCAAGTTATCTATGATATAGTCAAAATTAGCTAATGCTTGGTCTAACCTACGAATGCCTCATTTTTTCACCTCTAACAATCTTATGATATTAAATTCTCCTCCAAACAACCATAAGGAATTTCCTATCATTTATTTCATCTTCTATAGTTGATCCAAAAAAACCTTTGTGTCCCTCATACTTGGAGGATTGTAAATCGCCGATAAAAAAATGAAATCTTTCGTTACAACGTACCTAAATCTATGTGTAATAATTTGATCATAATCCATCCAGTATTGGAAGACCACTTCATGTGGGTTTCACAAAACAAATAAGCCTCCTGCACTAGCCCTAGCATCGAGAGATATGACTCACATCCTTTCCGACAAGTGCCCTCTATTTGATTCATTTTATCCCCTATTAATTTTGTTTCTTGTAATATAACAACTATTGGGTTTTCCATTTTTATTATTTCCCGATGATATTATTGTTTTCCTTTATTGTTGATCCCAATTCGCTTCCATGAAAGAATTCTCATGATGATGAGTTGGGAAAAGGCAATGACTTCTCTGTCATAGCTATTGCTTGATTTGTATTACCCTAGTTAACTCCAATGTTTTGTCTCACTTCCTTCTTTGATTTATTTGTCTTCTTCTTAGGTTCTTTAGTAAGGTACTTTAGTATAATTTATTTCCTCTTGTCCTTAAAATCTTGGAATGATTGATTTATTGGGTCCACTATTGAGTTTCTTCACTTTGTTTTCCAGCTGAGATAAGTATTTGCGTAGATCTCTCTTTCCACTTTGGACAAGTCCCCGAGATATTATTGCACTCAATCATTCACCAGTGTGACTAATACCCGCTATTCATATGAGAGGTCTGACGACTTTTGCTTCACCAAAGGAGCTACTTCCTCAAAACCTGATAGTGCATAAAATTAAAAAATACCTTGCATATCTTCCTCCTCTTCCAACTTACATTTTAACATGCTTTTTTCTAGATTTTGTTTTGTGGGAATAATATCCATATGGATGGATTTTATGTTCTAAGAGGCTTATTCCATAGCCTTTAGTGTGGAAAAGGAATTATTCTCCTCCAACCCCTCTGCGTTATAGGAGATTTAGTTCCTATGATTACACCTATGTGTAGTGACCTTGGTGAAATCATCATTTTCTATCTAACCTCCAAAACCTTGTCCCTTTCTTCTTAGTGGAAATTCTCTTATCAAGTGGCCATTCTCGTGATAGAGCCTACATCTAAATGGAAAGTGCTTATAATCCAGAGGTTGTTTTTGTTATGCTCTTAACCTACAAAACGATACCCAAATACAGAATATGCGAAGAAAGATACCCAGAACATAGATTAATGAGAGACAACAACAAATATTTTATTATTCAGAAAACAATGTTCACTGGCCTCTTCGAGGGGGAAACCTCTAATAGAGCAGAGATCGATTCAAAAATAAAACACGATGCTCCTTGTAGGGAGTCTCTATCCTTTATATATGACTCATACATGCAATACCATGGATCAATACCATGGGTTTTATTAATACCATCTATCTAATACTACAGCCCATTTGCAACTAACTGTGGTCCCGTCATTAATTGCGGGTTAACCACTTACAATTATTAATATGGGCTTTATTGACTCTTGACTATGACTCATTCCCATTACATAAATAAGGGGGTTAGGGTGGGACCCTAACATGCCCTCCCCCTTAAGACTAGCCTTGTCCTCAAGGCTGAAGCTGCGAAAACTGCTGAAGAATAGTGGCTGGTTCCCAAGTTGCATGTTCCGGAGAGGTGTCTTTCCACTTGACGAGGACTTCCCTAATCAGGCGGCCCCGCAGGTGCCTGTCTCGTGTGTCTAGGACCTGTTTAGGTTGGAGCCAGATTGATCCTTCTTTGTCCAATTCAAGTAGACTGGTTTGAATTCTGCAAATGTTCCCAATCACTTTCTTGAGGCATGAGACATGGAAAACTGGATGGATTTTTGTAGTAGGTGGCAAAGCCAACTTGTAAGCCACTTCTCCAATGCACTGAAGTACTTGATATGGTCCATATAATTTTGGGGATAGTTTCTGACAACCCTTGTCTTTGAGTGATGTTTGCTTATATGGTTGCAGCCTCAAAAATACCTGATCCCCTTCTTGAAATTGGCGCTCTGAGCGATGCTTGTCTACCTATTGCTTCATGCGGTTTTGAGCTTGATGAAGATTCTCTTTAAGATGGGCGAGCATGGTTGTGTAGTGTTGTAGGAGTTGATCCACTGCTTGTACCTTTGAGCACCCCTTGATATAAGAGGTAGGGGAAGGAGGGAGTTGACCATATACTGCTTCATAGGGAGTCATTTTGGTGGTGGCATGATAGTTGGTGTTATACCACCATTCAGCCAAGGTAACCATTGTACCCAAAGATGTTGCTTTTCTGAAGTGAAACACCTAAGGTAGGTTTCCAGACATTTGTTGACTGCTTCAGTTTGACCATCCGTTTGTGGATGATAGGAAGTACTGAGTTTTATTTGAGTGCCTTGTAGCCTGAAGAGTTCCTGCCAAAAATTACTAGTGAAGATCGAGTCGCGATCGGACACAATAGAAGTGGGCATGCCATGCAATTTGAAGATCTGATCCATGAAAGATTGAGTGACCAAAGTCGGTGCAAATGGGTGGGGTAGGGCACAGAAATGAGCATACTTTGAAAGTCTATCCACAACCACCATGATGACTGACTTGTTTCCTGACTTTGGAAGACCTGTAATGAAATCCATAGAAACCTCTGTCCATATTGATGCTGGGATGGGCAATGGTTGTAATGTGCCTGGTGTGCTGACGGTCTCCCCTTTGTGGCGTTGACAGACATCGCATTCTGCTACAAAAGTAAGGATGTCCTTTTTCATGCCCGTCCAAAAAAATGATCTTCTGGTGCGAGCATACGTCTTCTGAAAGCCTAAATGTCCTACAATGGGGGATGAGTGCAATTCTGCCAAAATGCGACTTTTGAGGGTGGAAGTTGGTGATATTACGACTCTGTCCCTGTAGCGAAGAATCTCATCCTACCACGAATAGCCCTTGGTGGAATTTGGATCCGCCTGTAATTGAGAAATGAGCTGGGAGAGCCCAAGATGTGAAAACCATTCCCTGCGAGCCTCTTCACTCCATTCTGGAATGGGAAGGGAAATTGCTAGCAGGGTACTTTCCTCCTCAAATTGGCGAGATAATGCATCTGCTACACTATTGTCTTGCCCTTTCTTGTAAACGATCTCATAATCATATCCCAGCATTTTGGCGAGCCATTTATTTTGTTGTGGGGAGGATAGGCGTTGCTCCAAAAAATATTTAAGACTGTGATGGTCTGTGCGGATTTGGAAACGTTGCCCCAATAAGTAAGGTCGCCATGTCTCTACTGCATGTAAGATGGCCATCATTTCCTTCTCGTATGTAGATTGGCCCAGATTCTTCCCACTCAGTTGTTGACTTGTGAAGGCTAAAGGTCGTCCTTCCTGCATTAAGACTGCCCTAATACCCATACCCGAAGCATCACATTCAATGACAAAATATTTGGTGAAATCAGGTAGTGCTAAGACTGGAGTGGAACACATGGCATTTTTGAGAGCTGTAAAGGCCTGTTGTGCACCCTCATTCCAAAAGAATGAATTTTTCTTCAGTAGCTGAGTGAGGGGCTTCACGATGCGACCATAATTGCGGAAAAATTTGCAATAATAGCTTCTGAGACCCAAAAATCCTCTCAGGCTCTTCAAGGTCCTAGGTTGAGGCCAATCCTGCATTGCCTGGATCTTTTTGGGGTCCACCTTGACACCTTCACGCCCCACAATGTGGCCCAAATACTCAACTTCTTCCATTCCAAATGAACACTTGGACATCTTAACAAATAATTTATGCTTGCAGAGTAGTTGCAAGAGTAGATCTACATGCTAAAGATGCGCGGCCCAAGTGCAACTATAGATGAGGATGTCATCGAAGAAGACAAGTACAAATTTCCTGAGATATGGTTTGAGAAGGTGGTTCATAAGGCTCTGAAAAGTAGATGGGGCATTAGAAAGACCGAATGGCATGACCAGGAACTCATAATGGCCTTCATGAGTTCGTAAATAAGTCTTTGGAATGTCGACTTCCTTCATGCGAATTTGGTGGTAGCGTGAGCGAAGATCCAGCTTTGTGAAGAATTGAGCCCCATTGAGTTCATCCAACAAATCATCAATCACCGGGATGGGAAATTTATCTTTGACTGTCAACTTATTGAGGGCCCTAAAGTCTGGACACATTGGCCACTCCCCATCTTTCTTGAGCACCATGACCACCGGTGATGAATAAGGATTAATGCTGGAACAAATGAGACCTGCTTCCAAAAGTTCCTTGATTATTTTTCTATTTCATTCTTTTGGGTGAATGGATATCTGTAGGGGCGCACATTTGGGGGTTGGGCCCCTAGAACCAAAGTGATGCTATGACCATGTTCCCCTCTCGAGGGTGGAACCTCATGAGGCTTGTCAAAGATCGGCAGATGGTTTTTTAAAATCTGTTGCATCTCAGGATGAATCGGTAGAGACTTGGTAGCGACTGCTTGGGTGGCATTAAATTGAGCTATAACTCCATGATGGCCCTTTTTTAGCAATTTTTCCATCCTATGCGAGCTGATGATAGAGGGAGCTCCCGCCTGGAGTCCACGGAGGGTATGTGTGGAGTTGTTCTACTTAAAACTCATATAAAACTCCTGGAAATCCATTGTGATTGGCCCAAGAGTGCAGAGCCATTCAGCGTCGAGGACAATGTCGCATCCTCCCATGTGTATGGCAAACATGTGGGTTTTCAACTGATAATCCCCCATTTGAAGTTTGACATTTTCACAGCGGCCTTCACATTTCATTGTGCCCCCATCCACAATTTGGACTTGGAAGTTAGAAACTACTCTTACAAAACAATGCACTACTTCCGCGACTTTTTGATGGATGAAATTATGTGTACTTCCACTATCAATTAAGACTACTACCGGGAGATGTTTAATAAAACCTCTGATTTTGAGAGTTTGAGGTGAAGAAATCCCTGCCAAAGCATGCAGCGAAATAATTGGTTCGTCAGAGACATTGTCCTTTTGGTTTTCCTCTTCTACCGCCTCATGTTCCTCAAGTGGTGGATCTTCCTTTGATGAGCTGTAGTCAGTGGCATCAATTTGAAAAAATTTGGGCTCCTTGCATTTATGACCTGGGGAGTATTTTTCATCACAGTAGTAACATAATCCTTGCTTTCTTCTTTCGGTCATTTCTGCAGGTGACACCTTTTGGACCTTAAGTGTTTGAGTCGTGTTGTGAGCCTGTGGGGGGTGACCTTTAGTGGAGAAATTTGGGCGACTGTACTGGGCTGCTAACGCACGTTCTACGTTATGAGCTACCTTGCAAGCCTTCGTCCATGTGGGAGGGTGGTGCAGTAGGACTTGGGCTTTTATGGCTTCTTTAAGACCGTTGATAGAACATTCCATGTAGAACACATCTGAGAGACCCCAAGTGCAGAAGGCTAAGGCTTCAAAGGCTGTAATATATTCATCCACTATGCCAGTCTGTCGGAGCTTAGTAAGATGACCCAAAAAAGAATATTCCTGGTCAAAGCGGTCTGTAAGAGCTTTTTTGAAGTTGGTCCAAGCCCGAAAAGGTCCATTGCAACGTTGATGCCATTCCCACCATTGCCACCTTTCATTGTCCAAGTACATGCTCCCCACCATAAGCTGAGTCTCATCATCTAGGATGTTATTCAGATTGAAATACTGCTCCATTTGTGCTATCCATGCTGCGGGGTGAGAACTGTCAAATTTATGCATATCCAACTTGGGAGGTCGCTGACAGGATTGTTGGTGGGTGCGCCAGCCGTGAGGAGAGTGGCTAGACTCACCCTCACTGTGTCCATTTCCATTATACGCCTCCTCGTGGGCTTCCTCCTTGCCCTTCAGGATTAGGAGAGATAGTCTGTCAAGTTGAATCTGGATGGATTGCAAGGTTTGTTCAAGTTTGTCAATCTTCTCATTGGCCATAGCTTGAGCTCTAGTTTCTACCATGCACCGATCAGATGTTCTTGAGATTTGGGACCGCCCAAAAAAAAAAATTCAGTAAGAATTGAATGGTACCACCGTGCTCAGCTCGTCGTCCTAATTCTGATGGGCTAGATCACCAATAAGTGCCCCGAGAGATCTCAGACTTTTTCTTTTTTCTTTCTCTGAAAACTCCTAACGGAGTTTTACTCCTTCCTTATGAATACTGCAGTCGCCAATTTCTCAAAATGTAAATGCTGCCAAAAGCCCTGCGAAAATTATGCCCGGGTATAGGAACCCCACACAACTACTCAGATCTGGTGGATCTGAGAGATCTAAATGGCAGATCAGATAGCTCTGGGTGGCGGAATAGGTTGTTGCTGTGGATCTGATGGATCGAATAGATTGGAATGGCTGGTCTGCTAACTTAGAACTATGGGACTGATGTCTGTTGCTGCTGTACCCCTTTGCACGAGCGGATATGGCAGAGATGATGCGTGATCCCAAGATAGAAAATGGAACTATGGTCTTGAGGAGTGGCAGGTGCTACAGATCGCAATATACATAAGGGTCTGGCAGTAGTACTCGGCCCAATGTTTTAGGGCTCTAACTAAGGAGGATCAACCGTACCCTTAGCCGTACAACCCGACTACCCTATCGTACAGGCAAGTAATCTCTTCGAGTGCTGTTCTTGGTGTACTGTAGTAGCAAGACGGCCGATGGTTTATCTATGGTGAGGTTGCGGAGGAGCTAAGGGGCTTCCGATATACCCAGAAGGTACTTGGAAGACAGTCCGTACGTGGTTCTGTCTAATGCGCTACTACTCCAAGGGGTACCCACAGGGGTTACAAGGGAGTCCAACAAGCATGACCACCTCTTGTATTTCCTGCGTGCATGCCTCCCCAAATCCACAAGTTTATGCACTCAACGACAGATCCCGTGGTTTAAAGACGCCAGAACACGTCTCTAGCCAAAAAAAAATTTTGCTAAGAAATGGAGATCCCATCAGCCCTGGAAAGTGCTCTGATACCACTTGTTATGCTCTTAACCTGCAAAAAGATACCCAAATACATAATATGCGAAGAAAGATACCCAGAACATAGATTAATGAGAGACAACAACAAATATTTTATTATTCAGAAAGCAATGTTCACTAGCCTCTTCGAGGGGGCAACCTCCAATAGAGCAGAGCTCTATTCAAAAATAAGACACGATGCTCCTTGCAGGGAGTCTCTATCCTTTATATATGACTCATACATGCAATACCATGGATCAATACCATGGGTTTTATTAATACCATCTATCTAATACTACGACCCATTTGCAGCTAACTGTGGTCCTGTCATTAATTGCGGGTTAACCACTTACAATTATTAATATGGGCTTTATTGACTCTTGACTATGACTCGTTCCCATTACATAAATAAGGGGGTTAGGGTGGGACCCTAACAGTTTCTAGATCTCTCCTTGATAGTCTAGCTCTATAGTATTTGAGAATGGTTGTGATATATTCATATACACATATAACCTAGCATATGACATGTTTTTCCCTCTTGTTTTTTCCTTTGAGACCTTGAAAAAACATCCTAGTTCTTTCCATATACCTTCTAGAATTTACAGTATCTAGAAATCTACTGGTAAAGAGTACAATCTTACCCATATCAGTGCTTCTGTGAATTCCTCCTTATCCAGGTTGAAATAAGCTTCTCATTGCCTAATGTACAGACCCACATTGTTAAGGAAGTATGGTCCCCCTTCAAAGATCCTAGCTTTATCTTCAAGGTTAGAAAAGATGACTATGAAGAAGCCTTTCAGTCCTAGTGTCAAATCTACCTCTCCCTTTGGTTACCAATTTTGTTATATCCAACGTTCTAATTCCTTCTTTGTCGACCAAATTCCTATAAACTTACATATAAAAGCATGATATGTTATGTGTTTCCTATTATGTTATAGACATCTTGTAGGAATGATAAATTTAGGGTTTTGAGGGGCCTTACGGATACATTGACCTGAGGATCCTCCTTTTGTACCAAATTTTCGTTCCCCTTGAAAAGGCCTACTAGCAAGAGCATTCTGGAAGGAGGGGTGGTTGCCTCCTACCTTTAAATTCATGTTATATATTTTTATTTAACATGTTATTATAAATTTATTTAATTGAATATTTTATAGATTTATATTTATCAAATATCTAATTGAATAGGTTATAAATTTATATTTATTACGTATCTAATTGAATACTTTATAAATTTATATTTATTATAAATAAATTAATACACAACATTGCATTAAATAAAAATATTATATATTAACATTTTTTATTTTTTATTTTTTATTTTTAAATATTCAATTAAAACAAAATCAATTATAGAAAATTAGAAATTATTTGAAAAAACTCGTTTTTAAATTATGTATAGAATAAATACCACATGTGAAAGGCCCATGAGCCAATTGTCCCTTTTTGTAATGAAATGAAATGGTTAATAACCTGGTAGCCTTCGTCATGACGACTTCTATAGTGCATGACAAAAGTGGAAGTATAAATTCCTTTATTTGGAATTAGATATATCATCTTCTAGCTGATATTTGGTTAATGTGATATGGACCCTTAGTAACCCAAAGTAATAGCAAGGATTATGAAATATCATAAATGTTTAATCAAAAACCAAACATGAAATTTAATAGAAACTAGTAACTATATCAGCACTTTATATATCTACAAATGCGATAACATTTTAAAAAATCCTTAACACAATAATTTAAAATTATAAATTTTGAATTAAATTAAAAAAAAAAATCCTCTTTATACAATTGACATAGTATTTGGCAAAAAAATTCCTTAGACTTGTGTAACGGAAAAAAAGTTCAATTCACATAGCTTTAGACTTCGTACTTAGGATTTGAATGTGTGACCTAACATTCTCAATAATAATAAAATCATGGAAGAGGGTGTTTGACTTTATTGGAAGTCATTAATTGATCTCCACATATTATGTTGAAGTGAACATGTTCACATATTAGGATTGGAAAATAAGAGTGCGAGTAATATTTCCTGTAAGAGAAACTCGTAACTAGTAATGAGACAAGTGTAATTAGTAACGAATGTAAGAGAAACTAGTAATAAGAGTGGGAGCAATTAATGTAAGAGAAACTAATAACAATTTCTTTTCATTTTTAATATTTTTTTTTTTTTTTTTTACAACACATGAAAGGGTAGTTTTCAAAAATATCATTTAAAAACATGAAAGCACAAAAGAGATTATTTTAAATGGTAATTAAATTATTAGTTTAAGAAATGGTGATTTAAAGATTTGTTTAAGAATTTGAACACAAGAGTAAAAAGAATCTTAAAACCAAACCCAACCTTCCTTTTGACGAATTCTTGAGAGATTATATAGTCACTCTTGATGAATGGAGAATGATAGTAATTAGTGATTGAGGAGGTTCTGCACGGGAGGAGGAAATTTAAATGAGAGTGAAAAGCAATAGGTGATCACGGTAATTTGTTTGTTTAATTCATTCCACAAGGAATTTTGAGTAACCTGACAAATTAGGTTTCTCTGTTCATTCAATAGGTTAAGCATGGATTGTGTTAGCTCCTTCTTTCTCTCTTGAGCACTCTGATGTAAATTTGTTTGTCTTATGGAGTGCTACATAAATGTAGTGTTGTATGCATGAATGTACTATGTAGTGTTTTTGTATGCTTACAATGTGTTGTGTTGTGGAAATGTGTCGTGTGTGTGAAAATGTTTGTGTTATGTGTTTGTGTATTTGTTTCAATTAAAAGAGAAATTTGTGGCTAAGGAGAATATGAACTGGTGGTTGAAGGGATGACTTGATCAAATAATGTTCTTTCAGAGTGAGTTTGTATCTATGTCAATTTTTTCTTCAGTTATTTTTAAATCCATTCCTATGCCTTTTTCTTGTTTTCTTTTCTAATGAGTTGGAATTTCATATACAAGAGCTAGAGTAGGGTTTCTAGTTCTTTTGCAACAGAGAATGAGTAATTTCTAGTGCTTTTACAACCACCAATTTCCAGAGTTCCAAAACAAAAGAAAGATGGCTAAGAAGCAAGGTTAGTATTCTTTGTTGATTGTCTTATTCTTCTTATAGGCAAGGGTAAATATCTGTAGAGGTTTAGTCATTTGTTTTAGAAATAAGAAACCATATCTACTCCATAAATGACTTGGCCTATTTATTTACTAGGGTTTAAACAAGTCAAACCCTGGCCTATCTATGCCCTTACATATAGGTATTCCTTTCCTTTATTCCACAATGGGAATGATGGGCGATCCTTACCTTCCAACTAAGGATGGAGTGCTTATCTATTCTTTCCTTAAACCGGCAGTCAGTTATGGAATGATTATGTGTTGTTTATGTAAAAATATTGTAATAGGTTGGGAATAGGTTCCTTTAATAGACTTTAGTAGGGAGATTGGCTTTCTACTGGATATCTTTCCTCTACTATTTTCATGATATTCTACAGAAAAATACCTATGTAAGATAGCAGTATATCCTTTGTTGGAGTAGTAGCAGGAGATCCTTTGATTGCTTGGCCTTTCTGTGACTAGAGAGGTAGGCATAGGTTACCCGATTATAGTTTTTGAACAAGACCCAGAGGAAGACCTAGAAGTCAAGGTAACAACATAACTAGGATACAATAATTACAAATAGAGCAAGACCTAGGTTACAAATAGAATAGTTTTAGCCACCTATTTATTGAGATCTACATTATTCAGCCTTGAGTTATCTATAAACCCCAAAATAGTTAGATTCTCAAGAGCGTGATCTCGATGCTTATGATAGTCTGAGTCTTTAGAGAGATAAATCCTCTATATCGAGATTGAGTAATTGCTCTGTATGAGAAATAGCTTTTATTTTCCTTGAACTACAACTTAATCTAAAGAAACTAAAACCCAACGTAATACATGGAATACAATCAAATTTAGTTGACATCCAACTTATTATTCTTAACAGGTTGGTAATCTAAAGGTCTTCATAACACACAATCTTAAAAATACCTTCGATACCCAAAATCTTGAAAATAGAATGAAAATAACATGTATTGGAATGATAATAACATGCATTGGAAAAGGCACTTAGAAGAAGTTTCGACTATAATGAATCATAAGAATAGCCTCGTAATAGGTGAATGAAATTGTAAAATCCCATCATAATATGAATAGATAAGGCCAACCCATAGAAAGAAAAATCAGTGACTCTGAAGTTTTGAGTGCTTAAGGCCAAAATAATAAAATACTTTCAATAGAGCAGCAAGAAGAGAATATCATGAGTATCTAAATTAACTTTGAAGTCACATTTATTTATAGTGGTATAGGATATTGTACAGTGCAATGGGTTAGTGACATATTATATAAATCATATGAATGGGAATATATATTTTTTTAACTTAGGTATGAAGTATTATGTATTATGCTAATGAATTGTTTATTGTCTTTACATATTTGTAACGATCCAATTATTGACCTTGTGATCAATTTTTGTCATTTAATAACCTCAGACGCAATGCCAATTGCTAATACTATTACATATCAATCTTACATATGTGTCAGCCTTACACCTTTTGTGAAACTACCAGCTAAAACCATTGAGCTTTAATTGATTAGATCTTATATATTTTATGAATGAATTTGAACATGATATATATCTGTGTTAATGGAGTTACTTAATTAGATTGTCAGATTTTCTAGAATGTTCATGGATAGGAGTGAGTTGTTTTTTTGGGATAGTTGTTTTCCTACTAAGCTCTTTGTTTTCTAGTGTCTAGCCAATTTCCATTCCTACATATTAGACATAGATCACCTTTCCGTCCTTCAATATATTGTGGTGTTGGAATGCCTTGGAAAATGGGCTTCCAGGTAAAACAAGAGCCACCTTTTAAAACAACGAGATGGCCCTCTCGTGCACCTGGGACACTTAGTTGAGGCACAACACCGAGGATTCGTAGTATGGGTAGAAAATATTGCATTCAATGGCGTGGTTTATGGTCCTATTCATATCCTCCCATTTTCTTGGTTGATGGGAATCATTAAACACACAGATTTCTTTGGTAGTTGAGATGGATCTGTAGAGATGATCTACGAAGCCTTTCCTAACATTTGAGCCTTTGAAGCTTAGAAACACCTCATGTGTCCATGCTCTCCACATTCCCACTATCATTCAAAAGTAACGTATTAATTTGTTTGTCAGAAACACCTCATAAATCCATGCCTCTGCATTGCCACTGTTATTAAGAAAGAAACAAATTAATCTGTTAACATGAGAAGGTGTGAGTCCATAGGCTAAGACTCAAGCATTATATGGAGCATTTGACTAAGTGGATCATGGAGTGCTTTATGAGGAACTAGATGCTAACTGAATCATAAAGTGTTTTACAAGGGAAACCATCCACTTTTGGGTTGGACATAAATTTAATTAGTAAACCAAACAGACAATGCGTAAATCCCTACCTAGTCGCACATCCACCACCAGGTTGGGACCAAGTTGCAAGTGTAGGTGGAGAACCAATTAACCAAATCTCAGTTGAACCAATTGAATGAATCCCATAATTGCCAACAACAGGAAGGGAATCTTAGGGAAATGGAAGACCCAATTCCTAGTGTTTATTGTGCCCATTTTATATCATTTAATATTTAAAAGTGATTATTAATTAAAATCATTTTATTAAAATATTATTTAATTTAAATAGATTAAAAAAAAAAGTATAAGATATTTATCGAAATTTAAAATTAACATAAAATAATAATAATAATAAACATTTAAGAAAACTTAAATTATAACATAAGGCATTAATCATAACAGGTTTATATATACACACACACACACACACATATATATATATATAAAACAAATTCCTTAAATGGTATATAAGTTAAGATTTCCAACATCTTCTCCCAAGTTGGAAAAAGAAACATCCATAAAATATTAAAATGTAACCAGAGTTTAATTGTTTAAAAACTTTAACAACTCTCTGATTCATTGTTTGTTTAAAAACATTAATAATTCTGTGGCTCATTGTGTGTGTAGTTTACACTCGACTAAAAAAAGAAATTTAAGTAGTTATAAAAACATAATGAGCCATTAAAATTATAAATTTAATACCATAAGTATATATGGAAAGAAGTTTTTATTTTTATTTTATATAGAAAAAAATCAAAACATTATTTACTCAAACTCTATATCTTTTTCATACATCTCCCTTGGTAGTTTGTTTCTCTTTACCACACAAGAACATCTACAAGCAGAGACCACACTTAGATGCCCTCATATAATCCCCATTACAAAAAATCATCATAACTTCTCGCCCACGCCAGCATAAGGAGCATCTCCCCGCGTCCAATAGGAAACATAGAAACAAAGAATGGAAAAACGTAGCAGGTCAAAAAAACTACAACAATATCATAAATTATAAAATAGAATACCAAAATATACTCACATAGAAACAGAGCGCCAAACTTATCTCAATTGTAGGTTGCCCAAGCTAGTTGGCGTGGTCAGTGAGGCCCATTCATCTATGTTGCATGTTCTATTAAAGCTTTCAATCTTCCGACAATTCCACAACCCTCTTGATTTCTAGCACATCAGAGAATTGTGACTCTTACAAGCCAATTAAGATATGAACTTAAGTGCATTCAATGTTACTTCCACACCAAGGATTTCAAATACCTTTACACCTGGGATTTCAAATTGAAAAATTGCATGCCAAATTTCTGCTACAAGTTATTGAATAAGGACAATGGATCCCTACTTCATTTTGGTCGAGGGATTGATGAACTTCACCTCTCACCCACCAACATCAACACTATACCCAATTGCAACAAAAGTGATGACAACCCTAGTTCAATCCCTCTATACCCCAGGATCAATATCACTGCTCGTAATCTTTCTCAATCATCCCTTCGCTAGGGTTTTCTTGAAGAGTTAGCTTGAGATCAAGCACCCCTGACATGACACGAAACCTTCAGCTTTTGAATGGCCCAAAATCTGCTCACCAGCCTCATCATGTGAAAGTTGGTAGTAAATTCCAATTCCATCTAAGTTCAGGAGAGTGGATGCGTAAAGGAATCCACCACGGGTGTGTGATATACCTAACCACATGAAAGAAATATTGTAAATAAGTTTACTACTCTGAAAACTAATTAAACAAGTTCATTGCTTGTTTCCAAATGGGCCTATTTAAAAGGCCTTTCGCCTGGTCTCTGAACATCAACCTTGGCATTTGAAGAGAGATTTCTTATCATTTCCCAAGTTTATCTTCTTGATCGTGTATGTCCTCATCGCGAGATCCCTTTTCCATCTTAAGGATACGACTGTCAGTTCCCTTTCTCAATTTGGGGGGCATGGATACGATTTGGGATCAAATCTAGTCATTCAGGCTATGTAGGTTCCCTTCATAACGCCACTAAAATCCCTTCCAACAATGTTGTCCCCAATTTTAAAATTGAAGTTTATATCAGAAATAGAAAACTATTTTTTTTTTTTTCCCTTTTACTTGACGTTCCCTTGTAGGCGAGGATACAACATGGTAGCATTGATAACAAAAAGTAGAGGATTAATTAGGCTTTAGCTAAAAAATCCATTGACAACTCTGATAAATGTTATAAAAAGAGGCCTTGGATGCCAAATCCTATACCAGGTTACTATATCCTAGAAGATCACTTTGGTGGGGCCGATGTAGTCGAATAGATAGAAAATATTCTCAGGGTCCATCCAAATAATTCCAATGTAGTACCGAATTAATGTTGCTCTATTTAATTTCGAATATAAAGGTTTCTGTCTAGGAGATGATCTTGGTAGGAAAATTTGTACTCTGGTTGAGTTTACATATCAATCATATCATTGTTTAGTTACAATATTGTTTTAGCAACTATCAATCCAGGGAATATTGTTAGAATTTGTAAGTTGTAAGTTATTGTTTTACATAAATTTCTTTGTCAGTATAACCATATTACATTTCATCTATAAAATTGGCATTAATTCTAATAAAAATCATTACATTTTGATTTTCCAATAAGTTACCAATTAGACTCGTTGACTGTTATAATCCCAAAACATGAGCTTGTCATGGGTACAAGTAGGAAGGACTTTCTATATTTAGTTGTTGGAAGCGAATTTTTGATGATTAAAACACCTACCCACATCTGGGTATAAAATCATTTTTCTTATATTTAAATTTCTTCTGGTCTTTGGATATAGATTAGTTGGCAACGTTCCTTTTGAAATTGTTAGTTCAAATCCTCTATTAACTCTTTTGATTGGATATAGAGTAGTTGGCAACGTTCCTTTTGAAATTGCTAGTTCAAATCCTCTGTTAACTCATTTGATCAAGAGACTACTTTATTATGCTAGATGTTATAGTGATTTTGATCAAAATTGATTCATGAATCAGAAGCCAACCTCGTTGATTCCAAAACTTCAAAATGAAAAGATTTTGATAGATTAAATGTGCAATAAAAAATATTATTTTACTAAAATAAATATAACTTTTAATCATAGCAGTACAAGCTCCAAGAAAATTGTCACTTTCGTGAAAATTGTAAGATCATTGGGTGTGTATATAAACGATATTTTCTTGATGACAATATGGGCAAAAACAAGAGAAAATATTTCTTGTATCAAATAATTTATTTATTCCTCATTTGAAGTTAATTTTAATTTTATATCGGATAGTTTCCTATATATTAATCGATAAATAATATGTTGTGTCTAATATATTAGTTTCAAATTGCTCTTTTCGATGATCATTCTACATTCCAATCAATTGGTTTAGCATCACTTTGTGTTTCCTCATAAAGATGTATTAAACATGGATTTCGATTAAATAAGATAAATGGGAAAACCAATTCTGATTAAAGCAAGGTAAAGTATTTTTGGATTTTAAGATTAATATTTTGAGCCACTTTATAAAATAATCCATGTATGTTTCTCGATTCAACTTTAGTAAGAAGGCATATATTCGAGGAAATATTAAAAGAATATATAAATTATTCTGGTTTAATTAGGAGGTCCTTTATTAATATATTTTTTTATGGTAAGGTCTTATGCGGTGATGGAATGATTCATTTTTCATTAATTACTTTCATTTTAATTGTCATTTAAAAAAAAATATTATTTAAATCAAGTTCATTATATTGTTCAAAAATAATAATAAAATGGACTGTCTACTATGATTGGATTTGAAATATGTAAAAAACTTTGTATACTAATTCAAATTAGTATAAAATTTTTGTATTAAAACATATAATATTAAAAATAAAAGAATTAAGAATGAAAGAAAAATATATAAAATTTAAATAATC
This sequence comes from Pinus tabuliformis, assembly GCA_031772625.1. NCBI lineage: Eukaryota > Viridiplantae > Streptophyta > Pinopsida > Pinales > Pinaceae > Pinus > Pinus tabuliformis. The sequence goes on along the minus strand of CM062818.1, from coordinate 1,419,488,788 downwards.
TAATAAAAGTTTTACATAATAAAGATAATTTATTAATTAAGTTATAAGAATATAATATTTCATTTTGGTTTTTACGTACTCTTCTATATTTCTCTATGTGTGGGGTCCTTATCATGTAAACCATTCCATACATTATGATATATTAATTTGACCCATATGATAGGATGTAGATTTCATCTACTTTGAGTTGCCATGTTGGTTCCTCATTGAGGTCTTTTTGGTACACACATCCCTTCCTTGTGAGACAATGGTGTCTCAAAGGAATTGAAGGAGTACTTATCTTTATCACTAGTGGGCTTGCTGGTTAATGTGTCTAAAAACATAAATGTATTGAAATTATTATCATCTACCACTTAAAGAACTGGTTGAGATGACTTTTACACCCACTGCTTCTTTTTAGGTTTCTTGCCCATGTTAAACATTCTTGCATAGATAGAAAAATAAACTGACTATAAAAGGTAGGAAAACCAGAGTTATGGAAGAATTTAGGAGTTTGGGGATTATTTAGAACTATGAAACAAGATAATTATTGAAACTAAGGATGAAATGAAGGATATTAACTATAAAAAAGAAGTGGTTGTATGTAGGATGATACTGACATGAACGATGGATAAACTTAATTTAAGTTGTAATGACCTATATTTACTTATGGAGACGTTGTTATTAAATAAAATATTATAGATAACCTTTTGATTACTCATTCGTTAAGATTAACCCTAATTTGCATCATGGGAGTAAGGCCAGGTTTAGATAAAATGTTATAAGAAGGCCACTATTAGACAAAGAATTGTCTATCGAGAATTTTAGCATATATATACAAAGAATATGGCTAGTTGTCAAATATTGACATGGTGTAATGTGACAGATGGTAACATCTGATAAGAGCATGTGTAAATCATTCCATGTAGAAATAATGGCCATGTCATCCCATGAAGTATTTCTTGAGTTGAAGTTAGGTTTCAACATTTAAAAAGGGCCTAGGTCTGAGAACTAATAGAGTCTAAGAGACAAAAATTTTCAAGTGGTTTGTTAGAAAAATTTGTCATCCTGCCATGGGGATTTATGTAAGGTAAAACACTTGACAAGTGAACGGGCTAGCATGCAATTGACATAAAATTTTCTGAGAAAATATCAGTAATATGTCGAGAAATTTTGTGCTCCACCATGGGATGATCAAGAAGTAAACATGAAAGGGTTAGCTCGAGAAACGAGAGTCGGGATGGGAACAAAGATTATTAATTAAAAAATAAGGCTTTATCATACCCCGGGGTTTTGCAAAAAGTATTCCAATAAAAGAGAGTGTGTTCTGAGATATTCATGTCTTGAGAGACAAGAAGAATTGTTTACTGATGGCACACTTAATAACTTGAACATTTTTTTTTGAAAACTTTATAAGTGATTTTTCTATCAAATATGTATAAAGTGGAAAGCGGTCAAATTATATACATAAGTAGGATATGAAAACTTAAAAGGGTCCCCATTTTTTATGGATTAAGTACAAAATGGGGCGTTGTTGTTTTACAACAACAAAACCCTAAACTATTTAAAGTATTAATCTCTTAATCTATCTATGTATTGTGCTTACCCAATGACGACCACCACTAGTATACCAACATAATATGTATTTAATATATATTACTACTACATGAATGTTGGTATGTATTCTACTATAAATATAAACATAATATGTGAGTATATATATTGGTATATATACAACCATAATATGTTGATATATAATAAATGATATTTATTTAGTATTATTTTGGTGTATATATACCAGTATATACATACTTTTACATATATTGCTATATATATCTTGACATATATATGAACATAATATTGATATATCTATGTGTATATATACATACACATATACATAATTTTGGCTCTTCACCTAAGATTGCATGAGGACTTGCAAAGTCTCAGGTGTGAGGAAGACATTGGACTTTCATTTTGAGGCCTTTATTACTATCAAAAGTGTGAGTTTTTCCCTTTATACTCCCTCTTATAGCCAATGATCATTCCTATTTTTTCACAATTACTTGCATTATGGTCATGACATGCTGATGAGGTGCAATGTTAAATTCAAATATCTTCCCTTATTTTTAATTGAGCTATTTGAGCTAGAGCTTGCCTTTTCTAATATGAGTATCATATCTTATAACCCTAGTAAAGATCTAGTAACCAAATCATTAGTTGTCATATATATGCACTCCTAGGGTGAAAATTTCCACATGGTTTTCATTGTTAGGTAGCTTGAGATGGACCAATGTTGGTTGGATTGCTCCCAGTTTAAACAAGAAAGGTGTCGACTCATAATTAATGATCTAGTCAAATGCATGGTGGAAATGCATACAACACAAGCACCATTGGATGACTAATCAATTTAAAGATTTTGGAAAATGGCACGAATATTTTCAGGCATGGCATGTCATGAAAATATCATATGCCAAAATACAAGCAATTACCCACAATAGTGAGAGTTATATTTGTCAATGGCATTACACCCTACTCTACTTTTGGTATGTAAACAATTATGAAGTATTTGTGTACTAGGGAGCTATTCATGGTTCAATACACCCTCCCTATACTATATAACATCTATAATAAGTAAAGGTCAAAGGTCGATATTTATAATATTATAGGATTGGTCAAGAAAGCAATCAAACTGTGTATTGCAAAATTGTTCAAATGGTCTAATATGAAGGCCATATGTTGGTGTATATTGAAGTTCAATGATGAGGCATATGTGGATCCATGCTAAGTATATGCAAATTGTCTTTACAATTGTAATGTGAACTTGTGTACTCCTCTTTTTTTTAATATAAATGATGTTATTCTAAGTTTTATACTATAGAAGTACTTAGACTATTGATCTAGAATGGATCTCGTTAACTCAAGCCAAAGATGGCTATATGTTTGACATCCAAGATGGACCTAGATAGAAAAATTGTTCTTGGCATGTGTTGAGTTTTAACATCCCAGATTCTCGCGAAATCAACGCCAAGTTGAAGAGCTCGATGCAGTGATATTGGTGGTATCTCTGGATTCACAGTTGGCCTCTGTACGAGGGAGAAAACTCTCGTTAAAGTTTATGGTGAAGAGGTGAAAGGAGGTGTTGTTGATCATGTGGCGTTCACATAGTTCGACATATGGCAATGGCTAAGTCAATAGGTCAAAGTTCATCTTTGATGCATATCTTTAGGTGAATGGTGAGATTTTGGGTTTTGGTTGGTTAAAGATTCATATTTAAAGTCATGGGTGCATTAAAAAGTTTATGCCACAGTTGCAAGCCTATGGTTTCTAAACCATATGACATACCATATATGAAAATAAAGGTGCACATTTTCTTTAAGGTTAAAACATGCCTAACGTTGAAATTATGTGTAAAAACCATGGTGGGTGTAAGGGTTATATATGTCTTACAAACCATATAACTATATGGTAGGTGGGCACAAAGACTTATGTTATCAAACCATGGTAGTAGAATATGTAATGAACCTATGGTATGTAATGAACCTATGGGCAATACACAATATGGCAAGGTAAATCAAAACCTATGGCATAGATGGCAAAAACTATGGTGTAGAATTATAACGAAGTATGAACAGGTTCATACATGGTGGATCCAAATCCAGTCACATGCCACGAAGGTCCAGTCATATGGTGGCAAAGTTAATGGCCATGACCGCCTGAAGATGTGAGTCAAATTTCCAACAAAGCACCAAATATATGGTGTTAAACCATATTGCAAACATATATGTTAATGTCTAATGGCAAATATATATTAAAAAAAAATATGGCTTTTATACAACACGGAGGTGGCAGCCATGTGGTCTGGTGATATAACAAGGCAGGGATGACAACGCACAATATGTGCTCTGGTCAACACATAGGAGCAGGTTGAGACCGCTGGGGTTAGACGCCTTGGGTCTGTGGTTCTATAGACCGTCAGGTATGTAGCTACAACAAGTGTTATATGGTGCGGAGATGTGACATATGACATGAAGATGTGGGAACAATTAAAACAACATCATTGAGTTGTTTCCATGACTGTCGGAGGTTGTGAACATGGAGTACTGAGTCAGAATTGCCACAGATATACCATCGAATCATTGGGAACTAGTAAGGAGTAGGTCTAGTTCACATGGAAAACATTGTACAACTTTGTGGCATGGGGTTACTGCCGGAAGTAGTTCACATGGCCACGGGCTGCCATAACACTTGACCGCCACACCAACAGGAGCTGAGTTATGATATGGTCTTTCACCGAGTTATATGATAAAGCTTTGGATTATCAGTGTAACAAAAGCCATCAGTCCAATCCACATGTACCATGAATGAACCATAAGATAAGACATTACGCGAATGCACGAAGGATATTGCGTTCGGTCCAACCTTTGTAAACCATATGCATTATATGGTTAGACCATACTAAAACGAAATGTGCCAAAATTAATAGTTGTTATAACTATAGCGCTAAGTGTAATTTTTTTATTGCACCGAATATAGGTCGTTCCACATAATTAAAACAACTTGCCATGTATAGCTCGGTAGGTTCGAACCTGGAACCTGGCTTAGGCATTATAAAAGGAGTTGAATAGTGAGCTCTAGAACACAGCCATACTGGTGCCGGTAATGTTCATTTAAGCATATCTTAGTCATCCTTGGGCCTTTTTGTGAACGGAGATAGGCATTGGAAATCTGAGACAGAGGCCTTCTTTATAACAGTCACCAGAGCTACCTGCGTGCACAGTTCAGCTGGGTGAAACTCTATGTAAAGAAGAATTTCAAAGCCATTTCATAGGCACGTAGTTGTCAAGTTAGTTTTTGTCTTTCCAGAAGCATCCAAAAGCTGATTTGGAAACTTGAAGAGCTGAAATGGGGGTTTTGACACATTCTGGATTCAATGGTAGTACTTGTTCGCCAGTAGCAGTAGCGAAGTTTGCAAAATTTTGTACTTGAATTGTGTCTCACTTAGACAAGGGGAGATGAGGTAAATAATCAATGTATTGATGAAACTCAAATTCTCAATTTCAATAGAGGTCAGAGTCATTGTTAGAGACTCTATGTTTTTGCTATAAATGACAAGTTGTTTGTAGAATGTCAAGTGAAATTGCGAGAGTTCTATGAAGGAGAACATTTCCATACTGGGGAAATAGCCACAATTATATTAACAATTTTGATATACCTCTACTTATTCACTGAAATACGAGCGTCCTAGCCTTTTAGAGGAGGGCTCGGAGACGTAGCTCAAGAAGGGTGAACTCCATCAACAATCTCGGTGTCTTTCTATTTGACATTGCATGTTTATGTGTGTCGTGTCCTTTTTGGATAACTTGTTTAGTTGTATTAAATTACTATTTTGAAAGGCCCATTTCAAACTTTCCAAGTGCCAGGTAGCAATATAATTCCGCAATTTCATATCAACTATAATTTTCTTTTGTAGCACAAGTCAATAGGTAAGGCTCCCTACTTTTGCGTTGTGAATTCATTTATTCCTTAGTTAGATTATGTAATTAGATAATTTGTATTTCTATTTATCTATAGATTAATATTTTAATTCTCTGCAATTTTAGTTCTTGAACTTTCATATGTTCTTTATTGCAAAAGTGTGGTTTCCGTATTGAGGTAAGGCACTGAAGGTTAATGAACAAAATTTCTTTTTAAGGAATTGAAAAATTATTTGATGCTTATGAAAAACAAATTATTGTGATCAGAGATCATAAAAATCTTGTGTAGATGTAAGCCTAGTGATCACACAAGCCTGTAACATTTTACTTTCTTCCTGATTGAATTTTATCTTTCAAGTGTAAAGTGTGGATTCCCACCTACGAAAGCTAGGAATTGAAGGTTGAAGAATGAACGTGCTTCTTAATTAATCATAGAATCAATTTATGACAAACAAAGGAATATGATTGGAGTCCACAAAGCTGTCTTGAAAACATAAGCTCATTGATCCAACAAATCTTTGTATCCTTTTAATTTTCAGTCTGATAGTTCATTTTATTGCCAATGCATGCCTTAGAGCATTAGATTGTAAAAGTTCTTTCATAGCTTAAGAATAATTTATGTACTAGTTTCACACATGCAATGTTTGTGTTTAAAAGTTTATGACCATAGATTGACAATTGAATATAATGGAATTTAAGTGGCTAAATTTATGAACAATAACTTTCTCAAACTAAAGGAGGTTGTAGACAAACAATTTTGAGAAACCTCCTCAAATCAAAATAGGTTACTATAATGTAAAGTTCCTCAAATTTGATGTGGAATCTAGGAACCCTCTCCAAATTTAACAATAAGGGGTGACACCAAATCTATTTTAAATATCCTTCTCAAAAATCAATTTTGAACAACCTCCTTAAACACATTTTATGTGGATAAACTTTTGAGAATCTAGGAAACCCTTCAAATTTGAGGATAGAATCTTAATATGAGGCATGTCTATCATAATAACACATTTTAATTGAGAAAAAATTACTAAAGGACTCATTCTTCCTATCGATTTCAAAAAATCTCAAGAATTTTACACAATCTTCTCAAATTTGAGGAAAATTTCTATAGTATATGTATGATACATTATTAGACATATTATCATAATGTAATAAACAAATATTATGTAATAATTGTTCTATAACTAATCATTAAAACATATTAATGATTGCATTATATAGTAATTGTGATATGCCTACAGTTATATAATATTTGTTTATTAAATTATAATCATACATCTAATAAGATATATAAAGTATATTACACTTTTATAGAGAATTTAAAAATGACCAATAGTTAAGAACATGTGTTTTTTCCTAAAAAGACAAAGATTCAAATATAAAGGGCTTTTCCATAAACAAGTGCCTCATACGGCAATTTTGGTTCCAAACTTGGCTATGAATTTAAAATTAAATAATAATAATAATTATTATTATTATTAGTTACGTTTTTAATTAAAGAAAAACTATGAAAGATGTAAAACTAAATTTTCCTCTAATTGAATAGAGTTATATTCTTAAACTTAAGTGTATAATTTTGCGTATTTCAAATAATGAATAACATATGTATATATATTTAAATATCAATACTTTTCATAGTTTTGTTAGGAAATATAGAAAAGAGTATTCTCTATGATAAATATAGTTTCAATATTCACTAGTATAGATTCATTTTAACCCGAAATCTATCAAGTGTGGAGAGGGATTAAATCCCTTATGTGCTAATTTCTTTTAGAGAGTTGTGTAAATTTTTTCACTGTTTAAATTGCAATTTTTTTAATGTATAAATCTATTAAATGCCTTGAAAATCTGGTTGAGCACTTAGATTATGTAGAGTGCACAACATAAACTTACAATTCCAGCAACGGAGCCAACATGTAGGATAGTAAGATTAATTAAAATGTTTTAACCATTTTTTTATTGATATATTTAATTTAAAACTCAATTTTCTTATTTATTATTAATAGTTTTTAAATGCCACATTAATTTCATATTAAGAATTGAACAAATTGCATATGTCTCTTTTATTATTCTTACCAAGGAATAACTAGTTTTTCCTTTATTTCAATTATTTACTTTGTTTATGCATTTAAGTAATTTAACTATATCTTATATTGAAATATCTTTGTGAAGTATAATAATTGTATATCTTCCACACTCAATGAAATATTTTTACCACATCTTTTGAGCTGTAATGTCAATAATAAATCAAGCTAGCATAGTGAGAATAAGATTATTAATTTTTTTTTTATTTTTTTAATTATAACTAACCAAATGGATATATTCACTTTTATTTTTAATTATAGTTTGCATTTTTTTATTTTAAAAATATTTTATTTTTCTTCTAAAAAGTACACGTGTCAACTCGATACACATAATGTGTTTCTTAGCGTAATACTATTATTGTTTACTTTCAACTACTTTTATCCTTTTTCAAGTTCGATATAAAGTTATATTATTTCATATGAACATTGAAATACTTTATTTATCGCTGAGAATAAGAATGAAATATTCTTACACATCTTTTGAATATTTATAATGCATTTAATTAAAATTAACTACTAACTAAATAAATATATTTTTTTTGTTTTTAATTATAGTAAATATTTAAAAAAAATGATTTTTGTTTCAAAAAATTCAATTAAAAGTTTAACATTAAACACATTACACATTTACCTTATTAACTTTCTAAAAAATTGAAATTTTTTTATATAAAAATTTAATATCCCATTTTTTTTTTATAAATTTTCAAAAAAAAACATGAATTTTTTTCTAAAATAACTAAGTAAATTAAATTTATAAATAATACTAGTATTATTTTTTAATACGACTTCTCCTTAATTCTAAACTAATCATGCCTTAAATTTTAAATAAAAAATTCCATGTAAACTGGCCTCATATGAGCGAGTGTGGAAGCCAGCAACTCTATCCAGTATGATATTTACCCAAAATTACAGTGTTAAACATTTCGCTATGCAGTTGTTTCTTTGCAGGTGGTAGGACACGCGGCACGCTGTAGCTCCTTAGTTTGAATTGAATTCCCTAGCTTGAGTTTTCCACCAGACGGCACAGAGACAATGACAGCTTCTGGATGTAGGTACCACATTTATACATCATGATAAGGTTTTCCGACCATAAGCAATTCGGATGAAAAGGTTAAAGTCCATTTCTGTAAACGGAGACGGGAAGTCGGCCCAAACAGAGACGTAAGTAAGTTTGGGATAAGGGTTGCTGAAACAGAGAACTGAAAAACGCAACCGGTCAAAAAAATCTACAACAATATCATAAATTGTAAAATAAAATACCTGAAACATAGAACTGAAAAACGCAGCAGTATAAAAAAATACAACAAAATCATATATTATAAACTAATAATACTGAGTTAAAAGATTGGTAATTAAAAGATTGGTTAAACACAACGGTCCAAAAATTCAAGCATAAAACTCAGGAATTCCCTAGTCATTACATACCGGCGCGCCTCATGAATGAAGGAATGAGAGGGATCGGTGAATGAGAGGAGGAAATTCACATAAGAAGAGGAGGAGGTGATCGTAATTTTTGCAATCCAGTCTGGAAACAACAACAAAGTGATCGAGTGGAATCTTCATGAAGAGGGTAATTTTCGGTTCCTTTTAATTTGTTTCTCTATCTCTCTGTTTATTCAACTAGTTAACCAGGGAAATGCTATTTTTATGTAACCTCACAGATGGTTGTATCTGTTCAATCTACAGGTTGACCATGGGTGTTCTTTCTCTCTCAAGCACTGTGATGTAAAATTGTCTATCTTATGGAGCGCTCCATAAATGTTCTGTTCTGTGTAGTGTTGTGGTTGCGTCTTGTGTAGTGTGTAAATGTTTGTTTTGTGTGTCTGTTAATTGAGAGAGAAAAGTCCAGGACAAGGAGACTATGCAATGGTGGTTGAAGGGACAACTTGATCTAACAAATAATGCATCCCAAGTGAGTTGTACTCATGGCAATATTTTCTTGAATTATTTTTAAATTCATTCTGGTTCTTTCTTTTTCTGATGAGTTGGAATTTTATATACAGGAGGAGCTGGAGTAGCGTTTCCAGTGTTTTTGTAGCAGAGAATGAGGATTTTCCAGCGCTTTTGCAACCATCAGTTCACCAAGTTTGAATAGAAAATGAAAAATTCCTAATAATCAAGGTTATATGCTTTGTGAATGGCCCTGTTCTCCTCTGTTTCATGGTTTGTGTTTATTTCTAGTTCTGTGAATGACCCTGTTTTCCACGCCAACTCCGCCTCCTCCTTGCCTTTAATGATTTCTTTCTATCTCGTTTCGAGCCTATTTTTCTTCTTTCAGAGAGTATTACAAACATTTTTCTTCTTTCAGAGAGTATTACAAACATTCTTTAACAGTAAATTTTACATGAAGATATTTCTAGAGTTGTTGGGTGAAGAGGGTATGTACAAGACTGAACGTTTATTCGGTGCTTTCTCCCGCTTTAGGTATGTATGTCTGTAAGACTACATTTATTCGGTGCTTTCTCCCACTGTCATCACTGCCATGGTGCTTTTGGTGATATAATCAAAGAGAAGACCGCTAAAATCGGTCAAGAGTACATGTGGTCATCCTTCCTTGACATTTTTGTTTGTGAATATTTTTCCATTTCGATTTTGAAAGTCTACCCACTCTCTGTCACTACTACATGTAGGGGGGTTTTAAGACAATATTTGAGTCAATTGTCTTAACTTAAGACAAAAAGAAACTTGTGTATTGTCTTAAATGTTGTCTCTAACCGGGTGTCTCAAAATATAATGTCTCAAAAATTTGTCGAGCTATAAAGACGATATAGAACACATATTATTATTGTCTCTATAAGGACAAGAATTATTGTCTATTAAGAGACAATTTGAGACAATTTGATTTGTCTCTCTAGAGACAATATAAAAAATTATTTAAAAATAAATAAATAAAATCATTTTGAATGTTCTTTCAAAGTAGTTTCACATTCAAAATTCACAAATAGTACTCATGTATGAGAGAAACCACCAGCGCATATGGGTTATTAATATTACATTTGTTTAGCAAGAGGGGATTCAATTCATTACTAAATTTACGCCCAAGTTTTACTACTTCAAATGGGAATGCTACCTTAGCTTTGATAAGTGTTCCATCTCCCAGTTTTACTATAGTTAAAGAAGAATTCTGTAGACTATTGAATGGAAACGACTTTAGATTTAGACAATGTGAATCTTTATGCAAAAATCAATTGAGAGCCCAATTAATGAAATGGTGATACCTTTATGTGTTTGACAGACAACATACCCACAAGAATACCGAGGCAGGCTTGATAGCCACAGTTATCAACTGTACAAGATTGTAGGAATTTCGTTGGTGGTAGGTATGGGTTAGTTTTATGCTTCAATCATGTTATCAAAAATATAGCTTCATCGCTCAACTGGATTATGCAGTATTATAGAGTGAGTATGATATCTAGAACTGGATTACACAGTATTATAGAGTGAGTATTCTTTTGCTTGAATGGTCTGTAATGGAATGTTTTTACACTCGCCCAGTTATTTTAACTTCTTTTTCAAAATATTTTTGATCATTGTTGAAAATTAATACTCTGAAGAGACTCATCACAAATATTCTTTAACTGATCACTTATCAAAAGCTTGTGAGGTTTCTTATGTAGCTCGTGAATTATTTTGATTTTAACCGAGGAAGACTCACTTATTACGTTTGATAACAAAGGCATTAGCAATGGGTTCTATAGCAACCCAATTCCCTTTTCTAAGTAATTGGAAACCGCTGACATCGCCTTGCATTAGAACAGTGATGCCACCTACGTCTGAATGGCTTCTTAAAGCAAGGGCAACATCTGGGTTTGGGCATGGTGGATAGTAATTTACAAGTAATAGCTATCTGTGTTCCCCAAAAATATTATTCAAGTAATAAGAATGGAGTCCTAGAGCTTCAGAAATTGCAGCCAGCAGCCTTAAACATAGTGCCCTCACCTCCACAACGTACTTGCCTACAATTTCCCTCTAACAAAAGCTTCAATATTATATTAAGCCAAATGAGTTATGATTGCTGCTTTAATGGTTGACATAAGGTTTAATGGCTACCTATAGGCTGCAAGTTTTTTAGGCCAAGAGTCAATAACTTCGTGTAATGGAAAACAAGGGTGTCTCAGATAGTCCCTCCAGTTAAGGACTTCATCTTTGTGAATATTGAAGCTTGTAGCAAGCTGAGCTAGTTGCTTTGGATCCTCTGAATAGAGGCATCCACAATCTTCCATCAGCATTTCAAAGAATTCTTTGATGATTCCCATCATGTTTTTCATCACCCTCTCTGGTACCCTGTGGTTCACTATTTGATCATATCATGCAGCTTCAACCATATTAATACTGAATTTGAACATAATTTTTTTTAAGAATTAATGTTCATAATTGAGATTTTGGAAGTTTATTGAGAGATATTATGAGATTCAAAATTCAAATCTTAAAATTCAAAATTCAAATCTTCAAAACAGTTTATATCGCAATATCATGAGATTCAAAATTCAAAGCCTCATGAATCCAATCCCTTCCGCAAAAAAAATCATAACTTGGGACATTGGAGATTGAAGGTTGTACCTGGAAAAAGCCATCCTCCTGACATGCACGTTGGATTTGTTGTATGACAGTGGTTCTGCTAGGGCCATCCAGGTGTTTCAGATCCACCACTAGAATGCTCTCGTAGAAAGATACCTGAGACATGTTGGGTTGCTCCTGGGAGGCAAAATATATTTGTTCTGCACCTCAACATTGTTTATTCCATTGCACAGTAGTTTCTCAACACCATTAGCATTGGTCTCAGTGTGAAGATCCATTCTAGAGGACATGCATCTTTCTTTCCTCTTGATGTTATTGCGAATACAATCTTTTTTCCATACAGATGTTCCATGACTTCTAATTGAAGTTAGAAATTGCAAGTTCACATTGCAGAAATTGAAATCTGTAGAGCCCCGAATGGAAACAGAGGCTATACATAGGGTCAACCAATAGTTTTTACCATAGAAACATTGACAGTTGCAACAGAAAGTGTCCCGAATGAAAACAATATTGCAAAGGGAGGATTTGGCCTGTATACAAGGTATTAGCGCTTACTTTATAATATCATTTATTCTGATAGTCTAGCAGGTAAACTGTTCATTGTACAAGCTTTATGTAAACCAATTTCAGAGTTAAAATAAATCCTCAGACATAGCTAGAATTTTCAGAGAAAGTTTTAACAAGCCATAATATATTACAAGCAACAATCGCAACTAGCATTTCCCCCAACAGTACACAACAAAAGGAACTTGAGCATTCTTGAAATATTTGAAGAGTACAAAAAGTTCTTGTGCAAAATGTGCAAGAGTATATAACGAAAAAAACTGTCTTAGCATATAAAAATAGCTTTGTAATGGAGTTGAACTAAGATAGCTTAGCCAACTCCACCGATGAAAACATCTGCATAGTACCCAAATCACATATAGAGAGATGTGATAATGCTATTCTAAGCCCCAAATACAAATCAGAATTAAATGTCAAAACTCAAGAGCAAACTCCAATGATACAAAACTAATTGAATCCACCAATCCTTAAATATGCAAAAGCATCTTAACAAAGCTATTCAAAAGCATCATCATCGTCATCTGGAAGGGGTTGGGCCACAGCTGCTACAAGTTCTGCCTCGTACCTGACAACATAAAAGATTCTAAGCCAAAGTTTCAATCTTTTAGAAATGGAACAAATTATTTCAATAAAAGTTAACAAAAAATAATAAGAAAATAGCATTCTACTTACTGCTGCTGGGTTGCAAGGTCTATCTGAACCTCAGGAGGAGTAAGAGCAGGTGACTCCACAAAATGAAGGTTTGGATCCCTATAAAAATAACCCATTATAGAATCAATGCAAATTTTTTAATATAACATTCATATTAGGGAGCATTAGAAACTAGATTAAAGGCTCACCCTGAGAGCTTCTGTGCCAAGTACAGGAATGGCTTCTCAAAGTTGTAGTTACCTTTTGCAGATATCTCATAGTACTGAAGATTCTTCTTTCTATGAAAAGTAACTTGCTTAGCTTTCACTTGCCTATTCTTCACATCAACCTTGTTTCCACAAAGAACAATAGGAATGTTCTCACACACCCTAAAATTCATAAAGATATTTAGCTAATTGGTTCAGGCAGTTGTGCCACCACACAATTAAGGAACCTTCATTTCTACTTAGAGATCCAACCCCTCTGCAAAAGAGATACCTGCAAAGATCTTTGTGCCACATTGGGACATTCTTGTAAGTCAATCATGCAGTAACATCAAACATGATAACTTCACATTGCCCATGAATACTGCAACAAACAAAATCCCAATCAGTAAATAAGAAGGAAACAAATAAATAGAAGTGGAAAAACACAGAACCCTCACCAATTCAATCAGGAAAATGCCAACAGAAATAGGAAAAGCAAACCAGTATTGATCAAAACAACAAATAACAGAGTCTGTATATAAATTCAAAATTAAACTAAATTCAAATTCAAATAAATATAAGTGGAAAAATATAGAACCCTCACCAATTCAACGAGGAAAATGCCAACAGAAGCAGGAAAAGCAAACCAATATTGATCAAAACAACCAATAACACAGTCTATCTATAAATTCAAAATTAAATTAAATTAAAATTCAAAATAAAGAGACATAAATGAGTAAAATAGAGTGCTGATAAAAAGGAACCAAAAAAGAGCTCATAGTTGCTCCATTGTCATTGATATTGAAGTTAAAAGGTGTTGCCACTGAGGCCACACTACATACATATCAACACGGGAAAATAGAATTGATAAGTCAAAAGTTCTCTTGGGATCAATCCAAGTTTAAATCCATGTAGGACCTTTTTAAACAAAAAGTTGAAAAGGTACCCCAAAATCTCAAATGTGCAGTGCTCCAATTAATAGGTGTCTACTACACCTGCAGAGGATGAAAAAAACACTACTTTCATAAAGTCCCAAGAGACCCGATTTCAAGTGAAAATCAAAATCAGTCTGGCAAAATACAGAAATGGGAAAATAATCAAACTAATTATTGACGTACCTTAACCACATTTTGTCATTAAACCTTACCTGACTGAGCTATAAAGTTGGGTCAGCATTTCATCCTTGGCTTTCTCAACTTGACAAAGCACCACAGCCTGCAAATCATCAAATCATCAATTCAAGTATCATGGACTGAATAAACACTGAGATTCTGTATGGTTGTATTGTGTGCTCATCCACATGGATGTCTTACTTTGGGAACATTTGCAGCAAGACTATTCAGAACAACTTCCACATAACCACAGACTTCTTGAGCCATCATTCTGAGCTCCTCCTCTGGATCTACAGGCCTTCTTACCATGGTTTCCTAGATTATAAACAAGAAAATCAAACTGAGGTTGAATATTAAGTTGGGAAATAATTTTTCTATTCTCATCGTTGTATATGGTCATGGTCTCCTAGGCTAAAATGTGTATTGATTCTTAAATTATTTAATAGCAAACATTTTGATTATGTACATGTGCAACTTACGATGGAACTTTATGTGCTTCATTGCCTATATGCAAGTGTTTCAATACAAGCTATAGTTGTTCACGATTATACTTTGGGTTACATAAAGTAGTCTTGGCCTCTGGCCAGCGAAATATTGCCTACCCTCTACCTTATATCTATTTAAGTTTTAACAATGGAAATAGTTTGTCTTGAAGATTGAAGAAAACTCAAAGGATGTTAGTCCTAGCTGAAAGAAAAGACTAGCAATCTATTTTCATTTTCTGCTAAATAGTTCTCTACCAGAGAAACCAAATTTTTTGGTTACCTGTAATTATTCATAAGTTGAACAATTGTCCAACAGCACAATGCCTACTTATTTGCAATATAATTGTCCAGCAGAAAATAATGTGACTAGCATGCATTTGAATGCAGTTTACTAATTTTTTAACCTTAAACAGACATGTGAGTACTCAATAGTAAATCAACACAATTCCATATAACATAGTTTAATTCAGTTAATGAAGGCTTCTCACCAGATCATGCCATCATTATGTCAGTGGTTATAATATATACAATGTACAGTTGAGGAGGAACTTCTATTTATGGATATATAACAATGAACTCTACTCAGCTTGCATTTTATTTGTCTCAAACAACTTATGAAAGGTTTGTTGTTGTATAAAGGGTGCATCTTTATCCAATTCTTTAATTGTCTTTGCAGGTTGACATTGTAATGGGCCAAAGGTTAATGACTCTATCTTCCAGCAAGAATTGGCAAGCAAATGAATTTCACCAATGGCTCCAACATAGAACCAAATTTCAGGAATGGCAGACTAGTGCCTTTCTTGCTGGGAATATCCTAAGAATGGTCCCTTCATGTAGGGGATGTCCCAATGACATCCAATGAGCCGTTCCCACAAAACTCGAGATGCATCAAATGATATTTGTGGCATTCCCGTTCTCATCCCCATTCCATAGAAAACAAGTAAAAACATAGGAGAACAGGGATGCCTCAAATATCATTTGAGAATCAAAGTCTATAGAAGGATGTCTCTAGAGGGGCTCAACACTCTGTTACATTGTTACATTCCAAGGATATGTAATTATTCTGCTTCAGCTTTAGAAGGCATATTGTAGCATAACTGCCAGGTAATTTGTTAGAATTACGCCCAAGTTTTACTACTTCAAATGGGATTCAGAAGTTTGGATTTAAGATGTTACCTTAGCTTTGATAAGCGTTCCCATCTCCCAGTTTTACTATAGTTAAAGAAGAATCTGTAGACTGTTGAATGGAAACAACTTTAGCATTGAATCTGATCGTTCCTGAAGCCAATTCTTTTGCAAGGGTATCTAGAAGCATACTCCTTTGCACGCATCGAACTTCATGATTTCCGCTGATAGACAGGAAAAGTACTTAGTATTACAAAGCATGTGAAAAAAAAGATGACCAAAATAGTTAATGGGATAGAAAGTACATCATGTCACAAATCATAGCATATCTATTTCATGCCCTGCAAAAACTTGTTAACTCAACCATTGAGATAAAATAATGAAATTAAACAGCATTTTTAACTGTTAAAAATAGAAGGAACGAAGGCCAAGTACTATGTAATCCACATAGTCCACCAAGTGAAAAGGCTAGCTGGCCTTGAGCTGCATCTGTGGCTCCAGGAATATCAACCACTATCCTAAGTGAGATCACCAATACAAAAACAAAAATTATTATTTATTCAACTTATTGATCACTATCTTAAAACAACTGTAAATAACCTAGTAGAATCCAACATAGTTCCATTTAATCTAACATAAGAATGTACAAATCTATCCAATCCATAAGAATATCATTTCCACTTAATCTAACCTAAAGATAGTATAAATCTATCTAAACCTCGAAAATATCACACCTCAATGCTTAAAAGTCAGTATTTAAAAAAACTGACAAAAAAATCTCGGTTCAAGAGTTTATCACCTTAGGTAAAAACAACTAAAAAAGTAAAACAATTAAAAAAACTAAAAAAGTAAAACAAAACAAATTAACCTCACAAGCTAGAAGAGACTAATCTTAACTAAACCTAAAACCAAAAAATTTTAGACCCAAAATGATTCATCTTAACTTCATGTTATCTTTGAGATGATGAGAACAAAAAAATTACTAAAACAAAAAATATTAACCTAGTAAACTAAAATACATTAATCTTCATCAAACCTATTAAAAAAGCATCTTAATCTCAAAGAATATATCAACTTAAGCAAAAGACAGGAGAAAATAAATAAATAAACCATCTTAACCTAATACACTATGATATAATTTTCTTAACCATTAAAGTCCACAAAAATCCATGATGTATTAAAGCCAGATGAAAATTAGAGTAGATCCAACTGAACTACGATCTATCCATCAACCAACTGCAAACCTTAAAGAGATACCAAATTATAAGAAAAACTATGGATAAACTCCCATTATCAATACCAACTAGTATTATATCCATCTTTATCAATCTATTTTTAAGCTGGGTGCAAAGTTCACTGAGATACCAAATTTAAAGAACTACCATAAATAATAGATCCATTTTCACCAGATCTATTTTGGTTAACCAGAATAAAATAATAATTGCGTGCAAACCTCATATTCAAAAATTTGAATCTATTATTCTCTAGTACCAATTATATGGTATTTTGACAAGACAAAAATTGTTATTTTAATGTTTTAGAAGTGAATATATGATCGCTAGGTTTTTGAAAATACTCAAAATATTTATTAAATAATACTTGATTGTCCAAAGACTATTATTTTGAACTAAATATTTATTAGATAGTGTTTCCCAGGCGAAAAAAAAAAATGTCTTAACCTTGAAGATGGATCTATTAAGTTATTAACTCTAGTTGCAGACTTGAATGTTTTAACCTTGAATCTATTAGCTCTTGTTGAAAAGAAACTCTTTATTAGATAATATTTATTTTAACTTTGAATCAACAGACTCAATGAACAAACAAAATGTTTCTTAGATAGTGTTACAGTCTAGAAGAAAACAACCTTGAATCTATTAGGGTTAGCCACAGATCTCAATGTTTTACCCTTGAACCTATGAGCTCCATGTGAAAACCTGAATATTTATTACATAGTGTTTGACATGAAAAGACATTAAGGTCTCAGCATCCTACTTTACTTTTAATCCTTTCTAGTAGCATAGCTTCTGGTGCCTATGTTAGTGTTACAATGGTACAACTGTGCATTATACAGCTGGGATGACTAGGACAGTGTATTGGCCCATATAAAAATACTAAATAGTATGGTGTGGCAAATATGCAATGAAGTGGTGATAGTACAAATGCAAAAAGGAGGAAGAGGAAGTGCTGGAAACTCTATGTCAGGATGGGAATGACTCATCTTTTATGTATGTGCCATTTTGTGCCAACATTGAGTACATTGAATATGGACAAAGGCAGTGAGTTCATTGAATATGGACAATGGCACAACACGATCTAAACCGGTGCCATTGTTTAGACACCATCAAGTTATAATTGAATGTGAGCACTACCAAATAAAATCAGACCTATCTAGTCTAATATGCACTAGAAGCTTTGATAAGATTGCAGAGGCTATGAAGCTCAAGCATGCATATTAGGATACTAAAACTGGAGATATGAACTCTACAACCTCGATGTGCATATCAAACCTGGTAATAATAACAAAATATTATTACCATTAGAGTGTCTCTCTTTCAATTTTTTGCAGTGTATTGTTCTTTTAGTGTATTGTCTGTATAAATTGAAGAGAGCAGAAGGGTAGGAATTTATTATACTAGTGAATCCATTCCTGCATGTTTGTATAAATTGAAGAAAGGAGAGGGGAAGGAATTTATGATACCAGTGAACCCATTCCCGCATGTTGGGTTTGCTTGGACTAGGAGCATCTGGGTCTGTCATTACCTGATCAAATGTAAATGCATACATTCATAGAAGACCCATAACAAATTTATATGTAAATATTCATTCTATGAAACCAGAGGTGCCAGTTTCTTATTGCACCATGGGATAGAGTTTTTTAAACTAACTGCTAGGACCAGGTAATCTACATACAACACAAATATAAGCATATCAAATTTATCATAATCAAAAAAATAATAAAATTTAGGACCTGCAACGATCTTAGTGATGCCCATAATCTGTAAGTACTCATAAATCCATGAGTACCAAGCACAGGAGGTTACTTTAACCCAGAAAGGGACTTCTTCAACTTGCACACATGGGTATCCCATCCTAACAAAGATATTATATTTGAACCCAAGCTGAAACAAAACCATGAATCACTCTTCCTACCACCTGCATCTCTAGCCCTGTCAAAATCCACTAAAGCATGCAATAGCTCAAAGCACTGTGCCAGTGTGCCCTTTAAGTACCTCACATACCTCAGACTGTGGAGCATATTTGCAGCAACCTCAGCTCAACCATATAATAGTAGCCAAGCTGGACACTAAATTGGTGTCTGAGCCCCCCTTGTTTGTGAGACAAGGGATCTCATGCACACAGCAATTTAACTGCTAAATTCTACTAGATATGTTAGGGAACCTATATACTTTTTGTACACTGACGAATCAACCAAATTTGAATCTTAATCTAGTGATAACTTCAAAATATGTATCATGAAAGTAGCCTATGGTTTATTGTCCATTATCTGAAACTTCTTCAGAATCTTAATTTCTTACTTACCCCTATTCGAGGACCAGCTCACCTCAACTCAGCCAAACCTCCAACACCAAGAAATAACACATGAGGTGTATGTCCTTCATGTCAACTTCACTTGCCAGTTTCTTCTTGCACCATGGGATAGAGTTTTTTTAACTAACTTTTAGGACCAGGTCATCTACATACAACACAAATATAAGCATATCAAATTGATCATAATCAAACAAATAATACAAGTTAGGACTTGCAATAGTCTTAGTGATGCCCATAATATGTAAGTACTCATAAAAAAAACAAGTATCTTCAAAATTTGTTTTGTTGCACACATAATTAGTTTATGTTTCGACCCTCACAACCTAGTGCACTCCTTAGAAGCTAGAGCGATGCACGTTCAAGTTATTAAAATTTAACACATATCAATCCTTTTTGTCCTCTTTTTTGGAGGCGCTACATTAATTGTGGGTGTGGAATGCTCATCACATTGAACACCCTCCTCATTATTTCTGTCTCCCATTCGCTGAAATTCAACAATGGTTTCCTGCCAAGGTTTAGGAATGACTATTGGATGATTTTGTGCAACAAGCAAATGATCATGTGCTTGTATCTCCTCCCCATGCTCACTCCCAGATGTTTCACCTAATTCCTATACACAACACACTTTAACTTGTTGTAATAACATTAAAACCTCCAATTGATTTATTGAATTATTCATATAATATTATAAACAACTAACCTCATATCCATAACCAGTAATTAATTTTTCCCCTCGATTTATCATGTGTTGGTGAAGACCTTGGGAACCATGTAATAAAGCATATTTTAGGTCTTCCTCTGAAGCTTCCTTTTGAAACTGGTGAACCTACATTAACAAAGATAATCATATCTATAAGGTAAAATAACTAATAAGATACAATTAACTCAACGTGACCATGGTTACTTTGCCTAAAATAGAAAATATAATTGGCGGAAATATCACTTACCATACCACCACAAATACTATTATATCCACCAGAGCCTAATTTGTGAGATCCAATTTTTGACACCCTAGCTTGGGTTGCTTTTCTTGTATCTCGTAGGCATCTCTTAGCTCCTCCTTGAGCAGATGGCGTATAGTTTGGATTTCTGAGGACTTTCCTCTTAAACTTGGCATCTTTCATAAGTTCATCCCACGTCACTTGGTCTGTGATCCAAGCTGGATGTGGATACATCAAGTTTTTTGTCAACTTTGTCCTTAAATTGGACCTCTTTGAGTGCATGTATTTACTTGCAATCTGTAAAATAAGTTCCTTATCAAATACAGGATTACCAAATGCTATTACTACATCTTTAAATAGTTCCTCTTTTTTGGCATTGTCTTGTTTCCTCCAATCCATTTGTATGGTATTTCCAAATAATTGTTCTGCATGACGAAAAATAAAGTGATAAAATTTCAGCCCTATTTCATCCTTCAAGACATTTCCTTCTGAAGTGAGCAAGATTGTAACTTCTTGCATTCCTTTTGTGGTCACCGATGATATTGTTATAGTCTTGGGGATTGAGGAAGGTTCCCTTATAGATACATTACACACTGTGTCACTTACTTCCTGCATTTACAATGAAATTGTGGAACTGTTAAGAACCCAACCGAAATGTGAAACTATTTTTCATTTCTAAAATAATGATCCTACACATAACAAATGAAATTATAAAAAAAAAAAAAAAAATTTACCTGTTGATCTCTTGCAGGAGCTACACTCTCCAACAATGACATTTCCCATAATTGAATTTGTTCAATTATTTCTTGTCTGATTTGAACATTTGTAGGAATATCTGGTAGGAGCCTTAACATTCTTGTTTGTGAGTCTATAAGACTCCTCAAAGAAACTTGTTTTGGTCCTGGTGGGAGAATGCTGACTAGACCCACATTTGATGTAGAGGGCATGTTATGGGGTTCTGGTCTAGGTGTAGATGGCATAACATGACCCTCTATACCAACAGATTGTATACTTGTTGGAGTCACCCTAGAAACATCCTGCAAGGCACAAATATAAATAATAAGATGGAATAACAGATGAATAATATTGAAATATGTAACTCGGTTTGGTCTTCATAATGACATATCTAATCACAATTCTATGTAATTTATGTAAAAAAAGGAAAAAGAAGATTATTTTTGTTATGACTGAGGCATGGGTTTCATGAACTCATGAAGAAGCAAGTCCCATTATAGAATGATAATATCTCGGAAGACTCATTAAAAGAAGGTCATGAAGGTGGAAAATGATCAATGAAATGTATAGTAAAGTTGCAAATAATCATGGCAACCAAAATACTAATTAGTACAGGTAGGTTTCCATGAGGTATGTATAATAATTTCCTTTTAAAGGGTCCATCATAAGATGTAGTAAGGTTGAATTTATGGGTTTATATTTTAAGAAATACCCTAGTATTTAGAAATCTTAATATTAAGGTATTTGTTCCCTATGATTTGATTTCTAGGGCATGGGATAAACTCTAGAATGACATAAAGGGAAAAGAGTATGATCTAAGGTTTGAATTTAAGAAACCCTAAAAAGGCCTCTTGATTACATAAAAACCCTAAAAAAGTAACTTGACATCATGTTTTGGAATAATATATTGCTTGGGTTACTTGTTAAAATAGTATTGTATGTACAAGAAGAAAAAAACAGATGGGGTGATCCATTTGAAGGCATGATGTAGCTCTTCGTAACACCTCATAAATCATGGAGTTGTTGTGCAAAAACTTTACTAAATATATGCCCTAGATTTCTCAACAAATAACATAATCAAACTCACATAAATAAATGGTTGAATCTTACATCTTGCATAACATTAGATGTATATGAGGGCATTAATGATCCCTGCATGCCAACACTAGTTGTATTGAGGGGCATAAATGAATCCTGCATGCCAACAAAATGCACGCTTAGTAAAAACACAAATATTAATAAATATATATAGTGAAATAAGTTAACTAAATGCACAAAAATATTGATCAAGTTTTACCACTATCATTACCTTAGATGTTTTATAAGGTGTTATAGGGGTTGGAATGACTCTAGCGATTACCTGCATTCCACAAACATAAATTAGCATAATATAATAAGGAATATAAGATAATTGAACATATAAAAGACAATATTCAAGCTTACCTCATGCATCATCATAGCAGCATCTTGCCCTCGTGCATTTGTTAACATTTCCATAAAAGTAGTGAATATCATTGAATCCCCCATAGTAGCATCGGTAACACCCATGGGTACATTCTTAAAAAACACATAATAATATAAAAATAAGAAAACCTTGATCAAAAAACTGATAAGAAAATAGAATCGGTAACACCAAATATGTGTTGAGTGAGCATTGAAGATCTGTCCAACACTTTGAGGCAAGCTTATCATAGTGTTCCAACAAGCATTTAACTAGTCACAAACAAACTTTTGAAGTATCATTTTAAAGTTATTTCTAAAAACAAATCCAACCTCTAACTAAATCAACAACATAAATAATACAAATACCAAAAGCAACATAAATACCTGGTCTGCCATTTTGTATAGAATAATGTAATAGAAATCTATGAAGAAACATTTGTGGACACTAGTTAGGATCACTACATAAATAAATGTTGAAATATATGACAATGTGTAAAACCATAAAATTATTCTAAAATATGTTGGTTTAAACTTCTATGCATGTAAGACTAATTTCATTGAGGAGTTCTCTGGATTATATTACAAAGGGTAATGCACTATCTTAAATTGTTGTCGCATAATGCAAAGTAATCTCTGTAGAATATCTCCTTGCTGCCTATAAACATTACTTCACTATCTCATTGCAGCCACAATCAACTCCAAACCAAACCTTTCTTGCCTCAAAACCCCAGACCATACCTCAAGATGATTTGCTGCCACATAAAAACCTTAGGGGTGATTTGTTGCCACAAACAATCCCTTATAGGTGGTTCACTGCCACAATTGATACCTCAGGGATGATCTGTTGTCATCAACAGTGCCTCAGAGGTATCTTTCTATCTCAAAATTTCTTCATAGACATATAGCTGCCACAGTGAAGCCTTAGATTTAATGTGCTGCTATAGATAATGCCTTAGAGATAGGCCAATGCCTCAGATAATGTCTCAAGGATGATTCACTGCCCAGATAATGCCTCAAGATAGTTTGCTGCCATAGTTAGTGTATGTTCGATCATTTATATAACAACATTTAGAAGTTGGATTAAAGTGAGAGATTTTAGAAAATTAAATGAAAGTCTGGTTGGTTGACTCTCTGCAATTATGGATTGAAACCAACGAGGTTCCATATATGGTGCTCAAAAAATAAACAGTGTTCCTAACAAACAAGCATCATTTTGTATATAAAATATTTAAATAAATTATCACCAGTTTATATTAAACTGTGAAATCAACATTTGAAAAGCAATGCATATGAAGCATATTAAGCATGCATAGAAACTACTAATCAGAGTCGAAAGAATTATTATGGTAGATGAAGCGATATGGTGTGCTGCCTTAGAAGAGCACCAATATGCAATAAAGAACCCTGAAATATGCTTGGAAAATTAAAAGACATAAAATAATGTAGAACACTGGTGGCAGAGAGGGTATAAAAACTCAGAATTATGTTTAACCCTCCAATATAGTTAACCACACATGGAATAAGTGAATTCAAATGAATGACAATGCAGTGAATGCCCATGAGCTCTAGTTTCATCAATTCATGAGTAAATGTTGGTGTGGGATTAAACCAAATAAAGCCAATTTCATGCCTCATACTTCTCAAAGACCCAAGCTACAAATATCATGGCTTGGTATTATACCTATGCGCAGATTTGTGTAGATTTGAGATGTTCATAGGAGAATCAATCATATTTCGATAACACCCCTCTAGAACCTATTTCATGCTAATGAATTAGAGTCTAGTGCCAAACACATGATCACATTTCCAAGCAAAAGATCATCCCAGTGCATCTCCTAGAATGGTGGATATCAAGTGACTCAATGTGGCCATTTATTGCACAAAAGTTGAAATATATAACAATGAGCCAATGGGGCGTGCATTTTCATAAAAGGATGACCTCATTTCTCAAAACACACCCAAAGGAACTAGGATTGTTACAATGTTGTATGTTGGGTTAGGGTGCAACACTATCATGTTATAAGACACAATTGCATATAAAAGGTTATACTCCATGGGATACATAAAGAAAATTCCTTTTCTTGTCTTAATTAGAAAGGAGACAGTTTTTCATTGACAAGAAAGAATTGTTATTTAGAAAGGAGGCATCATCCAATGAAGTTCGAGATGGTGAAGAATGCACCATACAATACATTTCAGCTACTTCTGTTCAGGAAAATCCCATCTCACTTGTTAATAATGAAACTCACGAGTATGGGTTTAAGAATTCAGATGCAATTGAAAGATATCAAGATCATGTAGTTGAAAAAGAAGAGCAAATTGAACAGGTTTACAAAAGTGAAACTCACGATGATGAAGAATGAAAATCACATAAGAATTATAACAGTAGCCAAAATGATGGTTGTCCCATGTTGTCTAATGCAATTTCTTTGAAATTTGGAGATCATCAACTGATTCATTCATCATACGATGAACCTCAAGAAGCTTATGAGAATATTTGAGTTTCAGATGTTGGTCTACAACCTCATAACTTAGCTATTGAGGATGAAGTTCATAAAGACAAATTTCATTATTCAGAGTCCAGACAATGAAAAACAGTTTTATGCCCTTGATGAATTGTATGGTTTGAAAGTGGACAGTGTCTCTAGTATGTATGAGCCAATGCCTAGTGTTTCCCAGCATGCAGGTGAGTCATCTCATTACAAGGTTGATTGGATTCATGTCTACACACAAATAGAGAGTGATACTTCAAAGCAGAAATTAAGTTGTTCATGTAATTATAAAGAAATAGAACCAGACACGGCTTAGGAAATTGTTGATAATAATCCCCAATGCCTACATCTATACCATGAAAATAATCCCAATTCCTACAACTATACCAATGAATACAGCTACGCAAGGAAAATAATACCAATGCCAACATCTTTGCAAGGGAAATACATCAAATTGAAAGGAAAATACCTGTGGAAAATTAACCCTTTGCTGCCTTCCTTGAAACTTCTAGCTCAGCTTCAAGTTCCTTTGCAAAATAATAGTGAAAGCCCCAGCATATAAAAACTAAAACAATTTAGCGCCAAAAAGATTTTTGGCCTCTACACCAAAAAAGTTTTGGTGGTTTCAGCTGTCTTGTTTCCATTTTAAGATGGCCTAGCCTACTGTTTCCTGTTGTTTCCCACCCATGTCTCCCACTTTTCATAAAAATGAAGGTCTTAATATCTATCTCCTGCCACCCACAAATAAATGAGTATGTACTCTACTGTCGTTGGGCCTCATGCCTTTAATGTCCATCATAGAAATCCTAGTCTCGTGGCTCTCAAACATTGGTGTTTATTTGTCTCTCCATTTTCTTGAAAAACCCTCCATTGCAATGGGGCAAACGAGGAGGAAGGTTTGGTTGTAGAAGCAAAGGTGTTGGTTCATTGCAGTGTGGAGGAAGGTTTGGTTAATGAAGATGCAACACCATTTTCCAGTGGATTCGTAATGGAAAGTCGTGGCAGCAATCATGCAAGGAATGGAGTAGTTCTGCCAAGCCCACCGCTAGATTCCATTCGATCAATTCCTCCCAAAAGCCCAATTTCTCATGCCATCTGGAGAATCCCTCTAGAACAAATTGAGGCGATTCTCTAGCCATCTCTTAGCACAACAGAAACAAAGTGACATTAGTGTGGCACTGTCGCCATCTTTGTGAATATGGAAACATTTCTCAATATTTTTCGTTCCTCTGTTCCTTGCAGAAACCCTCTCTATTCCTTGAAACCCTCTATCTTTTTCATTCCTCTGTTCCTTGCAGAAACCCTCTCTGTTCCTTGAAACCCTCTATCTTTTTCGTTCCTCTATTCCTTGCAGAAACCCTCTCTGTTCCTTGAAACCCTCTATGCTCCTGCAATTGTCAGGCCATAACTAGTATGCGAGGCACCAAAAAGGATCTAACCAATTTAGAATCATACCACGCGCCAGGAAAAATAGAAAGGGAAAGGCCATATGCCAAACTAAAGATGTCCATGCGCAGCTACATGGATAAAAACTGAGATCCACTCGTCTAGATAGGAAACATTAATGGTAGACTAAGACCAAAATGATGTTATGAATCATGAAGACATCTTACCTAAAAAACAAAAGACATACGTAGGGTAGCTAGATATAGGGAATGCCACGCGTAGAGACACGGGTCATAGCCATAAATCAAATGTAGAAATATATTCCGCATTCAAAGCCACACGCCGAGAGATGGTTCAAGGCATAAGGCCTCACACAGAGCAGCAGAGTTCTCATGTTGTGCTTCAACTTCCATTTTCACTCAAACAACTTTATCCATCGCTGCGAGCCACTGAAATCCTACTACAATTTGGCTGTGTACACATGTTCTCTAAGATAGCATTAACCAAGTTAATAATTTAACTAGCATTGGAAAACTAAGTCAATACTACCTAATTTAACTAGCATTTATTTTCATATAATCAAGTATCAAAACCAACGAGTTATGATGATATCTATGTGAATCGTAAAAGTAAGTCAATACTACCCAATTTAGCTAGCACTATAAATATTTTTCAAAGACACAATGATAAGCATTAAAATTTTGTTGAATACATCTAGTTACTTGTCATGTCTTCACTACTAAGTTTTGGTACAATTATAGAGTATCACATTGTGATGTAAATGTAGTCTAAATTAAAAATTTTAAATTACACCATTTATTACTATATCTACTAAACATAATACAATGACCACAAGGTACCACTACTCATACTGACATGACAAATAATTGAGCTACCACTATAAAAAATAGATTTTCACTAACATGGACATAAGTAAATTAGGGATTACT
The DNA here is from genome assembly GCA_031772625.1 of Pinus tabuliformis. Lineage (NCBI taxonomy): Eukaryota > Viridiplantae > Streptophyta > Pinopsida > Pinales > Pinaceae > Pinus > Pinus tabuliformis. The sequence goes on along the minus strand of CM062818.1, from coordinate 1,419,461,112 downwards.
TTTTCACATGTATAAAAAAATATATAGATATAGTTTCCCATTGTTACTTCTATCACACTAATTATGACAACACTTACCTTAAGACAATATCCCCTTAACAATAAGGACATGATTATTGAAGCAACCTAATTTAATAATATAAAAGAGAAACACATTTATTATATTGGGACAAATATACTAACCTTGGATCTATCAAGGGAGGAATGGGGTCATAGTACTATAAGTGAAAAGCTCTTTTACAATGTGAACTTTTGAGTAAATTTTTGCATCATATTTATCATCTCAGCACTTATAGATCTATGTGAGTTCTCTTAAACAATTTTATCTTAATTCTTTTAAAACTAACATTGGACATTAAGTCAAGCTGACTATTCACTTTCCAAGGCAGAGAATATGTCAACTTGGTAGTTACCTGCATTATAACTTAATATTAAATACTATTCTTATTTTTTATATTAATATGAATGCTTCTAATATTTAATATATTTTTAAGTAGATTACCCATTGAATAATTAGTGAAGTATCTAATATTGGATGAGAGAGTTGTAAGGCCAAAATTTTTGCTACCACGGGTTAAATTTGGTGTTTGTATCATGTCATGCAAAATTAGATTTCACACCTCTCCAGGAATCAATCAAAATAATTTACACATACCAATCAAAGGCATTCAATAGATGGTTAAAGTAGTGGTTGGGAGGAGTTCATTGTCAAAAAAATCCAAGGGTTTCCAAACTAGAGAAACAAGGGCATGTGTTTGATTTATGGGCTAACGTTTGAAAATTTTCTACGAGAAGAGGAGTTGGTGGGAGTCCTTATGGCAAGGGCTTGCACCTCTTCCTTTATTTCTTAAAGTAGGCCTGAAATTTAAGTGATTATAGATATATGATACATATAATATGCAAAGCTCTCAAAACACAATAATATTGAACATTTGCATGAGACATAACTTAATTTATTTTCAATATATTTTTTCTTTAAAAAAGGCAATATATGCTACCATGATGCAATACAATGATTCACCAACATTGGGCACCATACAAATGAATTGGACCATGAAAGTTACATATGATCACAATCATCGACAATAAACTATGATTATTAGCTACTCTGCAATCAAAGGCACAATGCAGGGACAACATGTATCCATCTTGGAGGACAGTGGGGAAACCCAAAATTTTATTGATGCACAGTTGGTGGAGTGTAGAGCATCAATAGATTGATATATATGTTGAACAATGTGGGCGAGAGAGGATGCCCATGCTTCACCTCAGTTGTCTTCTTGATTGTTCGTTAGATATGTTGAGGATATGGTTGATGGGTCGATATTGAAGTCAAAATCCTCCCTTAACCCTTTAGCCAAAAAGATGTCTCCTCAAGTATCTCCAATAATATCATATGAAGAGTCATAATATTTAACTTGGAATTATGGCCCACCATGATCATCTAATAATTAATTGAAATAGCAGTAGAACCCAATTTAGGGATTGGGTGGATCATATGGTGGGACTATGCTAGTGGGAACCCTAAATAAATGACTTGAAACCCCCTTGATTTTATACCTTGATGGCATTCATCTCCCAAATTTCTTGTTGGATACACAAGTCCTGAAAACATGACAAGGAAGATGAGAGGAAGTTGACAAGGACATTAGGTTGTCATAGAACATCATAAAGTGCGTCCACATGGATGAACATGGAATGGTAATTAAGTTCATAAAGTCATAAATGTCACAAAGGTGCATCAAAATATTTTTGGAGTGTCCCAAAAGTAAATATACAATTCTTGTCTCGTATAAAATAAAATATACATTTATTGGGGTGATAGTATCCACAAGATTCTTAGAACTAGTGGTATAGTGTTTGGCAATGAATGAATAAGCAAGAAAAGGGGGAAAGTATCTAACACCTGTACACTCAAGGCTACTCTACAATTGATGTTACATTGCCTTGGAATCTCCACCATATTTGGGTAACTCAAATTCTCCATGCACTAGATATTTTGGGTTGATTGATCAATTAACTGGATGATCACTGAGTTTGACTAAAGTCCCACTGCACAATTGGCCTTCCACTAGTATGGGCTCTGAAATGTTCCATGATAAGTGCTTATTCTTGGGGTTTGGTTTTCAAGGCAAAGTCCAACGTTCACTCTAGACTAACTATGATCATCAATAACCACTTGGTGAATGCTAATAGTCAACCAGTAAACCAACCACACAAGAATTTGAAACCAAATAGGTCAAAATGAAAATTAAGTATGTTAACGCAAGAGTTCAATAAGAACTTGAATTTAGTTACTCGTGCCTACTAGGGAGATATTTCCATTAAAGGAAATCATAACACAAGAAACAACACAACAAAGTATAAGTGATCTGAATGATGATGTTACCAAATATGTAAGTGAAGGACTAGGAAATTTATAGTGATCATGGGAATGATAGATCTCAAACAGAGCATGATGATGTTTTTGGGGAGGGATATATCATTGTGGAGGGATGGATTTAGTTTCTAAAAGGGTCTCAACTCAATCTACTTAGTTGGATGGATTGTTTATCTCAGATACATTGAGATTGGTTAAATTCAGCTTATCAAGTTCATGAGGGTAGGAGAGGGAGGTGAAATAGAGATGGGAAGCTTAACAGTCATCCAGAAGGAAAATATATGCCTGCATTTAAAGGTAAAGGGAATGCTAGGGGGGTAATTTGATTCAAACAAAGGGTGAATTATGCTTCCTTGAATGGACATCATGAGACTATGTTTAAGATTCACCATTCTGAAGCTGCGAGAAGACTAGATTGTAAGCACAAGAGAGAAGCTAAACATATTGTGGGTTGTGAAGAGGGCCAAGAAGGCCCTTTCTGGTTCTTCCTCTTTTATATTGGACACACAAGATTTAAGAGTGTTTATAAGGTAGAAGTAAATATGAGATGGATTGTCAAGCATATGCTGGCAGGGGTGTTGTTGGACTGTCACAGTGGAAGAAATGATCTAATGGATAAAATGAATGTCTACTGAAAAAAAAAATTCAATGTTGAGATGCAACTTGGGAGGGGTAGCTGATGGTTCCCTATGTTAGGTCAAGTTCTTGCAATGGGTTAAAGATCAACTTCTGCTACAAAGTCTCACGAGGAATATGATTATGCAATAACTGCACCTGAAGAATTGGAAGTCAAAGTCTAGGACTCATTATAAAGAAGCGATTCAAACAATAACCACTAAGTTTTGAATGGGATCTAAAGTTTGACTTTCCCAAAATTGAATGAAGTTGGAACCACTCTAAAACAACTTGAAACAATTAATGTTAATATTAAAAATTTAAGTAATAGCTGACATTATCCTTATCTTTCCTTTTCAAAAAGGAAAGATAAGGAGAATGTCAACTTTTACTTTAACTTTAAATATTAAATATTACCATTAATTACTAGGGTTAGGTTTTGTAGGGCCCTCGAGTTAATAATTTTTTTTTCCTTTCTAGTTTTTTTTATTAAAAAATTATTATTTGGTGGTCATTAGCTATGTTGCACTACATTCTTCATAATTGGTCAGTTTATTAAAGAACTAGTGAATTTGGTGTTTTAAGGTCAGTTCAATACAAGACCGACCTTAGCCAATCTAAACCACCAAACTAAACTAGTACAACTCTAAAAACATTGGGACCAACCAATTCCACTATTTCTTGGCTAGTTCCAATAAGATTTTTCCCTTCTCATCTTCCTCTGAAGTCATTTTGTTGGATCCTTTCAGGAATGGTGATTTGGAAAGTGCCATAAACTATTGCATTGTTGTGAGCACCTAAGATCATAAGTAGTTAAGCCTTGGCAAACAGAAATTTACAAGGACCTAGTACAGACATCCCAAAAGATATTTAGTGAGGATGTGCATGCAAGGAACTATTACAGACCTCCCAAGATACTTAGTGATGACGTGCATGACCAAAAAGCATAAAAAAAATTATCCACCCTCAAAAACCATGCCCAAAACATTGAAGTGCGGTGCAAAACAAATTGCTGGTAGGCTATTAATGCTATCAACAATCATTCGCTCTCTAATTTCACAAGAAGCTCCTAATCAAGCTACCTCCTCCACCATGGTTATAACAAGTTCTTGCAGCTGTGTGAACTACAAGAAATTAAAACTACCTTCGATTCTCCACCAATTTTAGGGGACTTGACTTCTCTTCACGCCCCAACTATTTTGGGTTGATTGATCAGTTAACTAGATGATCACTAAGTTTGATTGAAGTCCCACTGGTTAAATGACCTTCCATTAGTTCCTCCAAAAGTTATAACTAGTTTAACTGACAACAACCTGAGATAATTGACCTTTATTGCCACAAGTTAGCAATCGCATATGAAAAACTGAACTCTAACTCCTCCAACTCGAATTTATTGAGTAAACTAGGTGACACAAGCCATGTCACACAAGTTAACATCATCTAAGTTGTCTGTTGATGTGGAAATTTGAATTTTTTCAATTTAATCAAGGAAAAATCAAATTGAGAATTTCTTGCTGCATTTTTCAACACATAGTTCAATGGAATGTATTACTTTCACTATGAACTTCGCATAGTTCACATGTTAAGTTCATATGGTTTTGGGCTGATGTGGTTCTATGTGTTGTGTATATAAATAATAGGTGTCCAACTCTTGCTATTAGAAGCAAGACTCCCTATGAAATGTGGTATGGCCACATTCCTTCGGTGAGGCATCTCAGGGTTTTTGGTTCCTCATATTATGCCTTCATACCTAAGGAACAGATAAAGAAACTCAATGCAAGGAGTCACAAATGTATCTTCTTTGGGTACTCATACCTCCAAAGCATACCATCTCTATGATGAAGTGAATAAGAAGTTTATAATATCTAGAGATGTGATCTTTCTTGAGTCTTCCGAGATTGACAATGTTGTTGAGTGGTAGCTTAATTGTTTGGATATATTTGAATATGCAAAGTATTTTCAAGAGTTTAATAGTGAGATTCCACATCTCCTTCTCTTAGCTCTATAATTTCTATGAAGAGCCTTGAGGAAATCAGGTTGAAGGAAATTCCTTCACCTGCTTTATCAGGAAAGAGCTAAGAGACTATTGGCAATAGGTAGCCAAATCTGACAAGCGATGAGGGTACATGCAAGATACAAAGCAAGGATTAATGCAAAGGAGTGTATTGACTACATACATATCATCAGACATCTTTCATCCCACTTAGGATGCCTTGCATCATGTCTTGTTAGTCATAAGATCATGTTGGTCGAAACCTCAATAGCTTAAATAAACAAGTGGTAATACTCTTCATCTTCTAGAGATCCCCGCCAAGATGTATTGCATTATCAGAGATCAGGAATCCGTCTAACCGAGATGCAATTTGGTGGGCATCTGCATGCTTGTTGTTCCAAGTATAAATTCCATTGTTGAATTCCATATCTATAAGCCTGTTGTTATGAATGTAGGTTTTGAAGTGTGTGCTTTCACAATCTAGCTTGATCTGTCCTCCTCTTTTTTCCTCCAATCTTGTAATCATGTTGAAGTCCCCTCCTGTGATCCAAATTGGGTGGGATATTTCTGAGTTTATCTGACTTAGGGTGTTTAGTGTGTCTACTTTGTTTGTTGCCTCCTGGGGAAGTAGACATTAGTTAAGTGTCCATGAACATTTGTCCCTGTTAAATGAAACTTGGCCTGAATAAAGTGCTTACTAGCATGCATGTTGGTAAGTGTTATAGCTCTATCATCCCAAACGATGGCTAGCCCTCCTGAGGCTCCCATGGCTTCCACCACCACTTCTTTGCTTCCTGGCCACGCTTTGGCAAGGATCTGATCCAACGTTGTGGAATTACACTTGGTCTCCTGCAAGAAGAGAATTTGAGGCTTTTCCTATTGTAGCATGTTCTTTATTAATCGTCCCTTCCCCGGGCTGTTGAGCCCTCTGATGTTCCATGAGATGAGCTTCATGATTCATGATTGGGAAGGGGATTATAGTATTTGGTGAGCTTGGAGTATCTTCCAGATTCCACCAGCATCTCCCCTATGTGGATGGTTCTCTGAAGATCGGTTTTCCATCCTCGTTCCTTGTTGTCTTTGAAGATATTTCTTCCATCCCACTGACTACCAATTTGGACGCCTAATGATCTTTGCTTCTGTGCTCTTGAGAGAATTATTTCTAAGTTCTCTAGCTGTCGCTCAGGAATTTTTTCATATTCCTTTTTCTTACAAGCCTGTTAAAGTCCCAGTATATCTAGATCTCCGATGTCGAAGATCTCCGGTTCCTCTTCCATGTGCTATACTATTTGTTGCTCTGCCTCTATATCATCTACAATCGTGAGCTGCATCTGAGTGCTATCTACCTCCATACCTTGAGCAATCCTTTTCTGAATGCTACTGGGAGAGGGTGTTTTGGTGTCCGCGGGTTGCTTAGAAGTGAGGGCCTTCTTTGAGCTTGATGGAGCAAAATGGGTAGAAGTCTTAGGAATGGCTTCACGTTGTTTCTGATTATCTAAAATATGAACCTCCGGCTGGAGCAGGATTTCAAAGCTATTGCTTGTTGAAGGCAAGGAGATGCTGGTGACAGGTTTTTTGACTGAGATAGAGGATTTTTTATGGGTCCTTTTATGATTGGTAACTTTTGTGAACCCATCCGAGTTGGATTTGTCCATTGAAGGGGTGGTCGTGGATTTCATATTGGAGGGACAGTCTCGGAATAAACGGCCCAGGGCATGGCATTTTCGACAGTGGAATGGTACATGCTCATAATCTATTGTTTGTAACAATTCATAATCATCATGGTAGAGGCTTACTGTGGCTGGGAGAGCTTTGCTGAGGTGCATGTATACACAGATCCGCGGATAGGAGGTGTATCACTTTAGCGTTGTCTCCTCTGCCACTTTGATGAATTTGCCTAAACCATTCCCAATGTCTCGCAAAGAGTCTTCGTCCCAATACTCCAGAGGGAGAGAATAAAGGCACAACCACACCGGGGCCCAGCTCAGATCTTATTTGTTCGGATTAAAGCGCTCGATCCATCCTATTAGGTATAGCCCTAGTGCATTGAAGAAATATGGTCCTCCATCCAATACCCTATTTCGGTCCTCCAGACAATTGAAAATGGCAGTAAAGAAGCCCTTAGGCCCTAACTGCAGTGTTATGTGCCCTTTTGGCTTCCATTTGGCTACGATCCAGCCATGCAAAGCTTTCTCCATTGGCCAAAGGCCTATGAACTTTCCTATCAAAGCATGAGCCCTCATAAACTAGATCTGAGTGTTGATGCGTTGACTTGGGAGCTCAATTTTGGGTCTGTCAACTGCTACCAGCTTGCAGGGTTTTGACGTCACTCGTGGTTCTTCATTTATGTTGTTATTCGTTGGCGTATTTTCATTCTCTGTTGTTGTATCTTCTGGATGGTCCATCCTGGCATTTTTAGTCTGTCACAAGCCGTTTTTCGTATCAGCGGGGGGAGGCATCATGTCCTCCCCTGAGGGGATTCCATTGCGCGATAGCTGTTCCTTACTGTGCTGTAGCTGCCTTATGGCTGAAGGTTAATGGCAGAACGACGCAGTATGTGAAGGTTTGCTAGTTGCAGAGCAGAGTCAAACCCTAAGCACTCTGCTCTCCATTTTCTCTTTTTTGACATAAACGGTTAGTTTTTATTTAAAATTTTGCAAATCAACTACCGAGGACTTTAACACTGAAACCCTATATTTCCTTGTTACAGTTGGCAGGGAAAGAAGATTTTTCTTTTGAATAGTCTGATGAATGAGTTACACTGTGAATGTAGATAGAGGCTTGAAAAATAACTTGATTTGGTTTCAGAATGGTGCCTTGAAATTCCGCTACTTTTGCTTTCTGTGACGTAGCTCTACTTCCTAGCTTGCATAGAGGAGATCCAACGCACCAGAGTGCCGGATCATCCCAAGAATCACTGTGCTTTCTTTTTTAAATGTCTAGCGGAGTGTTATATAGTGTTCAAGAATGCCAAGAGTGGTAAATTGGCCTTGAAGAGGCCCTCGTGAACTCCCCAGCACCTACCCAGATGTAGCAATGAGTTCCAACGACGAACAGAGACCAAGAATGCCATGGTTGCATTCTAAATTTTCCCTTGTGGATGAGTCCATATTTCCTAACAGCAGCCAACTCAAAATTGTTTGGTCCTGAAGTCTCGAGAATCTGAATCAGCGAAATGCTCAAAGGAACAGAGGCCCAGACAACTGCAAAATTAAGGAATGCTATAGTTTGATTCAACATCATTTACTAATAGAGATCTCTTGCTCCTAAGAGAGCCTAGGTTGGCTGCCAAGCCTGCCTGTGAGTTTAACTTCCTCAGAACATGATAGAAGGAGATTTTGTGGAACTTGGGCAATAGTAGTCTGATTTTTTTGAGGATGGGGGCTAACTACACCTAAGAAGGGATCTTTTGAGAGTTCATAGCCTGTATAATTAGTTTGGAGTCTCTAAAGACTAAGATGGATAGGAGATTCCTCTTGATAGCTAGATTTAGACTGTGCCACAGAGCAAGAGCCTCTGCTCTATTGTTTGTTTCATGCCCCAAACCCCAAGAAAAGCGCAGCTCAGTTGAGCCACCTGTGCTTAAGATAACTCCCCCACCACCCGCCTTTCCTAGGTTACCTTTAGAGGCTCCATCGAAGAATAGGCAGTGATCATCCAAAGCAGATCTCCATTTGATGAATCCTTGTTCTTCCAGATGAATTCCCTAATGAGAAGGGGCTTTAGCAGGAGGAATGGATCTATTCTGATGATTTGGAACAAGCTCTTTTAACCATTGATCTTCCTCGTTGTCCAGAATCATGCCATTTCTTATGGTGGGTTTGGTTTCTAAGGCCTCCCCCAATAGAGCTTTGATCTTAATGATAATTATGACCGGGTTACAACTCTCCTCCCTAAATATTCTGTTGTTCCTCTCCAACCATCGTTTCCAGCATGTAAATCTAGGGATCCACATCCAGCCAGTCTTGAGAAGGCTTTTTTTGGAGAGACAGAACGGGGATAACTTGGCCCAGTTTCTTAACAGGTCCTGAATATTTCCTGGAAGCTCTATTTTGTCAGGTCCTAAAATCAGGACACCCTTCCAAACTTCTTGAGCAAAGGAGCACAATAAGAATAGGTGGTTAGCCGTTTCTTCATCTAATGCACAAAGAGGCCACCTGGACGGACCTTCCATTCCACGCTTCCTCAGGTTATCTCTAATGAGGATACTTTTATGCGCCAAAGTCCAGAAAAAGAAGTCAATTTTGGGGAGAGCAGGAAAAGACCAAATAAATTTCCATTGATTTGGCTCTAGGGGGATGCTAGGGACAGCCATCATACTTTTGTAAACTTCTACTGTTGAGTAAGAGCCTAAAAGAGAACCCCACCCTCTTTTGTCCTTAGAAGAGGCCTTTAAGGGAGATTTTCCTTGGAGCAAATCCAACAATAAATTGGCTTCACCATCTAGCCAGTGAGGGACCTCCCCCAAATTCCAACCATCCCATAGACTTTCTGCATCATTTGTCCAATTGGAGATGTCCCAAAGGGTTTCCAGATTGCTGGCCTGAAGCCAAGATCTGATATTTTCCAGTTCTACCATCTAATTCAAGGGCTGATCTCCAAGAATCGAATCTTCCCAAATTTTTATTCTTTTCCCATTATCTGGGATCCAATAAAGCTTATGAATGAAAAGTTTCAAAGCTATGAGACAGAGTTTGAAAACTGGTGATCCTTTGGAAATTCTAGGAGGCTGGTCCAACCACCTCAAACACTGCCCATGAAAATATTTTTTCCACAGAACTCCCTTGCTCCAACTAGGATTCCCATAAACAATGTTCCAAAGGAGCTTGGAGCCCAGAGCAAGATTTTTGGCTGCCAGATCCCACATTTGGAGACCTCCTTCCAAGAATGGCTTCTTAATAGTGTCCCAATTAACTAAATGGAGCCTTCTTTCATTATTTTTCCCTCCCTCCCATAGAAATCTTCTCAGGAGACCACCCACTTTACTAATAAAGGTTTTAGGGGCTAGTAGAATGGAGTTCTGATAAACTGGGAGACTTATGAGAACATATTTCATAAGGATTACCTTCCGAGCATTATTCAACCATGAGGCTCCCCAAGCTTGTATTTTGAGTTTTAGCTTGTCTAGCAGGGGCATCCAGTGAGCTACCTTAGGATTTGATTTGAAGATTGGGATCCCAAGATACTTAAATGACTCCCAGGTCAGGGTTCTTTCCATTTCTAATAGCCTTGCTATGTCTGTCAAATCTTTGATCAAGCAATTCCAGCCATAGATCTTGCCTTTTAGATAGTTAATCTTGCTGCCCGAAACCTCCCTATAAATGTCCAGCTCCTTCTTGAAGGTTCTAGTAGAATTTATGCTAGCTCCTCCAAGCAATAATGTATCATCAACAAACTAGGCATGATTTATGTCTTTAACATTGTGAGTCATTCTCAGGCCTAGCAGAGTTTGGATCTGTTGACAGTAATCTAGCTGGAAGCTGAGCACCGAAGTTTGAATGGCGTAAAGAAGCGGGGACAAAGGGAAACCTTGTCTTAGCCCCCTCGAGGCCTCGAAAAATTCTGTTGAACAACCATTAACTAGAGGCGCTATCCAAGGGGAGGAAATGCAGGCTTTCACCCAAGTTATGAGAACTTTTGAGAAGCCAAATTTCTCCATCACAGAAAATATGAAATCATGTCTCACCCTATCAAAGGCATTTGTCAAATCTAGCTTAATCACCATGCCTTTCTCTTTTCAATGACATCTTGAATGAATTGCTTCTTGCACTAGCACAATATTGTCAAGAATCTTTCTCCCTTTTATGAATCCTCCTTGGTTTTCAAGGATGATGACCAGCAGAATTTTCTTAATACGGTTGGCTATTATTTTTGTAATCAACTTATAACTTGTATTACACAAAGAGATGGGCCTGAATCTGCTGAAATCGGTGGCGCCTTTGTCTTTCGGAATCAAGGCAAGGAAGGCTGAGTTGGTACTGCTTCCAATCTTGGTGCAGGTCTGAGATTTACGGATCATTCTCAGAAGGTCTTTTTAAATTGTAGGCCAGTAAGTCAGGTAGAATCTTGTAGTGAACCCATCAAGGCCCAGGGCTTTATCCGGATCCATGCAATTCAAATCTTCTTTAATCTCATTCATGCTGATCAGAGCAGTCAGCATAATATTGTCAGAATCTTGAACACAGTGAGGAATAAGATCAATCAGATAGGCTTGAGAATCGATAGGAGGGTCTTTCGAGGTAGAGTAAAGATCTTTGAAGAAGGAGTGGGTTGCTCACTTTATGCCTTCAGAATATTTAACCACAGTGTTTTGATAGTGAATTTCATTTACGATTTTGAAGTGCTTGCATGCTTCAGCTTGCTTATGGAAGTAGCTTGTATTTTTGTCTCCGGCCTGTAACCAAAGATTTCTGGACTTCTATCTCCAGAACTCTTCTTCATCCCTACTTACTCTATGGAGATCTTTTTGCAACTCTACTTCCTTTTGAAGAAGGATTTGAGTTACATCGGAATTCTCCATTGTTAATTGATGGCCTGCTAAAGTGTCATGCATCTCCTTTCTTTTGGTGGTGGCCATTTTCAACCTTTTAGCCCACTCCTTGAGCTCCCTTTTAAGTCTCCTCATTTTTTCTTCCCACACAATGAAAGGGGATCCTTGAACTTGTCGGTTCCAGGCCTCGGACACCACCTCCTGGAATCCTTCTTGATGAATCCATAGAGAACTGAATCTAAATTGAATGGAGCCAATATTTCCATCCAAGGAGAGCTCAAGCAGAATGGGTTTATGGACAAAGGTGTAGTTCGGCAGAATTTTAGAGGTGGCCATTAGACCACAAGTCAAGAAGGAGGATTGGACTAGAAATATGTCCAGACGAGCAGCAATGTGGCTGAGGCCTATCCTTTTGTTTGACCAGGTGAATTTCCCAGATGTGGGCTTGATATCCTCCAATTCCCAATCTAAAATGAGGTCTTCAACCCATTCTCTAGCTGGGTCCCTGACCAGCGAGCCCCCTTTTTCTCTTCGGTAGCTAGCGTAACATTCAGATCACCTACAATAATAATATTTTCTGGGTTGTGCAAGAAAAGATAGGACTAGAGCGAGTCCCAAAAAAAAAATTTCTCAGATGGTAAGACCGGAGCATAAAGATTGAACATACTTACTTGGTGGCCAGATTCTTTATGGAGGATCTTAGTGAGTAGCCAATGGGGGCAACATTCTCTGTGAATCTGATCATATTTGGAGCTGTCCCAAAAGGAGGCAATCCCTCCAGAGGGGCCTTTGGCGCTAACTGCTCTCCCTTGGCCTTTATGCTAGAATGCTTTGCTTGCTTGGAGGAGTAGAAGGTCCTCCAGTTTTGTCTCCTGGATGAGAAGGATTTCAAGCGAGTACATCCTTACAATGTCTTTCAGAGCTTCTTCTTTCAACCTGCTACCTAACCCTCTGCAATTCCAGGAGATGTATTTCATTATTTACTGGCTTGGAAGGTTGTGGCTCCTTTTGGAGCCTGACCATGCTTGCTCCTAGATCTGGTATTCATCATTCCTTTGAGAGTTTTTTGAGTGCCTTGGAGAACATCCAGATAAGTTTGTTCCTCTCTCTATTTCTTCTTGGACTTTCGACCCCTGGCTGACTTGATAGGAGTGACTTGCGAGCTGTCTAAATCTGAGACTCCATCTTCTGAATCTCCCTCAAAATCGAAGCCTAGACTGATGCACTCCTCATTTTCTTCTTTTTCCCCTTGTTCATCCTTTGATGGAGGAAGAGTTGACTTTGCCTCTACTTCTTTCACTTTCTTCGATGAGTCTTCTGGTTCCTCTTGGGTTCCAATGGCATCTGTCTTTACCCCAAAGGAAGAACCCTCTTTTGGAACTTCTTTTGCTTTTGGTTTAGGCTGGGGCTTCACCAATGGCCCTAAATTTTTGTTCTCAGTTGGTTTTGGGACTGCATTGCCCTTTTTGATTTCTTTCCATCCTTCTTCATCCACTTTATGCCCGGTTGGAGCTTTTGGGCAATTTTGTTGGAAGTGTCCATGTTCGTGACAGGTTCTGCATTTGAAAGGCAGTTGCTCATAATCCAATTTTTGATAGTGATGCCATTCTCCGACTATAAGTTTTACTGCTTCGAGTAGTCCAGCTTCCAGATCGACTTCCACATAGATTCTTGTGCAGGCATATTTTCCCTTGTTATCTACTTTGTCAATGAAACGGCCTAGGCCATTTCCAATCTTCTGCAAGGTGTGATAGCTCCAGCAATGGATCGGAAGATTGGGAAGCCAGACCCAGACTGGGACCTCTTTAGGGGTATCAATTGAGGGATCGAAGACGGGGGTCCACTTATTAAGATACAGACCCTGATTTCCCATAAAATACGGACCATTTTTGAAAACCAAATCTTGATCTTCTTTGGAGGTGAACTGGAAAATGAAATACCCTCTTCCGACAACATAGCAGATCACATTGTTTTCCAGCTGGGTCCTCCAATTGCGTTGGATCCAGTCATCTATTGTTTTTGTAGAGGGCCAGCATCCCATAAATTGTCCTACCAACCCTCTGTCAACCAGGGCTAGGGCGATTTTTATCTGTTGGTCTTCTGGCAGGGCGATCTTAGGAATTTCCTCCAGTTTTTTGATGAATTTCAAGACTTCTGGAATCAAATGTTTCTTCCCTTTCTGCGAGAGAAATCTTCTGAATGCTTCTTCTGAAGAGATTGGTGGGGTGGGAGAAGGCTCCCCACCCCTAGGTGCACTCATGGCAGCGGCTACGCTCCTCTGCGATCGGAAAACCCAGACGTGGATGTTATGCCAGCGGCAGCATTGGCGGAGGAGGGAGGTAGAGCCCGATTGCAGGGATGCCGGGAAGGATTGAGAGCCCAGCAGTAGGGGCTGCCAGGCAGGGGGCCTGCGAAGGGCCGCAGGGGCCGAGGAAGTAGGGGCGTGGGAGCTCTAGTTTAGAACACGCGCGTAGATCACCCTGAAACTTAACGTTGCCTTGCATTTTCATTCGAAGTGAAATATCATATTAAACATAGGTTTGATCTAAAGTGGTCATTGTATTAAATATAAAGTTTTGTCTTAAAATATTTTTGTCTCAAAATTCTTTTGTCTTAAATATAAAATTTTGTCTTAAAATAATTTTGTCTTAAATTGTTTTTGTCTTAAAATGATTTTGTCTTAAACTATTTTTGTCTTAAATATAAAGTTTTGTCTTTCAATTTTTGTCTCAAACTACTTTTGTCTTAAATATAAAGTTTTGTCTCAAAATATTTTTGTCTTAAATTATTTTTGTATTAAATATAAAGTTTTGTCTTAAAATATTTTTGTCTCAAACTACTTTTGTCTTAAAATATTTCTGTCTTAAACTATTTTTCTCTTAAATATAAAGTTTTCTTAAAATATTTTTGTCTCAACCTATTTTTGGCTTAAAGTTTATATTTAAGACAAATCAATTGATATTAATTTTTAATGTAAAATAACTAAAATAAAAAATGAGTTTTTGAGACAAAAGATTTCTTTTGTCTTAAAAAAATGTCTCAAAGGTACCCTTGGTGTAGTAGTGTGTCATCCCTTCTGTTAGGATTTCTCTTGTTCAAATTATTTAGTACTTCCTTCAAGGGAGAACCGTTTGAACTTAATACCCTGAACTTTTTGTTCATCTAGCTGCAAGTATCACCAAGTACAACACTTGTTCTGCATCGATACTCATCACCTATTCATCGATGTGTTTCCAAGTCCTAGTCGATGTGTTGAAAGCGGATATAACTAGTTTGTAGTCAATGAATTGTTAAATACCTTTTGATGGCTTTTTCTCCACACTTGTGTTGGTCTCGTCTTAGTATTTTTATTTATGATACATCTGAATGATAGCGTTAACAAAATCTCTCAACAACATTTTGGAATAACTGTAAGAACCTGTGTGGTAATTTCCTCTACTTAGCCTTAGTACATTACCGCCCATTACCATAATACAAGTTACGTTGCATTAGGCATTAAATCACATCTCAACTCTTCTTATATAAATTCTACTTAAGGTTGATAGAGTTAGCTGGAATGGTAAACTGCCAGAATCAATATTTATTCATTTATAGATACAAAACCGTTCTTGGGTTTCCAATAGAGAGTGGCTTTGCCTCTAAAACTTCTTCCCATCACACGACATTTCATTATATATGTAAATGTGTACCGTTGTGTTGTGTTGTGTTGTAAGTCTCAGAGTCACATCTTCTCCTAACCATACTGCTAACACTTATAACTCCATAGGCGAATAGGGGTCTAGTCTGTGAGTTGTACTTTATTACTTTAATTAAGCCATAGGCTTGTCTATGTTCCCGAATTTTAATTTATTTACCAGATTAAGGGAGTCGATGATGCATGTTGGTAATATTCTTAGTAATATTTGAAGAAAGAAAATTAGATTGATTTTAAAAATAATTAATATGATGAACACGTAGTCTGTGTGTTAGATCAAAGGCACAAGTGTCACATGAGAGGAGCCTCCTAAACCTGACACTTAGGTATGATGTTATAGCTTCTTGATCTTTCATTAATGCAGATCCAATTAAGCCTAGCTGCTCGCTCCCAAGAGCATGGCCCAATGTCCAATACAGTACCGATTAGCCACATAGGAAACCTAGAAACCAATACTTGGCTAACGCTGAGGGCAGCCAAGATATGCATCATACATTATGTAATTGATCGACTGATCGAAGAGTTTACCATGGATTCAGGTACCAACAACAGTTGTAATAGTTGAGGACTTCATATGTATATTTTTTTCCTATTAAACCAAATTTTGCTTTAATATATCCAACCAGAGAGGTGTACAACTTTCGTCCTCTACACAGGCCTCTTTGTAAACCCAATCCAAACATCCTTCTTCTAATAATAATTTCAAAAATCAACACGGAACATTATATTCATACTTTTGTAATATAAAATTAAAAGTAGACCAGATGACATAGTCATGTGGATCTAACATGATGAGGTAACCAAGAACGTTAGGCGTTGAAACACTGTGACACAACAACCAGTGATCAGCAATGAATTAAATATTTTATCATCATATCGATTAAACTTTTAAATTCCAAGCGAATTTGGAGATTCGACAGATTTATGTTCCTGATTTGATCATTTTTAGATTATATTATTTGGGATTGGTAAGGAATATGACGACTGATTGGAGTGGATCGCAACGGCACTCAAAGGCCAAGTTGTCAATGGCGGTTGATTTGCAATTGTTATTCAAAAATCTTGGAAAGAGCAAACAACATATATGCCATAATTCGCATTGGCCATGAAATAGGCTATGCCTGAATAGGAAAGGACAACAAGGTGTCAAAATCCCACTTGTTGCTACTTTCTTCTTCTCTCCTTCTTTTCTTGCCATTTGTTCTCATTCTCCAATCCTTCCTGGTCTTCTTCCATGGCCTTCTCACCTCAAATCCCATTTTTGATACACATAATAATGCCTCACAAAACATGCTAGACCCGAGCAGAAGTTAAGACACTTGGAAAAACGAATCGACATGACCCTCAACTATCTATCTCGAGATCAAAATTCTTGAGGAGGGTTCCGAGTTTAGAGTATACCCCCATTAACATGACCCAACAGGAGAGAATCAAGTGGTTCCAGAAAACTTACCAAGATTCAAAGATCTCCACTCAGATTCAATTCTCGGCCAAAGTTGAGGCCTTCTTCAAACTTTGATTCTACATCACTTGGTTATAGCAGATCGACTCCATCGGCTATCCATGGAGGGAATTTTCAAGCAGAATCCATGGTGCTGCCTGCTCATCATCTCTCGTACGATGTGCCCCGAGGCAGGGGAGCAGATTCTTCGGCCATTCACAAGTCGAGGATTTCGTGTCATGGCACCGGCAACCGATCTTCACCACCTCCTCCAGAAGACCCCGACGGAGGGATGGTTGAGAAATATTGAGAGCGATGATATCCATCGGGGAGGAGAAACCCGTAGTCGTCTTGAGGTTGTTGAAGCCCTGCATCGACTCCTACCAACAAATTCAATCACCCTCTCTTTATCTTCTTCACTACATTAACCCTCTATATTTTAGTTTATCCATCTGTTATTAAGTTTGGTTCATTCTTTCTAATAAATTTAGTTGTTTTTGTCTCTGTTTTTTTTTTCAACTCAAACCCAAGCATTGCTTGTTTAAAACAATCCTTGAATAAATTCATCGAAGATTTTGTTCAAAACTCAAGAAGCTGCCACTCCCCTCTTCCTTCTGTGTCTGTTTGGTTTAACATGAACCCCCTCTTCCTTCTGTGTCCATTTGGTTTAACATGAACCCAAGGCGTAGATCAAAAGCCAATACCTACCAACCAAATCTTGAGCTGAATTTGAATCTTGTTGTTTTGGGTACATTGGCGGAATCTTTTTGTTTCCTTCTCATTAAAGATCTATTAGCTTTTTGCTTTACACATATCTCTAAAGTGTTATGTTTCCTGTTGAAATCTAATTTCAACGCCGATGTACCAAGCCAGAAACCGTTCACCGGAATTTTCTCGGAGCAATTTGCCGACGAAGGAATAATCCGGCAAGGAGCTCCGATATAATATGGAGCTGACACGTGGTTCACCACTGACGTAATGCAACGTAGTTTTCTTGGGCGATAAAGTTAGGTGACAAAGTGCCTTCCAATATTGTTGTCCACCGTCCGATTTAATTGATTGTTCTCCGCCGTTGATCGATTGAACCTGCATACGACCAACATTAAATCAAGTTGCGTGGAGTGTTCCTCAATTTTCGTTGACCATACTTCTTTTAATGCATTGTCATAGGATTAGGTGAATACTTAAGTTTCACATACGGCATGTGAAGTTTTCTTTTATATGTGTTAGTTGTATGTTTTAATATGTTTTTTTTGTATTAAGTTTCACATATATGAGCCATGTAAAATGTGCTCAATGTTGTTGCGTTGACATTTTTTTTTGTATGCCACACGGGAGGTAAAGAATGGTTGTGTTCGCAGCAGTGTAAAATAGAACCAGAGGGTGTATGCATAGCAGTGCACAAGAAATATTTGGTAATATTTTGTTTTGACCCTTTGTAATGGAACGGTGAAAACGCAAGGTGAAATGAGAACAAAGCCCGTAATGTTTTATGTGCTGAAGGTTTTGTAAAATCCATGAGCGTATAATGAATTTGTTTTACAACAGTAAACTTATGTAAATTTTTATTACAGCAGTAAGTTGTTTTTCACAGCAGTGAATGTAGAAAGGATTTTACAGTGGTAAATCCCTCTCAGTAAAAGAGGATGAAGTTTGTATCAGTTTTTAATGAATAGAATTTTTTTATGGTGGTGAAATACTCTGTCTCTCAGTGGAATTTTTTTTTAATCTTGCCTGAGCACAAAAGATCCTGGAAAGGTAGAAACAGAGCATTGCCTCTGTGTGTTTGAATGTTTGGTTTTTGGTATTTTTCCCATCATAAATACCCAACAGTGGTATCAGAGCAGGCTTAGGCTCTTTAAAGAAGTTAAAGAAGCTGAAGGGAGAAGGTTGTTGCTGCAGCAAAACTTCTCAGGCAGATAGAAGACTCAGACATCAAAGGATTCAGGTATTTCAAAAGTTTTTTTTGTGTTGTTGAAGAAACAGTCAGTTGTTTTTAAACATACACAGTCAAGGAATGGCTAGCACAAGCACTGGTATGGGTATGTTTAACACCCAGCTCCCACAGTTTAATGGGAAGAACTATGACTACTGGTCAATAACTATGAGAGCTCTGTTTGCCTCTCAAGATTTATGGGAAATAGTTGAAGATGGTCTTGAAGAACCAGCAAATGAAACTGAGTTCAATGCATTAACTCAGGGAGAGAGAGATCTCCTGAAGAGCAATAGGAAGAAGGATGCAAAGGCCATTTTATTGTTGCATCTAGCAGTAGACCAGAGTATATTTCCAAGGATAGCAGCAGCTAAAACATCAAATGAAGCATGGAAAACCCTCAAGACAGCCTATCAAGGCATGGAGAGAGTGAAGACAGCAAAACTACAATTGCTGAGAAAGGATTTTGAAAACTTGAACATGAAGGAGTCAGACAACATTGAATCATTCTTCACTCATGTGATTGGAGTAATCACACAAATGAGAACTCATGGAGAAACAATTGAAGATAGAAGAATAGTGGAGAAAATATTGAGGGTCTTACCCTCAAGGTTTGATGCCATAGTCACCACCATTGAAGAGACAAAGGATCTCTCAAACTATTCAGTTGATGAGCTACATGCATCACTGATAACACATGAGCAGAGGTTGAGTAGGAATGAAAACTCATCTCTTGAGCAAGCCTTCAAGACCCAGATGTCCTTTGGAAGAGGAAGAGGTCAAGGAAGAGGAAACAGAAGAGGAAGAGGCAGAAGCCAGAACAGAGGTGGAAGGAACAGCCCATCAAATGCACAAGGAAGAGGCAGCAATCCAAATCAGAACCAAGGTCAAGGGAGGAGCCAACAAAGAGATCAGTATCAGGCTCAAGGACAAAGGTATGATAAATCTAATGTTCAATGCTATTATTGCAAAAAGTATGGACATTATGCTAGTGATTGTAGAAAGAAACAACATGATAAGAACAGCAGACAAAATGCAAATGTTACAAGAGAAAACAGCAGTCAAGAAAATGTCCTGTTAGCTTGTAACATGGCTAAAACACATAGTGAGGACATATGGTTTTTAGACTCAGGTTGCAGCAACCATATGACAGGGAACATAGCCCTCTTTTCAGCCTTAAATCAGAATTTGAAATCAGAGGTCACACTAGGAACTGATAGTAAAGTGTCTGTTATGGGAAAAGGGGAGATAAAAATATTTACAAAACAAGGAGAAGGGAAAACCATAGCAGATGTCTACTATGTCCCGGGAATGAGATGTAACCTATTGAGTGTTGGACAGCTTGTCCAAAAGGGTTACAATGTTTACTTTGTAAATGATGTGTGCACCATCAAGGACATACCACCCAGCAAAAGATGCATTGCTGAAGTGAAGATGACAAGGAACAGGATGTTCCCTCTCCGGATCAGGGCAGACATGAAAAACAAAGGTGAAATTGCAGCAGTCACCCAAGAGGCCTTCCAAAGCGTGCCAAAGGATGAGAACTGGTTATGGCACTTGAGATTTGGGCATCTAAATTTTGGAGGTCTAAACTTATTGAGTAGAAAAGGAATGGTAAAGGGATTACCATTGATAGAGAAACCAGACAGCCTATGTGAAGGTTGCATTTTGGGCAAACAACATAGAGAAAGTTTTCCATCAGGGAAAAGCATAAGGGCAAAGACACCCTTAGAGATTATCCACTCAGATTTGTGTGGACCAATGCAAGCTCCATCATTAGCTGGCAGCCTATATTTCTTGACATTCATTGATGATTTTACAAGAAAGACTTGGATATATTTCCTCAAGAACAAAAGTGAAGTCTTTGAGAAATTCCAAAATTTCAAAGCACTTGTGGAGAACCAAAGCGGGCTGCACATAAAAGTATTGAGAACTGATAGAGGAGGTGAGTATATCTCAAATGAATTCCTAAAATTTTGTAGAGAAAATGGAATACATAAACAGTTCACAACTCGGTACACCCCACAGCAAAATGGAGTTGCTGAAAGGAAGAACAGGACCATCATGGATATGGCGAGGAGCATGTTGAAGGCAAAGCATTTTCCAAATGAGTATTGGGCTGAAGCTGTACATTGTGCAGTGTACATTTTGAACAGGTGTCCTACAAAAGCAGTGATGAACAAAGTGCCAGAAGAGGCATGGAGTGGGAGAAAGCAAGTAGTCACCCACATGAGAGTTTTTGGGTGTGTGGCCTATGCACACATACCAGATCAGCTAAGGAGGAAGTTGGACAACAAAGGGGAGAAATGCATCTTCATTGGATACAGTGATGAATCCAAAGCCTACAGGCTGTACATTCCATCTACCAAGAAGTTCTTTGTCAGCAGGGATGTTCAATTCATTGAAGAGGAAGCTTGGGATGGAAGCATAGAGAAAACAGTGAATGTCAAAAACTGTTTGTCTCATGATGAAGATGAAGAGGAGGTGGCTGAAATGCATCCCCAAACAGCAGCGCCAACACAAGGACAGCAAGGGACACCATTGAGGATAAATGAGAGTGCTTCTCCAAGCACACCACAAGGAGGAAATTCAAGTGCATCTTCAAGCACTTGCACACCAAATGAAAGAGGTAAGAAATTTAGAAATCTAAGTGACATTTATGATGAAGGAATGAATTCCTTATTTGCCTTGTATTGTCATGTTGATGATCCTATTCATTTTGAAGAAGCAATTAAAGATAGGAAATGGATAGAAGCTATGGATGAGGAGATGAATGCCATAGAGAGAAACAAAACATGGGATTTGGTTGAGTTACCAAAAGGCAAAGAAGTCATTGGTGTGAAATGGGTCTACAAGACCAAGAGCAATGCTTAAGGCAAGATAGAAAGGCACAAGGCAAGGCTGGTTGTCAAAGGCTACAAGCAGCAGTATGGAAGAGATTATGAGGAGACTTTCGCACCGGTTGCAAGAATGGAAACCGTGAGAGCAGTGCTGTCCATAGCAGCACAAAACAAATGGAAAGTCTACCAAATGGATGTGAAATCAGCATTCCTAAATGGAGTGTTAATGGAAGAGGTCTATGTGGAACAGCCTCTCGGCTATGAGAAGAAAGGTGAAGAGCACAAAGTGTGCAAATTGAAGAAAGCTCTTTATGGGCTGAAGCAAGCGCCAAGAGCATGGTACAGCAGAATAGATTCATATCTATTGGATAATGAATTTGACAAGTGTGAAGGAGAGCCCACAGTCTACATCAAGGAAAAGGACGGTAAAATTTTAATTGTTGTCTTGTATGTAGATGATGTTATTTTCACTGGAAATGATATTTATCTTATTGAGAATTTTAAATCAGTCATGAAGGATGAATTTGAAATGACTGACATGGGTTTGTTGAGATACTTCTTAGGCATAGAAGTAGATCAAAATGAAAAAGGAATTTTTATATCTCAAGCAAGATATGTAAATCAAATTTTGAGCAGATTTAAGATGGAAGAATGCAAGGCAGCAATCACTCCCACAGTGATGGGATTAAAACTCAGCAGAGAGGACAGCAACAAGGATTTTGATCCTAGCTTGTATAAAAGCATTGTGGGCAGCCTTATGTATTTAACAGCAACTAGGCCTGATTTAATGTATGCTGTTAGTTTAATTTCCAGATTCATGGAGAGGCCAAAGGAGGCACATTGGCAGGCAGCAAAGAGAATTTTGAGGTATGTCAAAGGTACCAAAATGTTTGGAATTCTATATCATGCCTCAGAACATTCAGATTTGGTTGAGTACACAGATAGCGATTGGGCTGGAAGTGTAGATGATCGGAAGAGCACTTCCGGTTATGTTTTTAATATGGGTTCAGGAGCCATCTCATGGGCTTCTAAGAAGCAGTCCATTGTAGCATTGTCTACAGCAGAGGCTGAATATGTGGCAGCTACAGCAGCAGCATGTCAAGCAGTGTGGATGAGAAGAATGTTGAGAAGCTTAGGCCAAGAGCAGGCAAAAGCGACAGTGATTTTTTGTGACAATAGCTCAGCTATTGCATTGTCAAAGAATTCAGTGTTTCATAAGAGAACGAAACACATTGATACCAGGTTTCACTACATCAGAGAATTGGTGAACAATGGAGAAATTGTCCTAGAACATTGCAGGACTCAAGAACAGGTAGCAGACATCTTGACAAAGCCACTGGATCAGAAGAGCTTTGAATTTTTGAGGAAGTGTCTCGGTATGACCGAATGCCCAGCTGTTGAAATTAAAGGGGAGTGTTGAAATCTAATTTCAACGCCGATGTACCAAGCCAGAAACCGTTCACCGGAATTTTCTCGGAGCAATTTGCCGACGAAGGAATAATCCGGCAAGGAGCTCCGATATAATATGGAGCTGACACGTGGTTCACCACTGACGTAATGCAACGTAGTTTTCTCGGGCGATAAAGTTAGGTGACAAAGTGCCTTCCGATATTGTTGTCCACCGTCCGATTTAATTGATTGTTCTCCGCCGTTGATCGATTGAACCTGCATACGACCAGCATTAAATCAAGTTGCGTGGAGTGTTCCTCAATTTTCGTTGACCATACTTCTTTTAATGCATTGTCATAGGATTAGGTGAATACTTAAGTTTCACATACGGCACGTGAAGTTTTCTTTTATATGTGTTAGTTGTATGTTTTAATATGTTTTTTTTGTATTAAGTTTCACATATATGAGCCATGTAAAATGTGCTCAATGTTGTTGCGTTGACATTTTTTTGTATGCCACACGGGAGGTAAAGAATGGTTGTGTTCGCAGCAGCGTAAAATAGAACCAGAGGGTGTATGCACAGCAGTGCACAAGAAATATTTGGTAATATTTGGTAATATCTTGTTTTGACCCTTTGTAATGGAACGGTGAAAACGCAAGGTGAAATGAGAACAAAGCCCGTAATGTTTTATGTGCTGAAGGTTTTGTAAAATCCATGAGCGTATAATGAATTTGTTTTACAGCAGTAAACTTATGTAAATTTTTATTACAGCAGTAAGTTGTTTTTCACAGCAGTGAATGTAGAAAGGATTTTACAGTGGTAAATCCCTCTCAGTAAAAGAGGATGAAGTTTGTATCAGTTTTTAATGAATAGAATTTTTTTATGGTGGTGAAATACTCTGTCTCTTAGTGGAATTTTTTTTTAATCTTGCCTGAGCACAAAAGATCCTGGAAAGGTAGAAACAGAGCATTGCCTCTGTGTGTTTGAATGTTTGGTTTTTGGTATTTTCTCCATGTAAAAATACCCAACATTTCCAAGTTGGAGCGGGAAGGGCTTCAAATTAGTAGAAGATAACTGTTTTTACCTGGCAAGGTTTTGTGGCAAGGAAGCTCCAACTTCAAATAGGGAAAAACCCAAAAATTCCTACAACTTTATTTTCAATATTTGTTTATTTCTTGTTATTTCCATTGTTCCTCATGTATCACAAAAATAAAATTTAGAAAAAAATAAGTGGGAAGCCTTTATTAAGAACCCCACTAGTGTCGTTACCCAGTCTTGATCAAAGCATTGTCATTTTCAGATGCCCATAATATATAGAAAATTGCAGAGAGAGAAACACCCACAAAAATAGAGGACAAAGTATAATGTATAATGTATTCCAAATACCTGTGAAAACATTCGAAACAAAAAATGAAATTGCATTATAGTTTGACGTACGCCTATCACATTTCATGTGGTTGTTCAGCATGAAGAATAGAATATTAACCCGCATGGTTAAATTTGTGGTTGTGGTAAGTCAATACTCTATGTTTAGCATGAAGAAGAGAATATTAAGCCACATGTTTAAATATGTGGTTGTGGTAAGTCATTACTCTGGATAGAGGTAACTCATCGTTCCTTTGACCATAGTGGTAACATGAGTCACTTCCTCATCAATTGTCATCCTTGTTGAGTCGCTTCCTCATCAAAGTTTTGAAGTAGATGTATTGTTTCCAAGTAGTCAACCGTACATAACTGGTTATGAGATGAACCCTTAGTCTTGCACACACGCAGTCTCAAATTAGGACAGATCATATGCAATAATGGGAAACACCAGAATGTCATGATGATGAGATAAAACAATCATACAACTTGACAACGATCTCCTAAAAAAAAGGGGTCACGTGGCAACTCTCACATAATCAAAGATTTTTTTTCCTTCTCTTTTATTAATTAGATTACGTAGTTTTATTAATTATATAGCAACATGTTTTCTCTTTCAACGTTTTTTTATTATTAAATTTACAATGTAATATTTATTTTTACATTATGTAGTTTTATTAATTAGATAGAATGTTTTTATTATTATTAAAATTTTAATGTAATATTTATTTTTACATTACTTAATTTTATTAATTATATGGCAAATATGTTTTCTCTTTGAACGTTTTTTTATTATTAAATTTCCAATGTTTACTATGATAGATATAGTTACCAAGAATAATTTCCGATGTTTACTAAGATAAATAAATTTAATCTGCATTGTCGATTTAGAATTTCAAAAATAAACATGTATTCCATGCTATTCATTATTTTATTTTATATTTTAATTTGAAAAATATATATAACATTTAATTGTTGACAATGTTATTTACTAAATAAAATTTTATTAATAAAAGTATGTTATTGTTGTATTGAAGTTAAAAGTTATCAAATGTGTTTATTTATTTATTTTTAATATGTAATGGTTAGATTTAATTGTTATTATATTAAATTTATAAATTATATCATACTTGTATCACTTTATATAATAGTATTGTATTCATTTTTTTTTATATTTTTTAAGCATTATGGGTTTATGATTATATATATATATATATAATCGAATTTTTTTTTATGAATTGTGCATTTAATTATGTTACAAGTTGTTAGGAAAGGTTTGTATACTAACAATATCATTTCAATGTTGTATGTTGCAGAAAATTTATCAATACCAAAGTTGCTCGAGGGTGGGTGGAAGACATTATCTATTTTTATGTTTTGTAATGTTGTAATTAGAAAAAAATATATATTTTTTGTTTAGATGGGCCCATCAAAGAATGTACATGAACACAAACTATTATTAATAAAATGAGTAGGCTTTCTCTTGTTGTTGGAGGGGAATTCAACCCCTCCAAAAGGCTCTTAGGAAGGTTAAATGGTAACTCTCCTTTGAGTTGTGTTCCTTGTGGTCATGGTTTTCATGATCTTTAGTTTATAGTAACTCCAATATGCACAAACACAAATATATCATTTTATTATAATAATAATTTATAAACATCTTTTAAACGTCTTCCCAACATACAGACAAATGGAAAAATCACTTTTATTCACATAAATCATTTAACATTTTTTCAACATTTTAAGCATCTTCCCTGCATACACACAAATACCAAGTCACTTTTATATTTCACCTAAATTACTTAACATTTTTTCAATGTTTTAACCAACTTCCCCACATACACACAAATGAAAAAACCAATATTATATAACATTTATAACCTAAATTTATTGATATTTTTTAATTTCCACATTTTTTGGTTTTTCTTTTTTAGATTTTGTTTTGCCTTTGATTTTTTTCTATTTGTTTAATTATATAATTTTATTATCAGTATGTTATTAGAATATTTATATTACAATTTTCATATATATATATATATATATATATATATATATATATATATTTATTTATTTATTTATTGATACTTTTATAAATTTAAATTAAATATTAATTTAATATTCAGAGGGTTTGTGTTTGTAAATATTTAAATGTTTTTATTATTTATTTGTATAAATATACTATATTTAAATATTTGTGTATTGGTTTTATTATTTATATATAATAAATATATTTTTGAATGTTTATATATGTGTGTTTATTTATTTGGGTTATAATGTATGTTTTTGATTCTTTATTTTGTATGTCTATGAATGTATTTATATATGAAACGAGAGTGTTTTCATTATTTGTGTGTACTTTTTTAAAGTGTTTATTCTTCTATGTTTATGAATGTATTTTTATGAATGTCTCATTTTGCATGCTTTTGAGTATTCTTTCCATTGTTTATTTGTATGTATATGTGTGTATTGTTTGAGTATGCCGAGTGTTAGAGTGGTGGTTTCATTGTTTGTGTATGAATGTATTATTTGTTGTATTTGTATGAGTAGTATTTACTTGTATTCTAGATATGTGTATGAATGTATTCTTTGTTGCATTTGTATGTGTCTTGTTTACTTGTATTCTTTGTATGTGTATGAATATGCGATTTATGTGTATATAAATCTATTATTTGCTACATGTGTATGTCTCTTGTTTATTTGTATTCCTGGTATGTGTATGAAAGTATTCTTTGCTACATTTGTATGTGTCTTGTTTACTTGTATTGTTTGTATTTGTAGGAATGTCTTCTTCAACTGTGTATGAATCTATTCATTGCTACATTCGTATGTCTCTTGTTTATTTGTATTCCTTGTATGTGTATGAATGTATTCTTCACGTGTGTATGAATCTATTCTTTGCTACATTCGTATGTGTCTTGTTTACTTGTATTCCTTGTATGTATATGAATGTATTCTTCATGTGTGTATGAATATAGTCTTTGATACACTTGTATGAATCTATTCTGTGTATGAATCTATTCTTTGCTACATTTGTATGTGTCTTGTTTACTTGTATTCCTTGTATGTGTATGAATGTGTTCTTCATGAGTCTATGAATCTATTCTTTGCTACACTTGTGTGAATCTATTCTATGTATGAATCTATTCTTTGCTACATTCGTGTGTGTCTTGTTTACTTGTATTCCTTGTATGTGTATGAATGTATTCTTCATGTGTGTATAAATCTTTTCTTTGCTACACTTGTATGTGTCTTGCATAATTGTATTCCTTCTATGTGTATGAATCTATTTTTTATGTGTCTATGAATCTTTAAATATTTTTTTATATGATTATAAATATACTATCATTATTTCTATAGAATATTTGTGAAAATATTATTATTATTATTGTTTTTTATTTTAAAATTTGTATTTTTTTTTTAAATCATTTTTTTTGTTATTTTGTTTTTCACTTTTGAATTTTTTCCTATCAAAATTTTAAAGATTGATAATATTAATTTATCATTTTTAAAATGAAAAATGATATACATATTAAAATATCATTAAAAAGTACATAATATTTGCCTTCCAAGTACAACCTAATTAACGATTATCATGTTATAAAATATTATATAAACCATGAGACTCAAAGGTTCAAATCCCATAGAAAAGAAGAAACAATAACATGACATTTATAATAAAATCAATTTCTAATATCACATATCAATTAACTATTTAATATCAATATCAATACAATAAATAAGTTTTATTAATTTTATTTAAAAATTCATAATTTTAAAAATTTATAATTTTCTTTTTCATAATATGTGGAAAAAATATTAATTCTAAAATTTTCTTAATGATAATTATTGTTTTAAAAATAATAATAAAAATAAATACTTTTCATAATATACTAATTAACTAATAA
This sequence comes from Pinus tabuliformis, assembly GCA_031772625.1. Taxonomy (NCBI): domain Eukaryota; kingdom Viridiplantae; phylum Streptophyta; class Pinopsida; order Pinales; family Pinaceae; genus Pinus; species Pinus tabuliformis. Next base: position 1,419,433,073 of record CM062818.1, on the reverse strand, counting down.
CATGACATTTATAATAAAATCAATTTCTAATGTCACATATCAATTAATTATTTAATATCAATATCAATACAATAAATAAGTTTTATTAATTTTATTTAAAAATTCATTAATTTTAAAAATTTATAATTTTTTTTCATAATATTTGGAAAAAATATTAATTCTAAAATTTTCTTAATGATAAATATTGTTTTAAAAATAATAAAAAAATAAATACTTTTCATAATATACTAATTAACTTATAAAATAAATGTAACCGTCAGCATCATAATATCTATACTCAATCTTCATCACATGTATAAAATAATGTTAATTCTAAAATTCATAATAAGCATAATAAATGTGATGGGTGTGAACATATCACCTTGTGAGTAAATATGTGTAATGTTTGTGGGTATTTGTATGTTTGTGTGCACCCTTTGCTTGTTGTATGAATGTATGCATGTATGCATGTGAGTAATTGTGCCTCATCGACAATGGATTGTGTAGGTGCCCATTAGTGGTTAGTCCCATGTGAATGATGGACCGTTTTTGGGGTCATATAAGCTCTCACCTTCACATGGTTGACCCTGTTAGTAGAGATTTTACATCTCCAAACCAATAAGAGTTTTCTATATAATGCTTTCTAATTAATTTAAAACATAACATTAAGTTTCAAACATTAAAATGGTTTTTTTAATAATATTTAAATATTTTTTTATTATTTTAAAAATATTTAAATCTATAACCTTATTATAAAATAAATATTCATTCTATATATATATATATATATATATATATATATATATATATATATATAACACAACATTTTGGAAACTATATTAATTATTAAAATAAACAAATTATATATATATTCTACAATATTTTGTAAACTATATTATTTATTAAAATTAATGAGTATAATTTGAATAAATATGTAATCATTGATTATTATCATGTCTTATTATAAAATTTATTTTAAAAACTATAAATATCAATAATATGTTATTATATTTATCATTCACAATTAATTATTAACTTATAATAAAATAAAATAAATTATAATATTTGTTATTATAATAAATATATGTCTGTTTTGAGAGGTGTTTTCTAATTTAATATGGTAGAGATGTTTTAATAATAATAATAATAAAAATTAATGTAATGTAAACATTTTAGTCTAGCTAAAATAAAATTAAAATAACAAAATAAAAATAAATCCATTAAAATAAAATAAAATAAAAATGATCCAAAGTATTGAAAGCTCTTGGTATTCATATGGAACATAGCCTATTTAAATGGTGAAGCTAAACTAGCCTAGATTCATTTTAACTCTAGAACTATACAAACATCCATAGAGATCGAAATGTCTTTTCACTACAAAAAAAGTTTTATCTCAAAAGATTTGATCTATCTTGAACCTTGGTAAATTCAATGTTAAGATGGAATCTAAATTGGTTCTATTAGTTTCCTACTTTCTAGAGATTTTACATCTCCAAACCAAAAAAAACTTCCTATATAATATTTTTTAATCTATTTAAAACATAACATTAAATTCAAAACATTAAAATAATTTTTTAATAATATTTAAATAATAATTTTATTATTTTAAAAACCCATGAATATACCAACTTAATAGAATTATAACACAATAAAAAAATTATAATATTCATTATATATATATATATATATATTAAGATTAAGATTAGTTGACTTTACAACATTTTTTAAACTATATTAATTATAAAAATAAACTAACATAATTTGAATAAATATATAATTTTTTATTGTTATGTTTCCTTATAAACCATATTTAAAAGGATTATAAATATCAATAATATATTATTATATTTATCATTTAACTATTAAATAATAATAATAAAATAATAATAAAACAAAATAAATTGTTTTGATATTTATTTTATTAAAAATTAAAATATATAAAATGTAATTAAATTATTAAGTATTATTTAAAACTAAAAATAAAATAAGTATATTTTTTTGAGAGGTGTGACTCATATGATAGAGATGTTGTAGCAAAGAAAATTAAATGAAATGATTAATGTAATGTAAACATTTTAACGAGGTCAAAATAAAATAAAAAATGAAAACAAAAATAGAAAAATAAAAATAAAAAATGACTCATGGTATTGAAAACCCATGGTATTCATGTCTATTTAAAGGGTGAAATCAAACTAGCCTAGATCCATTTTAACTCCCGAACTACAAAGCATCTAGAGAGATCAAAAGTGAAAAGAGGTTTCCATCTCAAGAGATTTGATCCCTCTTGGTGCTTAGTAATAACGTCCATTGATTCTATTAATTTCCTACATATTAGAAATTTTAGTAGAAATTTTACATCTCCAAATTACTTAAAAAGCGCTTTCTATATAATGTTTTTTATTTTATTTAAAACATAATATTAAATTGAAAACATTAAAATAGTATTTTAATAGTCAATAAATAACATTATTAGACACAGTAAGTAAGTAAGTATATATATATATATATATATATATATATATATATATATATATATATATATATTTATTTTAATATATATATATATAGGGAATAATTTTTTATTTCTTGATGCTTTGTAGTTTGGGAATTAAAATGGATTTAGGCTAGTTTGATTTCACCCTTTAAATAGGCTATGTTCCATATGAATACCATCAGTTTTCAATACCATGAGCCTTTTTTTTATTTATCAAAACCATTTATTTTGTTTTATTATTATTTTATAGTTAAATCTAAATGATAAATCTAATAATGTATTATTGATATTTTTAAATTTTTAAAATATGGTTTATAATGAAACATAACAATACTGAACAATGATATATTTATTCAAATTATTTAGTTTATTTTTATAATTAATATAGTTTAAAAAATGTTGTAAATATAATATATATATATATATGTGTGTGTGTGTGTGTGGATGGTATATTTATAGGTTTTTTAAATAATAAAATTATTATTTAAATATTATTAAAAACTATTTTAATGTTTGAATTTAATGTTATAAATTAAAAAACATTATATAGAAAGTGTTTCTGGTTTGGAGTTGTAAAGTCTACTAAAATCTTTACAAAGTAGGAAACTAATATAATCAATTTAGATTCCATATTAACATTGAATTTATCAAGTTTCAAGACGGATCAAACTTCTTAATATAAAACTTACTTTTTTGCAGTGAAAAGACATTTGATCTCTGTCGAGATCTTGTAGTTCTAGAGTTAAAATGAATCTAGGCTAGTTTAACTTCACCATTTAAATAGACTATGTTCCAAATGAATACCAAGAGTTTTCAACACCATGGATCATTTTTATTTTATTTTATTGGATTTATTTTTTATTTCGTTATTTTAATTTTATTTTGGCTAGATTAAAATGTTTACATTACATTATTTATTATTATTATTATTATTAAAACATCTCTACCATATTAAATTAGAGAACACTTCTCAAAATAAAAATATATCTTTTTTCCCCTGGAAAAATTGTAATCTTTCATTAATGATTGAAAAATTACATGTTGTAGATGCCTCTTGGCATACGCTGAATAACAGATTTCCAAAAAAGATACTCAAAATGATGCATAGATCCTTTCACACCACGCAGGGTGTATGGATTTCATGAAAATAAACTGGTAAATGCAAAAATATTTTGTACAGTTGGGGAAAAGTCAAGCTTTTCTCCCTTTTTTCTTCTCAACCTTCCTCCAATTCCCCTGTGATTCTGTGGGCATTATGACTGCGAATGCGTTTTCAGCCACAAGTTGAGGGTTATCAGAATCTAATGTGCCTGATGTGTGTATGCGTTTATTTCTACCCATTTCCATTTCTGATCTTCTTGCCAAGGTTGTCTCTATATTGTCCAGTGGATCTGTATCTTCTACAACTGGTTCTTTATTCATCTAATTGTTCTCATTTGGGTTGGCATAATCCATCTCTTCTTCCTCCTCGTCATCCAGGGGAGGTGGTGGAATGTACCTGCCTTTTGCTTGTTTTTCTGTTTTCTTCTTTTTGCGATTGTCTTTTTTCACTGCTGGGCACGTGTTTTGTAAGTGTCCTATTTGTCTACATGTTCGACATCTGAATGTAGTGTTTTCATAATCTAGTACTTGAGTCCAGCTGCTCTGTCTATGCTTCAGATGGATTTAGTCTGGCAGGCCTTTGCTAAGGTCTACTTCCACACATATTCGTGCAAAAGTATATATTCTTTCCTCCACTCACTGGGTGTCCATTTTAATGTAACGCCCAATTGTGTTTCCAATTCTAGTGAGTACTTGCTGATTCCAGAGATGTATTGGGAGGTTGTGTAGCTGCACCCAAACTGGCATCTTCGAGACAACCATTGTGTTTGCATCAAATCCTGGGAACCATGGTGTAATGAAGAGTCCAGTGCATCCCCAAAACCAAGGCCCTTCCTGTATTACTATGTTTCTATCTATTGCTGATAAAAATTTCACAATGAAAAACCCCTTGGAACATAAGTGTACTTCGCAGTGTGTGGTCCAGTTCGTGTAGATCCAAATGAAAATATCCGTCGGTTTGGGCCAATAGCAGTTAAATCTGCATATTATTTCCTATCTTTCATATATGGTGCATTGCTCATCTATTTTTGGTGTATCTGTGTTGTATTCTGGGGTGTCTTCCAGCTATTCCACTATGTATGGCCTTGCAACCATACCCGTTTGGTTCGGTGCTGTTCCTTCTGTGTTTTTCCCCTGTAGGACGTTTTTGAAGGAAATGCTGCCTGGTTTTTTCCCAATTGAACCAGTGCCACTTCCTCCCGCCCTGTCTGGATTATTGTCTTTGTTGGTTGCACCTCCTCTTAGCCTCATATTGAGGATGATTATTGACAAAGGTGTGATTCTGTATTCCCAGAGGTATTTTGTGTCTTGTAACACTCTGCCCCCATGTATCAGGTTTTTTATTCTGATGGGGTAACCCAATTGTTGCATAATAAATTCCTGCATTTTCTCGACAGTATCTGTGCCTTTTACCCAGATTATTATCAATTTTCCTTTAGGGTTTTTTATAAAAACTTGAAAGCTATGATCTCTTATCAGGTTTCCAGATGTTGTTTTTGGCAGATCTAACCCTTTGATTCTACTCAGCTCCTTTTGCTCCCCTCGGCACAGCTTATTTGGTGAGGGGGCTTCCCGATCTGACCTCTTGGAGGGTCTATCTACCACAAGAGGGTCTGAATCTATAACTCTGAGACGCTGTCTGTTCTCCATGCCACGGGACAATGGATTTAATGCCCAATCAGGGTTCCAAGGCAATTGGATGTCTAGATCTACGTCATAATAAAACGGATCCGCGTTTTGATAAGCGGAAATCTGGAGGTTTTCTGCATACCTTGGATGGTGTCGGCGGAGGGCTCCATTATTGCTAAAGGCTGCTCCCTTACCAAGCATTTTCTCGTAAGCAGCTACGGCCTTTGGGCTGATTGTCAAGTGGTCGATCTGTATACCTTTCCTTCGCTCATCCAAACCTTTTATGTCGATCAGGAGTTTTTCAACTGTCTTCGCCGCATGAGGGAGACCTGTATTCCCCAGATGTGGGCAGGTTTGCGCCTCCGTTTTTCTTGTGTGCCTTGGCTGCTGCAGATAACATAGGGGCCTTGTTCTCTATGCGCCACTGATGACCCACGCAGGACGCACTGCCTCCAGCTTTCTGGACTCTCCAGAGGGTTTGTCGATGCGTGAAAGAGCCATTGCAGATCGAAACCCTACTCATGTGCCAAAAGTCAACCTCTCTCCTCCCTATTAAAATAAAAATATATTTATTATAAGAAAAAATATTATATTATATTATATTTTATTATTATAACTTAATAATTAATTATGAATGATAAATATAATAACATATTATTGAAATTTATAGTTTTTAAAATAAATTTTATAATAAGACGTGATAATAATCCATGATTATATATTTTTTCAAATTATATATTTGTTTAAATTATACTCATTTATTTTAATAATTATTATAGTTTACAATCTATATATATAAATCTATATATATATATATATATATGATTTGTTTATTTTAATAATTAATATAGTTTTCAAAATGTTGTTATATATATATGAATGAATATTTATTTTATAATAAGGTTGTAGATTTAAATATTTTTAAAATAATAATAAAATATTTAAATATTATTTCAAAAAGAATTTTAATGTTTTAAAGTTAATGTTATGTTTTAAATCAATTAGAAAGTATCATATAGAAATCTCCTCTTGGTTTGGAGATGTAAAATCTCTACTAACAGGGTTAACCACGTGAAGGTGAGAGCTTATATGACCCCAGAAACGGTCCATCATTGACATGGGGCGGTCCATCATTGACATGGGGCTAACCACTGACGCGCACCCACACAATCCATTGTCAATGAGGCACAATTACTCACATGCATACATTCATACAAAAAACAAAGGGTGCACACAAATATATAAATACCCACAAACATTACACATATTACCCACAAACATTACACATATTGACTCACAAGGTGATATGTTCACACACATCACATTTATTATGCTTATTATGAATTTTAGAATTCACATTATTTTTTACATGTGATGAAGATTGAGTATAGATATTATGATGTTGACAAATATATTTATTTTATAAGTTAATTAGTACATTATGAAAATTGAGAAGTATTTATTTTGTTTATTATTTTTAAAACAATAATTATCGTTCACAAAATTTTAGAATTAATATTTTTTCCAAGTATTATTAAATTTTAGTATTATGAAAAAGAAAATTATAAAATATTAAAATTAATAAATTTTTAAATAAAATTAATAAAATTTATTTATTGTATTGATATTAATATTAAATAATTAATTGATATGTGATATTACAAATTGATTTTATTATAAATGTCATGTCATTGTTTCTTCTTTTTTATGGGATTTGAACCTTTGAGTCTCATGGTATGCATAATATTTTATAACATGATAATTATTAATTAGGTTATATTTGGAAGGCAAATATTATTTAGTTTTTAATGTTATTTTAATATGTATATAATCTTTCATTTTAAAAATAGTAAACTTATATTATTAATCTTTAAAATTTTGATAGAAGAAAAATAAAAAGTGAAAAACAAAATATCAAAAAATTGATTAAAACTAAAAAAATAAAAGTACAAATTTTAAAATAAAAAACAATAATTACGCCGTAAGGCATTTCCCTCTTAAATCAACTCCCCTCTCTGCCCACCTGTCATATTTATACGCCATAGGATTATATGTTAGACAATTGCAAAGGTTTCAGCCATTAGATTAGAATGGTTACTGAAAAGGTTTGCGCACTGGTCTAATCGTTACAAATTCGTTGCTAAATCCGTCTTCGAAAATTAGTCGCTAAAACCGTCTTTGAAAATTAGTTGCTGAAACGGTTTGCGCACAAATTCATTGCTGAATCCATCTTAGATCTAGATTTCCAAAAAGTCTCAATTTAATTCGGAGCTGAATGACCACAGGTATTTTTCGAAATTTGTGATTATCCACTGAATTTTTTGAGCTGAAGACTCTAGGAGATTCCTTAAATTCCCTAATCTGAACGTGTTTAAGTTCATATTATTTGGTGTTACGGATTTCAAACAGTTTTGTGAATCTTTAGTTCAAAATTTATGTTCTCTACTCTGGAAAAGCATAGCATAAGGTGTTTGATTTCTAATGGCCGACTACTGATGCTAAAATTGTTTAGGAAAACAGGTGTTTACTGTGCATAGAACTCCTGGCACAGGAACATTTTTGCACATTTCGACGAAATAGACTATAAAACCAAAGGAAATGACAATCGAAGCTAAGTCTTCTCTGTTTTCTTCCAGAAATCCTCGCATTAGCTGGTGCTATGAGCAAGACAACGCGTTCCCTGCTTCTACTCAGGCAAAGCCAATCGGCTTCCTAAAAACACAGGAGAAAATTGATCCTTTTTGTTCTCTGTACAAGGTCCCGATTGGAGACACCCCTTACGGTAGAGCCAAGCACCTTCAGGTGAACTATTTTGTCAGATGTTTCCTAGAACACGCTATTTTATTCATACCTTCTATGTGAAAGATCAAATTAATCAAAATTTTGAGGATACAGCTCATGGAAAAGGATCCTGCTGGCGCAATTCAAAATCGATGCAACCAACTCTTTATCGAAATCAATCCATGTAGAACCCTGATAAAGTGGTGAGCAACATTCATCAGAAATGATCCAAATGATAATATTAAAAAGATTTCAGAATGTAGTTAATGCTTTACAAATTCCCACTTACCAATAGCTGGTGATTTGTATAAGGAGAGGGATGAGATTGTGTCAAATAACAACCATTATGCGAAGCCTTTTTAGGCTACTAGATCAATCCCTTCTTTTTCAATCCTTTTTCTACTGTTTGTATTGGCTTATATTACTTCTGAATTCAGAACCTTTTACCTTTGGATATCCCTTCTTTTTCAATCCCGTTTCTACTGATTGGATTGGCTTATATTACTCCTGAATTCAGAACCTTTTACCTATGGATATGGATCCATAACATCAAACTAAGGTGTTTGACATCACTAGAATGCCATTTTCTTTTTTCCTGTACATGTAGATGTAATGATGCAACACCACCAAGGGGATTGGAACTCAGAACTTTTTACCCATGGATATTGATCCTTAACCAAAACACCAAACCAAGGAGGTGTTTGACAAGTAACCCATGTCATTGGAACACTATTTCTTTTTTCCTATATACAATCTTGGAACACCTTCATTATGCATGTTACACAACTCAAATATGTAATTGTAACAAATATCTACCGAATTTTGAGCAAAATTGACCAAAACTTAGAAGAATTAGACTATAGGAACAGGGGAAAATTTATCAAACTGTGTGCCTACAGTGTTTGAAAAACTATTTGCTGATATTTTTTGGGCATTTAAAATCAAATGTCCCGATTTTTGGACAGAAGAGAGTATGAATCTCCATGCAACATCTGCTTTACAATGAGGGCTACCTTTGTCTAGGAGCTGCAACTGAGAATTGTCTGTTCTATCAAAGTCCTCGAGGAGTTGCATATGGCTTCTTATATGCATAAACAACAGTGCCAACATGGAGAATGTGATGCCCAGATTTAAATTTGGGTCGTCACTTCTCCAAGTGCTTAAACTTGCTACTAGACCACATTCTGACGTTGAACTTGTTTGCAATTTTTCTAGGTTGCAGCATTGAGAATGTCCTATGTGATTGATGAGTAAGGTTAATATTTGCATCTTGCAGCAGTTTTACTCATAGTTAAAAGGGAATCTCATATATGTCTGTTCTATAACACTGTTAGCTTTTCTCACACTTATTTGTTTTTAGATTGGAGAATTCTTAGAAATTCCTTTGAGACATTGTTCAACAGTGGAGATTAATATGATTCTTTCTTTGTTGTGCCGACTTGGACACTTAACGAACCAGCCAAAGACTCTTTCCTTTACCTCTTGATCACTCACTTAGAAACATTCCTTTTGTAGTTGACACATTGATGTCTAGGTGTTGAAGAATTGCACTGTGGTTGTAATCCTCTATTCGGATGTGGGGGTTGTATAAGGAGAGGGCTGAGATTGTGTCAAATAACAATCATTATGCGAAGCCTTTTCAGGCTACTAGATCAATCCCTTCTTTTTCAATCCTTTTTCCACTGTTTGGATTGGCTTATATTACTTCTGAATTCAGAACCTTTTACCTTTGGATATCCCTTCTTTTTCTATCCTCTTCCTACTGATTGTATTGGCTTATATTACACCTGAATTCAGAACCTTTTACCTGTGGATATGGATCCATAACATCAAACTAAGGTGTTTGACATCATTAGAACCCCATTTTCTTTTTTCCTGTACATGTAGATGTAATGATGCAGCACCATTGAGGGGATTGGAACTCAAAACTTTTTACCCATGGATACGGATCCTTAACCAAAACAACAAACCAAGGAAGTGTTTGACAAGTAACCCATGTCATTGGAACATTATTTATTTATTCATGTATGTGAAGGTGTAGCAATGCAAGAACACAGAGGGTTTTTCTTGAACTTTTAATTTCTCTGACTTCGTGAATGTGTGACAACGCAACATCACGGTGTTTTTTTTCCCTTGTAACTGTTTTTTCTAATGGAGGCAGATTATTTCTTAAACTTTTAATTGCTTTGACTTTTTTAGTATGTATAGACCATGAGACAGGTAAAAATGGACCATTTGACATATTTTCAATGTTTTTGAATCATGCTATGTTTTCACATTGTCCATACATCTGGGGACTACTTTCAGAGAATTGGGAAGGATCCTAAAGTGTGGATGTATTTTTCCACTTTTAGAGACTAACCAGGAAGGATCCTAAAGTGTGGAAGTGTTTTTCCCATTATGAGAAACTTCTGTCTTCCACCTTACGGTGTTGACTGTGAAGGAGGTGTTACTATACTATGTTGGAATTTTACTATTTGAGAAAGTTTGATTGCAATCTCATGCCTTTCCTATTCATAATGTTTTGGTGAAACAGTTTATGTAAAGGTCACGCCAAAAAGAAGAATCAGTGAAGAAAGAAGAAGAAGAACAAGCAACTTCCTCAAAGAGTGGAAATTGGAAATGGTAGATCTGCTTAAGCCTTACATACTATAGTTGTGTCACCCACTCGTGTCACTTACCTGAAATTGTATAGCCTTTTCTTTTGCTTGCTAGATTATAATGGAATGTGATTTTCCTATTTCATATAGGAACTATTTGAATTTCTTATTTTCCCCAATCATATATACATTTATTTAATTAGATATCACATGTCATTGTTAGAATTCTATTGTAACTATTGGACAAAGAAATTAACCCCAAGTTACATTGATTTTCCATTACTCAAACATTCATATATACAAGATTTCATGACCTTTGGTTTTGTCTTCCAAGGTGCTATGTCTCTTCCTATTCTAACTGTTCAGATTTCCCCTATTCTAAATATTTACAAATTACCAAATTCTTAAGGATTAGGTGTCTATCAAACCCCCCTTTAATCGGAAGGGGTGTTTGTAAGGATTATGCAGAGAGATGAAGTACAACTTCTAATGGCTCAATTTGCTCTTTGAATCTAGTGGTTTTGGGTATGACCATAAACTGAAAGGCCATTAAATTATTAACTGCCAAAAAGAAATAAATGAGGATGCCAGTACTAGATGGCCAAGCTACCTGTTAACCTTACAGTAAATTTGGCACCTCAAGATATTACCAATCACCTTGATATAAGTGGCTACCATGTTTTCAATGTTCAGGACTAGAAACTCTCCAACTCTTATTTTGCACATAAATCAGTATATTATATGATAAATGTGCACAGTGTATTATATGATAAATGATGGAGCCTATCATAAAAGACAATTTGAATGAAAATAAAATTGTTGCAATGCCCTTTGCTACAGATGCCATGCTCATGACAGGTAGCTTGAGCCATTTCCCTATATAAATGGCCGCCCAACCAAACCTAAAATCTCTAAACATGGAGATATTTGTTAACTGCTTCAAGAATAGCCAAAACTATGTCAACTGTTCAAAGATTATTGGAGGCCATTAGAACAGCTGTCACCATTATTTCTTCAGAAGCCTACACCTGTCATCAAGATTCCTAGCAATTTCAAATCTTGATATCGTTTGGTCAAAACTAGCAGAAATACATTGAATATATAACCTAATTTCAATAGGTAAAAGAACACCACAACAGGACTTCGAAAATTCATACATTTCGATATAGCGTGGACATAATTTTCCATTATAACCAAAAGAAAGAATATACAAATGAGGAATTTTGTTCTGATCTGATTTGTTTTTTGCACAACAATAAAAATGAGTAGAAAAAAAAGTCTGACAGTAGTTAACACTATCTTACAAAGTTTAGTCAGCTAATGTAAAAGAGTGTGAATTTCTTACCCGCTCATACTCCTGTTTTTTTAGAGCCTTCAATGCTTCGTAGGCTTCTTGCCGAACAGAATCTGCATCATTCCATTCATCTTGCAATTGCCTCAAATCAGAGTTCAAGGCACCAAATTCTTTCTCAATGGCCTGCACATTCTTTTCTGCTTGAAAAGCTTGATTTTTCAGGGAATCCAATTCCTGACCTAGAAGCTGCACAAAGATAGAAAACAAGTTATAGGGACTTTAATAATTGAAGAAACCAAAGGTAATTAATATTCAATGAATTACCTTACTACGTTCTTGAATTTTATCAATGTGATCAAATGTCTCTTGAAGCTGAGAATGAGATCCTGTAATTGCACATAGTTGAACCCGATTAAGCTTCATCACTTTCATCTCACGTAGCAACTGTTTTTCTTCCCATAAAGGCATGCTCTCGTGTTCAATTCTGTATTGCATCTGATATATCTGTTTACAAAAATTAACAAGTTCATTATGAACAACCAATAAATTAGTAACACATATGATTTAAATGCAATCCTTGTGATATGAGTATACTTTTTCATCAAATTCTTCTATAGACATTGCATTCTTTACTCTGTTCAAGGTCAACTGCACTGGTTACTAGATCAATCCATTCTTTTTCAATCCTTTTTCTACTGTTTGGATTGGCTTATATTACTTCTGAATTCAGAACCTTTTACCTTTGGATATCCCTTATTTTTCAATCCTCTTTCTACTGATTGGATTGGCTTATATTACTCCTGAATTCAGAACCTTTTACCTGTGGATATGGATCCATAACATCAAACTAAGTGTTTGACATCACTAGAACCCCATTTTATTTTTCCCTGTATATGTAGATGTAATGATGCAGCACCATCGAGGGGATTGGAACTCAGAACTTTTTACCCATGGATATGGATTCTTAACAAAAACACCAAACCAAGGAGGTCTTTGACAAGTAACCCATGTCATTGGAACATTATTTATTTTTTCCTATATAAAATCTTGGAACACCTGCATTATGCAGGTTACACTTTACACAACTCAAATATGTAATTGTAACAAATATCTACCGAATTTTGAGCAAAATTGACCAAAACTTAGAAGAATCAGATTATAGGAACAAGGGAAAATTTCTCAAACTGTGTGCCTACAGTGTTTGAAAAACTGTTTGCTGATATTTTTTGGGCATTTAACATCAAATGTCCCGATTTTTGGACGGAAGAGAGTATGAATCTCCATGCAACATCTGCTTTACAATCAGGGATACCTTTGTCTAGGAGCTACAACTGAGAATTGTCTATTCTATCAAAGTCCTCGAGGACTTGCATCTGGCTTCTTATATGCGTAAACAACAGTGCCAACATGAAGAATGTGCTGCCAGGATTTAAATTTGGGTCATCACTTCTCTAAGCGCTTAAACTTGCTGCTAGACCACATTCTGGCGTTCAACTTGTTTGCAATTTTTCTAGGTTGCAGCATTGAGAATGTCCTATGTGATTGATGAGTAAGGTTGATATTTGCGTCTTGCAGCAGTTTTACTCACAGTTAAAAGGGAATCTCATATATGTCTGTTCTATAACACTGTTAGTTTTTCTCACACTTTTTTGTTTTTAGATTGGAGAATTCTTAGAAATTCCTTTGAGACATTGTTCAACAGTGGAGATTAATATGATTATTTCTTTTTTGTGCTAACTTGGACACTGAGTAAACCAACCAAAGACTCTTTCCTTTACCTCTTGATCACTCACTCAGAAACATTCCTTTTGTAGTTGACACATTGATGTCCAGGTGTTGAAGAATTGCACTGTGGTTGTAATCCTCTATTTGGATGTGGGGGTTGTATAAGGAGAGGGCTGAGATTGTGTCAAATAACAACCATTATGCAAAGTCTTTTCAGGCTACTAGATCAATCCCTTCTTTTTCAATCCTTTTTCTACTGTTTGGATTGGCTTATTTTACTTCTGAATTCAGAACCTTTTACCTTTGGATATCCCTTATTTTTCAATCCTCTTTCTACTGATTGGATTGTCTTATATTACTCCTGAATTCAGAACCTTTTACCTATGGATATGGATCCATAACATCAAACTAAGGTGATTGACATCACTAGAACCCCATTTTCTTTTTTCCTGTACATGTAGATGTAATGATGCAGCACCACCGAGGGGATTGGAACTCAAGACTTTTTACCCATGGATACAGATCCTTAACCAAAACAACAAACCAAGGAAGTGTTTGACAAGTAACCCATGTCATTGGAACATTATTTCTTTTTTCATGTATATGAAGGTGTAGCAATGCAGGAACACAAAGGGTTTTTCTTGAATTTTTAATTGCTCTGACTTCGTGAAAGTGTAACAACGCAGCATCACAGGGTTTTTTTTTTCCTTGTAACTGTTTTTTCTAATGGAGGCAGATTGTTTCTTGAATTTTTAATTTCTTTGACTTTTTAGTATGTATAGACCATGAGACAGGTAAAAATGGACCATTTGACATATTTTCAATGTTTTTGAATCATGATATGTTTGCACATTGTCCATACATCTGGGGACCACTTTCAAAGAATTGGGAAGGATCCTAAAGTGTGGATGTCTTTTTCCCACTTTTACGGACTAACCGGGAAGGATCCTAAAGTGTGGAAGTGTGTTTCCCATTATGAGAAACTTCTATCTTCCACCTTACGGTGTTGATTTTGAAGGAAGTGTTTGTGTACTATGTTGGAATTTTACTATTTGAGAAAGTTTGACTACAATCTCATGCCATTCCTATTCATAATGTTTTGGTGAAACAGTTTATGCAAAGGTCACACCAAAAAGAAGAATCAGTGAAGAAAGAAGAAGAAGAACAAGCAACTTCCTCAAAGAGTGGAAATTGGAAATGGTAGATCTGCTTAAGCCTTACATACTATAGTTTTGTCACCCACTCATGTCACTTACCTGAAATTGTATAGCCTTTTCTTTTGCTTGCTAGATTATAATGGAATGTGATTTTCCTATTTCATATAGGAACTATTTGAATTTCTTATTTTCCCCAATCATATATACATTTATTTAATTAGAAATCACACGTTAGTGTTAGAATTCTATTGTAACTGTTGGACAGAAAAATTAACCCCAAGTTACATTGATTTTCCATTACTCAAACATTCATATATACAAGATTTCATGACCTTTGGTTTTGTCTTCCAAGGTGTTATGTCTCTTCCTATTCTAACTATTTAGATTTCCCCTATTTTAAATATTTACAAATTACCAAATTCTTAAGGATTAGGTGTCTATCAACCCCCCCTTTAATCAGAAGGGGTGTTTGTAAGGATTATGCAGAGAGATAAAGTACAACTTCCAATGGCTCAATCTGCTCTTTGAATCTAGTGGTTTTGGGGATGACCACAAATTGAAAGGTCATTAAATTATTAACTACCAAAAAGAAATAAATGAGGATGCCAGTACTAGATGACCAAGCTACCTGTTAACCTTACAGTAAATTTGGCACCTCAAGATATTACTAATGAACTTGATATAAGTGGCTGCCATGTTTTCAATGTTCAGGACTAGAAACTCTCCAACTCTAATTTTGCACATAAATTAGTGTATTATAGGATAAATGTGCACAGTGTATTATATGATAATTGATGGAGCCTATCATAAAATACAATTTGAATGAAAACAAAATTGTTGCAATGCCCTCTGCTATAGATGCCATGCTCATGTCAGGTAGCTTGAGCTATTTCCCTATATAAATGGCCGCCCAACCAAACCTAAAAACCTCTAAACATGGAGATATTTGTTAACTGCTTCAAGAATAGCAAAAACTATGTCAACTGTTCAAAGATTATTGGAGGCCATTAGAACAGCTGTCACCATTAATTCTTCAAAAGCCTACACCTTTCATCAAGATTCCTAGCAGTTTCAAATCTTGATATCCATTGGTCAGAACTGGTAGAAATACATTGAATATATAACCTGATTTCAATAGGTAAAAGAACACCACAACACGACTTTCAAAATTCATACATTGCGATATAGCGTGGACATAATTTTCCATTATAACCAAAAGAAAGAATATACAAATGAGGAATTTTGTTTTGATCTGATTTGTTTTTTGCACGACAATAAAAATGAGTAGAAAAATAAAGTCTAATAGTAGTTAACACTATCTTTCAAAGTTTAGTCAGCTAATGTAAAAGAGTGTGATTTCCTTACCCGCTCATACTCCTATTTTTTTAGAGCCTTCAATGCTTCATAGGCTTCTTGCCGAACAGAATCTGCATCATTCCATTCATCTTGCAATTGCCTCAAATCAGAGTTCAAGGCACCAAATTCTTTCTCAATGGCCTGCACATTCTTTTCTGCTTGAAAAGCCTGCTTTTTCAGGGAATCCAATTCCTGACCCAGAAGCTGCACAAAGATAGAAAACAAGTTATAGGGACTTTAAGAATTGAAGAAACCAAAGGTGATTAATCTTCAATGAATTACCTTACTACGTTCTTGAATTTTATCAATGTGATCAAATGCCTCTTGAAGCTCAGAATGAGATCTTGTAATTGCACATAGTTGATCCCGATTAAGCTTCATCACTTTCATCTCACGCAGCAACTATTTTTCTTCCCGTAAAGGCATGCTCTCGTGTTCAATTCTATATTGCATCTGGTATATCTATTTACAAAAATTAACAAGTTCATTATGAACAACCAATAAATTAGTAACACATATGATTTAAATGCAATCCTTGCGATATGAGTATACCTTTTCATCAAATTCTTCTACAGATGTTGCATTCTTTACTCTGTTCAAGGTCAACTGCACTGGTTCCATCTCTTGTCGTTTGGACTTGATTGCCTCACGAAATGCCCTCTCTTCCCGCCTTGTAACTCTCAACCTCTCTATCATTTGTTCTTTGTTGGACTACACAAAAGCCCGTATGAAATATAGCAGAGTAAGAAGAAGAAACAATTTTCAAAAGACTAAAGCAGATGTACTAGATGCCCAAAATAGCATAGAATATTCAATTAAAAGACTTGCGAAGATATATAAGCATGTTACCCACTTCATCTGTAAGGTTGCTTTGATGAAGTCCCTGATTCGGGTTTTCTCATCCAAATGCAGCTGCGCAAGTCGAATTTGAGTTCTAATTTTGTTGTCCAAGTGCCTTGGTATTTTCACTAAGCATGGGAGCTTCTTCTTAGTGATCTCTTCTTCAGGATTTTTGTCATTCTCTGAAATAGGAGTAAATAGACCATTTGAACCAGCAATAACACCTATAGATACCAAATCAGAGGCACTAACAACAACACCCTCTTGCATGTTTGGTTGCACTATGTGATTGTAGCCTCCAGAATTTTTATCTACCACATCAGAAGACCCACCAATTTTGGACACATTGCAGTCACTTGACTCTGGATCAGACATTTCATCTTTCCCGTGATGCACCTCGTCAACCTATTGTCCATCCATGTCTTCAGTGAGAATACCATTATCCTCATTATCAAAACACCCCGATTCAAGCTCATTGTCATCATTTGAATGAAAACGAGGTTCCAGCTCACTGTCCCCATTTGGCAAACAGTCCATTTCAATCTCATCATTCTACCCCTCTTTTGCAAGTTCAAATTGCCTATCCTCATCTATTATATGGCCACATGCATCGTCCTCATTTTCCAAGTTCTAGCATCTAGATTCACTATTCTTCTCTGGCTTGTTGTCCTCACTCACCACAGACTCTATTTCTTCAAGTTTACCATCTAACGCTGGCAATTCCAGCTTCTTTTGCTCCACTGAAATGCTCTCAGATTCAAACTCACAGTTTTTATCAATTAAACACTGGAAC
The DNA here is from genome assembly GCA_031772625.1 of Pinus tabuliformis. Taxonomy (NCBI): domain Eukaryota; kingdom Viridiplantae; phylum Streptophyta; class Pinopsida; order Pinales; family Pinaceae; genus Pinus; species Pinus tabuliformis. Next base: position 1,419,415,324 of record CM062818.1, on the reverse strand, counting down.
TCAGAATCATGGGCTAGATTCTATCCATTTGAATTGATCTCTCAGGGCTCAGCAACCGGCTGTGATCCCTGCTCCAGTTCATTGTTCTCCACAAAATCTCCACTTGACGAACACTGCACATACTTCTCATCATTCCCAGTCATTACCTCTGGTGAATTGATCTCCTGAACCTCCGCAACCAGAGGTGATCTCTGCTCCAATTCATTGCTTCCCACAAAATTCCTTTCAGCTCCATCTTCTCTATTAATGGAATAGGGTGATTCAAGATTGTCCCCCACAAGATCCCTTTCAATACTTTCTTTCCCGTTAACCAAACTAGGGGATTCAAGCTTGTCCTCCACAAGATCTCTTTCAATACTTTCTTCCCCATTAACCAAACAGGTTAATTCATGTTTATCCCTCACAAAATCCGCTTCAACCTCATCATCTCCATTAACCAAACATGCTAATTCAACCTCATTCCCGGTAAAATGATTTTCAAATTACATAAATAAGGATGGTTCAAATGGCAAGATCACATAGATTAAGGATTCTATTTAAATTATTTAGGTAGTGTAAATGAAATTTATTAGATAAAATGGTTTCAAATATATGCTATGGAAATGAAATTTAAGAAACAGGGAAAATAAAACATCGTTACGATGCAAATATCGCCTCTGTGGATTCATCTATCAAAACACAACCGTATTCTAAACACACAATTTCATAATTTCCCTCTTGCCACCAACCAATATAAATAATATTTATCCATTTCCCTATCAGAGGCTGCAAAAAAAGAAGCTCACTGTGATGCTGTGATGCTTTGCACTTTTCATTTTGAACGATGACATTCAACAATGCATCTACAAAGATTGCACAGTGATCGATGGATACACTTCAGAGTGAAGAAAAAAAGATTTGGAGTCCCAATATTGCATTGAATCAAAAATTTTGATAACAAATAAAATTGTTTAGAAATCTTTGGCAAAATCACATAACCAATATTTTGTCGACGCGTTTCGAACCAACCAGTGTGGTTCATCGTCAGGACAAGATGAAGAACTGATCTGGCGTAGCGAGAATAAATAGATTGTGCAGAGATTCCAACAGCTAAATCCTAACGGCTAATTTTGACCAGGTCAAACCCCTAAATTAGATATTTAATATTTCTCGAAGAAAGTAAAATAAGGTAAATTAAGGAAATTCAATTGTTAATTTAAGAAAAAGAATAATATTAATATTATCCCAAATATTAAGAAAAATTGATATTCTAATAATAATGGTCATATTATGTAATAATTAATCTATAATCCCTTAATATTCCAATATAACCTACAAGTAAAGAAAACCCATTACTAATAATATTAGAATTTATTTATCCTAGGTAATTTATTAATAATAATCTAATGGTAAGATAGATCATGATTTTTAGAATAAATCATAAATAATGTTTAAAATTCTTGGTCAATAATCAAAAACAATATATGTTAATTAAATCATCTATATCTACTAATAATTATTATTTCTAGAAATTAGTTATAATAGGTAAAACCCTAATCTAGGGTTATTAATATTAAAATAATAATAATATTAATATTAATATTAATATTAATAATAATAATATTAATATTATCCCAAATATTAAGAAAAATTAATATTATAATAATAATGGTCATACTATATAATACTTAATCTATAATCCATTATTATTCCAATATAAATTATAAGTCAAGATAACCCATTATTAATATTATTAGAATTTTATTTACCCTAGGTAATTTATTCATAATTATCTAATGGTAAGATATATCATGTTTTTTAGAATAAATCATATATAGTGTTTAAATTAATTGGTCATTAAAATGATAAAAAATATAATTATAAACAATTTATGTTTATTAATTCATCTATATCTACTAATAATTAATATTTCTAGAAATTAGTTATATTATGTAAATCCATAATCTAGGGTCGTTAACTCTAGGACTATTAATATCATAACTAATAACTAAACCTAATGGTCAAAAAATCAATATTAGAGCTATATTTGTTAAAACACTGAGGTTAACTAAGAATATAGGTAAGCAAATTATTACTTATAAGAAGAATGTCAAAATCTAGGGTTGATATATTGAAATCTATCCTTAAAACATAATGGTCAAAATACAATATATAATTATTTCAAAATTATTACAGTTAACTATGCCAATAATAAGGAACATATAAAGTAAAAATAAAGAAATAAGGAAAACAAATATGCTCAATAGTATGTAAGGTTAATAATACTAAAACCGAAACAAAGCAAAAAAAAAAAAAAAAAGAATCCAAACACCCCATAATAACAAGACAAACCTGCCAAAGGAGAGAAAAAAGAGGGGAAAAAAGAAACCCTACGACCTAAAAAACTGATGTTAATTTAATCAATCTTCCTTTGGTTACTATTTAGTGTCACAATATATATATCATATCCGTGTGTTTGCTATTCACTTAAAATTCTGAGAAGAAGATTGTGAATCATAGCATAATAGATACTTCCAAGTGTTGTCAATGGCCATTATAGATGGTTACACAATCCAGGTCTATAATTTGTCTACCAAAGCAACAGTTAAGGATGTTAAGCAGTTTTTCTCATACTGTGGCATAGTAAAGAACGTAAAATTAGAGAGGTGGGTGTTGGATTTCTTGACTGAGTTTTATGTAAAAGTGTTGATTTCCAATTTCTGCAATATCTATTGAGCATAATAGTTGTCAACTTGTGTATTATCAGAGTTGCAGAGAAGTGTTCTATTAAGAATATGTTGAGAAATAGAGTGCAGTCACAATATTATTTTTGTGTTGCAATATCTATTGAGCATAATAGTTGTCAATTTGTGTTTTATCAGAGTTGTAGAGAAGTGTTCTATTAAGGATTGGTTGAGAAATAGAGCACAGTCACAATATTATTTTTGTGTTATCAAAATTAGAGAAGTGATTCATGGAAAACTTGTTGGATGTAGTAAGACTTGACATCAATGACTCAGGAAATATCAAGCTAGGCAATAGCCCTGGTGTACATTTTTCCTGATAAAACTGGACAACACTAGAGGATTTGCATTCATATACGTACTTAAGGTCTGTGTAACAGCAGACCTTAACCAGCCAAAACTAGTGCCTGATTATATTTTTTGGGTGGTGATAGGAGGGGCAGTGGACACAAGTTGCTTTAGTGACTATCAAGGAGCCCTATGCTTTAGAAGCTGCTATCCTTATTAGTGTAAGTATGATTTTCTTATTTTATCAGTGTTTGTAATTGTAAGGTTTAAAGGGTAAATTCTCTGCTGTGATTTTGTTACAAGTGGATTTTGGTTGGGATTTGAATTTGCTATAAAGAGATGGAATTCAAGATGTAACTTTACTAATAGTCACATTCAAATTGACATGGCATTCTGAATATAGTTTTGGTTTTCTGGTAAAAATACAAAAAGTGAAAAAAATTGTAGGTTTCTGATGTTTTTGGCGTTTTTGAACCAGGGAGCAACAATCCTAAATCAGGAGGTGTATATAGTGCCATGGGGAGGATCAGAGGAGGCAATTAATCAATGGGAAAATCAAATGATAAAATTTCATGAAGAGGGCAATGCATTAGGAGTATTTTCATTTACTTATTTTTACTCTTTTATATTTTTTATTTATTTTTATATGTGGAGGAACAATGTTCAAATAAATTTAAGAAGAAATCTATTTCCTCAAAATAGCATTAATACTGCACTTAGATCTAGACCTTGCTTACCCTGCCATAGTCGTTCTTCTATTAAATCAATTTTATGGTCTCTATATATGTGTTTAAATGTCTGATGTTTCAATTTTGTTTTGAGGTCTTTGATAAATGAGTACGATTCATGGGTAAACGACAGTACTTTTTTCCTGTTGTATAGTTCCAAGATCAAGATTGGATCATGTAGATTACCTCAAAGGCCATTTTGGTCAAGGATATTGAGAGTAACCTAGAATAAGATTTTAGTTGTGAAAGGAAAGGAAAATAATGAAAAGCAAATTTCATTTATTTTGACTGTTTTGTAACAAAAAGTCTTAAATGTAATCTTGCTTTACAAACTGTCTGTAAATAACTATTTGCAAAGAAGGAAGATCCTACCCTTTAAATTCTACTTATTCCTATAGTTTTGTAGAATAGAAGTAGCTTAAAAAGGTCACCTACCTTACCAATGGAGAAAAGTAAAATTTAGATGTTACATCAAAATTTAGAAAGTCATACTTCTTAGACTGAAAAATGATTTTCTCAATTAGCCTATGATATTCTGAGGATATTAACATTGTTGTTATTGGATAGTTTGAAGTCCTTGATAAGCAACTGAGATTTTTTGTTCCATTTTGTTGACGAGGTAGTAAAAGTGGTTACAAAAATGCTATCAAAAGGTTATACCTTAGGAAAAGATACTTAAAGCAAAGCCAAAGAGTTAAGTATCGAGTGATGGACACTGCTGCAAAAATACCATTTTATATTTTAATGCCTATTATTTTTGTTTTATTATTATTACTTTGTTACAACAATGCTATCAAAAGGTTAGACCCTAGGAAAAGATACTTAAAGCAAAGCCAAAGAGTTAGACGAGAAGTAAGTGATGGACACTGCTGCAGAAATATCATTTTATACTTTAATGTTTATTATTTTTGTTTTATTATTATTACTTGAATTTCTTCTTAACAAGTGGTTGTGTTTCTTTTGGTTTTAGTGAAAGTATGGGCTCCAATGTTGGCTCTCTTATTATGGAGTATAATTCATATTTGAAAATTTTTCAATTATTAAATTAGGTTAGTCAATTGCTTAAAATATTAGATTTATTTCAAAAAGTTTTTGTTACTTTATAGGTTAGACACTCGCTTGAAATATGAAACTTATTCCAAAATGTTTTTGTTACTTTATAGATAAGGCGTAGATTTCTTGGCTTTGTGATGAAAATAATGAAGGGAAAATACATGTTAATCTGTTACTTGTGCTCTTTGACTGAAAAATACACGGTGAGAGAAAAATGCATATTATGCTAATTGAGGAATGTTTTTCGCTTGTTGAACTTATAGTATTGAATTTAACACACTAACACTTTACAACAATGAATTAACAATATTTATGATGAAAATAGCAATATGGAAGATTTATCTACATAATGAAAAAGGCAATATGGGAGATTCCAATCACATTCCAAGGCATTTTTTAAAATGTGGATGTGACAAAAGGTTGTTGTGGAAGGTGTTGTTTGTATATGGGAAATTTCTTGATCATTGTGTATAATCTTAATGTTGATAGATATGTCTACTAAGTGGTTCTAGTTAATGGGGCATTGATTTGAGCGTTCAATATATTTTTATTCTTTATCAAAGTATTACTTTGTTGTATTTGTGTTCTTCAATTTATGCCTTACGACGTTTCCTTTGCAACATCTGGTGCAAATGCTAGTAATAATATTTTCACAAATGTTTAAACTAATGTATTTACAAGTTAATATTCTAAATAATATATTTATTTATAGAAATAATGATAGTATATTTATAATCATATAAATAAATATTTAAAAAGATATATATTCACACAAATTACATTCATATATCTACAAGTAAATAATATATATACAAATATAACAAAGAAAGATTCACAGACACATAAAGAATAGATTCATATACATAGAAGTAATACAATTATGCAAGACACATACAAGTGTAACAAATAATAGATTTATACACACATGAAAAATGCATTCATGCACATACAAGGAATACAAGTAAACAAGACACATATGAATGTAGCAAAGAATAGATTCATACATAGAATAGATTCATCCAAGTGTAGCAAAGAATAGATTTATACACACAAGAATAATACATTCATACACATACAAAGAATACAAGTAAACAAGACACATACGAATGTAGCAAACAATAGATTCATACACACATGAAGAATACATTCATACACATACGAGGAATAAAAGTAAACAAGACACATACAAATGTAGCAAAAAATATATTCATACAAGTGTAGCAAAGAAGAGATTCGTACACACATGAAGAATACATTCATACACATACAAGGAATACAAGTAAACAAGACACATATGAATGTAGCAATGAATAGATTCATACACAAAGAATAGGTTCATACAAGTGTAGCAAAGAATAGATTCATACACACATGAAGAATACATTCATACACATACAAGGAATACAAGTAAACAAGACACATACGAATGTAGCAGAGAATAGATTCATACACACATGAAGAATACATTCATAGACATACAAGGAGTACAAGTAAACAAGACACATACGAATGTAGCAAAGAATAGATCCATATACACATGAAGAATACATTCATACACATACAAGGAATACAAGTAAACAAGACACATATGAATGTAGCAAAGAATAGATTCATACACAGTTGAAGAAGACATTCATACAAATACAAATAATACAAATAAAAAAGACACATACAAATGTAGCAAAGAATACTTTCATACACATACCAAGAATACAAATAAACAAGAGACATATACATGTAGCAAAGAATAGATTTCTATACACATAAAGAGCATATTCATACACATACGAAGAATACAAGTAAACAAGACACATACAAATGTAGCAAAGAATACATTCATACACATATCTAGAATACAAACAAATAATATTCATACAAATACAACAAATAATACATTCATACACAAATACAAGTAAGCAAGAGACATATACATGTCGCAAAGAATAGATTTATATACACATAAAGAGCATATTCATACACATGCAAAGAATACAAGTAAACAAGGCACATACAAATGTAGCAAAGAATACATTCATACACATATCTAGAATACAAACAAATAATATTCATACAAATACAACAAATAATACGTTCATACACAAATACAAGTAAGCAAGAGACATATACATGTCGCAAAGAATAGATTTATATACACATAAAGAGCATATTCATACACATGCAAAGAATACAAGTAAACAAGACACATACAAATGCAGTAAAGAATACATTCATACACATATCTAGAATACAAGTAAATAATATTCATACAAATACAACAAATAATACATTCATACAAAAACAAGTAAACAATATCCATACATAAGAATACTCAAAGAATACACACACAAAGCAAATAATGAAGGAATACTGAAAAACACTCAAGATAATACAAGAAATTCTTCAAGATAAATAAATGTATATACATGCAAACAATGAAACCACCACTCTAACACTACTCAAACAATAATGGCATATACATACAAATAAACAATGGAAAGAATACTCAAAAACATGCAAAATGAGACATTCATAAACATAGAAGAATAAACACTCTAAAGAAGTACACACAAATAATGCAAACACTCTTATTTCATATATAAATACATTCATGTACATATAAAATAAAGAATCCAATGTATATATTATAACCCAAATAAATAAACACACACATATGTAATCATTCAAAAATATATTTATTATATATAAATAATAAAACCAATACACAAATATTTAAATATAGTAAATTTATACAAATAAATAATAAAAACATATATATATATATGTGAAAAGAAGGAAAAATGTAATATAAATATCTTAATAACATACTTATAATAAAAGTATATAATTAAACAAATAAAAAAAATCAAAGGCAAAACAAAATTTAGAAAAAGAAAAAACCAAAAAATGTAGAAATTAAAAAATATAAATAAATTTAGGTTATAAACGCTATATGATATTGGTTTTTCCATTTGTGTGTACGTGGGGAAGTTGTTTAAAACATTGAAAAAATGTTAAGTAGTTTATGTGAAATATAATAGTGACTTTGGTATTTGTGTGTAAGCGGCCAAGATGTTTAAAACATTGAAAAAATGTTAAATGATTTATGTGAATAAAAGTGATTTTTCCATTTGTGTGTATGTTGGGAAGATGTTTAAAACATGTTTATAAATTATTATTATAATAAAAGGATATATTTGTGTTTGTGCATATTGGAGTTACTATAAACTAAAGATCATGAAAACCATGAGCACAAGGAACACAACTCAAAGGAGGGTTACCATTTAACCTTCCTAAGAGCCTTTTGGAGGGGTTGAATTCCCCTCCAACAACAAAAAAAGCCTACTCATTTTATTAATGATAGTTTGTGTTCATGTACATTCTTTGATGGGCCCATCTAAACAAAAAATATATATTTTTTTCTAATTACAACATTACAAAACATAAAAATAGATAATGTCTTCCACCCACAGACGAGCAACTTTGGTATTGATAAATTTTCTGCAACATACAACATTGAAATGATATTGTTAGTATACAAACCCTTCCTAACAACATTTAACATAATTAAATGCACAATTCATAAAAAAGAAAAAAAATAAAAAAATCCAATATATATGTGTGTATCTAATCATAAACCCATTATACTTTAAAAATATTTAAAAAATGAATACAATATTATTATATAAAGTGATACAAATATGATATAATTTATAAATTTAATATAATAACAATTAAATCTAACCATTACATATTAAAAATAAATAAATAAAACACATTCAATAACTTTTAACTTCAATATAACAATAACATACTTTTATTAATAAAATTTCATTTAGTAAATAAAATGGTCAACAATGAAATGTTATATATATTTTTCAAATTAAAATATAAAATAAAATAATGAATAACACGGTGACGATATACATTTACATGTTTATTTTTGAAATTCTAAATCAACAACTCAAATTCTTGATAAATGTATTTCTCTTAGTAAACATTGGAAATTATTCTTAGTAAATGTATTTATCTTAGTAAAGATTGGAAATTTAATTTAATAAAAAAAAGTTGAAAGAGAAAACACCTTGCTATATAATTAATAAAACTACCTAATATAAAAATAAATGTTACATTGCAAATTTAATAATAAAAAAATGTTTAAAGGAAAAACATGTTTGCTATATAATTAATAAAAACTATGCGAATGTAAAAATAAATATTACATTAAAAAATCAATAATAAAAAACTTTCTCCAAAATTAATAAAACTACTTCATGTAAAAATAAATGTTACATTGAAAATTTAACAATAAAAAAACGTTGAAAGAGAAAACTTGTTGCTATATAATTAATCAAACCGTAATCTAATTAATAAAAGAGAGAAAAAAGGAATCTTTGATCACGTGAGAGTTGTCCCGTGACCCATTTTTTAGGAGATCGTGTCATGTTGTAAGATTGCTTTTATCTCATCATCTTGACGTTTTGGTATTGCCCATTATTGCATATGATCTGTCTTAATTTGAGACTGCGCGTGCCCAAGACTAGGGTTCATCTCATAACCAGTTATGTACGCTTGACTACTTTGGAAACAATACATCTACTTCAAAACTTTGATGAGGAAGAGACTTAACAAGGATGACAATTGATGAGGAAGCGACTCATGTTACCACTATGGTTAAAGGAACGACGAGTATCCTCTATCCAGGGTAATGACTTACCACAACCACATATTTAAACATGCGGGTTAATATTCTATTCTTCATGCTGAACATAGAGTAATGACTTACCACAACCACAAATTTAACATGCGGGTTAATATTCTATTCTTCATGCTGAACAACCACATGAAATGTGATAGGCGTACACGTCAAACTATAATGCAATTTCATTTTTGTTTCAAATGTTTTCACATGTTTTTGGAATACAACATACTTTATACTTTGTGCTCTATTTTTGTGGGTGTTGTTGGAATATGTTGTTGTTGAGTGGGTGTTTTTCTCTCTGCATTTTCTCTGTTGGGTGGGTGTTTCTCTCTCTGCATTTTCTCTGTTGGGTGGGTGTTTCTCTCTCTGCATCAAAACCGGGTAACCACACTAGTGGGGTTTTTAATAAAGACTTCCCACATATTTTTTTCTAAATTTCATATATTTTTGTGATACATGAGGAACAATAGAAATAATAAAAAATAAACAAATATTAAAAATAAAGCTGTAGGAATTTCTGGATTCTTCTCTATTTAAAGCTGGAGCTTACCCGCCACAAAACCTTGCCAAGTAAAAACAGTTAACTTCTGCTAATTTGAAGAACATAACACTCTAGAGATATGTGTAAAGCAAAAGGCTAATAGATCTTCAATGAGAAGGCAACAAAAAGATTCCGCCAATGTACCGAAAACAACAAGATTCAAATTCACGTAAGGATTCAATTCGGTTGGCAGGTATTGGCTTTCGATCTACGCCTTCGGTTCATGTTAAACCAAACAGACACAGAAGGAAGAGGGGCAGCTTCTTGAGTTTTGAACAAAATCTTCGATGAATTTATTCAAGAATAGTTTTAAATACACAATGCTTGTGTTTGAGGTGAAAAAAAAACAGAGATAGAAAGAACTAAAATTTAGAGGGTTAAAGTAATGAAGAAGATAAGAGAGGGTGATTCAATTTGTTGGTAGGAGCCAATGCAAGGCTTCAACAACCTCAAGATGACTACGGGTTTCTTCCCCCGATCAATATCATCGCTCTCAAGCTTTCTCAACCATCCCTCTGTCGGGGTCTTCTAGAAGAGGTAGCAAAGATCGGGTGCTGCTGCAATGACCCGAAATCCTCGGCTTGTGAATGACCGGAGAATCTGCTCCCCTGACTCGGAGCACATTGTGCGAGAGATGATGAGCAGGCAGCACCACGGATTCGGCTTGAAAATTCTCTCCATGGATAGCCGATGGAGTCGATCTGCTATAACCAAGTGATGTAGAATCGGAGCTTGAAGAAGGCCTCAACTTTGGCCGAGAATTGAATCCGAGTGGAGATCTTTGAATCTTGGTAAGTTTTCCTGGAACCACTTGATTCTCTCCTGCCGGGTCATGTTAATGGGGGTATACCCGGCATGTTAATGGGGGAATACTCTAAACTCGAAACCTTCCTCAAGAGTTTCGATCCTGAGATAGATAATTGAGGGTCATGTCAATTTGTTTCTCGAAGTGTCTTGACTTCTGCGTGGGTTTAGCATGTTTTGGGAGGCGTTATTATGTGTATCAAAAATGGGATTTGAGGTGAGAAGGCCATGGAAGAAGACCAGGAAGGATTGGAGAATGAGAACACATGGCAAGCAAAGTAGCAAAGAAGAAGAAAGTAGCAACAAGTAGGATTTGGACATCTTGTTGTCCTTTCCTATTCAGGCATAGCCTACTTGAGGGCCAATGTGAATTATGGCATATACGTTGTTTGCTCTTTCCAAGATTTTTGAATAACAATGGCTAATCAGCCGCCATCAACTACTTGGCCTTTCAGTATCGCTACGATCCACTCCAATCGGCCATCATATTCCTTACCAATCCCAAATAATATAATCTAAAAATGATCAAATCACGAACATAAATCTGTCGAATCTCCAAATTCGCTTGGAATTTAAAAGTTTAATCGATATGATGATTAAATTAATTAATTCATCGCTGATCACTGGTTATTGTTGTTGTGTTACGGTGTCCACAGCAAATACTTTCAACCCCTAACGTTCATGGTTACCTCATCATGTTATATCCACACGACTATGTCACCTGGTCTACTTTCAATTTTATATTACAAAAATATGAATATAATGTTAAAATTTATACTTCCGCGTTGATTTTTGAAATTATTATTAGAAGAAGGATGTTTGGATTAGGTTTCACCAACCAAGGTCGACCTATCTATGATGGTTCCGCTTACAAACAAAGAGGCCTGTGTAGAGGACACAAGGAGGATATATTGAAGCAGAATTTAGTTTAATAGGAAAAACATATGCATATGAAGTCCTCAACTATTACAATTGTTGCTAGTACCATCCATGGCAAACTCTTCGATCAGTCGATCAATTATGTAATGTATGATGCATATCTTGGCTGCCTTCAGTGTTAACCAAGTATTGGTTTCTTTCCTATGTGGCTAATTGGTACTGTATTGGACACGGGGCCATGCTCTTTATGGAGCTGGCAAATAAGCCTAAATAGACCTGCATTAATGAAAGATCAAGAAACTATAACATCATACCTAAGTGTCAGGTTCGGGAGGTTAAGAAGCTAGAACATCATACCTAAGTGTCAGGTTGGTGAGGCTCCTCTCATGTGAGACCTGTGTTCATCATATTAATTATTTTTAAAATCAATCTAATTTTCTATCTTCAAATATTACTAAGAATATTAGCAACATGCAAGTATTGGTTTCTAGGTTTCCTATGTGGCTAATTGGTACTGTATTGGGCCATGCTCTTTATGGAGCGGGCAGATAAGCCTAAATAGACCTGCATTAATGAAAGATCAAAAAGCTATAACATCATACCTAAGTGTCAGGTTCGGGAGGCTAAGAAGCTATAACATCATACCTAAGTGTCAGGTTGGTGAGGCTCCTCTCACGTGAGACCTGTGTTCATCATATTAATTATTTTTAAAATCAATCTAATTTTCTATCTTCAAATATTACTAAGAATATTAGCAACATGCATCGTAATCTGTTAAATAAATTAAAATTATCTGTTAAATAAATTAAAATTCTGGAACATACACTGGCATATCGGCTTAATTAAAGTAATAAAATACAACTGACAGACTAGCCTATGACTAGCCTATGGAGTTATACCTGGTTAGGAGCAGATGTGACTCTGAGACTTGCAACACAACACAACGGTAGACGTACATATATAATGAAAAGTCGTGCGATGGGAAGAAGTTTTAGAGGCAGCGCCACTCTCTGTTGGAAACCCCAGAACGGTTTTTGTATCTATAAATGAATAAATACTAATTCTAGCAGTTTACCATTCCAACTAACTCTATCAACCTTAAGTAGAATTTATATAAGAAGAGTTGAGATGTGATTTAATGTTGAATGCAATGTAACTTGTATTATGGTAATGGGCAGTAATGTACTAGGGCTAAGTAGAGGAAATTACCACACAAGTTCTTGCAGTTATTCCAAAATGTTGAGAGATTTTGTTAACGCTATGATTCAGATGCATCATAAATAACAATACTAAGACGAGACCAACACACAGGTTCTTGCAGTTATTCCAAAATGTTGTTGAGAGATTTTGTTAACGCTATAATTCAGATGCATCATAAATAACAATACTAAGACGAGACCAACACGAGCGTGGAGAAAACGCCATGAAAAGGTATTTAACAATTCATTGAATACTAACCAGTGATGTCGGCTTTCAACACATCGATGAGGACTTGGAAACACATTGATGAACAGATGTTGTACAAGGTGATAGTTGCAGCTAGATGAACAGAAAGTTCAAGCTATTAAATTCAAACTGTTCTCGCTTGAAGGAAGTACTAAATAATTTGAACACGAAAAATCCTAACTAGGGATGACAGAGAGTGGGTAGATTATGGAAAAATATTCACGAACATAAATGTAAAGGAAGGATGACCACAAATGCTCTTGACAGATTTTAGCGGTCTTCTCCTCGATTATATCACCAAAAGCACCATGGCTGTGACGACAGTGGGAGAAAGCACCGAATAAATGTAGCCTTACAGACATACATACATATAGCGGGAGAAAGCACCGAATAAATGTAACCTTACAGACATACATACATATAGCGGGAGAAAGCATCGAATAAGCGTTCGGTCTTGCACATACCCTCTTCACCCAGCAACTCTAGAAATATCTTCATGTAAAATTTACTATTAAAGAATGTTTGTAATACTCTCTTAAAATAGGAAAAATAGGTTCGAAACGAGATAGAAAGAAATCATTAAAGGCAAGGAGGCGAGGGAGTTGGCGTGCAACTCTAGAAATATCTTCATGTAAAATTTACTATTAAAGAATGTTTGTAATACTCTCTTAAAATAGGAAAAATAGGTTCGAAACGAGATAGAAAGAAATCATTAAAGGCAAGGAGGCGAGGGAGTTGGCGTGGAAAACAGGGCCATTCACAGAACTACAAATAAACATAAACCATGAAACAGAGGAGAACAGGGACATTCACAAAGCATACTAACCTTGCTTATTAGGAATTTTTCATTTTCTATTGAAACTTCGCGAACTGATGGTTGCAAAAGCGCTGGAAAATCCTCCTGTATATAAAATTCCAACTCATCAAAAAAAGAAAGACCCGGAATGAATTTAAATATAATTCAAGAAAATATTGCCATGAGTACAACTCACTTTGGATGCATTATTTGTTAGATCAAGTTGGCCCTTCAACCACCCGTGCATAGTCTCCTTGGCTTGGACTTTTCTCTCTCCATTAACAGACACACAAAACAAACATTTACACACTACACAAGACGCAACCACAACACTACACAGGAACACTACACACAACAGAACATTTATGGAGCGCTCCATAAGACACACAATTTTACATCACAGTGCTGGAGAGAGAAAGAACACCCATGATTAACCTGTAGATTGAACAGAGAAAACCATGTGAGGTTACATAAAAATAACATTTCCCTGGTTAACAAGTTGAATAAACAGAGAGATAGAGAAACAAATTAAAAAGAACCGAAAATTACCCTCTTCATGAATAATCTACTCGATCACTCTATTGTTGTTTACAGACTGGATTGCAAAAATTACGATCACCTCCTCTTCGTATGTGAATTTCCTCCTCTCATTCACCGATCCCTCTCATTCCTTCATTCATGAGGCCCGCAAGTATATAATGACTAGGGCATTCCTGAGTTTTATGCTTGAGTTTTTGACCGTTGTGTTTAACCAATCTTTTAATTACGATCTTTTAACTAGTATTATTAGTTTATAATTTTTGATATTGTTGTATTTTTTATGCCTGGTGCGTTTTTCAGTTCTATGTTTCGAGTATATTTGGGTATTTTATTTTACAATTTATGATATTGTTGTAGATATTTTTGACCGATTGCGTTTTTCTGTTCTCTGTTTCGGCAACCTCCCAAACTTACTTACGTCTCTGCTTGGGCCGACTTCCCGTCTCCGTTTCCAGAAATGGACTTTAACCTTTGTATAAATGTGGTACGTACATCCGCAATTTGTCATTGTCTCCGCGCCGTCTAGTGGAAAACTCAAGATAGTGAATTCAATTCAACCTAAGGAGCTACAGCGTGCCGCGTGTCCTACTACCTGCAAGGAAACAACCGCATAGCGAAATGTTTCACACTGTAATTTTGGGTAAATATCATGCTGGATAGAGTTGTTGGCTTCCGCACTCGCTTATATGAAGTCAATTTACAAGGAATTTTTTATATGAAGCCAATTTACAAGGAATTTTTTATTTAAAATTTAAAGCATGATTAGTTTAGATTTATGGAAAAGTCATATTTAAAAATAATATTAGTATTTTAGATATCATTTTTGGGATTCAACTGCGTTAAGTAAGTCATTCAAACATATGACCATTTCCATTTCGTTAGTTATAATTAAAAAAAATAAAAAATATATTAATAATATTATTCTCACTATGCTAGCTTGATTTATTATTATTGACATTACAACTCAAAAGATGTGGTAAAAATATTTGGTTGAGTGTGGAAGATCTACAATTATTATACTTCACAAAGATATTTCAATATAAGATATAGGTAAATTACTTAAATGTATAAACAAAGTAAATAATTGAAATAAAGAAAAAACTAGTCATTTCTTCATAAGAATAACAAAAGAGACATATGCAATTTGTTCAATTCTTAATATGAAGTTAATGTGGCATTTAAAAACTATTAATAATAAACAAGAAAATTGAGTTATAAATCAAATATATCAATAAAAAAATGGTTAAAACATTTTAATTAATCTTACTATCCTGCATGTTGGCTCCTTTGCTAGAATTGTAAGTTTATGTTGTGCACTCTACATAATCTAAGGGCTCAACCAGATTTTCAAGGCATTTAATAGATTTATACATTAAAAAAAATGCAATTTAAACAATGAAAAGATGTACACCACCCTCTAAAAGAAATTAGCACATAAGAGATTTAATCCCTCTCCACACTTGATAGATTTAGGGTTAAAATGAATCTATACTAGTGAATATTGAAACTATTTTTATCATAGAGAATACTCGTTTCTAGATTTCCTAACAAATCTATGAAAAATATTCATATTTAAATATATATACATATATTATTCATTATTTTAAACATGCAAAATTATACACTTAAGTTTAAGAATATAATTCTATTCAATTAACACAAAAATTTAGTTTTACATCTTTCATAGTTTTTCTTTAATTAAAAAGGTAACAAATAATAATAATAATAATAATAATAATAATAATAATAATAATTTAATTTTAAAGCCATAGCCAAGTTTAGAACCAAAATCCCTGTATGAGACACTTGTTTATGGAAAAGCCTTTATATTTGAATCTTTGTATTTTTAGGAAAAAACACAGGTTCTTAACTATTGGTCATTTTTTTATTCTCTATAAAAGTGTAATATACTTGATATATCTTATTAGATTTATGATTATAATTTAATAAACAAATTTGAGGAACTTTACATTATAGTAACCTATTTTGATTTGAGGAGGTTGCTCAAAATTGATTGTATACAACCTCCTTTAGTTTGAGAAGGTTATTGTTAAGAAATTTAGCCACTTAAATTCAATTATATTTAATTGTCAATCTATGGTCATAAACTTTTAAACACCAACACTATATGTGTGGAACTAGTACATAAATGATTCTCAAGCTATGAAAGAACTTTTACAATCTAATGCTCTAAGGCATGCATTGGCAATAAAATGAACTATCAGACTGAAAATTAAAAGAATACAAAGGTTTGTTGGATCAATGAGCTTATGTTTTCAAGATAAATTTGTTGACTCCAATCATATTCCTTTGTTTGTCATAAAATGATTCTATGATTAATTAAGAAGCACGTTCATTCTTCAACCTTCAATGCCTAACTTTCACACGGGGGAATCCACACTTTACACTTGAAAGATAAAATTCAATCAGGAAGAAAGTAAAATGCTACAGGCTTGCGTGATCACTAGGATTACATCTACAAAAGATTTTTATGATCTCTCATCACAATAATTTGTTTTGCATAATCATCAAATAATTTTGCAATTCCTTAAAAATAACTTTTGTTCATTAACCTTTAGTGTCTAACCTCAATACAAAAACCACACTTTTGCAATAAAGAACATATGAAAGTTCAAGAACTAAAATTACAGAAAATTAAAATATTAATCTACATATAAATAGAAATACAAATTATATAATTAGATAATCTAACTAAGAAATAAATGAATTCACAATGCAAAAGTAGGGAGCCTTACCTATTGACTTGCGCTACAAAATAAAACTATAGTTGATATGAAATTGCAGAATTATATAGATACCTGGCACTTGGCAAGTTTTAAATGGGCCTTTCAAAACAATAATTTAATACAACTGAACAAGTTATCCAAAAATGACATGACACACATAAGCATGCAATGTCAAATAGAAAGACACCAAGATTATCAACGGAGTTCACCCTTCCTGGGCTACGTCTCTGGGCCCTGCTCTAAAAGGCTAGGATGCTCGTATTTCAGTGAATAAGAAGAGGTACATCAAAATTGTTGATACAATTGTGGCTATTTTCCCTATATGGAAATGTTCTCCTTCATAGAACTCTCGCAATTTCACTTAACATTCTACAAACAACTTGTCATTTATAGCAAAAACATAGAGTCTCTAACAATGACTTTGACCCATACTGAAATTGAGAATTCAAGTTTCATCAATACATTGATTATTTACCTCGTCTCCCCTTGTCTAAGTGAGACACGATTCAGGTACAGGCTTTTGCAGACTTCGCTACTACTGTTGATGAACAAGTACTATCATTGAATCCAGAATGTGTCAAAACCCCCATTTCAGCTCTTCAAGTTTCCAAATCAGCTTTCGGATGCTTCTGGAAAGCCAAAAATTAACTTGACAACTGCTTGCCTATGAAATGGCTTCAAATTTCTTCTTTACATAGGGTTTCACCCCACTGAAATGTGCACGCAGGCAACTCTGATGACTGTTAGAAAGGAGGGCTCTATCTCAGATTTCCAATGTCTATCTCTGTTCACAGAAAGGCCCAAGCATGACCAAGATATGCTCAAATGAACATTACCGGCACCAGTATGCCTCTGTTCTGGAGCTCACTATTCAACTCCCCTTTGCAATGGTGCAACAGTAATCCTCTTATAATGCCTCGGCCAGGTTCCAGGGTCGAACCTACCGAGCTATACACGACAAGTTGTTTTAATTAGGTGGAAAGACTTATATTCGATGCAATAAAAAAATTACAGTTAGTGTTATAGTTATAACAACTATTAATTTTGGCACATTTCATTTTAGTATGGTCTAACCATATAATGCATATGGTTTACAAAGGTTGGACCGAATACAATATCCTCCATGCATTCGTGTAATGTCTTATCCTAAGGTTTATTCATGGTACATATAGATTGGATCGATGGCTTTTGTTACAATGATAATCCAAATTTTTATCATATAACTCAGTGAAAGACCATATCATAACTCAACTCCCATCGGTGTAGCAGTCAAGTGTTATGGCAACCCACGGCCATGTGAACTACTTCCAGCGGTAACCCCATGCCACATGACCATACAATGTTTTCCATGTGAAGTGGACCTACTCCTTACCAGTTCCCAATGGTTCAATGGTATATCCTGTGGAAATTCTAACTCTGTACTCCATGTTCACAACCTCGGGCAGTCATGGAAAAACTCGATGGTGTTGTTTTAACTGTTCCCACATCTCCGTGTCATGTGTCACATCTCTGCGCTAGATAACGCTTGTTGTAAATCCATACCCGACGGTCTATAGAACCACAGACCCAAGGCATTTGGCCCTAACAGTCTCAACCTGCTCTGACATGTCGACCGACGCACATATTGTGCGTCGTCATCCCTGCATTGTTATATCACTGGATCACATGGCTGCCACCTCTGCGTTGGGTATATGTGTATGTGTATATACACATAGCTATATCAATATTATGTTAATATATATGTCAACATATATATATATATATATATATATATATATATATATATATATATATATATATATATATATATATATATATACGCACATATACATATACACATACACATACACATACATACATACATACATACATACATCTATATATATATATATATATATAATTATGTATATACTAGTATATATACACCAAAATAATACTACATAGATATCATTTATGATATATCAACATATTATGGCAAAACCCCAGGGTATGACAAAACCTTGTTTTTTTAATTAACAATATTTGTTCCCATCTCCACTCTCATTTCTCGAGCTGACCCTTCCACCTTTACTTCTTGATCATCCCATGGTGGGACACAAAATTTCCTGACATAATAGTGATATTTTCTCTGAAAATTTTATGTCAATCCTGTCCTAGCTTATTCACTTGTCAAGTGTTTTGCCTTACACAAAGCCCCATGGAAGGATGTCATTTTTTTCTAACAAACCTCTTGAAATATTTTGTCTCTTAGACTCTGTTATTTTTCAGACCTAGGCCCTTTATAAATGTTGAAACCTAACTTCCACTCAAGAAAATACTTTGTGGGATGACATGGCCATTATTTCTACATGGAATGCTTTACACATGCTCTTATCAGATGCTACCATCTGTCAGATTACACCACGTCAATATTTGGCAACTAGCCAAATTCTTTATACATAGATGCTAAAATTCTCGACAAACAATTATTTGTCTCATCATGGCCTTCTTATAACATATTACCTAAATCTGGCCTTACTCCCATGATGCTAATTAGGGTTAATTTTAACGAATGATTAATCAAATGGTTAACTTGAATATTTTATTTAATAACAATGTCTCCATAAGTAAATATAGGCCATTTCAACTTAAATTAAGTTTATCCATTGTTCATGTCAGTATCGTCCTACATACAACCACTTCTTTTTTATAGTTAATATCCTTCATTTCAGCCTTAGTTTCAAAAATTGTCTTGTTTCATAGTTCTAGATAAGCCCCAAACTCCTAAATTCCGCCATAACTCCAATTTTCCTACTTGTTATAATCAGTTCATTCTGTTATCTACGCAAGAATGTTGAACATGGGAAATAAACCTAAAAAGAAGGAATGGGTGCAAAAGTCATATAAACCAGTCCTTTAAGTGGTAGATGATAATAATTTGAATATATTTATGTTTTTAGACACATTAACCAGTAAGCCCACTAGTGATAGAGATAGTTACTCCTTCAATTCCTTGGAGACGCCATTGTCTGACAAGGGAAGGGATGTGCATACCAAAAATACCCTCAATGAGGAACCAACATGGCAACTCAAAGCATATGAAATCTACATCCTATCATATAGGTCATTAATATATCATAATGTATGGAATGGTTTCCATGATAAGGACCCCACACATAGAGAAATATAGAAGAGTACGTAAAAACCAAAATGAAATATTGTATTGTTATAACTTGATTAATAAATTATCCTTATTTTGTAAAACTTTTATTAGATTATTTAAATTTTATATATTTTCCTTTCTTTCTTAATTCTTTTATTTTTAATATTATATGTTTTCATACAAAACTTTTATACTAATTTGAATTAGTATACAAACTTTTTTACATATTTCAAATCCAATCATAATAAACAATCCATTTTATTATTATTTTTTAGCACTATAATAAACCTAATTTAAATAATTCATTTTTTTAAATGACAATTAAAATGAAAAGTAATTAATGAAAAACAAATCATTCCATCACCGCATAAAACCTTACCATAGAACAATGTATTAGTAAAGGACGTCCTAATTAGATGAGAATAATTTATATATTCTTTTAATATTTCCTCGAATATATGCCTTCTTACTAAATTCGAATCGAGAAACATACATGGATTATTTTATAAAGTGGCTCGGAATGTTAATCTTAAAATCCAAAAATACTTTACCTTTATTTAATCAAAAATGGTTTTCCCATTTATCTTATTTAATGGAAAACCATGTTTAATACATCTTTATGAGGAAACATAAAGTAATGCTAAACTAATTGATTGGAATGTAAAATGATCACAGAAAAGAGTAGTTTGAAACTAATATAATAGACACAACATATTATTTATCGATTAATATATAAGAAACTACCAGATATAAAATTAAAATTAACTTCAAATGAGGAATAAATAAATGATTTGATATAGGAAATATTTTCTCTTGTTTTTGTCCATATTGTCATCAAGAAAATATCGTTTATATACACCCTCAATGATCTTACCATTTTCATGAAAGTGACAACCTTCTTGGAGCATGCACTGCTATGATTAAAAGTTATATTTTTTAGTAAAATAATATTTTTTTATTTCACATTTAATCATCAAAATCTTTTCATTTTGAAGTTTTGGAATGAACGAGGTTGTCTTCTGATTCATGAAATCAATTTTGATCAAAATCACTATAACATCTAGCATAATAAAGTAGTCTCTCTCGATCAAATGAGTTAACAGAGGATTTGAACTAACAATTTCAAAAGGAATGCTGCCAACTATTCTATATCCAATCAAAAGAGTTAATAGAGGATTTGAACTAACAATTTCAAAAGGAACGTTGCCAACTAATCTATATCCAAAGACTGGAAGAAAATTAAATATAAGAAAAATGATTTTATGCCCAGATGTGGGTAGATGTTTTAATCATCAAAAATTCGCTTCCAACAACCGAATATAGAAAGTACTTCCTGCTTGTATTCAGGACAAGCTTATGTTTTGATATTATAACAGTCCACGAGTCTAATTGGCAACTTATTGGAAAATCAAAATGTAATGATTTTTATTAGAATTAAGGAAAATTTTATAGATGAAATGTAATATGGTCATATTGACAAAGAAATTTATGTAAAACAACAACTTCCAACTTAAAAATTCTAACAATATTCCCTAGATTGATAGTTGCTAAAACAAAATTGTAGCTAAACAATGATACGATTGATATGTCAACTCATCTAGAGTACATATTTTCCTACGAAGATCATCCCCTAGACAGAAACCTTTATATTTGAAATTAAATTGAGCAGCGTTAATTCGGTACTATGTTGGAATTACTTGGATGGACCTTGAGAATATTTTCTATCTATTTGGCTACATCGGCCTCACCAAATTGATCTTCTGGGATATAGTAACCCGGTATAGGATTTGTCATCCAAGGCCTGTTTTTATAACCTTTATCAGACTTGTCAATGGCCTTTTTTGGCTAAAGCCTAATTAATCCTCTACTTTCTATTGTCAACGCTACTGTTTTGTACCCTCACCTGCAAGGGAACATCAAGAAAAAGGGAAAAAAACAAAAAAAATAGTTTTCTATTTTAGTGGCATTATGAAGGGAGCCTACATAGCCTGAATGACTAGATTTGATCCCAAATCATATCCATGCCCCCCAAATTGAGAAAGGGCACCGATAGTTGAATCCTTAAGATGGAAAATGGATCTCACGATGAGGACATCCATGATCAAGAAGATAAACTTGATAAATGATAATAAATCTATCTTCCAATGTCAAGGTTGATGTTTAGAGACCAGGCGAAAGGTCATTTAAATAGGTCCATTTGGAAACAAGAAATGAACTTGTTCAATTAATTTCTGGAAAAGTAAACTTATTTACAGTATTTCTTTCATTTGGTTAGGTACAACACACACCCGTGGTGGCTTCCTTTATGTGTCCACTCTCTTGAACTTGGATGGAACTAGAATTTACTACCAACTTTCACATGATGAGGTTGGGAGCAGATTTTCGACCATTCAAAAGCTGAGGGTTTCGTTTCATGTCAGGGGTGCTTGATCTCAAGCTACATATTCAAGAAAACCCCAGCGAAGGGATGATTGAGAAAGATTACGAGCAGTGATATCGATCCCGGGATATAGAGGGATTGAACTAGGGTCATCATCGGTTTTGTTGCAATCGGATATAGTGCTAATGTTGGTGGGTGAGAGGCGAAGTTCATCAATCCCATGACCAAAATGAATCAGGGAGCCATCATCCTTATTCAATAACTTGTAGCAAAAATTTGGCATGTAATTTTTCAATTTGAAATCCTAGTTGTGAAGGTATTTGAAATCCTTGGTGTGGAAGTAACATTGAATGAACTTAATTTCACATCTTAATTGTCTTGTGAGAGTCACAGTTCTCTGACATGCTAGAAATCAAGATGGTTGTGGAATTGCCAGAAGATTGAAAGTTTTAATAGAACATGCAACAGAGATGAATGGGCCTCATTGACCATGCCAAATAGCTTGGGCAACCTACAATTGAGATAAGTTCGGTGCTCTATTTCTATGTGAGTATATTTGGGTATTATATTTTATAATTTATGATATTATTGTAGCTGTTTTGACTTGTTATGTTTTTTCGTTCTCCGTTTCTATGTTTCCTAGTGGGCGCGGGGAGATGCTCCTTATGCTGGTGTGGGTGAGCAGTTATGATGATTTTTTATAATGGGGATTATATGAGGGATTCTAAGTGTGGTCTCTGCTTGTAAATGTTCTTGTGCGATAAAGAGAAACAAACTACCAAGGGAGATGTATGAAAAAGATATAGAGTTTAAGTAAATAATGTTGTTTTTTTTTCTAAATAAAATAAAAAATAACAACTTCTTTTCATATATACTTATTCTATTAAATTTATAATTTTAATGGCTCATTTTGTTTTTATAACTACTTAAATTTGTTTTTTTAGTCCAGTGTAAACTACACAAACAATGAGTCACAGAATTTTTAATGTTTTTAAATAAACGATGAGTCAGAGAGTTGTTAAAAATTTTAAACAATTAAACTCTAGTTACATTTTAATATTTTATGGAATTTTTTTTTCCCAACTTGGGAGAGTATGTTGGAAATCTTATCTTATATACCATTTAAGGAATTTGTTATCTATATATATATATATATATATATATATATATATATATATATATATATATATATATATATATATATATATATATATATATATATTAATTCCTTATGTTAAAATATAAGTTTTCTTAAATGCTTATTATTATTATTATTATTATTTTATGTTAATTTTAAATTTCGATAAATATCTTATACTTTTTTTTAAAATCTATTTAAATTAAATAATAATTCAATAAAATGATTTTAATTAATAATCACTTTTAAATATTAAATGATATAAAATGGGCACAATAAACACCAGGAATTGGGTCTTCCTTTTTCCCTAAGATGCCCTTCTTGTTGTTGGCGATTATGGGATTCATTCAATTGGTTCGACTGAGATTTGGTTAATTGGTTCTCCACATGGATTTGCAACTTGGTCCCAACCTGGTGGTGGATATGCGACTAGGTAGGTATTTACGCATTGTCTGTCTGGTTCACTAATTAAATTTATGCCCAACCAAAAAGTACCTGGTTTCCCTTGTAAAACACTTCATGATTCACTTAGCATCTGGTTTCCTCATAAATCGCTCCATGATGCACTTAGTCAAATGCTCCATATAATGCTTGAGTCTTAGCCTCCAGACTCACACCTTCTCAAGTTAACAGATTAATTTGTTTCTTTCTAAATGATGGTGGCAATGTAGAGACATGGAGATATGAGGTGTTTCTGAGAAACAAATTAATATGTTTCTTCTGAATGATAGTGGGAACGTGGAGAGAATGGACACAAGAGGTGTTTCTAAGCTTCAAAGGCTCAAATGTCAGGAAAGGCTTTGAAGATCATCTCTACAGATCCCTCTAAACTACCAAAGAAATCTGTGTGTTCAGTTATTCCCATCAACTAATAAAATGGGAGGATATGAATATGACCATAAACCATGCCATTGAATGCAATATTTTCTACCCAATCTATAGATCCTCAGTGTAGTGCCTCAACTGTGTGTCCCAGGTGCACGCGAGGGCCATCTCGTTGTTTTACGAAGTGGCTCTTGTTTTATCTGGAAGCCCATTTTCCAAGGCATTCCAACACCACAATATATTGAAGGATGGAAAGGTGATCTATGTCTAATCTATAGGGCTGGACATTGGTTGGACATTGGAAAACAAAGGGCTTAGCAGGAAAGCAACTATCCCAAAAAAACAACTCGCTCCTATCCATGAACATTCTCGAAAATCCGACAGTCTAATTAAGTAACTCCATTAACACACACATATATATATAATGTTCAAATCTATTCATAAAAATATAAGATCTAATCAATCAAAGCTCAATGGTTTTAGCTGGTAGTTTCACAAAAGGTGTAAGGCTGACACATATGTAAGATTGATATGTAATAGTTAGCAATTGGCATTGTGTTTGAGGTTATTAAATGAAAAAAACTGACCACGAGGTCAATAATTGGTTCATTACAAATATGTAAAGACAATAAAAAATTGATTAGCATAATACATAATACTTAATACCTAAGTTAAAAAAAATGTATTCCCATTCATAAGATTTATATAATATGTCACTAACCCATTGCACTGTACAATATCCTATACCACTATACATAAACGCGACTTCAAAGTTAATTTAGATACTCGTGATATTCTCTTCCTGCCTCTCTATTGAAAGTATTTTATTATTTTGGTCTTAAGCACTCAAAACTTCAGAGTCATCAATTTTTCTTTACGAGGGTTAACCTCATCTATTCATATTATGATGAAATTTTACAACATCATTCAGCTATTACGAGGCTATTCTTATGATTCATTATAGTTGAAACTTCTTCTAAGTGCATGTTTTCCAATGCATGTTATTATCATTCTAATACATGTTATTTTCATTCTATTTTCAAGATTTTTGGTTCTGAAGGTATTTTTAAGATTTTGTGTTGTGAAGACATTTAGATTACCAACCTATTAAGAATCATAGTCAACTAAATTTGATTCTATTCCATGTATTTCATTGGGTTTTAGTTTCTTTAGATTAAGTTGTAATTCAAGGAAAATAAAATCCATTTCTCATACAAAGCAATTGCTCGATCTCGATCTAGAGGATTCGGCTCTCTAAAGACTCAGATTGTCATAAGCATCGAGATCACTCTCGAGAATCTAACTCTTTTGGGGTTTATAGATAACTCACGGCTGAATAATGTATATCTCAATAAATAAGTGGCTAGAAATATTCTATTTGTAACCTAGGTCTTGCTCTATTTGTAATTATTGTATCATAGTCGACCCTTCAACCACTAGTGCATATTCTCCTTAGCCACAAATTTCTCTTTTAATTGACACAAATACACAAACATTTTCACACACACGACACATTTCCACAACACAACACATTGCAAGCATACAAAAACACTACATATTACATTCATGCATACAACACTACATTTATGGAGCACTCCATAAGACAAACAAATTTACATCAGAGTGCTCGAGAGAGAAAGAAAGAGCTAATACAGTCCATGCTTAACCTGTTGAATGAACAAAGAAACCTAATTTGTCATGTTACTCAAAATTCCTTGTGGAATGAATTAAACAAACAAACAAATTAAAGGAGTAGAAAATTACCTCGATCGCCTATTGCCTTTCCCTATCATTTGAATTTCCTCCTCCTGTGAAAAACCTCCTCAGTCGCCAATTACTATCATTCTCCATTCATCATGTGCGACTATATAATCACTGAAGAATTCATCAAAAGGAAGGTTGTGTTTGGTTTTAAAATTTTATTTTACTATTGTGTTCAAATTCTTAAACAAAACTTTTAATCACCATTTCTAAAACTAATATTTTAATTACCATTTAAAATGAACTCTCGTGTGCCTTCATGTTTTTAAATGATATTTTTGAAAACTGCCCTTTCATGTGTTTTAAAAAAAATATTTTCTTAAAAATGAAAAGAAATCGTTATTGGTTTCTCTTAGATTAATTGCTCGCGCTCTTATTGCTAGTTTCTCTTACATTCGTTACTAATTACTCTTACTTGTTTCGTTACTAGTTACTAGTTTCTCTTACAGGAAATATTGCTCGCGCTCTTATTTTCCAATCCTAATACGTGAACGAGTTCACTTCAACATAATACATGGAGATCGATTACCGACTTCCAATAAAGTCAAACACCCTCTTCGCTAAAAGCAATCCATGATTTTATTATTATTGATAATGATAGGTTACACATTCAAATCCTAAGTACGGAGACTGGAGCTATGTGAATTGAACTTTCTTTTTGTTACACAAGTCTAAGGAATTTTTTTTCTAAATACTATGTCAGTTGTTTAAAGAGGATTTTTTTTTTAATTTAATTCAAAATTTATAATTTATAATTTTAAATTATTGTGTTAAGGATTTTTTAACATGTTAGCGCATTCGTAGATATATAAGGCGGTGATATAGTTACTAGTTTCTCTTAAATTTCATGTTTGGTTTTTGATTAAATATTTATGATATTTCATAAGCCTTGCCATTACTTTGGGTTACTAAGGGTCCATATTGCTCTAACCAAATATCAGTTAGAAGATGATATATCTAATTCCAAATAAAGGAATTTATACTTCCACTTTTGGCATGCACTATAGAAGTCATTGTGATGAAGGCTACCAGGTTATTAACCATTTCATTTCATTACAAAAAGGGACAATTTATAATAACATGTTAAATATAAATATACAACATGAATTTAAAGTTAGGAGGTAGTCACCCCTCCTTCTAGAATGCTCTTGCTAGTAGGCCTTTTCAAGGGGAACAAAAATTTGGTACAAAAGGAGGATCCTTAGGTCAATGTATCCTTAAGGCCCCTCAAAACCCTAAGTTTATCATTCCTACAAGATGTCTAGAACATAATAGGAAACACATAAGATATCATGCTTTTATATGTAAGTTTATAGGAATTTGGTCAATAGAGAAGGAATTAGAACGTTGGATATAAAAAAATTGGCAACCAAAGGGAGAGGTAGATTTGAGACTGGGACCAAAAGGTTTCTTCATAGTCATCATTTCTAACCTTGAAGATAAAGCTAGGATCTTTGAAGGGGGACCATACTTCCTTAACAATGTGGGTCTCTACCTTAGGTAACGAGAAGCTTGTTTCAACCTAGATAAGGAGGAATTCACAGAAGCACTGATATGGGTAAGATTGTACTCTTTACCAGTAGATTTCTAAATACTATAAATTCTAGAAGATATAGGAAAGAACTAGGATGTTTTTTCAAGGTCTCAAAGGCAAGAACAAGAGGGAAAAACATGTCATATGCTAGCTTATATGTGTATATGAATCTACCACAACCATTACCAAATATTATAGAGCTAGAATATCAAGGAGAGATCTAGAAACAACCTCCGGATTATAAGCACTTTCCATTTAGATGTAGGCTCTATCACGAGAATGACCACTTGATAAGAGAATATCAACTAAGAAGGAAGGGACAAGGTTTTGGAGGTCAGATATAAAATGATGATTTCACCAAGGTCACTACACGTAGGTGTAATCATCAGAACTGAATCTCCTATAACACAGAGGGGTTGGAGGAGAATAATTCCTTTTCCTCACTAGAGGCTATGGAATAAGACTCTTAGAACATAAAATCCATCCATATGGAAATTATTCCCACAAAACAAAATCTGGAAAAAAAAGCATGTTAAAATGTAAGTTGGAAGAGGAGGAGGATATACAAGGTATTTTTGAATTTTATGCACTACCAGGTTTTAAGGAAGTAGCTCCTTTGGTGAAGAAAAATTCATCAAACCTATCAGATGAATAGAGGGTATTAGTCATAGTGGTGAATGATTGGGTGCAATAATATCTTGGGGACTTGTCCAAAGTGGAAAGAGAGATCTATGCAAATACTTATCTCAGGTGGAAAACAAAGCAAAGAAACTCAATAGTGTACCCAATAAATCAATTATTCCAAGATTTTAAGGACAAGAGGAAATAAATTATACTAAATTACCTTACTAAAGAACCTAATAAGAAGACAAATAAATCGAAGAAGGAAGTGAGACAAAACACTGCAGTGAACTAGGGTAATACAGATCAAGCAATAGTTGTGATAGAGAATTCATTTCCTTTTCCCAACTCATCATCCTGAGAATTATTTCATGGAAGTGAATTGGGTTCAATAATAAAGGAAAACAATAATATCTTAGGGAAACAATAAAAAAGGAAAACCCAACAGTTGTTATATAATAAGAAACAAAATTAATAGGGGATAAAATGAATCAAATAGAAGGCACTTGTCAGAAAGGATGTGAGTCATGTCTCTCGATGCTAGGGGTAGTGTAGGAGGCTTAGTTTTTTTGTGAAACCCACATGAGGTGGTCTTCCAAGACTGGATGGATTATGATTGAATTCTTACACATAGATTTAGGTATGTTGTAACAAAAGATTTCATTTTTTTATCGGCAGTTTACAATCCTCTAGGTACGAGGGACACAAAAGTTTTTTTGGAGCAACTATAGAAGATGAAATAAATGATAGGAAATTTCTTATGGTTGTTTGGAGGAGAATTTAATATCATAAGATTGTTAGAGGTGAAAAAATGAGGCATTCGTAGGTTAGACCAAGAATTAGCTAACTTTTACTATATCATAGATAACTTGCACCTTGTAGACATTCCAGCCAAAAATGGGATGTTTTTCTGGAATAATCATTTACCAATCAGATAACCTGCAGTTTGGATCATTTTTTTTTAGAGGAATTTTTATAGAAGGATATATTTATTAAAGCTTCAACTTTTCCGTGCATGGGGTCAGATCACTAACTCATTCAATTAAAAAATGATCTAAAAGAAGCCCTACTAAATCACCCTTTTCATTTTGAAATCTTTTAGCTTCAGTCCATTGGTTTTGTATATTTGTTAGACAAATGATGGAAGGAGTTGAATATTAGAGGTACCATAAAAAGGCAAACATTCCAACTCAAACTAAAATCATTGATGAAAAGGATTAAATTTTGGAATAAGAACATCTTTGTGAATATCTTTGAAGACAAGAGAACATTGGAATTAAAATGTTGAGCATCCAAAAAAGAATCATTCTGGAAGGAAGAACCTCAGAGTTGATAGCAGAAGAGGCAGAGGCCCTTCAAAATATAGAGCACAGAAGGCAAAAAGAAGAGACCCTTTGGAAGAAAACTTCCAGAATACAATGGCTCAAGGAGGGAGATCGTAACTCAAAGTTCATCCACAATTCTATGATTCAACGTCATCATAATAATATATTTGTTTCCCTCATTGGCAATGATGGTGACAGGAATCTACAACAACAAGATATAGAAAGTAAACCGGTGCATTATTTTATTGATCTCTTGACGGAGAACAATTCAGGAAGACAATAAGATATAAATATGGGGATTCAATACATACAAAGACTGATTATTATATTGCATTAATGAGACCAATACCCCTGTATAATTTTGAAATATGAACATGCCTAAGAACAAGGATCTTGGACTAGATGGCTTCATGATAGACTTCTTCCAAGAATGTTGGGGGTTTTTAGGCAAGGAAATTCTAGAAGTAGCTGATAAATAAATATGGCCACAATCATTTCATCCAACACTCAATGCTACGTTCCTAGCATTAGCCCCAAAAACACGTCACTGAGAAAGTCTTGAGGGTTTCAGAAAAAATTATCTATGCATTGTTCTTTATAAAATTATTTCTATAGTAATAGCTAATGGATTAAAACTACTCCTTCCATTATTAGTATACATCTCTCAAACTAGTTTGTAGAAGGGATTCAAATTAAGGATGGCGTTATTGTGGTGCAAGAAATTATCCATTCTTTGAGGTCATAAAAGTGCCCATGTATGATTAGTAAACTGAACTTATCGAAGGCCTATGATAGAATTAGTTGGACATTCTGATTTCAGGTTCTCTGAGCTTATGGTTTCTTTGAACAATGGATAAAGTGGGTGGCATCCCTTATCTCATCTATATTTTTCTCTAATTTGATTAATGGCTCACCCTCAGACTATTCATCCTTATAGAGGGCTCAAGCAGGGTGAACCTCTATCATCATTCCTCTTTATTTTAATTATGGAAGGACTTGGTAGAATGTTTAAAAAAGATGATGAATCGGGACACATCTATGGTATCCGCCTATATGGGGCATATCTTCCTATCTCTCATCAATAATTTGTTGACAGTGTTATATTATTTGGTTCTCCAACTTGGATAGAGGTGAAAATAATGGGTAGGATTTTAGCATTTTTTATGGAAGCCTCAATTACTGTAGTGAACACTAACAAATCAAAGAAAAAATTTCTTCAATTGTCCACAGATGGTTCATCACGTTAAGTCGAACCCTAGGTTTTAATAGAGGCCACCTTCCTTCAAAGTATTTAGGAATACCTCTTGTATTTATATACAACAAGGTCTATACCTGGTAAGAACTTATAGAAAGAGCTCATTGTAAAGTGAATAATTGGACTTTCAAGGAACTCAACTTTCCAAGTTGCCTAGTATTGATGAACGAAATTTTAAAAGAATTACCAAATTACCAGTTATTGGTAATGCCCATTCCAAATAATTTGCGTTAGCAATTAATATTTCTTTGGAGAATTTTTTTATGGAGAGACTCTGCTAAAATAGGTGTGTGGGCATTGGTCAGGTGGAATAAATTGGTTGCATGAAAAAAGAATGGAGAATTGGGTCTTCGAGACCCCCTCCTCATCGGTAAATCTTATGCTATGAAGTTGTGGTGGCTATGGGTTCAAGGAGGTCCCCAATTTGGAAACAAAAATTGTCTCTTAAGTACTTTTCTATACATTCACAGTTCAACATATTACAATTCGATGGAAGAATTACAAGTTTAGGGGTCTAGAATTGGGTTAAAGAAAGTGAGGATGTGGTGAAATAATTTTTATTTTGGGAGATTAGAAGAGGAAGGACTACATTATTCTGGGAGGATTCATGGAAGTAGTATCCACTATTAGAGGAAAATGAGAAGCTACAACCTATTAAAGTATTAATGAAAGCCCAAGGAGCCTTTAAAGTGGTAGAATTATGGAAAATTTCTAATAATGAGCATGGTTGGAGACAATGGAAAATAGTAAGAGATTGGGAACACTCTAGGTATTCTCTCCCATTGGAGGAATTCCATCAAATCCTTGATAGTACAATGATACAAGTTTATCCTAAACATGACATGATGTGGTGGGGGAGGCAACTCGTTGGATAGTTTACTTTAAAAGAAGTGTATTTTGTATTAGCATATTCTCACTCACAACACCACACTACTTTTTGGAATAGAATGTGTAAAGATTGTGGATGGCCCAAAATTTCAATTTTTTTATGGATGGTATCTTGGGGGCATATGTTAACTTAGGACCAAATGCGAAGGAAAGGCTTTGAGGGGCCATCAATGTGCATTGTATGTTCACAAGATGAGGAATCAATATATCATCTACTAATCACTTGTTCTTATGCCAACAAAATATGGGTGTTTCTTAAGAAAATCTCCAAGTGTGCTTTACCCAATTCACCAAACATAAAGTCATGGATATATGACTGGTTCTAGAAAAAATAAACATCCATTGATAATGAGAGCCTAGCATTTAGTTCTAGGATTTTCTCCATGGAACTTATGGAAGGAGAGAAATTTAAGAATCTTTGAAGGAAAACATAGGTCTATGTCAATTTTACAGGATATTACACTTAAAAATATCATAGAAATGGTGTTGGTGTTCCCTCCCGATTCTGAAGAAGTGCAAGTTGATGATTACGAGGCTCTT
Organism: Pinus tabuliformis; assembly: GCA_031772625.1. Taxonomy (NCBI): domain Eukaryota; kingdom Viridiplantae; phylum Streptophyta; class Pinopsida; order Pinales; family Pinaceae; genus Pinus; species Pinus tabuliformis. The sequence continues at coordinate 1,419,382,671 of CM062818.1, read as the reverse complement.
ATCCTAAAGGGATTCAATATATTATATAAAATTGTCACTACATTTCCTTCCATGGCTCACAGTAGAGGAATCCCCTCCAAAAGCTTTCATTGAATTAAGCGTTGATGGTGCCTCAAAAGGAAACCTGGGAGATGTTGGTTTTGGAGGGATTTTCAGGGATGAGAATTTGGACCCCAAGCATGCCTATGCTTTTTCATGTGGGGTGGAAACAAACAACCTTGTGGAATTTAGTGCATTGGAGAAAGATCTTCAAATAGTTGTAAGGGAAGGGTTTAGGTTGATTTAGATACATAGTGACTCTCAGATAATGATTTATTCTATAAGAATGACCCTACTAGGTCATCCAATAGAGAAACTAATTCAAAGTTGGCACCTACAAAAGGTGGTGAGAAATATCAAATACTTGTTGATTAATTTTGATTATGTTATTCCTATGCACACGTGATATGAAGGTAATAAGGTGGAATATTGTTTAGCTAATTAGGGAATCTTAGGTAGACACATTGCCTTGGACATGGCTTGTCTATAATTCAAACTTAGGGAAATCCTACAGGAATTAAAGCACTAGGCAGAATAGGATAAATACCTAGTTGAAGCCATTTTCTCAATGGGGGTGATCTCACGACATCAGAGTATCAGTATTAGAAAGAGGAATGATGATCCCTCTTGATGGGAGGTTTCCGGTGGGAGTAATTATTTGCATGTGAGTAGATTTTTTGGTGATAGAGGTGACAACCCTCAAAGATAGATTTGGTCTATACACTTGGTTACACATGGGTCACACATGGAATGTCTTGGGTTTTCATAATGGTAGCGACCAACTGAAGTCATTTTCTTATTAACTTCCAAGGCATTAGAGATTGGGGTTTTGTTTGCATCAATGGTTTCATTAACTCATTTCATTTTTTCTACTCAAGAATGGATCATCCCTCCCATGTCATATTGGATGTGGGAAGGAATTTCTCTAATAGTATGATAAAGTTCATTAATGACCTCACTCTTAGACAATGCCTTGGGATGGCTGAGACATGGTGTATATAGTATACTTGGATTCTGTCATGGGATTTTCAAAGGGCATGGTTCATTCCTGGTACTAGATACATCATGTTCATAGCTATTTATATAAGTTCCACCATGGTCTCAGGGTGGCGAAAAGGTGGTAGTTATGTGGTAGACATCTTTCATTTGTAGTAGTTCCCCTCTTGTTGGTGGTCCCCAATTGACTGTGTTACAGTAAAGGGAAGTCTGTATAGACTGTTAATTTCTCAGGTCATTTTAGTAGGGTGGCATTTTGATTTTTTTAGGAGTTGGATAGTTCTACATCCAAATGTTTTTTGTTGTCGGGTCTTAAGTTCTACACCAGGTGGTCATTTTTCTCACATAGCGTGTCAATGTTATTTTTGTTATTCTTACATTACTCAAGGTTGGGTCTCTCCTTTGAATTGTTCATTGTACTTCCCTTGACGACATCAGAGACCTTTGACCCATCAAGAATTTTCTTTAATTTCCCATTGTTGATATGCGGATTGTGGTAGTGAGTTACCTTCTCCATCTAGTTCTAGAAATAAGTATGAATCCACTTGTTCATTGTCAATTCAAACATATCTAACCCTAATCATTATGGTTCTTAAGAGCTATAGTTTCCTAGGCAATTAAAATGGATTGTCGTCTTGGTTGGTAAGGGGTGTCAATTATTTAGTCATCACAATTAGTTAATTATGTGCATGATCATTTATAAGTGGATTACTTGTGTTATACTAGGGTTGTCACTCATTCTAATCATCACCTATAACTTGTTAGTTTCTATTATTTTGGGGTCTTACTATCTTGTTGTCAGTCATAACTTGGTCATTTAGATAGCCTAGAGTGGTTGAATTATGGTTTGTTTGCAATTCTTATGTGGAAATGCCTCATCGATAACAACTCCCTAGCTATAGGGGTGCTGCTCCGAGGGCATATTCTTCCAGACATCACCATCAATTTGGTTTGGAATCTATGGAAAACGTTTTTGATTCAGCTCCCTTGGAGGTTAGAAAGGAGATTCTTCATTTAGAAGCGAGGGAGTTTGGGGATCATAGATATCACCATGATTCAGAATTGGTGGTAGCAGCCTCCAATGGGTTCTTGATCCATGGAATTTTAGGAAGAGAAGAATACATTTCCTCCACTCTATAACACTACATTGCAAATGAAAATGCTACTCAACATGGTAATTTGTGACAAAAAAATTGACAACTATATTGGTAAACTACAACAAGAAACAAAGGAGAACAATGGCATTCACACAAAATACTAAACTTTCTTCTTAGGAATATTTCATTTACCATTGAAACTCTACAAATTGGTAGTTGCAAGAGAGATAGAAACTCCTCATTTTCTACTACAAAAGAATTGGAAACACTAATCCAACTCTTGTATATAAAATTCCAAATCACTCATCAGAAAACGAAATAGAAAAAACAGTAGGAAATGAAATTAAAAATAATTAAGGAAAAAATTTCCATGAGTACCAACTCACTATAAGAAAGCTCCTACTAGGTTATCTACGAAAGAAACTAATTCATAGTTTTCACCTACATAAGGTGGTGAGAAATTTCAAAGACTTGTTGATTAATTTTGATTATGTTATCCCCATGCACATGCGACAAGAAGGTAATAAGGTGGAATATTGTTTGGCTAACTGGGAAATATCAGATAGACACATTACCTTGAACGTGGCCTCGTTGGAAGTGAAACATAGGGAAAGCCTACAGGAAGTAAAGAACTAGGCAGAATAGGATAAATACATAGCTAAAGTCAAGGTCCTCAATGGGCGTGGTCTCATGACCTTGGAATATCGGTATTAGAAAGAGGAATGATGATCCATATTTGTGGAAGGTTTTCAGCAAGAGTTATTATCTGCATGTTAATAAATTATTTGGCGATAAAGATGGAAACCCTCAGAGATATATATGGGCTATAAACTTGGTTACACATGGGTCACATGTGGCATGTCTTGGGTTTTCATAATGGGAGCCACCAACTCAAGTAATTTTCTTATTAACTTCTAAGATATTAGAGATTAGGGTTTTGTTTATCTCAATGGTTTCATTAACTCATTTCATTTTGTCTACTCAGGAATGCATTGTCCCTCACAAGATGTATTTGATGTGGGAAGGAATTGCTCTGATAGTAGGAGAAAGTTCATTAATGGCCTCACTCTTAGGAAATGCCTTGGGATGGCTGAGACATGGTGTATGTAGTACACTTGGCTTCTGTCATGGGATTTTCAGAGGGCATGGTTCATTCCTAGTACTAGATACATCATGTTTATAGTTATTTATATAAATTCCACCATGGTCTCTGGATGGCAGGAAGGTGGTATTTATGTGGTTGACGTCTTTCAGTTGCAATAGTTCCCCTCTTGTTTGTGGTCCCCAATTGACTGTGTTACTATAACAGGAGGTATGTATACACTGTTAATTTCTCAGGTCGTTTTAGTAGGGCGGAATTTTGGTTTTTTGAAGAGTTGGATAGTTCTATCTACTAATGTCTTTTGTCGTTGGGTCTTAAGTTTTACATCGGGTGGTCATTTTTCTCACATAGGGTGTCAATTTTCTTTTTTTTATTCTTATATAACTCAAGGTTGGGTCCCTCCTTTGAACTGGTAATTGTACGTCCCTTGACAACATCACAAACCTTTGACCCGACCAAAACTTCCTTTAATTTCCTAACGTTGGTATGCAGAGTCAGGTACTGAGTTGCCTTCTCCATCTAGTTTAAAAAAGACTACAGTTCCACTTGTTCATTGTTAATTCAAACGTCTCAAACCTTGAACATTCTAGTCCTTATGAACTATAGCTTCCTAGGCAGTTGAAATGGATTGTGGTCCTGGTTGGTAAGGGGTGTCAAGTAGTTAGTCATCGCAATTAGTTAAGTATCTATATAATCATTTGTAAGTGGATTTTTTTTGTTATACTGGGATCATCACTCATTATGGTCATCAATTATAAGTTTTTATTTTTTGTTATTCTAGGGTCTTTCTATCTTGTTTTTAGTCATTACTTGGTGATTGAGTTAAACTAGAGTGGTTGTATTATGGTATTTTTGTAGTTATTATGTGGAAATGCTTCATGGATGGTGACTCCCTAGATGTAGGGGTGGTGCTCCAGGGGCATCCTCTTCCAAAAATCACCTAAAATTTGGTTGGGAATTTGTGGAAAACTATTTTGGTTCAGCTCACCTAGAGGTTAGAAAGGAGATTCTACATTTGGAAGCTAGGGTGTTTGCGGATCATAAATATCGTTCTGATTCAGAAATTGGTGGTAGCATCCTTAAATGGGTTCCCAATCCAGGGAATTTTAGGAAGATAAGACTACATTTCCTACACTCTATAAAACTACATTTCTAGATGGAAATGCTACTCAGCATGGTAGTTTGTGACAAACAAATTGAAAACTATATTGATAAATTGCAACAAGAAATAGAGAATAAGGCCATTCACACATAATACTAACATTGCTTGTTAGGAATCTTTCATTTACTATTGAAACTCTACAAACTGGTGGTTGTAAAAGAGTTGGAAACTCCTCATTTTCTACTACAAAAGCACTGGAAACACTAATCCAACTCCTGTATATAAAATTCCAACTCACTCATCAGAAAAGGAAATAGAAAAAAGGGGTCGAGAGTGAATTTAAAAATAATTAAGGAAAAAATTTCAATGAGTACCAACTCAATCCAATGCACTCTAAGATAATTATTTGTTGATCAACTTGGTCGTTCAACCACTAGTGCATATTCTCCTTAGCTAGGACTTTCTCTCTCAATTAACACAAATCCATATAGACACAAAACACGCATTTACACACTACACAGGATACAACACACATTACAAGCATACTAAAATACTACGTAGGACATTGATGCATACAACACTATACAAAACATTTATTGAGTGCTCCATAAGACATATAACTTTACATCAGAGTGCTTGAGAGAGAAAGACACCCATGCTTAACCTATAGATGGAATAGAGAAAAAAAAATTGTCAGGTTACACAAATGTATCTATAAAATGAATTAAACACACACAAATTAAGGGAACATAAAATTACTCAATAGCCTACTGCCTTTCTATTGGCTACGTGGGGCCTAACCTAGGTTCAGCAGTGAGTTTAGCCAAGCAAATCCTAGTACTACTGGCCCTTTCGGTAATAGTCCGCAGAGCGCGAACTGAGGTCTCACTCGAAGTAGTATGGGAGGGTATTGGAACTAGGTTTCCACACCCTGGGGATGTCTGATATGGGCAATAGGTACGCAATTCAACCTTCGCGCTTACTAGATTACGTGCACCAGTGGGCTCCTTGCATCCTGTGGGACTGCCTTCACGTAGATCTGGCCACAATGAGACCAGTATTAATTACCCAAGTCTTCCTTAGTTAGGTTCTGTTCGTTAATTACCTAGAATGTTTTCATACATAATAATACATACAAGTGCGCACATATAGATAAGCAGATACCATTAATGCTGAACATCAAAATATAGATCTACAAAATAGATACACAATATGTCGAATCAACTTAGCTTTATTAATGGTCCTTTTCAAGTTCAGTTCAATACAGACCTGACTCTGCCCTGCACACTCAGTTGCAGGGGTCCATGCAGTTAGTTGCAGACTCTAATAGGCCTCTGTGCACTCCGCTGCAGAGCCTTTACCTATTACTACGACCCAATACCTTCAGATCCACTTTTATCTTCTAACCATTCCTTCGCATCTATCTATTATTTTTCCCAAAAACTCCCAACTGTCTTTACACTTAGAGCCTCACTCTATTTATACAATCCCATGGTTCGCAAACCATGGGTAGGCTAACACAACTTTACATTAAATTACATTATTTTAGGGTGGACATCCATATGACTCATCCTAAACTTTCATGCTTCGTGCCCATATTTCGCGGAGTCTTTACATTACGTTGACCAAAACTCGGGCTTTAAGCCCCAAAAACATGCTATGGGGGGATCCACTACCCAATAGGCCCCCAACACAATCATTGTGACTCGTCCTAAGTCACTGTGTGACGATCTTGGCACGAAGCCCTTCCAACTATTCCTGAGTTGTGCGAAGGTCCGCAACGCACTATTTTTTCGTCTACTGGATTTGCTCTACCCACTCGGCTAAATACTCATTGTCCTAGGTAAATCCCTGTCTGAGAGCGTGCAATACTTTCATTTGTGTGAGCTTTCCTTCGATGGCGGCGGTGATGAGGAAGGCCTCATCAATCCAAGGCTAGACGCGTGCTTTAAGTATTGCCTCTTTTTGGCGCACTACATCCACTTGATCCTACAATGCCTTCGCCTATTGTAGCCTCGCGAGCCATTGAGTTAGGACTACTGTCTGCACCATCCCATGCACACTATCATATTGCATTTGAATCTCCCACGCCTCTATTTCCAATTGCTGTATGGTGGGTTCCTCCTGTAAGGCTGTGAGGACCCCAAAGGATTCTTCCAATGAAGTGGTACAGCTCTGCACTGCCTGTTCAATTTCTTCCAACCCTTTTTTGACATCACTAGCGTACTGTTCTCGAACTTCCGAGGCTGTGGATGACTGCGCCTTTAATCACAGTTCAACAATTTGCAGGTTGAGGTCCAGTTGGATCCTTGTAGCTTCCTCCTTTGCCTCACAGAATCCATTAGCCAATTTGTGGATCCGCATTCTTATTGGTAGGTCTGTCGCAATTTCTAGCTCTAGGGTGCGGCAACATGCTTCCTATACGATCTACTCCAACTGGTGGTTTTGTGCCACCACTTCATTGCGTTGTAGGCTAAGCTGCTCGATGTTGATTCATTGTTCACTTAGCATTTGCATTGTGCGTCCTTCCCTAGCATGAAGTTTTGTTGTCTCTCTGTCCTATAGCTAGTATAAAATATCCCGCGGAAGGGCAACCAAGTTTAGGACGAGTCCCTTGATCCATCCTACCATGGCTCTATCCTCCATGTTGGCTACTGTTAGTGCTCCTTCTGGCAGCGCGATGGTGTTGGCCATTTTGGCCCGCAACAACTGTTCTGTTTCCGATGTTCCCACAGCACCGTAGATGGCTACAGTTCCCTCTTGTGGGAGTCACACATGAAGTCCCTGTAGTTGTGCCTTGAGTGCCCCAAACACATTCTGCTGCTCCGAAATTGCCTCCTGCAGTGCTTCCCTGGTGACCTAGCGAACAGTGTCATCGATGTCATATAGGTCACCCTTTGTTAGTCTAATAGGTTCCTCATCTAATTTTGAAGCCTTGGTCTTCTTCTGGGGCCCTGTCCGTTCCATACCGTGCAGCTGTTTCAGCTGTGTCGATGACATGTTTGGGTCTGCGCCTTCCGCAATGTCATCTGTCCCCTATCCTATGGTTAGGTCTAGTCTCTTCCTTCCTGTGTCGTGGTTGCCCCAGTTTTCGGTGCTGCTGCTGCTTTTTCCACGGTCTTGGTCTGCTCTGCGACGACCTTCACTACCTCACGGGAAGCCCTTACCTCCTCACAAACTACTCATTCCGCTTCTATTGTGCCAGCAACTTAGTGGCATCCTTCTGTCTTTGAATCACTGTCTCATCGCACGCTTCTAGATCTAGGGTTGGCCATTCGGGTGGCCATGAGTCGAGCACCACGAAAACAACGTCATCAATCGCAATGAAGGGGAGTTTGGTCCATTTCTGCTCTGGATCCTTCTGCACCCTGATATACACATCGTGCATATCTACCTTAAAGTATGCAAATCTCTGCAAACTATCGTATACCGTGGGGGATAGGTGCAGCTGTTTGCTGATCCAAATCCGTATGCTCACCTCCATGAGTATACAAAAGATCTTGGTCTCACGAATCCACGTGGCGTCCCTTTTCGCCCATAGTAACATGTATTTTGCTGCCTCTAGCAAGTCCTGGTCAAGAGGAGGAAACTGACTGTCCTCAGGCAATTCCCTTGCAACCAACAAGATGGATAAGAGCAACCACATGTATTGGAAGGTCTTACCCTGCTCTTGCGCCTCCTTGCAGTTTGTCAAGCACTCCTCGCAGAGGAACTGTGCCCAATTGAACTGTACCCCTTCGACACATTGTTCGGCTAGCACGACGACTGTTGTTGGTACCTCATTGCCGTGACATTTTCTCATCACTTTTCATGCCAGCATCTGGGTGTCTACACGCACCCCTTTGTCTTGAATGCTAGTAATGATATAGCCTCTCTGTGTTTTATCCAACTTGTATTTCTTCTTCATGGCCTCTGCGAGTGCCAAGTCTCCACTTTTGCCTGCTATTTCTTTGAGGTCCCTTCCCATATAGGGAAGCTGAGAAATCCTATGAATAAGCTCCGCCGTGATGGGAATAGGCTCCTCCAGCCACAAGTACCCATCATGTACTAAGAAAAGTAGTTGCCTAACAACAAATATCATGATTGGTGCCCAGTGAAAGTGTGGAATCCATAGTAGGTGGAGTAGCCTGGCCTCCTCCACCTCGCACAACCATTTCCGTGGTTGTAGCACTGTAACTGCCCCCTCCTTGATTTGTTTCATGAGTTGGCTAGTCTCCAAATGTGGGAACTTTTCGCTATCCGCGAGGTCCCAATATTCAAATTTCATCATGGGCACACAGCCCAGAATGGAACCTTCAACCAGAATTTCCTCTGGGAGGAGCGGGGTTTCGAGTGCGCTCTTAACGACATCCAGATCTTTGGGTACTTTTACTCTCCCTTTCCATGAAGGGACATACTTGGGCAATTTTTCTACAGCGCGTACTGGCTGAATGTCTTCCACCATTTCTTCATCTAGTTCAATCTCTTCTACGAAGGCCTAGATATCTTCCTCCTCATCATTTGTCTCAAGATTAACCATCATGTCCTTGTCTTCCATAAATATTTTACCAAACCATAGATTTCACAGGGACATGCAGACTGGTCCTGCTACCTGTGGATCCTTTTTGGGCCTCCATGTCTGGGGTGATCTAGGAATTTCTGGTGCATCCCCCATCAGCGGCGTAGGGCTCTGCGTAGCTCCTTTGGCTGTCAACATCACTCTATTCAATAAGTCCTGCATCTATTTCTTCAATGTCTCAAACACCGAACTTTCTCTCAAAACCTCTAAATTCGTAAGGTCCATGCCCAATTGATAGCGCACCAACTAACTTCTCAAGACACCAATGGTTTTTCGGTGAATAACTACTACCTGTGATTTATAGGCCTTTTTGAATTCAAATTCAACTATTTCCCCCTCATTCAGCTCATTAATGCGAAATTGGCAGTAGATCGTCCAGAATCTAGTTCTGTCTTCGTATATTAATTCCCCACCACCCGCTCCTTGTTGTCTTAACCTGGACATCTTATCATGAATAGTGACACCAACGGTCACTTCCCAACCTACCCGCGCAGCAGTGCAGCCCCCCATGCGAGGGTGTGACCCTTGTGGCAAATTGATCCTACGCACAACCTCCTTATCGTGTTGGTCCCATATAGACTTTTTTATAGTCTCGCACTCTCTTTCAATTGCTTGGAGTGCTGAGACTGTGCTTTCCATGGATAGTCAGGTGGTCGTACCACCTATGTGAGGCTTCGATGCACCTTCCAGTCTAGTCCGCGAGCACTCCTCAAATTCCATCGCATCAGTCCGTGCTGCATGTTCTTCCTTATGCGATGCGCTCCCCTGGTTACTTTGTATGGTAAGGTGTGGTCATAGCCAAGGTAGCAGGGCCACAAATTCTCGGCGGAAACCTTATAATGCAGTAGTATTTCGGCTCATATCTTGTCCTGTCATTCTTAATTTATTGATGCGGCATGCTTGCATGGGTTCGGTTTTCAGTTCTTTGATATCTACATCCATTAACACACTTTTCTTCCTCAGTCGTACCTGATCTTTGAGTTTATGAAACTTAAGGTTCCCCCATTGAATGGATTCCTGAATCTGCCTATGTTCGACTTCGTATAGCTCCACAATCCCTTCGTCTTGGTCCCCGCGTATTGTTCCAACTATATGAGGATTCCTTCCTCCCAAACCTATGGCCTCAACTCTACCCACCATCTTCATCTCCATGCTCAGATTCTTGTACATGGCCCTAGAGGCCCATCGGACTGCTGGTACGTGCAGGCCCCAATCAGTTCGTCTCGCCTGGTGAACTCTGTTCATGATTCCACATACCTTTTTGAATGCTTCAACATGGAATACTTGTGGCATGCGTCGCTTTTCCTGCTGTTGTGTCTGGTTCCAATTTTTGATCCTTAGTATGGGGTGTGCTTGTGTGGACTAAACAGCACACGTCTACACCCATTGACACATGTGGGCGCGCAAGCTGCTTCGTCCTGGCTGCCCAACTTTCGTTTGACGTTGGGGGCTTCCAAACCGTAAGTGCATCCTCCTTCTACATTCGCGCTAGTTTACAATGGTCTCCTGATGTGTACTCCACCATAATGCGAGTTTTGTGCAGTGCCCATTTCAGCACACTGTACCACTGTTGTTCCGGTATTGCGTTTCAAATTTGTCCAGGAATTCATATACCACATTCACTCTATCATATGTTGGCAGTTCCCTAGCCTCTTTGGCCACGCAACACAGTGATCTAATCATCATATTGCAATTCAACGTTGTCACTTCATGCAGCCGGTTCTACCAGTGCTCTACTTCTTCGTCTGAATCTGAAGTACAGAAGCTGTCGCGCTCCCACAAGATTCTCCCATTTATAGTCAAGTTCACCTGATCCTGGTCTCGCACCGTTATCTGGTAGATACAATCCATCTCATCATCATTTTCATCATCACACACTGGTTCAGTGTAGCACACTCCTTCAGCTGGGTCTAGCAGGACTGCTATGCATAGGGAATTTTTCTCGAATATCATCTTCCATTTCTTCAAGTTGATGACTCCATTCATATCAGTGGCCCAGTCTATTCCTAGCAATGTGGGATAGGGATTGATGTCATCGATAATCTCTATTACTTCAAAGTTCGTTTGTCTACTTGTGCCTTCGATATCAACTGTTACCCCTTGCAACCTCCCCATGGGTAAAATATTTTGTTGGTTCATCATTCGTGATTGAATAGGGGACCATTGTAATGTGGGCTTGCCCATGCATTCCCATGTTTGCTTCGGTAACACATTCGCGTCTGATCCTAGATCTAGGATGACCTGATCCATTTCGTACTCACCAATCTACGTTGTCAATCTCATTTCCCTCCCAGTGCGCAATGCATGCTTTCCCAGTTTCCAGACTACGCGCAATTCCCCTGACCCTGTGCACCTGGTGATCAACTCATGTAGTCCCTTAACTGCCTTATTGTCATCCAACAGTTTCATGCATGTCTCCAAAAAGGTAGTGAGCATGGAAGGATCCATTCCTGCCTCTGGGTGATCCTTACTACCTGAAGTGGAGGCCTTCATGAAGCTCTTCTTAGCTTCCATGAACATCTCCTTTGTGCATTCTAAGTCACACTCAGGTTCCTTTGTGGGAGACTTGCAAACCCATGTATCTTCCTTAGGTTGCTTCCCCTTATCTTCCCCTGTGGTTGCACCGCCTCTGAGCATCATCTTCACATTTGGGTCTTCTTCGCAGTTCAGACCTCATCATTTAGATATTTTGAGTCAGAGGAGGCTGGAATACCCCTTTTTCGTGCATCTTTGTGATCAACGTAGGACAATCTACTGTTTCATGATCAAACTGATCACAATATGAACATGATATCCTAGTCGAGTTGGTGCAATCACGAGCATAGTGCCCTGGTCCTTTGCAATTGTAGCACATCAAATTTTCGCGGCCCCTTCCTGGTCCCATTCCTCCTCGTCCTCGACCTCACCCCTAAAATCCAGCGCACGCCATCCCCGCAGCTGGGTCGAGGGCTCACATTTCTATCTGGATCCTATAGGTTGGGGTACGATCCATCATTAACTCATAACCATGACAAGTGCACTCGTCGTGGCCTACTGACCTACAGAAATTACAAAACAACTGTTGGGGAGTTTGTGTATACTTCTGCAACAAATGACAATTATCCCTCCTGTGTTCTCCTCCTATCTAATAGATCGTGCACCATAATGTGGGTGTCGCACTTGGCCCTGCCTGTGCCTCAGGTCTCAATGGCATTGGCCCCGCTCTTGCCAAGTAGTTCACGAATACTAGACAGTGGTCCTTGTCATGGCCCTAGCCTTTACATTTTACGCACCATACTTCCTCGCGCGCCTCTGGCCATAGTGCCTTATCCTACTTCAAGCTCTGCATTTCTAGGCAAATATTTTGTAGTTGCGCATGGATTTGTTGAACTCCCAACCCAAAATCTTGTATCAAGGTTTCATGCAACCTTATCGCCATTTCCAATGCTTCATCCTGGGTGGAAAGTTTATGTTGTGACAGCATCGTCCTCAAGTGCGATGTCAGGGATGCCACAAACCATGCATGATGTTGTGCATCCATGAGTGTCATATTAGCCTTCCGGATTGTACTCTTTAGCCACTAATCCAGATCCCATGGGGTCTCGCCTGGAAGCATCGCGATCTCTTTAAACCCAATGATTGACTGTGTCTCTGATTTCGACCGACTAAATTCTCTGTTCAATGCATTCTGGATCTCTACTATCCCTGTGTTTGGGTGGTCATTAGAGTGCTTTATATACCATGTCAACGAGCGATCCTGCATTGCGCTCATCAATGTATCCTTCTTAATGTTGTTGTCTGTGACCCCTTGTGCTTCCCACACTGCTCTTAGCATGAACTAGAACTATTCCGGATCCTCATTCCCTACTCCTTTGAATACAAGTAGCTTGATCGCACTCGCCATGCTAAACTGCGGGGTTGGTGGAGGTGGAGTGGGTGGAGATGTAGGTGAGGGAGGTGAAGTGGGTGGTGGCATGGGTGGAGGTGGTAACTATGGAATGCGATACCTTATCAAGCTGACCGCACTTCTCGGAGAGACCCAAGTAAGCTCTTCCTCGCTTTCTTGCAAAGGTGAAATTAAAGGGCTATTTGCTAATTCCCCGCTACCTTTGTAGATCTTTTCACTCCACGTCATTCCAGACATTAATGTATTCGCATAACCGATTTTTCACATAACAACATCTTAATCCATGTATTCAAAGATTTAATATACTTACCTCGCGATCCCTTGAGAAAAAGTCATTCTACCTCGTTGTAGCTCACGATCGTGTCTACCACAAACTCAATGATAAATCCCCCTATTATCCAGTCGATCCAATGGTCCACAGCTCACGCGATCTTATCTTCTCATGCCTCTAGTCTACGCACTAATTTCGGAGTCCACACTATCGGTTGGTCAAGCTTACACCTTCCCTAACTATCGGCTAATCTTGCGATCCACTCATACAGTTCAGAGGGAAAGGATGGAAAGAAAGTCTCGTGGATTTCTATATACACGTAACGATCCAACCACCTTTTCTCAGATACCTGCGGAGTTCTATTTTCCTGTGTCGCGAACTCGTGAATCTTCTTGTCTGACCACTCTTCAATTTCCTTCTTTGTTGGGTTCCAGTGGCACGACATCAGACATCCCTTAGGCAGATCCTTTTCTCGGCGACGGAACCATTTGTTGGCTACGTGGGGCCTGACCCAGGTTCAACAGTGAGTTTAACCAAGCAAATCCCGGTACTACTGGCACTTTTGGCAACAGTTCATGGAGCACGGACTGAGATCTCACCCAAAGTAGTATGGGAGGGTGGTGGAACTAGGTTTCCGCACCCTAGGGATGTCTGATATGGGTGATAGGTACGTGATTCAACCTTCGCGCTTACTAGATTACGTGCAGTAGTAGGCTCCTTGCGTCCTGTGGGATTGCATTCGCAGATCCAACCACATTCTGACCAGTATTAATTACCCAAGTCTTCCTTAGTTAGGTTTTGTTTTTTAATTACTTAGAAAGTTTTCATACATAAACATACATACAAGTGTGCGCATATAGATAAACAGATACCATTAACACCGAACATCAAAATATAGATCTACAAAACAAATGCACAATATGTCATATCAACTTAGCTTTATTAATGATCCTTTTCAAGTTCAGTTCAATACAGACCTGACTCCGCCCTGTGCACTCAACTGTAGGGGTCCACGCACTTAGCTGCGTACTCTACTAGGCCTCTGCGCACTCAACTGCAGAGCCTTTACCTACTACTATGACCCAATAACTTCATACCCACTTCTATCCTCTAACCATGCCTTTGCATCTATCTATTATTTTTCCCAAAAACTACCAACTGTCTTTACACTTAGAGCCTTGCTCTATTTATACAATCCCATGGTCCGCAGACCATTCGTAGGCCAACACAACTTTACATTAAATTACATTATTTTAGGGTGGACAACCCTATGACTCATCCTAAACTTTTGTGCTCTGCGCCTGCATTTCGCGGAGTCTTTACATTACGTTGACCAAAACTCGAGCTTTAAGCCCCAAAAACATGCTATGGGGGGATCTGCTACCCAACACTTTCCCTATTTAACGAATTGAAAAAATAGAGAAACCAATTTTTCTGTGGACTAAATTAAATAGATAGACAAACAAATCAAAGGGAACCAAAAATTACACTCTCCATGAATAATCCACTTGATCGTCTACACTTTATTTTCGAACTGCAAAAAATTTGGTCACCTCCTCTTCATTCTTGAATTTTCTCCTCTCAATCTCCATTCATCAAAATCAATGATTCCTCTCATTCTTCATTCATCAAGCACGTAAATATATAGTGACTAGTGAATTCATGAGCTTTATGCTTTCTTTTTTGGACGATTTGTTACACGTAAATTCATCCTAGGGTCTTGGGTTGAGAACCCCAACAAAGTGGAGGGCTTACATCATAAAGAGGCATGAATATCCAGTCCTAATATTTAAACTACTGAAGTAGGAATACGAGGTATTACCGAGAGGTCCTATGTTTGAGGTCATTCCCATAGGTTCCAAACCCTATGCTTCTTCCAATGCTTTATAACCTGCAACTCATTTAAGCAAAGAATATACAAAAATAGTAATAGAAATCATGTTCATGATATAGGTGTTAGGTGATATAAGTATGTAATAAAATAATCATTAACGTAAGATTCATAAGAAAATCATAACATATATTAATGAATTAATTAAATATTAGGAACAAAACAACACCTCTTTATTGATGTAAACTAAAGAAACTACGGAAGAGCTACAACCTGAGTCATTTGATGGCTCCAAGTGAAACCATCCTCCCATTCCATCGTGCCTAGGCCTCAGCATTCCTCCTCCATAGGTATAGACAAGGATGTAATAAAGGGATGAAGGACATCTCAAGAAGGAAAGAGAGGTTTCCTATGACTTGGGAGTGCAGAAGGCAGAGTGATTTCTTCAGACTTGATCAGGAACGTAATCAACTATAATATCAATATCTAATCTTTTTCTCCTCCCATAGGCCTTTCCATGGAGGTCTATTTATACTTCTCCAAATTAGTTTTCCAGTTGAGAAACAGCAGGGCCATAGGATACAGTAGGTGAGTAATATATAATACTCGTAAAATCCACCAAAATTTAAGGAGACTATATATTTTTTAAGGTTTTAACACATATACATAGGTTGGGTATAGACTGACCCGTGTGTACACACTTTTTATATATGGAAAAATAGTGTATGGGATTTAAAACATTTTTTTTTAGAATTTGGACCAAGTTTGGAAGGGAAGGGTTCCCTATGCCATAACACAAAGCATCAAATCTACCAAGGCTGGTAAATGGTGCTATAACAGATGCCTCCTAATATATGAGGTTAGAAGGGGTGAATGATCGCTGAAATGTATTAAGTGTATAGAAGGAATCATGCCAAGACCTGAGAGGGGTTCACTAGAATTCAACCTACCAAGCCAGTGGAATAGATCAAAAAGAAAGTTGTTGTCTGAGGTGGGCATACCCATGCTCAGAGATAATAAAGCATGTCCACATATCAAATGCAAAAGCAGATCCAATCTGTATACAAGTATAAAAGGACTAAAAATACATAGTGGATCATCCGATCATATCCATAGAAGTACATGTCTCAAAATCACATATAAATAATTGATCAATGATGATGACATAGAAAGCTGATCACTGAAGTCATCAAGCTGATCCAAAAAGTACCAAGTCATATAGTGGAACAAATGGTACTACACACAACTTGGGTTCCAACATATAGGGTGTCGCTGTAATGAACTACAACATATAAGGTGGATGGTGTCACTGGTAGAAATAGGAGGAAATGGAAAGTGAACCAACAAATGTTGATGAAAACCTAAGGCCTTCACTGACCGTCATGGTACATTTCTACAAAATGGTAATAAATGATTTGAAGTCGACCATATGAGAAATTGTCTGATTACTGGTCATTGATGTATACTATTAGCAAATGCGATACTACTCACTGATAATGATGATGAGATCCAAGTTACCCAGTATAATCTAACAAGTGTGAATAAATGAGTTGAATTCAAACACTTGGAAGAATCTATCAATCAGGGGACAATGATGTTTTCCCACTGTTGATAGCGAAGGAGTCTACCACTGATGACTACAAACCCTAAGGTATTTCCAAATGGACTCTAAACCTTGTTCGTAGAGAAATGAGTTGAAGTCGATGAGAATAGATCTACTGGAAGGAAGGCATTAAGGCATCCTTCATCAATCCAGCACGAGTGTAACCCACAGGCCAATAATTTTGAAGGAATCATATGAAGAAAGATGTAGTAATGCAACTGAAGAACATTTCTAGCATACACAAGATGTAGCTAGCTCACAATAGAAAACCTCTAAACCAACCAATAATGAAAGATGACACAGAGGCGAGCAAGCCACGAATAGGGTCAAATGGAAATGAAGGTACTGCAAGAATCCCAATGTGTGATAATGAAAGCTAACGTTGAGCACAAGGGAAACCACTCAGTCAAAGACCCATGATATTGATCAATGCGGAGCACAACGTGACCTAACAATAATGAAAATAGGGCCTGGGTGTGGCTCTAGGTCTACTCTTAGAGAAATGTGTCATAGTCGATAAGAGAAAGACCCACCAGCAAGAAATCAATGGAGACCTTCTCAAACCAACACGAGAAAAGGACCAAATAACTAAAGTGATAGTGAACATGACTCTGACAACCAAAGATGGACGACTGAAAATGAGTCAAGGGACACCACAGAAAAGCTAACTCAAGTTTACTTCCCTTGAACAAAAGCACAACTCAAATGTGACAATATGGCATCATATGATAACTTTGTATAAGTTTGTCATGTAAGAGGCACAAACAAACTCTCCATATGATTGGAAGAGATAACCAACCAGAGGAGTACAAACTCAATAACAATGTTAAGGCTCTCCTAGTCCAAAATGTCCATCCCAATGGACGAAAGACTTAATTTTGAGTGCTTTGTTCAAGGGCGACACAACTGACTCTAGCTGCCATCAATCATGGAAGTAATGTCCCATTCCCACTCTTTTTGGAATATTTTTATTTTTATTTTTCATATTTAGAAAGCCTAAAAAATAATAAAATAATGCTTATGGTACAATTGAAAGAACGAGTGTCCAAATAAATATGCGTTAGTTCCTGGGAGGGGAACGTTCCTATGCTCAATGCAAGGTGAGAAAACTAGCCAGTGACACTCAAAGGAATGTTCTTTCCACAGGTAAGAGGGTGTCAAGTTGTAGAGGCTAAGTGATTGCAAGGTTGAGTTCGCAAAATACATGGTCAAAAGGTGTCTTAAACACGAGTCCAAGTGAAGCCGGCTTAAGGCCAAAAGGTACAAATGGTCAACATGCAATGTAACATTACAACTCAACACAAAGGAGCCTCTAGGGTATAAAGCTAGAAAAATAGTGAAGAAGTAAGAGAATGAGTCTTCAAAGCACAAATCATGGCAGAACTAAAGAGGACTCCTGAGCCTATGCAATATAGCAGCATGGGAAACATATTCTAGCGAGGATATAAATAAGATGCCCACGTAAAGGTTGGCTATACCATCATATCATGATTTTATAAGTCGAAGAGCGAAAATGGTTTAAGAACCAAGACATGATGGGGTCAACACTATGGAGAAAATATCGCAGTATGGAGGCTAGTATGCAAAATGCAGTAAACAATGATATTTCCTAACCTATATGCCTGTGAAAAAATGATACTTGCCATGTTGGGTCTGCAGTCATGGAATCAAAGCAGTCTCTCAATAATCTCCAAAGTATCCTTAAAAAATGACCCATCCCAACACTCCAAGCCAAAAAGGTCATAAAGCCCATGAAAAAGAAAAATAAACTTTAGAAAAAGTAATTTTCGTATGTCAACTTATATAAGGAATTTTCGACTCACAATTCTTCATTTGTTCTCTGAAAAATTGGGTGAAGGAGCTGTGGAGAAAAACCAAGCAAGATTAATCCATCAAATTCATCTGTTCATTCAGCCTCCAATCTTCTAGGTAACCTTTTAACTGATTTTTTAATAAGTTTTATTTCTTTTTAAATGTTTTTGTAAAAAATTGAATGTGGGAATTTAGTTTGAAAATTTCACTCTGCGTACATGCGGGTTGGACACATATGAACCACGTATAGAAAAGCCCTATATGCAACTATGCAAATACCGAACCCGCGTGTGCACAAATTCAAAATTTGAAACACGGTTTTAATGATTCGAAACACTTTTTCTTGCAAAATTACGATTACTTGGTGTGAAGAGAGCATAGTGTGATTGATAACAAAGTACTGGAAAATACAAATGCATTATATGCCTTACGAGGATGTAGACTATTGAAAATTTTCAAAATGCCAAATATGAAGGCAAATACAAGGTTGCTTGAGATGTTAATCCACTATAGGGATCAAGAAGAAGATGCTTTTGTTATGGACCAGATGCCTCTGAGGATTGAAATAGAGGATATCTATTTCATCACAGGTCTTTCCCAAAGAGGAGAGAGAGTCAACTCAACAGGCAAAATAATAGGTAGCCTTAGTGTGGAAGACTACCTACGCATCTACTATCCTGGAAACACCCAGAAGATTGAAACCCAGATTCCAATCAAACATGTTGAGAGTCTAGCTCTAAGAATCCCTTTTTTACCATTGCCAGAGTAAATGGTTTAGCTTCTCTACATCAAGCCTCTTGTGTTTCAATGATTCTTGCAGTGGAGTGTCTCACGAAATTTTCTGATTGGTGCACAACCCTCTTAGCCAATATGAAAAAAAAAACTTACCACCATCCAAAATGGTTAGACAAGGAACTTTGGATATGGATCCATCTTGTGTTCCTTCTTCTTTGAAAGAGTACCAGGTCTTCAAACCAAGGTATCATCCACTATCAGCAGCCCAAAGGATCCATGAATGGGCAGATGGGTTGATCTAATGAAATGACTAGGGGGAAGTGAGGTCCCTAGAAATACATTTGATGACGAGTTCTTCTTCTGGTGGGAACAACAAGTCATAGCGGTTGAGGACTACCCCTATGCTGGCATGGACTTCAAAGAAGATCCAGATTTGGTGTTGCCACCAAATGTAGCGTGGGGAGCAATAGGTACAAATGTTTATTAATTTTTTGAGTTTAAGATTTTTTGGATTTTAAGTATAAATGAACTAAAAATATTTTTGATGAGACAAATACTTACAAAATTATTAATCATGACACAGATGTTGGACCAGTAAGACCTGAGGGTCTACCTCGACAAAGGCGTCGTGAAAGAGACGTATATGGAGATGCAGTAGAGATTGAGAGGACCCTCCATGCTATCCAGAGAAACTTGGTGAGGTTGACTCACTAGGTACCTATGGTGGCTATAGAAGACCTTCCAGAGGAGATGCAAAGACATGTGGTAGGAGTGCCACGCGATTGGGTGCGGTTATTCTGATGACTGGAAAATGCCATCATTTTCTTCTGTGTTGCTCACCCTGAGCAAGACATATAGGTGGATGACTAGATCTTTTTTTATTAGACATGATTATGGGTATGAGCCCTAATGTTGTAGGACATTTTTGTCCCAATTTTGTATATTATTTTGGACATAAAACTCTATCTACATATATCTATATATATCTATATATATATATATATATATATATATATATATAGATAATACTTCGATTATTTTTTATCTTTTAATGTGATGAATGATTTATATGCCAATCTAATGCTTGATTAGTGATACAATATGCAAAGGAATTTCTTGATCATGGAATATGAATAAATGTGATATAAACAAATTATCTCTGTAATAAATGCACTCTCATAAAATGGAAATATAAATAAGGATCTCTCACACGATAGATTTTATTTAATTGAGATACCACCAGTTTTGAATCCAAGTAAACTACTAATGAATCAATACCAAGAGATATTGCCTTAGATAGTAAATTAATGACAACAATATATTTGGTGACATTATTTGAAGTGAGACCAATACATACTCCTCTTGAAACCAACCACTGTCCAGATGGATAATAAATCATCCAAGCCACGAAAGCAGGGTTCTGGGTTTGTCTACTATAACCATCGGCGAATCCTAAATATATCAAATCATCCATCAATACCTGCCAAAGAAGATAAAAAAATGTCGACATCAGTATGAAACTGTTAGATAGATATGCAAAAATATACAATATTTACAACCAAGCAAATGTTAGGCCGAAGCCTAAGAAAAATACTTTTTAAGAGAGAGCCCATTTCTAGGCTCTGCCAACTCGTTTCCCTCAAAATCAATCAACTCATAAGCTCCCTTTTTCAAAACCTTTTTAATAATGAAGGGATTGTACCACATATATTTAAGCTTTTCTGCCCCCAAGGCATCTTTTTCTTGGTCATAGACTAGGACAAGGTCGCCTTCAAAGAAAAATCTAGGATGGACAACCTTATCATATTGAGTTTTTACTCTCTTTTTAGGAGCTTCGTTGATTATGGTTGTATCTCGATGCTTATCGAGATGTTCCAAATGAAAAAGGTGTTCTTTGAGACTAGAAGTATATGGAAGAAGTTCAATAACTAATTTAAGGGAAGGAATTTCACATTCCACAGGAAAAATTGATTCCAACCCATAAACTAGTTGAAAAGGAGTAAAACCAGTGATAATCTTGACTGACATTCAGTATGCCCAAAGTGTCGGATATAACATAAAGTTCCAATTGGATTGAACTTTGTTAATCATCCTTTGCAAGATTTTTTTAGGGATTTATTCACCACTTCAACCTGCCCATTGGCCTGAGGATAATATGGAGATGAATGCTCCTACCAGAAACCTAACTTAAGAGCCAATTCAAACATCATCTAATTTTGGAATTAATTGCAATGAACACTGACAATCTCATTAGGAATACCAAATCAAGAAATAACTTGATTGAAGAGAAACAAGGTTTTTGTTTCACCATCATTCTTGAAAGTAGGCATAGCCTTGGCCAACTTAGTAAAGTAGTCTACAACTACGATGATATACTTGTGATTTTCTATATAGGGGTAATCTCCTGTCCGTTGGAGGTATCATTGGAGGTGCAGGACATACCATGCTATCCAAATACAGGGATAGAGATGGGGCATCAAAAGGGGATAAGGCTAAGACCCAAATACTGAGGACTAAAGAATGGAATAATCTTAGACTTTCTGATAACCCGAGGAGTCCAGAAGTAGTGTCGATGGATTTTATGGGGAATGTGTTTTAGAAATATTTGTGCTGGAAGAAAGCATTGATGGAGGATCTTAGGGTGTCACTGGTTAAGGGATTTGTGCCAGTTTGTAGCCAAATTGAGTGGGTTTTTCTTTGTGTATCACTAAACGATATCTTCGTGAAGGGACCAACGATGATCATAGGGAAAATTGGAGATGGATGCGCATGCATTTTCCAAGTATAAACTTGACAAGGGTGGCATCTCTTGACTGCTTCAATAAAATCCTTGAAGATCAAAGGCCAAAGTATCTTGCATGCAATTTTTTTTGGGTTGTTGCAAGCCCATATAGATGACCACCACAAGCTCCACTGTGGTAATCATTAAGTACAGACTCAACTTCTTCTACGGTTAAATAACATCTAAGGATTGAATCAACCCCACGATGATATAAAGTGTCACCTATAATAACATAGCTTTTAGCCGGGCGACGTAATTTTCTACATTCATCCTTTGAAACAATGAGCAGAAACTTCAAAGTTTAGAGATATATAATAATATCTCTATACCAAGGATCTTGCGAGGAATTAAGAAAAATATGTTCATCAGGAAAATATTCCTCATAAACAATTTATTCCCCGCAAGGCAACTCTGAGAAAAATTATGCAAATACTAAGGATTTCTTAGACTTAATTGACATGAATTCAAGATCGAATTCTTGTAAAATGACTCGCCTGCTGAGAACAAATTAAAATGGATTGATGGTTGCTAAGACGAAATCTTTTCAATGTAGAATATAATGTCTAAGTCGTTGGATTGCTGCGAAAGCTAATTTCTGAATGTGAGAATAGCATAGTTCAGGGCCCACTAATCCTTGGCTCAAATAATAGATTATGTTCTCATAGAAAGCATCATCCTTTTGAACTAGAACCATACCAATAGTTGATTATGTTGCAACAAGATATAAAAGGAAGTCTCCACTACAATTAGTTGGGATCAACAAAGGAGTAGAGGTTAATGCCTTTTTCAAAGCATCAAATCAGCATTGTGGGAAATAATCCCATAGAAATGGGACCCCTTTCTTAAGAAATCTCATAAATCCTTTTGTAATCTCAACATAATTAACTGTAAATCTCATTAACAAATTGGTTTTTCCTTGAAGAGTCTGAAGTTGATGAATAAAGGACAGGGGAGACAACTGAAGTATTTCCTCAACCTTGAAGGGATCTATGTGAATCCCTTCAATAGACATGATGAATCCCAACAATTGACCGGATGTGACATCGAAAACACACTTATTCGAATTCAACTGAATTTTATAAAAACGACATCATTCAAAAATCAATCAAATATGTTTATTATGATATATTTTCTTTCAAAAACGAGTAGCTAAATCATCCAAGTAAGCTTCGATATTATGTTTGATATCATGAAAAGCATATTACATGGCCCCCTGAAAGGTAGCTCCAACATTGTTAAGGCCAAAAGGCATACTTTTATATGCAAATGTACCTAGGGGAAATAAATGTTGTCTTATGTTGATCTTCTGAATGAATAATGATCTGATTATAACTAGAAAATATGTCCATAAATGAGAAAATTTCATTACCCACATATTCATTAATAATATGATCAATAAAGGGCATGGGGTAATTATTCTTAGTAAAAGCCTTATTTAAGTCCCTAAATTCAATGCATACATAGATCGTTCCTTGCTTCTTGTCTACTAGGACTAGATTCGAGACCCACTCTGTTAAAGGAATGGGGTATATGAAACCCACCTTAAGCAACCTTTCAACCTCATCTTTGTTAGTTGCTTCTTTTCTAGGATTTACCGGTTGAAGCTTTTGTCGAATAGGTTTTGCATTTTCATATGTCTTGATCTAATGCTGGACTATAGATGGATATATCCCAATCATTTCCTCATAATATCAAGTGAACACATCTCGAAACTCTTTAAAGAGATCGGTATAAGTTTGAATTTATTCAGGGGAACAGTCAGATCCAATGAAGCCATTTTCAGTAATGTTAGGATTCCTGGAGATGTTTACTGGAACAGTTTGTGAAATGACAGACATGTTACCCTCGGCCGAAAACTATGCTGGAGCAAAAGGATTTAAAACTGCGTGAACATCACTAGTATATGAAGAACTTGATAAGCTTGATTCTACTTCTTGCAAATGACGGAGTAAATATGACTGATGATTCAAATCATTCCATAGTCTTTCAACACTCGTCATTGCTTCTTCAGATGGAAAAATAGTATTTAATCAATCCATATTAGAATTTAAATCTAGAGTCAAAGTCAGAGCCACATCCCTATCCAGATCCTCTGGTGAAAAAGTTGTTGTTGGCATTTTGGCACAGGTGTGGCGCCACGATCCAGGTGTTGTCCTTGATGGCAACTCTCTTTGATGACAGATCTCAATCCAGACTACAAGTATGAAGAGAATTTTCATATACGCAGGTTCATTAAGCAAAAGTTGCGTATACACGCAGGTACTCTATAGACTAAGCCGCGGATATGCAGGTTCGATATATATAAAGTCGCGTATACACGCAGATTCATGAACAGAAAAGGGCGTGCATGTCGAGAAGCTTCCCTTTGGTCCGTGGTAGTTAGTCCTCGGTACTTGAGCCTATGTCTTTGGACCAAAGTATCTCGACAGACGTGTTGATCTCTAGTTTTGAAGCTGATGGTATTGGATTTCTATGGTTTGGCCCTTGGTATTGAGCAAGGCCTAAGGCTATATAAGGAGAAGAAGATCATTAGGCAAAGATACTGAAAAGTCTTGAATATCTGATAAAGAAAGAGATCTCGTATGCAAGTTCTGGGTTGCTTGATCTAAGCTAAGGAGAGATCACATCGGTTGATGGAAGACTAGATCTAAGGACAGATCGGGATCTAATGGTTTGAAATGCTCTATTATGATATGGGTGATTATTCGTATCTCTAGATCTGCATACTGACGCAATGTTATGTTCTGGATCTAACTAATGTCTGGTACAGCTGCAAGTTGAGAGAATTTATTTTTAGATCTGTACGCAGGTTGTCTTCGTTAAAAGAGCGTGTATACGCGGGTTTCTCTCATTGAAGTAGCGTATATCTTTTGAAGCTTGATTTTTGGGTTTGCAGTTGGGTCTGACTGTTATTGCAGTGTTCTGTAGTCTGCTCTGTGTTCTGGTGACTGGGTTTGACAAAGTATCAGTGGTTCAGTGGTTCAGAGATTGTTGATGCAAGTATTGGTTGTTTTGTAATCTACTATGAAAGTTGAATGAATTGTGGTCTTCAGATTGTAATGTTGTGCTTCAAGAATATCCAGTCTGAAAATGTATGAAAAGTGGTACCTGAAGGAAAGAAGATTGTAGGCCTGCACCTACGTACTAGTATCTTAGCTAGTACAAGAGCAAAGGGGGTTGGAGCTCCCTTCCAAGGAAGTTTGGAGAACGAGAGAGGGTTGTAGCCCTCTGCAGGTTGTAGCCTGCGTACTGGTATAAGGCTGCACCAGTACAAAAGATTGTAAACTAAAGCTCTTATTAAAGAAAGATAGAGACAACTTGCAGCAGGTGGTTTTCACCCACATTGGGTTTCCACCTTATATCATGGTGTTCATGTGTGTGGATTTTGTGTGATAATCTGTTATACTGCATCTGTTTACTTTTAATATGGTTAATAATGTCCTGATGCATTTACTGAAGATAAACTAACTGAATCATAAGTTTTCTGGTTATACGCTGGTTTCCTTAGACACAGTAGCGTGTACACGCTGGTTCACTTAACTGAAGTCGTGTATATGTTTCAGAGTATTTGAAAAGTTTTATTGATCTGATAATACTGATTCACCCCCCCTCTCAGTATTATTTCCAACAATTGGTATCAGAGCAGGTCCTTCAGAGAAGCTTGATCGCTTGAAGGAAGATCATTCATCATGAGCAACTACGAGAAAGAAGCATCAATCAGGCCACCGGTTTTTGATGGGACAAACTTCAATTATTGGAAGGTAAGAGTTACTGCCTATATTCAATCTCTTGGTACAGAAGTTTGGGACATCGTAGAGACAGGCTACACTTTTCCTTCAGCTACTCCTACAGATCCAGTCGAGAAAAAGAAGTATGAAACAAATGCGAAAGCAGTCAGTACTCTATTAGGATGTATATCCCAATCGGAATTCATGAAGGTAATGCACTATAAATCCGCAAAAGAAATATGGGACAAAATTATCACGAGCTATGAAGGAGACGAACAGGTAAAGCGTGCTAAACTTAAAACTCTCAGGATTAAGTATGAGACTCTCAAAATGTATAATGATGAAAGTGTGGCTAACTATTTCCTTAGGGTAGATGAGATTGTTAATTGCATGAAAAATTTGGGTGAAGAAATAAGAGAGGCGATTGTGGTTGAAAAGGTTCTAAGATCATTGTCCCCCAAATTTGAATCTAAAGTGTCTGCAATAGAAGAAAAAGAAAATCTACGAATTCTTACTATGTCTCAGCTTCACGGAATTCTAACTGCTTATGAAATGAGAAAAGGAGGTCCATCAGACAGAAGAGAGGCTGCTTTCAAGGCTTCAGGCAAAGAAGATTATTA
Organism: Pinus tabuliformis; assembly: GCA_031772625.1. Classification (NCBI taxonomy): domain Eukaryota; kingdom Viridiplantae; phylum Streptophyta; class Pinopsida; order Pinales; family Pinaceae; genus Pinus; species Pinus tabuliformis. The sequence goes on along the minus strand of CM062818.1, from coordinate 1,419,356,509 downwards.
TGAGACAAGTCACATGCCAGAAGATGAAGAAGAAGAATCAAATTTCGTCAGAAATCTTCAAAGGGGTTCTGGAAGGTTCAGAGGTAAGTTACCTTTTAAATGTTTTGCTTGTGGAAGAGTAGGTCATTATGCTGCCAAATGTCCTCACAAAGATAAGAATGACAAGGGAAAGGAACCTGCTAGATGGAACAAGAAACAGAGTGCAAATAAGAAAAGCTACTACACTCATGAAGATAGTGATGGTCTATCAAACAGTGATGAAGATGAACGAGGTAATGAATATAAGTTGTTAATGGCATTTGAAGATGATGATTATATGGATGCTGTAAATTTGGATGACCTTTATGATGAAATTACTGGACTCAAGAGATGTATAGAAGAAAAGAATATGATTATTGATACTCTACAATTTCAAATTGATGAAAAGGAAAAACATCTTGAAAAATTGGAATGTGAGATTGTTTGTCTTAGAAAGGAGATTGAGAAAACAAAAGCGATTAATCTTAAATTTGTTAAAGGATCTGAAACCTTGGATGAGATTATCAATGTGCAGCGATCTCCTCTAATCAAGACAGGTCTTGGATATAATGGATAAACATCTCAATCATCTACCTCTAAAAGCTATCTTGATGCAGCAAGGAGAAGCGAGCAAAGGCCAAATAAAAGTCATCAGGTGAATCAGGGACAGTTTACCTCAAATAAAGACCATCAAGAAACTCAGGGACAAACTGCCTTAAGGACAAAAAAAAGCCACAATCAGCCTCAGGTAAAATCTTCCCAATTTGCTCCAAGAATGAATGTGAATAGAAGCTACAATCGGTTGGATGACAGATCTGATTATCGCAGAAGTTTCTTCAATGGCCAATGCTTTTCTTGCCATAACTTCGGTCACAAAGTAGCTCAATGTGTTGCCTACAAGACAATCATGACTAGAGAAGCTCAAAAGCAAGGGAGAATGACTGGAATCATGAAAAGGACTTATAACAACTTTTCAGTTCTTGAAAATGAAGTTGAATGCTCTATTTGTAATAACTTTGGTCATGAAGACTCTGAATGCAGGAGCAGGTTCCGGAAGACAACTCAGAAGGAACAAACCTCAAATGTCAGAACATGGAGAATAAAGGAACCGCAACCAGAAAGATGTGGGATAGCCTTTTATGCAGAAGGTCAAGAAAGTCTATGGTACATTGACAGCGGATGTTCGAAGCATATGACAGGGGACAAAGAAAAACTTGAGTCATATACCGCATTAGAAAAGGGGAAGAAAGTTTCTTTTGGAAACGACATCTCTGCAGCCATAAAAGGAAAAGGTGTTGCTCCATTAAAAGAGAAGGTCAAAGCTGGAAATGTTTTGTATGTTGATGGATTGAAGCATAATCTTCTGAGTGTCAGTCAGATGTGTGATCAAAGAACAGAGGTAATATTTAGATCAAATGGATGTTGTGTTCGTGACCTTGATACAGGTAAAACAATGATCAAAGGAAGAAGGACTCCAAATAATCTATACATATTTGAAGAAGGACCACAACAATGCTATTTGAGCAAGGATGATGAACACTGGCTATGGCATCGGAGGTTGGGGCATCTAAGCTTTTCACAAATAAGGAAAGCATGCAAATATCAGGCAATTCGTGGTCTTCCAGATATCAAAATTCCAGACAACACTATATGGAAATCTTGTCAGTTTGGAAAGCAAACCAGAACTAATTTTCCAGAGAAGGAAGGATCAGCTAGCATGCCTCTTGAGTTAGTACATACAGATACATGTGGTCCATTCAGAAAAAGAACACCTCGAGGAGAAGAATACTTGATATTATTCATTGACGATTTCTCCAGGTTTGTCTGGTTAGGGCTTATGAAGCACAAAGATGAAGCATTCGAAAATTCAAATCCTTCAAAGCTTTGGTTGAAAATGAATCAGGACACAAAATTAAGTGCCTCAGATCTGACAGAGGTGGGGAGTTTACCTCAAACGAATTCTTCGATTTCTGTGAAGAACATGGGATAAGAAGAGAATTCTCTACAGCTAGAACTCCTCAGCAAAATGGGGTTGTGGAAAGAATGAACAGAACAATTCAACAAATGGCTCGTGCTATGCTTGATGAATCAGGTACTCCCGCAACTTTCTGGGGTGAGGCTGCACATGCTGCGGTTATTATTCTTAACAAAACAAATGTCCGAGTAAACAGCACTCAAACACCTCATGAGCTCTGGAGTGGTGAGACTCCTTCGGTGAAGCATTTCAAAATCTTTGGGAGCAAATGTTATATTAAGAATACTGATGAGCAACTTGGAAAACTTGAACCAAGAGCAGATGAAGGCATTCTTCTTGGTTATTCTCCACATAGCAAAGCATACAAGTGCTACAACAAAAGACTTGGCAGAATTGTTGACAGCATTGATGTAGTGGTCGATGAGAAGGGATATATTCCTAGGCAAGTTCATCATGAAGACATTGAAGAAGATGAAGGCTACCCTCAAAGGCAGAATGATGAAGAAGAAGAACCTCAAGAAGAAGAAGAGCATCAAGAAGAACCAGAGGAGCAGACAAGAAGAGAAGAGAAGACTCCATCCAGATATGTTCAAAAGAATCATCCAGAATCTCAGATTGTGGGGCAGAAAGAAGCAGGAATACAAACAAGAAGAAGAATTGCAGAAGCTTCAAGCTATTTGGCATTACTCTCTTCCACTGAACCACAAAATGTGAAAGAGGCATGCAAAGATGAATGTTGGGTCAAAGCAATGGATGAAGAACTTGAGCAGATCGAAAAGAACAATACTTGGGAATTGGTTCCTAGACCAAAAGATAAAAATGTCATAGGGACTAAATGGGTCTTCAAAAATAAATTGAATGAAAATGGAGAAGTAATTAGAAACAAGGCCAGACTTGTTTGTAAAGGATATGCGCAGCAAGAAGGAATAGATTTTGAAGAGACCTTTGCTCCCGTTGCAAGACTTGAGGCCATCCGAATGTTCCTTGCTCTCTCAAGCTTTCAAAACTTCAATGTTTTTCAAATGGACGTGAAATCAGCCTTTCTGAATGGAGACTTAGAAGAAGAAGTATATATTGAGCAGCCAGATGGTTTCATTCTTGGGAATGATCCAAACCTTGTATGCAGATTGAAAAAGGCTCTCTATGGTCTCAAACAAGCTCCAAGGGCTTGGTACTATCGGTTGGACAAATATCTTCACCAACAAGGTTTTTCAAAAGGATCAGCAGATAGCAATCTCTATATGAAAGTTGAAAATAACAAATTGCTAATACTTGTTGTGTATGTAGATGATATTATCTTTGGCAGCAATGAAGAGGCTATGAGTCAAAACTTTGCCTCTGTTATGCAGAAAGAATTTGAAATGTCATTACTTGGAGAATTGACATACTTTCTTGGATTGCAAATCCAACAAAATGAAGGAGGTATTTTCTTGTCTCAAACCAAGTACCTCAAGCAGATCTTGAAGAAGTATGGCATGGAAGATTCAAAGCCAGTTTGTACCCCCATGGTTACAGGATGCAGCCTCAGTGCAAATGATGAATCAGCAGCAGTTCACCAACCAACTTATAGATCCATGATTGGGAGTTTGCTTTATTTGACAGGTACCCGACCAGATATTATGCATGCACTAGGAATTGTTGGAAGATTTCAAGCCAACCCAAAGGAAACTCATCTTCAGGCAGTCAAAAGAATCTTCAAGTATCTTCAAGGGACCCAAAACTATGGCTTATGGTATCCTAGAGATACCGATCTCACTCTTCATGCTTACACAGATGCAGATTGGGCCGGAAGTGTGGATGATAGGAAAAGCACAAGTGGTGGTGCTTTCTTCATGGGTTCCAGATTAGTATCTTGGTTCAGCAAGAAACAGAGTTCGATTGCCTTATCTACAGCTGAAGCAGAATATGTGGCTGCGGCATCTTGTTGCACACAACTTCTTTGGATGATGCAGACCTTGCAGGATTTTCAAATCATGTGCACTCCACCAGTCTCTATCTTATGTGATAATACAAGTGCAATCATCATTTCAAAGAATCCAGTCATGCACTCAAAGACCAAGCACATACCAATCAAGTACCATTTTCTTCGGGAACAAGTGCTTGAGTAGAAGGTCAAGCTGGAGTATGTTCCTTCTAAGGAACAAGTTGCTGATATTCTCACAAAACCACTGCCCAGGGAAACTTTTGAATATCTCAAACAAAAGCTAGGAGTAGTTGATGCTTCATCCTGCTGTTGAAGCTTGTCTGTTCTACAGAAAAGTTGGTATACGCAAGTTACGTAAAGAATATCCGCGTATATACGCCGATTTATGCTGGGAAAGTAGCGTGTATGGTGTACGCGTTCTGCCGAAAGCATATCCGCGTGCATACGCCGTTTTATGCAGGAGAAATCGCGTATATGGAGGTCTGAACAGCAAGGGCAGACTCCGGTTGGAGAAGGTTTGAGATGGGTATGACAGAATTCTTCAGGCACAGTTTCAGAGGGTGCAGGAGGCACAGGTTCAGGGGGAGCAGCTTAAAGTCTCATAAAGCATTGTTGGCATTTAGATGCTTTTGGTTCTAGTACACAACTGTTGTTGGTTTCAGGAGAAGGAGCTCAGAAGGAAATCTTGGTTGCTGATCTAAAAGATGTATATCAGATGCTGCTTGTGACTTTCATGAGTCTTGGTCTAGATTTGTTGTCTCTATGTCATGTATCTCTTCTGTGATATCTCTTTTATGGTGTCAAGGTCATGTAACGGCCTTTGTTGGTTTCCCCACTATGCCTGGGATGAATGATGTAATATAATTGGTTGGTTCTGATGTATCCCCTCTTAGTTGGGAGTATGGATGTATGCATTGAGTCTTTTGGTGATAGGAAGGTCCCTTATGGTGTATAAGTCTTGGTTCTTTTGAAGATCATCTTTTGCAGATATTGCCTACAGTCAGGGGGAGCATGTTTCAGCACAGCCAAGCAGAAATATCAGCATGTACTCAGGGGGAGCACAGCCCTTTGTCCTTGATGACAAAGGGGGAGAATGATTCTACGGATCTTGGGGTTGCCATCAAGTCCAAAGGGGGAGATTGCTGGCATTTTGGCACAGGTGTGGCGCCACGATCCAGGTGTTGTCCTTGATGGCAACTCTCTTTGATGACAGATCTCAGTCCAGACTACAAGTATGAAGAGAATTTTCATATACACAGGTTCATTAAGCAAAAGTTGCGTATACACGCAGGCACTCTATAGACTAAGTCGCGGATACGCAGGTTCGATATATATAAAGTCACGTATACACGCAGATTCATGAACAGAAAAGGGCGTGCATGCCGAGAAGCTTCCCTTTGGTTCGTGGTAGTTAGTCCTCGGTACTTGAGCCTATGTCTTTGGACCAAAGTATCTCAACAGACTTGTTGATCTCTAGTTTTGAAGCTGATGGTATTGGATTTCTATGGTTTGGCCCTTGGTATTGAGCAAGGCCTAAGGCTATATAAGGAGAAGAAGATCATTAGGCAAAGATACTGAAAAGTCTTGAATATCTGATAAAGAAAGAGATCTCGTATCCAGGTTCTGGGTTGCTTGATCTAAGCTAAGGATAGATCACATCGGTTGATGTAAGACTAGATCTAAGGACAGATCGGGATCTAATGGTTTGAAATGCTCTATTATGATATGGGTGATTATTCGTATCTCTAGATTTGCATACTGACGCAATGTTATGTTCTGGATCTAACTAATGTCTGGTACAGCTGCAAGTTGAGAGAATTTATTTTTAGATCTGTACGTAGGTTGTCTTCGTTAAAAGAGCGTGTATACGCGGGTTTCTCTCATTGAAGTAGCGTATATCTTTTGAAGCTTAATTTTTGGGTTTGCAGTTGGGTCTGACTGTTATTGCAGTGTTCTGTAGTCTACTCTTTGTTCTGGTGACTGGGTTTGACAGAGTATCAGTGGTTCAGTGATTCAGAGATTGTTGATACAAGTATTGGTTGTTTTGTAATCTGCTATGAAAGTTGAATGAATTGTGGTCTTCAGATTGTAATGTTGTGCTTCAGGAATATCCAGTCTGAAAATGTATGAAAAGTGGTACCTGAAGGAAAGAAGATTGTAGGCCTGCACCTACGTACTAGTATCTTAGCTAGTACAAGAGCAAAGGGGGTTGGAGCTCCCTTCCAAGGAAGTTTGGAGAACGAGAGAGGGTTGTAGCCCTCTGCGGGTTGTAGCCTGCGTACTGGTATAAGGCTGCACCAGTACAAAAGATTGTAAACTGAAGCTCTTATTAAAGAAAGATAGAGACAACTTGCAGCAGGTGGTTTTCACCCACATTGGGTTTCCACCTTATATCATGGTGTTCATGTGTGTGGCTTTTGTGTGATAATCTGTTATACTGCATCTGTTTACTTTTAATATGGTTAATAATGTCCTGATGCATTTACTGAGGATAAACTAACTGAATCATAAGTTTTCTGGTTATACGCTGGTTTCCTTAGACACAGTAGCGTGTACACACTGGTTCACTTAACTGAAGTCGCGTATATGTTTCAGAGTATTTGAAAAGTTTTATTGATATGATAATACTGATTCACCCCCCCCTCTCAGTATTATTTCCAACAGTTGTAGGATTAGATTCTGCAGTGTTAACAATAGACTGATAAGAAATTTCGGTTGTAGACATAGGAAATACCATTCCACCTACCTTCCCCTCATCTAATGTGGTGGTAGAAGTGGGTAAGGGCCAAGGATCTAAAAAATAATGAGTTCTAAAAAACTCTCTTCAAGAAGGTGCCATGTGTTATCACCAAAATCAACCCCTGATAGGCTGCTGATCAGGAAGACTTTGAGTAACTATTTCAAACCAACTTTTCGTTGAGGCTTAGCCTCCTCAACCTGAGAGGGTTCTCTCACAAGATTAAAGATTTTTGATAATGAATTAGATGGCTAACTCTATGAAACAAGTGAAGAAATATGAATGGTTGAACATGATCAGTAAGCATCCATTGGGCTTATGGAGTCAAGAAATGCTTTAGTATGACAATAAAATTAGCTTTACATGGAAGTCAGGGCATCTAGAATTTAACATATGAACGATACATCAGTAGCATAAAGGAAAAAATGGTCTACAAATGTATGAAGGAAGTTAGAGCATAACCAATGAATTCTAAGTATCATACATTCATACTACTGTAAATAAGGAGATAAGTACAAACATAAACAAGCCACCATTGCACCATTGAACTCTTTTTGAATCCTAAGAAGTAAAGCCAAATTCTGCATTCATAAAAACATAATCTTCTACAATGGCACAATATGAGTCTTTCTTTGAAAATTTCCAACCCTAAGTACATTGCTCTTTCTCCTATATATAGAATTCTTTGCAAAGCTGAGATTCCTCCTCTAGCATGAGGGGAACTCAAATTCTGCTTGCTATGACACCTATTCAAACTTTAACTAACTATTAAATACAACAACTGCTAACTGGAAGTTTTAGAAACCTAAGACAATTAGGAGCCTAACTCCACATCATGCTGATGATAGCATTTATTACAATAAAAACTCGTTCTCTGACAAGTGGTTCCCTTCAGTTTAACTTTGATGCATGTTTAAAACTCCTTGCTGGCCCTTAATGTCTCATCTCCTTTATTGCTCCTACAAAGTAGGACACTGCCCCTGTTTTTCTGCTTTTGGTTTCCTTAAGGATATTTGAAACCAATTAACCATGTTGTTCTTCTTTGATTACACAAAAGTGTATTGGAGTGCCACATTCTTGATGTGCTGTAGACCCTTCCCATTACACGTATGAAGACAAAACTTCTTCAAAGCCATTTGAAATGTCGTGGACAATACTAGCGGTGATCATTTGTATGACAAAAACTTATAGTTCATATATCTTTTCCTCCGCTTGTTTTACCGTTGCTGGTTGCTTGCACATTGTAAATGATCCTTTTTTGACCTCCCCTTTCAAAAAAATTCCCCTTGATTGCTCAAAATTGGTTGACTGAGTTTAATTATGCAGATACAGCAATTTCGTAGCGCGCTACGAAACTACTATGCATTATGCATCATTTTCGGCAATTTCGTAGCGCGCTACGAAATTGCTGTGCATTATGCGTCATTTTCAGTAGTTTCGTAGCGCACTAAGAAACTGCTATGTAATCACAAAACACAGTTTTAATACCAAAATATGATTGTCTTGAGCCTCTTTTAATTTGAAATGTCCCTTTCAACTGCCCTAAAGCTATTTAAAACTGAATGCGGATGCATCATTCTTCAAGAAAAACTGTAACAAGGTAAATCATCAAAAATTTGGGATATAACCTTACTTGCTGTGTGATTTCCTTAACGAGATCTTTCCCACTGGCTTAGTTGCATCTTCAAATCCTCAATTTGTCTCTTCATAACCCTGATCCCAGCTCTCAGTTTCATATTAACTCTTCTGATGAATTTTGCTTCTTTTATTGCGGGAACTGACCATGTGTAGTATTGAGCATTACAGTTGACCACCTCAGTTATTTGAATTGTTTTGTCTTCCCACAGAGCCTCCATTTTTTTGAAATGAGCTTCCTTGATTGCATGTTTCCTTGAGGCTTTCTTCAATTTAGCAATTTCCAGGTTTGCTAATTTCAACTTCTTTTTTAACTCTTCAACACTATCTTCTTCTTGAGGGATAACTGCCTTACCTTTATCTTTTCCTTCATGAGACTATGCTATCTCTTCTGTTTCACTTGTTTCGAGTAGTGTCTCTTGTACCTGTCTTGAATGCCTCGTCATTGGTCTTCTTGGCTTAAAGACAAATTTAGCAACCGGATCATCGAACTTGAGCCTTTTCGCAGCTTTGATCTTTTTGGTCTTGTCCTTTCCTGATTTTATCAAATCTACTTGAACCAGGGGAGATTCTTCAATATCAATAGCTTGCAGTAAGTCATTAAGACTTCCCTTTGAAACTGGGCTTTCCTCAGTAACCACTGTCTTGCCTTTTCCCTTAGCTAACTGGCTCCTTGTCATTATTCTCTGGACTACTTCACCTGTAGATGATTCATGTACACCCTCTCTGATCTGAGTTTTCTCTTTCTGGGACTGTTGGGGTGTGTCTTGGATTATCAGTGGTTTGGTAGGTTCCTTTACTTGCTTCCTAGCCTTCAATTTTACAAATCTCCTGGATCTTGTTTCTGCATGATGGCCAGTTGCTGTTGGAGAATCTTTTGCAGCTTGAGGACTGAGACCAGTCTCGTTCTTGAAACCAAACATAAACATGAACGTGGGCCAGTCTCTACCTACTTTCTGGAGCTCATGCAACATGATTAATTTAACTAAGTTGTGATGAAACAATGAGGTCTCACAGGCTTCCTTCTTTAGCTGAACCTTGTCACACATTTTGCCTAGGCTACGAAACAAGTAGAAAGGTAAATCAAGAGATATCTTTCCTGTGAAATGCAGCAGAAGCTTGAAGTGATATGAATACACCTTATGATACCTCCCCTCACAAGTAAAGTACCTCTATATGCAAGTAAGTAAATTGGCATATGCATCCTTGACAAAATTCCTGGGCACAGACTTATTTAAATCTGAATCAATAAACTCCGGCTTCAAAAATTCTTTGCATGGGGTCATATCAAATTTGAAATTTTTAAACCATCTTTCTTCTCCCCTTGGGATTTCAGTAACTGTAGATATGGCCTCTGGAGTGACTAGAAATTCAAGCACCCCAACTTTTGAATTCATTCCTGTGAAATTCAAGGCAAACTCCTTGGTGATTTGCATATGGCCTCCTTGAAGCTTTTCGTAGAAATTCCAACAACCAACATGCTTGAATGCACGTTCAACTTCTCTATTCTTTAATATAACGTCTAAACCTTCAGGTTCGCTCCTCAAGCACCTGCCTGACCTGTGCTCCTTTCTTTCTGTATCCCTCTCCATGGGATTCCAACAGGGTGACAATTTTAAAGACTAGCACTGTTTCAATTTTCGATCGCTGCCTCTCTTGAGAGATGCATTGCTTGAAAGCTAGCTCGCCTGAAAGTTGGCTCGTCTGATTTCCAAGAAATTCAAATTTAATGCTTGACAATTTATTCCTTACGCATGAATCCAACCACAAATCATGACTATGAGTGCTTAGCTTTTCTTGAAACTTGAAATCTGAGCGTACCAAGGTACCTAACAACTCTAATGATGGAGATAAGCGGTTGGACATGATAGGCGAAGTGTATAAACTGAGAATTGATGATGTAAACATAACGGATCTTAATAGATATGACAGCTGAGCAAGATTTTCTACGGATCCGCACGAATCCCCGATTTCGTAGCGCACCCAGTGTAAAATCTAGGTTTTGCACTAAGAAAACACCTAGACTCGTTTCCGCACTACGAAAACACCTAAACTGCTTTGTAACACATAATAACCTTAAAACAAACTTAATACAAGGAATCTATGCGAGTTGTGGGACCAGTGATGAATGAGAATGGATTATTGACCTTTATGTAACCATACCATCAAGATTCTAAAGACCTAGACACTACATTGAACATGGAAAAACTGAACTTGGACTAACACCTAACCTTCACAATTAAACTGATGTGAACACTTTAGTAATCGCTTCTTAAGTGATAACACCTTGGATGATGAAATAGCATTAATTCTAGCAATATGAGTAGGAAAATCAAAGGTATCCATTAAGGAAGAGTACATTCCAACTCCTAGATTCTTTATATGCTGCTTCAAATTTTTCACTAAGGGAATAGTAGATTCAGAAGATGAATTGGACTCACCCAGAGAATAATCCATTTGATCAACCATTACAATTCTCTATTCATGAGGAAAAAAAAGGATTTGAAATAGCGATGATACAATAGAATCCATCTCGTAAACCCAATTTCTACCTAAAAGGAGATTGTAATCCAAATTTTCATCAACTATTTCTACTTCAATATTTACAACCTTACCCCTAACAGAAATGGGAAAGGCTGGAATAATCCCATGTAGTCTATGAGAATGACCATCAAATGTTGTTAATAGAGTAGGTGAAGGAATAACTTGAGGTGATCCAATGGCCTTCCAACATGATATAGACATTACACATGTGGAAGCTCCCTCATCAACTATGGTTCAAAAGATATTGGTCTCTCGATATGTAGACTTAATTTGAAAATCCATATGATGTGGGAGTCTCTTCTTGATGTTCAACATGTCGAATGTAAGAAGAAGAGGCTTTTTTGGATCAACTGCTCCAATTGCAATGAGTAATGCACTCGTTTGCACTGGGCATAACTGTAGTACCTCTAATGTTGACATGGCACAAGGACTAAGCCAGATTTTCTACAATAGACTAGTTCTGAGCTGCCTTGGCATTAGGGTTAATTGTCGAATGTTTTGCAGAGCCTTTCAGCATTTGAGGTATAGACTCAACTACAGGCCTCTCAATATAGAGTGGATCTGAGACATCAGGATTAGTATTAGCCTTAGACAACTCTGATTCACCATAATCACATGACCATGCAACAACATCAATATGTGAACTCATCATATAAACATTTGATGTATTTTCCCCTTCCTGGTATCCCCCGGCAGGGTTACTGGTACTAGAATTCGTGCTAGCAAACAAATGTTGCCCTTGGGGAAAAGGGTTAGTTAGCACAACTTGGGAGCTAGAAGACCATGGAAAATTTTAGGGGCTAATATTCGCAAGTGGGCTAATTTTCGATGATTTTTCCAAAAAAAAGATTTGCCAATATCCATTTCTTATAAAAATGATTCGCCCAAATTTTACAATATAAAATTATTTTACCTTAAAAATCGCCAACATTATATAAAGATTATATATAAAATCATTATAAAATTAAATAATTTTACACATACATCAACAAATATTTTATATTTTGCATATTATGGACTAGTGAGATTCGCCAATGTTTTCAAACTTCAAGATTGTTTTCCATCCTTAAAATTTTCCCTGTAGAAGACCCTTGTTGAACCAACAAGTGTTGAGCATCTTGAATCTTAGGGAAAATATGATTCAAATGGTCACCATTGCATAACTTGCGTGGAAACTTTACTTTCTTCTTAGACCCTTTTTTACCCCCTCCAACATCATTGCTGGGCTATTTGCATTACCCTTCCCATCTTGATTCTTTTTCCTACCACAGCCTTTCTTCTTCCCATCGGATTTTTGGTTTCCTTTTGGATTAGAAGTTTGAACGACATTTATAGATGAAGGTTGAGAAGGCATAGGCACTAATGGTGATCCCTGCATAGAAGAAGCACTTTGTAAAGACAACTGCTACAATTGATTTAGCAGGTTAGCCATGTTACTATCAATTGATCTGACTAAATCGTCGGCATGGGGACCTCGATTCGACTTGGCTAGATCAGCCTTAGATCTAGGAGCATCAGGAAATTTTTTTTGAAGAACCACACATTGAGAATATATAAGTTCTAGTTGCTCGGCTCTAAAAATAGCCTGCTCTTTGGTGAATACACCAGAGAGCGATACATCCTTAGAAATTTTAGGTTGCAAAGTGTTGGGCGCAAATAAGGTGTCTTTTAGAACTCTTAAATGCCTCACATTAATTATCAACCTGCGTAAGTCTTTTTGTTTCAAGAGTGTACACAATATGTGCAAGTGATGTAAATCATTGAATCTATAGAGAGTAATGCTTTAAAATAACTTAATGATTTCAATACAAGAGTAAACGGATCAAACCATAAACTACCAACTCATAACTTCAAGGAAATTAACTTATTCAAACATCAAAACTCAATCTTAACCAAAATCAAGACCGCATTTACATCAACCAAGTTCACCGTAATGATAACAGAGCTCTTTCAGCTAAATCTAGAATTCTACATAAAAGTAATACATCTGATGTAATCAATGAAAATTTAGCTTTCAATTAACAAGAAATGATTCTTATCTAGTGATCAAATCAATCCACGACATAAATAAATGAAGCCAATCAATATCAATATGAATTAATGCAATGAATACACAAACTCAACACCAGTGAAGGTAAATCAATTGTAAAGCTATAAAACAGAGTAATTAAACTTGTAGTAAAAGAAAAGTAAACTATAAAACAGGGAACAATAGTGAAATCCACCAGTGACCGGGCCCAAGCCGCCAATGATTACTGCTTGATTGCTTCAAAATATCGTAAATGAACATAAACGCGAATTATATATTATTCATCAAATTCAAATGTCATTACAACATGGTGTCTTTTAGAATAACGCTTTGTATATTAAAATTACAATTGAAGTAAAAATGCGAAAGGCTCTCTCCTTTATTCTATGCGTATTTTCCTTCTTATAGTCAAAGAGGAAAAGAGATAAATGTGATCAAGAGATCCTGAGGAATTCGCAACTAAATGTTATTATCAGACAGTCTTCTATCGTGTGTTGATCCTCCTGATTCGCTTCTCTATTTGACCGCACAAGATGCACATTATTTTCTCTGTTTAGCTTTTGTTGTTCAATAATTTGAACAACAGCTATTCCATTTGCCAATTTCTGTATAATAAACAACGAAAGTTAGTTTTGACAATCAAATCGCATCAAAAGCAGTTTCATTAACTTTCTATCGAAATCTTATCAAAACCTTATTACGTCATGGCACAAATGCATAAAAAGGAAGAAAAAGATAATGTAATCAAGGGTAAATTTATACCTATTGCACAGCCCAACATTCTCCCCTGCTTACCTTGTTTAACGTCCGCTTGAACATAAATAGTTATTATGTAATGCAGTTAAAGAGTAAGCAGGAAAGAATTTCTCTTTATCTGACCTAAAACCATGCTTTTGTATTAAATATGCAAAGGCTTTCCCTTCATGACCTTCAGGAAACTCATAATCAGAATGGTATCCTTCAGGTGGGTACCAAATAATAGGACTCCTAAATCAACATCCTAGCCAATATGGTCCTTCCCTCAAGATAATATTGTTGTAAGTGACAAAATGGCCTGCGGCAGCTTTAAAAATCCTGTAATTAAATGGTTCTCTGTCCTTGACACTATTTGTTGAGACTATCCATCTTTGTTTGGATGCAATCAAGGATCTTTCTTGAATGGATGAGAAATATTCCCTTCCCATTTGCATGATTTCTTTATGTATAGGCCCTAGAATTTTAGTTACACCCTCCTATGTCATGAGCCTTTTGTGTCTAATAAAAAGTTGCAAGGGGTGCGTAGGTTCACTCCTTACCCACAAATCCAGTCCATGTTCTTTTCTTTGAAAGTTATTATAAGCCTTAGACCACTTGAGTTGGTTTACCGCAAAGGAAATAAAGGGTTGGGATTATTATCCACCTCCCCTTCTAATACAAAATTGTGCAAATAAAATTCATAGAGGAGACGTTGGAACTTTGTCCCATGCTCCTTATAGGAATTTATAATTCTTCAGTTGTCTTCAATTCAATTGACTTGCCGGCCTTAACAACTTTAATCTTTAATAGCAAATATCTTTCCAATAAAAACAGGATATAATTTGTGGCAGGAGACCTACAAGATAAGACATCAGAATACAAAGATCAAATAGCATCGACCTAGCCCATGACATTATCTAGCTTGGCTTTTATTTTCCTCCACTTTTCTTCCTCATGCCTGAACTTACCAAAAGTTTCATTCTCAGTTATAGTCAATTCTCTACATTGCTTTTGCAACTCCTGATACCTCTGTAGAGGAATTATCTCCATCTGACATTGCTCTAAAGAAAGTTGGGCTTGTGTCAGCTCCTCTTGTAATTCTAAAAGAATATGATCATTGCATGATGGAGCGTTATTGATTATTTCTTCTGTCTGGGTTCTTTTATTATGAGAGGGTAGACCCTTGGTCTGAGTAGACTTATTTATCAATTCTATGTGAAAGCTTGTTTGTGTGACCACCGTCTGAGTAGAAATAGGTTTGGTCTGGGTTCCTATTGCCCTACCTTCACATATTTTTGTTTGTGTCACCACAGTGACTAACTCAATCGTAGTGTTCTGAGCTTCCTTATTTGTAGTCTTTTTCAATTTCTGATGTAGCTGCTTAACCATCTTTTGGAGCTTTCTGTATTTCTTTCTCAACTTCCTTAACTTTGTTTCAGCTACTCGCTTCTTCTGAGGAGCATCCTTTGTAGAAACATGTTTATCAATACCCTCTGTATCTAAAGGTTCCTGGTGCTTGTCTTGGTTATGTTCCAATATAACTGTGTCACCTGATTGGTTATTAGATTCATGCATTATTTATATGTCCACTTCTTCTTCCCAATGTACAGCTTCAAGGGAAGGCAAAATTTCTGTGTGACCAAAGTCTTCTGAGGATTGAGCTTTGTTCAGATTTTGGTCAAGTGATTCTCCGAGTTGCATATATGCATTCAAATTTGCAAGAACCTGGGCCATCCCTTCCTCAAAGTCCTGCAAGAGATTATCTTGGGGGCTCATAGGTGGTGTTTGAGGAGGCCCTTCTTCATTCTCTCATTTATCATCATTTTGAAAATAATGTTGTGTTTCCCCTTGTTCTGGGTCAGAATTGGGTTCTTCCTCAGGTTCTAATTCAGAATTAGGCTCTTCCTCCTGTTCTGGTTCAGAACTGGGTTCCTTCTCCTGTTCAGGTTCAGAGTTGGGTTTCTCCTCCTGTTCTTGTTCAGAATTCAGTTCTTACTTTGGTTCTGCTTCGGAATTACCTTCTTCCTCTAGTTCTGGTTTAGAGTTTTGCACAGTAATTGGACTTGTTGGTTCTGCCGACCATTTGGCACTACCCTGAGGATCTACTAAAGTCCTCTAAACTGGGTTTAGCCTTGCTGAATGCTTGCGCTTATGGGGTCCTGCTACTATATGAGCAGTTTGTTTCCTCTTTGGAACAGGGTTCTACTGTTCAATTTCCACAGTTGCAGGGGTTTGGACTATAGGATTTGTCCCTATCTCTAGTGGTGCTATAAAATTGTCCCAAATTAAATTTTGCTGGGCAAGGCTGTGACTAACAATCAGTCTGATCAAACTATGATGACTAACTACAATCTTAGGATCTCAAACCCGTCTTATTTTATCTGTTGTGTCATGTAATAATGAGTTCAAGAAAAATGGTAAATTGACAGTGAGCTTCTGCTTTAAAATAGCTAAGAGTTTAAGTTGTCATGGTTTTTCCACATCCTGGCGACCATCACAGGTGATGTACTTTTGGACGACACTTTCCAATTCGCGCCATATTGCTCCTCCTGTCGATAGCCTTGAAACTTCAGCTATCACAGCCTCTGATACTGTTACTCTTATGTCTTTTACTATGGACTATCCATTCTATAAGTGCTATAAAAACTTAATAGCGATTTCTTCACTAGGGGCCTGAAGTCTGGTGAAATATGATATCCATGCTGCACACTCCATATTTTCCCTGGCTCTATCAAAAATCTCCAACACTAAGCGTTCTCGGTGAACTGATTTTCCACCAAGAATGCTCGAATTCTTCCAATATTCGCCTTACAATTTCAAGGATCAACAAAGCAGAAAAGAAACAACAGAGAACAACAATTGATTTGGTGAAATAGAACAACAAGTAGATGTAACAACTAAATTCCATAATGTTAAGCAGAATTTCCATGAGAATTAATAATATTAATTCAAGGACTATCATATTGCCACATGTCATTTGATCATGGGATATCACATCAACATATCAACTTGAATAAGCGGAATAAATATAGCACATGCAAAGGCATAATGTAAATCCTTCCCCCTCCTTAAAAGAGAGGTCTCCTATGACCAAGTAGACAAGGAAAGTGTTGTTCTAACGGCAAGGCAAGGGAACGAACAATACGACAGTAAATGAAGCAGAGTACGCATATCAATGATAGGACAACAAGAGGTATGGTTATAATGAGAGCGGAGTGTGTAACGATAGTTATGAGTGAGAGATAGGACACTTCAGGTTGATGATAAGTTATGTGAGAAAGAAAAGTACCACAATATGCCAAAAAGGTACTCTGCTGACGGTATTCTAGACGAGAATGATACGATTGATCGAAAGACATTATCTCATGCATAACGGTTTAAAACAGAGGAAAATTAAGGAAATAATTTCTGCGATAAAAAGAAAGAATAAGAAAAGGGTATTATAGTAGTAATTGACAATAAGATATAACTTCAATACCATAAGTATAGCCTCTGTTGCCAATAGCGGTCCATAGCCTCGACAGGGTTACTTTTTAACCCATATGAGCCATGATGCTCAATTTATAAATGGAGAGTTACAATGCTGTTCTCCAGAAGATATAAGTGTGTTGGTGTGGTTACCAGATAACCACACTGCCATTCACTGGGATGTAGCAAAGTGATCAGGCTAGCTCGTGATGAGACCTCCTGTTCCAAGGATATTTTGGCTATCCAATGGATCATAACCCTGGTGTGGTGGCCATAATGGGAATGTCACTTTGCTATAACCTTATGAACATGGTAGGCTGACTCGTAATGAGACCCCCTATCCTCCATTTGAAAAAAATATATATATAAATAAATAATAAAATAAAAATAAATAAATATATAAATAAAATAAAATAAAAAGAAAAAAAAATTAATTAATTAATTAATTAAAAATAATTAAAAATAAATAAATAAATAAAATAAAATAAATAAATAAAAAATAAAAATAAAAAATTATGTTCTTACACATTTTTGTGATAAATAGAGGGAGGCTCAATACTCCTTAAGAACAGGGATGGTTGAAGAAGTTGAACATGGCAATAGAAAAAGTATACCCATAGTCTTATTTGTTATAAACAGAGAAGATTATAACCAGGAAGGGTGGAACCAACATGATATTTAAGATGATTAATCAATATCATGTACAACAAAAAACAATACAGTAAAGTAGTATGTAAATAACTGTGTTCCTTTTCTTGAAAAGAATCTATCATCAAGAAGTTGTCCTGTTAACGATGATAACATTAATGTTATTAACTCCTCTCAATAGAATCCATAAATTCTTTTTCCTCATAAAAGTAGTGTACTTCATGCCATGAAAAGAAAACAAAATGAAAAACAAAAGAAAAATGGGGCTGAGATAAGCAAAGAGCAATCACACAAAAGAAAAATTTTGTTGTTCAATTGGGTTGGACTGCGGCTGTTCAATTAAATGAACATCAAAAAAATGCAAAAGAAAAAAAAGGTGTTGTTCAATAGATTGAACAACAGCTGTTCAATTAAACGAACAACAAAACCACGCAAAAAGAAAAAAAAGTGTTGTTCAATAGATTGAACAACAGTTGTTCAATTAAACAAACAGTAGTTGTTCAATAGTTTGAATAGAAAAACAGTCGAAAAGAAAGAAAGTGTTGTTCCATACATTGAACAACCGCTGCTCAATTAAATGAACAAAGCTAACAAAAAAAGTGTTGTTCAATAGATTGAACAACATGACGATGGAAAGAAAGAAAGTGTTGTTCAATAGATTGAACGGCAGCTATTCACTAAATTGAACAACAATTGTTCAATAAATTGAACAACAAAACAATGCAAAGAAAGAAAGTATTGTTCAATAGATTGAACAGCAAAACGATAAAAAACAAGAAAGTGATGTTCAATAAATTGAACAGCAAAACAAGCAGAGAAAAAGAAAAAAATCAAATTAAATCAAATCAGCAATCATATTTACATATTTTACAGAGAAGAAATAAAATTTATGAAGATGGAGTTGCTGAAGGAATTCCTTTTGTAGCTAAAAGTTGCATGGTGGGGTCCTCACGTATCTGTTGATAGAAAGATTCTTTGGTAAGTGGCTTTTGGTAGAGGCGCACCTGATGCCCATTTTCTTTAAAAGAAGAACCAGACCCATAAATGGTGGCCAGCATAAGAGTACCATTGTTGTGTACTTGCTTTATTTCGTAGGGGCCTAACCATCTAGTCTGCAGTTTGCCAGGGAAGTCTTGGAACCTGGAATTGTAAAGAAGTTCCTAGTCACCCTCACGAAATGTCTTTTTCTTAATTAGGACATCATGCCATTTGGCTCTTTTATATTGAATAAGTGTCGTATGTTGTAGAGCCAGAAGCCAAATTTCATCTAATCCGTTCATCTGCTATAACCTATTAACCTGGGATTCAATTAAATCCAGTCCTATTTCCTGTGATGTCTTTAGTGTTTGTATCTCAAATTCTATGGGAAAAATGGGTTCCTTACCAAATACCAATTAATACGGTGAGTATCCAGTAGTGTTTCTCTAAGTTGTGCGATACGCCCACAAGGCCTCTAGCAGTCGAGCAGTCCAGTCTGGTCGATGTGATGAGACAGTCTTTGTTAGAATAGCTTTGATAACTTTGTTGGTGCTCTCCACTTGCCCGTTTGCTTGCGGGTGATATGGAGAGGTAATTTTGTGTGTGATGTGATGACTTTTCAGTGTAGCAGCAATATTGTGACGCACGAATTGTGGCCCCCCATCAATAATTACCTCTCTGGGTAAGCCATACCGCACAAAAATTTCGAAAAGAAAATTAATAATAGTTCCTTTGTTTCTCTTAGTAATGCTACTACTTCCACCCACTTAGTTACGCAATTTGTTGCAACCAATATATACTTTTTCTAGTTAGATGGTGGTTTGAATGACCCAACAAAATCTAATGTCCAATGCTCAAAGGGTTCTATCACCAGCTGTGGATGTAGGGGCATTTCATTAGATTGGCTAGAGCGACCCATCCTTTTGCAACTATCACATGCCTGGACAAATTTCTTAGCATCTTTAAAAATAGTGGGCCAATAGTAGCCCATCTGTAGAATTTTATGTCTAGTTCTGCGGTCTGCAAAGTGTCCACCGCAAGGTCCATCATGGCAGGATTTTAAGATATCATAAATTTCGTCCTCCTTGATGCACCTGCGAATGTGCATATCAGCTCCCGTGTGGAAAAGGTATCCTCTGATCTAGGAGAAATGAGTGCTACACTGCATAATCAATTTCTTTTCTCTAGATGTCAGATGTTTGGGTGATTTTCATGCTGCTAAGAAAATCGCTACGTCTGCATACCATGGAATTTTTATGGCCATAGCAAACAAATGTTCATCCAAGAACTGATCCTCCATCGCCATTGTATCGTCTATTCTTAGCACTCGAGAGAGTAAGTCTGCCACGAGGTTCTCCTTCCTTGGTTGATCACTTATAGTTATGTCAAATTCCTGCAAAAGTAGTAACTAGAGAGTCACTCTTCCATTTGTAATGGGTTTATTGGCTAAATATTTAATAGCATAGTGACTAGTATACATAACTATAGGGTATCGAGTTATATAGTGTCTAAATTTGTTGATAGCATAAATAACAACTAGAAACTCTTTTTCTATTATTGTATAATTCAACTCAGCAGGAGTTAAATTTTTGCTGATGTAATATATAGCGTAGGGTTTCTTATCTTCTTCTTGGCCAAGAATAGCTCTGATAGCTGTATATGATGCATCTAATGAAATCTGAAAAGGTATATCCTAGTTCGGGTCTTATAATACTGGTGTTGTTGATACTAACCGTTTCAGATCTATAAAGGTAGTGTCACATCTATCAATCCATATAAAATAAACATTTCCTATCAAGGCATATAAAGGTGCAACAATCTATGAAAAGTTCTTTGTAACTCTACGATAATATCCAGCAAATCCCAAAAAACTACGTACCTCTGTTTGAGTGCAAGGAGTAGCTAATAAGAGGATTACTTGTATCTTTGCTAGATCTACCTGAATTCCGGCTGCTAAAATGTAATGACCAAGAATCAGGCCTTCTGTCATCATCATATGACATTTCTCATGGCTTAAGCATAGTCTAATACTAATACACTGATCTAGGACTTTCTCGAATGTTTGTAATGCATGATCAAAGTCTCCATAGGGTGTGAAATCATCCATGTACACCTCTAATCCTTCATTTATCAAGTCTGCAAAAATACCAAGTATGGCTCTTTGGAATGTAGTAGGTGTGTTGTGTTGGCTACTTGAATTGTTTATTGATTAAACAGTCAAGTACCACATTAATTTGTCAACCCGGGAAAGTCCTTTTATTTCGAAGGTGACCTCGTACTATATGTACTTAATTCTAAAAGCATTAAAAGCTGTAGTATACACAATTCTATCTTCTGTCAACTCCTTACTCTATGTTATAGTAGTTAAAATATATTGCAGAGATGGAATGAAAGCAGTTAACTAAGAATACAAATCTACAAAGAAAAATAATGGCTGCTCTGTTAGCAGAGGATCAGGACCGTATCCTCAGGGTAAGGATGTTCAACACCTGCCCCTGTAACCAAATTGCCAACACACACTGCAATTTCTAATCACCGGTGAAGTATTAACAAAACAGAGTATCAGCAAAAGGAAATTATCAGAGGTAGTGCTACAGAAACCAAACAGAGTATCAGCAAAAGAGATAATGCTACAGAATTCAAACACACTCACACATTAACAGAAAATAAATGGGTGAATCTTGTGAAGAAGGTGGGCCCTGTCCCTCTCACAAGATTCCCCAGAACACAGACGCCGGATTAGATGCTCAGAACAACCTTTTATTCATCTGCCAAAATGTCCAGTTACAATAAAGATTCAGACTTGCTTTTGTTTTTCAAAATTTCCCTTACAACTTGTTTTTCTTCCCCCCCCCCCTTCTAATGTAGATGTCTCCTCTTTATAGAGGAGACATCTATTACAATAGACCGTCATGGTTCATTCAGTTTAACCTTTTTGTCAAAAATAAGAAATCCATCCTTGTTACAGGATGCCGTTACAATAGTGTGACGGTGTATTCTTTCTTGGGTCTCTTACTGTTACACAGCTGGTAAACAAACTTCAACCGTCTTCTCGGAATCCTCGTACTCTCCTTTGCCGCTTCACCATTGTTGCTGATTTAGTAAACTCATGTGGTTCCTGGTGTTTCAGCAACTGTAACTGTGTTTTACCCTTTTTGGACAGTTGCTGATCGTGGTGTGTCAGCATGGAACTCTGCCGATCTTCTGATAGTCGCTGTTCGTCCTTTCCGATATTCCAGTTGTTGCAAAATAACGTTTTCACCGCTTTAGATAGTTGTTGTTGCTGGTGTTGCAGCAACTGCGTAGTTGCTGTTTCTGGTGTTGCAGCAACTACGAACTATAATTTCTGCAGACTTTAGATAGTTCAACGGTTACTTAGCAACTTGATTAACTTCTCCAAAGATTAATTATAAAGATAACATGAATATGTAATGAATGATTAAACATATAGTAATGAGGAGAGTTGCTTCATACCTTGGAATGATTAGGTCATTATATAATCAAAAGCTTTCAACTTATGGACTGAAGAGGGTAATATTATAGCAAAAATACAAGGTCAAAAGTGGTCAATTCGGAGTCCTAACATCCCCCCAACTGAAAGGGTTGCATGTCCTCATGCAATGCTTACTCTGAATCTGAGTCGAAGTACTGGGATGAACAGTGTAAATTACTGATACAGTAGCTATGGAAGGTGTTATCAAACCTGTCTCTGAACCCACAAACAGTCTCTAGTTGCGTCCATGCTGCCACCTCTTCCTTTTTGGATGATCTAAACTGGCCCTTGTATTGCTGACCAGATAACCATAAGAGGGGAAATTTAAATCTGTAGCCAATCCATTTCTCAGCACATTGTTCCATACATCTAACATAGTAAGGTACCCTTGAAATTGCTGCCTGTAGATTAGGGGGATTGTAGGGATGATACTCCTATCTTTCCTTGGGACAGTTTTCCCAGAATAGGTTGTTGGCTTTAATAGCCAAATGTGCCTTTGTTTTCACATAGTGTTGGCAATCTCGCAAGACCACTGCTTGTAGTTGCCTAATGTGATCAGTCATTCCAGGTTCACTTAACATTCTTTGGTGCTGTGCAATGAAAGTAGCTGCATTTTGGGGTTCAGCCCTAATCCAAAGGAGGCAGTTCTGTTCATTGTGTTGTGCTGAGATGAAAGCGTTTTGCCAAGTGAGTTGGTTGGCTAGAAAGGAAATGAAAGCTCTGAGTTGTATGTCGCCAACAAGAGGGAGTATATTCATTTTTCTGTCTTCAGACATAGCTTCGTTGTGGAGATAAAGCTCACACAACAAATTCTGATCATTCTTGGGTGCTTCTGCAAAGGTTTCAATAAATTGTTCTGATGTAATCACCTGATGAGGTC
Organism: Pinus tabuliformis; assembly: GCA_031772625.1. Classification (NCBI taxonomy): domain Eukaryota; kingdom Viridiplantae; phylum Streptophyta; class Pinopsida; order Pinales; family Pinaceae; genus Pinus; species Pinus tabuliformis. Next base: position 1,419,333,445 of record CM062818.1, on the reverse strand, counting down.
TGCCATCTCTAACTGCCTTTATCTGTAAGAATGTTAGTCGTTCCCTCAAAAATGCTGCATAGTTGAAGGAAGGTTTTCTTGTAGCAAGTATTCTTTGAACCAAATCAAAGATCTGGGACAGTCTGGCTTTTAGTTCCTTAATTTCTTTGTACTGATCTCTAGACTGCTCAAGTGCTTCCCAATTCTTATATGCATAATTGAACCAGATTCCCTTTTGCTGTTGGAATGCTTTCCCTTGTGATAGCTCATATTCTTTCCACCATATTCCCTTTAATTCCTGAAACTAACGGTCTCTATGCATGCATCACTGACAGAGGGAGATTCAGTTTGTGTAAAGGCATCAACAAGAATTTTCTGTTCTGTGATAATTGGATTAGGCCGGGGTGGTTCGATGTCTTCTTCTCCATTTCCTGCTGATTCCTGTGTAACAGCCAATGCTTCTTCTTCTTGTTCCATAACAGTTAGGGTATGCCGGGGTGATTCTATGTCTTCTTCTCCATTTCCTGCTGATTCCTGTGTAACAGCCAATGCTTCTTCTTTTTCTTGTTCTGTAATTTTTGGGGAGCCTGCTGGTTCTTGTGTTACAGCAAGTTCTTCTTCTTCTTTCTTTACACTTTTTGGAGATCCTGCTGGTTCTTATGTTACAGCAAGTTCTTCTTCTTCTTTCTTTACACTTTTTGGAGATCCTACTGGTTCTTGTGTTACAGCAGGTTGCTCTGTTTCCACCTGCACTGTTTTTGGAGAGCCTGCTGGTTCTTGTGTTGCAGCAGGTTGCTCTATATCAGCAGAGGGTTGTGGTGGTTCTGCTTCTACAATTTGTGTAACAGCAAGTTCTTTCATTTCAACTACAACAGCAGAAGGTTCTGGAATGACTCCAGTCACTGGTACTGCAACTATCTTGTATCCTGCTTGAGTGTAGAGCTCACCACACTCAGCACACATAAACTCACTCTCTTTACTCTTCTCCGCTGCAAATGCTACCTGTGCTAAAATGTGCAGGTTGCTCTCATTTTGATAAGCTTCTTTGACCCTTATTATTTCCTCCTGATAATCCTGAATTTGGGATTTCAGAAATTCAATTTCTTCCTGCAGGGCAGATATGGTAGGCTGAGCTTGTGGAACTGCAGGTTCCAGTGGAGGCAGAGGTTGTGTTTCAGCATTCATTTGAACATTTATACCCCCAACAGGTGGTTCTTGTGTGTCACGTGGTGGGGTAGTGGTTGTTTCTTGTGTTGCAATCACTTGGCCAATATTACCTTGGGTGTCGGCAGCTAGTCCTTGTGTGACAGCTGTCTCAAAAGATAATGTCATGAAACTATGAACACTCTGCATCTCAGCCCCAGAGGGTGAGGAAGGGGTGTTTTCAGGGCTGGTGGGAGTACAGGTTCTTAACATGATGGGTGGAGAGCTAGGGAGAGTGGGGCTAGGGGATTTAGCTGTTACAGACGACCGAGTCCTTTTCTTGGGTAGAGAAGCAGGGAATTCAGATATTTTTCTTTTTCGGCTAGCTTTCTTTAAAATAGGGGTAGTGGCGGAAATAACAGCTGCCTTGACCGAAGCCCTAGTTCTTCTTCTTTTTGGTGGGGTTTCATTTTTCTGCTGCTTCTTTTGTTTGAGAAGGGTAATAGGGATGTTATCATCAGAGTCGTCAGTAGAAATACCAAGTATGGGAGTGGATGGGTCGGTTTTATTGGGGGATGGGGTTGTTTGCAAGGGTATTTCTACTACTGATTGTACATTTTCAGCAACTTGTGGGGGAGTTTTTTCAATTTGCTGGGGAATTTCTTGGGGTATTTGCTCTGAAGTATCCTCTGTTTGCTGAGGAATTTCTTCATCCTGCTGAGGTATGTCCTCAACTTGATGAGGGATTTCCACTTCCTGATGAGGAATTTCCTGCTCTGGCTGAGGGATTTCTTCCTCTTGGTGGGGATTAATGAGGGGAGGGGGGTTATTTAAGGCAAGGCCTTTATTTATCAATAATTGAGCTAGACGGTGGTGTTTCAAGGAATGGAGCGGATGCTTTGCGTTGACAGTATAACGTGACATATTTTTAAGACATCCCAATAGATAGTATGACATATTTATCAACTGACCATGCCTCAAGTGATTCAACAAGACAAAATCGTGCTGGTAAATTACTTGGTACCGGCCTTCGCACGTCAGGTATTGCTTTACAAACTCAGCAACTTTCGGCCATGGTTGAGGCAGCTTCCTCTGTGACTGGAATTTGTACTCCCTGAACGACGGAAAACCCCTCTATTAAATTGCATGCAAACTCAAGGACTTGTTGTGCGTCGAAATCTGGAAGTCTCCTAAAATAATCTAGCCATCCCGCTTGCCAGAAGATTTGGTAGGCCTCGGGATAGAGCTCAAGAAGTGTTGTTGTGCCAGGTTCGTATGTGATGAGATTTCCTCCCATAGCTACTGTTTCAGTGAGAATTCTCAGTACAGAGCCGAGTTTCCGAGTTCAGTCCAGAGTAAACTGTTGCAAATGGTAACATGACACGATGAGGTGACTTTTACATATTACCGGGAGATTTAAGGGCAGCGGCGGTTGGCGTGCTATAGAATTATGACAACGCTTTGGTAATCCCCCCCCCAAAAGCTACGACTAAGTGATATGATTGGAAGTATGATTATTCGGTAGTCCTATCAATGTCTCCACATTAACTATTATTTAATATCCATGCATAATCATGCGTACCTTTATATTTTACCTTTTTAGTTGTTGCATCGAAAAGTCTTGTCTTGTCTTTTGCTGGATTAATAATGATTAAAGTGGGTCTAAAAGTATGAGAATACCGGCGGTTTTTATTACTGACGGGAAGTAATAGTGGAGGATTGTAATCATCATAGTGTATGGCTGGTTCTTTTGGTAGGAAATGGTATATTTTATGCAAATAATAATTCATTTCTTGGGGACTGAAGTGGAGAAACTGGTGCTTTTTTAGTATAAATGAGAGAAATACTGAAAAAGGTATTACGGCATCGGAAAGTGGTGTTGCAGCAATGGGAGTTGGTGTTGCAGCAACAGGGAGTGGGTTGCAACCATAGGAAATGGTGTTGCAGCAACAAGAGTTGGTGTTGCAGCAACGGGGAGTTGGGTTGCAACAATAGGAAATGGTGTTGCAGCAACGGGAAAATGATGAAAGACTGATTTATGGTCCAAAAACGTTCCCAAGTCCGCAAAGTGATTCTTTTGAAGTTTTTGTTCTCCGCCATTTTCCAAAACTAAGATCTGCAAAATAATGAATTGTAATATGGCAACCCTTGGCAGGGATTATTAGTTGAAAAAAAATATCTAATCTTAAAAAAAAACATAAATGAACAGAAATTTAAGTGCTTTGAGGGACAGCAAGTTCCCCTAGGAAAGCATAGTGTATATCTGCCATGCAAGTAGCTTTAAAATCTTCTTTAGAAACAGGCCGCTGATACAAACGAAGTCGATACCCATTCACTAGTAGTGGAGTTCTGCTATCATCAATCGTTAAAAGTCTGACTGTCCCATTTGGAAAAACAGCATCTACTTCATAAGGCCCTAACCACCTTGTTCTTAACTTACCTTGGAAATTCTCAAAACGGGAGTCATAGAGTAGAGCCCAGTTACCTTTCTGGAACTGCTTTTGCTTGATGGTTCTGTCATGCCACCTACTTCTTTGTTGTTGTATCATGGTTGTTTGATGGATGGCATCCAGTCTCTTCTCATCCAATTCTTGAAGCTGCTGCAACCTGGCTGTCTGTGCATCAGTCAAGTCAAGGTTAACAGCTAAAGCAGTTCTTAAAGTTTTGATTTCAAACTCTACAGGGAAAACAACATTTTTTCCAAAAACTAATTCATAAGGTGAAAAGCCCGTAGTATTCCTCCACGTAGTTCTATAGGCCCATAATGCCTCAGGCAACCTTTGAAACCAGTTCCTTCTATTCTCCTTTATTGTTTTTGTCAAGATGGCTTCTATGACTTTATTGGTGCTTTCTACCTGCCCATTTGCCTGGGGGTGATAAGGTGTAGTCATTTTGTGCTTAATATGATATTTCTGAAGTGTATCCTTGAAGCCATGAGAGTTAAAAGGAGGTCCTCCATCCGTGACTAGTTCTCTAGGCAATCCAAACCTAACAAAGATCTCTTCAAATAAAAATGTTAGTACTGATTCTTCATTAGCTTTAAGGAGTGCCTTAGCTTCTACCCATTTAGTCATATAATCTGTGCACACTAATATGTACACTCTTTGATTGGATGGGGGATTAATGGGACCTATAAAATCTAATGCCCATCTCTCAAAAGGTTCGAGAATTACCTGGGGTTTGAGTGGCATTTCATCCCTGTGATTAGGCTGGCCCATTCTTTGACAGCTATCACATGCGTTCACATATTTCTTTGCATCTTTGAAGAGTGAAGGCCAATAATAACCCATTCTGAATACCTTGTGTGCTGTTCTTTTATCTGCAAAATGCCCTCCACAAGGGTCATCGTGACAAGCTTTTAACACATCATAAATTTCATCTTCACCAATGCATCTCCGGATTTCTTGATCGAGTCCTGTGTGGAAAAGACACCCGCTTATCCAGCTGTACCTAGCACTTTGCTGAATGATCTTTCTTTTTTCCCTGTGTGATAGGTGCGATGGTAATTTTCCTGCAACTAAATAGTTGGCAATGTCTGCATACCAAGGTGAGTGAGCAGATACTGCAAATAAATATTCATCGGGAAAAGAATCATCTACTGGAATATTTTCGTCAGTTTTTAATCGAGAAAGGAAATCAGCAACTACATTTTCTTTTCCTGGCCTATCTACAATTGTGATGTCAAATTCTTGTAATAATAATAACCATCTAGTAACTCGAGCATTTGTAACTGATTTATTCATTAGATATTTAATGGCCGAGTGATCAGTATGCACAAAAGTAATATAGCCAGTAATATAATGTCGAAACTTATTGATAGCATAAATGACTGCTAAGAATTCCTTCTCAGTGACTGTATAATTCAATTCAGCTGGTGTCATATTCTTACTGATAAAATAAATAGCATAGGGAAGACTATTTTCTTCTTGGCCCAAGACAACTCCAATTGCAGTATCTGAGGCATCAGAGGATATATGAAAGGGTAGTGTCCAATCAGGTCCTCTCAAAATGGGAGCTGTAGACAACTGATGTTTAAGTTCATTAAATGCTTTTTCACAATCATCAGTCCACTTAAATTAAGCATTTTTTGTTAATAACACAAATAGAGGAGAAGCTATTTTGGAAAAATTCTTGATAAATCTTCTATAGTATCCAGCATGTCCTAAAAAGCTTCTTACATCAGTTTGTGTTTTGGGGATAGGGAGGGTCTGAATTACCTGTATTTTGGCTGGATCGACTTGAATTCCTAGGAATGAGATGAAGTGACCCAATACAATACCTTGATTCATCATCATATGACATTTTTCAGTGCTTAAGGCAAGGTGTGCTTCTATACATCGCTTAAGTACTTTTTCAAGGTTCTGCAGTGCATCCTCAAAAGTCACTCCATAAGGAGTAAAGTCATCCATAAATATTTCTAAGGAATCATTTAGCATATCAGAAAAAATCCCTATCACTGCTCTTTGAAATGTTGCTGGAGCATTACATAGCCCAAATGGAAGAACCCTGTAAGCAAAGGTCCCCCATGGGCTAGTAAACGTGGTCTTGTCCTAGTCTTGGGGTGCAATCTTAATCTGATTGTATCCACTAAATCCGTCCAAAAATGAAAAGAATTTCTTACCTGCCAAATTATCTAATACCTGATCAATGAATGGTAAAGGAAAATGGTCTTTCTGGGTGGCTTTATTTAAGGCTCTGTAATCCACACATACTCTCCATTTGCCATTTTTCTTGGGTACTATTACAAGTGGGGAAACCCACTCACTGTCAGATATAGGATATATAAATCCTGCATTCAACAGTTTTTGAAGTTCTTCCTTCACAATTTCCCTTAAATTGGGATTCATCCATCGCTGGGGTTGACAGACAGGGCAGGATCCTTCTTTAATATAAATGCGGTGGGTGCATAGCTCAGGAGAAATCCCCTTCATGTCTGTATAATCCCATGCAAATGCTTCTTTATTCTCCCAGAGTAACTTTATTAACTGTTGTTTTTCATTATCAGTTAAGTTAGGATTTATATTTAATGTTTTGCCAGGCTCAATTTCTATTGTTGTACTTTTGGAGGAGTTGCCTACTATTGTCTGAGATAAATTTTTAGTTTTCAAGTTCTTCTGAGATTCAGATTCCAAGATTGCAGTAAAGTGATTATACATTTTTGGGTTGACCAAAGAAGGTTCAGAAATGAAGCTATTGATTAATTCATCTTCGGTAGAATCTTTGAAAGTTAAAGCTTGTCCGTTAGTCAGGATAGGTTGGGTTTCTTCATCCTCATAATCTACCCATACAGAATTTTCATTATTAATCATGGGTGTAGCATGAGGATAAAGGGTAAGCTGTTTGGTTTCCTACCCGTTAGAGATGGTCATTGATCCTGATCTACAGCTGATAAAAGCATCTGCTGTAGCTAGCCAAGGTCTTCCTAGAATCAGTGGATGACCCCCCAACTTTGTTTTAGTTTGTAACACCACAAAATCAGCTAGGTAATTCCAGGATTCTACAGAAATTATTAGGTCTTCAATGACTCCTTCAGGTTTAATTGTAGAGCGATCAGCCAACTCTAGAATGGTTGGAGTTTCCCTAATAAAGTTTTTTAACTGCAGTAATTGTGCTGTTTCAAGCGTCATAATGTTTATTGCAGCACCCAAATCTACTAGAACTTTAGAGACAAAGGTTTTTCCAACCTGAACTGTTACTGTAGGGTGACCAGGGTCACCATATTTCACAGGAAGATCTTTTTCTATCATTAAAGCAGTTAGTTCTCCCATCACATGAACTATGAGGGGGTCCTTAGCTTTTCTTCCAGGTTTTTTTATGCAGATATCTCTAACAGTCCTAGCATAAATGGGAACATCTCTTAGCGCTTGCAATAATGGAATTTTAACATATAAATTCTGCAGTTCACCTAAAAGGTTAAAAGCAGGTTGCTCAAGGGTTTTGGTGAGAGCTAGACGTTCAGGGAATGGCGGATCTGCTGTTTGAGCTTTGTTGTTAGATGCTGATTCAACTGTTTCAGCATTATTGTTAGCTGGTTTTTCTTTTCCAACCTCCTCTTTATCAGAGTCAGTAATGTCATCAATGATGGGTTCAACAATTCTCCCTGAACGGAGATGGATATCGTTACATTGCATAGGGGAGACAGGCTGATTTTGAACATCAATTACTTGCAGAGCTTTATTATTATTTGGGTTGGGGTTAGGTTGCACAGGCAGCTGTGGTCTAATTGCTTGGTTATTCGGAGGAGTGTTGGATGGTAAGGAAAGAGATTGTTGATGTTGAGGAAATGGCATCTGCTGGGCTGCCCAGTTCGGATTCCATTGATTAAAATACGATTGCTGGGGAGCCCAAGGATTCCACATGGTAGGATCAGGAAAAGGAAGACTTGGTTGCTGCATGGGTAGAAAATTCATCGTATTAAAGGGTGGGTACTGCATTTGGTTCATGGGTGGGTAATTCGTTTGAAAAGGAGAATGATTATTCCAACGACTAAATGCTGTGTTAGAATTCATACCTTGTCTTTGTGGCCATTGCCTCCTTTGTGTCATCAGATACACTGCTTCAGCCTCTTCTTCAGTTGACTGCAGTGCTGCTTTTATTCCCGGCAGAGAGGGGCATTGCTGGGTCTCATGGTCCTTTTCACAGATCGTGCAGACTGGTACCTTATCTAGTGGGCATTCCCCGAGTGGGTGTCTTTCTCTGCATTTAGAACAAAAAATAGCTAGGGCAGCTTCTGCTTCTGCCTATTTCTTTTTTACCTGCAGAGCATCAATTTGTGAAGCAAAAGAGCTTAACATTTCAGTTTTAAATTCTTCCAACAAATTACCTATTTCAGCCCTTGTTGCTCCTCCACTTGCTGACTTCTGGACTCTTGAATATACGCTGTCCCTGCTTTTTGGTCTGCTTACTGCTCCTCTTGAACATCTCATACAGAGGTTGATAATTTCATCAAATGGTTGCTTGGAAATATCCCCTTTTCCAAGCATGTTTAACATGTCCAAGCAGTCATCTCGTACCCCTTTCAACAGTATTGTTTTCAGAATATCTTTACTCATGGTAGGGTGGTCAGACCGCTGCAGATTATACTGCAGTATTTCCACAAAGTCCTTCAGATTCTCGTCCTCCTTCTGAACCATTTTAAACAACTCTTCCTTCCTCTCTCTTGTTCGGCAGTAATCCTGATATTTGGCCAGAAAACTTTCTTTCATCTGATCCCAGGTAGTGATTTCCTGAGCTCCTAAGCTCATAAACCACCTTAACGCTTTCCCTTTCAGTGTTGCTGGAAACTATTTTAGTTTCTGATTAGGGCTCATATAATCATAACTCCTACATAGTATATCAAATTCAAAGAGAAATCCATCCGGGTCTTCAGAGGATAACACATGAAAGTTGGGTAATGCTGAAAGTGGAATGTTCTTCATAGGGGTTGCCCCTCTCGGGAGCTCCCCAATAGGGAACTCCAGGGTAGAGAGTGAGTTTTCCCCCCTTCCTTCTGCTCTGTTATCCTCCATTGGTCTTTTTCCTGAATTGCTTGCTCTATCTTCAGTATCTTCTGTCTCTTCAGGTTCTTCTATCGGTTCCTTAGTGTGCTCTGGTACTTCTAGCTTCCTTTCAGGTCCTAGTACCTCCTCCGTCTGTCGATCTGTTTGTGAGGAATACCGGATCTGAGGTCTCCGGGAACTCGTCCTCTGTGATGTCTTGGCCTTTGAAATAATTTCGTCAATGAAGGTCTTTCTTCCTCCCCCGCCTTTGCCGCCTGTGAAATTAGGTTTCCTGCATCCTCTCATGCACCTGTTATTCTTAAAAAGAAATCATTAATGCTTTTAAAATCTCTAGTCGCCTTCCCCGGCAACGGCGCCAAAATGTTGGCTACTTGAATTGTTTATTGATTAAACAGTCGAGTACCACATTAATTTGTCAACCCGAGAAAGTCCTTTTATTTCAAAGGTGACCTCGTACTGTATGTACTTAATTCTAAAAGCATTAAAAGCTGTAGTATACACAATTCTATCTTCTGTCAACTCCTTACTCTATGTTATAGTAGTTAAAATATATTGCAGAGATGGAATGAAAGCAGTTAACTAAGAATACAAATTTACAAAGAAAAATAATGGCTGCTCTATTAGCAGAGGATCAGGACCCTATCCTTAGGGTAAGGATGTTCAGCACCTGCCCCTGTAACCAAATTGCCAACACACACTGCAATTTCTAATCACCGGTGAAGTATTAACAAAACAGAGTATCAGCAAAAGGAAATTATCAGAGGTAGTGCTACAGAAACCAAACAGAGTATCAGCAAAAGAGATAATGCTACAGAATTCAAACACACTCACACACTAACAGAAAATAAATGGGTGAATCTTGTGAAGAAGGTGGGCCCTATCCCTCTCACAAGATTCCCCAGAACACAGACGCCGGATTAGATGCTCAGAACAACCTTTTATTCATCTGCCAAAATGTCCAGTTACAATAAAGATTCAGACTTGCTTTTGTTTTTCAAAATTTCCCTTACAACTTGTTTTTCTTCCCCCACCCCCCCTTCTAATGTAGATGTCTTTTCTTTATAGAGGAGACATCTGTTACAATAGACCGTCATGGTTCATTCAGTTTAACCTTTTTGTCAAAAATAAGAAATCCATCCTCGTTACAGGATGTCGTTACAACAGTGTGACGGTGTATTCTTTCTTGGGTCTCTTACTGTTACACAGCTGGTAAACAAACTTCAACCGTCTTCTTGGAATCCTCGTACTCTCCTTTGCCGCTTCACCATTGTTGCTGATTTAGTAAACTCATGTTGTTCCTGGTGTTTCAGCAACTGTAACTGTGTTTTACCCTTTCTGGATAGTTGCTGATCGTGGTGTGTCAGCATGGAACTCTGTCGATCTTCTGATAGTTGTTGTTTGTCCTTTACGGTATTCCAGTTGTTGCAAAATAACGTTTTCCCTGCTTTAGATAGTTGTTGTTGTTGGTGTTGCAGCAACTGCGTAGTTGCTGTTTCTGGTGTTGCAGCAACTACGAACTATAATTTCTGCAAACTTTAGACAGTTCAACGGTTACTTAGCAACTTGGTTAACTTCTCCAAAGATTAATTATAAAGATAACATGAATATGTAATGAATGATTAAACATATAGTAATGAGGAGAGTTGCTTCATACCTTGGAATGATTAGGTCATTATATAATCAAAAGCTTTCAACTTATGGACTGAAGAGGGTAATATTATAGCAAAAATACAAGGTCAAAAGTGGTCAATTCGGAGTCCTAACATGTTGCACAATCCGAAAGGCAATACCCTGTAAGCAAATGTTCCTCGGGGGCAAGTGAAAGTAGTTTTATCATGGTCTTCAGGGGTAATTTGAATTTGGTTGTAGCCACTAAAGCCATCTAGGAAAGAGAATAATTTCTTCCCTGCTAGTCTATCTAGGACCTAGTCGATAAATGGAAGGGGAAAATGGTATTTTTGTGTTGCTTTGTTGAGTTTTCTGTAGTCAACGCATATCCGCCATTTTCCATTCTTTTTAGGGACAACTACTAACAGAGAAACCCATTTACTATCAGATATAGGATAAATAAAATTCACATCTAACAATTTTTGAAGCTCTTCTTTCACAACATCCTTTAGATGAGGATTTAATCTATGTTGGGGTTGTCAAATGGGTCTTGCATACTTTTCAGTGTAGATGTGGTGCATGCATAACTAAGGGTCAATCCCTTTCATGTCTAGGTAATCCCATGCAAAAGCCCCTTTATATTTCCTAAGGACTTCGATAAGTTTCTGTAGCTGGTCATTACTCAGATTATTGTTAATTTTCAGGATTTTCCCTTACTCGATTTCATTAGGCTTGCTATTATAGACATTGGTTGTTGGTATTGGTTAGTCATTAATGTCTCTCAAGGAATCTTCTTCAATCTCATTATCAAGGACTGCTTCAATCATGGAAAGTTATGGACCAAGATTAAAATATTTATTGACAAGTTTTAAAAGGGTCAGTTTTAAAAAATATCATAAATTTTAAAATAGTAATACTGAGTTAAAAAATGGTTTAATGAATTTTAATTAAAAGATTGGTTTAATGAATAGTAAATAAACAATTGATTAAAGCTAAATTTGGGCACAACGGTGTTATAGCACCATTTACCACCCTTGGTAGATTTGATGCTCTGTGTTATGGCCTAGGGAAATCCTTCCCTTCCAGACTTGGTCCAAATTCTAAAAAACAATGTTTTGAATCCCATACGTTGTTTTGCCCTGTATAAAAAGCGTGTACATGCGGGCCAGCCTATACCCAACCCGTGTATATGTGTTAAAACATTAAAAAATATATTATCTTCTTAAATTCGAGCGAAGTTTATAGGTTTTACCTATTACTCACCTACTGTAGCCCATGGCCCAACTCTTTCCCAACTGGAAAACTAATTTGGAGAAGTATAAATAGACCTCCATGGGAAGACCTACTGGAGGAGAAAAAGATTAGATATTGATATTATAGTTGATTACATCCGTGATCAAGTCTAAAGAAATCCTTGTGCCTTCTACAGTCCCAAGTCATAGGAAACATCTATTTCCTTCTTGAGATGTCCTTCATCCCTTTATGACATCCTTGTGTATACCTATGGAGGAGGATTGTTGAGGCCTGTGCTGGACAGATCCGGAGGACGGTTTCGCGTGAAGCCGGTGGATGACTCAAGTTGTAGTTCTTCTATACTTTCTTTAGTTTACATCAATAAATAGGTTTTCTTTTGTTCTTGATATTTAAGGTCTTAATGCATTAATCTATGTTATGATTTTCTCATGAATCTTACATTAATGCTTATTTTCTTACATGCTTATATGACCTAACAACTATATCATGAACATGCTTCCTATTACTGTTTTTGTATATGCTTTGCTTGAATGTGTTGCAGGTTCTAAAGCATTGGAAGAAGCAAAGGGTTTGGACCCTACGGGAACGACCGCAAACATAGGACCTATGTTTAATACCTATTCTTCCTACTTCAGTATTTTAAGTATTAGGACTACTTGTTTGTATGCCTCTTTATGCTGTAATCCATTCGCTTTGTTGGGGTTCTCAACCCAACACCCTAGGGTGACTTTACTCGTAACAGAATTGGAGACTACATTGGGGACAACATTCTTGTTTTTCCTAGATTGGTTTGTTTCTTCTTGATCAAGGCCTATTGGTTGGTTTCTTGCTTTTACAATGTCTGTGACCTTTTTTGCTTCCTAGGCATCAAATTGATCTTTTGTATTAGGGCTGGATTTTTGTTTTCCTTGATTGAGCTTTTTATATGCTTTTATCAAAGGACACAATAGCATATACACGCTAGTTTCTCCAAATAGACTCCCGTATACACGAGTTTCCTCTATTTTAGTCGCATATACATGCTTCTGTGTCTTTACACAGTTGCGTATACCTTATTTTGAATTAATTTTTCAAAATTTTTGGCCCAGTTAAGTTTGTTTCCTGGTAGTTTTTGTTGTTTTTTGATCATTCACTATCTATAAATCTCTGCTTTCTTGCAAGTCTTCAATCTCTAATCTTCCCCTTATTGAAAAACCTAGTTAACCTAGGGTTTGCTTTCTGAATAAAGTTTCAGTTTGGGCTTTGGGTTCAAGGCTTCTTCTAGAAGTTCTTTGCTATTCTGACTTGGTGGAACAAGAAACTAATTGTAGTTTTGTTTATAACACAATTTTCAGATTTCTTTACTTTGATTTCCCTTTTGGTTGACCTATTTTGTTTTTCATGGTTTTTTAGTGCCTCTTTGGCAATATTGAAAGTCTTTCTTGACATTATTTTGGTTTGCTAAAGTTCTTTGTACTCATGTTCAGATCAATTTGTGCAGGTTTGTGATCCTTTATCGTTTCAAGTATCATTACAATGGTGATGTGCATAACTTGTGAATTTTGGGACTCTGTATGCTTGCTTTTGGTCTTTGAAGTTTAGTAGTCTTTTGTGGTCTCAAAAATATTCTTTGGGTTTATTTAAAAATAAAAAGAAGAAAACATAGTTCTTTCCTTTCTTTTTCTTTCTTTTTTTTTTTTTTTTGGTTTCTTCATTGTTTTTTAGCAATTGTGAACTCTTTTGGTTTGTTTTGCTTGGTTTCAAGAGAAGTTTTATATTGAATGTATGCCCTCTTTGTAGTCAAGTTGGCCTATTGATCTTGTAAAGAAACACATTTTCTTATTATATGAGCATTCATAGGATCTTGCATCATCAATATATTTTGTATTAGGTTAGTTTGCATTGTAGGCATTTTTATTCTTTTTGTTAGATTTTAAGTGTGTGGAGTGTATTTCTGAAAAAGAAAAAAGAAAAATTTTTCTTATATACGTTTTCCATAGAACCAGGTAGAAATCTCTTTTAGTTGAAGAAAATAAATGCATTTTCATATAGCTAATTTTCTATTGATTTCTTTTGCATCAAAACCCCATAAGTTTCACTCTCATTGTACCTCTAACTTAAAGAACAACCCTCTAAAATCAAGCACTTAAATAAAAAGAACTAGAAATTTTTTAATTTTTCATTAATTACACCAACAAGTCTAGCTCTTTAAGGCCTTGGAATAGGTGAGTGGAGAGTTAACTCTCCAAGGCCACTCCAACTATTAAACATAGATGTTGAATAATGAATGAAATCTAGTGTCATTAGAAAGACCAAGAAAACTCCGTGATTGGGAGTCAAGCACGAGCGAGAGTGAAGGCAAAGGAAGAGAGGTACCCCCTCTCCTACATGTTGTATCCACCTCGAGACTGTTCCGCCTGACTTTTGATACGAACTGGTGCCCATAGTTGTTATTCCTAGGGATCACATAGGTGGCTGCGGAGGGGAATCCCATGTCACCTAAGGCAGATCTTGCATCACATTCATTAGTACTTTTGGAGGGTACCCTTGCAAAGCTTGGGTTCTTGCACCGACAAATTCTTTTGTCTAGAGCTCAACGTAACTATTTCTGTTACCTTCGGTGGTAGGCCTGGGCTATTATTATCCCAAAATATTTTTGGAAGGTCCTTGATTTCACTTTCTTTTATTTTGGTGTCCATTCCTCATCACCTGGAGCGGAAATATTTTGAAGTCGCTTGATCGACTGTATCTTTAGGGACTTTGTTAGAGAGTGCTCTTTGCTCTTAGTTTGCCTATATTTATAAAATTTTTGAGTCTTTAATTAGTTCTCTTAAAATATTTAAAAGTGGTTGATGAACCAGTTCGTCGGTCTAGGAGGCTTCATGGGCTTTCAACTACGAGTGATGAGCCTTCTTCTAGAAGGCGTAGGAGCAATTCTACTAGTGATTTCCAATCAATGGCAGAAGACGTAAGAGAGATTGATCCTCCAATTAAAGCTATTGATTCATAGAATATACCTGGTGCAAGTTGAGATTTGGAGAGGAACACGCGAGTCCTTTCTAGAGTCCTCTTCCAATCAGAAGACATTATAGTCTATTGAAGAAATCCCTGAGTCTCCTTTGACTCCTTCTTCTCCTCTTCCTCCAGATTATCCGAATGTTTTATTATATGTCGAGACTTTGACCCATAGGCCTTCGAGCCCTGGTCTATTTCAACCTTTTCCTTCGATGGCCACTGTTAGGAGCATGGTTTCAACTATGAGTGCTACTAGTGTACAAACTCCTTTATCAGTACAAGGAGGAGGTACGATTTCCATATCTTCAATCACTCCTAGCACTGCAATTTTAGGCTCTACCTCCATTCCATCTTCGAGTGGGGGCATCCAATATTTTTCTTCTGGCACTGCTTCTTTCCATTTTGGAATGCCTACCAGTGCAATTTGTTCGGTTCCATTAAGTTTTCCATCAGCTACTTCCACGTCTATGACTTCCATGGCAAGTGGGTCAGCTTATTTTTACGGTTTTCCTTTTGGGAGTGGTCATATACCATATTCTAACCCAACTTTAGGATCAATACCTTTTCCCTCCATGGGTCAAAGTTATAATCCTTTCCAAGGGTGGACTAACCCAACTATTAGCGGACTTGGAGCTGGGAATAAGTTCTCTTTTGGCCAACAGGGGAATATGTTGTATTCCTCCATGAGTTCATTCCAGAGTTTTTCTCCGTATGTTAATGCGTGGAACCCTTACCAAGGACTCTCTACTCCATTCAATAACTGTCTAGGGGGAAATTCCACTAGATATGGAAATTGTTTCCCAGGAGTTGGACAAACTCTGATTTTTTCTGGGACACAAGGTTTTCCTTATGCTTCAAGTTTTTCTACGAATTACTTCAGGCAACTGGCACCTTCACAAATCCAGGGTATTCTTTTCAGAATGTTGGAAATTCTACCTAGACCGGGTGGAATCCTCAAGATTCTCCATGCTTACATTTCCTAGCAACTTTAAAGTTGCCAGACCTATCAAAATTGACTAATGATCAGATCCGATACAACTCGACCTGGCCTCCAGTTCCAACCAAACATTTTTCGAACATACCCAAATTCAATGGGAAGACTGGCGAAGATTCGGGTAACCATATTGAACTCCCAGGGGGCACCTTCGCTTCGTTTAGTGATATGGCTACCATATTTTTAAACCATTTTCATTTGCCTATTTGTTATTATGTTGGAACAGAGCTATTAGCTAATTTCCACTAAGACCAAGCAACCCACATTTCGGATCATATCCAAGAATGGAGGAGAAGAAAGAGGCTCATTAAAGCCAATATTCCACAAAAATGCCTTCTTGAATGGTTTCTCAAATCTTTGCAACCTAAAATTTCTAAGGATGTCTTGCTCTCTAGTGTATTCACCGAAGAGTGGGCTATTTTTAGAGCCGAGCAACTAAAACTTATATATTATCAATGTGGGGTTCTTTAAAAAAAAAATTTGATGCTCCTAGATCTAAGGTGGATCTAGCCAAGCTGAAGCCAAGTCCCCATGCTGACGGGTTAGTCGGATCAATTGATAGTAACATGTCTAACCTGCTAAATCAATTGCAATAGTTGTCTTTATAAAATGCTTCTTCTATGCAGGTATCACCATCAATGCCTATGCATTCTCAACCTTCATCTATAAACATCGTTCAAATTTCTAATCCCAAAGGAAACCAACAATCCAATGGGAAGAAAAAAGGACATGATAGGAAAAAAATCAAGATGGGAAGGGTAATGCAAATAAGCCCATCAATGATGTTGGAAGGGGTAAAAAAGGGTCTAATAAGAAAGTAAAGTTTCCATGCAAGTTATGCAATGGTGACCATTTGAGTCTCATTTTCCCTAAGGTTCAAGATGCTCAATGCTTGTTGGTTCAAAAAGGGTCTTCTAGCTCCCAAGTTGTGCTAACTAACCCTTTTCCCCAAGGGCAATAGTCTTTTGTTGGCATGAATTATAGTACCGGTAGCCCCGCTGGGGGAGACCAGGAAGGGGAAAATACATCAAATGTTTATATGATGAGTTCACATATTGATGTTGCTGCACGGTCACATGATTGTGGTGAATCAAAAATGGCTAAGGCTAATACTAACCCTGATGTCTCATATCCACTCTGTATCGAGAGGTCCATAGTTGAGTCTATACCTCGGATGCTGAAAGGCTCCGTAAAACATTCAACAATTAACCCTAATGTCAAGGCAGCTCAAAACTACTCCATTGTAGAAAATCTGGCTCAGAGTCCTTGTGCCATGTCGACGTTAGAGGTACTCTAGCCGTGCCCAGTGCAAAGAAGTACATTACTCACTGCGATCAAAGCAGTTGATCCAAACTACTCTCTTCTTCTTACATTCGACATGTCGAACATCAAGAAGAGACTCCCACATCATATGGCTTTTCAAATTAAGTATACATCTCAAAAGACCAATATCTTTCAAACCGTAGTTGATGAGGAAGCTTCCACATGTGTAATGTCTATATCATGTTGGAAGGTTATTGTATCACCTCAAGTTATTCCTTCACCTACTCTATTAACAACATTTGATGATCATTCTCATAGACCGCATGGGATTATTCCAACCTTTCTCATTTGTGTTGGGGGTAAGGTTGTAAATATTGAAGTAGAAATAGTTGATGCAAATTTGGATTACAATCTCCTTTTCAGTAGAAATTGTATTTACAAGATGGATTCTATTGTATCATCGTTATTTCGCATCCTCTGTTTTCCTCATGAAGAGAGAATTGTGGTTGATCAAATGGATTATTATCCAGGTGAGTCCAATTCATTTTTTGAATCTACTATTCCCTTAGTGAACAATTTGAGGCAGCCTATAGAGAATCTAGGAGTTGTAATGTACTCTTCCTTAATGGATACCTTTGATTTTCCTGCTCCTATTGCTAGAATTAATGCTATCTCATCATCCAAGGCACCTTCTCGAAGAGAGTTCTTTAGAACTCATTATTTTCCGGATCTCTTCTACCACCACATTAGATGAGGGAAAGGTAGGTGGAATGGCATTTCCTATGTCTACAGCTGAAATTTCTTATCAGCCTATTATTAACACTACAAAATCTGATCCTAACCCTTTTTCACCAGAGGAGATAGATGGGGATGTGGCTCCGGCTTGGACTCTAGATTCAAATTATGTTATGGAATGCTTAAATACTATTTTTCCATCTGAAGAAGCAATTCTAGAAGAAATTACGGGTGTTGAAAGATTGTTAAATGATTATCATCATCGGTCATATTTACTCCCTCATTTGCAAGAAGTATAATCAAGCTTATCAAGTTCTTCATCTACTAGTGATGTTCATGCAGTTTTAAATCCTTTGGCTCCAGCACAGTTTTTTGCCAAGGGTAACACATCTGTCATTTCACAAACTATTCCAGTGAACATCTCTAGGAATCCTAACATTACTGAAAATGGCTTCATTGGAGCTGATTGTTCCCCTAAATAAATTCAAACTTATACCGATGTCTTTAAAGAGTTTCAAGATGCATGTTCACTTGATATTATGAGGAAATGCCTGGGATCGATCCATCTATAATCCAGCATGAGATCAAGACATATGGAAATGCAAAACCTATTCAATAGAACCTTCAATCAGTAAATCCTAGAAAAGCAGCAACTATCAAAGCTGAGGTTGAAAAGTTGCTTAAGGCGGGTTTCATATACCCCATTCCTTTAACTAAGTGGGTCTCAAATCTAGGTGTAGTAGACAATAAGCAAGCAACGATCCATGTATGCATTGAATTTAGGGACTTAAATAAGGCTTGTCCTAAGGATAATTACCCTATGCACTTTATTTATTAGATTATCGATGAATATGTGGGTAATGAATTTTTCTTGTTTATGGACAGATTTTCCAGTTATAATCAGATCACTATTCATCTAGAAGATCAACATAAGACAACTTTTATTTTCCCCTAGGTACATTTGCATATAAAAGGATGCCTTTTGGCCTTAAAAATGTTGGAGCTACCTTTCAGGGGGCCATGTAATATGCTTTTCATGATATCAAACATATTATCGAAGCTTACTTGGATGATTTAACTGCTTGTTATCGAAAGAAAATAGATCATACTAAACATCTTCAATTGATTTTTGAATGATATTTTTTTTATAAATTTCGGTTGAATCTGAATAAATGTCTTTTCACCGTCACATCCAGTCAGTTGTTGGGATTCATCATGTTTACTGAACGAATTCGCATTGACCCTTTCAAGGTTGAGGAAATACTTCTGTTGTCTCCCCCGTCCTTTATTCGTCAACTTCAAAATCTTCAAGGAAAGGCCAATTTGTTAATGAGATTTATAGCTAATCACACCAAGATTACAAAGGGATTTATGAGATTTCTTAAGAAAGAGGTCCTTTGTTGAGTCCAAATAATTGTAGTAGATACTTCATTTTATATCTTGCTACAGCATAATCAACTATTGGTATGGTTTTGGTTCAAGAGAATGATGCTTTCTATGAGCACGTGATCTATTATTTGAGCTGAGGATTAGTGGGCCCTGAACTGCGCTATTCTCACATTGCGAAATTAGCTTTGGAAGCTATCCATGTTGTCCAGCAACTTAGACATTATATTCTGCTTCAAGAAAATTTTGTCTTAGCAACCATCAATCCATTTCAATTTGTTCTCAGCAGGTGAGTGATTGGGGGCAAATACAATAGATGGATTGTCATTTTACAAGAATTCGATCTCGAATTCATGTCAATTAAGTCTAAGAAATCCTTAGTGTTTGCATAATTTCTCTTAGAGTTTCCTTGCGAGGAATAAGTTGTTTATGAAGAACCTTTTCCTCATGAACATATTTTTCTTAATTCCTTGCAAGACCCTTGGTATAGAGATATTATTATATATCTCTAAACTTCAAAGTTTAATGCTCACTGTTTCAAAGGATGAACGTAGAAAATTACGTCACTTGGCTAAAAGCTATGTTATTATAGGTGACACTTTATATCGTCGCAAGGTTGATTCAATCCTTAGATGTTGTTTAACCTTAGAAGAAGTTGAGTATGTGCTTAATGATTGCCACAGTGGAACTTGTGGTGGTCATCTATATGGGCTTGCAACAACCCAAAAAAATTTGTGTGCAGGCTACTTTTGGCCTTTGATATTCAAGGATTTTATTGAAGCAGTCAAGAGATGCCACCCTTGTCAAGTTTATACTTGGAAAATGCATGCGCATCCAGCTCCAATATTCCCTTTGATCACCGTCGGTCCTTTCATGAAGATATCGTTTAGTGATCCACACAGAAAAACCTACTCAATTTGGCTAAAAATTGGCACAAATCCCTTAACCAGTGGCACCCTAAGATCCTCAATCAATGCTTTCTTCCAGCACAAACAATTCCAAAACACATTCCCCATAAACTCCACTACACTAATTTTGGACTCCTCAAGTTATTAGAAAGATTAAGCTTATTCCATTCTTTAGTCCTCATTAGCTGTGTCTTAGCTTTATCCCCTTTTGATGCCCCATCTCTATCCCTGTAGTTGGATAGCATGGTATGTCCTCTACCTCCAATGATACCTCCAACAGACGGGAGATTACCCCTATACAGGAAATCACAAGTATATCATCGTAGTTGTAGACTACTTTACTAAGTGGGCGAAGGCTATGCCCACTTTCAAGAATGATGGTGAAACAAAAACCTTGTTTCTCTTAAATAAAGTTATTTCTTGACTTGGTATTCCTAAAGAGATTGTCACTTTTCATTACAGTCATTTCCAAAATCAAATGATGTTTGAATTGGCTCTTAAGTTGGTTTTCCGGCAGGAGAATTCATCTCCATATTATCCTCAGGCCAATTGGCAGGTTGAGGCGGTTAATAAATACCTAAAAATCATCTTGCAAAGGACGATTAACAAAGTTCAATCCAATTGGAACATTATGTTATATCCAACACTTTGGGCATACCGAGTGTCAGTCAAGACTACCACTGGTTTTACTCCTTTTCAACTAGTTTATGGGTTGGAATCAATTTTTCCTGTGGAATGTGAAATTCCTTCCCTAAAATTATCTATTGAACTTCTTCCAAATACTTCTAGTCTCAAAGAACGCCTCGTTCATTTAGAACATCTCGATGAGAAGCATTGAGATGCAGCCATAATCAACAAAGCTCATAAAAAGAGAGTAAAAGCTCCATATGATAAGGTTGTCTGTCCTAGATTTTCTCTGAAGGTGACCTTGTCCTGGTCTACAAACAAGACAAAGATGCCTTGGGTTAGGAAAGCTTAAATATATGTGGTACAGTCCCTTCATTTTTAAAAAGGTTTTGAAAAAGGGAGCTTATGAGTTGATTGATTTTAAGGGAAACGAGTTGGCAAAGCCTGGAAATGGGCTCTATCTTAGAAAGTATTTTTCTTACGCTTCAGCCTAGAATTTGCTTGGTTGTAAATATTGTATATGTTTGCATATCTATCTATCGATTTCATAGTGATGTCGATATTTTTTTACCTGCTTTGGCAGGCATTGATGGACGATTTGATATATCTACGGTTCACCGATGGTGCTAGTAGACAAACCCAAAACCTTGCTTCCGCGGCTTGGGTGATTTATTATCCATCTGGACAGTTTTTGGTTTCAAGAGGTGTATGTATCGATCTCGCTTCAAATAATGTCGCCGAATATATTATTGTCATTAATTTACTATCTAGCAATATCTCTTGGTATTGATTCATTAGTAGTTTAGTTGGATTCAAAACTGGTGGTATCTAAATTAAATAAAATCTATTGTGTGAGAGATCCTTAGTTATATCGCCATTTTCTGAGAGTGCGAATATTACAGAGGTAGTTTCTTTATATCACATTTATTCATATTCCATGATCAGAAAATTCATTTGCAGATTCTATCGCTAATCAAGCATTAGATTGGCATATAAATAATTCATCACATTAAAAAATAAAAAGTAATCGAAGTATCATATATATATATATATATATATATATATATATATATATATATATATGATCATCATGATAAACTGTCTATACATATATAGAGTTTTATGTCCAAAATAATATACAAAATTGGGAAAAAAATGTGTGCGAAATAATACTGAGAGGGGGGTGAATTAGTATTATCAGATCAAATAATTTAATTTCCCAAACAGATTTATATACGTTGCCTCAGTTAAGTGAACTAGCGTGTATACGCGTCTATACTTAAAGAAACTAGCTTATATGCAGAGAACATTTGATTTACCTAATTTATCATGCATTGAACTTTAACTAGTATATCAGAGATTTATTAGACAGTGCAGTAAAAGCAGAATAAAGCATTAAACATAAGCAACACACATGAGCACCAAGATATAAGGTGGAAACCCAATGTGGGTGAAAACCGCCTACTGCTACCATCTCTGTCTTCTTTTAATAATAAGAAAATCTGTTTACAATCTTGCACTGGTGCAGACTTCTACTAGTACACAAGTTACAACCTTCTCTTGTTCTCCAGCTTCTACTGGAAGGGAGCTACAACCCCCTAACTCTTGTACTAGCCGATATGTTTACTAGTACATAGGCAGCGACCTATAGAAGGCTACGACCTTCTTTCTTCCTCCAAGGACCATGTTTCATAAATTTTCAGACTGGATCCATCAACAACATCATAACTGCAATTCAATCATCAAATACATCTGCATCAACCAATCACTGAGACTCAATCATCACTTTTTGAATCAACCACAACCAAATCAATCAATCACTTTGACAACCCATCGTTAAATCACAATCAATCTGATCATTCAGAATACTGTCACCAGAATACAGTAACCAGAACCCAAACCAAAACCCAGAACTCTGCAACAGCAAATAGAAACAACTGAAACATACTTTATAAGGTATACACTACTTCCATGTGTCAAACCTACATGTATACGTGCTTTTCTCAAAGCCAACTAGCGTATACATCTGCAAATATTAATTCATAATTCTACAGCTATTCCAGACTTTAGTTATACCCAAATCACAATATTTACAGAATAACACATGTGTCAGTATTCAGATCTAGACTATACATGATCAAACCACATAATGATAATTCATTTCAAGCCTTAAGATCCTGATCCATCATTAGATCTTATCCTTCATCAACCGCTAAGGTTCATCCTTGGTTCAGATCAAGAACAACACCATAAGCCAATAACCTGCATACTAGATCTCACACTTCATCAGATATTCGATACTTGCACACCTAGCCTAATTATCTTCTCCTCCTTTTATAGTTTTAGGAATTTCTTAGTACCATGGACCAAAAGCCACTTAGGACCAATAATTTGGACAAAATACCTAGGGTCAATACCTCGGACCAGATACCTTGGACCAATACCATGGATCAAAATACCATGGACCAAATACCTCGGACCAAAAACTTAGTTTTCCAAGGTATACACGCTTTTGCTTCTCTGAAAGTGTGTGTGTACATATACGCTACTTGTGGTCAGTGAACCTATGTGTATACACAGCTTGGTCAAGGTGAACCTGTGTATACCTCTCTTTCTTCATTATGTGTAGTCTTATTTGTAATTATTTGGTGTTAACCTACTGTACTATGATCTTTCATCTGAGTGAGTTGCCATTAGGGACAACACCTGTATTGTAATGCCAACAATCTCCCCCTTTGGACTTGATGGCAACAACAACACTAAGTCACTCTCCCCCTTTGACATCAAGGGCATAGGGTCATGCTCCCCCTTTGACATACATTATGTTGGTCATGCTCCCCCTGAGCACATGCTAAAATGTATTGATTGAGCTCCCATGATTGAGCCCATGCTCCCCTTGAGCACAAGAAAAGTCTGCAAAAAGATTTTCTGAAAGAATAACATGACTCTATACATACATCACCAATGACTCATACATACATCCATCTCCCAACCAAGTTGGGATATACCAAATTTGACTCATCCACCCAACCAAGTGGGCAAATACCAATTGTTTATACATGACAAAAACAAGAAATATTACATCATCCATCCCATGTAAAGTGGGGATATAAATTACATCATTTGTCCAAGTGGACACACTCAAATGTATGAGAAGATATATCACACCCTAGACTTTTACATGACTTGAGCAGCCAATGGTATAAATATTTGAAGCCATAGTTGGACTCAACGACCATAATGCCAACAATGCTGAATGTAATGCTCCCCCTGAACCGGTGCTACCTATGCATTGTTAATAGGTCAAAGATCAAGACATCTTTGTTAGTCAGATAAAATTAATGAACAAAGCATATCATCAATAGCAGTCAGAGCACCCATATCAGAGCCTGCCCCACTATTTTTCTTGCATGAAAAACATATACACTCCTTGACCCATAGAAACCCGCGTGTGTATGCGAATTCACTTTACGAAACACGTGTATAATCACCTTTCTCTGAAAAGTTTGATTTAGCAGCAGGATGATGCAACAACTACTCCCATCTTTTGTTGAGATATTCAAATGTCTCTCTAGGCAGTGGTTTAGTGAATATATCAACAACCTGTTCTTTGGAGGAACATATTCCAATTTGACCTTTTGTTCAAGCATTTGTTCACGTAGAAAATGGTATTTGATGGGTATGTGCTTAGTCTTGGAGTGCATGACTGGATTCTTTGAAGTACTTATGGCACTTGTATTATCACATAGAATGGAGATGGGTGGAGTGCATGTGATCTAAATGTCTTGCAATGTTTGCATCATCCAAAGTAGTTGTGTGTAGCAAGATGCAACAGCCACATATTCTGCTTCAGCTGTAGATAATGCAATTGAACTTTGTTTCTTGTTGAACCAAGACACTAACCTAGAACCCATATAGAATGCACCACCACTAATGCTTTTTCTGTCATCAACACTTCCTGCCCAATATGCATCTGTATATGCATGAAGAGTAAGATTTGTATCTCTAAGATACCATCAACCAAAGTTCTGTGTTCCTTGAAGATATTTGAAAATCATTTTGACTGCCTGAAGGTGTGATTCCTTTGGATTTGCTTGGAATCTTCCAACTATTCTACTGCATGCATGATGTCAGGTCGGTTACCTGTTAGATAAAGTAGACTACCAATCATGGATCTGTAAGTTGGTTGATGTACTCATGTTGATTCATCATTTTTGCTAAGACTGCATCCTGTTACCATTGGGGTACATACAGGTTTAGAATCTTCCATGCCGTACTTTTTCAAGATCCGTTTGAGATATTTGGTTTGTGAAAGAAAAATACAATCTTTATTTTGTTGAACTTGTAGACCAAGAAAATAGGTAAGTTCACCAACCAAGGACATTTCAAATTCTTGCTGCATTACTGAAGCAAAATTCTAACTCATGGATTCTTCACTGCTACCAAAAATGATATCATCAATATAAACAACAATTATTAGCAATTTATCAGTGTCAATCTTTGTATATAGATTGGTATCTGCTAACCCTTTTGAAAAACCCTGTTGGTGTAGATATTTGTCAAGGTGGTAATACCAGGCCCTTGGAGCCTGTTTTAGACTATAAAGAGCCTTTCTGAGTCTGCATACAAGTTTTGCATCATTTCCAAGAATGAATCCTTATGGTTGTTCAATATAGACTTCTTCTTCTAAATCTCCATTAAGGAAAGCAGATATTACATCCATTTGGTATACTTTGAATTTCTGAAAGCTAGAAAGAGCAAGAAACAACCTTATGGCTTCAAGTCTAGCAACAAGTGCAAAAGTTTCTTCAAAATCTATACCTTCTTGTTGAACATACCCTTTACAAACAAGTCTGGCCTTGTTTCTAATAACTTCTCCATTTTCATTCAGCTTGTTTTTGAATGTCCATTTAGTTCCTATGATATTTTTATCATGAATTCTAGGAACTAATTCCCAAGTATTGTTCTTTTCAATTTGCTCAAGTTCTTTATTCATGGCCTTGACCCAACATTCATCTTTGCATGTTTCTTTTAAATTTTGAGGTTCGGTGGAGGATAGTAATGCTAGATAGCTTGAGGTTCCTGTAATAGTTCTTCTTGTCTATACACTTGCCTCTTTTTCCCCTAAAATTTGAGTTTCTAGATGATTTTTCTGAACATACCTGGATGGAGTGTTTTCTTCTACCGTTATCTCTTCTTCTGGTGTGTCATTGGTTTCTTCTTCAGAATCATTGTGATTTGATGTGGGAAAATAATCCCCATCTTCTTCATTGTCGTAATCTTTGGTTTTTATCTGTTTTGGATTTCTGCATGCTTCATCAACAACAACATCAATACTTTCAACAATTTTCCCAAGTCTTTTATTATAACATTTATATCTTTTACTTCAGGCAGAGTAACTAAGAAGAATACCTTCATCTGCTCTGGGCTCAAACTTACCAAGTTTTTCATCAGTCCATTTGATATAACATTTGCTTCCGAAAACTTTAAAGTATTTTACCGTAGGAGTCTTACCATACCAAAGTTCATGTGGAGTTTGAGTGTTGTTTACCCAAACATTTGCTTGGTTGAGAATAGTTATGGTGGCAAATGCAACTTCACCCCAGAAGGTTGTAGGAGTTCCAGATTCATCTAGCATAGCTCGAGCCATTTGTTGAACAGCTCTGTTCATTCTTTCTACCACTCTATTTTGCTGAGGAGTCATTGCGGTGGACAACTGCCCTTTTATTCCATATTGTTCACAAAAGTCAAAGAATTCATCCAAGGTAAATTCCCCTCCTCAATCAAATCTGAGGCATTTGATTTTGCGATCTGATTCATTTTCAACCAAAGCTTTGAAGGATTTGAACTTTTCAAATGCTTCATCTTTATGCTTTAGAAGACCTATCCAACACATTCTGGAAAAGCCATCAATGAACAAAATAAAGTACTCTTCTCCTCGAGGTGACTTTTTCCTTGATGGTCCACATAAATCAGTATGATCAAGTTCATGAGGCTTACTAGCTGACCCTTCTTTTTCGATGAAGTGAGATCTAGTTTGCTTATCGAATTGACATGGTTTGCATATTTTATTTTCAGGAATGTTGATATCTGGAAGATCGTGAACAACCTAGAATCTCCATGTTTTTCTTATTTGAGAAAAGCTTAGATGTCCCAATATTCTATGCCATAGCCAGTTTTCATCATTTTTGCTTAGATAGCACTGTTGTTGTCCTCCCTTGAGTATATATAAGTTGTTTGGAGTTCTTGTACCTTTGATCATGGTTTCTCTTGTATCAAGCTCACGAACAACACATTCGTTTGATCGAAACACCACTTCATTTCCTTGATCACACATTTCATTGACACTCAATAGGTTATGCTTTAGACCATATACATACATAAAATTCCCAACGTTAACCTTTTCTTTCAAGAAAACAGAGCCTTTACCTTTTATGACAGCAGGAGTTTTGTTTCCAAATGGGACATTCTTTTCCTTTTCTAAGGCATTATATGAGTGAAGTTTTTCTTTGTCACCTGTCATGTGTTTTGAGCATCCACTGTCGATGTACCACTGATTTTCTTGTCCTTTTGCATACAAGGCTATACCACATCTTTCTATTTGAGGATCTTTCCTTCTCCATATCTTGGGATTTAATGGAGTTTTCTCCTTTTGAGATGCTTGCCGAAATTTTCTCCTGCATTCAGATTCTTCATGGCCAAAGTTGTTACAGATTGAGCGTTCTATTTCATTTTCAAGAAGAGAAAAGTTATTATAGGAAATTTTCTTGATACCTATCACATTCCTTTGATTTCGTGCTTCTCTAGTCATGATGGTTTTGTAAGCAACACATTGAGCAACTTTGTGTCCAAAATTATGACATGAGAAACATTGACCATTAAATAAGTTCCTACGATTATCGAATCTATTAACCTGGTGATTGTAGTTTCTATTGATATTCATCTTTGAAGAAAATTGAGTATGATTTACCTGAGGTTGGTTGTGGCTTCTGTTCATCCTAGAAGCAAATTGATGTTGATTTACCTGGTGATTTGCTTTATGCCTTTGTTGACGATTGTCATATTGTTCATTGTTCTTTGCTGCATCAAGATAGCTTTTAGTGGAGGTTGACGACTTCT
Source organism: Pinus tabuliformis (assembly GCA_031772625.1). Classification (NCBI taxonomy): domain Eukaryota; kingdom Viridiplantae; phylum Streptophyta; class Pinopsida; order Pinales; family Pinaceae; genus Pinus; species Pinus tabuliformis. The sequence goes on along the minus strand of CM062818.1, from coordinate 1,419,305,936 downwards.
ATGATTGAGATGCTTCTTCAGTATATCCAAGACTTGTCTTTATCAGAAGAGAACACTACACTTTGATAATTTCATTTAAGGTTTCTAATCCTTTAGCAAATCTAAGATTGAGAGATTTTTTTTTCTCAAGATCCTTTCTTAGACCCACAATTTCACATTCTAGTTTTTCATTGTGTTTTTCTCTTTCAGCAAGTTGGTATGTCAAGGTATCTATAATCATATTCTTTTCTTCTAAACAAATTTTGAGTTTAGATATTTCTTCATGAAGGTCATCTTCTTCTAAAGCATCCAGAAAATTATCATCGTCATAAGCCATTAGAAGTCTATAGTCATTACTATTTTCATCTTCATCACTATTTGATAAACCATTGCTATATTCATGAATATAGTAACTCATTTTACTTACACTTTGTTTTCTATTCCATTTTGCAGATTCATTCCCTTTATCATATTTATCTTTATGAGGACATTTGGCAGCATAATGACCGACTCTACCACAAGAAAAACATTTGAAGGGTAGTTTACCTCTAAATCTTCCAGAACCCCATTGAAGCTTCTTGACAAATTTTACTTCATCTTCTTATTCTGAAATAGGTTTGGATTCATTGAGTTCTTCCTTTCCTTTTACTGAAGCTTTAAATGAAGCTTCTCTCATATCTGATGGGCCCCCTTTTCTCATCTCAAAGGCAGTTAAGATTCTGTGAAGCTGTCATAGTGATAGTTTATAGATCCTGTTTTTCTTCTATGGCAGATACTTTTGATTCAAATTTAGCAGACAAGGATCTTAAAACTTTCTTAACTAAGGTAATTTCCTTTATCTCTTCACCCAGATTCTTCATACAATTAACAACCTCATATATATGTAAGAAGTAACTAGCCATACTTTCATAATTATGCATCTTAAGAGTTTCATATTTAATTCTGAGAGTTTTCAGTTTAGCACATTTTACCTGAGAGTCTCCTTCGTAGCTTAGAACAATTTTGTCCGATATTTCTTTGGCTGATTTGAGATGCATAACTTTGACAAACTATAGTTGTGACAGACTTCCCAATAATGTATTGACAACCCTGGCATTGGTTTCATATTGCTTTTTACCTTCCGTATCTATAGGAATTGCTGATGGAAATGTATATCCTCCTTCCACGATTTCCCAGATATCCATTCCAAGTGATTTTAGATAGGTTGTGGTTCTTATATTCCAATAAAAAAAGTTTCTCCCATCAAAGATTGGCGGTTTGATGGATCCCATGCTTTCTTGATTACTCATGATGATGGATCTCCCTTCAAGCGATCAAGCTTCTTCTGAAGGACCTGCTCTGATACCAATTGTTGGAAATAATACTGAGAGGGGTGCTGAATCAGTATTATCAAATCAATTAATTTAATTTCCTAAACAGATTTGTATACGCTACTTCAACTAAGTGAACTAGCATGTATACGTGACTATACTTAAAGCAACCAGTGTGTATGCAGATAACTTTTGATTTACCCAATTTATCATGCATTGAACTTTAACCAGTATATCAAAGATTTATTAGACAGTGCAGTAAAAGCAAAATAAAGCATAACACATAAGAAACACACATGAAAACCAAGATATAAGGTGGAAACCCAATGTGGGTGAAAACCACCTACTAATATCGTCTCTATCTTCTTTTAATAATAAGGAAATATGTTTACAATATTTTACTGGTGCAGACTTATAGGTTTCTACCTATAGAAGGTTACAACCTTCTCTCATTCTCCAACTTCTACTGGAAGGGAGCTACAACACCCTAACTCTTGTACTAGCCGATATGTTTACTAGTATGTAGGAGGTGACCTACAGAAGGCTACGACCTTATTTCTTCCTCCAAGGACCATGTTTCATAAATTTTCAGACTGGATCCATCAACAACATCATAAATTCAATTCAATTAATAAATACATCTGCATCAACCAATCACTGAGACTCAATCATCACTTTCTAAATCAACCACAACTAAATCAATCAATCACTTTGACAACCCATCGTTAAATCACAATCAATTTGATCATTCAAAATATTGTCACCAGAATACAGTAACCAGAACCCAAACCAAAACCCAGAACTCTGCAACAGCAAACATAAACAACTGAAACATACTTTATAAGGTATACGCTACTTCCATGTGTCGAACCTGCGTGTATACGTGCTTTTCTCATAGCCAACTAGTGTATACATCTACAAATATTAATTCATAATTCTGCAGCTATTCCAGACTTCAATTATACCCATATCACAATATTTACAGAATAACACATGCGTCAGCATTCAGATCTAGACTATACATTATCAAACCACATAATGATAATTCATTTCAAGCCTTAAGATCCTGATCCATCATTAGATTTTATCCTTCATCAACTGCTAAGGTTCATCCTTGGTTCAGATCAAGCATAGCACTATAAGCCAATAACCTACATACTAGATCTCACACTTCATCAGATATTCAATACTTGCACACCTGGCCTAATGATCTTCTCCTCCTTTAATAGTTTTAGGCCTTTCTCTATACCATGGACCAAAAACCACTTAGGACCAATTACCTAGGGTCAATACCTCGGACTAGATACCTTGGACCAATACCATGGATCAAAATACCATGGACCAAATACCTCGAACCAAAAACTTAGTTTTCCAAGGTATACACTCTTTTCCTTCTGCGAAAGTGCGTATGTATGTATATGCTACTTGTGCTCAGTGAACCTGCATGTATACGTAGCTTGGTCAAAGTGAACCTGTGTATACCTCTCTTTCTTCATTATGTGTAGTCTGATATGTAATTCTTTGTTGTTAACCTGCTCTACTGTGATCTTTCATCTGAGTGAGTTGCCATCAAGGACAACACATGTATCATAATGCCAACAAAATGTCCTACAAAATTAGGGCTCATGCCCATAATCATGTCTAATCAAAAAAATTTTGGTCATCCATCTATATGTCTTACTCAGGGTGAGCAGCATGGAAGAAAATGATAGCATTTGCCACTTATCAAAATAACTGCACCCAATCGTGTGCCACTCCTACCACATGCCTTTGCATCTATTGTGGAAGGTCTTCTATAGCCACCATAGGTACCTAGTGAGTCAACCTCACCAAGCTTCTCTGGATAGCATGGAGGGTCCTCTCAGTCTCTACTATGGCTCCTTCTACGTCTCTTCTGTGACACCTGTGTTGAGGTAGACCCTCAAGTCTTACTAGTCCAACATCTGTGTCATGATCAATAATTTGTAAGTATTTGTCTCATCAAAAAGATTTTTTGTTCATTTATACTTAAAATCCAAAAAATCTTAAAATCCAAAAATTAATAGACATTTGTACCTATGGCTCCCCACACTGCATCTGGTGGAAACACCAGATCTGGATCTCCTCCAAAGTCCATGCCAACATAGGGGTAGTCCTTGACCGCTATGACTTGTTGTTCCCACCAGAAGAAGAACTCGTCATCAAATGTATTTCTAGGGACCTCACTGCCCCCTTGTCATTTCATTAGATCAGCCCATCTGCCTATTCGTGGATCCCTTGGGCTGCTGATAGTGGATAATACCTTGGTTTGAAGCCCTGGTACTCTCTCAAAGAAGAATGAACACAAGATGGTTCCATATCCAAAGTTCTTTGTCTGACCATTTTGGATGGAGGTATGTTATCTTTTCATATTGGCTAAGAGGGGTGTGCACCAATCAAAAAATTTCGTGAGAAACTCCACTACAAGACTCATTGAAACACAAGAGGGTTGATGTAGAGAAGCTGAACCATTTACTATGGCAATGGTAAAAAAAGAATTCTCAGAGCTAGACTCTCTACATGTTTGATTGGAATCTGGGTTCCAATTTTCTCGGTGTTTCCTGGACAGTAGATGCATACGTAGTCTTCCACACTAAGGCTACCTCTTGTTTTTCCTGTTGAGTTGACTCTCTCTCCTCTCTGGAAAATACCTGTGATGAAATAGATATCCTCTATTTCAATCCTCAGAGGCATCTAGTCAATAACAAAAACATCTTCTTCTGGATCCCAGTAGTGGATTAACATCTCAAGCAACCTTGTATTTGCCTTCATATTTGGAATTTTGAAAATTTTCAATAGTTTGCATCCTCGTAAGGAATATAATGGATTTGTATCTTCCAGTACTTCGTTATCAATCACACTATGCTCTCTTCACGCCAAGTAATTGTAATTTTGCAAGAAAAAGTGTTTCGAATCCTTAAAACCATGTTTCAAATTTTGAATTCGTGCATACGCGGGTTTCGTATTCGCATAGACGCATATAGGGATTTTCTATACGTGTTTCATATGTGTCCAACTCGCATGTACGCAGAGTGAAATTTTCAAACTAAATTCCCACGTTCAAATTTTTGATAAAAAAATTTAAAAAGAAACAAAACTTATCAAAAAATCAGTTAGAAGGTTACCTAGAAGATTGGAGGCTGAATGAATAGATGAATTTAATGGATTAAGCTTGCTTGGTTTTTTCTCCATAGCTCCTTCACCCAATTGCTCAAAACACAAATGAATAATTGTGAGTCTAAAATTCCTTATATAAGTTGACATATGAAAATTAATTTTTCTAAAGTTTATTTTTTTTTATGGGCTTTATGACCATTTTGGCTTTGAGTGTTGGGATGGGTCATTTTTTTAGGATACTTTGGAGATTGTTGAGAGACTTATTTGATTCCATAACTGTAGACATGACATGGTAGGTATCGTTTTTCACTGGCATATAGGTTAGGGAATATCATTTTCTGCTGCATTTTGCATACTAGCCTCCATACTGCAATATTTTTTCCATAGGGTTGGCCCCATCATGTCTTGGTTCTTAAACCATTTTCACTCGCCAACTTATAAAATCATGATATGGTGGTAGAGCCAACCTTTACATAGGCATCTTAGTTAGATCCTCACTAGAATATGTTTCCCATGCTACTATATTGCATAGGCTCAGGAGTCCTCCTTAGTTCTACCATGACTTATGCATTGAAGACTCATTCTCTTACTTCTTCGCTATTTTTCTGGCTTTATACCCTAGATGCTCCTTTGTGTTGAGTTGTAATGCTACATTGCATGTTGACCATTTGTACCTTTTTGCCTTAAGCCGACTTCACTTGGACTCGTGTTTAAGACACCTTTTGACCATGTCTTTTGCGAAATCAACCTTGCAATCACTTAGCCTCTGCAACTTGACACCCTCTTACTCATGGAAAGAACATTCCTTTGAGTGTCACTAACTAGTTTACTCACCTTGCATTGAGAATAGGAATGTTCCCCTCCCAGGAACTAGCGCATATGTATTTGGACACTCATTCTTTCCACTATACCATAAGCATTCTTTTATTCTTTTTTGGGCTTTCTAAATATGAAAAATACAAAAAAAAAACATATTCCAAAAAGAATGGGAACGAGACATTACTTCCATGATTGATGGCAACTAGAGTCAGTTGTGTCACCCTTGAACAAAGCACTCAAAATTAAGTCGCTCCTCCATTGGGATGGGCATTATTTTGAATTAGGAGAGCCTTAATATTGTTATTGAGTTGGTACTCCTCTGGTTGGTTATCTCTTCCAATCATCTGGAGAGTTTGTTTGTACCTCTTCCATGAAAAACTTATACAAATTTATCATATGTTGCCATATTGTTACATTTGAGTCATGCTTTTGTTCAAGGGAAGTAAACTAGAGTCGACTTTTATGCAGTGTCTCTTGACTCATTTTCAGTCGACCATCCCTGGTTGTCAAAGTCATGTTCACTATCACTTCAGCTATTTGGTCATTTTCTCGTGTTCCTTTGAGAAGGTCTCCATTGACTTCTTGCTGGTGGGTCTTTCTCTTATCGACTACGACAAATTTCTCTAAGAGTAGACCTAGAGCCGCACCCAGGCCCTATTTTCATTATTGATAGGTCACCTTGTGCTCCACATCGATCAATATCATGGATCTTTGATTAAGCGGTTTCCCTTGTGTTCGATGTTGGCTTCATTATCACACATTTGGATTCGTGCAGTGCCTTCATTTCCATTTGACCCTCTCCATGGATTCCTTGCCTCTGTTTCAGCTTTCAATATTAGTTGGTTCAGAGGATTTCTATTGTGAGCTAGCTACATCTTGTGTACGCCGGAAACATGCTTCGGTTGGGTTACTACATCTTTCTTTGTCTGATTCTTTCAAAATTATTTGCCTATGGGTTACACTCATGCTAGATTGATGAAGGATGCCTTAATGCCTTCCTTCAAGTAGATATTTTCCCATCAACTTCAACTCATTTCTCTGCAAACAAGGTCTAGAGTCCATTTGGCAGTACCTTAGGGTTTGCAGTCATTAGTGACAGACTCCTTCGCTATCAACAATGGGAAAACATCATTTTCCCCTGATTGATAGATTCTTCCAAGTGTTCGAATTTAGCTCATTTATTCGCACTTGTTAGATTGTACTGGGTACCTTGGATCTCATCATCATTATCAATGAGTAGTCTCGCATTTGTTAATAGTATACATCAATGACTAGTAATCAAACGATTTCTCATATGGTCGACTTCAGATCATTTATTACCATTTTGTAGAAATGTACCATGACGGTCAATGAAAGCCTCAGGTTTGCATAAGCATTTGTTGGTTCACTTGCCATTTCCTCCTATTTCTACCAGTGACACTATCCACCTTGTATGTTGTAGTTCATTACAGCAACATCCTATATGTTGGAATCCGAGTTGCGTGTAGTACCATTTGTTCCACTATTTGACTTGGTACTTTTTGGATCAGCTTTATGACTTCAGTGATCATCTTTCTACTTCATCGTCATTGATCAATTCTTTATATGTGATTTTGAGACATGTACTTCTATGGATATGATTGGATGATCCACTATGTATTTTCAGTCCTTTTATACTTGTATACATATTGGATATGTTTTTGTTTTTGATATGCGGATATGATTTATTATCTCTGAGCATGGGTATGCCCACCTTAGACAACAACTTTCTTTCTAATCTATTCCACTAGCTTGGTAGGCTGAATTCTAGTGAAGTCCTCTCAAGTCTCGTCATGATTCCTTCTATACACTTAATACATTTCAACCATCATTCACCCCTTCTGACCTCATATATTAGGGGGTATCTATTATAGCACCATTTACCACCCTTGGTAGATTTGATGCTCTGTGTTATGGCATAGGGAAACCCTTCCCTTCCATACTTGGTCCAAATTCTAAAAAAAAAAAAAAAAATCCCATACGTTATTTTTCCCTGTATAAAAAGCATGTACACGTGGGTCAGCCTATACCCAACCTGTGTATATGTGTTAAAACATTAAAAAATATATAGTCTCCTTAAATTTCAGCGAAGTTTATGGGTTTTACCTATTACTCACCTACTGTAGCCCATGGCCTTACTGTTTCCCAACTGGAAAACTAATTTGGAGAAGTATAAATAGACCTCCATGGGAAGGACTATGGGAGGAGAAAAATATTAGATATTGATATTATAGTTGATTACATCCATGATCAAGTCTGAAGAAATCATTGTTCCTTTTGCACTTCCAAGTCATAGGAAACCTCTCTTTCCTTCTTGAGATGTGCTTCATCCCTTTATGACATCCTTGTGTATACCTATGGAGGAGGATTGTTGAGGCCTAGGAATGACAGATCAAGAGGACAGTTTCACTTTGAGCTGGCGAACGACCCAGGTTGTAGCTCTTCCGTACTTTCTTTAGTTTACATCAATAAAGAGGTGTTGTTTTGTTCCTGATATTTAATTAATGCATTAATATATGTTATGATTTTCTTATGAACCTTACATTAATGCTTATTTTCTTACATGCTTATATCACCTAACACCAATATCATGAACATTCTTTCTATTACTATTGTTGTATATTCTTTGCTTAAATGAGTTGCAGGTTATAAAGCATTGGAAGAAGCTGAGGGTTTGGACCCTACAGGAATGACCTCAAACTTAGGACCTCTGGGTGATACCTCATCTTCCTACTTCAGTAGTTTAAGTATTAGGACTGCCTCTTCATGCCTCTTTATGCTATAAGCCCTCCGCTCTGTTGGGGTTCTCAACCCAAGACCCTAGGGTGACTTTACGTGTAACAAATGGTCCAAAAAAGCAAGCATAAAGCTCATTAATTCCCTAGTCATTATATATTTACGTGCTTGATGAATGAAGAATGCGAGGAATTAGTGATTTTGATGAATGGAGATTGAGAGGAGGAAATTCAAGAATGAAGAGGAGGTGACCAAAATTTTTGCAGCTCAAAAACAAACTATAGATGATCAAGTGGATTATTCATGGAGAGTGTAATTTTTTGTTCCCTTTAATTTGTTTTTCTATCTATTTAATTTAGTCCACAGAAAAATTGGTTTCTTTGTTTATTCAATTGGTTAACCAAGGAAAGGAAGTAGGCTATTGAGTAATTTTATGTTCCCTTAATTTGTGTTTGTTTAATTCATTTTATAGATACATTTGTGTAACCTGAAAAATTGTTTTCTCTATGCCATCTACAGGTTAAGCATGGGTGTCCTTTATTTTTCAAGCACTCTGATGTAAAGTTATATGTCTTATGGATCACTCAATAAATGTTTTGTATAGTTTTGTATGCATCAATGTCCTACGTAGTGTTTTGGTATGCTTGTAATGTGCATTGTATCTTGTGTAGTGTGTAAATGCTTGTTTTGTGTCTATATGGATTTTTGTTAGTTGAGAGAGAAAGTCCTAGCTAAGGAGAATATGCACTGGTTGAATGACCAACTTGATCAACAAATAATTATCTCAGAGTGCATTGGAGTGAGTTGGTACTCATGGAATTTTTTTCCTTAATTATTTTTAAATTCATTATTGACCCTTTTTTCTGTTTCCTTTTCTGATGAGTGAGTTGGAATTTTATATACAGGATTTGGATTAGTGTTTCCAGTGCTTTTGTAGTAGAAAATTAGGAGTTTCCAACTCTTTTACAACCACCAGTTTGTAGAGTTTCAATAGTAAATGAAAGATTCCTAAAAAGAAAGGTTAGTATTATGTGTGAATGGCCTTGTTCTCTATTTCTTGTTGCAATTTATCAATATAATTTTCAATTTGTTTGTCACAAATTACTAGGCTGAGTAGCATTTCCATCTAGCAATGTAGTTTTATAGAGTGTAGGAAATGTAGTCTTCTCTTCCTAAAATACCCTGGATCGAGAACCCATTTAAGGCTGCTACCACCAAGTTCTGAATCAGAATGATATTTATGATCCCCAAATGCATTGGGTTCCAAATGTAGAATCTCCTTTCTAACCTCTAGGGGAATGGAACCAAAAAAGCTTTCCACAAATTCCCAACCAAATTTTCGGTGATGTCTGGAAGAGGATGCCCCAGGAGCACCACCCCTACAGCTAGGGAGTCACCATCGATGAGGCATTTCCACATAAGAACTACAAAAATACCATAATACAACCACTCTAGTCTAACTCAATCACCATGTTATGACTGACAACAAGATAGTAAGAACCTAGAATAATGAAAAATAACAACTTATAATTGATGACCAGAATGAGTGATAATCCCAGTATAACACAAAAAATCCACTTACAAATGATTATGTAGATAATTAACTAATTGCGATGACTAACTACTTGACACCCCTTACCAACTAGGACCACAATCCATTTCAACTGCCTAGGAAACTATAGTTCATAGGGACCAGAATGTTCTAGGTTTGAGATGTTTGAATTAAAAATGAACAAGTGGAACTGTAGTTTTTTTTAAACTAGATGGAGAAGGCAACTCAGTACCCAACTCCGCATACTAACACTAAGAAATTAAAGAAAATTTTGGTCGGGTCGAAGGTTTGTGATGTTGTCAAGGGAAGTATAATTACCAGTTAAAAGGAGGGAGCCAACCTTGAGTTATGTAAGAATAACAAAAAGAAAATTGACACCCTATGTGAGAAAAATGACCACCCGGTGCAAAACTTAAGACCTGAAGACAAAAGAAATTAGGAGATAGAACTATCCAACTCTTCAAAAAGCCAAAATTCCACCCTACTAAAATGACTTGAGAAATTAACAGTGTATACAGACCTCTTGTTACAGTAGCACAGTCAATTGGGGACCACAAACAAGAGGGGAACTTCTACAACTAAAAGATGTCAACCACATAAATACCACCTTCCTGCCACCCAAAGACCATGATGGAACTTATATAAATGACTATAAACATGATGTATCTAGTACTAGGAATAAACCATGCCCTCTGAAAATCCCATGATAGAAGCCAAGTGTAGTACATACACCATGTCTTTGTTGGCATTATGAGACAAGTGTTGTCCTTGATGGCAAACTACACTGATGACAAATCATAATGCAGAAGGTCAGCAGCAAGGAATTGATGATCAGACTATAAGAAGAAGAGAAAATTCATATACGCAGGTTCATCAAGCTCAAGTCGCGTGTACACGCAGGTTGGCTTCATTAAAAGCGCGTGTATGTGGAAAACTCATTTTGGTCCGTGGCGGTTATTCCTTGGAAGTTGTGCCTATGGTTTTGGACCTTGGTGTCTCGACGGACGTGTTGATCCCTAGTTTTGAAGTTGTTGGTATTGGATTTCTATGGTTTTGGCTCTTGGTATTGAACAATGCCTAAGGCTATATAAGGAGAAGAAGATCATTAGGCAAAAGCATCTGAAAAAGTCTTGAATATCTGATGAAGTATTAGATCCAGTATGCAGGTTATTGGTTGATGATGTATTGCTTGATCTGAGCTAAGGAGAGATCTCATCTGTTGACGGAGAATAAGATCTAAGGAGAGATCGGGATCAAATGGTTTGAAATGAACTATCTTTATATGGTTGATTATGCGTATTTCTAGATCTGCATACTGACGCAATGTTATGTTCTGGGTATAACTGAAATCTGGTACAGCTACAAGTTATGAAAAATTATTTTTAGATCTGTACGCAGGTTGTCTTCGGTAAAACCGCGTGTATACGCGGGTTTCCTTCATTGTAGTAGCGTATATCTTTTTGGAGCTTGATTTTTGGGTTGCAGCTGGATCTGACTGTTATTGCAGAGTTCTGTAGTCTGCTCTGTGTTCTGGTGACTGGGTTTGACAGGGTTTCAGTGGTTCAGTGATTCAAAGATTGATGATGCTAGTATTGGTTGTTTTATGCTTCAATGATTTGCGAATGAATCATGGTCTTCAGATTGTAATGTTGTGCTTCAGGAGTATCCAGTCTGAAAATTGATGAAAAGTGGTATCTGAAGGAAAGAAGATTGTAGGCCAGCACCTACGTACTAGTATCTTAGCTAGTACAAGAGCAAAGGGGGTTGGAGCTCCCTTCCAAGGAAGTTTGGAGAACGAGAGAAGGTTGAAGCCTTCTGCAGGTTGTAGCCTGCGTACTGGTATAAGGCTGCACCAGTACAAAAGATTGTAAACTGAAGTTCTTATTAAAGAAAGATAGAGACGACTTGCAGCAGGTGGTTTTCACCCACATTGGGTTTCCACCTTATATCATGGTGTTCATGTGTGTGGTTTTTATGTGATGATCTGTTCTGTTATACTGCATCTGTTTACTCTTAAATATGGTGAATAATGTCCTGATGCACTTAACTAAAGAATAAACTAACTGAATTATAAGTTTTCTGGTTATACGCTGTTTTCTTTAGACACAGTAGCGTGTACACGCTGGTTCACTTAACAGAAGTAGCGTATATGTTTCTGAGCATTGAAAAAGTTTGATTGATCTGATAATACTGATTCACCCCCCCTCTCAGTATTATTTCCAACAATTGGTATCGGAGCCAAGTTCCTTCAGAGAAGCTTGATCGCTTGAAGGTAGATCGTTCATCATGAGCAACTACGAGAGAGAAGCATCAATCAGGCCACCAGTTTTTGATGGGACAAACTTCAATTATTGGAAGGTAAGAGTTACTGCGTATCTTCAATCTCTTGGTACAGAAGTTTGGGACATCATAGAAACAGGCTACGCTTTTCCTTCAGCTACCCCTACAGATGCAGCTGAGAAAAAGAAGTATGAAACAAATGCGAAAGCAGTCAGTACCCTATTAGGATGTATATCCCAAACAAAATTCATGAAGGTAATGCACTACAAATCGACAAAAGAGATTTGGGACAAAATTGTCACAAGCTATGAAGGAGATGACCAGGTAAAACGTGCTAAACTTCAAACTCTCAGGATTCAGTATGAGACTCTCAAGATGTATAATGATGAAAGTGTGGCTAACTATTTTCTTCGGGTAGATGAGATTGTTAATTGTATGAAAAATTTGGGTGAAGAAATAAAAGAGGCTATAGTAGTTGAAAAGGTTCTAAGATCATTATCCCCCAAGTTTGAATCTAAAGTATCTGCAATAGAAGAAAAGGAAAATCTACGAATTCTTACTATGTCTCAGCTACATGGAATTCTAACTGCTTATGAAATGAGAAAGGGAGGTCCATCAGACAGAAGAGAAGCTGCTTTCAAGGCATCAGGCAAACAAGATTATTATGAAGCAAGCCACGTCCCAGAAGAAGAGGAAGAAGAATCACATTTTGTCAGAAATCTTCAAAGGGGCTCTCGAAGGTTCAGAGGTAAGTTACCTTTTAAATGCTTTGCTTGTGGAAGAGTAGGACATTATGCTGCAAAATGTCCTTTTAAGGATAAAGGAAAGGAACCTGCTAGATGGAACAAGAAACAGAGTGCAAATAAGAAAAGCTACTACACCCATGAAGATAGTGATGGTCTATCGAACAGTGATGAAGATGAACGAGGTAATGAATATAAGTTGTTAATGGCATTTGAAGATGATGATTATATGGATGCTATAGATGTGGATAATCTTTATGATGAAATTACTAGACTCAAGAGATGTATAGAAGAAAAGAATATGATCATTGATACTCTACAATTTCAAATTGATGAAAAGGAAAAACATCTTGAAAAATTGGAATGTGAGATTGTTTGTCTTAGAAAGGAGATTGAGAAAACAAAAGCGATTAATCTTAAATTTGCTAAAGGATCTGAAACTTTGGATGAGATTATCAATGTGCAGCGTTCTCCTCTAATCAAGACAGGTCTGGGTTATAATGGAGAAACATCTCAAGCTTCTACTTCTAAAAGTTATCTTGATGCAGCAAGAAGAAGTGAGAAAAGGCCAAATAAAAGTCATCAAGTGAATCAGGGACAGTTTACCTCAAGAACAAATCAAGAAACTTGGGGACAAGGTGCCTTAAGAACAAACAAGAGCTACAAACAGCCACAGGTAAAATCTTCCCAATTTGCCCCAAGGATGGATAGAAGCTACAATTGGTTGAATGATAGATCTGATTATCGCAGAAATTTCTTTAATGGCCAATGTTTTTTTTGCCATAACTTCGGTCACAAAGCAGCTCAATGTGTTGCCTACAAGACAATCATGACTAGAGAAGCTCAAAAGCAAAGAAGTATGACTGGAACCATGAAAAGGACTTATAACAACTTTTCGGTTCTTGAAAATGAAGTTGAATGCTCTATTTGTAATAACTTTGGTCATGAAGACTCTGAATGCAGGAGCAGGTTCTGGAAAACAACTCAGAAGGAACAAACCTCAAATGTCAGAACATGGAGAATAAAGGAACCGCAACCAGAGAGATGTGGGATAGCCTTTTATGCAGAAGGTCAAGAAAGTCTATGGTACATTGACAACGGATGTTCGAAGCATATGACAGGGGACAAAGAAAAGCTTGAATCATATACCGCATTAGAAAAGGGGAAGAAAGTTTCTTTTGGAAACGATATCTCTGCAGCCATAAAAGGAAAAGGTGTTGCTCCATTAAAAGAGAAGGTCAAAGCTGGAAATGTCTTGTATGTTGATGGATTGAAGCACAATCTTCTGAGTGTCAGTCAGATGTGTGATCAAGGAACATAAGTAATATTTAGATCAAATGGATGTTGTGTTCGTGATCTTGATACAGGTAAAACAGTGATCAAAGGAAGAAGGACTCCAAATAATCTATACATATTTGAAGAAAGACCACAACAATGCTATTTGAGCAAGGATGATGAACACTAGCTATGGCATAGAAGGTTGGGGCATCTAAGCTTTTCACAAATAAGGAAAGCATGCAAATATCAGGCAGTTCGCGGTCTTCCAGATATCAAAATTCCAGACAACACTATATGCAAATCTTGTCAGTTTGGAAAGCAAACCAGAACTAATTTTCCAGAGAAGGAAGGATCAGCTAGTATGCCTCTTGAGCTAGTACATACAGATACTTGTGGTCCATTCAGAAAAAGAACACCTCGAGGAGAAGAATATTTGATATTATTCATCGACGATTTCTCCAGGTTTGTCTGGTTAGGACTTATGAAGCACAAAGATGAAGCATTCGAAAAATTCAAATCCTTCAAAGCCTTGGCTGAAAATGAATCAGGACACAAAATTAAGTGCCTCAGATCTGACAGAGGTGGGGAATTTACCTCGAATGAATTTTTCGATTTCTGTGAAGAACATGGGATAAGAAGAGAATTCTCTACAGCTAGAACTCCCCAGCAAAATGGAGTTGTGGAAAGAATGAACAGAACAATCCAACAAATGGCTCGTGCTATGCTTGATGAGTCAGGTACTCCCGCAACTTTCTGGGGTGAAGCTGCACATGCTGCGGTTATTATTCTCAACAAAACAAATGTCCGTGTAAATAGCACTCAAACTCCTCATGAGCTCTGGTGTGGGAAGACTCCTTCAGTGAACCACTTCAAAATCTTTGGGAGCAAATGTTATATTAAGAATACTGATGAGCAACTTGGCAAACTTGAACCAAGAGCAGATGAAGGCATTCTTCTTGGTTATTCTCCACATAGCAAAGCATACAAGTGCTACAATAAAAGACTTGGCAGAATTGTTGACAGCATTGAAGGCAAGTTCATCATGAAGACATTGAAGAAGATGAAGGCTATTCTCAAAGGCAGAATGATGAAGAAGAAGAACCTCAAGAAGAAGAACCTCAAGAAGAACCAGAGGAGCAGACAAGAATAGAAGAAAAGACTCCATCCAGATATGTTCAAAAGAATCATCCAGAATCTCAGATTGTGGGGCAGAAAGAAGCAGGAATACAAACAAGAAGAAGAATTGCAGAAGCTTCAAGCTATTTGGCATTACTCTCTTCCACTGAACCAAAAATGTGAAAGAGGCATGTAAAGATGAATGTTGGGTCAAAGCAATGGATGAAGAACTTGAGCAGATCGAAAAGAACAACACTTGGGAATTGGTTCCTAGACCAAAGGATAAAAATGTCATAGGGACAAAATGGGTCTTCAAAAATAAATTGAATGAAAATGGAGAAGTAATTAGAAACAAGGCCAGACTTGTTTGTAAAGGGTATGCGCAGCAAGAAGGAATAGATTTTGAAGAAACCTTTGCTCCTGTTGCAAGACTTGAGGCCATCCGAATGTTCCTTGCTCTCTCTAGCTTTCAAAACTTCAAAGTATTTCAAATGGACGTGAAATCAGCCTTCCTTAATGGAGACTTAGAAGAATAAGTATATATTGAGCAGCCAGATGGTTTCATCCTTGGGAATGATCCAAATCTTGTATGCAGATTGAAAAAGGCTCTCTATGGTCTCAAACAAGCTCCAAGGGCTTGGTATTATCGGTTGGACAAATATCTTCACCAACAAGGTTTTTCAAAAGGATCAGCAGATAGCAATCTCTATGTGAAAGTTGAAAATAACAAATTGCTAATACTTGTTGTGTATGTAGATGATATTATCTTTGGCAGCAATGAAGAGGCTATGAGTCAGAACTTTGCCTTGGTTATGCAGAAGGAATTTGAAATGTCATTACTTGGAGAATTGACATACTTTCTTGGATTGCAAATCCAACAAAGTGAAGGAGGCATTTTCTTGTCTCAAACCAAGTACCTCAAGCAGATCTTGAAGAAGTATGGCATGGAAGAGTCAAAGCCAGTTTGTACCCCCATGGTTACAGGATGCAGCCTCAGTGCAAATGACGAATCAGCAGCAGTTCACCAACCAACTTATAGATCCATGATTGGGAGTTTGCTTTATTTAACAGGTACACGACCAGATATTATGCATGCAGTAGGAATTGTTGGAAGATTTCAAGCCAACCCAAAGGAAACTCATCTTCAGGCAGTCAAAAGAATCTTCAAGTATCTTCAAGGGACACAAAATTATGGCTTATGGTATCCAAGAGATACAGATCTCACACTTCATGCTTATACAGATGCAGATTGGGCCGGAAGCGTGGATGACAGGAAAAGCACAAGCGGTGGTGCATTCTTTATGGGCTCCAGATTAGTATCTTGGTTCAGCAAGAAACAGAGTTCGATTGCCTTATCTACAGCTGAAGCAGAATATGTGGCTGCGGCATCTTGTTGCACTCAACTTCTTTGGATGATGCAGACCTTGCAAGATTTCCAAATCACTTGCACTCCACCAGTTTCTATCTTATGTGATAATACAAGTGCAATCAGCATTTCAAAGAATCCAGTCATGCACTCAAAGACCAAGCACATACCAATCAAGTACCATTTTCTTCGGGAACAAGTGCTTGAGCAGAAGGTCAAGTTGGAGTATGTTCCTTCTAAGGAACAAGTTGCTGATATTCTCACAAAACCACTGCCCAGGGAAACTTTTGAATATCTCAGACAAAAGCTGGGAGTAATGGATGCCTCATCCTGCTGTTAAAACTTGTCTGTTCTACAGAAAAGTTGGTATACGCAAGTTTAGTAAGGAATATCCGCGTATATATGCCGATTTACACAGGGAAAATCGCGTGTATGGTGTACGCATGCTGTAGAAATTCTATCCGCGTACATACACTGTTTTATGCAGGAGAAGTCGCGTATATGGAGTTCTGATCAATAAGGGCAGACTCTGGTTGGAGAAGGTCAGAGATGGGTAAGCCATAATTCTTCAAGCACAGTTTCAGGGGGTACAGCAGGCACAGATTCAGGGGGAGCAGCTTAAAGTCTCATAAAGCATTGTTGGCATTTAGATGCTTTCGGTCCTAGTTCACAACTGTTGTTAATTTCAGGAGAAGGAGCTCAGAAGGAAACCTTGACTGCTGCTATAAAAGATGTTTATCAGATACTGCTGGTGTCTTTCATAAGTCTTGGTCTAGATTTGTTGTCTCTATGTCATATATCTCTTTTGTGATATTTCTTTTATTGTGTCAAGGTCATGTAACGGCCTATGATTTCCCCACTATGCCTGGGATGGATGAATGATGTAAGGTTATTGGTTATTATATTTCTGATGTATCTCCTCTTGGTTGGGAGTATGGATGAGTCTTTTGGTGATAGGAAGGTCCTTTATGATGTATAAGTCTTGGTTCGTTTGAAGAACATCTTTTGCAAATCTTGCCTACAGTCAGGGGGAGCATGTTCAGCATAGCAGAGCAGAGAGATCAGCATGTACTCAGGGGGAGCACAGCCCTTTGCCCTTGATGACAAAGGGGGAGAATGATTCTAAGGATCTTGGAGTTGCCATCAAGTCCAAAGGGGGAGATTGTTGGCATTATGAGACAAGTGTTGTCCTTGATGGCAAACTACACTGATGACAAATCATAATGCAGAAGGTCAGCAGCAAGGAATTGATGATCAGACTATAAGAAGAAGAGAAAATTCATATACGCAGGTTCATCAAGCTCAAGTCGCGTGTACACGCATGTTGGCTTCATTAAAAGCGCGTGTATGTGGAAAACTCATTTTGGTCCGTGGCGGTTATTCCTTGGAAGTTGTGCCTATGGTTTTGGACCTTGGTGTCTCGACGGACGTGTTGATCCCTAGTTTTGAAGCTGTTGGTATTGGATTTCTATGGTTTTGGCTCTTGGTATTGAACAAGGCCTAAGGCTATATAAGGAGAAGAAGATCATTAGGCAAAAGCATCTGAAAAAGTCTTGAATATCTGATGAAGTATTAGATCCAGTATGCAGGTTATTGGTTGATGATGTATTGCTTGATCTGAGCTAAGGAGAGATCTCATCTGTTGACGGAGAACAAGATCTAAGGAGAGATCGGGATCAAATGGTTTGAAATGAACTATCTTTATATGGTTGATTATGCGTATTTCTAGATTTGCATACTGACGCAATGTTATGTTCTGG
This sequence comes from Pinus tabuliformis, assembly GCA_031772625.1. NCBI lineage: Eukaryota > Viridiplantae > Streptophyta > Pinopsida > Pinales > Pinaceae > Pinus > Pinus tabuliformis. Next base: position 1,419,287,844 of record CM062818.1, on the reverse strand, counting down.
GTATAACTGAAATCTGGTACAGCTGCAAGTTATGAAAAATTATTTTTAGATATGTACGCAGGTTGTCTTCAGTAAAACCGAGTGTATACGCGGGTTTCCTTCATTGTAGTAGCGTATATCTTTTTGGAGCTTGATTTTTGGGTTGCAGCTGGATCTGACTGTTATTGCAGAGTTCTGTAGTCTGCTCTGTGTTCTGGTGACTGGGTTTGACAGGGTTTCAGTGGTTCAGTGATTCAAAGATTGATGATGCTAGTATTGGTTGTTTTATGCTTCAATGATTTGCGAATGAATCATGGTCTTCAGATTGTAATGTTGTGCTTCAGGAGTATCCAGTCTGAAAATTGATGAAAAGTGGTACCTGAAGGAAAGAAGATTGTAGGCCAGCACCTACGTACTAGTATCTTAGCTAGTACAAGAGCAAAGGGGGTTGGAGCTCCCTTCCAAGGAAGTTTGGAGAACGAGAGAAGGTTGAAGCCTTCTGCAGGTTGTAGCCTGCGTACTGGTATAAGGCTGCACCAGTACAAAAGATTGTAAACTGAAGTTCTTATTAAAGAAAGATAGAGACGACTTGCAGCAGGTGGTTTTCACCCACATTGGGTTTCCACCTTATATCATGGTGTTCATGTGTGTGGTTTTTATGTGATGATCTGTTCTGTTATACTGCATCTGTTTACTCTTAAATATGGTGAATAATGTCCTGATGCACTTAACTGAAGAATAAACTAACTGAATTATAAGTTTTCTGGTTATACGCTGTTTTCTTTAGACACAGTAGCGTGTACACGCTGGTTCACTTAACAGAAGTAGCGTATATGTTTCTGAGCATTGAAAAAGTTTGATTGATCTGATAATACTGATTCACCCCCCCTCTCAGTATTATTTCCAACAGTCTTAGCCATCCCAAGGCATTTCCTGAGAGTGAGGCCATTATTGAAGTTTCTTCTACTATTAGATCAATTCCTTCCCACATCAAATACATCGTGTGAGGGACAATGCATTCCTGAGTAGACAAAATGAAATGAGTTAATGAAACCATTGAGATAAACAAAACCCTAATCTCTAATAACTTAGAAGTTAATAAGAAAATTACTTGAGTTGGTGGCTCTCGTTACGAAAACCCGGGACATGCCACGTGTGACCCATGTGTAACCAATTTTATAGCCCATATATATCTCTGAGGTTTTCCACATTTATCGCCAAAGAATTTATTGGCATGCAAATAATAACTTTCGCTGAAAACCTCCCATGAAGGTGGATCATCATTCCTCTTTCTGATACCAATATTTTGAGGTCACAAGACCACCCCCATTAAGGACCCTGACTTTAGCTAGGTATTTATCCCATTCTTCCTAGTTCTTTACTTCCTGTAGACTTTCCCTATGTTTCACTTCCGACTAGGCCATGTTCAAGGTAACGTGTTTACCTGATATTTCCCAGTTAGCCAAACAATATTCCACCTTATTACCATCCCGTCACATGTGCATGGGGATAACATAATCGAAATTAATCAACAAGTCTTTGAAATTTCTCACCACCTTATGTAGGTGCCAACTATGAATTAGTTTCTCTGGTAGATAACCTAGTAGGAGATTTCTTATAGTGAGTTGGTACTCAAAGAAATTTTTTCCTTAATTATTTTTAAATTCATTCCCGACCATTTTTTTCTATTTCGTTTTATGATGAGTGATTTAGAATTTTATATACAAGAGTTGGATTAGTGTTTTCAATTCTTTTGTAGCAGAAAATGAGGAGTTTCTATCCCTTTTGAAACCACTAGTTTGTAGAGTTTCAATAGAAAATGAACTATTCCTAAGAATAAAGTTTAGTATTTTGTTTGAATGGCATTGTTCTCTTTTGTTTCTTGTTGCAGTTTACCAATATAGTTGTCAATTTGTTTGTCACAAATTACCATGTTGAGTAGCATTTTCATTTTCAATGTAGTGTTATAAAGTGGAGGAAATGTAGTCTTCTCTTCCTAAAATTCCTTGGATCAAGAACCCATTGGAGGCTGCTACCACCAATTTCTAAATCACAGTGATATCTATGATCCCCAAACTCCCTGGCTTCTAAATGCAAAATCTCCTTTCTAACCTCTAGGGAAGCCCAATAAAAAATGTTTGCCATAGATTCCCAACCAAATTGATGATGATGTCTGGAAGAATATTCCCTCGGAGCACCACCCCTATAGCTAGGGAATTATTATCGATGAGGCATTTCCACATAAGAACTGTAAGCAAACCATAATTCAACCACTCTAGGTTATTTGAACAACCAAGTTATGACTGACAACAAGATAGTAAGGCCCCGTAATAATATAAACTAACAAGTTATAAGTGATTCAGAATGAGTGACAACCCTAGTATGACACAAGTAATCCACTTCTAAATGATCATGCACATAATTAACTAATTTGGATGACTAAATACTTGACACCCCTTACCAACCAAGATGACAATCCATTTCAATTGCCTATGAAACTATAGCTCTTAAGAACCAGAATGATCAGGTTTTGAGACATTTGAATTAACAAAGAACAAGTGGAGTTGTACTTGTTTCTAGAACTAGATGGAGAAGGTAACTCAGTACCACAATCCGCATATCAACAATGGGAAATTAAAGGAAATTCTAGTTGGGTCAAAGGTTTATGGTGTCATCAAGGGAAGTACAATGGCTAGTTCAAAGGAGGGACCCAACCCTAAGTAATGTAAGAATAACACAAATAACATTGACACCCTATGTGAGAAAAATGACCACCCGGTGTAGAACTTAAGACCTAACAACAAAACACATTGGGATGTAGAACTATCCAACTCTTAAAAAAATCAAAATACCACCCTACTATAATGACCTGAGAAATTAACAGTCTATAAAGACCTCTCGTTACTGTAACACAGTCAATTGGGGACCATCAACAAAAGGGGAACTTATACAAATGAAAGATCTCAACCACATAACTACCACCATTTCGCCACCCTGAGACCATGGTGAAACTTATATAAATAGCTATGAATGTGATGTATCTAGTACCATGAATGAACAACACCCTCTGAAAATCCCATGATGGAATCCAAAGTATACTACATACACCATGTCTCAGCCATCCCAAGGCATTGACTGAGAGTGACGTCATTAATGAACTTTATCCTACTATTAGAGAAATTCCTTCCCACATCCAATATGCCATGGGAGGGATGATCCATTCCTAAGTAGACAAAATGAAATGAGTTAATGAAACCATTGAGGCAAACAAAACCCCAATCTCTAATCTCTTGGAAGTTAATACGAAAATGATTTGAGTTGGTGGCTTCCATCATGAAAACCCAGTACATTCCATGTGTGACCCATGCATAACCAAGTGTATAGCCCAGATCTATCTCTAAGGGTTGTCACCTCTATCACCAAAAAATCTATTACATGCAAATAATTACAACCACCGGAAACCTCCCATCAAGAGGGATCATCATTCCTCTTTCTAATAATTATACTCCAATGTCATGAGATCATCCCCATCGAGGAAAATGTCTTTAACTAGCTATTTATCCTATTCTGCCTAGTGCTTTATTTCTTGTAGGCTTTCCCTATGTTTGAATTATAGCCAAGACATGTCCAAGGCAATGTGTCTACTTGATATTCCCCAATTATCCAAACAATATTCCACCTTATTACCTTCTCATCGCATGTGCATAGGAATAACATAATCAAAATTAATCAACACGTATTTGATATTGCTCACCACCTTCTATAGGTGCCAACTTTGAATTAGTTTCTCCATTGGATGACCTAGTAGGATCTTTATTATACAATAAATCACTATCTAAGAGTCACTATGTATCTGGATCAACCTAAACCCTTCCTTACAACTATTTGAAGATCTTTCTCCAATGCACTAAATTCCGCATGGTTGTTTGTTTCCACCCCATAGGAAAAAGCATAGGCATGCTTGGGATCAAAATTCTCATCCCTGAAAATCCCTCCAAAACCAACATCTCCCAGGTTTCCTTTTGAGGCACCATCAACACTTAATTCAATGAAAGCTATTGGAGGAGGTGATTCCTCTACTATGAGACATGGAAGGAAAAGTAGTGAAAATTTTGATATAATATATTGAGTCCCTTTAGGATAAGATCCTCGTAATTATCAACTTGCACTTCTTCAGAATCGAGAGGGAATTGGGAGGGAACACCAACACCGTTTCTCCGATATTTTTAAGTGTAATATCCTGTAAAATTGACATAGACCTATTTTTTCCTTCAAATATTCTTAAATTTCTCTCCTTCCATAAATTCCTTGGAGAAAATCCTAGAACTAAATGTTAGGCTCTCATTATCAATGGATGTTTAATTTTTTCTAAAACCAGTCATATATCCATGACTTTATGTTTGGTGAATTGGTAAATTACTCATGGAGATTTTCTTAACAAACGCCCATATTTTCTTGGCATAAGAACAGGTGATTAGTAGATGATATATTGATTCCTCATCTTGTGAACATTAAATGCACATCGATGTCCCCTCAAAGCCTTTCCTTCACATATGGTCCTAAGTTAACATATTCCCCCAAGATACCATCCATAAAAAATTGAAATTTTTTGCCATCCACAATCTTTCCACAGTCTATTTCAAAAAGTAGTGTGGTGTTGTGAGTGAGAATATGCTAATACAAAGTACACTTATTTTAATGTAAACTATCCAACGAGTTTCCTCCCCGACCACATCATGTCATGTTTAGGAGAAACTCATATCATTGTACTATCAAGGATTTGATGGAGTTATGAGAGAATATCTAGAGTGTTCTCAATCTCTTAATATTTTCCACTATCTTCAACCATGCTCCTTATCAGAAATTTTCCATAAGTCTACCACTTTAAAGGCTCCTAGGGCTTTCATTAATACTTTAATAGGTTGTAGCTTCTCATTTTCCTCTAATAGTGGATACTACTTCCATGAATCCTCCCAGAATAATGTAGTCCTTCTTCTTCTAATCTCCCAGAAAAAAAATTGTTTCACCACATCCTCACTTTCTTTAACCCAATTCTAGACCCCTAAACCTTTAATTCTTCCATTGAATTGTAATATGTTGAACTGTGAATGTATAGACAAGTACTTATGAGACCATATTTGTTTCCAAATTGGGGACCTCCCTAAACCCATAGCCACCACAACTTCATAGCATAACATTTACCGATGAGGAGGGGGTCTCGAAGACCCATTTCTCCATTCTTTTTTCGTGCAACCAGTTTATTCCACCCGACCAATTCCCACACACCTATTTTAGGAGAGTCTCTCCATAAAAAATTTCTCCAAAGAAATATTAATTTCTAACACAAATTATTTGGAATGGGCATTACCAATAACTGGTAATTTGGTAATGCTTTTAAACTTCGTTCATCAATACTAGGTGACTTGGAAAGTTGAGTTCCTTGAAAGTCCAATTATTCACTTTACGATGAGTTATTTCTATAAGTTCTTACCAAGTGTAGACCTTATTGTATAAAAATACAAGAGGTATTCCTATGTACTTTGAAGGAAGGTGACCTCTATTAAAACCCAGGGTTCGACTTAACCTGATGAACCATCTGTGGACAACTGAAGAATTTTTTTCTTTGATTTGTTAGTGTTCACTATAGTTACAGAGGCTTCCATAAAATATTCTAAAATCCTACCCATACAGGCAGAGACCATAGATGTGTCCTGATTCATCATATTTTTCAAACATTCTACCAAGTCCTTCCATAACTAAAATAAATAGGAATGATGATAAAGGTCCACCCCTCCTGAGCCCTCTATAAGGATGAATAGTCTGAGGGTGAGCCATTAATAAAATTAGAGAAAAATATAGATGATATAAGGGATGCCACCGACTTTATCCATTGTTGAAAGAAATCATAAGCTCAGAGAACCTGAAATAAGAATGTCCAACTAATTCTATCATAGGCTTTCGATAAGTTTAGTTTACTAATCATACATGGGAAATTTTATGACCCAAAGAATGGATAATTTCTTGCACCACAATAACGCCATCCTTAATTTGAAGCCCTTCTACAAACTAGTTTGAGACAGGTATACTAAGAATGGAAGGAATAGTTTTAATATATTAGCTATTACTATAGAAATAATTTTATAAAGAAAATTGCATAGAGAAATTGTTCTAAAACCCTCAAGACTTTCTGAGTGACGTGCTTTTGGGGCTAATGCTAGGAATGTAACATTGAGTGTTGGATGAAATGATCGTGACCATATTTATTTATCAGCTACTTATAGAATTTCCTTGCCTAAAAACCCCCAACATTCTTGGAAGAAGTCTATCGTGAAGCCATCCAGTCCAGGATCCTTATTCTTAGGAATGCTCATATTTCAACATTATACATGGATATTGGTCTCATTAATGCAATAATTTTCTCACTATTAATTATTCTTTGTATGTATTGAATCCCTGTATTTATATCTTATTGTCTTCCTGGATTTTCCTCCATCAAGAGATCAATAAAATAATGCACCAATTCACTTTCTATATCTTGGTGTTGTAGTTTCCTATCTCCATCCTTGCCAATGAGGGAAAAAAATATATTATTATGATGATGTTGAATCATATCATTGTGGATGAACTTTGTGTTACGATCTCCCTCCTTGAGCTATTGTATTTTGGACATTTTCTTCAAAATGGTCTCTTCTTGTTGCCTACTGTGCTCTATATTGTGAAGGGCCTCTACCTCTTCTATTATCAACTCTGACGTTCTTCCTTGCAAAATGATTCTTTTTTGGATGCTCAACATTTTAATTTCCAATGTTCTCTTGCCTTCAAATATATTCACAAAGAAATTCTTATTCCAAAATTTAATCCTTTTCATCAATGATTTTAGTTTGAGTTGGAATGTGTGCCTTTGTATGGTACCTCTAATATTCAACTCCTTCAATCATTTGTCTAACAAATCTACAAAATCAGTGGACTAAAGTCAAAAGATTTCAAAACAGAAAGGGTGATTTAGCAAGGCTTATTTTAGATCAATTTTTAATTGAATGAATTAGTGATCTGACCCCATGCACGGAAAAATTGAAGCTTAGATAAATATATCCTTTTGTAAAAATTCCTCTAATAAAAAAAAAATGATCCAAATTGCAGGTTTTCTGATTGGTAAATGATTATTCTAGGTAAACATCCCATTTTTGGCTGGAATGTCTACAAGGCACAAGTTATCTATGATATAGTCAAAATTAGCTAATGCTTCGTCTAACCTACGAATGCCTCATTTTTTCATCTCTAACAATATGATGATATTAAATTCTCCTCCAATCAAACATAAGGAATCTCCTATCATTTATTTCATCTTCTATAGTTGATCCCAAAAAACCTTTGTGTCCCTCATACCTGGAGGATTATAAATCGCCGATAAAAAAATGAAATCTTTTGTTACAATGTACCTAAATCTATGTGTAATAATTCGATCATAATCCATCCATTCTTTGAAGACCACTTCATGTGGGTTTCACCAAACAAATAAGCCTCCTGCGCTACCCCTAGCATTGAGAGACATGACTCACATCCTTTCCGACAAGTGCCTTCTATTTGATTCATTTTCTCCCCTATTAATTTTGTTTCTTGTAATATAACAACTGTTGGGTTTTCCATTTTTATTATTTCCCTATGATATTATTGTTTTCCTTTATTATTGAGCCCAAGTCACTTCCATGAAAGAATTCTCATGATGATGAGTTTGGAAAAGGCAATGACTTCTCTGTCATAGTTATTGCTTAATCTGTATCTATGTCATTATTTTCTTCAATTATTTTTAAATTCATTCCTGTGCCTTTTTCTTGTTTTCTTTTCTAATGAGTTGGAATTTCATATAGAAGAGCTAGAGTAAGGTTTCTAGTTCTTTTGCAGTAGAGAATGAGTAATTTCTAGTGCTTTTACAACCACAAGTTTCCAGAGTTTCAAAAACAAAAGAAAGATGGCTAAGAAGCAAGGTAGTATTCTTTGTTGATTGTCTTGTTCTTCTTATAGGCAAGGGTAAAGCTCTGTAGAGGTTTAGTCATTTGTTTTAGAAATAAGAAACCATATCTACTCCATAAATGACCCGACCTATTTATTTACTAGGGTTTAAACAAGTCAGACTCTGGCCTATCTATGCCCTTACATATAGGTATTCCTTTCCTTTATTCCACGATGGGAATGATGGGCGATCCTTACCTTCCAACTAGGGATGGAGCGCTTATCTATTCTTTCCTTAAACCGATAATTAGTTATGGAATGATTATGTGTTGTTTATGTAATAATATTGTAATAGGTTGGGAATAGGTTCCTTTAGCAGACTTTAGTAGGGAGATTGGCTTTCTACTGGATATCTTTCCTCTACTATTTTCATGATATTCTACAGAAAAATACCTATGTAAGATAGCAATATATCATTTGTCGAAGTAGTAGTGGGAGATCCTTTGATTTCTTGGCCTTTTCGTGACTAGAGAGGTAGGCATAGGTTACCCGATTACAGTTTTTGAACAAGACCCAGAGCAAGACCTAGAAGTCAAGGTAACAACATAACTAGGATACAATAATTACAAATAGAGAAAGACCTAGGTTACAAATAGAATAGTTTTAGCCATCTATTTATTGAGATCTACATTATTCAGCCTTGATTTATCTATAAACCCCAAAATAGTTAGATTATCGAGAGCATGATCTCAATGCTTATGACAATCTGAGTCTTTAGAGAGATAAATCCTCTATATCGAGATCGATTAATTGCTCTGTATGAGAAATAGATTTTATTTTCCTTTCACTACAACTTAATCTAAAGAAACTAAAACCCAACGTAATACATGGAATACAATCAAATTTAGTTGACATCCAACTTATGATGCTTAACGGGTTGGTATTCTAAAGGTCTTCACAACACACAATCTTAAGAATACCTTCAGAACCCAAAATCTTGAAAATAGAATGAAAATAACATGTATTGGAATGATAATAACATGCATTGGAAAAAAAGAACTTAGAAGAAGTTTCGACTATAATGAATCATAAGAATAGCCTCGTAATCGCTAAACAACATTGTAAAATCCCATCATAATATGAATAGATGAGGCCAACCCATAGAAAGAAAAATTGATGACTCTGAAGTTTCGAGTGCTTAAGGCCAAAATAATAAAATAATTTCAATAGAGCAGCAAGAAGAGAATATCACGAGTATCTAAATTAACTTTGAAGTCACATTTATTTATAGTGGTATAGGATATTCTACAGCGTAATGGGTTAGTGACATATTATATAAATCTTATGAATGGGAATATATATTTTTTAAACTTAGGTATTAAGTATTATGTATTATGCTAATGAATTGTTTATTGTTTTTACATATTTGTAACGATCCAATTATTGACCTCGTGATTAGTTTTTGTCGTTTAATAACCTCAGACGCAATGTCAATTGCTAATACTATTACATATCAATCTTACATATGTGTCAGCCTTACACCTTTTGTGATACTACCAACTAAAACCATTGAGCTTTGATTGATTAGATCTTATATTTTTATGAATGAATTTGAACATTATATATATGTTTGTTAATGGAGTTACTTAATTAGATTGTCAGATTTTCCAGAATGTTCACGGATAGGAGTGAGTTGTTTTTTTTTGGGATAGTTGTTTTCCTGCTAAGCTCTTTGTTTTCTAGTGTCTATCCAATGTCCATCCCTACAAATTAGACATAGATCACCTTTCCATCCTTCAATATATTTTGGCGTTGGAATGCCTTGGAAAATGGGCTTCCAGGTAAAACAGGGGCCACTTCGTAAAACAATGAGATGGCCATCTCGTGCACCTGGGACACTTAGTTGAGGTAGTACACCGAGGATTCGAAGTATGGGTAGAAAATATTGCATTCAATGGCATGGTTTATGGTCATATTCATATCCTCCCATTTTCTTAGTTGATGGGAATCATTAAACACACAAATTTCTTTGGTAGTTGAGATGGATCTGTAGAGATGATCTACGAAGCCTTTCCTAACATTTGAGCCTTTGAAGCTCAGAAGCACCTCATGTGTCCATGCTCTCCACATTCCCACTATCATTCAGAAGAAACATATTAATTTGTTTGTTAGAAACACCTCATAACTCCATGCCTTTGCATTTCCACTATCATTCCAAAAGAACCAAATTAATCTGTTAACTTGAGAAGGTGTGAGTCTGCAGGCTAAGACTCAAGCATTATATGGAGAATTTGACTAAGTGGATCATGGAGTGCTTTATGAGGAAACCAGATGCTAAGTGAATCATAAAGTGTTTTACAAGGGAAACCATGCACTTTTGGGTTGGGTATAAATTTAATTAGTAAACCAGACAGACAATGCATAAATCCCTACCTAGTCGCATATCCACCACCAGGTTGGGACCAAGTTGCAAATCTAGGTGGAGAACCAATTGACCAAATCTCAGTTGAACTAATTGAATGAATCCCATAATCGCCAACAACAGGAAGGGCATCTTAGGGAAATGGAAGACCCAATTCCTAGTGTTTATTGTTCCCCTTTTATATCATTTAATATTTAAAAGTGATTATTAATTAAAATCATTTTATTAAAATATTATTTAATTTAAATAGATTAAAAAAAAATTATTAGATATTTATCGAAATTTAAAATTAACATAAAATAATAATAATAATAAACATTGAAGAAAATTTAAATTATAACATAAGGCATTAATCATAACAGTTTATATATATATAAAACAAATTCCTTAAATGATATATAAGATAAGATTTCCAACATCTTCTCCCAAGTTGGAAAAAAAAACATCCATAAAATATTAAAATGTAACCAAAGTTTAATTGTTTAAAAACTTTAACAACTCTCTAACTCATTGTTTGTTTAAAAACATTAACAATTCTATGGCTCATTGTGTGTGTAGTTTACACTCGACTAAAAAAAGAAATGTAGGTAGTTATAAAAACATCATGAGCCATTAAAATTATAAATTTAATACCATAAGTATATATGGAAAGAAGTTTTTATTTTTTATTTTATTTAGAAAAAAATAAAAACATTATTTACTCAAACTCTATATCTTTTTCATACATCTCCCTTGGCAGTTTGTTTCTCTTTACCGCACAAGAACATCTACAAGCAGAGACCACACTTAGATGCCCTCATATAATCCCCATTACAAAAAATCATCATAACTTCTCGCACCCCCCCCCAGCATAAGGAGCATCTCCCCACGTCCAATAGGAAACATAGAAACAGAGAATGGAAAAACGTAGCAGGTCAAAAAAACTACAACAATATCATAAATTATAAAATAGAATACCCAAATATACTCACATAGAAATAGAACGCCGAACTTATCTCGATTGTAGGTTGCCCAAGCTAGTTGGAGTGGTCAGTGAGGCCCATTCATCTCTGTTGCATGTTCTATTAAAGCTTTCAATCTTCCAGTAATTCCACAACCCTCCTGATTTTTGGCATGTCAGAAAATTATGACTCTCACAAGCCAATTAAGATATGAACTTAAGTGAATTCAATGTTACTTCCACACCAAGGACTTAAAATACCTTCGCACCTGGGATTTTGAATTGAAAAATTGCACACCAAATTTCTACTACAAGTTATTGAATAAGGACATGTATCCCTGCTTCATTTTGGTCGTGGGATTGATGAACTTCACCAATCCACCACCAACATCAACACTATACCCAATTGCAACAAAACCGATGATGACCCTAGTTCACTCCCTCTATATCCCGGGATCAATATCACTACTCGTAATCTTTCTCAATCATCCCTCCGCTAGGGTTTTCTTGAAGAGGTAGCTTGAGATCAAGCACCCCTGACATGACAAGAAACCCTCAGCTTTTGAATGGCCAAAAATCTACTCGCTAGCCTCATCATGTGAAAGTTGGTAGTAAATTCCAGTTCCATCCAAGTTCAAGAGAGTGGACGCATAAAGGAATCCACCACGGGTGTGTGTTGTACCTAACCACATGAAAGAAATATTGTAAATAAGTTTACTTCTCCGAAAATTAATTAAACAAGTTCATTGCTTGTTTCCAAATGGGCCTATTTAAATGGCCTTTCACCTGGTCTCTAAACATCAACCTTGTCGTTTGAAGATAGATTTCTTATCATTTCTCAAGTTTATCTTCTTGATCATGTATGTCCTCATTGCGAGATCCCTTTTCCATCTTAAGGATACGGCTGTTAGTGCCCTTTCTCAATTTGGGGGGCATGGATATGATTTGGGATCAAATCTAGTCATTCAGTCTATGTAGGCTCCCTTCATAATGCCACTAAAATCCCTTCCAATAATGTTGTCTCCAATTTTAAAATTGAAGTTTATATCGGAAATATAAAACAATTTTTTTTGGTTTTTTTCCCTTTTACTTGATGTTCCCTTGTAGGCGAGGATACAACACGGTAGCATTGATAACAAAAAGTAGAGGATTAATTAGGCTTTAGCTAAAAAAAGCCATTGACAAGTCCGATAAATGTTATAAAAAGAGGCCTTGGATGCCAGATCCTATACTGGGTTACTATATCCTAGAAGATCACTTTGGTGAGGCCGATGTAGCCGAATAGATAGAAATTATTCTCAGGGTCCATCCAAGTAATTCCAACATAGTACCAAATTAACGATGCTCGATTTAATTTCAAATATAAAGGTTTATGTCCAGGAGATGATCTTGGTAAGAAAATATGTACTCTAGATGATTTTACATATCAATCGTATCATTGTTTAGCTACAATATTGTTTTAGCAACTATCAATCCAGGAAATATTGTTAGAATTTCTAAGTTGGAAGTTGTTGTTTTACATAAATTTCTTTGTCAGTATGACCATATTACATTTCATCTATAAAATTGGCCTTAATTCTAATAAAAATCATTACATTGTGATTTTCCAATAAGTTGCCAATTAGACTCATTGACTATTATAATCCCAAAACATAAGCTTGTCATGAATACAAGCAGGGAGGACTTTCTATATTCGGTTGTTGGAAGCTAATTTTTGATGATTAAAACATCTACCCACATCTAGGTATAAAATTATTTTTCTTATATTTAAATTTCTTCTAGTCTTTGGATATAGATTAGTTGGCAACATTCCTTTTGAAATGGTTAGTTCAAATCCTCTGTTAACTCTTTTGATTGGATATAGAGTAGTTGGCAATGTTCCTTTTGAAATTGCTAGTTCAAATCCTCCGTTAACTCGTTTGATCGAGAGACTACTTTATTATGCTAGATGTTATAGTGATTTTGATCAAAATTGATTCATGAATCAGAAGCCAACCTCGTTGATTCCAAAACTTCAAAATGAAAAGATTTTGATAGATTAAATGTGCAATAAAAAATATTGTTTTACTAAAATAAATATAACTTTTAATAATAGCAGTACAGGCTCCAAGAAAATTGTCACTTTTGTGAAAATTGTAAGATCATTGGGTGTGTACATAAACGATATTTTCTTGATGACAATATGGAAAAAAACAAGAGAAAATGTTTCTTGTATCAAATAATTTATTTATTCCTCATTTGAAGTTAATTTTAATTTTATATCGGATAGTTTCTCATATATTAATCGATAAATAATATGTTGTGTCTAATATATTAGTTTCAAACTGCTCTTTTCGATGATCATTCTACATTCCAATCAATTAGTTTAGCATTACTTTATGTTTCTTCATAAAGATGTATTAAACATGGTTTTCCATTAAATAAGATAAATGGGAAAACCAATTCTAATTAAAGCAAGGTAAAGTATTTTTGGATTTTAAGATTAATATTCCAAGCCACTTTATAAAATAATCCATGTATGTTTCTTGATTCAACTTTAGTAAGAAGGCATATATTCGAGGAAATATTAAAGGAATATATAAATTATTCTGGTTTAATTAGGAGGTCCTTTATTAATACATTTTTTTATGGTAAGGTTTTATGCGGTCATGGAATGATTCATTTTTCATTAATTACTTTAAATTTTAATTGTCATTTAAAAAAATATATATTTAAATTAGGTTTATTATATTGTTTAAAAATAATAATAAAATGGACTGTCTATTATGATTGGATTTGAAATATGTAAAAAACTTTGTATACTAATTCAAATTAGTATAAAAGTTTTGTATTAAAACATATAATATTAAAAATAAAAGAATTAAGAATGAAAGAAAAATATGTAAAATTTAAATAATCTAATAAAAGTTTTACAAAATAAAGATAATTTATTAATTAAGTTATAAGAATATAATATTTCATTTTGGTTTTTACGTACTCTTCTATATTTCTCTATGTGTGGGGTCCTTATCATGGAAACCATTCCATACATTATGATATATTAATGACCCATATGATAGGATGTAGATTTCATCTCCTTTGAGTTGCCTTGTTGGTTCCTCATTGAGGGTCTTTTTGGTAGACACGTCCCTTCCTTATGAGATGATAGTGTCTCAAAGGAATTGAAGGAGTACTTATCTCTATCACCAGTGGGCTTACTGGTTAATGTGTCTGGAAACATAAATGTATTCAAATTATTATCATCTACCACTTAAAGGACTGGTTGAGACGACTTTTACACCCACTGCTTCTTTTTAGGTTTCTTGCCCATGTTCAACATTCTTGCATAGATAGCAGAATGAACTCACTATAACAAGTAGGAAAACCAGAGTTATGGTGGAATTTAGGAGTTTGGGGATTATTTAGAACTATGAAACAAGATAAATATTGAAACTAAGGATGAAATGAAGGATATTAACTATAAAAAAGAAGTGGTTGTATATAGGACGATATTGACATGAACGATGGATAAACTTAATTTAAGTTGAAATGACCTATATTTACTTATGGAGACGTTGTTATTAAATAAAATATTATAGTTAACCATTTGATTAATCATTCGTTAAGATTAACCCTAATTTGCATCATGGGAGTAAGGCCAAGTTTAGATAATATGTTATAAGAAGGCCACAATGAGACAAAGAATTGTCTGTCGAGAATTTTAGCATACATATGCAAAGAATATGGCTAGTTGTCAAATATTGACGTGGTGTAATGTGACAGATGATAACATGTGATAAGAGAATGTATAAAGCATTCCATCTAGAAATAATGACCATGTCATCCCACGAAGTATTTCTTGAGTGGAAGTTAGGTTTCAACATTTAAAAAGGGCCTAGGTCTGAGAACTAATAGAGTCTAAGAGACAAAAATTTTCAAGAGGTTTGTTAGAAAAATTTGTCATCCTACCATGGGGATTTGCATAAGGTAAAACGCTTGACAAGTGAATGGGCTAGGATGCAATTGACATAAAATTTTCTGAGAAAACATCAGTAATATGTCGAGAAATTTTGTGCTCCACCATGGGATGATCAAGAAGTAAACATGAAAGGGTCAGCTTGAGAAACGAGAGTCGGGATGGGAACAAAGATTGTTAATTAAAAAATAAGGCTTTATTGTACCCCAAGGTTTTGCCAAAAGTATTCCAATAAAAGAGAGTGTGGTTTGAGATATTCATGTCTTGAGAGACAAGAAGAATTGTTTATGGATGGCACACTTAAGAACTTGAACATTTTTTTTTTGAAAACTTTATAGGTGATTTGCCTATGAAATATGTATAAGGTGGAAAGCGGTCGAATTATATATATAAGTAGGATATGAAAACTTAAAAGGGTCCCCATTTTTTATGGATTAAGTACAAAATGGGGGGTTGTTATTTTACAACAACAAAACCCTAAACTATTTAAAGTATTAATCTCTTAATCTATCGATGTATTGTGCTTACCCAATGACGAACACCACTAGTATACCAACATAATATGTATTTAATATATATTACTACTACATGAATGTTGATATGTATTCTACTATAAATATAAACATAATATGTGAGTATATATATTGGTATATATACAACCATAATATGTTGATATATAATAAATGATATTTATTTAGTATTATTTTGTGTATATATACCAGTATATACATACTTTTACATATATTGGTATATATATGTTGACATATATATGAACACAATATTGATATATCTATGTGTATATATACATACACATATACATAATTTTGGATATTCACCTAAGATTGCATGAGGACATGCAAAGTCTCAGGTGTGAGGAAGACATTGGACTTTCATTCTAAGGCCTTTACTATTATCAAAAGTGTGAGTTTTTCCCTTTATACTCCCTCTTCTAGCCAATGATCATTCCTATTTTTTCACAATTACTTGCATTATGGTCATGACATGCTAATGAGGTGCAACATTAAATTCAAATATCTTCCCTTATTTTTAATTGAGTTATTTTAGCTAGAGCTTGCCTTTTCCAATATGAGTATCAGATCTTAGAACACTAGTAAAGATCTAGTAACCAAATCATTAGTTTTCATATATATGCACTCCCAGGGTGAACATTTCCACATGGTTTTCATTGTTAGGTAGCTTGAGATGGACCAATGTTAGTTGGATTGCTCCTAGTTTAAACAGGAAAGGTGTCGACTCATAATTAATTCTCTAGTCAAATGCATGGTGGAAATGCATACAACACAAGCACCATTGGATGACTAATCAATTTAAAGATTTTGGAAAATGGCACGAATATTTTCAGGCATGGCATGTCATGAAAATATCATATGCCAAAATACAAGCAATTACCCACAATAGTGAGAGTTATATTTGTCAATGGCATTACACCCTACCCTACTTTTGGTATGTAAACAATTATGAAGTATTTGTGTACTAGGGAGCTATTCATGGTTCAATACACCCTCCCTATACTATATGACATCTATAATAAGTAAAGGTCAAAGGTCGATGTTTATAATATTATAGGATTGGTCAAGAAGGAAATCAAATTGTGTATTGCAAAATTGTTCAAATGGTCTAATATGAAGGCCATATGTTGGTGTATATTGAAGTACGATGACGAGGCATATGTGGATCCATGCTAAGTATATGCAAATTTTCTTTACAATTGTAATGTGAACTTGTGTACTCCTCTTTTTTTAATATAAATGATGTTGTTGAATTGAGACTTCTGTGATCCATAATAGTTATAAGAAGAGCTTCAGCATAAATCACATATAGAAAGACCTTTGTCGACGCGTTTCAAGCCAGCAAGTGTGGCTCATCGTCAAGACAAGTTGAGCCACACTTGTTGGCTTGAAACGTGTCGACAAAGGTCTTTCTATATGTGATTTACGCCGAAGCTCTTCTTATAAATGATGTTATTCTAAGTTTTATACTATATAATTACTTAGACTATTGATATAGAATGGATCTTGTTAACTCAAGCCAAATTTTGCTATATGTTTGAAGTCCAAGATGGACCTAGATAGAAAAAATGTTCTTGACATGTGTTGAGTTTTAACATCCTAGTTTCTCAAAAAATTAGTGCCAAGTCGAAGAGATTGATGTGATGATACTGGTGGTATCTCTAGATTCGCGGATGGCCTCCATACAAGGGAGAAAACTCTCGTTAAAGTTTATGGTGAAGAGGTAAAAGGGGGCGTTGCTGACCATGTGGCATTCACATAGTTCGACACGTGGCAATGGCTAAGTCAATAGGTCAAAGTTCATCTTCGATGCATATCTTCAGGTGAATGGTGAGATTTTGGGTTTTGGTTGGTTAAAGATTCATATTTAAAGTCAAGGGCGCATTAAAAAGTTTATGCCACAGTTACAAGCCTATGGTTTCTAAACCATATGACATACCATATATGAAAATAAAGGTGCACATTTTCTTTAATGTTAAAACATGCCTAAGGTTGAAATTATGTGTAAAAACCATGGTGGGTGTAAGGGATATATATGTCTTACAAAGCATATAACTATATGGTAGGTGGGTGCAAAGACTTATGTTATCAAACCATGGTGGTAGAATATGTAATGAACCTATGGTATGTAATGAACCTATGGGCAATACACATATGGCAGAGTAAATCAAAACCTAAGGCATACATGGCATAAACTATGGTGTAGAATTATAACAAAGTATGAATAGGTTTGTACATGGTGGATCCCAGTCCAGTCACATGGCACGAAGGTCTAGTCATACGGTGGAAAAGTTAATGGCCATGACCTCCGGAGGATGTGAGTCAAGTTGCCCACAAAGCACCAAAGATATGGTGTTAAACCATATTGCAAACATATATGTTAATGTCCAATGGCAAATATATATTAAAATAAAAAATATGGCTTTTATACAACGTGGAGGTGGCAGCCATGTGGTCCCGGTGATATAACAAGGCAAGGATGACAACGCACAATATGTGCTCTGGTCAACACATTGGAGTAGGTCAAGACCACTGGGGCTAGATGCCTTGGGTCTATGGTTCTATAGACCGTCAGGTATGTAGTTACAACAAGTGTTATCTGGCGCGGAGATGTGGCACATGACACGAAGATGCGGGAACAGTTAAAATAACACCATTGAGTTGTTTCCATGACTGTTGGAGGTTGTGAACATGGAGTACTGAGTCAAAATTTCCACGGATATACCATCGAATCATTGGGAACTGGTAAGGAGTAGGTCTTCACATGGAAAACATTGTACGACTATGTGGCATGGGATTACCACCGAAAGTATTTCACATGGCCACGGGTTGCCATAACACTTGACCGCCACACTGACGGGAGCTGAGTTACGATATGGTCTTTCACCGAGTTATATGATAAAGCTTTGGATTATCATTGTAACAAAAGCCATCGGTCGAATCTACATGTACCATGAATAAACCTTAGGATAAGACATTACACGAATGCAAAGACGATATTGTATTCGGTCCAACCTTTGTAAACCATATGCATTGTATGGTTAGACCATACTAAAATGAAATGTGCCAAAATTAATAGTTTTTATAACTATAGCACTAAGTGTAATTTTTTTATTGCACCGAATATAGGTTGTTCCACCTAATTAAAACAACTTGCCATGTATAGCCTGGTAGGTTCGAACCTGGAACCTGGCTGAGGCATTATAAAAGGATTACCATTGCACCACTACAAAGGGGGAGTTGAATAGTGAGCTCCAGAACAGAGCCATACTAGTGCCAGTAATGTTCATTTGAGCATATCTTAGTCATCCTTGGGCCTTTTTGTGAATGGAGATAGGCATTGGAAATCTGAGAAAGAGGCCTTCTTTCTAACGGTCACCAGAGCTACCTATGTGCACAGTTCAGCTAGGTGAAACTATATGTAAAGAAGAATTTCAAAGCCATTTCATAGGAAAGCAGTTGTCAAGTTAGTTTTTGTCTTTCCAGAAGCATCCAAAAGTTGATTTGGAAACTTGAAGAGCTGAAATGGGGGTTTTGACACATTCTAGATTCAACGGTAGTACTTGTTCGCCAGCAACAGTAGCGAAGTCTACAAAATTTTATACTTGAATTGTGTCTTACTTAGACAAGGGGAGATGAGGTAAATAATCAATGTATTGATGAAACTCGAATTCTCAATTTCAATAGAGGTCAAAGTCATTGTTAGAGACTCTATGTTTTTGTTATAAATGACAAGTTGTTTGTAGAATGTCAAGTGAAATTGAGAGAGTTCTATGAAGGAGAACATTTCCATACTGGGGAAATAGCCACAATTGTATTAACAATTTTGATGTACCTCTTCTTATTCACTAAAATACGAGCATCCTAGCCTTTTAGAGCAGGGCCCAAAGACGTAGCCTAGGAAGGGTGAACTCCATCAACAATCTCAGTGTCTTTCTACTTGACATTGCATGCTTATGTGTGTCGTGTTCTTTTTGGATAACTTGTTTAGTTGTATTAAATTACTGTTTTGAAAGGCCCATTTAAAACTTTCCAAGTGCCAGGTAGCGATATAATTCTGCAGTTTCATATCAACTATAATTTTCTTTTGTAGCACAAATCAATAGGTAAGGCTCCCTACTTTTGTGTTCTGAGTTCATTTATTTCAATTAGTTCGATTATCTAATTAGCTAATTTGTATTTCTATTTATCTGTAGATTAATATTTTAATTCTCTGTATTTCTAGTTCTTGAACTTTCATATGTTCTTTATTGCAAAAGTGTGGTTTCCGTATTGAGGTAAGGCACTGAAGGTTAATGAACAAAAGTTCATTTTAAGGAATTGCAAAATTATTTGATGCTTATGCAAAACAAATTATTGTGATCAGAGATCATAAAAATCTTGTGTAGATGTAATCCTAGTGATCACGCAAGCCTGTAGCATTTTACTTTCTTCCTGATTGAATTTTATCTTTCAAGTGTAAAGTGTGGATTCCCCCCTACAAAAGTTAGGAATTGAAGGTTTAAGAATGAACGTGCTTCTTAATTAATCATAGAATCAATTTATGACAAACAAAGGAATATGATTGGAGTCCATAAAGTTGTCTTGAAAACATAAGCTCATTGATCCAACAAATCTTTGTATCCTTTTAATTTTCAGTCTGATAGTTCATTTTATTGCCAATGCATGCCTTAGAACATTAGATTGTAAAAGTTCTTTCATAACTTAAGAATCATTTATGTACTAGTTCCACACATACAATGTTGGTGTTTAAAAGTTTATGACCATAGATTGACAATTAAATATAATGGAATTTAAGTGGCTAAATTTCTGAACAATAACCTTCTCATACTAAAGGACGTTGTAGACAAACAATTTTGAGCAACCTCCTCAAATCAAAATAGGTTACTATAATAAAGTTCCTCAAATTTGATGTGGAATCTAGGAACCCTCTCCAAATTTAACAATAAGGGGTGACACCAAATCTATTTTAAATATCCTTCTCAAAAATCAATTTTGAACAACCTCCTTAAACACATTTTATGTGGATAAACTTTCGAGAATCTAGGAAACCCTTCAAATTTGAGGATAGAATCTTAATATGAGGCATGTCTATCATAATAAACACATTTTAATTGGGAAAAAATTATTAAAGGACTCATTCTTCCTATCGATTTCAAAAAATGTCAAGAATTTTACATAATCTTCTCAAATTTGAGGAAAATTTCTATAGTATACATATGATATATTATTAGATATATTATCATAATGTAATGAATAAATATTATGTAATAATTGTTCTATAGCTAATCATTAAAACATATTAATGACTACATTATATAGTAATTGTGATATGCCTACAATTATATAATATTTATTTATTAAATTATAATCATACATCTAATAAAATATATAAAGTATATTACACTTTTATAGAGAATTAAAAATGACTAATAGTTAAGAACATGTGTTTTTTACTAAAAAGACAAAGATTCAAATATAAAGGGTTTTTCCATAAACAAGTGTCTCATACAACAATTTTGGTTCCAGGCTTGGCTATGGATTTAAAATTAAATAATAATAATAATTATTATTATTATTATTGGTTACCTTTTTAATTAAAGAAAAACTAGGAAAGATGTAAAACTAAATTTTCCTTTAATTGAATAGAGTTATATTCTTAAACTTAAGTGTATAATTTTGGGTATTTCAAATAATGAATAATATATGTATATATATTTAAATATCAATACTTTTCATAGTTTTGTTCGGAAATATAGAAAAGAGTATTCTCTATGATAAAAATAGTTTCAATATTCACTAGTATAGATTCATTTTAACCCGAAATCTATCAAGTGTGGAGAGGGATTAAATCCCTTATGTGCTAATTTCTTTTAGAGGGCTGTGTACATTTTTTCACTATTTAAATTGCAATTTTTTTAATGTATAAATCTATTAAATGCCTTGAAAATATGGTTGAACACTTAGATTATGTAGAGTTCACAACATAAACTTACAATTCCAACAAAGGAGCCAACATGTAGGATAGTAAGATTAATTAAAATGTTTGAACCATTTTTTTATGGATATATTTGATTTAAAACTCAATTTTCTTATTTCTTATTAATAGTTTTTAAATGCCACATTAATTTCATATTAAGAATTGAACAAATTGCATATGTCTCTTTTATTATTCTTACCAAGGAATAACTAGTTTTTCCTTTATTTCAATTATTTACTTTGTTTATGCATTTAAATAATTTACCTATATCTTATATTAAAATATCTTTGTGAAGTATAATAATTGTATATCTTCCACACTCAATGAAATATTTTTACCACATCTTTTGAGCTGTAATGTCAATAAGAAATTGAGCTAGCATAGTGAGAATAAAATTATTAATATTTTTTTTTTAATTATAACTAACCAAATGGGTATATTCACTTTTATTTTTAATTATAGTTTTCTTTTTTTTATTTAAAAAATATTTTATTTTTCTTCTGAAAGATACATGTGTCAACTCTATACACATAATGTGTTTCTCAGTAATACTATTATTGTTTACTTTTAATTACTTTTATCCTTTTTCAAGTTTGATATAAATTTATGTTATTTCACATGAACATTGAAATACTTTATTTATGGTTGAGAATAAGAATGAAATATTCTTACACATCTTTTGAATATTTATAATGCATTTAATTAAAATTAACTACTTACTAAATAAATATATATTTTTTTGTTTTTAATTATGGTAAATATTTTTAAAAAAATGATTTTTGTTTAAAAAAATCAATTAAAAATTTAACATTAAACACATTACACATTTACCTTATTAACTTTTTACTTTATTAACTTTTTAAAAAAAGAATTTTTTTTATATAAAAATTTAATATCCCATTTCTCTTTTATAAATTTTCAAATATAAATATATATATATATATATATATATATATATATAAACTATTAACATACTTGTGAAAATTAAATTTATAAATAATACTAATATTATTTTTAAATACTACTTTTCCATAAATCTAAACCAATCATGCTTTAAATTTTAAATAAAAAATTCCATGTAAATTGGCTTCATATGAGCGAGTGCGGAAGCCAACAATATCCAGTATGATATTTACCCAAAATTACAGTGTTAAACATTTCGCTATGTGGTCATTTCTTTGCAGGTGGTAGGACACGCGGCACGCTATAGCTCCTTAGTTTGAATTGAATTCCCTATCTTGAGTTTTCCACTAGATGGCGGGGAGACAATGACAAATTGCGGATGTACGTACCACATTTATACATCATGCTAAGGTTTTCCGACCATAAGCAATTCGGATGAAAAGGTTAAAGTCCATTTCTGTAAACGTAGATGGGAAGTCAGCGCAAACAGAGACGTAAGTAAGATTGGGATAAGGGTTGCCGAAACAGAGAACTGAAAAACGCAGTAGTATAAAAAAATACAACAAAAACATAAATTATAAACTAAAAATACTGAGTTAAAAGATTGGTTAAACACAACAGTCCAAAACTCGAGCATAAAACTCAGGAATGCCCTAGTCATTATATACTGGCACGCCTCATGAAAGAAGGAATGAGAGGGATTGGTGAATGAGAGGAGGACATTCACATAGGAAGAGGAGGAGGTGATCCTAATTCAGTCTGAAAACAACAACAGAGTGATCGAGTGGATTATTCATGAAGAGGGTAATTTTCGGTTCCTTTTGATTTGTTTTTCTATCTCTCTGTTTATTCAACTGGTTAACCAGGGAAATGCTATTTTATGTAACCTCACAGATGGTTGTATCTGTTCAATCTACAGGTTAATCATGGGTGTTCTTTCTCTCTCAAGCACTGTGATGGTTAATCATGGGTGTTCTTTCTCTCTCAAGCACTGTGATGTAAAATTGTCTGTCTTATGGAGCGCTCCATAAATGTTATGTTCTGTGTAGCGTTGTGGTTGCATCTTGTGTAGTGTGTAAATGTTTGTTTTGTGTGTCTGTTAATTGAGAGAGAAAATTCCAGGCCAAGGAGACTATGCAATGGTGGTTGAAGGGCCAACTCGATCTAACAAATAATGCATCCCAAGTGAATTGTACTCATGGCAATATTTTCTTGAATTATTTTCAAATTCATTCTGGGTCTTTCTTTTTCTGATGATTTGGAATTTTATATACAGGAGGAGCTGGAGTAGCGTTTCCAGTGTTTTTGTAGCAGATAAAGAGGATTTTCCAACGCTTTTGCAACCATCAGTTCTCGAAGTTTCAATAGAAAATGAAAAATTCCTAATAAGCTAGGTTAGTATGCTTTGTGAATGACCCTGTTCTCCTCTGTTTCATGGTTTGTGTTTATTTCTAGTTCTGTGAATGACCCTGTTTTCCACGCCAACTCCCCCTCCTCCTTGCCTTTAATGATTTCTTTCTATCTCGTTTCAAGCCTATTTTTCGTATTAGGCATTAAATCACATCTCAACTCTTCTTATATAAATTCTACTTAAGGTTGATAGATTTAGCTGGAATGGTATTCATTTATAGATACAAAACCGTCCTTGGGTTTCCAACAGAGAGTGGCTCTGCCTCTAAAACTTCTTCCAATCGCATGAAGTTTCATTATATATGTAAACGATGTAAACGTGTACCGTTGTGTTGTGTTGCAAGTCTGAGAGTCACATCTGCTCCTAACCAGGTTGCTGACACTTATAACTCCATAGGCAAATAGGGGTCTAGTCTGTCAGTTATACTTTGTTAATTTAATTAAGCCGATAGGTCTGTCTATGTTCTCGAATAATTTATTTACCAAACTAAGGGAAGTCCACGATGCATGTTGGTAATATCCTTAGTAATATTTGAATATATAAAATTAAATTGATTTTAAAAATAATTAATATTCTTAGTAATATTTGAAGATAGAAAATTAAATTGATTTTAAAAATAATTAATATTCTTAGTAATATTTGAAGATAGAAAATTAGATTGATTTTAAAAAAAATTAATATGATGAACATGTAGTCTGTGCCTCAGATCAGAGGCACAGGTGTCACATGAGAGGAGCCTCCAGAACCTGACACTTAGGTATGATGTTATAGCTTCTTCATCTTTCATTAATGCAGGTCCAATTAAGCCTAGCTGCCTGCTCCCTTAAGAGCATGGCCCAGTGTCCAATACAGTACCAATTAGCCACATAGGAAACCTAGAAACCAATACTTGAGGGAAGCCAAGATATGCATCATACATTACATAATTAATTGACCGAAGAGTTTTCCATGGATTCAGGTACCAGCAACAGTTGTAATAGTTGAGGACTTCATATGTGTATCTGTTTTTCCTATTAAACCAAATTCTACTTCAATATATCCAACCAGAGAGTTGTACAACTTTCGTGCTCTACACATGCCTTTTTGTAAACCCAATCCAAACATCCTTCTTCTAATAATAATTTCAAAAATCAATGTGGAACATTATATTCATATTTTTGTAATATAAAATTGAAAGTAGACCAGGTGACATAGTCGTGTGGATCTAACATGATGAGATAACCATGAACGTTAGGGGTTGAAAGTAATTGTTATTAATGGAGTTCACCCTTCCTGGGCTACATCTCTGGACCCTGCTCTAAAAGGCTAGGATGCTCGTATTTCAGTGAATAAGAAGAGGTACATCAAAATTGTTGATACAATTGCAGCTATTTCCCCCGTATGGAAATGTTATCCTTCATAGAACTCTCGCAATTTTACTTAACATTCTATAAACAACTTGTCATTTATAGCAAAAACATAGAGTTTCTAATAATGAATTTGACCTATACTGAAATTGAGAATTCAAGTTTCATCAATACATTGATTATTTACCTCGTCTCCCCTTGTCTAAGTGAGACATAATTCAGGTACAAACTTTTGCAGACTTCGCTACTGCTGTTGGTGAACAATTACTATCATTGAATTCGAAATGTGCCAAAACCCCCATTTCAGCTCTTCAAGTTTCCAAATAAACTTTTGGATGCTTCCGGAAAGCCAAAAACTAACTTGACAATTTCTTCCCTATGAAATGGCTTCGAATTTCTTCTTTACATAAGGTTTCACCCCGCTCAAATGTGCATGCAGGCAACTCTGATGACTATTAGAAAGGAAGCCTCTGTCTCAGATTTGTAGTGTCTATCTCTGTTCACAAAAAGGCCCAAGGATGACCAAGATATGCTCAAATGAACATTACCGACTCCAATATGCCTCTGTTCTGGAGCTCACTATTCAACTCCCCCTCTGCAGTGGTGCAACGGTAATCCTTTTATAATGCCTTGGCCAGGTTCCAGGTTCGAACCTACCAGGCTACACATGGCAAGTTGTTTTAATTAGGTGGAAAGACCTATATTCGGTGCAATAAAAAAATTACACTTAGCATTATAGTTATAACAACTATTAATTTTGGTACATTTCTTTTTAGTATGGTCTAACCATATAATGCATATGGTTTACAAAGGTTGGACCGAATACAATATCCTCCGCGCATTCATGTAATGTCTTATCCTAAGGTTTATTCATGGTACATATAGATTGGATTGATGGCTTTTGTTACAATGATAATCCAAATTTTTATCATATAACTCGGTGAAAGACCATATCGTAACTCAACTCCCGTCGATGTGGCGGTCAAGTGTTATGGCAACCCATGGCCATGTGAACTACTTCCAGCTATAACGCCATGCCACATAGCTATACAACATTTTCCATGTGAACTAGACCTACTCCTTACCAGTTCCCAATGATTTGATGGTATATCCCATGGAAATTATAACTTTGTACTCCTCGTTCACAACCTTGGGCAGTCATGGAAAAACTAGATGGTGTTGTTTTAATTGTTCACGCATCTTCATGCCATGTGTCACATCTCCGCGCCAGATAACACTTGTTGTAACTCCATACCTAACGGTCTATAAAACTGCAGACCCAAGGCATCTAGCCCCAGCGGTCTCGACCTTCTTCGATATGTCGACCAAAGCACATATTGTGTGTCGTCATCCCTGCATTGTTATATCACCGGACCACATGACTACCACCTTTGCGTTGTATAAAAGCCATAGTTTTTGTTTTAATATATATTTTCCATCGGACATTAACATATATGTTTGCAATAAAAATAGTCCTAATGATGGATCCCTATTGGGATTTGAAACGTTGACAGAATATGGGTATTACTGTGGGTTCTCCGGTTACTAACTCAGAAAATATGGTTTAACACCATATCTTCGGTGCTTTGTTGGCAACTTGAATCACATACTCCGGTGGTCATGGCCATTAACTTCGCCACCGTATGACTGGACCTTCGTGCCATGTGACTGGACTAGGATCCACCATGTATGGACTCGTTTATAATTTGTTATAATTCTACACCATAGTTTATGCCATGTCTGCCATCGGTTTTGATTTACTCTGCCATATTGCGTATTGCCCATAGGTTCATTACATATTTTTCCACCATGATTTGATAACATAAGTCTTTGTGCCCACCTAACATATAGTTATATGGTTTGCAAGACATATATATCCCTTGCACCCACCATGGTTTTTACACACAATTTCAACCTTAGGCATGTTTTAACATTAAAGAAAATGTGCACCTTTATTTTCATATATGGTATGTTATATGGTTTAGAAACCATAGGTTTGCAACTACGCCATAAACTTATTAGTGCACCCATGACTTATAATATGAATTTTTAACCAACCAAAACCCAAAATCTCACCATTCACCTGGAGATATGCATCGAAGATGAACTTTGACATGTTGACTTAGCCATTGCCACATGTCGAACTATGTGAACTCCACATGGTCAGCAAGGCCCCTTTTCACCTATTCACCATAAACTCTAATGGGCGTTTTCTCCCTCGTACAGAGGTCAACTGTGAATCCAGAGATACCACCAGTATCACCGCATCAAGCTCTTTGACTTGGAGCTGATTTCCCAAGAAACTGGGATGTTAAAACTCAACACATGTGAAGAACAATTTTGCTATCTAGGTCCATCTTGGACTTCAAACATATATCAAACTTCAACTTGAGTTCAAAAGATCCATTCTAGATCAATAGTCTAAGTACTTATATAATATAAAACTTAGAATCACATCATTTATATTAAAAGAGGAGTACACAAGTTCACATTACAATTGTAAAGACAGTCTACATATACTTAGCATGGATCCACATATGCCTCATCATCGAACGTCAATATACACCAACATATGGCCTTCATATTGGACCATTTGAAAAATTTGGCAATACACAGTTTGATTGCTTTCTTGACCAATCCTATAATATTATAAGCATCAACCTTTGACCTTTACTTATTATAGATGTTATATAGTATAGGGAGGGTGTATTGTACCATGAATAGCTCCCTAGTATACAAATACTTCATAATTGTTTACATCCCAAATGTAGAGTAGGGTGTATTTCCATTGACAAATATAACTCTCACTAGTGTGGGTAATTGCTTGTATTTTGGCATATGATATTTTCATGACATGCCATGCCAGAAAATATCCGTTCCATTTTCCAAAATCTTTAAATTGATTAATTATCCAACGGTGCTTGTGTTGTATGAATTTCTACCATTCATTTGACTAGAGAATTAATTATGAGTCGACACCTTTCTTGTTTAAACTAGGAGCAATCCAACCAACATTGGTCCATCTCAAGCTACCTAACAATGAAAACCATGTGGAAAATTTCACCCTGGGGGTGCATATATGTGACAAATAATGATTTGGTTGCTATATCTTTACTAGGGTTATAAGATCTAATACTCATATTAGAAAATGCATGCTCTAGCTCAATTAACTCAATTAAAAATAAGGGAAGAGATTTGAATTTAACATCACACCTCATCAGCGTGTCATGACCATAATGCAAGTAATTGTGAAAAAATAGGAATGATCATTGGTTATAAGAGGGATTAAGGGTAAAACTCACACTTTCGATAGTAGTAAAGGCCTCAAACTGAAATTCCAATGTCTTCCTCACATCTAAGAATTTGAAATTCCTCATGCAATCTTAGGTGAATAACCAAAATTAGGTATATGTGTATGTGTATATATATATATATATATACACCAATATATGTAAAAGTATGTATATACTAGTATATATACTCCAAAATAATACTATATAGATATCATTTCTTATATATCAACATATTATGGCAAAACCCCAGGGTACGACAAAACCTTGTTTTTTAATTAACAATATTTGTTCCCATCTCGACTCTCGTTTCTCGAGCTGACCCTTCCACGTTTACTTCTTGATCATCCCATGGTGGGACACAAAATTTCCCGACATATTAGTGATATTTTCTCTGAAAATTTTATGTCAATCCTATCCTAGCCTATTCACTTGTCAAGTGTTTTACCTTACACAAAGCCCCATGGAAGGATGTCATTTTTTTCTAACAAACCTCTTGAAATATTTTGTCTCTTAGACTCTGTTATTTCTCAGACCTAGGCCATTTTTAAATGTTGAAACCTAACTTCCACTCAAGAAATACTTTGTGGGATGACATGGCCATTGTTTCTACATGGAATGTTTTACACATGCTCTTATCAGATGCTACCATCTGTCACATTACACCACGTCAATATTTGGCAACTAGCCATATTCTTTATACATAGATGCAAAAATTCTTGACAGACAATTATTTGTGTCATCATGGCCTTCTTATAACATATTACCTAAACCTGGCCTTACTCCCATGATGCTAATTAGGGTTAATCTTAACAAATGATTAATCAAATGGTTAAATTTAATATTTTATTTAATAATAACGTCTCCATAAGTAAATATAGGTCATTTCAACTTAAATTAACTTTATCCATCGTTCATGTCAGTATCGTCCTACATACAACCACTTCCTTTTTATAGTTAATATCCTTCATTTCAGCCTTAGCTTCAGTAATTGTCTTGTTTCATAGTTCTAGATAAGCCCCAAACTCCTAAATTCCGCCATAACTCCAATTTTCCTACTTGTTATAGTAAATTCATTCCGCTATCTATGCAAGAATGTTGAACATGGGAAATAAACCTAAAAAAGAACGAATGGGTGAAAAAGTCATATAAACCAGTCCTCTAAGTGGTAGATGATAATAATTTGAATACATTTATGTTTTCAGACACGTTAACCAGTAAGCCCACTAGTGATAGAGATAGGTACTCCTTCAATTCCTTTGAGACACCATTGTCTGATAAGGGAAGGGATGTGCATACCAAAAAGATCCTCAATGAGGAACCAACATGGCAACTCAAAGTATATGAAATCTACATCCTATCATATGGGTCATTAATATATTATAATTTATAGAATGGTTTCCATGATAAGGACCCCACACATAGAGAAATATAGAAGAGTACATAAAAACCAAACTGAAATACGATATTCTTATAACTTAATTAATAAATTATCTTTATTTTATAAAACTTTTATTAGATTATTTAAATTTTATATATTTTTCTTTCATTCTTAATTCTTTTATTTTTAATATTATATGTTTTCATACAAAACTTTTATACTAATTTGAATTAGTATACAAAATTTTTTACATATTTCAAATCCAATCATAATAAACAATCCATTTTATTATTATTTTTGAACCAATATAATAAACCTTATTTAAATAATTCATTTTTTTAAATGACAATTAAAATGAAAAGTAATTAATTAAAAACAAATCATTCCATCACCGCATAAAACCTTACCATAAAACAATGTATTAATAAAGGACCTCCTAATTAAACTAGAATAATTTATATATTCTTTGAATATTTCCTCGAATATATGCCTTCTTACTAAAGTTGAATCAAGAAACATACATGGATTATTTTATAAAGTGGCTCAGAATGTTAATCTTAAAATCCAAAAATACTTTACCTTGATTTAATCAGAATTGGTTTTCCCATTTATCTTATTTAATGGAAAACCATGTTTAATACATCTTTATGAGGAAACAAAAGTAATGCTAAACTAATTGATTGGAATGTAAAATGATCATTGAAAAGAGCATTTTGAAACTAATATAAGAGACACAACATATTCTTTATTGATTAATATATAAGAAACTATCCGATATAAAATTAAAATTAACTTCAAATGAGGAATAAATAAATTATTTGATATAGGAAATATTTTTCTTGTTTTTGTCCATATTGTCATCAAGAAAATATCGTTTATATACACCCCCAATGATCTTACCATTTTCAATGAAAGTGACAACCTTCTTGGAGTATGCACTGTTATGATTAAAATTTATATTTATTTTAGTAAAATAATATTTTTTTATTTCACATTTAATCTATCAAAATCTTTTCATTTAGAAGTTTTGGAATCAACGAGGTTGTCTTTTGAGTCATGAATCAATTTTGATCAAAATCACTATAACATCTAGCATACTAAAGTAGTCTCTCTCGATCAAACGAGTTAACAGAGGATTTGAACTAACAATTTCAAAAGGAACGCTACCAACTATTCTATATCCAACCAAAAGAGTTAATACATGATTTGAACTAATAATTTGAAAAGGAACGTTGCCAACTAATCTATATCCAAAGATTGGAAGAAAATTAAATATAAGAAAAATTATTTTATGCCCAGATGTGGGTAGATGTCTTAATCATCAAAAATTAGCTTCCAACAACCGAATATAGAAAGTACTTCCTGTGTGTATTCAGGACAAGCTCATGTTTTGATATTATAACAGTCAACGAGTCTAATTGGCAACTTATTGGAAAATCAAAATGTAATGATTTTTATTAGAATTAAGGAAAATTTTATAGATGAAATGTAATCTGGTCATACTGACAAAGAAATTTATGTAAAACAACAACTTCCAACTTAAAAATTCTAATAATATTCCCTAGATTGATAGTTGCTAAAACAATATTGTAGCTAAACAATGATATGATTGATATGTCAACTCATCTAGAGTACATATTTTCCTACCAAGATCATCCCTTAGACAAAAACCTTTATATTTGAAATTAAATTGAGTAGCGTTAATTCAGTACTACGCTGGAATTACTTGGATGGACCCTGAGAATATTTTCTATCTATTTGGCTACATCGGCCTCACCAAAGTGATCTTCTGGGATATAGTAACCCAGTATAGGATCTGTCATCCAAGGTCTCTTTTTATAACCTTTATCAGACTTGTCAATGGATTTTTTTGGCTAAAGCCTAATTAATCCTCTAATTTCTATTGTCAATGCTACTGTTTTGTATCCTCACCTGCAAGGGAACATCAAGAAAAAGGGAAAAAACAAAAAAAATATTTTTCTATTTTAGTGGCATTATGAAGGGAGCCTACATAACCTGAATGACTAGATTTGATACCAAATCATATCCATGCCCCCCAAATTGAGAGAGAGCGCCGACAGTTGAATCCTTAAGATGGAAAAGGATCTCACGATGAGGACATCCATGATCAAGAAGATAAATTTGAGAAATGATAAGAAATCTATCTTCAAATGCCAAGGTTGATGTTTAGAGACCAAGCGAAAGGCCATTTAAATAGGCCCATTTAGAAACAAGCAATGAACTTGTTCAATTAATTTTCGAAGAAGTAAACTTATTTACAATATTTCTTTCATTTGGTTAGGTACAACACACACCCGTGGTGGCTTCCTTTATGCGTCCACTCTCTTAAACTTGGATGGGACTAGAATTTACTGCCAACTTTCACATGATGAGGTTGGGGAGCAAATTTTCGGCCATTCAAAAGCTGAGGGTTTTGTGTCATATCAGGTGTGCTTGATCTCAAGCTACATATTCAAGAAAACCCCAGCGGAGGGATGATTGAGAAATATTATGAGCAATGATATCGATCCCGGGATATAGAGGGATTAAACTAGGGTCATCATCAGTTTTGTTGCAATTGGGTATAATGCTGATGTTGGTGGGTGAGAAGCGAAGTTCATCAATCCCATGACCAAAATGAATCAAGGAGCCATCGCCCTTATTCAATAACTTGTAGCAGAAATTTTGCATGCAATTTTTCAATTCGAAATCCCAGGTGTGAAGCTATTTGAAATCCTTGGTGCAGAAGTAACATTGAATGCACTTAATTTCACATATTAATTGGCTTGTGAGAGTCACAATTCTCTAACGTGCTAGAAATCAGAAGGGTTGTGGAATTGTTGGAAGATTGAAAGCTTTAATAGAACATGCAAAAGAGATGAATGGGCCTCATTGACCATGCCAAATAGCTTGGGAAACCTAAAATTGAGATAAGTTTGACGTTCTATTTCTATGTGATTATATTTGGGTATTCTATTTTATAATTTATGATATTATTGTAGCTTTTTTTACTTTCTATGTTTTTTTGTTCTCCGTTTCTATGTTTCCTATTGGGCGCAGGGATATGATCCTTATGCTGGCATGGGTGAGCAGTTATGATGATTTCTTGTAATGGGGATTATTTGAGGGCTTCTAAGTGTGGTCTCTGCTTGTAGATTTTCTTGTGCAATAAAGAGAAACAAACTGCCAAGGAAGATGTATGAAAAAGATATAGAGTTTAAGTAAATAATTTTGTTATTCTTTTCTAAATAAAATAAAAAATAAGAACTTCTTTCCATATATACTTATGGTATTAAATTTATAATTTTAATGGCTCATTCTATTTTTATAACTACTTAAATTTGTTTTTTAGTCGAGTGTAAACTGCACAGACAATGAGTCATAAAATTTTTAATGTTTTTAAACAAACGATGAGTCAAAGAGTTGTTAAAGATTTTAAACAATTAAACTCTGGTTACATTTTAATATTTTATGATGTTTTTTTTTCCAAAATTGGGAGAAGATGTTGGAAATCTTATCTTATATACCATTTAAGGAATTTGTTTATATATATATATATATATATAAACTGTTATGATTAATGCCTTATGTTAAAATATAAGTTTTCTTAAATGTTTATTATTATTATTATTATTTTATGTTAATTTAAATTGCGATAAATATCTTATACTTTTTTTAAAACTATTTAAATTAAATAATATTTTAATAAAATGATTTTAATTAATAATCACTTTGAAATATTAAATTATATAAAATGGGCACAATAAGCACCAGGAATTGGGTCTTCCTTTTTCCCTAAGATGCCCTTCTTGTTGTTGGCGATTATGGGATTCATTCAATTGGTTCAACTGAGATTTGGTTAATTGGTTCTCCACCTGGATTTGTAACTTGGTCCCAACCTGGTGGTGGATATGCAACTAGGTAGGGATTTACGCATTGTCTGTCTGGTTCACTAATTAAATTTATGCCCAACCAAAAAGTGTCTACTTTCCCTTGTAAAACACTTCATGATTCACTTAGAATCTGGTTTCCTCATAAAGCGCTCCATGATGCACTTAGTCAAATGCTCCATATAATGCTTGAGTCTTAGCCTCCAGACTCACACCTTCTCAAGTTCATAGATTAATTTGTTTCTTTCTGAATGATGGTGGCAATGTAGAGACATGGAGATATGAGGTGTTTCTAAGAAAATAATTAATATGTTTCTTCTAAATGATAGTGGGAATGTGGAGAGCATGGACACATGAGGTGTTTCTAAGCTTCAAAGGCTCAAATGTCAAGAAAGGCTTCGTAGATCATCTCTATAGATCCCTCTAAACTACCAAAGAAATCTGTGTGTTCAATTATTCCCATCAACTAATAAAATGGGAGGATATGAATATGACCATAAAACTTGTCATTGAATGCAATATTTTCTACCCAAACTACAGATCCTCAGTGTAGTGCCTCAACTAAGTGTCCCAGGTGCACGAGAGGGCCATCTCGTTGTTTTATGAAGTGGCTCCTGTTTTATTTGGAAGCCCATTTTCCAAGGCATTCCAACACCACAATATATTGAAGTATGAAAGGTGATCTATGTCTAATCTGTAGGGCTGGACATTCGTTGGACACTGGAAAACAAAGGGCTTAGCAGGAAAACAACTATCCCAAAAAAACAACTCGCTCCTATCCATGAACATTATGGAAAACCCGACAATCTAATTAAGTAACTCCATTAACAAACATATATATATATAATGTTCAAATCCATTCATAAAAATATAAGATCTAATCAATCAAAGCTCAATGTTTTTAGATGGTACTTTCACAAAAGGTGTAAAGCTGACACGTATGTAAGATTAATATGTAATAGTTAGCAATTTCCATTGTGTCTGAGGTTATTAAATGAAAAAAACTGATCACGAGGTCAATAATTGGATCGTTACAAATATGTAAATACAATAAACAATTGATTAGCATAATACATAATACTTAATACCTAAGTTAAAAAAATGTATTCCCATTCATAAGATTTATATAATATGTCACTAACCCATTGCACTATACAATATCCTATACCATTATAAATAAACGTGACTTTAAAGTTAATTTAGAACTCGTGATATTCTCTTCCTGCTGCTCTATTGAAAGTATTTTATTATTTTGGTCTTAAGAACTCAAAACTTCAGTCATCAATTTTTATTTATGAGGGTTAACCTCATCTATTCATATTATGATGAGATTTTACAACATCATTCAGCTATTATGACGCTATTCTTATGATTCATTATAGTTGAAACTTCTTCTAAGTGCTTGTTCTCCAATACATGTTATTATCATTCTAATA
The DNA here is from genome assembly GCA_031772625.1 of Pinus tabuliformis. Lineage (NCBI taxonomy): Eukaryota > Viridiplantae > Streptophyta > Pinopsida > Pinales > Pinaceae > Pinus > Pinus tabuliformis. Next base: position 1,419,252,431 of record CM062818.1, on the reverse strand, counting down.
CATGTTATTTTCATTCTATTTTCAAGATTTTGGGTTCTGAAGGTATTTTTAAGATTTTGTGTTGTGAAGACATTTAGATTACCAACCTGTTAAGCATCGTAAGTTGTATGTCAACTAAATTTGATTCTATTCCATGTCTTCCGTTGGGTTTTAGTTTCTTTAGATTAAGTTGTAATTCAAGGAAAATAAAATCCATTTCTCATACAAAGCAATTGCTCAATCTCGATCTAGAGGATTCAACTCTCTAAAGACTCAGATTGTCATAAGCATCGAGATCACGCTCTTGAGAATCTAACTCTTTTGGGGTTTATAGATAACTCACAGCTGAATAATGTAGATCTCAATAAATAGGTGGCTAGAAATATTCTATTTGTAACCTAGGTATTACTCTATTTGTAAATATTGTATCCTAGTTATGTTGTTACCTTGACTTCTAGGTCTTACTCTGGGTCTTGTTCAAAAACTGCAATCGGGTAACCTACTCCTACCTCTCTAGCCGTGGAAAGGCCAAGCAATCAAAGGATCTCCTACTACTACTCCGACAAAGGATATAATGCTATCTTACATAGGTATTTTTTGTAGAATATCATGAAAATAGTAGAGGAAGGATATCCAGTAGAAAGCCAATATCCCTGCTAAAGTCTGTTGAAGGAACCTATTCCCAACCTATTACAAGATTATTACATAATCATTCCATGGCTGATTACAGATTTAAGGAAATAATAGATAAGTGATCCATCCCTAGTTGGAAGGTAAGGATCACTCATCATTCCCATCGTGGAATAAAGGAAAGGAATACCTACATGTAAGGGCATAGATAGGCCAGGGTTTGACTTGTTTAAACCCTAGTAAATAAATATGCTAGGTCATTTATAGAGTAGATATGGTTTCCTATTTCTAAAACAAATGACTAAACCTCTACAGAGCTTTACCCTTTCCTATATAAAGAACATGACAATCAACAAAGAATACTAACCTTGCTTCTTAGCCATATTTCTTTTGTTTTTGAAACTATGGAAACTGGTGGCTATAAAACCACTAGAAATTCCTCATTCTCTACTGCAAAAGAACTAGAAACCTACTCTAGCTCATGTATATGAAATTCCAAGTTATCAGAAAAGAAAACAAGAAAAAGGCACATGAATGAATTAAAAATAATTTAAGAAAATATTCACATAGATACAAAATCACTCTGAAAGAACTATTTGTTGATCAAGTCGGCCCTTCAACCACTAGTGCATATTCTCCTTAGCCACAAATTTCTCTTTCAATTGACACAAATACACAAACACATAACAGAAACATTTTCACACACACGACACATTTCCACAACACAACACATTGAAAGCATACAAAAACACTACATATTACATTCATGCATAAAACACTACATTTATGGAGCACTCCATAAGATAGAGAAATTTACATCAAAGTGCTCGAGAGAGAAAGAAAGAGCTAACACAGTCCATGCTTAACCTGTTGAATGAACAAAGAAACCTAATTTGTCAGGTTACTTAAAATTCCTTGTGGAATGAATTAAACAAACAAACAAATTAAAGGAGTATAAAATTACCTCGATCGCCTATTTCCTTTACCTCTCATTTGAATTTCCTCCTCTTGTGAAAAACCTCCTCAACGACAATTACTATCATTCTCCATTCATCATGTGCGACTATATAATCACTCAAGAATTCATAAAAAGGAAGGTTGGGTTTGGTTTTAAGATTTTATTTTACTGTTGTGTTCAAATTCTTAAACAAATCTTTTAGTCACCATTTCTTAAACTAATATTTTAGTTACCATTTAAAATGAGCTCTCACTACCTTCATGTTTTTAAATGATATTTTTGAAAACTACCCTTTCATGTCTTTTAAAAGAAATATCTTCTTAAAAATGAAAATAAATCATTATTGGTTTCTCTTACATTAATTGTTCGCGTTGTTATTTCTAGTTTCTCTTACATTTGTTACTAATTACTCTTACTTGTTTCATTACTAGTTACTAGTTTCTCTTATAGGAAATATTGCTCGCGCTCTTATTTTCCAATCCTAATACATGAACGAGTTCACTTCAACATAATACGTGGAGATCGATTACTAACTTCCAATAAAGTCAAACACCCTCTTCGCTAAAAACAATCCATGATTTTACTATTATTAATAATGTTAGGTCACACATTCAAATCCTAAGTACAGAGACTAGAGCTATGTGAATTGAACTTTCTTTCTGTTACACAAGTCTAAGGAGTTTTTTTGCTAAATACTATGTCAGTTGTTTAAAAAGGATTTTTATTTTTAATTTAATTCAAAATTCAAAATTTATAATTTAAAATTAATGTGTTAAGGAATTTTTAAAATGTTATTGCATTCGTAGATATATAAGGCACTGATATTTTTTCCACTGGAAAAATCATAATCTTTCATTAACTTTGAAAAATTACATATTGTAGATGCAGAATGCATATGCTGATATCTGTCAGCCTCTGTGGGCTCAAAGGAGGTTCAAAATATTATCAGTATATTTACCAGAAACATCACGTAGGATGTTCATAATCAGTCCTTTTATTTAGTGTGTATATTTGCCACGCAGGGCCATAATATATTCTATCCAATATAATAGAAAAGCTATACAAAATTCCAAAAATGATATCAGATATTCAATTCATGGGCTATTAGCCCTGTGGTACTGTGGGTCTATGTAAGGGCAGTGATAGTATTGGTATGCATTTGACCCACGTTGTTCCTGGATCATCCACTCTCCTCTAGGAAGTGTCATGGCCGCCTTGGATAGCCCGTTAGCACTACAGTTATGTTCCCTGTAAATATGATTGCAAGTGATATCATTAAAATGAGCCTTAAAAATATTTATCTCATCCAAAATATTACTGAGTGTGTGAATGTGACAAGTAGTAATATTATTGAACCAATCTATAATGATCTTTGAATCTCCATATATATTAATGCTCGTGCAGTTATGCCCCAAAGAAAAATGCATGAGGTGATAAAGAGTGATGAGTTCAGCAAAATTGTTTGTGCCAACCCCCAATCCCATCCTGACTTTGTAATAATGATGTTCACTAATGTATAGGATGAATCCACCTCCACACCCCTGTTGTTGAGCTACACCATCAAAATATGCCCAAGGGGTATTTTTATCAATATGAAAAGGGGCATGTGGCCTGCGGGTTCAAGGTTGGGGAGGCTCAGGCATCTTGTTAAAAGCTGATATGATACGAGTTGTAGTGTGCGGCCAGCACACAGGTTTGATGTCAAAGATGTTGCGATTCTGGGCCAACCAGAGATACCAACAGATAATCAATGGGAGACTTTGTATTTTTTATCCTTTATGCCGGTGATACCGGCTTTCCCAAGCTCTGTTAATATCTTCGCCTTCCCATGAGCCCGTGAAATGAATAGTAGAGGAATATTTTGCCATAGATCCATCAGGGTTGTACACTGCAAATAAAGATGTGATGTCGATTTCGCTGCTCTTTTTCATAGTGTACACCAAGTATGCCTGTGTATAGATCGGTGCATAATATTTTCACCAGTGGGGACTTTGTCTTTTAATGTGCACCAGAAAAATAGTCTGATCCGAGGAGGCACTGTGAGTTTCCAAATTGCCTTCCACTAGAAATCAATCAAATCTAGAACTTTGTGTGAAATCAATGTTAAATAGCCCGACTTTGGAGTGTATAAACCACTGTGAGAATGATGCCATATGAGTTCATCCGGGCCCTCTTTGATCCTAATGTGAGATTCAAAAAGTGCAGTAATATAATCAAGCCATTCTTGGTGCCAACATTGTGGTAGATCAATCTGTTGTGCGGATTTCCTTCTTTGTACAAAAATGGTGGAATTATGAGGGTCCGTTGTATTTTCTAGGACCTTAAGATCATGGGAATGTAGATGCTGAATAAGATTTCTGGATAACTGATGTCTACCACCGCTTCCAATCCATGGATCTAAACTGATGTGAGCCATAGATCATCGTTTATTCTCCAAACTAGATTATCCCTGATGAGAGGCAGTGAGTGAAGAAGTGCCTTCCAGACAGATGATATATCGGTTTTGCGCCAACTAGGAAGTCGAATCCAATCCATAATATTCTAAGGCCAAATGTATTTGTGATATGAGATGGTAGTCCAGAGATTTTGTCCAGTCAACAATGTCCACCCCATTTTTGTAGCTAGAGCCTGTGCAAATAAAGGAAGATCCTTTAGGCCCCAACCTCCCCATTTTTGGGCAGCGCTATCTTGTTCTAGCCAACCCATGCAAATATCCGTTTATCCTGATTCCCATTCCATAGATATCTGTTACAGATTTGGTGTAGCCTGGCCAATGTGTTTCTAGGAATCCAAGCGAGTGCCATCCAAAAGACAGGCATGGCCTCAAGTATAGATTTAACCAATACAAGTTTGCTATCTCTGGAAAAATGTCGGTGGCTCCATAAATTGAGCCTTTTCTCCAGTTTTGTAAGGAGCCAAATCCAATCAGCTATTTTCTGTTGATAGGCTTGATCCAGAACCCCAAGTATTTAAGACCCTGGTCTAGTGGATTGATACAGTAAGGGAACAAACGGTGAGCAAATTGAGTCTCATGGATGGAGGTTCGGGTAAAAGTGATGGTATATTTTGAGTGATTTGCTAACATCCCAGTGGCTGATGAGAAAAGAGAGAGGATCTTTGAGAAGGAGCAGGAATCCCTAATTCTACCATCAAGAGAAATAAGAACATCATCCACGAAAAGTATATGGGTGAGGAAGCAATCATCAGATATCTTGAGACCACAGAGATTACCATCTCTCTTAGCTGATGCAATCAATCGACTGAGACCATCCATGAAAATCAAAAAAAGGAGAGGAGAGAGGGGGCATCCCTATCTGAGTCCTCTTTCGGAGTGGAAAAAATGAGATGCAGACCCATTGATAAGCACACTGAAGGTGGGAGTGGTGATACAGGACATGATCCAGGAGATGAAATTGTGGGGGAAACCCAAGTGGATAAGCAGCATCTTAATGTAAAGCCAACTGACACGATCAAAAGCCTTTGCGAAATCAATCTTTAGAGTGATGGCCTTTTGGTGTTTGGTCCAGATAGTATGAATGGCTTCCTGGGCCGAGCCAATAGCTTCATGAATCTGACGATGTTCTGGAAAGGAAAATTGTTGAGGGGCGATATGACGGGACAAGATAGGGCGGAGACGATTTGAAATGATCTTGGAGATGATCTTATAAATAAAATTTCATAGTGATATGGGTCTCTAATCATTGAAGGAGGATGGGGAGTCTGACTTAGGAATAAGTGCGATAAAGGTCGAGTTGATGGCATTATACAAAGACCCCAGATATTCTGCATTCTTCCACAACCCTCAACAGGTCCTGGATAAGAAGCTCATAGAATGCAAGGTAAAATTCGATGGTCCAGCCATCCAGACCCAGACTCTTATCCTTTTTGAACCATTTTAAAGTGCCCTCAAGCTCCCCAGATGTCACAGGGTCAAAAAGTGCCTCAGCTTCATCCTCATTTACAAATATAGGGAAGTGTCCAACGATATTAATAATATTAGCAATATTCGAACCAGGAGGATTTTTGTAGAGGTTCTTAAATTGTGTAGAGCCAAGGTGGGATAGCTTATTAAAAGAATCAACCACTCCTCCATCAGGTAGAGGAATATTCCAGATGGTGTTTGTGACCTTTCTGGCTTTAGCATAGTTATGGAAAAACCGAGTGTTGTCATCCCCTGCTTTCAATCATATGGCTCTCCTTCGAAGATGGATAAATTCCTCTCAGTCCTTTAATATCTAAGACTTCTGGTTCTCAAGCTCCACCAGATGAGATTTATCTTCAGCAGTGATAAACCCCAAACTTCGCTCATCGAGTAGGGAGCAGAGTTCCGATTCTATGTGCAGAAGAGTTGAATTCTCCCTCTAATTTTTTTCTCTAGCCCAATTAATAGAGAGGTTCTTGAGCTTGGATAGATTGGAACAGAAGCCTTTTGCCAAGGAGTCTGATCTGTCGATCGGGTTTGCAGCCCAAAAATCCGTTACCATATGAACATAAGATTGGTCCTGTAGCCATACATGATTAAACTTGAATGGGGCTTTTGGCTTATAGTGTGGTCCCAAGATCTCCAGATATATAGGGGAGTGATCCGATATGCCTCCAACTCCTATCCATTGTTTGTAGTGATGCAGCTACTATATAAGGGACCCCTTCATGATGAATCTGTCTAGTCTACAGGCAAGGGCAGCCTCACCCACCCTTCTGTTCCTCCACATGGGGAGAGGTTTATTCATAGGGACATCTATCAAATTAAATCGCTCAAGAAGATTAGTCATAAAGCCTGTGATTGAGTCCACTTGAGCCATGGATCCCCAAGATTCACCATAACCTAGGTAGAAATTGAGATCGCCCCCAATAATGATATGATCAGCAGAGAGAATGGAGAGGCCAAGCAGGTGCTGCCAAAAGTGCTCCCTTTGTTGACATGGGCCATAGATGTTAATAACCCTAAGGTTGGTACCAAGATCTGCCAAAAAAAGATCTAATCCCATAAACCCATGACCTCCCCAAGATGCTTGAACTCTGATGGATTTGGGGTTGTATCCAATGGCAAGGCCATCAGACCTCCCTGTAGAATCTATAGCCGAAAAGTTCCAACCCAGAGAAATAGAGTTTAAAGTGTCTGTAATGAGATCAGCCAGGCCTAGGGTTTCTTGCAGCAATATAATGTCGACAGGCTCGATCTCAATCAGTCTGCACAGGGCTAGTTTCTTAGAGGCACTAGCCATGCCCCTGCAGTTAAAGGATAGACATTTCATGGGGAAAACTGCTAGGGGTGTTCACTGCTCTAAGAACCCCGTCAAGCATAGATTGGTGGTGAGAGGCGACTTCAGCTCCAGCACGCCTGATAGCTTTTGATAGGTTAGATTTTCTTCCCCGAGAAGTCTGAGGGGCTGAACCAGGTATGGAAAGACCCAATCCAGCAAAAAGCACTGGGGAGCCTCTAGATAGTATGCGAGGATGAAGATTGTAATGATGAGATTTGGAACCCCTAGTCGAAGATGGCGAAGAGGAGGATGTGAATAACGAATGAAAAGAAGGAGCAGATGGTGCAATGACAGGGGAGGTGGGAAAAGTGCAATGAGCAACAGAGTTGGACGGTGCAATCAAAGAGGGACAGTGAGTAATACAAGAGATAGGAGGAGAGAGAGATGTACCCGAAGCTTTGGCGGCTTCTTCTGTTGCCTGAGACCTGGTGACCGGTGGCGAGAGAGTCTTGTGTTCCTCGTCCACTTCCTTATGAGAATTGTTGGCCGAGTGAGTAGGTCACGGAGCAGGGGAACGCTGGATAGCTGGTGAAATAGTCCTGGAAGGTGCAGTGGATGATATAGGGGCATCCTCTGGTTTCTTTTTAAGGGGGCAATCCTTGAAAATGTGGCCCACCTTGTGGCATCGCCGACATCGAAATGGAACCCCTTCGTAATCCAGAATCTGTATCCTGGTGTATTTCCCCCAATGCAAGGTAATATTCTCCTCCAAACCCTCGCGAGTGTCCATGTGTACCAAAATATGAGCGAGGGTTCTATTCCTTGATTCCACAAAAGTGCGGTCATGGTCAAGATATGTCCTAAGGGCATTCCCTATACGAATGAAAACCTCCTCACACCAGTACTGTAGAGGGAGCCCTAGCAAGCGAACCGATAGTGGACCAGCCCCAATTTTTTCTCACTCAGGGTCAAAAAGAGGGCTCCATCTCTTTAATAGGATTGGTGCCATCTCTATGTGCCAGTATCTGGCAAGAACCAAGTCCATGTAATTCTCTTTTGCAAAATGGAGGGCAAGCCAACCTCTAGGTAAAACTTGAACCTTCGACAAATCTTTGAGTATTCCCCCAAAAATTTCCTTTACCCATAGAGTGAGTCAAGTGGCTGAATATGCCCTACCATGAACATGGCCAAAAAGTATTGTGCTAGCCATGAAAGTCGCTTCCCCGATCGCAGAGGTCTCACCGAAATGGATCGAGATATCCTTTGAGGTCGATTTCACGCACTTGGTTTTTCTCTTCCCCAAATGAGGTGCAGATGGGTGATCCGTCAATGGGTCCTGGGTGGCTTCCAGGGGGATTGATTTAGCAGACATGACCTTGACAGCCGGAGTCTCGAAGCAACCCGACGGTGAATGTAGGGGGGCAGAAGGGTTTGGGACCATCGTAGGATGAAAACCAGTAGACATCGAGGCAAAGAAAGATCAAATGGGCGGATTCAGGTCAAAAGAGGGCGATGGAGGAGAAATTGCGGACAAAATATGAAGGGTCCTAGGGGATAAGGGAGGTATATCCAAAGCAGGGGATCCGAGGGAGATTGACCCGGCCAAAGGAGGAGCTGAACAGTGCTCTGGCAAGGCGACCACCGGTGACGTGTTTGGCAGAATAGGGCCCGATGGAAGACTAGGGCCAGCTGGCGATGATGAGAAAATAGGGTGCCTGAAAATGACATGATCAGGCTGTGGGTCCTCGATATAATCGACCTCCTCAATTTCCATTGTATCTCCCAATATACCAGTTGAAGAAGACATTTCTGAAAATGACGGACGGGCCAGAAACGGGGAAGGTCGATGCTAAACTGTTGGCGACGGGTATGATGTGCAGTAATTGTAAAAGGGCTACAATAAAACCTAGGGTTTAACCCAAACCGTTATGGAATCCTGCAGTACTCATCCTCACCGTCTTTGACCGTTTTACCATCAGGCAGGCGATGATATAGTTACTAGTTTCTCTTAAATTTCATGTTTGGTTTATTATTAAATATTTATGATATTTCATAGGCCTTGCCATTACTTTGGGTTAGTAAGGGTCTATATCTCACTAATCAAATATCAGTTAGAAAGATGATATATTTAATTACAAATATACGAATTTATACTTCCACTTTTGGGATGCACCGTAGAAGTCGCCGCGAGGAAGGCTACCTGGTTATTAACCATCTCATTTCGTTACAAAACTAGACAATTGGCTCATGAGCCTTTCACGTATGGTATTTATTTTATTTATAATTTAAAAGTGAGTTTCTTCAAATAATTTCTAATTTTCTATAATTATTTTTTTAATTGAATATTTAAAAATCAAAAATCAAAATTGTTAATACATATTATTCTTATTTAATGCAATGTTTTGTATTAATCTTTTTATAATAAAAATAAATTTATAAACTATTGAATTAGATATCTAATAAATATAAATTTATAACCTATTTAATTAGATATTTGATAAATATAAATTTATAACTTATTCAATTAAATAAATTTATAATAACATGTTAAATATAAATATATAACATGAATTTAAAGGTAGGAGGTCGTCACCCCTCCTTCCATAATGCTCTTGCTAGTAGGCTTTTTCAAGGGGAACGAAAATTTGGTACAAAAGGAGGATCCTTAGGTCAATGTATCCTTAAGGCCCCTCAAAACCCTAAATTTATGATTCCTACAAGATGTATAGAACATAATAGGAAACACATAAGATATCATGCTTTTATATGTAAGTTTATAAGAAATTGGTCAATAGAGAAGGAATTAGAATGTTGGATATAAAAAAATTGGCAACCAAAGGGAGAGGTAGATTTGACACTGGGATCGAAAGGTTTCTTCATAGTCATCTTTTCTAACCTTGAAGATAAAGCTAGGATCTTTGAAGGGGGACCATACTTCCTTAACAATGTGGGTCTCTACATTAGGCAATGAGAAGCTTGTTTCAACCTGGATAAGGAGGAATTCACAGAAGCACTGATATGGGTAAGATTGTACTCTTGACCAGTAGATTTCTAGATATTGTAAATTCTAAAAGGTATAGGAAATAACTAGGATGTTTTTTGAAGGTCTCAAAGGCAAAAACAAGAGGGAAAAACATGTCATATGCTAGCTTATATGTGTATATGAATATATCACAACCATTACCAAATACTATAGAGCTAGAATATCAAGGAGAGATCTAGAAACAACCTCCAAATTATAAGCACTTTCCATTTAGATGTAGGCTCTATCACGAGAATGGCCACTTGATAAGAGAATCTCAACTAAGAAGGAAGGGACAAGGTTTTGGAGGTTAGATAGAAAATGATGATCTCACCAAGGTCACTACACGTAAGTGTAATCATAGGAACTGAATCTCCTATAACACAGAGGCATTGGAGGAGAAGAATTCCTTTTCCTCACTAGAGGCTATGGAATAAGACTCTTAGAACACAAAATCCATCCATATGGATATTATTCCCACAAAACAAAATCTGGAAGAAAAGAATGTTCAAATGTAAGTTGGAAGAGGAGGAAGATATAAAAGTTATTTTTGAATTTTATGCACTACCAGGTTTTGAGGAAGTAGCTCCTTTGGTGAAGAAAAATTCGTCAGACCTATCAGATGAATAGAGGGTATTAGTCACACTGTGAATGATTAGGTGCAATAATATCTTGGGGACTTGTCCAAACTGGAAAGAGAGATCTACGCAAATACTTATCTCAGGTGGAAAACAAAGTGAAGAAACTCAATAGTGGACCCAATAAATAAATCATTCCAAGATTTTAAGGACAAGGGGAAATAATTTATTCTAAAGTACCTTACTAAAGAACCTAATAAGAAGACAAATAAATCAAAGAAGGAAGTGAGACAAAACACTAGAGTGAACCAGGGTAATACAGATCAAGCAATAGATGTGACAGAGAAGTCATTGCCTTTTCCCAACTCATCATCCTGAGAATTCTTTCATGGAAGCGAATTGGGCTCAATAATAAAGGAAAATAATAATATCTTAGGGAAACAATAAAAAAACAAAACCCAACAGTTGTTATATTACAAGAAACAAAATTAATAGGGGAGAAAATGAATAAAATAGAAGGAACTTGTCAGAAAGGATGTGAGTCATGTCTCTCGATGCTAGGGGTAGTGTAGGAGGCTTAGTTTTTTGGTGAAACCCACATGAAGTGGTCTTCCAAGACTGGATGGATTATGATTGAATTCTTACACATAGATTTAGGTATGTTGTAACAAAAGATTTCATTTTTTTATCGGCGGTTTACAATCCTCCAGGTACGAGGGACACAAAAGTTTTTTTGGAGCAACTATATAAGATGAAATAAATGATAGGAAATTCCTTATGGTTGTTTGGAGGAGAATTTAATATCATAATATTGTTAGAGGTTAAAAAAGGAGGCATTCATAGGTTAGAACAAGAATTAGCTAATTTTTACTATATCATAGATAACTTGCACCTTGTAGACATTCTAGCCAAAAATGGGATGTTTACTTGGAATAATCATTTACTAATCAGATAACCTGTAGTTTGGATCATTTTTTTTTATTAGAGGAAGTTTTACAGAAGGATATATTTATTGAAGCTTCAATTTTTCCGTGCATGGGGTCAGATCACTAACTCATTCAATTAAAAATTGATCTAAAAGAAGCCCCACTAAATCACCCTTTCCGTTTTGAAATCTTTTGGCTTCAGTCCATTGGTTTTGTAGATTTGTTAGACAAATGATGGAAGGAATTGAATATTAGAGGTGCCATACAAAGGAAAACATTCCAACTCAAACTAAAATCATTGATGAAAAGGATTAAATTTTGGAATAAGTACATCTTTGTGAATATCTTTGAAGACAAGAGAACATTGGAAATTAAAATGTTGACCATCCAAAAAAGAATCATTCTGGAAGGAAGAACCTTAGAGTTGATAGCAGAAGAGGCAGAGGCCCTTCAAAATATAGAGCACAGAAGGCAACAAGAAGAGACCCTTTGAAAGAAAACATCCAGAATACAATGGCTTAAGGAGGGAGATCATAACTCAAAGTTCATCCACAATTCTATGATTCAACGTCATCATAATAATATATTTTTTTCCCTCATTGGGAACGATGGAGATAGGAATCTACAACAACAAGATATAGAAAGTGAACTGGTGCATTATTTTATTGATCTCTTGATGGAGGAAAATTTAGGAAGACAATAAGATATAAGTACGGGGATTCAATACATACAAAGACTTATTAATATATTTCATTAATGAGACCAATATCCATGTATAATGTTGAAATATGAACATGCCTAAGAACAAGGATCCTGGACTGGATGGCTTCACGATAGACTTCTTCCAAGAATGTTGGGGGTTTTTAGGCAAGGAAATTCTAGAAGTAGCTGATAAATAAATATGGTCACAATCATTTCATCCAACACTCAACGCTACGTTCCTAGCATTACCCCAAAATCACGTCACTGAGAAAGTCTTGAGGGTTTCAGAACAATTTATCTATGCATTGTTCTTTATAAAATTATTTCTATAGTACTAGCTAATAGATTAAAACTACTACTTCCATTATTAATATACATGTCTCAAACTAACTTGTCGAAGGGATTCAAATTAAGGATGGCGTTATTGTGATGCAATAAATTATCCATTATTTGAGGTCATAAAAGTGCCCATGTATGATTGGTAAATTCAACTTATCGAAGGCCTATGATAGAATTAGTTGGACATTCTTATTTCAAGTTCTCTGAGCTTATGGTTTATTTGAACAATGGATAAAGTGGGTGGCATCCCTTATCTCATCTATATTTTTCTCTAATTTGATTAATGGCTCACCCTCAGACTATTCATCCTTATAGAGGGCTTAGGCAAGGTGAACCTCTATCATCATTCCTCTTTATTTTAATTATGGAAGGGCTTGGTAGAATGTTTGAAAAAGATGATGAATTAGGACACATCTATGGTCTCTGCCTATATGGGGCATATCTTCCTATCTCTCATCAACAATTTGTTGACAGCATTATATTATTTGGTTCTCAAACTTGGATAAAGGTGAAAATAATGGGTAGGATTTTAGAATTTTTTTATGGAAGCCTCAGTAACTGTAGTGAACACTAACAAATCAAAGAAAAAAAATCTTCAATTGTCCACAGATGGTTCATCATGTTAAGTCAAACCCTAGGTTTTAATAGACGCCACCTTCCTTTAAAGTATTTAGCAATACCTCTTGTATTTTATACAACAAGGTATATACCTTGTAAGGACTTATAGAAAGATCTCATCGTAAAGTGAATAATTGGAGTTTCAAGGAACTCAACTTTCCAAGTCGCCTAGTATTGATGAACGAAGTTTTAAAAGAATTACCAATTTACCAGTTATTGGTAATTCCCATTCCAAATAATTTGTGTTTGCAATTAATATTTCTTTGGAGAATTTTTTTATGGAGAGACTCTACTGTGGAGCGATAAAAAGGTGTCTTTTGAACTCCTAATTACCTTCACATTAGTTATCAACCCAGGGACGACTTTTTATTTCAAGAGTGTACTCAGTCTGAGGCGGCTATTTACTCAAGAGTAATGCTTAGTAGTACAACGTTCAGAAAATACAAGAGTAAACGGATGCTAAACTATGACTAAATTGCTCTAAAAGAATAAAATCACGCAAGGCAGCTTATCAGTCAAGGGTGCGGAAGTGATAACCCATCCCTCTAGAAACTGATGGAAAGGAAATTAGAGCATGGACCATAGGTCTGGGAGCTAGGCAGTGACTGCTGAGGCTCACTACAGCCTTAGACCTTCTCTCACACCAAAACAGCAAATCCAAGTAAATGGAACGACAGAAAGTAAAATGGAACAACAAACAGGAAATGGAACAGCAAGTCTAAAATGGAATAGCAGTAAATGGAACAGCAATCAAATATGAATGTACAATAATCCAAATCAAGCACGCAACATACTTATCATTAAAAGGGATAGCAATCTGAGCTTCGATACAATATGCATGAATCACGGCCATGAAATAATAGAACGACACTTCCAAATAAACATCAGTCATGATTTAAGAATAAATCATACGTTAGTACCAATTCAAGAATATACAACGCAGTTAACTCGTAATCTGTAAGGAACAACAATGCTATATGATTTGCCAAAATAAATAATAATGTGATGCATAGCATTCCCTGTTGTAAGTAACAATAATATTCAATCAAGTATAACAGAGCTGATATGTAAAATGGTAAAGTGCGTCAGATTACTGAACAGAGTAAAAGAAAAGAGATCAAACCACACATGAAGCATAAAGATATAATACAGCAGCAACATACTCCACCGGAGGCTGGGCCCTTAGCCGCCAGCGGATGCTGTTGGGTTACTTCAGGATAAAAGATGAAGTGGCAACTAGATTTATATTAAAATATCAAAGCAGAGTTACAGTGGATTACAACAAGAAATCTCTCATCCATTATCCATTCTCTCTGCCATCCTCAATTCTGAATCTTTAATTCATCCTCAATTCCATCATTCGAATCCCTCTGAAATCACCCTGAAATCACCCCCCTCTCTGATCTCTATTGTGATTTAAATAAAGAGAGATCATAGAGCAGTTACAATCAAGATAAATACAACATGATTTCTATTACAAAATTAGATTGTTTCCAACCAATTGATAAACAAGAAGATATATTTCCATCCAGCTTTCAACAAGAGCAAGGCGAATTTGGCTTTGCAGCTAAGATTTGGAGGACGGCCGCAACAATAAATCTCAGAAAATCGTGCTCAAAGAACCCTGCGTTTCTCCCAGTACAAGCTGAATTTGGGCAAACCGTTCTTTAAAAAAGTTAATTGGGCCCGTTCTGGACAAAACCCATGTTCCGGATTTTCCAGATTCTGCTCCATTTGCTCAGAATCTCAACCGCAAAACCGTCACTTCTTATTCCAGCGAATTTCTGAGTTGGCACTTTTAATTATCAAATCTTCAATCTGGAAATTATCTTGGAGGCTAAAAATGGTGAATAATGTTACAACTGATTTATTAAAGCTATCATTGATAAAATCATGCACAATCATCAATTTATTAGAAATAAAAGAGAATAAATAATATTCATCCATGAGAGCATAAATCATTTATAAAATGGATATAAATGATAAATTATAATAGATGATATAATAGAGAAGAGTAAAAATGGATGAAATAAGTGTTACAAAGTGGTCGTATTCATGGCCCAACATCTACTAAAATAGGTGTTTGGACATTGGTCGGGTGGAATAAACTGGTTGCATGAAAAAAGAATGGAGAACTAGGTCTTCGAGACCCCCTCCTCATCGGTAAATCTTATGCTATGAAGTTGTGGTGGCTATGGGTTCAGGGAGGTCCCCAATTTGCAAACAAATATTGTCTCTTAAGTACTTTTCTATACAATCATAGTTCAACATATTACAATTCGATGGAAGAATTAAAGGTTTAGGGGTCTGGAATTGGGTTAAAGAAAGTGAGGATGTGGCGAAATAATTTTTATTTTATGAGATTAGAAGAGGAAGGACTACATTATTCCAGGAGGATTCATGGAAGTAGTATCTGCTATTAGAGGAAAATGAGAAGCTACAACCTATTAAAGTATTAATGAAAGCCCAAGGAGCATTTAAAGTGGCAGAATTATGGAAAATTTCTAATAAGGAGCATGGTTGGAGACAGTGGAAAATAGTAAGAGATTTGGAACATTCTAGGTATTCTCTCCCATTGGAGGAATTCCATCAAATCCTTGATAGTACAATGATATGAGATTATCCTAAACATGACATGATGTGGTGGGGGATGCAACTCATTGGATGGTTTACTTTAAAAGAAGTGTACTTTGTATTAGCATACTCTCACTCACAACAGCACACTACTTTTTGGAATAGAATGTGGAAAGATTGTAGATGGCCCAAAATTTCAATCTTTTATGGATGGTATCTTTGGGGCATATGTTAACTTAGGACCATATGCAAAGGAAAGGCTTTGAGGGACCATTGATGTGCATTTTATGTTCACAAGATGAGGAATCAATATATCATCTACTAATCACTTGTTCTTATGCCAAGAAAATATGGGCGTTTGTTTAGAAAATCTCCAGGTGTGCTTTACCCAATTCACCAAACATAAAGTCATGGATATATGACTGGTTCTAGAAAAAAATAAACATCCATTGATAATGAGAGCCTAGAATTTAGTTCTATGATTTTCCGCCTGGAATTTATGGAAGGAGAGAAATTTAAGAATCTTTGAAGGAAAACATAGGTCTATGTCAACTTTATAGGATATTACACTTAAAAATATCAAAGAAACGATGTTGGTGTTCCCTCCCGATTCTGAAGAAGTGCAAGTTGATGATTACGAGGCTCTTAACCTAAAGGAATTCAATATATTATATAAAATTGTCACTACTTTTCCTTCCATGGTTCAGAGTAGAGGAATCCCCTCCAAAAGCTTTCATTGAATTAAGTGTTGATGGTGAAAAAGGAAACCTAGGAGATGTTGGTTTTGGAGGGATTTTCAGGGATGAGAATTTGGATCCCAAGCATGCCTATGCTTTTTCCTGTGGGGTGGACACAAACAACATTGTGGAATTTAGTGCATTGGAGAAATATCTTCAAATAGTTGTAAGGAAGGGTTTAGGTTGATTCAGATACATAGTGACTCTTAGATAGTGATTTATTCTATAAGAAAGACCCTACTAGGTCATCCGATAGAGAAACTAATTCAAAGTTCGCACCTACAGAAGGTGGTGAGAAATATCAAATACTTGTTGATTAATTTTGATTATGTTATTCCTATGCACACGCGATGGGAAGGTAATAAGGTGGAATATTGTTTAACTAATTAGGGAATCTCAGGTAGACACACTGCCTTGGACATGGCTTGCCTATAATTGAAACATAGGAAAATCCTACAGGAAGTAAATCTCTAGGAAAAATAGGATAAATACCTAGTTGAAGCCATTTTCTCAATGGGGGTGATCTCACAACATCAGAGTATCAGTATTTGAAAGAGGAATGATGATCCCTCTTGATGGTAGGTTTTTGGTGGGAGTAATTATTTGCATGTGAATAGATTTTTTGGTGATAGAGGTGACAACCCTCAGAGATAGATTTGGGAGATACACTTGGTTACACATGGGTCACACATGGAATGTCCTAGGTTTTCATAATGGGAGCCACCAACTGAAGTCATTTTCTTATTAACTTCCAAGACATTAGAGATTGGGATTTTGTTTGCCTCAATGGTTTCATTAACTCATTTCATTTTGTCTACTTAGGAATGGATCATCCCTCCCATGTCATATTGGATGTGGGAAGGAATTTCTCTGATAGTAGGATAAAGTTCATTAATGACCTCACTCTTAGACAATGCCTTGGGATGGCTGAGACATGGCGTATGTAGTATACTTGGATTCTGTCATGGGATTTTCAAAGGGCATGGTTCATTCCTGGTACTAGATACGTCACATTCATAGCTATTTATATAAGTTCCACCATGGTCTCAGGATGGAAAAAAGGTGGTAGTTATGTGGTTGACATCTTTCATTTGTAGCAGTTCCCCTCTTGTTGGTGGTCCCCAATTGAATGTGTTACAGTAATGGGAGGTTTGTATAGGCTTTTAATTTCTCAGGTCATTTTAGTAGGGTGGAATTTTGAATTTTTTAAGAGTTGGATAGTTCTACATCCCAATGTTTTTTGTTGTCGGATCTTAAGTTCTACACCGGGTGGTCATTTTTTTCACATAGCATGTCAATGTTATTTTTGTTTTTCTTACATTACTCAAGGTTGGGTCCCTCCTTTGGATTGTTTGCTGTATTTCCCTCGACGACATCACAGACTTTGACCCATCTAGAATTTTCTTTAATTTCCCATTGTTGATATGTGGATTGTGGTACTGAGTTACCTTCTCCATCTAGTTCTAGAAACAAGTATGCCTCCACTTTTTCATTGTTAATTCAAACGTCTCAAACCCTGATCATTCTAGTTCTTAAGAGCTATAGTTTCCTAGGCAATTGAAATGGATTGTCGTCTTGGTTGGTAAGGGGTGTCAAGTATTTAGTCATCACAATTAGTTAATTATGTGCATGATCATTTATAATTGGATTACTTGTGTTTTACTAGGGTTGTCACTCATTCTAATCATCACCTATAACTTGTTAGTTTCTATTATTCTGGGGTCTTACTATCTTGTTGTCAGTCATAACTTGGTCATTCAGATAGCCTAGAGTGGTTGAATTATGGTTTGTTTGCAGTTCTTATGTGGAAATTCCTCATCGATAATAATTCCCTAGCTATAGGGGTGGTGCTCTAAGGGCATCTTCTTCCAAACATCACCATCAATTTGGTTGGGAATCTGTGGCAAACATTTTTTATTCGGCTCCGCTGGAGGTTAGAAAGGAGATTCTGCATTTAGAAGCTAGGGAGTTTGGGGATCATAGACATCACCATGATTTAGAAATTGGTGGGAGTAGCCTCCAATGGGTTCTTGATCCAGGGAATTTTAGGAAGAGAAGAATACATTTCCTCCACTTTATAACACTACATTGCAAATGAAAATGCTACTCAACATGGTAATTTGTGACAAACAAATTGACAACTATATTGGTAAACTACAACAAGAAAAAAAGGAGAACAATGTCATTCACACAAAATACTAAACTTTCTTCTTAGGAATATTACATTTACCATTGAAACTCTACAAACTGGCGGTTGCAAGAGAGATAGAAACTCCTCATTTTCTACTACAAAATAATTGGAAACACTAATCCAACTCTTGTATATAAAATTCCAAATCACTCATCAGAAAATGAAATAGAAAAAGCAATCGTGAATGAATTTAAAAATAATTAAGGAAAAAATTTCCATGAGTACCAACTCACTATAAGCAAACTCCTACTATCTTATCTACCAGAGAAACTAATTCATAGTTTTCACCTACATAAGGTGGTGAGAATTTCAAAGACTTGTTGATTAATTTTGATTATGTTATCCCCATGCACATGCGACGGGAAGGTAATAAGGTGGAATATTGTTTGGCTAACTGGGAAATATCAGATAGACACGTTACCTTGAACGTGGCCTCATTGGAAGTGAAACATAGGGAAAGCCTACAGGAAGTAAAGAACTAGGCAGAATAGGATAAATACCTAGCTAAAGTCAAGGTCCTCAATGGGCGTAGTCTCATGACCTCAGAATATCGGTATCAGAAAGAGGAATGATGATCCATATTTATGGGATGTTTTCGGCAAGAGTTATTATCTGCATGCCAATAAATTATTTGGCGATAAAGATGGAAACCCTCAGAGATATATATGGGCTATAAACTTGGTTACACATGGGTCACATGTGGCATGTCTTGGGTTTTCATAATGGGAGCCACCAGCTCAAGTAATTTTCTTATTAACTTCTAACATATTAGAGATTAGGGTTTTGTTTATCTCAATGGTTTCATTAACTCATTTCATTTTGTCTACTCAGGAATGCATTGTCCCTCACACGATGTATTTGATGTGGGAAGTAATTGCTCTGATAGTATGAGAAAGTTCATCTCAAGAAATGCCTTGGGATGGCTGAGACATGGTGTATGTAGTACACTTGGCTTCCGTCATGGGATTTTCAGAGGGCATGGTTCATTCCTAGTACTAGATACATCATGTTTATAGTTATTTATATAGATTCCACCATGGTCTCTGGATGGCAAGAAGGTGGTATTTATGTGGTTGACGTCTTTCAATTGCAGCAGTTTCCCTCTTGTTTGTGGTCCCCAATTGACTGTTTTGCTATACCAGGAGGTCTGTATACACTATTAATTTCTCAGGTCATTTTAGTAGGGTGGAATTTTGGTTTTTTGAAGAGTTAGATAGTTCTATCTACTAATGTATTTTGTTATTGGGTCTGAAGTTTTGCATCGGGTGGTCATTTTTCTCACATAGGGTGTCAATTTTCTTTTTGTTATTCTTAGATAACTCAAGGTTGGGTCCCTCCTTTGAACTGGTAATTGTACTTCTCTTGACAACATCATAGACCTTCGACCCAACCAAAACTTCCTTTAATTTCCTAGTGTTGGTATGTGAAGTCAGGTACTGAGTTACCTTCTCCATTTATTTTAAAAAAGACTATAGCTCCACTTGTTCATTGTTAATTCAAACGTCATTGTTAATTCAAACATCTCAAACCTTAAACATTATGGTCCTTATGAACTATAGCTTCCTCAGCAGTTGAAATAGATTGTGATCCTGGTTGGTAAGGGGTGTCAAGTAGTTAGTCATCGCAATTAGTTAATTATCTACATAATCATTTGTAAGTGGATTTTTTGTGCTATACTGGGATCATCACTCATTATGGTCATCAATTATAAGTTGTTATTTTTTTTTATTCTAGGGTCTTTCTATCTTGTTTTTAGTCATTACTTGGTGATTGAGTTAGACTAGAGTGGTTGTATTATGGTATTTTTGTAGTTCTTATGTGGAAATGCATCATGGATGGCGAATCCCTCGCTGTAGGGGTGGTGCTCCGAGGGCATCCTCTTCTATAGATCACCGAAAATTTGGTTGGGAATTTGTGGAAAACTTTTTTGGTTCAGCTCACCTAGAGGTTAGAAAGGAGATTCTATATTTGGAAGCTAGGGTGTTTAGGGATCATAAATATGATTCTGAATAAGAAATTGGTGGTAGCAGCCTTAAATGGGTTCCCGATCCAGGGAATTTTAGGAAGAGAAGACTACATTTCCTACACTCTATAAAACTACATTTCCATATGGAAATGCTACTCAGCATGGTAGTTTGTGACAAACAAATTGAAAACTATATTGATAAACTGCAACAAGAAATAGAGAACAAGGCCATTCACACATAATACTAACCTTTCTTGTTAGGAATCTTTAATTTACTATTGAAACTCTACAAACTGGTGGTTGTAAAAGAGTTGGAAACTCCTCATTTTCTACTACAAAAGCACTAGAAACACTAATCCAACTCATGTATATAAAATTCCAACTCACTCATCAGAAAAGGAATAGAAAAAAGGGTCAAGAATGAATTCAAAAATAATTAAGGAAAAAATTTCAATGAGTACCAACTCAGTCCAATGCACTCTAAGATAATTATTTGTTGATCAACTTGGTCGTTCAACCACTAGTGCATATTCTCCTTAGCTAGGACTTTCTCTCTCAATTAACACAAATCCATATAGACACAAAACGAGCATGTACACACTACACAGGATACAACACACATTACAAGCATTCCAAAATACTACGTAGGACATTGATGCATACAAAACTATACAAAAAAATTATTGATTGCTCCATAAGACATATAACTTTACATCAGAGTGCTTGAGAGAGAAAGGACACCCATGCTTAACCTATAGATGGAATAGAGAAAAAAAATTGTCAAGTTACATAAATGTATCTATAAAATGAATTAAACACACAAATTAAGTGAACATAAAATTACTCAATAGCCTATTGCCTTTCTGCTGGCTACGTGGGGCCTAACCCAACTTCAGCAGTGAGTTTATCCAAGCAAATCCCGATACTACTGGCCCTTTCGGCAACAGTCCGTAGAGCGCGGACGGAGGTCTCACCCGAAGTAGTATGGGGGGGTGCTGGAACTAGGTTTCTGCACCCTGGGGATGTCTGATATGGGCGATAGGTACGCAATTCAACCTTCGCGCTTACTAGATTATGCGCACCAGCAGGCTCCTTGCGTCTTGTGGGACTGCCTTCGCGTAGATCCAGCTACAGTGAGACCAGTATTAATTACTCAAGTCTTCCTTAGTTAGGTTTTGTTCGTTAATTACTTAGAATGTTTTCATACATAAGCATACATAGTAGTGCGCACATATAGATAAACAGATACCATTAACGTCAAACATCAAAATATAGATCTATGAAACAGATGCACAATACTCCACCCTACACACTCAGCTGCAGACTCTAGGGGTGCACACACTCAGATGCAGACTCTACTGGGCCTTTGCGCACTCAGCTGCAGAGCCTTTACCTACTACTATGACCCAATACCTTCAGATCCACTTCTATCCTCTAACCATACCTTCGCATCTATCTATTATTTTTCCAGAAAACTCCCAACTGTCTTTACACTTAGAGCCTCACTCTATTTGTACAATCCCATGGTTCGCGAACCATGGGTAAGCTAACACAACTTTACACTAAATTACATTATTTTAGGGCGGACAAACCTATGACTCATCCTAAAATTTCGTGCTCTGCGCCTGCATTTCGTGGAGTCTTTACATTACTTTGACCAAAACTCGGGCTTTAAGCCCCAAAAACATGCTATGGGGGGATTCGCTGCCCAACAAGCCCCCAACACAACATCGTGACTCATCCTGAGTCACTGTGTGGTGATCTTGGCACGAAACCCTTCCAACTGTTCCTGAGCTGCGCGAAGGTCCGCAGCACACTATTTTTCCATTTGCTAGATTTGTTTTGCCCGCTCGGCTAAATACTCATTGTCCTGGGAAAATCCCTGTCTGAGAGCATGCAATAATTTCATTTGTGCAAGCTTTCCTTCGATGGCGGCGGTGATGAGGAAGGCCTCATCAATCCAAGTCTGGACGCGTGCTTTAAGTATTGCCTCTTTTTGGCATGTTGCATCCACTTGATCCTACAATGCCTTTGCCTGTTATAGCCTCGCGAGCTGCTGAGTTAGGACTACTATCTGCACCATCCTGTGCACACTATCATATTGCATTTGAAGCTCCCGTGCCTCTGTTTCCAACTGTTGTATGGTGGGGTCCTCCTGTAAGGCTGTGAGGACCCCAAAGGATTCTTCCAACAAAGTGGTATAGCTCTGCACTACCTGCTCAATTTCTTCCAGCCCTTTTTGGACATCGCTAGCACACTGCTCTTGAACTTCTAGGGGCGTCGATGACTATGCCTTTAATCACAGTTCAACAATTTGCAGGTTGAGGTTTAGCTAGATCCTCGTAGCTTCCTCCTTTGCCTCACGAAATCCAGTAGCCAATTTGTGGATCCACATTCCTATTGGTAGGTCTGTCGCAATTTCCAACTCTGGGGTGTGGTGACATGCTTCCTCTACGATCTACTCCAATTGTTGGTTCTATGCCACTGCTTCATCAAGTTGTAGGCTAAGCTACTCGATGTTGATTCATTGTTCACTTAGCATTTGCACTGCGCATCCTTCCCTAGCACAGAGTTCTGCCGTTGCTCTGTCCTGTAGCTAGTATAAAATATCCCGTGGAAGGGCAGCCAAGTTTAAGACGAGTCCCTTGATCCATCCTACCGCGGCTCTATCCTCCATGTTATCCACTGTCAGTGCTCCTTTCGGTAGTGCGACAGTGTTGGCCATTTTGGCCCGCAACAACTGCTCTGTTTCTGATGTTCCCGCGACACCGTAGATGGCTACCGTTCCCTCTTGTGGGAGTCACACCTGAAGTCCCTGCAGTTGTGCCCTGAGTGCCCCCAACACATTTTGCTACTCTGACATTGCCTCCTGCAGCGCTTCCCTGGTGACCTCACAAACGGTGTTTCCGATGTCGTATAGGTCACCCTCTATTAGTGTAATAGGTTCCTCATATAATTTGGAAACCTTGGTCTTCTTCCGAGGCCCTGTCCATTCTGTACCGTGCGGTCATTTCAGCTGTGTCAATGATGTGTTTGGGTCTACACCTTCCGCCATGTCGTCTGTCCCCTATCCTGTGGTCAATTCCAGCCTCTTCCATCTTGTGTCGTGGTTGCCCCAGTTGTCGATGCTGCTGCTGTTTTTTCTGCGGCCTTGGTCTACTCTGTGGCAGCCTTCGCTGCCTCACGGGAAGCCCTTACCTCCTCAGCAAAATTCTCGTTTCGCTTCTGTTATGCTAGCAGCTTGGCGGAATCCTTTTGTCTTTTGAATCACCATCTCATCACGCGCTTCAAGATCCGGGGCAGACCATTCGGGTGGCCATGAGTCGAGCACCATGAAAACAATGTCATCAATCACAATGAAGGGGAGTTTAGTGCATTTCTTCTCTGAATCCTTCCGCGCCCTAATATACACATTATGCATATCTACCTTAAAGTATGAGAATCTCCACATACTGTCGTATACCGTGGGGGATAGGCATGGCCGTTTGTTGATCCAAATCCATACACTCACCTCCATGAGTATCCAGAAGATCTTGGTCTCGTGGATCCGTGTGGTGTCCCTTTTCACCCATAGCGACGTGTATTTCGCTGCCTCTGGCAAGTCCTGGTTAAGAGGAGGAAACTAATTGTCCTCAGGCAATTCCCCTGCAACCAACAAGATGGATAAGAGCAACCATGTATATTGGAAGGTCTTACCCCACTCCTGGGCCTCCTTGCAGTTCTTCAAGAACTCCTTGCAAAGGAACTATGCCCAGTTGAATTGTACCCCCTCAGTACATTGTTTGGCCAGCACAATGACCATTGCTGGTACCTCATTGCCATGACATTTTCTCATCAATTTTCCTGCCAGCATCTGGGTGTCTATGCGCACCCCTTTGTCTTCAATGCTAGTAATGACATAGCCTCTCTGATTTTTCTCCAACTTGTATTTCTTCTTCATGGCCTCTGCGAGCGCCAAGTCTCTGTTTTTTCCTGTTATTTCTCTGGGGTCCCTTCCCATATAGGGAAGCCGAGAAATCCTATGAATGAGCTCCACCGTGATGGGAATAGGCTCCTCCAGCCACAAGTACCCATCATGTACTAAGCAAAGTAGTTGCCTGATGACAAATATCGTGATTGGTGCCCGGTGAAAGTGTGGAATCCATAGTAGGTGGAGTAGCTCGGTCTCCTCCACCTTGCAGAGCCATTTTCGTGGATGTAGCACTGTAACTACCCCCTCCTTGCTTTGTTTCATGAGTTGGCTAGTCTCCAAATGTGGGAACTTTTCACTATCCGCGAGGTCCCAATATTCAAATTTCATCGTGGGCACACGGTCCAGAACGGAACCTTTAACCAGAATTCCCTCTGGGAGGAGCGGGGTTTTGAGTGTGCTCTTAATGACATCCAGATCTTTGGGTACTTTTACTCTCCTTTTTGTGAAGGGACATACTTGGGTAGTTTTGCTACAGCGCACACTGGCTGAATGTCTTCCGCCATTTCTTCATCCGGTTCAATCTCTTCTACAAAGGCTTGAAGATCTTCCTCCTCATCATCTGTCTCAAGATTAACCATCTTTCCCTTGTCTTCCATAGACAGTTTACCAAACCGCGGATTTCGCGGGGACATGCAGACTGGTCCTGCTACCTGTGGATCCTTTTTGGGCCTCCATGTCTGGGGCTATCTAGGAATTTCTGGTGCATCCCCCATTGGTGGCATAGGGCTCTACGCGGCTCCTTCAACTGTCGACATCACTCCGTTCAGTAAGTCCTGCAGCTCTTTCTGCAATGTCTCAAACACTGAACTTGCTCTCAAAGCCTTTAAATTCATAAGGTCCATACCTAATTGATAGTGCACCAATTTACTTCTCAAGATGCCAAGGGTTTTTCAGTGGATAACCACCTGTGATTTATAGGCCTTTTTTAATTCAAATTCGACTTTTCCCCCTCGTTCGGCTCATTAACGCGAAATTGGCAGTATATCGTCCCAAATCTAGTTCTGTCTTCGTGTATTAATTCCCCACTATCTGCTCCTCATTGTCTTAACCTGGACACCTTATAATAAATAGTGACACCAACGGTCACTTCCCAACCTACCCGCACGGTAGTACAACCCCCCATGTGGGGGTGTGACCCCTATGGCAAATTGATCATGTTCGCAACCTCCTTATCACGTTAGTCCCATATAGACTTTTTTATAGTCTCGCGCTCTCTTTCAACTGCTTGGAGCACTGAGACTGTGCTTTCCATGGATAGTCAAGTGGTCGTACCACCTGTGTGAGGCTCCGATGCATCTTCCAGTCTATTCTGTGGGCACTCCTCAAATTCCCTCATGTTAGTCCATGCCACACATTCTTCCTTATGCGGTGCGATCCCCTAGTTACTTTGTCTGCTAAGGTGTGGTCACAGCCGGTGTAGCAGGGCCACAAATTCTCAGCAGAAACCTTATAATGCAGTAGTATTTCAGCTCATATCTTGTCCTGTCATTCTTATTTTATTAATGCGGCATGCTTGCGTGGGTTTGGTTTTCAGTTCTTTGATATCTGCATCCATTAACACGCTTTTCTTCCTCAGTCGTACCTGATCTTTGAGTTTGTGAAACTTAAGGTTCCCCCATTGAATGGATTCCTGAATCTGCCTATGTTCGACTTCGTACAGCCCCACAATCCCTTCGTCTTGGTCCCCACGTATTGTTCCAACTATATGAGGATTCCTTCCTCCCAAACCTATGGCCTCGACTCTACCCGCCATCTTCGTCTCTGTGCTCAGATTCTTGTACATGGCCCTAAAGGCCCATTAGACCACTGGTAATTGTAGGCCCCAACCACTTTGTCTCACCTGGTGAACTCTATTCATGATTTTTCATACCTTTTGAATGCTTCAATGTGCAATACTTGTGGTGTGCATCGCTTTTCTTGCTGCTGTGTCTGGTTCTGATTTTCGATCCTTAGTATGGGGTGTGCTTGTGTGGACTAAACAACACACTTCTACACCCATCGACACAGGTGGGTGCACAAGCTGCTCTATACTGGGTGCCCAACTTTCATTCGACGCTAGGGGCTTCCAAACCATAAGCGCATCCTCCTTCTACATTTGTACCAGTTTACAATGGTCTCCTGATGTGTACTCCACCATTGTGCGGGTGTTGTGGACTGCCCATTCCAGCGCACCGTACCGCTACTGTTCCGGTACTACGCTTTCAAATTGGTCCAGGAATTCATCCACCGCTCTCACTCTACCATATGTTGGCAGTTCCCTAGCCTCTTTCATCACGTAATGCAGTGATCTAATCATCATGTTGCAATTCAACATTGTCACTTCATGCAACCAGTTCTACCAATGCTCTACTTCTTCGTCTGAATCTGAAGTACAGGAGCTGTCAAGCTCCCACGAGATTCTCCCATCTACAGTCAAGTTCACCTGATCCTAGTCTCGTGCCATTATCTGGTAAATACAATCCAGCTCATCTTCGCTTTCATCATCACACACTGGTTCAGTGTAGCACTCTCCTTCGGCTGGGCCTAGTGGGACTACTACGCGTAGGGACTTTTTCTCGAATATCATCTTCCGCTTCTTCAAGTTGATGACTCCATTCATATCAGTGGCCCAGTCTATTCTTAGCAACGCGGGATAGGGATTGATGTCATCGACAATCTCTATTACTTCAAAGTCTGTCTGTGTGCTCATGCCTTCGATATCAACTGTTACCCCTTGCAACCTCCCCATGGGAAAAATCTTTTGTTGGTTTGCTATTCGTAATTGAATAGGGGACCACTACAATGCGGGCCTGCCCATGCGTTCCCATGTTTGATTCAGTAACACATTTGCATCTGATCCCAGATCTAGGATGACCTGATCCATTTCATACTCACCAATCTGCGCCATCAATCTCATTTCCCTCCCAATGTGCAATGCATGCTTTCCTAGTTTCTGGACTATGCGCAGTTCCCCTGACCCTGCGCACCTGGTGATCAACTCCTGTAGTCCCTTAACTACCTTATTGTCGCGCAATAGTTTCATGCATGTCTCCAAAAAGGTAGTGAGCATGGAAGGATCCATTCTTGCCTCTGGTTGATCGTTATTACCTGAAGTGGAGGCCTCCGTGAAGCTCTTCTTAGCTTCCATGAACATCTCCTTTGCACATTCTAAGTCACACTCAGGTTCCTTTGCAAGAGCCTTGTGAACTCATATATCTTCCTTAGGATACTTCCTCTTATCTTCCCCTGTGGTCACATCGCTTCTGATTATCATGCTCACATTTGGGTCTTCTTCGCACGATTCGGACCTCATCATTTGGATATTTTGCGTCAGAGGAGGTTGGAATACCCATTTTTCGCGCATATGTGTGATCAACGTAGGACAATCTACTATTTCATTATTAAACTGAGCATAGTGCGAAGAGGATATCCTTGTCAAGTTGGTGCAATCACAGGCATAGTGCCCTGGTCCTCTACAATTGTAGCACATCAACTGTTCGCGACCCCTTCCTAGTCCCATTCCTCCTCATCCTCGACCTCACCCCTAAAATTCAGCGTGCGCCATCCCCACAACTGGGTTGAGGGATCACGTTTCTGTCTACATCCTATAGGATGGGGTCGGATCCCTCATTAACTCATAACTGTGACAAGTGCGCTCCTCATGGCCTACTGACCTGCAGAAATTACAAAACAACTGTTGGGGAGTTTGTGTATACTTCTGCAACAAATGACAATTATCCGTCATGTGTTCTTCTCCTATCTAATAGATCACACACCATAATGTGGGTGTCGCACTTGGCCCTTCCTGTGCCTCAGGTCTCAACAACATTGGGCCCCCTCCTGCCAAGTAGTTGACGAATATTGGACAGTGGTCCTTGTCATGGCCCTGGCCTTTGCATTTTACGCACCTCACGCACCACTGGCCGTGGTGCCCTATCCTACTTCAAGCTCTACATTTCTGGGAAGAGATTCTATAGTTGCACATGGATTTGTTAAACTCCCAACCTAGGATCTTGTATCGGGGTCTCATGCAACCTCATCCCCATTTCCAATGCTTCAGCCTGGGTGGAAAGTTTCTATTGTGACAGTGCCATCCTCAAGTGCGGTGTCAGGGATGCCACAAACCATGTGTGATGTTGTGCATCGTGAGCATCATATTAGCCTCGCGGATCGTACTCTTTATCTGTTGATCCATATCCCATGGGGTCTCGCCTGGAAGCATCGTGATCTCTTTAAACCCAATGATTGACTGTGTCTCTGACTCGACTGGCTAAATTCTCTATTCAATGCATTTTGGATCTCTACTATCCCTGCGTTTGGGTGGTCATTAGAGTGCTTTATATACCATGTCAACCTGTGATCCTGTAGCATGCTCACCAATGTATCCTTCTTAATTTTGTTGTCTGTGACCCCTTGCGCTTCCCACACCGCTCTTACCACGAACCAAAACTATTATGGATCCTCATTCCCTACTCCTCTGAATACAGGTAGCTTGATCACACCCGCCATGCTAAACTGCGGGGTTGGTCGAGGTGGAGTGGGTGGAGATGGAGATGAGGAAGGTGAAGCGGGTGGTGGCGTGGGTGGAGGTGGTAACTGTGGAATCTGGTACCTGATCAAGCTGACTGCACTTCTCGAAGAGACTAGAGCAAGCTCTTCCTCGCTTTCTTGCGAAGGTGAAATTAAAGGGTTATTTGCTAATTCCCCGCTACCTTTTTAGATCTTTCCACTCCGCATCCACTCATACTGTTTAGAGGCAAGGGATGTAAAGAAAATCTCATGGATTTCCATATACACGTAACAATCCAGCCACCTTTTCTCAGATACCTGCGGAGTTCTATTTTCCTGTGTCGTGAACTCATGAATCTTCTTGTCTGACCACTCTTCAGTTTCCTTCTTTGTTGGGTTCTAGTGGCACGACATCAGACATCCCTTAGGCAAATCCCTGTCCCAGCAACGAAACCATTTTTTGGCTACATGGGGCCTAACCCAAGTTCAGCAGTGACTTTAGCCAAGCAAATCATAGTACTACTGGCCCTTTCGGCAACCGTTTGTGGAGCGAAAACTGAGGTCTCACTCGAAGTAGTATGGTAGGGTTCTGCAACCAGGTTTCTGCACCCTAGGGATGTCTGATATAGGTGATAGGTACGCGATTCAACCTTCACACTTACTAGATTACGTGCACCAGCAAGCTCCTTGCATCCTCTCGGACTGCCTTCGCAGATCCAGTTGCAGTGTGACCAGTATTAATTACCCAAGTCTTCCTTAGTTAGGTTTTGTTCGTTAATTAATTAGAAATTTTTCATACATAGACATACATACAAGTGCGCACATACAGATAAACAGATACCATTAACGCTGAACATCAAAATATAGATGTACGAAACAAATGCACAATATGACGAATCAACTTAGCTTTATTATTGATCCTTTTCAAGTTCAGTTCAATATAGACCTGACTCCGCCCTGCGCACTCAACTGCAGGGGTCCGCGCACTCAGTTGCATACTCTACTAGGCCTCTACTCACTCAGCTGCAGAACCTTTACCTACTACTATGACCCAATACCTTCAGATCCACTTCTATCCTCTAACCATGCCTTTGCATCTATCTATTATTTTTCCCAAAAAATCCCAACTGTATTTACACTTAGAGCCTAGCTCTATTTATACAATCCCATGGTCCACGGACCATGGGTAGGCCAACACAAATTTACATTAAATTACATTATTTTAAGGTGGACAACCCTATGACTCATCCTAAAGTATCACGCTCCGCACCCACATTTCACAGATTCTTTACATTATGTTGACCAAAACTCAGGCTTTAAGCCCCAAAAGCATGCTATGGGGGGAATCCGCTGCCCAACACTTTCCCTTGTTAACCAATTGAATTAAACAGAGAAACCAATTTTTCTGTGGACAAAATTAAATAGATAGACAAACAAATTAAAGGGAACAAAAAATTACACTCTCGGTGAATAATCCACTTGATCATCTACACTTTGTTTTCGAACTGCAAAAATTTTGGTCACCTCCTCTTCATTCTTGAATTTCCTCCTCTCAATCTCCATTCATCAAAATCAATGATTCCTCTCATTCTTCAATCATCAAGCACGAAATATATAATGACTAGTGAATTCATGAGCTTTATGCTTGCTTTTTTGGACCATGTATTACACGTAAATTCACCCTAGGGTCTTGGGTTGAGAACCCCAACAAAGCGGAGGGCTTACAGCATAAAGAGGCATGAATAGCTAGTCCTAATACTTAAACCAATGAAGTAGGAAGACAAGGTATTACCTAAAGGTCCTATGTTTGAGTTTATTCCCGTAGGGTCCAAACCCTTTTGCTTCTTCCAATGCATTATAACCTACAACTCATTTAAGCAAAGAATATACAACAATAGTAATAGAAAGCATGTTCATGATATAGGTGTTAGGTGATATAAGCATGTAATAAAATAATCATTAACGTAAGATTCATAAGCAAATCATAACACATATTAATGAATTAATTAAATATCAAGAACAAAACAACACCTCTTTATTGATGTAAACTAAAGAAAGTACGGAAGAGCTACAACCTGAGTCGTTTGTTAGCTCCAAGTGAAACCATCCTCCCGATCCATCGTGCCTAGCCTCAACATTCCTCCTCCATAGGTATACACAAGGATGTCATAAAGGGATGAAGGACATCTCAAGAAGGAAAGAGAGGTTTCCTATTACTTCAGAGTGCAGAAGGTAGAGTGATTTCTTCAGTCTTGATCAGGAATGTAATCAACTATAATATCAATATCTAATCTTTTTCTCCTCCCATAGGCCTTCCCATGGAGGTCTATTTATACTTATCCAAATTAGTTTTCCAGTTGGGAAATAGTAGGGCCATAGGATACAGTAGGTGAGTAATATATAAAACCCATAAACTCCACCGAAATTTAAGGACACTATATATTTTTTAATTTTTAACACATGTACACAGGTTGGGTATAGACTGACCCATGTGTACATGCTTTTTATATAGGGAAAAATAGCGTATGGGATTTAAAACATTGTTTTTTAGAATTTGGACCAAGTTTGGAAGGGAAGGGTTTCCCTATGCCATAACACAGAGCATCAAATCTACCAAGGGTGGTAAATGCTACTATAACAGATGCCTCCTAATATATGAGGTCAAAAGGGGTGAATGATCGCTGAAATGTATTAAGTGTATAAAAGGAATCATGCCAAGACCTGAGAGGTGTTCACTAGAATTCAACCTACCAAGCTAGTGGAATAGATCAAAATGAAAGTTGTTGTCTGAGGCGAGCATACCCATGCTCGGAGATAATAAAGCATGTCCACATATCAAATGCAAAAGTGGATCCAATATGTATACAAGTATACAAGGATTGAAAATACATAGTGGATCATCCGATCATATCCATAGAAGTATGTCTCAAAATCACATATAAAGAATTGATCAATGATGATGAAGTAGAAAGCTGATCACTGAAGTCATCAAGCTGATCTAAAAAGTACCAAGTCATATAGTGGAACAAATGGTACTACATGCAACTCAGTTTCCAACATATAGGGTGTCGTTGTAACGAACTGCAACATATAAGGTGGATGGTGTCACCAATAGGAAATGGAAAGTGAACCAATAAATGTTGATGCGAACCTGAGGCCTTCAATGACCGTCGTGGTACATTTCTACAAAATGGTAATAAATGATTTGAAGTTGACCATATGAGAAATCATCTGATTACTAGTCATTGATGTATATTGTTAACAAATGTGATACTACTCACCGATAATGATGATGAGATCCAAGGTACCCAGTACATCTAACAAGTGAGAATAAATTAGTTGAATTCAAACACTTGGAAGAATCTATCAATCAGGGGACAATGATGTTTTCCCACTGTTGATAGTGAAGGAGTCTTCCATTGATGACTACAAACCCTAAGGTATTGCCAAATGGACTCTAAACCTTGTCCGTAGAGCAATGAGTTGAAGTCGATGGGAAAAGATCTACTAGAAGGAATGCATTAAGGCATCCTTCATCAATCTAGCACGAGTGTAACCCGCAGGCCAAGAATTTTGAAGGAATCAGACGAAGAAAGATGTAGTAACCCAACTGAAGCATGTTTCCAGCATACACGTGTAGCTAGCTCACAACAAAAATCCTCTAAACCAACCAATAATGAAAGCCGACACAGAGGTGAGCAATCCATGAATAGGGTCAAATGGAAATGAAGGTACTGCAAGAATCCCAATTTGTGATAATGAAAGCTAACATTGAACACAAGGGAAACCACTCAGTCAAAGACCCATGATATTGATCAATGCGGAGCACAAGGTGACCTATCAATAATGAAAATAGGGCCTGAGTGCCACTCTAGGTCTACTCTTAGATAAATTTGTCGTAGTCGATAAGAAAAAGACCCACCAGCAAGAAGTCAATGGAGAACTTCTCAAACCAGCACGAGAAAAGGACCAAATAACTGAAGTGATAATGAACATGACTCTGACAACCAGGGATGGTCAACTGAAAATGAGTCAAGAGACACCGTAGAAAAGCTAACTCAAGTTTACCTCCCTTGAACAAAAGCACGACTCGAATGTGACAATATGGCAGCATATGATAACTTTGTATAAGTGTGTCATGTAAGAGGTACAAACAAACTCTCCATATGATTGGAAGAGATAACCAACCAGAGGAGTTCCAACTCAATAACAATGTTAAGGCTCTCCTAGTCCAAAATAATGTCCATCCCAATGGACGAAAGACTTAATTTTGAGTGATTTTTTCAAGGGTGACACAACTAACTCTAGCTACCATCAATCATGGAAGTAATATCCTGTTCCCACTCTTTTTGGAATAATTTTTTTTTTGTATTTTTCATATTTAGAAAGCCTGAAAAATAATAAAATAATGCTTATGGTATAGTATAAAGAATGAGTGTCCAAATACATATGCGTTAGTTCCTGGGAGGGGAACATTCCTATGCTCAATGCAAGGTGAGCAAACTAGTCAGTGACACTCAAAGGAATGTTCTTTCCATGGGTAAGAGGGTGTCAAGTTGTAGAGGCTAAGTGATTGCAAGGTTGATTTCGCAAAATCTAGGGTCAAAAGGTGTCTTAAACACAAGTCCAAGTGAAGCCAGCTTAAGGCCA
The DNA here is from genome assembly GCA_031772625.1 of Pinus tabuliformis. NCBI lineage: Eukaryota > Viridiplantae > Streptophyta > Pinopsida > Pinales > Pinaceae > Pinus > Pinus tabuliformis. Next base: position 1,419,218,896 of record CM062818.1, on the reverse strand, counting down.
AAAGGTACAAATGGTCAACATGCAATGCAGCATTACAACTCAACACAAAGGAGCCTCTAGGGTATAAAGCCAGAAAAATAGCAAAGAAGTAAGAAAATGAGCCTTCAACACACAAGTCATGGCAGAACTAAAGAGGACTCCTGAGCCTATGCAATATAGCAGCATGGGAAACATATTCTAGCAAGGATATAAATAACATTCCCATGTAAACGTTGGCTCTACCATCATATCATGATTTTATAAATCGACGAGTGAAAATGGTTTAAGAACCAAGACATGATGGGGTCAACACTATGGCAAAAATATCACAGTATGGAGGCTAGTATGCAAAATGCAACAAAAAATGATTTTTCCTAACCTATGTTCCAGTGAAAAAACGATACCTGCCATGTTGGGTCTGCAGTCATGGAATCAAAGTAGTCTCTCAACAATCTCCAAAGTATCCTGGAAAAATGACCCATCCCAACACTCCAAGCCAAAAAGGTCATAAAGCCCATAAAAAATAAAAATAAACTTTAGAAAAAGTAATTTTCATATGTCAACTTATATAAGGACTTTTCGACTCGCAATTCTTCATTTGTGTTCTGAACAATTCGGTGAAGGAGTTGTGGAGAAAAAACCAAGCAAGATTAATACGTCAAATTCATCTGTTCATTCAGCCTCCAATCTTCCAGGTAACCTTTTAACTGATTTTTTGATAAGTTTTATTTCTTTTTAAATGTTTTTGTCAAAAAATTGAACGTGGGAATTTAGTTTGAAAATTTTTCTCTGCATACATGCGGGTTGGACACATATGAACCATGTATAGAAAATCCCTATATGCAACTATGCAAATACCGAACCCGTGTGTGCGTGAATTCAAAATTTGAAACACGGTTTTAATAATTTGAAACACTTTTTCTTACAAATTACGATTACTTGGCGTGAAGAGAGTATATTACGATTAATAATGAAGTACTGGAAGATACAAATGCATTATATGCCTTACAAGGATGCAGACTATTAAAAATTTTCAAAATGGCAAATATGAAGGAAAATACAAGGTTGCTTGAGATGTTAATCCACTTCTGGGATCAAGAAGAAGATGCTTTTGTTATTGACTATATGCCTCTGAGGATTGAAATAGAGGATACCTATTTCATCACAGGTCTTTCCCAAAAACGAGAGAGATCCAACTCAATAGGCAGAACAATAGGTAGCCTTAGTGTTGAAGACTACGTATGCATCTATTGTCCAAGAAACACCCAGAAGATTGAAACCCAGATTCCAATCAAACATGTTGAGAGTGTAGCTCTGAGAATCCCTTTTTTACCATTACCAAAGTAAATGGTTTAGCTTCTCTACATCAAGCCTCTCATGTTTCAATGATTCTTGCAGTGGAGTGTCTCACAAATTTTTTGATTGTTTCACAACCCTCTTAGCCAATATGAAAAAAAAACTTACCACCATCCAAAATGGTCAGACAAATAACTTTGGATATGGAAACATCTTGTGTTCCTTCTTCTTTGAGAGAGTACCAGGGCTTTGAACAAAGGTATTATCCACTATCAACAACCCAAGGGATCCACGAATGGGCAAATGGGTTGATCTAATGAAATGACTAGGGAGAAGTGAGGTCCCTAGAAATACATTTGATGACGAGTTCTTCTTCTGGTGGGAATAACAAGTCATAGCAGTTGAGGACTACCCCTATGCTGGCGTGGACTTCAGAGAAGATCCAGATTTGGTGTTGCCACCAAATGTAGCATGGGAAGCCATACATACAAATGTTTATTAATTTTTGGATTTTAAGATTTTTTGGATTTTAAGTATAAGTGAACTAAAAATATTTTTGATGAGACAAAAACTTACAAAATTATTGATCATGACACAGATGTTGGACCAGTAAGACCTGGGGGTTGACCTCGACAAAGGCATCACGGAAGAGACGTATATGGAGACGTAGTAGAGACTGAGAGGACCCTCCATGCTATCCAGAGAAACTTCGTGAGGTTGACTCACTAGGTACCTATGGTGGCTATAGAAGACCTTCCAGAGGAGATGCAACGACACATGGTAGGAGTGCCACGCGATTGGGTGCAATTATTCTGACGGGTGGAAAATGCCATCATTTTCTTTTGTTCTGCTCACCCTAAGCAAGACATATAGATGGATGACCAGATTCTTTTTTATTAGACATGATTATGGGCATGAGCCCTAATGTTGTAGGACATTTTTGTCCCAATTTTGGATATTATTTTTGACATAAAACTCTATGTATGTACAGATGGTTTATCATGATCATATATATATATATATATATATATATATATATATATATATATATATATATATATATATATATATATATATATATATATATGATACTTTGATTATTTTTTATCTTTTAATGTGACGAATGATTTATATGCCAATCTAATGCTTGATTAGCAATACAATATGCAAATGAATTTTTTGGTCATGGGATATGAATAAATGTGATATAAACAAATTATCTTTGTAATAAACGCACTCTCAGAAAATGGCAATATAAATAAGGATCTCTCACACGATAGATTTTATTTAATTGAGATACCACCAATTTTGAATCCAAGTAAACTACTAATGAATCAATACCAAGAGATATTGCCTTATATAGTAAATTAATGACAACAATATATTTGGCGACATTATTTGAAGCGAGACTGATACATACTCCTCTTGAAACCAACAACCATCCAGATGGATAATAAAACACCCAAGCCACATAAGCAAGGTTCTGGATTTGCCTACTAGAACCATCGACAAACCCTAGATATATCAAGTCATCCATCAATACATGCCAAAGCAGATAAAAAATGTCAACATCACTATGAAACTGATAGATAGATATGAAAAAATATACAATATTTACAACCAAGAAAATGTTAGGTCGAAGCCTAAGAAAAATAATTTTTAAAATAGAGCCCATTTCTAGGCTCCGCCAACTCGTTTCCCTCAAAATCAATCAACTCATAAGATCCCTTTTTCAAAACCTTTTTAATAATGAAGGGACTGTACCACATATATTTAAGCTTTCCTGTCCCCAAGGCATCTTTGTCTTGGTCATAGACCAGGACAAGGTCACCTTCAAAGAAAAATCTAGGATGGACAACCTTATCATATTGAGTTTTTACTCTCTTTTTATGAGCTTCGTTGATTATGGTTGCATCTCGATGCTTATCGAGATGTTCCAAATGAACAAGGTGTTCTTCGAGACTAGAAGTATCTAGAAGAAGTTCAATAGCTAATTTAAGGGAAGTAATTTCACATTCCACGGGAAAAATTATTTCCAACCCATAAACAAGTTGAAAAGGAGTAAAACCAGTGGCAGTCTTGACTGACATTCGATATGCCCAAAGTGTCAGATATAACATTAAGTTCCAATTGGATTGAACTTTGTTAATCATCTTTTGCAAGATTATTTTTAGGGATTTATTCACCACTTCAACTTGCCCATTGGCCTAAGGATAATATGGAGATGAATGCTCCTACCAAAAACCCAAATTAAGAGCCAATTCAAACATCTTCTAATTTTGGAAATGACTGCAATGAATAGTGACAATTTCATGAGGAATACCAAATCGAGAAATAACTTGATTGAAGAGAAACAATGTTTTTGTTTCACCATCATTCTTGAAAGTAGGCATAGCCTTAGCCCACTTAGTAAAGTAGTCTACAACTATGACGATATACCTGTGATTTTCTGTATAGGGGTAATCTCTCATCTATTTGAGGTAGAGGACATACCATGCTATCCAAATACACGGATAGAGATGGGTCATCAAAAGGGGATAAGGCTAAGACCCAACTACTGAGGACTAAAGAATGGAATAATATTATAATTTCTGATAACCCGAGGAGTCCAGAAGTAGTGTCAGTGGATTTTATGGGGAATGTGTTTTGGAAATATTTGTGCTGGAAGAAATCATTGATGGAGGATCTTAGGGTGTCACTGGTTAGGGGATTTGTGCCAGTTTGTAGCCAAATTGAGTGGGTTTTTCTTTGTGTATCACTAAACGGTATCTTCATGAAATGACCAACGATGATCACAGGGAAAATTGGAGATGGATGCGCACGTATTTTCCAAGTATAAACTTGACAAGGGTGGCATCTCTTGACCACTTCAATAAAATCCTTGAAGATCGAACGCCAAACTATCCTGCATGCAATTTCTTTTGGGTTGTTGCAAGCTTATATAGATGACCACCACAAGCTCCACTGTAGCAATCATTAAGCACATACTCAACTTCTTCTAAGGTTAAACAACGTCTAAGGATTGAATCAACCCCTCGATGATATAAAGTGTCACCTATAATAACATAGCATTTAGCCAGGCGATGTAATTTTCTACGTTCATCCTTCGAAACAGTGAGCAGAAACTTCAAAGTTTAGAGATATATAATAATATCTCTATACCAAGGATCTTGCAAGGAATTAAGAAAAATATGTTCATCAGGAAAATATTCCTCATAAACAATTTATTCCTCGCAAGGCAACTCTGAGAGAAATTATGCAAATACTAAGGATTTCTTAGACTTAACTGACATGAATTCGAGATCGAATTCTTGTAAAATGACAATCCATCTATTGTATTTGTCCCCAATCACTCGCCTCCTAAGAACAAATTGAAATGGATTGATGGTTGCTAAGACGAAATATTTTCGAAGTAGAATATAATGTCTAAGTCGTTGGACAGCTGCCAAAGCTAATTTCTCAATGTGAGAATAGCATAGTTCAGGGCCCACTAATCCTCGGCTCAAATAATAGATTACGTTCTCATAGAAAGCATCATCCTCTTGAACCAGAACCATACCAATAGTTGATTATGCTGCAACAAGATATAAAAGGAAGTCTCTACTACAATTAGTTGGGATCAACAAAGGAGTAGAGGTTAATGCTTTTTTCAAAGCATCAAATGAGCGTTGTGGGAAATAATCCCATAGAAATGGGACCCCTTTCTTAAGAAATCTCATAAATCCTTTTGTAATCTTGGCATAATTAACTATAAATCTCATTAACAAATTGGCTTTTCCTCGAAGAGTCTGAAGTTGACGAATAAAGGACAGGGGAGACAACTGAAGTATTTCCTCAACCTTGAGGGGATCTATGCGAATCCCTTCAGTAGACACGATGAATCCCAACAATCGACTGGATGTGACATCGAAAAAACACTTATTCGAATTCAACTGAATTTTATAAAAATGAAATCTTTCAAAAATCAATCGAAGATGTTTAGTATGATCTATTTTCTTTCAAAAACGAGCAGCTAAATCATCCAAGTAAGCTTCGATAATATGTTTGATATCGTGAAAAGCATATTACATGGCCCCCTGAAAGGTAGCTCCAACATTTTTAAGGCCAAAAGGCCTCCTTTTATATGCAAATGTACCTAGGGGAAAATAAAAATTATCTTATGTTGATCTTCTGAACGAATAGTGATCCGTTTATAACTAGAAAATCTGTCCATAAATGAGAAAATTTCATTACCCACATATTCATCAATAATCTAATCAATAAAGGGCATGGGGTAATTATCCTTAGGACAAGCCTTATTTAAGTCCCTAAATTCAATGCATACACAGATCATTCCTTGCTTCTTGTCTACTAGGACTAGATTCGAGACCCACTCAGTTAAAGGAACGGGGTATATGAAACCCGCCTTAAGCAACTTTTCAACCTCAGCTTTGTTAGCTGCTTCTTTTCTAGGATTTACCGGTTAAATTTTTTGTCGAATAGGTTTGCATTTTCATATGTCTTGATCTCATGCTGGACTATAGATGGATCTATCTCAATCATTTCCTCATAATATCAAGTGAACACATCTTGAAACTCTTTAAATAGATCAGTATAAGTTTGAATTTATTCAGGGGAATAGTCAGATCCAATGAAGCCATTTTCAGTAACATTAGGATTCCTAGAGATGTTCATTGGAATAGTTTGTGAAATGACAGACATGTTACCCTCGACCAAAAACTATGCTGGAGCAAAAGGATTTAAAACTGCGTGAACATCACTAGTAGATGAAGAACTTGATAAGCTTGATTCTACTTCTTGCAAATGAGGGAGTAAATATGACCTATGATTAAAATCATTCCATAGTGTTTCAACACCCGTCATTTCTTCTGCAGATGGAAAAATAGTATTAAAGCAATCCATAGTAGAATTTAAATCTAGCGTCCAGGTCAGAGCCACATCCCCATCTAGCTCCTCTGGTGAAAAAGGAGTAGGATTAGATTCTGCAGTGTTAACAATAGACTAATAAGAAATTTCGGTTGTAGACATAGGAAATACCATTCCACCTACCTTCCCCTCATCTAATGTGGTGGTAGAAGTGGGTAAGGGCCAAGGATTCGAAAAATAATGAGTTCTAAAGAACTCTCTTCGAGAAGGTGCCTTGGATGATGAAATAACATTAATTCTAGAAATATGAGCGGGAAAATCAAAGGTATTCATTAAGGAAGAGTACATTCCAACTCCTAGATTCTCTATAGGCTGCTTCAAATTTTTCACTAAGGGAATAGTATATTTAGAAGATGAATTGGACTCACCCGGAGAATAATCCATTTGATCAAAAATTACAATTCTTTGTTCATGAGGAAAACAGAGGATGCGAAATAGTGATGATACAATAGAATCCATCTCGTAAATCCAATTTCTACCTAAAAGGAGATTGTAATCCAAATTTGCATCAACTATTTCTACTTCAATATTTACAACCTTACCCCCAACAGAAATGGGAAAGGTTGGAATAATCCCATGCGGTCTATGAGAATGACCATCAAATGTTGTTAATAGAGTAGGTGAAGGAATAACCTGAGGTGATCCAAGAGCCTTCCAACATGATATAGACATTACAGATGTGGAAGCTCCCTCATCAACTATGGTTCGAAAGATATTGGTCTTTCGATATGTAGACTTAATTGAAAATCCATATGATGTGGGAGTCTCTTCTTGATGTTCGACATGTTGAATGTAAGAAGAAGACGTTTTTTTGGATCAACTGGTCTGATCGCAATGAGTAATGCACTCGTTTGCACTGGGCACGACTGGAGTACCTCTAATGTCGACATTGCACAAGGACTAAGCCAGATTTTCTACAATAGACTAGTTCTGATCTGCCTTGGCATTGGGGTTAATTGTCGAATGTTTTGCAGAGCCTTCCAGCATTTGAGGTATAGACTCAACTACAGGCCTCTCGATATAGAGTGGATCTGAGACATCAAGATTAGTATTAGCCTTAGACGATTCTGATTCACCATAATCACGTGACCATGCAACAACGTCAATATGTGAACTCATCATATAAGCATTTGATGTATTTTCCCCTTCCTGGTCTCCCTTAGCAGGGTTACCAGTACTAGAATTCGTGCTAGCAAACAATTGTTCCCTTGGGGAAAAAGGTTAGTTAGCACAACTTGGGAGCTAGAAGACCATGGAAAATTTTAGGGGCTAATATTCACAGGTGGGCTAATTTTCGATGATTTTTCCAAAAAAAAGATTCGCCAATTTCCATTTCTTATAAAAAGGGTTCGCCCAAATTTTACAATATAAAATTATTTTACCTTAAAAATCTCCAACATTGTATAGAGATTATATATAAAATCATTATAAATTTAAATAATTTTACACATACATCAACAAATATTTTATATTTTGCATATTACAGACTAGTGAGATTCGCCAATTTTTTTAAACTTCAAGATAATTTTCCATCCTTAAAATTTTCCCTGTAGAAGACCCTTGTTGAACCAACAAGCGCTAAGCATCTTGAACCTTAGGGAAAAGATGAGTCAAATGGTCACCATTGCATAACTTGCATGGAAACTTTACCTTCTTCTTAGACCCTTTTTTACCCCCTCCAACATCATTGCTGGGCTTATTTGCATTACCCTTCCCATCTTGATTCTTTTTCCTACCATGTCCTTTCTTCTTCCCATCGAATTTTTGGTTTCCTTTTGGATTAGAAGTTTGAACGACATTTATAGATGAAGGTTGACAAGGCATAGGCACTGATGGTGATGCCTGCATTGAAGAATCACTTTGTAAAGAAAACTGCTGAAATTGATTTAGCAGGTTAGCCATGTTACTATCAATTGATCTGACTAACTCATCGGCATGGGGACCTAGCTTCGGATTGGCTAGATCAACTTTAGATCTAGGAGCATCAAGAAAAGTTTTCGGAAGAACCCCACATTGAGAATATATAAGTTCTAGTTGCTCAGCTCTAAAAATAGCCTGATCTTCGGTGAATACAACAGAGAGCAATACATCCTTATAAATTTCAGGTTGCAAAGTGTTGGGTGCAAATAAGGTGTCTTTTAGAACTCTTAAACACCTCACATTAATTACCAACCTGGGTAAGTCTTTTTGTTTCAAGAGTGTACACAATATGTGCAAGTGATGTAAATCGTTGAATCTACAAAGAGTAATGCTTTAAAATAACTTAATGATTCCAATACAAGAGTAAACGGATCAAACCATGAACTACCAACTCATAACTTCAAGGAAATCAACTTATTCAAACATCAAAACTCAATCTTAACCGAAATCACAACTGCATTTACATCAACCGAGTGCACCGTAATGATAACAGAGCTCTTTCAGGTGAATCTAGAATTCTACATAAAAGTAATACACCTGATGTAATCAATGAAACCGTAGCTTTCAATTAACAAGAAATGATTCTTATCTAGCGATCAAATCAATCCACAACATAAATAAATGAAGCCAATCAATATCAATATGAATTAATGCAGTGAATACACAAACTCAACACCAGTGAAGGTAAATCAATTGTAAAGCTATAAAACAGAGTAATTAAACTTGTAGTAAAAGAAAAGTAAACTATAAAACTGGGAACGACAGTGAAATCCACCAGTGACCGGGCCCAAGCCGCCAGTGATTACTGCTTTATTACTTCAGAATATCGTAAATGAACATAAACGTGAATTATATATTATTCATCAAATTCAAATGTCATTACAACACGGTGTCTTTTAGAATAACGCTCTGTATATTAAAATTACAATTGAAGTAAAAATGCGAAAGGTTCTCTCCTTTATTCTATGTGTCTTTTCCTTCTTATAGTCAAAGAGGAAAAGAGATAAATGTGATTCCTTGAGATCAGGAGATCCTGAGGAATTTGCAACTAAATGTTATTATCAGACAGTCTTCTATTGTGTGCTAATCCTCCTGATTCACTTTTCGATTTGACTGCACAAGATGCACGTTGTTTTCTCTGTTTAGCCTTTGCTGTTCAATAGTTTGAACAACAGTTGTTCCATTTGCCAATTTCTGTATAACAAACAACGAAAGTTAGTTTTTACAATCAAATCGCATCAAAAGCAGTTTCATTAACTTTCTATCGAAATCTTATCAAAACCTTATTACGTCATGGTAGAAATGCATAAAAAGGAGGAAAAAGACAGTGTAATCAAGGGTAAATTTATACCTATTGCACGGCCCAACATTCTCCCCTGCTTACCTTGTTTCACATCCACTTGAACATAAATAGTTATTATGTAATGCAGTTAAAGAGTAAGCAGGAAATATGTTTTCTTTATTTGACCTAAAATCGTGCTTTTGTATTAAATATGCAAAGGTTGTCCCTTCATGATCTCCTTCAAGAAACTCATAATCAGAATGGTACCCTTCAGGTGGGTACCAAATAATAGGACTCTTAAATCGACATCCTATCCAATATGGTCCTTCCCTCAAGATAACGTTGCTGTAAGTGACAAAACGGCCTGCGACAGCTTTAAAATTCCTGTAATTAAACGGTTCTCTGTCCTTGACACTATTGGTTGAGACTATCCATATTTATTTGGATGCAATCAAGGATATTTCTTGAATGGATGAGAAATATTCCCTTCCTGTTTGCATGATTTCTTTATGTATAGGCCCCAAAATTTTAGTTACATCCTCCTGTGTCATGAGCCTTTTGTGTTTAATAAAAAGTTGCAAGGGGTGCATAGGTTCACTCCTTACCCACAAATCCAGTCCATGTTCTTTTCTTTGAAAGGCATTATAAGCCTTAGACCACTTAAGTTGGTTTACTACAAAGGAAATAAAGGCCTGGAACTGAATATCCCCAATAAAAGGGCTAGGATTATTATCCACCTCGCCTTCTAATACAAAATTATGCAAATAAAATTCAAAGAGGATACATTGGAACTTTGTCCCATGCTCCTTATAGCAATTTATGAATTCTTCAGTTGTCTTTAATTCAACTGACTTGCCGGCCTTAACAGCTTTAATATTTAATAGCAAATATCTTTCCAATAAAAATATGGCATAATTTGTGGCAGGAGACATACAAGATAAGACATCAGAGTACAAAGATAAAATAGCATTGACCTGGCCCACGACATTATCTAGCTTGGCTTTTATTTTCCTCCGCTTTTCTTCCTCATTCTTGAACTTACCAAAAGTTTCATTCTCAGTTATGGTCAATTCTCTGCATTGCTTGTGCCCGCTCCTCTTGTAATTCTAAAATAATATGATCACTGCACAATGAAGCGTTATTGATTATTTCTTCTATCTGGGTGATTTTATTATGAGAGAGTAGACCCTTGGTCTGAGTAGACTTATCTATCAACTCTATGTGAAAGCTTGTTTGTGAGACCACCATCTGAGTAGAAATAGGTTCGGTCTAGGTTCTTGTTTCCCTACCTTTAGATATTTTGTTTGTGTCACCACAGTGACTAACTCAGTCATAGTGTTTTGAGCTTCCTTATTTGTAGTCTCTTTCAATTTCTAAAGTAGCCACTTAACCGTCTTTTGGAGCTTTCTGTATTTCTTTCTCAGCTTCCTTAACTTTGTTTCAGCTACTCGCTTCTTCTGAGGAGAATCCTTTGTAGAAACATGTTTATAAATACCCTCTATATCTAAAGGTTCTTGGTGCTTGTCTTGGTTATGTTCCAATATAACCGTGTCACTTGATTGGTTATTAGATTCATGCATTATTTATATGTCCACTTCTTCTTCCCAATGTACAGCTTCAGGGGAAGGAAAAATTTCTGTGTGACCAAAGTCTTTTGAGGATTGAGCTTTATTCAAATTCTAGTCAAGTGATTCTCCGAGTTGCATATATGCATTCAAATTTGCAAGAACCTAGGCCATCCCTTCCTCAAAGTCCTGCAAGAGATTATCTTGGAGGCTCATAGGTGGTGTTTGAGGAGGCCTTGCTTAATTCTCTGGTTTATCATCATTTTGAAAATAATGTTGTGTTTCCCCTTGTTCTGGGTCAGAATTGGGTTCTTCCTTGGGTTCTGATTTAGAATTAGGCTCTTCCTCCTGTTCTGATTCAGAACTGGGTTCCTTCTCCTATTCAGGTTTAGAGTTGGGTTCCTCCTCCTGTTCCTATTCAGAATTCAGTTCTTCCTCTAGTTCTGCTTCAGAATTACCTTCTTCCTCTAGTTCTGGTTTAGAGTCCTGCACAGTAATTGGACTTGTTGGTTCTACCGGCCATTCGGTGCTACCCTGAGGATCTACTAAAGTCCTCTGAACTGGGTTTAGCCTTGTTGAATGTCTGCGCTTATGGCATCCTACTACTATATGAGCAGTTCGTTTCCTCTTTGGAATAGGGTTCTGATGTTCAATTTCCATGGTTGCAGGGGTTTGGACTATAGGGTTTTTCCCTATCTCTAGCGATGCTATCAAATTGTCCCAAATTAAATTTTGCTAGGCAAGGTTGTGACTAACAATTAGTCTGATCAAACTATGATGACTAACTACAGTCTTCGTGATCAGATGCTCATGTCCTAAGTGTCGTAAAATGCTCAAAATTTAAAATGCTCAGAACTGGTTCAAAGTTGAACAACTGGAAAGTGCTCGTCCTCCTGATTCCGGCGCCACAAATGGTTCGAAAAATGGTCGCCGTATGAGAAAGTTATGGAAAAAATAAGAATTTCTCAGTAACATTGAAATTTTGAATGTTTCAGAAAAAATTAAAAAAAGAATATTCCACAGAATATTCCTTGGAATATTCCAAAAATATTCCTTAGAATATTCCACAAAATATTCCTTGGAATATTCCAAGGAATATTCCATTTGAACAGCCAATGGCAAGCCCACAGGCCACCACGTGGCTCATCATATCCACGGGCGCAATGTAAATTTTTTTGGCATTGGCAAGGCTTGAACACGTAACCTCCTCTGCACCAGCCAAACGTCTTACCACTGCACCATACAGGTGAGTCATGTTAAATAGGCGGAACAATGTATACAAAAGGTTTGAAAAAGGATATGGCGGGCCCTAAAGGGGCCAGCCCCTAAGGGCCAACCCCGTCCATATGACCCTACGCCCATGACCAGGGCTTAAGCCCCATAACCGCTAGCAGATAAATGCATACAGTCACATTTCAACGTGGTCATATGTCCGTTGAATGTGGGGACAAATAGTCAGTTCACAACCGTTAATTTAAAATGCTCGGCACGCTATTCAATGCAACATAATTGCCAAGCCCGCTCGGTCACATGTAATTTTAACAACCAGTTCACACGTGGTTAAGATGGCGGGAATAATGGCGGAGCGCCAAATTTGGGTGGTCCCGCCATATTTGGCGGGCCTAACTGGCCCCAACTAAAGTTAACTGGAGTTTTTCAAGGGCAACTGGCAGTGGGGAGTAAATGGCCATAACTTTGGCTAGGAAAGGTGGTTTTGGATGATTTTTTTATTTATTTTGGGTATATTCGACCTTCTGAAGCCATTGGTGCAGGTCTTACAGCCATCTGAGGTCATTTGCAGAGGTTTTGGAGCCGTGGAAGTTCTAGGAGCCACCAAGGCCCAGTATTGGGAGAACCGTATAGGGTTGCAGGTATCGATTGGAGGTGAACCAGTAGTCAATCCTGAAGGATTCAAGTGTTTTGAATCCGTTTTTACCATCTATTCCACCTGTAGATGCTTCCATTCAGCTGTATATTCAATTTGAGCATTTAATTAAAATAAGGACATGCCCATTTGGGAGCCTTGGACCCAGCAGACGTAGCCCAGGAGGGGTGAACTGCTTCACCAACTTATTTTGCATATGTGGTTGATTTATTTTGCAGAAGAAATTCATTTTAGTGTGTTAAATAGTAAAAGGAAATAAATCTGCTATACTTAAATGGGTCATGAACAGCTGAAATTTTCATTTGTTTTCTTTCTGCAAGACATGGACATCTTTTAAGCATGTATATATCTGAATTGAATACCTTGAAAACCATTTACAAGTAGTTTCAAATTCAGATCAAGTTGGTATCAGAGCTATGTTGTTGTTTCTTTGTATCAAAAGCAGTCAAATAAGCTATACAAAGAGCCTGAAATGAGCCAGGAAGCCTTCGAAATGCTCTTGTTATACAATTGCAAAGTAGATAAATGCTCTTTCAGTCAATCTCTGGTATAGTTGTCTTTTGATTGTTTTTGTGCAAAGATCTTCTAACTGTCTTGCAAGTATTGATTCTTACCAGGTCGAAACTTAAAAGAGGGGAAGGACAGTTGACTAGAGAACGAGAGAATCCTCAGTCAAGGAAGGCTAGAGAGCCATCACCTCCACCTTCAATTTCACCCTCAAGAGTCTCAGCAGAAGCTTCAAGAATGTCTGAACATGAAGGAGAAATTCCTGCAGACATGGATCCAAAAGAAGAAGAAAGAGTCTTCAGAAAGGCTTTCTTGGACCTCACTGAAATGGTGAAGATATTGTACCAAGAAAGAAATGAGAAATTGGCTGGAGAAGGGTCCAAACATCCACATGAAGGAGAGGGCTCTTCAGGAGGTAAGAAGGATGACGATCATTCCAAGAAAGGACATGGAGGTAATGGTGATCCACCACCCCCATCGTCACCTTCTTCCTCTTCATCCTCGTCTTCTTCTTCTGTGCATAAGCATAGATCCTCTGGAAAAAGTCCTTTTTTGAAGCTTGATGTAAAATTCGAATTACCTATGTTTAATGGTGAAGTGAATGCAGAAAATCTTGACAACTGGATTGGGAAGTTGGAAGTTTACTTGAGGATCCAGAATATGCATGATGATGCCACAAAGATTCAGTTGGCTTCTTTGAGAATGGATGGAGCAGCATTGGTCTGGTGGGAGGCCAAGACTAAAGAGGAGATCAAGAAATTTGGTAAGGTTACCTTAACATGGCCTGAATTTCTGTTAGCCATTAAAAACAGTTTTATCCTCTTGCTCACATGCAGAAATCCATTATGAACTGGCAAAATTTCAGACAACTTAAGGGTCAGAGTGTCCAAGACTACACCCAAGAATTCAGGAGAAGAGCTCTCTTGTTAGGGGTAGATTTACAGACCCAGGAAACCTTGCTGAAATACATTGGTGGCTTGCATAGCTACCTTAGACACACCATCTTGATGTTTAACCCTACTAGCCTGGACGAGGTTTGTGTCCAAGCTACACATTTAGAGGCAAGGGGAAAAAACACATTTGAAGAGGGTAGAAACAAGACCCCCAAGGGGAAAAACAAAGAGAAAACCTCCAAGGGAAAGGGCAAAAAGAATGCATCTGTCAAATAGGAGAGTGAGAAAGTGATCTGTAAACACTGTTCTAAACCAGGCCATGAGGAGAAAAATTGTTGGAAATTACATCCTAAAAAAAGACCTCAATTTAACAAATCCAAAGGGAAACAGAAAACTGCTGCTACTACATCTACACCACAGGATTTAGGGGATGATTCAGGTGATGAAACCAAAATTGCAGCCATGGGTTTGAAAAACTTGAAGGGAAAAGAAATTGAAACTCAAGCCAGCACTAGTACTTCAAACCGTCATGTACAAGCTCCTAATTAGGAAGAAAGAATTGAACTGTTTCATGTGAGGGTGATTTCAAAACATACTAAAATTGACACACTTTTTGATAGTGGGTCACAAGAAAACCTTATATCAGAGGACTTGGTCAAGTAGCTTAAACTTGAGACCGTTCCACATCCGAAACCATATCCACTTGGATGGATTTGCAAGGAATAAAATTTACAAGTTTCAAGAAAGTGCACATTGCGCTTTGCAATTACTGCACATTTTATTGACATAGTTGAACTTGATGTGGTACCTTTTGATATAGTAGGAATTGTTTTGGGAAGTCCTTACTTGTTTGACAGGAAAGCTATCTTTCATCGCCATGAAAACAAATATCATCTTTTCAAAGATGGCAAGGAGTTCATTGTTAGAGCTCATCGCAAGAAGAAAAATATAGCGATGGTGAATGCAGGACAGGTAAAAAGGCTAGTCAATTCAAGTAAGAATTTTTTTCTTCTTATGATTAAGCCCAAGGTTGATGTGAATCATGAGTCATTTGACAATTGTGATCCAAAACTTAAGTCAGAACTGTATGATGTAGTTGATGCATATCATGAGATGTTTCAGGAGCCAACAGGTTTGCCTCCTAAGAGGGAGATTCAGCATGAAATCCATTTGCATCCAGATTGTCCTCTTCCAAACATAGGCATGTACCACATGTCTATTATGGAGAATGCTGAAATAAAGAAGCAAATCAAGGACTTGTTGGACAAGGGTTTCATAAGGCCAAGTACTTCGCCATGTGGGTCACCGATTGTATTGATTCCAAAGAAAGATGGCACTCGGCATATGTGTGTTGATTTCAGGGCCTTGAACAATATAACGGTAAAGAATCATTACCCACTCCCAAGGATAGATGATTTGCTAGACCAGCTGAAAGATGCTCGATATTTCAGTAAGCTAGACTTGCGCAGTGGATATCATCAAGTAAGAATTGAAGAAAGTGACATTTGGAAGACAACCTTTAAAACCAAACAAGGACTCTTTGAGTGGCTTGTGATGTCGTTTGGTTTGTGCAATGCACCTGAAACTTTCATGCGGGTAATGGATGATGTCTTGCATCCTTTTATTGATGATTTCGTTATTGTCTACTTAGATGACATCTTAATTTTCAGAAAGTCTAGAGAAGATCATGTCATGCATGTTAGGAAAGTACTTGATGTTTTGAAGAAGAATCAGTTATTTCTTAAAATGTCAAAGTGTGAATTTGGGAAGACTTCTTTGGTTTATTTGGGACACATAGTAGGAGGAGGTGCTTTGAGAATTGATCCTGCTAAGATTGAGGCTATTGTGAAGTGTTCTACTCCCAAATCCATAACAGAGGTAAGAAGTTTTTTGGGTGCAGCTCAATATTGGAGGAAGTTCATCTCTAACTTCTCTTCTATAGCAGCTCCTATGCATGCAGTGGCAAGTGTGAAGCATGCTTTCCAATGGGGAGGCAAGCAGCAAAAATCTTTCGAATCTTTGAAAGAGAAGATTAGTTTAGCTCCAGTCCTTGCATTACCAGATTTGAGATAGCCATTTGAGATACAAACCGATGCTAGTGATTATGCCATGGGTGCAGTTCTTCTATAGCATGGTAAGCCTATTGCTTTTCATTCTGAAACTTTTAATGGTGCTATTGTAAATTATCCTACATATGGTAAGGAGTTGTATGCATTGGTACAAAGCATAAAAAAGTGGAAACACTATTTGATGGGCAAAGAAACTATTATACATACCGACCATCAGCCCTTACAGTACTTGCAATCACAAAGCAAGTTACAACAGTCACGAAACTTCAGATGGATGGGCTTCTTGCAACAGTTCCATTTGGTAATAAGGTACAAGAAAGGTACTTTGAATAAGGTTGCTGATATGCTTTCAAGGCCTATTATTGGTGTTGTTACTTTACTTAAGAATGATTCCATTGTACATGATAGTTACATAGAACAATATGCATCTAATGATGACTTTAAAGATTTGTATTCTAACTTGAGTAAAGGGAATCATGTAGAGGAAAATGACTATCACATGCATAACAATTTGTTGTTTCATTTGGGAAAGTTGTGTATACCATAGGGGGAGAGAATAAATGTCATAAGAGAAGCTCATTCTTCTCTTATTGCTGGCCATTTTGGTGTAAGCAAAACGGTTGCACATCTACAGAGGTATTGTTATTGGCCTCGCATGGTAGATTCTGTTTCAAGGTTCATAAGAGGTTGTTCATTATGTGTTACAAGCAAGCCTAGTAATAGGAAACTTGGTTTGTATACTCCTTTGCCGGTACCTTCTAGACCATGGGAGAGCATCTCTATGGACTTTGTAGGAGGTTTTCCAAAATCTAGAAAGCAGCATGATTATTTGTATGTAGTAGTTGATCGTTTTAGCAAAATGTGTATACTTATGCCTTGTAAGAAAACTATAACTGCTGAATTATTTTTTCATCATGTATGGATTCACTTTCATTTGCCTACTTCCATCATTAGTGACAAGGATTCCAGATTTGTGGGGAACTTTTGGTCCAACCTATGGGAGATGATGGACACAAAGTTGAAGAAAAGTACTGCTTTCCATCCGCAAACAGATGGACAAACAGAAGTTGTGAACAGAACCATTGTGCACCTCTTGAGAGGATATTGCCAAAATCACCTCTTGATTTCATTCTTGAGAAAGATGTTGCCATTGAGGGACATAGTGATATTCACAAAGCTTGTTCATTCATTGAAATAATTCATCAAATACATCAGCAAATTCAAGAACAGCTTGAGAAGAGTCAAGGCAAGTACAAGGAAAGACACGACAAGCATAGAGTCAATCACAAGTTTCAAGAAGGGGATGAGGTATGGCTGTACATTAGTAAGGAAAGGATGCAAGGAGAAGGTAAAAAGCTGAAGCCTATTCGTTATGGTCCATTCAAAATCCTCAAGAAGGTTGGAAATAATGCTTTTCAATTAGATTTTCCTTCCTATATGCAAATGTATTCTGTTGTCAATGTGGAGAACTTACGTTTGTATGAACCTCCTTTGATTGCTGATCATGAAAGTGTTGTTTAGCTGCCATCTATAGAAGATTTCTTGCCATAATTCTTAGATGAGCTGAAAGAAGATACAATCCTTGACAGAAGGACACGTACTTCAAGGAGGGGCAATGTAGATTATGTTCGGGTTGGTTTCAAAGGCAGCAAACCGAACAAGGCAAAGTGGATGGAGGTGGACAGAGTGAGGGAGCTGTACCCTCACCTCTTTAACAGGTAGTTGAAGGCGTTTGGGGTCCAAAAGCTTCCCAATGGGGAGGCGTGATCAGGTGCTCATGTCCTAAGTGTCGTAAAATGCTCAAAGTTTAAAATTCTCATAACTAGTTCAAAGTTGAACGACTGGAAAGTGCTCGTCCTCCTGATTTCGCCGTGGTAAATGATTCGAAAAACGGTCGCCATATGCGAAAGTTATGGAAAAAAGAAGAATTCCTCAGTAACATTGAAATTTTGAATGTTTCAGAAAAAATTAAAAAAATAATATTCCACAGAATATTCCTTGGAATATTCCAAAAAATATTCCTTGGAATATTCCATAGAATATTCCTTAGAATATTCTAGGGAATATTTCATTTAAGCAGCCAATAGCAAGCTGCCACGTGGCAAGCCCGGAGGCCACCACGTAGCTCAGGATGACATCATCATATCCATGGGCGCAATGTAATTTTTTTTTGGCATTGGCAAGTTTTGAACACGTGACCTCCTCCGCACTAGCCAAACGTCTTACCACAGCGCCATACGGGTGATTCGTGTTAAATAGGCAGAACAACGTATACAAAAGGTTTGAAAAAGGATATGTCGGGGCCCTAAAGGGGCCAACCCCGTCCATATGACCCTACGCCCATGACTAGGGCTTAAGCCCCATAACCGCCAACAGGTAGATGCATACAATCATGTTTCAACGTGGTCATATGTCCGTTGAATGTGGGGACAAACAGTCAGTTCACAACCGTTAATTCAAAAGGCTCGGCACGCTATTCAATGCAGCATAACCGCCAAGCCCGCTCGATCACATGCAATTTTAACAACCAGTTAACACGTGGTTAAGATGGTGGGAATAATGGCAGAGCACCAAATTTGGGCAGTCCCGCCATATTTGGCGGGCCTAACTGGCCCCAACTAAAGTTAACTGGAGTTTTTCAAGGGCAACTGGCAGTGGGGAGTAAATGGCCATAACTTTAGTTAGGAAAGGCGTTTTGGACGAATTTTTTTTTGATTTTGGGTATCTTAGAACTTCTGAAGCCATTGGTGCAGGTCTTACAGCCATCTGAGGTCATTTTCAGAGGTTTTGGAGCCGTGGAAGTTCTAGGAGCCACCAGGGCCGAGTATTGGGAGAATTGTATAGGGTTGCAGGTATCGATTGGAGGTGAACCAGTAGTCAATCCTGAAGGATTCAATTATTTTGAATCCATTTTTACCATCTATTCCGCCTGTAGATGCTTCCATTCAGCTGTATATTCAATTTGAGCATTTAATTAAAGCAATGAAAGGCCCATTTGGGAGCCTTGGACCCAGCAGACGTAGCCCAGGAGGGGTGAACTGCTTCACCAACTTCTTTTGCATCTGTGGTTGATTTATTTTGCAAAACAAATTCGTTTTAGTGTGTTAAACAGTAAAAGGAAATAAATCTGCTATACTTAAATGGGTCATGAACAGCTGAAATTTTCATTTGTTTTCTTTCTGCAAGACATGGACATATTTTAAACATGTATATATCTGAATTGAATACCTTGCAAACCATTTACAAGTAGTTTCAAATTCAAATCACTTAGGATGTCTAACCCATCTTATTCTATCTACTGTGTCATGTAACAATGAATTCAAGAAAAATGGTAAATTGACATTGAGCTTCTGCTTTAAAACAGCTAAGAGTTTAATTTGTCGTCGTTTTTCCACATCCCGGTGACCATCAAAGGTGATGTACTTCTGGACAGCACTTGCTAATTCGCGCCATACTTCTCCTCCTGTCGATAGCCCAGAAACTTCAGCTATCACAACCTCTGATACTATGACTCTTATGTCTTTTACTATGGACTGTCCATTCTATAAGTGCTATAAAAACTTAATAGTGATTTCTTCATTGGGGGCCTGAAGTCTGGTGAAATATGATATCCATCCTGCACACTCTAGAATTTCCCTAGCTCTGTCAGAAATCTCCAACAATTAGACTTCTCGACAAACTGATTTTCCACCAATAACGCTTGAATTCTTCCAATATTCGCCTTACAATTTCAAGGATTGACACAACATAAAAGAAACAACAGAGAACAACAATTGCTTTGGTGAAATAGAAAAACAAGTAGATGTAACAACTAAATTCCATAATGTTAAGTAGAATTTCCATGAGAATTAATAATATTAATTCAAGGACTATCATACTGCCACATGTCATTTGATCATGGGATATCACAGCAACATATCTGGTTGAAGGGAAAGTACCCCTAGGGTCCTTTGGGCTAAGACTCTACCAGACTGAAAATTGCTTATTCAAAGAAACACACACACACAGCCATCATTTTTACTTTTAAGCAAATTCTAATGTTTAGGGCACATACCTAAGTTCCTACGTTCGAGAAGACCGTTAGGGTGCAAACCCTTCTTGGAGTTCCCTTCTTCTTTCTTTGACCTGCAAGACCAACAAATCAAAGAACACAACAGTACCTGTACAAATACTTATGTATAAATCATCTTCATGCTATAAAGTTAGTTATAAAAGATCTTTAAGTAACCACTTTCATAAGAATTCAACACAAGAATCTCATAAGCATAAAGAAAGATTATTCGGGAACAAAGACGTGTTTCTTTATATATAAAGGCAAATAAAGTACATATATCGGAAAGATATCACCTGAACACCTTCAGCAGGCTCCAAGCAAGCTTCCTCCCGGATTCATTCCAGCCTCAAGCCTCCGACAAGAGCTCCTTCCAAGTCCTACTCCAATGATGATATCAAGGATGAATGATCACCAATACACATGGAAACAAGGGTTTCCTATGCAAGATGGGGGAAGTGCAGAAAGCACCAAGGACTTCAGACCTGGTCTAAGGGGAAAATCTCAGCATAATAATCTTGCTCTCCTTTCTCCCTCTCCTTGGCCTTCCCTTTGATGTCTTTTTATACCCTCTCCAAAGTAGTTTTTTAGTTAGGAGTTAGTTGGGAACAGTTGGGCCACGGGCAATAACAGGTGATCCAGCAGGTAAAACCCGTGATCTCCGCCCAAAAAAGAGGAATTTATTATTTTTTAAGTGTTTTAATAGATACACGCGGGTTGGGTATAATAGACCCGCGTGTACACGCGTTTAACTCAGGGCAATGTCGCGTATAGGGAATAAAACACTGTTTTTTAAATTTTTGGACCAGGTCTGGAAGGAGGGGTTGCCCTAGGCCATGAGTGCAGCATCACAAACCATAAGAGTGAGATTTGGAGCTATAACAGATGCCCCCTAATGTATGAGGTCGGAAGGGGAACATGATGGCCGAAATATATTAAGTAAGTACAAGGAAAGGAACTCTGCCGAAAAACCGAGGAGGACTTCACCAGAATTCAGCCTGCCAAGCCACCGAAAGGAGATCAGAAAGAAACACTTTCTGAGGCAGGCATACCCATGCTCAGGAAAAGTAAAGCATGTCCGCATATCAAGTACAAGCGGATCCACTAAGTATACAAGTAGAACTGACTGGAAAATACATAATGGATCATCTGATCACAATGAGAAAGTACATGTCTGAATATCACATATAAGACTGTCAATGATGCTGAAAGATGCAACGGATCACTGAAATCAAAGACTGATCCCATAAGGTACCAACTGAACATGATGGAATAGGATGGTACTACACTGCAAACTCAGGTGTCAGCATATAGAATGTCGCCATGACTGACTGCAACATATAAGGTGGAGTGGTATCAACTAGCAGCAACAGGAGCAACTGTCAAGGGAACCAATGAATGCTGATACAACCTGAGGTCTTCACCGACCGCCGTGGTACATTTCTACATCATGGGAATAAATGATCTGAAGTCGACCATGTGAGAAATCGTTTGATTACCGGTCATTGATGTATACCGTTAACAAACGCGAGACTACCCACCGATAATGATAATGAGCGTCAAGGTACCCAGTACAATCTAACAAGTGTGAATAGATGAGCTGAAGTCGAACACCTGTAAGAATCTATCAATCAGGAGACAATGATGGTTTCCCACTGTCGATAGCGAGGAATCTGCCACTAATGACTGCAAACCCCAAGGTACTGCCAAATGGACTCTAGATCTTTGCCCCAGAGCAATGAGTCGGAGTCGATAGGGAAAGATCCGCTAGAAGGAAGGCATTAAGGCATCCTTCATCAATCTAGCGCGAGTGTAACCCGTAGGCCAATAATGTGGAAGGAATCGGACGAAAAAAGATGTAGTAACCCAACCGAAGTACGTTTCCGGCGTACACAAGATGTGGCTAGCGCACGACAGAAACCCTCTGAACCAACCAATAATGAAAGCTGACACAGAGGCGAGGTATCCACCAATAGGGTCAAATGGAAACCAAGGTACTGCACGAATCCCAATGTGTGATAATGTATGCTGACGTCGAACACAAGGGAAACCACTCAGTCAAAGACCCATGATACTGATCGATGCTGAGCACAAGGTGACCTATCAATAATGAAAATAGGGCCAGGCTGCGGCTCTAAGCCTGTCCTCAGAGCAATGTGTCGTCGTCGATAAGGACAAGACCCACCAGCAAGAAGTCAATGGGGACCTTCTCAAACCGGCACGAGTAAAGGACCAATATAACTGATGTGATGATAGACATGACACTGACAACCAGGGATGGCCGACTGAAAAATGAGTCAAGAGACACCGCAGAAAGGCCGACTCAGGCTAACTTCCCTTGAACAAAAGCACGACTCAATGTGACTATGTGGCAGCATATGATGAATCTGTATAAGTTCGTCATGCAGGAGGCACGAACGAACCCTCCATATGATTGGAAGAGATAACCAATCAGGGGAGAACTGACTCGATAACAAGGTTATGGCGTACCTAAGTCAAACTAAATCCCACCCATGCGGAGGAGACTTTGTTTTGAGTGCTTTGTTCAAGGGCGACACGACTAACTCTAGCTGCCAACAATAAATGGAAATAATGTCCATGTTCCCGCTCTTTTTGGAATATTTAATTTTTTTTTGTCTTTTTTTGATAAGCCGGTAAAAGAATAAAAGAATGTTGTGGTACAGTGGAAAGAACGAGTGTCGGTGAAACAGATGATCTAGTTCCTGGGAAAGGAACGTTCCTATGCTCAATGCAGGGAGGTGAAAACCGGTCAGTGACACTCAGAGGTATGTTCCTTCCACGGATCTGGGTATGTAAGGCTGCAGAAGTCAAAGGTATGCAAGGTTGATTTTGCAGACGTCATGGTCAAAAGTTGGCTTAAACACGAGTCCAAGTGAAGCCGGCTCTAGGCCAAAAGGTGCAAATGGTCAACATGCAATGCAGAAGTACAACTCGACACACATAGGAGCCTCTAGGGTATAAGGCCAGAAAGAAGCGAAGAAGCAAAAAGGAATGAGTCTTCAACGCATAAGTCATGGCGGGACTACAGAGGACTCCCGAACCTAAGGACAAAAATCTGCATGAGTGCCAAGCGACAAAAAGGTACTAACTAGGGCACCCATGATAAGGTAGGCTCTACCACACAAGTCATGATACTTCTAAGCAATGAGAAGGTTCCGCACCATAACTTGGTGGGGTCGATCCTAAGGCAAAATGGGAAAGGAAACTGATAAATGCACAATGCAGGCGAAAAACCTAACCTATATGCCAGTTTCGAGAACCAATACCTGTCAGAACGGACCAATCATAAACTTCCAAAGGAGAAATCTTCCAAGTTCTGTAAACATAAATAGGAACACTAGACACGAAGTTAATACTTCCCACATACAAACTTCATATAAAATCTTTGTGTTATAGAATACGAAACTTGAAAATGCGTACCTCATATATACAATATGGTACAGGGAACCACGCAGCCTTGCAGCTTACGCATAATAGTTCTGCTGAACAAACCCCTTGCAGGGCTCAGGCCAAGGGCTCCTTTGGTAGTCATAACTCATGGCTTCAAAGAGTTCCTCCTGTGAAGGCAAAACAAGATCTGAGAAATCATGAGAACTACAAGGATCAAAAGAGGGAATTAAAGGGTCCCATGTCCCTATAGGAAGAATCTCTCGGTCAACTGTCGGGACCAAGTCCCAAGAAGGAGAATAATAAGTCAAAGGATCCTTCTTAGAAGCAATTGAACATTGAGGATTCAATGCCACATAATTCACCCGTGGCGGGGTAGAGTCTACTTGAACACTTGGAACAAACCAAGGGGCATTCTGCAGTAAAGTCGAATTAGGGTGGTGATTATCAGATGCAAGCTGATCAATAGTGACAATATTCCCGTTATGAGGAAAGCACATTACTCAAAAGAGTGAAGACACCACAGCATTCATAGCATAGACATAATCACGCCCAAGTAGCATATTAAAGTCTAAAGGGCTATCAACCACCATCATATCGATTAAGACAGTCTTCCCACCTAAAGTGATAGGCACTTGAGGAAGAATACCCATAGATTCACCAGGTCTTCTATCATAGGCTAACAACTGACTCTGAGCCGTCAACAACTTTGGGGAACCCAAAGCTTTCCAATTCAAAGAGGATATAATACTTGTAGAGGATCCTTCATCCACCATACATCGATAGACATTTGTGGAATTAACCTTGACCTTTATTTGGAAAGGTGCAGCGGAAGGAAGACGAGGCTCAACAAGACTATCCCAATCAAAGGAAACACTCTTAGCACTTGGAGGGGGAACATTCAAAGAAACCGGAATGCCCCCTGTACTAGAAGACTCTGTACTAGAGATCAAATAGACTCTTTTGTTAGGCACTTCACCCCCCAAAAGAGGAGTGTAATCGGCCAGCGATTGCACTGGCTACACCACATTATCAACCAATGGTTGATGGGATTGATGAGAAACCATATCAGATCTAGGAGTAGAAGTACTTTCAGACTCGAACAATATCCTTTGAACCTCTGGAATACCAGGGCATAAATGAGTAAGATGGTCTCCCTTGCATATCTTGCAAGGGAACTTCGGTTTAAAACTTCTACGTCCAGGTTTCTTATCAACCTCCATTCCACCAACATGACTAGCAGTGGTTTGCGGAGAGTCCTGAACATGACTTGCAGAGGTTGGTGACTCTTTGCTAGTATGACTCGCAGTGACTAGACTCGTGCCCCCAGCATGACTCGCAGCGGCTGAAGACTCATCTCCAACATGACTCGCAGAGGTTGAAGATGAAGTGCTAGTATGACTTGCAGTGACTAGACTCGTGCCCCCAGCATGACTTGCAGCGGCTGAAGACTCATCTCCAACATGACTCGCAGAGGTTGAAGATGAAAGGATAGAATTATTCTTCTTCTTTGACTTCCTTTTTCTCCTCTTTTTAGATTTCTTGTTACAAGAAGGAGGCGAAGAAGGAATCCCAGATTTCTCTTTGAAAGAAGATGAAAAATTAGCACCCATGTGATGCCCTTGAAATAAAGCATTCAACTGAGAAGCTTCAAGAGCATTTGGAATATTCGGAGTGGACCACAGCCAAACGGGTAGTCCAACATTCAACCCAGGAATATTCAAAGTGGCCATCAAGGGAGTACCAACGTTTCCACAGAAAGGAAAAGCACAAGGATCCCCTTTTGGAAGGGTACCTTGGTTGGTTTCCACAAGAATATTAGCCATATTAAATTGATCCAAAGACCCTTTCCCTTGAGGGAATATAGAAATAACTCTTCAAAGAATATGGATAAGCAATCAAAACCTTTGCCCTTGAGGAGGCAACTCCACAACTTTTGAAAGAACAACCAAAAGCCTTTCAAGATCGGTAGAGTGGTAAGCCGGTCACTCAGAACACAAAGTCCAAACGTGACTAGACAAAAATACCTAAAGCCAACTATATACAAGGAGCAAAGAGCACACACTATAAAGTCCCTAAAGATACAGCCAGTCAAACAACTTCCAAGTATTTCCGCTCCGGGTGATGAGGACCGGACACCAAAATACAAGAAAGCGGAGTCAGGGGCCTTCCGAAGATAGTCTGGGATAATGACGGCCCAGTCCTATCAGCGAAGGTAACAGAGGAAGTTACGCTGACCTCCTAACAACAGCCTGCGCCGGTGCAAGCCCCCAAGCTTCGCAAGGGTGCCCTCCGGAAGTACCGTCGAGAGTGATACAACGTCGACCTCAGGTGCCACGGGATTCCCCTCCGCAGCCACCTATGCAGATCCCTAGGAGAGGCAACTATGGGTACCAACTCGTCGCAGAAGCCAGGCGGAACAGTCGTGAGGTAAGTTCGGACAAGTAGGAGAGGGGGTATCTCTCTTCCCTGTCTTCACAGACCCTCGTGCTTAACTCCCAGATCCGGAGCTTTCCTGGTCTCCCTAATGCTATTGGATTTTCTCTCGTTAATCAGACTCTTATGTTTGACGTTTTATGTGGCCTTGGAGAGTTAACTCTCCACTCGCCTAATCCAAGGCCCTAAAATCCTAAACTTGTTGGTGTAATAACTAAAACAAGAAGTTCTAGTGGATTTTAATTAAGCGCTTGATTTTATTAGGCTGTTCTTTAAGTCACAAGGTAATGGAAGTGAAACTAGTGGTGTTTTTTGACGCAAAAGAAGTTAATAAAAACTTAACTATATGCACATGCACTTTTTCGTTCGATGAAAAGTAATCTCTAGAGGGTTCAGAGGAACTTCAAATTAAACAAAAAATTTTTGCTTTCTTTTCAAACTCCACACTCACAAAAGCTAACAAAGCTATGTATGCATAAAAAGGGATGCAAATCTTACCCTAATGCAAGAACTAAATGTGGATGCAAGATTCAAAGACTACTCTAAAAACAAAGAAGGAAAGTTGTTGCTTTACCAAATTTTGTCTTGCCACTAAAATGCTTAGATAGAAGATGATTTGTTACTAATCATTTCGTCCAAACAATAAAAACAAGTTCTAAGATAAAAAGCAAAGCACTTTCACTTCGCAAAAAGGAAATCAAATGAGAAGCAAGTTTAAGAAAGCGAAACTCAAAAACTTTCAAAAGATTTTCTTTCAATCAAACCAAAAAGTCTTTTTCAAAGGAAAGCTCTCAAAAATACTGACACTAATGATTGATAAACAAGCCACAAAACACTTTTGTGAATTGACACCTTTCAAATGATGAAAACTCAACAAAAATAAAATGTGTTCGAAATCGCTTTTGACAATCAAAAGCAGCAATGAAAGTCCAAAATATCAAAAGACAAGTTTCAAGAAAGATGGTAACAAACAAATTTCCCGAAACGAAGGAGCAAATGGTCACAAAAATGATTTCGTTAAGCAAACACAAATGTCATGAAAACAAAATGGACACAAAGATTGAAGACAATCTTCCCACTCTGCCGAAACAGAGAAATCAAGATTCTTAAACAGAAATCTTGTGTGTCAAAAATCAATGACGCTTGCAATCAACGAAAAACAAGACTAGCACTCCTTATAACTAGAGAGAGTTCAGAACAAGATGCCCCCTGTCAAACAGAGAACTGTTACTGGAAAATAACTGCTTAAAACTGACTCAAACTACCAGACAAACATTCAGCCAACAGAAAATTTACAAATCTTGAAAATTATGTGATATACGCGCCTGCAATTATTTGCAGAATGCGTGTATACGCGACTGTAACTAAGGAAACCTGCGTATACGCTGGTTAACTTAGTGCAATTTGCGTATATACGCTTTTGTAATCCAGAAAAAGAGCGTATCTAAAGTCTTTCAAGAAAAATAAAAAAAAACACAGACTGAAAAACTGGAAAAGCTTGGATTTCAGGAAAGGATCAGACAGTCAGAGCCAACAAACAGAGGGGCTGAGCCTTGATTGGCTTGAGGACTACCCAAACTAGGAACAACAAGAGTGTTGTCCCCAGCAGAGTCGCCAATTCTGGTTGAAGGGAAAGTACCCCTAGGGTCCTTTGGGCTAAGACTCTACCAGACTGAAAATTGCTTATTCAAAGAAACACACACACACAGCCATCATTTTTACTTTTAAGCAAATTCTAATGTTTAGGGCACATACCTAAGGTCCTACGTTCGAGAAGACCGTTAGGGTGCAAACCCTTCTTGGAGTTCCCTTCTTCTTTCTTTGACCTGCAAGACCAACAAATCAAAGAACACAACAGTACCTGTACAAATACTTATGTATAAATCATCTTCATGCTATAAAGTTAGTTATAAAAGATCTTTAAGTAACCACTTTCATAAGAATTCAACACAAGAATCTCATAAGCATAAAGAAAGATTATTCGGGAACAAAGACGTGTTTCTTTATATATAAAGGCAAATAAAGTACATATATCGGAAAGATATCACCTGAACACCTTCAGCAGGCTCCAAGCAAGCTTCCTCCCAGATTCGTTCCAGCCTCAAGCCTCCGACAAGAGCTCCTTCCAAGTCCTACTCCAATGATGATATCAAGGATGAATGATCACCAATACACATGGAAACAAGGGTTTCCTATGCAAGATGGGGGAAGTGCAGAAAGCACCAAGGACTTCAGACCTGGTCTAAGGGGAAAATCTCAGCATAATAATCTTGCTCTCCTTTCTCTCTCTCCTTGGCCTTCCCTTTGATGTCTTTTTATACCCTCTCCAAAGTAGTTTTTTAGTTAGGAGTTAGTTGGGAACAGTTGGGCCACGGGCAATAACAGGTGATCCAGCAGGTAAAACCCGCGATCTCCGCCCGAAAAAGAGGAATTTATTATTTTTTAAGTGTTTTAATAGATACACGCGGGTTGGGTATAACAGACCCGCGTGTACACGCGTTTAACTCAGGGCAATGTCGCGTATAGGGAATAAAACACTGTTTTTTAAATTTTTGGACCAGGTCTGGAAGGAGGGGTTGCCCTAGGCCATGAGTGCAGCATCACAAACCATAAGAGTGAGATTTGGAGCTATAACAATATCAACTCGAATAAGCGGAATAAATATAGCACATGCAAATGCATAATGTAAATCCTTCCCCCTCCTTAAAAGATAGGTCTCCTATGACTGAGTAGACAGGGAAAGTGTTGTTCTGACAGCAAGGCAAGGGAATGAACAATACGACAGTAAGTGAAGCAGAGTATGCATATCAATGATAGGACAATAAGAGGTATGGTTATAATGACAGCGGAGTGTGTAACAATAGTTATGAATGAGAGATAGGACGCTTCGGGTTGATGATAAGTTATGTGAAAAAGAAAAGGACAACAATATGCCAAAAAGGTACTCTGACGGTATTGTAGCCGAGAATGATACAATTGATCGAAAGACATTATCTCATGCATAACAGTTCAAAATAGGAGAAAATTAAGGAAATAATTTCTGCAATAAAAAGAAAGAATAAGAAGAGGCTATTATAGTAGTAGTTAACGATAAGATATAACTTCAATACCATAAGTAGAGCCTCTACTACCAGAAGGCATCCATAGCCTCGGCAGGGTTTGTTTTTAACCCACATGAGCCATGATTCTCAATTTATAAATGGAGAGTTACAATGTTGTTCTATAGAAGATATG
The DNA here is from genome assembly GCA_031772625.1 of Pinus tabuliformis. Classification (NCBI taxonomy): domain Eukaryota; kingdom Viridiplantae; phylum Streptophyta; class Pinopsida; order Pinales; family Pinaceae; genus Pinus; species Pinus tabuliformis. The sequence continues at coordinate 1,419,189,445 of CM062818.1, read as the reverse complement.
AGTGTGCTAGTGTGGTAACCAGATAACCACACTGCCATTCACTGGGATGTAACAAAAGTATCAGGTTGGATCGTGATGAGACCTCCTTAAGAACAGGGATGGTTGAAGAAGTTGAACATGGCAATAGAAAAAGTATACACATAGTCTTATTTGTTATAAACAGAGAAGATTATAACCAGGAAGGGTGGAAAAAACATGATATTTAAGATGATCAATCAATATCATGTACAACAAAAAACAATATAGTAAAGTAACTTATATAAATAACTGTGTCCCTTTTCTTGAAAAGAATCTATCATCAAGAAGTTGTCCTATTAAAGATCATAACATTAATGTTATTAACTCCTTTCAATAGAATCCATAAATTCTTTGTCCTCATAAACGTAGTGTACTTCATGCCATGAAAAGGAAACAAAATGAAAAAGAAAAGAAAAATGGGGCTAAGATAAGCAAAGAGCAATCACACAAAAGAAAAATTTTGTTGTTCAATTGGGTTGGACCGCGGCTGTTCAAAAGATTGAACAGAAGTTGTTCAATTAAATGAACATAAAAACAACGCAAAAGAAAAAAAAAGGTGTTGTTCAAAACTATTCAATTAAACTAACAACAAAACCATGCAAAAAGAAAAAAAGTGTTGTTCAATAGATTGAACAACAGTTGTTCAATTAAACAGATAGCAGTTGTTCAATAGTTTGAACAGAAAAACAATCAAAACGAAAGAAAGTGTTGTTCAATACATTGAACAACAGCTGTTTAATTAAATGAATAGCAAAGCTAATGAAAAAAGTGTTGTTCAATAGATTGAACAATAGGACAACGGAAAGAAAGAAAGTGTTGTTCAATAGATGGAACGACAATTGTTCACTAAATTGAACAGCAGTTGTTCAATAAATTGAACAACAAAACAGCGCAAAGAAAGAAAGTGTTGTTCAATAGATTGAACAACAGCTATTCAATTAAATTTACAACAAAACAACAAAAAGCAAGAAAGTGTTGTTCAATAGATTGAATAGCAAAACGATAAAAAACAAGAAAGTGATGTTAAATAGATTGAACAGCAATTGTTCAATAGATTGAATAGCAGTTGTTCAATAGATTGAACATAAAAACATGCAGAGAAAAAGAAAAAAATCAAATCAAATCAAATCAACATTCATATTTACATATTTTACAAAGAAGAAATAAAATTTATGAAGATGGAGTTGCCGAAGGATTTCCTTCTGTAGCTAAAACTTGCATGGTGGGGTCTTCACATATCTGTTGATAGAAAGATTCTTTGGTAAGTGGCTTTTCGTAGAGGTGCACCTGATGCCCATTTGCTTTAAAAGAAGAACCAGACCCATCAATGGTGGCTAGCGTAAGAGTACCATTACTTGCTTTATTTTATAGGGGCCTCACCATCTAGTCTGTAGTTTGCCAGGGAAGTCTTGGAACCTAGAATCATAAAGAAGTGCCTAGTCGCCCTCATGAAATGTCTTTTTCTTAATTATGGCACCATGCCATTTGGCTCTTTTCTATTGAATAAGTGTTGTACGTTGTAGAGCCAGAAGCCAAATTTCATCTAATCCATTCATCTGCTGTAACCTATTAACCTGGGCTTCAGTTAAATCTAGTCCTATTTCCTGAGTTGTCTTTAGTGTTTGTATCTCAAATTCTATGGGAAAAATGGGTTCCTTACCAAATACCAGTTGATACAGTGAGTATCCAGTAGTGTTTCTCCAAGTTGTGCGATATGCCCACAAGGCCTCTAGCAGTCGAGCAGTCTAGTCTCGTTGATGTGATGAGACAATCTTTGTTAGAATAGCTTTGATAACTTTGTTGGTGATCTCCACCTACCCATTCGCTTGTGGGTGATATGGAGAGGTAATTCTGTGTGTGATGTGATGATTTTTCAGTGTAGCAACAATCTTGTGACCCACTAATTGTGGCCCCCCATCAGTAATTACTTCTATGGGTAAGCCATACCATACAAAAATTTCAAAAAGAAAATTAATAACAGTTCCTTTGTTGCTCTTGGTAACGCTACTGCTTCCACCCACTTAGTTACGTAATCTGTTGCAACCAATATATACTTTTTCTAGTTGGATGGTCGTTTGAACGACCCAACAAAATCTAATGTCCAACGCTCAAAGGGTTCTATCACCAGTTGTGGATGTAGAGGCATTTCATTAGATTGGCCAGGGTGACCCATCCTTTGGAAACTATCACATGCCTGGAAAAATTTCTTAGCATCTTTAAAAATAGTGGGCCAATAGTAAACCACCTGTAGAATTTTATGTCCAGTTTTGTGGTTTGAAAAGTGTCCACCGCAAGGTCCATCATGGCAGGATTTTAAGATATCATAAATTTTGTCCTCTTTGATGCACCTGCGGATCTGTATATCAGCTCCCGTGTGGAAAAGGTATCCTCTAATCCAGGAGAAACAAGTGCTACACTGCACAATCAATTTCTTTTCTCTAGATGTCAGATGTTTGGGCAATTTTCCCACTGCTAAGAAATTTGCTATGTTTGCATACCATGGCATTTTTATGGCCACAGCAAACAAATGTTCATCCAGGAACTAATCCTCCACAGCAATTGTATCATCTATTCTTGGCACTCGAGAGAGTAAGTCTACCACGAGGTTCTCCTTCCTTGGTCGATCCCTTATAGTTATGTCAAATTCTTGCAAAAGTAGTAACTAGCAAGTCACTCTTCCATTTGTAATGGGTTTATTGGCTAAATATTTAATAGCAGAGTGATCAGTATACAGAACTACAGGGTATCAAGTTATATAGTGTCTAAATTTGTTGATAGCATAAATAACAGCTAGAAACTCTTTTTCTATTACTATATAATTCAACTCAGCAGGAGTTAAATTTTTACTGATGTAATATATAGCATAGGGTTTCTTCTTCTTCTTGGCTAAGAACAGCTCCGATAGCTGTATCTGACGCAACTGATGAAATCTGAAAAGGTATATCGCAATTCAGGTCTCGTAATACTGGTGCAGTCGATACTAACCGTTTCAGATCTGTAAAGGTAATGTCACATCTATCAATCCATATAAAATAAACATTTCCTATCAAGGCATATAAACGTGCAACAATCTGCAAAAAGTTCTTTATAAATCTACGATAATATCTATCAAATCCCAAAAAACTACATACCTCTGTTTGAGTGCAAGGAGTAGCTAATAAGAGAATTACTTGTATCTTTGCTAGATCTACCTAAATTCCGACTGTTGAAATGTAATGACCAAGAATCAGGCCTTCTGTCATCATCATATGACATTTCTCATGGCTTAAGCATAGTCTAGTAGTAATACACTGATCTAGGACTTTGTCTAATGTTTGTAATGCCTGATCAAAGTCATCTCCATAGGGTGTGAAGTCATCCATGTACACCTCTAATCCTTCATTTATCAAGCGTACAAAAATACTAAGTATGGCTCTTTGGAATGTAGTAGGTGCGTTGCACAATCCAAAATGCAATACCCTATAAGCAAATTTTCCCCAGGGGTAGGTGAAAGTAGTTTTATACTAGTCTTTAGGGGAAATTTGAATTTGGTTGTAGCCACTAAAGTCATCCCGGAAAGAGAAGAATTTCTTCCCTGATAGTGTATCTAGGACCTGGTCGATAAATGGAAGGGGAAAATGGTCTTTTTGCATTGCTTTGTTGAGTTTTCTGTAGTCAACGAATATCCGTCATTTTCCAATCTTTTTAGGGACAACTACTAATGGAGAAACCCATTTACTGTTAGATATAGGATAAATAAAATTCACATCTAACAGTTTTTGAAGCTCTTCTTTCACAACATCCTTTAGATGAGGATTCAATCTATGTTGGGGCTGTCGAATGGGTCTTGCATATTTTTCAGTGTAGATGTGGTGCATGCATAACTAAGGGTCAATCCCTTTCATGTTTGGGTAATCCCATGCAAAAGCCCCTTTATATTTCCTAAGGACTTGGATAAGTTTCTGTTGCTGGTCATTACTCAGATTACTATTAATGTTTAGGATTCTCCCTTACTCAATTTCAATAGGCTTGCTATTATAGATAGTGGTTTTTGGTATTGGTTAGTCATTAATGTCTCTCAAGGAATCTTCTTCAATTTCATTATCAAGGACTGCTTCAATCATGTTGCATCTCAAATTAGACACTGCAATAGGTGATTAATAAAGGTGTAATGACATCGTCTTCTGTTTGGTTTTTGAATTCAAGCGCATCTACCACAGTCAATGGTGAATGAATATTTTCTTTTAAGTATGATGTTGGTTGTTTCCTATTTTTTACAATGGTTAGGCTTGGATGAGCAGGAGGGTATAAATCTAAATTCTTTACATCATTCCCTCTGGTTATGGTCATATTGCCTATTCGGTGGCCTATATAAGCATTAACTGTTGCTATCCAAGGCCTTCCTGTTGGAAATAATACTGAGAGGGGGGTGAATCAGTATTAGCAAATCAATAAATTTTTCATTTCCATAATCAGATTTATATACACTACTTCAGTGAAGAGAACTCACGTGTGCATGCAAATGTTCTTAAATAAACTAGCGTATATCCAGTGAACTTATGATTCAGTTAATTCATCATATGTTGATATTTAATCAGTGCATCAATACTTTATTAAACATTAAACAGTAACCATGTGCAGTAATAACAGAATAAACCATCACACATGAACACCAAGATTTAAGATGGAAACCCAATGTGGGTGAAAACCACCTGCTGTTGTCGTCTCTGTCTTCTTTTAATAATAAGACAATCTGTTTACAATCTTGTACTGGTGCAGACTCATACTAGTACGCAAGATTCTACCTGTAGAAGGTTACAACCTTCTCTCGTTCCCCAACTTCTACTAGAAGGGAGCTACAACCCCCTAGCTCTTGTTGTTACAGGGAAAAGTGTCTACTCAGAACTGCTTATCCCACTAAGGTGTGATAGCTGCCTTAGAAACAAACAAAGTAAAGCTACTTTCATTTTTCCTTTATGAAGTATAGATAGAGAGGAACAAAGAAGACCAACCTTTGTCTTGCGCTAATCTCCTGGTTCGATTCCTCTCTTCCTTGATAGTCTTTCGCTACTTGTTCCCTTGCATGCCTAGTTTCACAGAGTACCTGTAACATCACAGTAGTACAACACTATACAAGAACATGGATCTATAATCATAAACAATCTAGGATCAGATGTAAATTGACCATACAAATGCAGCAAACATAAATGACACAAGAGTTTGGAGGAAAACTTGAATAGCTTTTATTGATAAACAAGAAAGAGCCAAGAGGAGTTACAACCAGTTGTTCTGACCCAGCATCAACCTCCCAGCAAGAAAGCCCCTCTTCACCTCATACAAAGCTTAGATCACCCAACAATCTGATGTTTGTCTCAAGAAACCAACAGCAATTCCTTACAATGCAAAATTCCAGCCTCTGGATCTCTGGGATGAGGGATCCATATATAGATATCTATAAGGGGGATGAGTCAGCTTGTGATTTGATTAGTGTCTTCCCTCTGATAGTTCTTGCTTCCACTTGGAGATTGATGATCTCTTACTCATCCTTGGTCGAATTCAGAGAGGCAAGTGTCATAGGAGAAGTTTCTGGAAGCTTCCATTGCCTCTCCACCTCGCGGAATGACACTGCCATTTGTCATTTCTCGCCCATCGCACCCCTTAGAAGGGCTTTCTGAAATGAAATGCACCCACACAGTGTATTTAGGTGAGATGCAACACACTTGGCCTGTGGAGCAGCTGAAATGATCCTGTTTTGACCAATTCTGAGCAGTTTTTCATGGAGAACTTTTGGGAGAAGTTGTAATCAGTTGACCTTGTTCCTTTAGGGGTTAGAACAACACTTTTAGGGACTTAGGAGCCCTTGGTTTATGGACATTTCATGCTTGGGGTTGTAGTGCCCAAAAATGTCTATAACAGTTGCCCCCTAAAGCATGAGGTCGTTAATCCTTTGATGTCGGGTGAAATGCTTTATTATGAGGATCTAAAGTTCTTTCAAGCTAGGAGGAGACCTGCAATAAGATACAATACAATACATTATCTTCATAATATTTTCATGATCTAGCTGAGGCGGGCATTCCCATGCTCAGCTTTATAAATTCATTTTCATGTACATAGGACAGACAATCGTCTGAGTGTAGACTGATGATTCTGATAGAGCCATCATCCCTTTGATTGGATGATTATTTGTGCAGCAAAGATGTACATTTGATGTCTTTATTTTCCTGAATATATATTGCAGCCCGGATGGATGAAACTAGATCCGGGATCTTCAATCTCATTCGATCTTCACTCGAAGTACAAGTCTATCCATGTGAGAGATGTTCTGGAGTTGAACATGGAAAGACATTGCCTGATTACCAGCCAATGATGTAAGTTGTTAACAGGCGCGAGAGGAATCACCGATAATGATAATGACCCTCAAGGTACTGCAGTACAATTCACGTGTTGTGAATAAAGGACTTAGCGTCGAACACCACGCAAAATCTTTCAGTCGAAGGCCATTGATGTAAACCTGTCGCCGGAAGTGAGAAACTTGCCATTGAGGCATGCAAGCTTCAAAGTACTGAATGGGGTGTTCCTAGACCGACTTCTTGGATAATGAGCTGATGTCGACAAGAAGGGATCCATCATAGGAGGGCCTTAATGAATCCCACATCAATGACACGGAACAGAGCAAATGATTTTAATGGAGGTGAAAACGCTCTGGTGATATAAGGTTCAGGGTGGCGGTCATGAAAGAATGGAGTATAAATGCATTGTAGTGGGTGAGACACAGGTGAATTCTCTGAATGACTTCTCTTGAACATATCGGTGACACTGACGTGATGGATTGGTAGCATTAACCCCAAATGTGGATGGTATGATGGGACCATGGTGATGTGACCGGTGAATGAAACAACCCAACCCGACTTGGATGCGGAGTGAAAGTGTCATGTTCAAGAGCGACTTGCTACCAACAAAGTTTCTTCAAGTTTTCTTCCCAATTTTTTCCCAGTCATTGCTGACCAGTACCTATTTATTTTTATCAAGCTTGAGGAGGATAACATATGCTTGTTCTATAATTTTCCCTTCGGGCAAACCCATCGCTATGTTTTAACGAGCCTAGCGATAGTGAAACTCATTCTCGTTTATAAACAAGTTTGTCGTTATTAAAATTTTAACGAGTTTAACGACAAAGATAACTCGGTCCTTTTCAATTTTAGAGAGTCTGAAAAGGAACGTAAAGGAAACTCCAAAATTCCTTTTTCGTCATCTAATTCCTTAAGTCCGAAAAATTATAAAACAATACAGAAGGGATGAATTTTTGATACTTTTAACGAGCTGAACAAAACAAGCACTCGATCTTTTTGTGTAATAATCCCTCAGGTCCAAAAAGATTAAAATTTAGAGGAGGGATAGCACTTCCAGTCCCTTTAACGAGCTGGAGAGGCCAATGGCTCGGCAATCTTTTCATATTTTACGAGTCAATTGAAAAGAGCGTAAAGGAGACTCGTCTTTTGAGGAACGAGTGATAAAATGGGTAGCTACTGATTCCAGGTAAGGTTTGGAATTTTCCAATCATGGCAGTGTTACAAGGATGGCTAGTGAGATCACTCTTCGTAGCTGTTCCTCAAAATGGGTAAACAATCAAATGGAGGTGAATGATCGGCCAATGCAAAAGTGGAGGTGACGGTGCAAACACGACCAAGGCTTTAAAGGCTGAAGTATTACATTCACGATGGTTATTTACCGGAAATTGGTTCATTTTTTAATGAGCTTAAACTCTGGAGGAACATGTGCTCATTGCTTATGTTTATTTTTTAACGAGCATGAAGTCCGCGCTAAAACTGCTCGATTAATCCAGTCGTGTGATAAGAATGTCTCATATATAAAAATGGAAACTTTTAGAGTTTTGCCCCACATCCTTTCTTTATGCAAGTTAGGAAACGACCAATCCTACGAGTTTAAAGCGTTAGAGGACCTACAAATTTAAAAAATAAATAATCGCTCTTTGCTTGCACAGCAAAAGGTTTGCATGCCCCCAGGTATAAAATAGAATTTCAAGGTTACCCCTTCTTCTTTCCGCTAAAACATTTGTTTTGCCGAGAGAGGTCTACCTCTTACAGGTTACCAAAGATTGTTCTATTCACGGCATAAACAAAACACTTCTTCGGCGATGTTTATTGAAATAAACAAAGGTGAGTGGCAATGCCTGCCAACTCACATAACTTTGACAAGAGAATCTTGTTCCAGAATAACCCCCTCTTCCAATCACGGACGGGAGTATAGACTAGTCATATTCTCTCGCGGAAACCTACCCTATACCCGAAGTTTTCCTGCTGAAGCAGACCAGGGTGCATGCCCCCTGGGTTTCAGTCATGTCCCCTGAATTACTCGCGCTCATCGGGCGGATGGACTGGGGATTGAGACATTTATTGCGTGAAAAGACCATTCAGGGATGGTATATGACTATTTGCTATGCGTGAACTGGGGAATGAAAGCTGGTCTACGAGCTTGACCACTCTTCCTTCGTGTGGAAAACACATTACTCTAAAGAGTGAGGAGATAATCGCTCCCATGCAATAAATATAGTCTCGTGCAAGGAGTAGATTATAATCCAGGGGTCCTTGAACTACCATTACGTTCATTTGAACGGTTTTCCCTCTCAATGTTATTGGCACATTGGGAAGGATCCCTAACGGTCGACTGGTTCCTTTATCAAATCTTGTTAGATTTCTCATCTCAGGCAAAAGCGATGGCGAACCAAGCGCTTTCCAAGAAGTCGAGGAAAGGATACCCACAGAAGCCCCTTCATCTATGATGGTACCAGCCATAACCATTCTATATATTTGGACAATAATTCAGAATGGTACACTAGCTGGTAAACGGGGTCTGCCTAGTTGATTCCAATCAAAGGAGACAACTAGGTTGCTTGGAGGTGGGACCGAATAGACGGTCTGGTATGACTCTGACGAACTTCCTTCCTGCGGTGAAGGAATGGGTAAATTGTTCCCATGTTCATTAGAGTCTGTGCTTACGAAAAGAATTTGGACGGTGTCATCCTTGTTCTCTTCGGTGACTGTATCATCTGAAGATGGAACCTCTGAAGGCAAGACCGGGTCAATTGCCACCTCGACCTTTTGACATTTGTCTGGTATGGGTTAATATGGCTTGTCTTCAATGATAGATGCTTCAGCCGACCACCTGAGCGGGCCAGCCGGATTTTCAACTAGTGACGGACTCGGCAAGAGTTTTTTATATCCAGGAGGAAGTCGTAACGGTGAAACCGGATGATCATCAAAAACTCTTTTAGCTTCGTCTAAGAAGGGACAACAGTGGACGGCATGATCACCTTCACACAGTTTACAAGGAAATCTATATTTTCCTTTTTGTCCTGGGGCTTCACTTTCACTAGTCAACGGTGTGTTTTCAACATGATCATCAGAGGTTGACGACACCGAGTTGTGCAAACGAGGAGACCAGTCCCTTAAGATTTGAGGGATGCAAGGGCAATCTCTATGATAGTGGTCTCCTCTGCAAATGACACATGGCGATTTAGGCCTGGTCGGTGCAGTGTGTGGATTTTTGCTAGACGACGCTTGTTTGCCCCAATTCGCTTTTGGCTCCTTCTTCTTCTCAAGTACTTGACTTTTGGCTTTACCAGCCCCATCAAGCGAAGAGGAAGGAGGAGAGGAAGAATTAGAGGAAGTAGAAGGTTGGTGGGTAACTCTGGACTCATCTAGTTGCTGATTCGATTGTTTAGGAATTGCGGCATTCTAAACGATAGAGGTTGAGAAGAGCCATATAGGCAAGTCGATTGTCAGTCCTGGAAGCGACAATGTGGCCATATGGGGTGCACCAACATCTCCCAAAGAGGAGAAGGGACTAGGATTTCCTCCAAGGGGAATTCCTTGGTTGGTGGATTCCATTTTCTCAACCTACGATAAATGTAGGAAAGGGTAATGAATATTCCGTTTAAAATAAATTTTAGATGCTTTGACACAACTTGTTTTTTTAGTTTTTAAGAGTCGAGAAAAAACAAAAGATGACTCTAGTCGCCTTTGATTTTTAATGAGCCTGAAGTGACAAGTGCTCAGATGGACCTTTTCTGTTAAAGAGTCTAAAAAGGAACAAAAGGGACTACTCTGGAAATCTAGGTAGAGGGATTACCAAACCAATCGTAAAACTGCAGAATACTTTTTACGGTGCGGCAGTCAATCTTCCCGAATGTTGTGTTCAGTGCATTGCGATCGATAGGGCGGCAGACACGACTTCCTATGGATAAAGGATTAAGAATATTGTGGTCTCCCAAAATATACTTGACGGTACGTGGGAGCACAAGTCCGTACTGGCACTTATCGTCTCAAAGTAGAGGAATCACCCAACCATCAGTGAGAACAACAGTTACCAGGCTTTACGACGCCGGAATACGTCTCTAGCCTAGACTTCTAAATGTTGTGCATTAGGTTCCAAAGCGTTGTTAGATTCATTGAATTTATTTTATAGTTGATCTTGTTTATGAAGTTTGCCTTTTAGGTTCACCGCGAGATGTAAATGTAATTCCTAAAATGCAATTTAAGATGATAAACAATCTTTTTATCTTCTTTGTGAAATGAAAATCCTAGCTACTAAGGAAAGAAAGATAGAATCCTTTCACAAAGAGAAAAGAGCACACTCTAAATGCACTTTCCTAAATCAAACCAATCAGACTGTCTAAATGCAAATGCACATGCATGTATTTGTTTTCGACTTTCTTAGTATACGAATGATAAAAAGAAAGTTGATGCACAAATCTGAATTTCTTTTCAAGCAACAAATATCAACAAGTTTCTTTTCGAAATCAAAAATGGAGACGATCACAACACCTTACGAATTTTGAAATGAATACTTGTTTTCGACACTAGAAAAATTACAAATTCAGACCAAAAACAATAGTAATAGGATAACCGACTATCAACAGCAATCAAACTCTTTCCTATGATTGAAATCGACACTTGCGACACTTTCAAATCAAAGGACGACAGTGCGATTATGTTACTTTTTGCAAAGGAGAACTGAAAATGACTCAAAAAACACACAAAAACATTTACAGTTCTTTTGTACAAAGGAGGTGGAATAACAACAAGGAAAAGGGGTTTCAAACAGAGATATATTGATCACTGGTAGCAAAATTCATGAATAGAACTGGAAAGAATGAATCACAGAAACCAACACTACACAAAGCCTAATCTGATTAGCGCACCTGTAACACAGGGAATTTGAAATGCAGCGCACCTTCTACACTCGGGAAGTGCGCTGAAGTTCAGATTCTCAGAACAGTACCTGCGCTGGGCCAGAAACGAGACTTTGCTTGGGTTCCGGGTCACAGTTTGCAGTTCAGTTCATGGGTTTTGGCTGAGCAAAAGGTAATCAGTAATGCAACAATCAGGGGTAGATCTAAGGAGGATCTAAGAGCTACCACAAGGGGCAATCAGAGAGTTTGTGAATCAGTTGTTTGAATCATAAACAGATCCCGGAGATCGACTGAAGCGGCATTTATCTACTTTGCATTTGCATAGCAAATGCAGTTCGAATGCTACATGGCACAACTTCAGACTCCGTCTGTAAGTTTATGAAATAGACAACAATGAAGATAAACAAACAAACTAATTCGTCCCCAGCGGAGTCGCCATTTTGTTACAGGGAAAAGTGTCTACTCAGAACTGCTTATCCCACTAAGGTGTGATAGCTGCCTTAGAAACAAACAGAGTAAAGCTACTTTCGTTTTTCCTTTATGAAGTATAGATAGAGAGGAACAAAGAAGACCAACCTCTGTCTTGCGCTAATCTCCTGGTTCGATTCCTCTCTTCCTTGATAGTCTTTCACTACTTTTTCCCTTGCATACCCAGCTTCACAAAGTACCTGTAAGATCACAGTAGCACAGCACTATACAAGAACATGGATCTATAATCATAAACAATCTAGGATCAGATTTAAATTGACCATACAAATGCAGCAAACATAAATGACACAAGAGTATGGAGGAAAACTTGAATAGATTTTATTGATAAACAAGAAAGAGCCAAGAGGAGTTACAACCACTTGTTCTGACTCGGCATCAACCTCCCAGCAAGGAAGCCCCTCTTCACCTCATACAAAGCTTAGATCACCCAACAATCTGATTTTTGTCTCAAGAAACCAACAACAATTCCTTACAATATGCAAAATTCCAGCCTCTGGATCTCTGGGATGAGGGATCCATATATAGATATCTGTAAGGGGGTTGAGTCAGCTTGTGATTTGATTAGTGCCTTCCCTCTGGTAGTTCTTGCTTCCACTTGGAGATTGATGATCTCTTACTCATCCTTGGTCGAATTCAGAGAAGCAAGTGTCACAGGAGAAGTTTCTGGAAGCTTCCATTGCCTCTCCACCTCGTGGAATGACACTGCCATTTGTCATTTCTCACCCATCGCACCCCTTAGAAGGGATTTTTGAAATGCAATGCACCCACACAGTTTATTTAGGTGAGATGCAACACACTTGGCCTGTGGAGCAGCTGAAATGATCCTATTTCGACCAATTTTGAGCAGTTTTTCATGGAGAACTTTTAGGAGAAGTTGTAATCAGTTGACTTTGTTCCTTTAGGTGTTAGAACAACACTTTTAGGGACTTAGGAGCCCTTGTTTTATGGACATTTCATGCTTGGGGTTGTAGTGCCCAAAAATGTCTATAACACTTGTACTAGCCGATATGTTTACTAGTACGTAGGCACCGACCTACAGAAGGCTACGACCTTCTTTCTTCCTCCAGGGACCACGTTTCATAAATTTTCATACTAGATGCTCCTGGTACACAAAAATACACATGAAGGCCTCGTTTCATCGAATTTTCATACTGGGCCCATCAACAACATTGAAGCTTAGAATCAATCACCATTGCAATACAACCATCTGCATCAACCAATCACTGAAACTCAATTATCACTCTCTGAATCAGCCAAACTCAATTAATCACTGACAACCTTGTAGGTTTTAACCCTGTACAGAAATTACCTGCATACGAATTCTAAAACACAAAAAATAAACAATGCGAGAGAATAACACATAAAACACATACACACAGAGATTTTCCCCTAGATCCCAAAATCGGGACTACCAGCTTGATTTTTCATTATATTCCTTTCAATGTTATAATACATATTTATACATGCCAAAGCATCCAATACCATGGACTGAAAACCATCGCGTCCAATACCATGGACCGAAAACCATCACGTCCAAAAAACATGTGCGAAAATCATGCACAAAACCATAGGTGGGTCCGCCCAACCTAACATAGGGTCCAAAACCAAAATTTTACAGGGCGCTGCCTCGGACCCCATAAAGTGGGGTTACAGGTACACCTCAAACCCCCTGTGAACACCCCCCCCCCCCCCCCGACTACAAAATCGGCGCAACAAAGGAGGGCTATACCCCCCCTCTAACCCCCCGATTAACTACGTGGGCTAGTCGTGGAATGAATATAACACAACACAACAAATGTCTGAACCTCTGTGTTGACTTGATGGGGCCTGACCCAGGTTCAAAAATGTTTTAGCCAAACAAATCCTGAAACTACTGGCCCTTTCGGCAACATTCCATGGAGCGCAGACTGAGGTCTCACCTGAGGTAGTACGGGAGGGTGTTGGAACCAGGTCTCTTGACCCTAGGGATGTCTTGATAAGGTCTGGAAAGGTCGCGAGCTAGTCTTTCGCATTTGTATAGTTTCGCGCAGCTTCACATAGCCCTATTATCGAGCACGAAGAGGCACTGTCTAGATCCTTTACCCTTAGTATGTGTTTATTATAGATCTGACTTAGTTCAGTAGTCTTTAGTAATCATTCCTTATTCGTAATAAGTGCGCGCAAACATAAGCTTTAAAGATATGCATAAAACCATAACAGAAGAATAGACACACAGATTTACAAGCAGATGCATGATATTTCAGAAACACTTATCTTTTATTAATCTTCTAGTTCTTGTACAATCAAATTCCTCCCTGCGCACTTAGCTACAGTGGTCCGCACACACAACTGTGGACTCTACCAGGCCTCTGCGCACATAGCTGCAGAGCCTACTCTTACTACTACCACCTACGACTTGGACTTACCGACTCAGAACAATTATCTCTTTCAAAAACCCATATGCTTAAGATCTGAACAAAAGCTACCAAAAGCTGACCTCTACACCTAGAACCTTACTTTATTTATACATTCGCATGGTCCGCAGACCATGGGCAGGTTGACTCTCTTTCTATTATCTTGCATTATTTTCGGGCGGACAACCCTTTGATTTGACTTATTGTACTTTGTGCTCCACACACTTTGTGGAGCCTTTATAATACCATTACCCAAAATTGTGGGCTTTAAGCCCCAAAACCGTTACGCGGGGAATCCGCTACCCAACAAGCCCCCAACACAAACATCATGACTCATCCTGAGTCACTTAGCCGGTGCAGTGATCTTTGTACGCAGTTCATCCAGTAATCTCTGTGTTTTGCTTATGTCCGCAGCACATTCTTTTGCTATCTGTTGTACCCGTTGTGCACGTATCTCTGATGTTTCATTGTCCAGTGCATGTCCTTTCCTGAGTGCATATACGCCTTGCATGTGTGCCAGCTTTCCCTCGATCTTGGCGGTGACCGTGAATGCTTCCTCTAGCCAAGGCTAGATACGTTCTTTAAGCACTATTTCTTTTTTATGTGCGGCGTCCACCTGGGCCTTTAAGGCCTAGGATTCCCTCATCTTGGCCAGCCACTGAGTAAGGGCGACCGTCTGCGCGGTCCCCCAAACATTTTCGTAAGCCTGCTACAACTCCCGCGCTGCTGTCTCTAGCCGTTGGAGTGTTGGGTCTTCCTGCAGCGAAGTGAGAGTGACGAGTGACTAATATAGCAGGCCAATGCAATCCTGTATGGCGCACTCTATTGCTTACAACCATGCTTGAATGGCATGGTGCTACTATTCTCTAACCTCCTGCAGTGTAGCAAGCTGTGCCTTTAGCCTCACCTCTATGATCTGCAAGTTGAGGTCCAACTGGATCCTCGTTTCTTCCTCCTTAGCCTCGCGGAACCCACTGGCCAATTTGTGGATCTGTATGCCTATTGGTAAGTCTGCTACAATCTCGAGCTCGGGGACGCAGTGAAATTCTTCCTTGACAATTTACTCCAACTACCGAGTATATGCTACAACTTCATCGTGTTGGAGGCTCAGCTGCTCGATGTTGATTCGTTGTTCACTGAGCATCTGTACTACACATCCTTCCCTAGCACGGAGCTCTGTCGTCGCTCCATCCTGTAGCTAGTATAAGATTTCTCATGGGAGGGTAGCCAAGTTTAAGCCAAGTCCCTTGAGCCATCCTATCGCAGCTTTGTCCTCTACATTGTCTACTATCAGTGCTCCTTCTAGCAACATGACAGTATTAGTCATTTTGGCTCGTAGAAAGTGCTCAGTTGCTGATGTACTCGTAGCCCCGTAGGTGGCTACCATTCCCTGCTGGGGAGGCCGCACCTAAAGTTGCGTCCTGAGTGCCCCTAACACAATCTGTTACTTCATCATTGCCTCCTGGAGCACCTCCTTGGTGATTTCATGAACTGTATTGACAACATCACATAGGTCACCCTCTGTTAGTGTGATAGGCTCACCATCCAACTTGGACGCCTTGGTCTTCTTCCATGGCCCTATTCGTTCTGTCGCACGTGGCCATTTTAAGTGTGTAGAAGTGGTGCGTGGGTCTACACCTTTCGTCATATCATATGTCCCCAGCCATGTGGTCATGTTCGGGCCTCTTTCTTCTTCTATCATAGTTGTGCCTCCTGCTGCTACATTTTCTGCGGCAGCCTTCGCTACCTCTCGGATGCCCGTACTGCTTCAGCTAGCTATTCGTTCCACTACTGTTGTGCTAGAAAATTGGTGGCAACCTTCTATCTTTGAATCTTTGTCTCATCGCACACCACTGCATCTGGTGCGCACCATTCTGGTGGCCATGTGTCGAGCACCGCGAAGACAGCGTCATCTATTATGATGAAGGGGAGCGCGGTCTACTTCTGCTATGGATTCTTTTGTGCCGTGATATACACATGGTGCATATCAACTTTAAAACCTGTAAAACTCTTCACACTATCATATACCGAGGTGGATAAGCATGGTCATTTGTTGATCCACAGTCGTATGCTCACCTCCATCAGTGTCCAGAAGATCTTGGCTTCTCGGATTCTTGTAGCATCTTTCATCACCCATAGCGACGCGTATTTTGCTGCCTCTGGCCAATCCAGGTCAAGGGGAGGAAACTGACTATCCTCAGGTATTTCACCTGTAACCAACATGATAGACAAGAGCAACCACGCGTAGTGGAAGGTCTTACCCTGCTCTTGGGCACTGCGCCGAATTGAACATTACCCCTTCTGGGCATTGCTCGGCCAGTGCGATGATCATTGTTGGTACCACATTGCCCCGACATTTTCTCATCACCTTTCTTGCCAACGACTAGGTAGCAATGTAGACCCCTTTATCTTGAATACTAGTAATAATGTACCCCCGCTGCTTTTTCTCCAACTTATATTTCATTTTCATGGCCTCCACAATTGTCAAGTTGCCACTTGTGCCAGCTATTTCCGCAACGTCCCTTCCTGCACAGGGAAGTCGAGAAATCCTATGAATGAGCTCTGTTATTATGGGAATGGGCTCTTCCAGCCATAAGTACCCATCGTGCACCAGGAAGAGCAGTTTCTTGATGACAAATATCGTGATTGGGGCCCGATGAAAGTGTGGAATTGATAGGAGGTGGAGTAGTCTGGCCTCCTCCACCCCACACAGCCACGTCTGCAGATGTAGTGTTGTAACGGCCCCCTCCGTGCTTTGTTCCATCAGCTCGCTAGTTTCCAAATGAGGAAACTTCTCGCTATCCGCAAGGTCCCAGTCTTCAAACTTCATAGTGGGAATGCGGCCCACAGCCACTCCATTGAACAGAACCCTCTCGGGGAGGGATGCGGTGTTAAGTGTGCTTTTAATGACATCCAAGTCTTTAGGTACCTTTACCCTTCCTTTCGATGCAGGGACATACTTGGGCAGTTTTACTACAGCACGTATTGGCTGGATATCTTCTCCCATCTCTTCCTCTGGTTCCATCTCTTCGACAAAGGTCGGATAATCCTCTTCTTCATCATCGCTCTCAATATTAATGGTTTTTCCCTTTTCTTCCATTGACAGTTTTCCAAACTGCAGATTTCGCAGAGACATATGGACCGGTCCTACTACCTGTGGGTCCTTCTTGGGCCTCGGGATCCGGGGTGATTTAGGGTTTTCTAGTGCATACCCTACTGGTGGCATAGGACTCCGCACAACTCCCTTGGTTGTTGACATGATTATAATCAGGGAATTCTGTGTATCCTTCAGTAATGCTTCAAACCACGAACTTTCTCTTACGACCTCCTCATTCATTAGGTTCATGCCGTTGGAATTCAAAATTTGACCGTTCCCCCAGATTCTAGCTCATTAATGATATATTGTCAGAAGATCATTTCAAATCTAGTTTTGAATTTATGTGTTAAATTCCCACCGCCCACTCCATTTCACCTTAACTCGCACGTCTTGTCATGAATAGTGACGTTAACGGTCACTTCCTTGTTTTTCCATGCAGTACCATAGCCCCTTCTGCGTGACCGCGACCCTTGTGACATACTGACCCTGCGCGCACTCCTGCTATCGCGCAGCTCCCTAACAAACTGTTTTATAGTCCCGTGCTCTCTTTCAACTATGTGGAGCGCTGAGCCTATCTCTTCTTCAACTATTCAGGTGGTCGCACCCCCTTGGTGCACCGTTATCACATCTTGGTGAGCAACCCGCGACATGGTCGTTGTTGTCGCTGCTACGCATGCTGCTGGAAGTGACGCGCACTCCTGATTTCCTTCAAGAGTGAGGCATTGCCTTAACCATGGAATTCGACCAATTACCTTGCGGTCATACTCCTCCAATTCATCCTTAGGTTCACGCGTATCCGACTGCAACTTTCCAGGTTTTTCATTCAGAAAGTCCTCCTTTAGTTCCTTTTCCAACTGTTTAATCTCCATGTCCAGCATCATATTCTTCATTCAAAGTAGTATCCTGTTTCTTTCTAGTTCTCGAAGTTGTGCATTCCCTTGCTGAATAACTTCCTGTATCCCTTCATACTCTTCTTTTCATGGTCTTATGGGTTCTTCAATCTGGAATTCGTGCGCTATTCTCTTCATTGCTACATCCATGGCCTTCTGCAGAGGTTCTTCAAGGACTTCAGTTCTTATACCATTCTGCAGCCTTGGACTCAACTTCACGGCCAGGTTCTTGCATAGTGTCGTAGATGCCCATATGACCACTGGGGCATGCAGGTTCCCTTTTTTACATGGTATTCGCTGATCCTTGTTCATGACTTTTCATACCTTGGCGAATGCTTTCCCCTGCACACTTGGTAGAGCGATCCCTTTCTTCCTCCAATGCATCCTGTTTGGGCCTGCTATTGTAATATTGTTGCGCGCTAGAACAGTCTATTCTATATACATCTGTACCCATTCACAAGGGTGTGCTTGCAAGTTGTTCTATCTTTTTCCATCATGGGATATTTCAAATTGTAAGTGCATCCGTCTTCTACATTTGTGCCAATTCCCAATATTCTTCTGATGTATATGTGCGCAACACCCATTCGAGCAAACTGCACTACTGTCGTTCTGATATGGTACTTTCAAATTTGTCTAAGGGTCCATTCATTCTTGTTACCCCATCATCCATTGGCATTTCCCTTGCTTCAGTCGTCACACACCATAGTGATCGGATCACCATGTTGCAATTTAGCGTTGTAACTTCGTGCAACCAGTTCTGCCAACATTCTATTTCTTCATCGGAATCCGAAGTACTGGAACTGTCACGCTCCCATCAGATTCTCCCATCTTCAGTCAGGTTCACCCGATCCTGGTCTTGTGCCATTATCTGGTAAATGAAATCCAGCTCATCGTCGTTGTCATCCTTGCATACAGGTTTAGTGTAGCATGCCCCTCCAGCTGGATCGAGAGGAACTACTACGCGTAGGGACTTTTTCTCAAAAATAATTTTCCGCTTTTTCAGGTTGATGACTCCATTCATATACGTGGCCCAGTCTATCCCTAACAACGTAGGATAAGGGTTACTGTCATCCACAATCTCTATTACCTAAAAGTCTATTTCCGTGATCGCACCTTCGATATCCACTGTTACCCTTTGCAATCTTCCATGGGCACAATATTTTGCTGGTTTGCCATCTGTAATTGGATAGGTGACCACTATGACGTGGGTCTACCCATGTGTTCCCATGTCTACTTTGGTAACACATTCACGTTCAATCCTAGGTCTAGGATGACTTGATCCATCTCATATTCGCCAATTTGCACCGTCAACCGCATTTCCCTGCCAGTGGGAAATGCATGTTTTCCTAGCTTCCGGACTACACGTGGTTCCTCTGACCCTACACACCTAGTTATCAACTCCTGTAATCCTTTAAACACATTATTGTCACGCAGTAGCTTCATACATGTCTCTAAAAAGGTAGTAAGCATAGAAGGATCCATTCCCAGCTCTGGTTGAACCTTACTACTTGAAGTAAAGGTCTCTGTGAAGCTCTAGGTTCCTTCGTAGGAGCTTTGCAAAGCCATGTATCATCCTCGAGTTGCTTCCCTTATCTTCCCCTGTAGTCGCACCACTTCTGAGCACCATGTTCACGTTGGGGTCTTCTTTGCGTGGTTCAAACCTCATCATTTGGATATTTTGAGTCGGATTAGGCTGTAGCACCCCTTTCTCACGCATTTGTGCAATCAGCGTCGGACAATCTACCATTTCATGATCAAACTGCTCATAGTATGGACAAGACATTCTTGTTGGGTTGGTATAATCACGAGCGTAGTGCCTTGGTCCTCCGCAATTGTAACATATTAGCTGTCCGAGGCCCCTTCCGTGCCCCATTCCTCCTCATCCTCGTCCTCGCCCTTGAAATCCCCCACACGCTATTGCTGCAGTTGGATCAAGGCCTCATGTTTCTATCTGTATTCGATATGTTGGGGTCCTATCCATCATTAGCTCATAACTCTGACATGTCCGCTCATCATGGCCCACTGATCTACAAAAATTACAAAACAGCTGTTGTGGAGTCTGTGTATACTTCTGCAATAGGTGACATTTGTCCATTGTGTGCTTTCCTCCCACCTGACAGATCGTGCACAAAAGTGCGAGTGCCACACTTGGCCCTACCTGTG
Organism: Pinus tabuliformis; assembly: GCA_031772625.1. NCBI lineage: Eukaryota > Viridiplantae > Streptophyta > Pinopsida > Pinales > Pinaceae > Pinus > Pinus tabuliformis. The sequence continues at coordinate 1,419,169,204 of CM062818.1, read as the reverse complement.
CCTCTGGTCTCAATGGCATTGGTCCCCCTCCCGCCAAATAGTTCACGAATACTGGACAGTGATCCTTATCGTGGCCCTAGCCTTTACATTTTATGCACCACACTTCTTCACGCGCTTCTGGCTGGGGCGCCCTATCCTGTTTCAAACTCTGCATCTCCAAGCATAGGTTTTGTAGCTGCACGTGGATTTTTTGGATTCCCAACCCCAGATCCTATATCAATGTTTCATGCAACCTCATAGCCATTTCCAAGGCTTCTGCCTGGGTTGAGAGCTTCTACTATGACATCGCCGTCCTCAGATGTGGTGTCAAAGATGCCACAAACCACGCACAGTGCTGTGCATCTGTCAGTGTCATATTAGCCTCGCAGATCATACTTTTTAGCCTCTAATCTAGATCCCAGGGGGTTTCGCCTAGAAGCATCATGATGTCCTTAAATCTGATAATCGACTGTGTTTTAGATTTCTACCGACCAAATTCTTTGTTAAATGCGATCTGGATCTCCGTTATTCCTGCATTTGGGTGATCATTCGAGTGCTTGATATACCAAGTCAGCACGCGTTCCTGCAGTGTGCTTACCAATGTGGCCTTCTTAATTTTATCATCTGTAACCCCGTGTGCTTTCCATACTTCTCTTACTACAATCCAAAACTGATCTGGATCTTTGTTCCCTACTCCTCTGGATACAGGCAACTTGATCGCACTCGTCATGCTGAACTGCTGGTTTGGTGGAGGTGGTGTAGGTGAAGTTGGAGGTGAAGGAGGTGGAGCGAGTGGTGGCATAAGTGGAGAGGTAACCACTGCCTGATCAAACTAACCACACTCCTTGGAGACACCTGAGCGCGTTCTTCCTCGCTTGCTCGCGGAGGTGAAATTAAAGGACAACTTCCTAAACCTTCGATACCTTTGTATACCTTTCCACTTCATGTCATTCAAATCATTAATGTAATCACCCTTCAATTTACTTCTTCTTAGGTTTCCAGTTTTCTGACATCAGACATCCCTTAGGCAGATCCTAGTCTTAGAAACAGAACCATTTATTGGCTTGATGGGGCCTGACCCAGGTTAAGAAATGTTTCAGCCAAACAAATCCCAAAACTACCAGCCCTTTTTACAAGGATTGAGGTCTCACCCGAGGTAGTATGTAAGGGTGCTGGAAACAAGTTTCTGCACCATAGGGATGTCTTGATAAGGTCTGGAAAGGTCGCGAGCCAGTCTTTCGCACTTGTACAGTTTCATGCAGCTTCCCGTAGCCCTAGTATTGAGTGCGAAGAGGTGTTGTCTAGATCCCTTACCCTTAGTATGTCATTATTATATATCTGACTTAGTTCAATAGTCTTTAGTAATCATTTGCTATTTGTAATAAGTGCACACAAACATAAGCTTTAAAGAGATGCATAAAACCATAACAGAAGAATAGACACATAGATATACAAGTAGATGCACGATATTTCAAAAACACTTATCTTTTATTAATCTTCTAGTTCCAGTACAATCCAATTCGTCCCTGCACACTCAACTACAGGGGTCTGCGCACATAGTTGCAGACTCTACTAGGCCTCCGTGCACACAGCTGCAAAGACTACTCTTACTACTATGACCTACGACTTGGACGTATCGACTCAGAACGGTTATCTCTTTCAAAAACCCATACGTTTAAGATCTAAAATAAAGATACCAAAATCTGACCTCTACACCTAGAACCTTGCTCTATTTATACATTCCCATGGTCCGTAGGCCATGGGCAGGCCGACTCTCTTTCTATTATTTTGCATTATTTTCAGGCAGACAACCCTTCGACTTGACTTATTGTACTTCATGCTCCACACACTTCGCAGAGCCTTTACAATACCATTACCCAAAAATGTGGGCTTTAAGCCCCAAAACTGTTACGCGAGGGATCTGTTGCCCAACACTCTGACACAAATGAATCAACCATTCATTCATACTTAATCAACTTCAACCAATCAACTGGAATAGATAGATCACTGTAACCAGTACACAGATCTGAACCCAGAACACTACATCATCATTCAGAACTAGCTGTAACCTTAAAACCATGCATTAGAGTGTATACGCTACTTGGTTGAACCCAAACTGTGTATGTACGCTACTTCCTTTTGCCCAAACTACGTATATCTCTAAAGATACTGAATCATAAAACTTTTGAACCACAAACTATACCAATCAGTAACATTCTGAAGATCTATTGTCATATTACAGAGTTATAAACAGATAGATACAAGGATCACCCTTCCTTCTCAATCAATCAATCAATTAGACTCAATTTCCTTATACATTCAATACTACTTTCATATCTAAGAAGACATCAGTGACAAACAGTAGTAAAACAGTAGTACTAATTTGATAGATCAGTCATCCTTGAATCATCAAGCTTTTCTTTTACATACACTACTTGGAAGAGCAGAACCAGCATGTATACACAACTTCTCCAAAGTGAGCCAACGTATAGATCTACAAATACTTATAACTTCACTGCACTTCCAGACTTCAGACATACCCAGATCATCACACATAAAGGATAAAACATGTGTTAGAAATCTGATCTAGCCCATCCATTATCATATCACATAATGATAAGTCATTATGATCATGATCCATCATTAGATCTCATCTATCATCACTAAAGAAAATCACAATCAATCAATATGAACATTCAGAACACTGTCACCAGAATGCAGTCACCAGAACATAAAGCATAACTCAGAACTCTGCATTAACAACTAGAACCATTTGTAACTTCAAACATCATAGTTCATAATGTATACGCTACTTTGATGTGTCAAACCAGCGTTTATACGCGCTTTTACCAAAGCGAAACATTGTACATATCTGCAAATACTAACTTAAAACTTTACAAACATTCCAAACTTCAGTTAATCCAGGTCTTGGTGTGAAGAAGGACCCTTCCAAGACCTTTTACTTTTGTGATGTGTTAAAATTTCTTTTTAAAAGAACATTAACAAATACATCTGCTCACGAAAAGAAGTGGAACATTGCAATTAGCAACACATGAAAACATAAGCGTTGATAACGGAGTTCGTCAAGAGGGACTAGGTCTCCGGGCCCCAGTGTCAAGATGGTGCAGGCCATTGCATTAAGTGTTGTCAATAATGGTGATGTACACAGAGATGATGTCTCGATCATACAAGAAAAAATTCCCTCACGTAGGAGTGGCTCTAAGAGATATTCCACTACAGGAAATCTCAATCAAAAGAATCCTATCAGTATGACACAAAAACATGCATGGTGAGCATCCCACCAACATGGCACAAAAGGGATCTCAATGCAAAACACATGCATGACGACAACATGAGTATCCTTGAAACATACAACAAGGGATCTCAAAGCATAACATAAAGAGTTATGACAACCAGTACATCACATAAAATATTTCGCACAACATGAAGCAAGGAATCATGACAACATATAATAAACAAGATCATGCATCAACATCAATCAAGGATCTGTGCAACATAATGCAGAAAGAAGAAGTCCATGAACACATCATACACCTCACAACCAAGGGCCATCTGAAGAAGTGGATGTCACACTGCTAAAGCTGCTCAGACCATTGCTCTCAAGGCATCAATCGCGCAAAGATGGACACTCGCACAAGAATGTGGACATCTGCACTGGCACTTAGAAAAGTGGCTAGAGAAGAAATGAGAGAATAATAAATCTGAAGACACCATTAGATTTGTGGTGTCGAGTAGTGCTGAATCGACTATCCAAAATCCGAATTCTGAGAAGTTGAGAATTTTGGGCTTAAGGAATCTTTTAGATTCCCCCGGGATTCCTCAAAGATTTTACTCCATGGATGGACTGAAAATTTGCAACTCATCTGGCGAATCCGATCTTGTCATTTCGATCCCTGTGGAAAACCATGAAAAATAGTTATAAACATGACTATAATCCAAAATGTCAAAATTTTACCTCCTTAGGAAAATTTCATGGCTCATGGTTCCGCTCCCTTTTTTTGTTGAAATCATGGTTCCACGTGAATTCTAGAAATGACTGGAAAATGTAGACCTCTGATGAAGAAATGAACAACACCATTGCATTCGTGGCGACGAGAGGTGTAAAGATCATATAAAATTTGTTAATTTCTCACAAAGTGAGAATTTTTCCCTCCTGCAAAATTCATGGTTCCTACATTAAAATATTAATTAATCTACCTTCTGCCTCGAAATCCGTGCGTGTAGTCTCTCTCCTCCTGGAACTCTGTGCAGAGGTAAAAATACTGAGTTTAAATAAAAAATTATCAGTGGATTTACCTATGTAAAGTGGTTGGCACATTGGTTAAAAGAGGCATATGGCTACGGAGAGGTTGGGAGATCAAATCTCGCCTTCTCCATATATAATTTTTATAACCAAAAATGATGTATTAACGGGGATCGAGTCTGCATTGGGTGGCCCGCTCCTAAAACCCCACATTAACACTATCAGTGCAACTGTTGTCGGCATATAAATATATCAGCGCACATACATCGGCAGATTAATCGCAATCGGTGATCGGTATGGTCCTCGACATATATATCGACACGATCCATGGAGTATCACCGATATATATATTGGCGATCGGGACTGGTAATATCAGCACGATAAAAGGATTTGGGGCGATATATATATCATGGCTTTGGGGTGTGTCAGCGATCAATGCAAAGATCGGTTGATACATATGTTATATATATATATAGAATGTTTATGGTTTGCGATTTAGATAAGGTTGTTTAAAGGGTTTGGCGGGGGTTGTTGTCGCCGATCCCGAAACCATGTGTTTGATTGTCTTATATAGTTATTTTTAATAACTATATATTGAAACATATTTCGTTATATGGTTATTTAATAACCATTTTCCATGATTTTTGTCTCTTATGCAAGTTTAGGAGACAAATGAGAGAATACCAAGTGTCAATGGCTGATGGGCTACCATGTGGGTCCCATCTGCTTACTGGGATGCCATGTGGCACAATGTGGGCCCCACTTTTCCCCTGTCATATCAAACTTTGAAGAGCTCTATCTTTCGCATATGAGCTCGGTTTGACGAGCTGTTTGCACGTCCTCGATCACTACTACGAGATACTTAACATGAATCTATTTCGAGCATAATCCAAAGACTTTGATGTTTGAGCCATCTTTGTCCTGTGTGTCTCTCTGGAGCTACCTGGATCAATCTTAACTATTGAGGAGCTTTTGGTTCTTCAAAAGCATGAAAAATAATCTGCAACTTTCTTTGTACCCTGTCTACATCACAAGCAGCTTGAAAAGGTCTCGCTTCCATCTCCTTCACCTTTGTTCTTCAAATCCTTAAGTGATGAGCTGACACCTGCTACCTCTGCAACCTGTAGTACATTGTTTTTCAAATTACATGCTTTGAATGACATGACCAACTAAAGACCCAAACGCCCATACTTTCCACGAGTTTATAACGCATAATCGGTGGTCAAGTTTACAACAAGATGGACGCAATACTCCAACTATGACAATAAGGCCAACCTATCATTGTTGCTTCAAAAAGTGATGGAAAACACCTCATCACTGCAACACATGATTTACATACATAAGGCCAAACATTATTGTTTTGACAAGTGATGAAAACATAACATCACTTTCAGAGTTTTAACATTCAACTCAAAATACGACTCAAAACATGACCAGACATCATTGTTGCTGACCAAGTGATGGAAAACACATCATCACTTTTACACTTTAAAATGCAACAAATTATTTACAAAAGAATGACCATAAAATGACAACAAGTCAAAAAAACCATTTTTCACTTATCAATGTGAATGGGTCACCTCCTTGAGGTGGTTTTTCTTGTCGAACAACTGCTCTTCCTCGTTCACGCACCGATGCTTTGTCTTTATGGCACTACTCTGGATGGAGCTTCCAGCAAGTGGATCTTTGATGGCCATTCCTGTCACAATGACTGCAGTAGGCTTTCTTCCTCCATATTTGCTTAACCTATTTCTTTTCATGTTGTTGAGAGGGTATTTCACGCCTCATAAGTGCTACCATTCTTTTCCAACACTTGGAAAAGCTATGGTTAGGTAAACCACAAAAAGTACATGTTTTTCGATGCCTTGATCTTCGTTCATTATTAACAACATGATCATAATCAAAATGAACATTCGAAGATCGCAAATGGTTATACCTTCCTTTTCTGTTTCTGATGTTAGCATGGCAATGAGAGCTTGCCTCTACTCTCTCCTTGCAATGGAAACTGCCATGGGATGATGGGGATGTTTTCCCATCATTCTCTTTCCTCGACGATGTCTTGGATGAATGTGACACCTTTGAGCACTCTCCTTTAGTGTATATCAAGCCGGCAAATCGATTCTCATGCACAACCTCCAAAGGTTGACTGATGCCTTGGTTATTAACACCAAGTTCTTTCTCCTCATGCCTCATCTTTGTAAGGAGCCTCATGTTTGTCCATGTAATTGGGATCTCAAAATCTACAACAGACATCATACTATGAGAAGATGAAGCCGAAAGGAAATCAACATCTTTTACCTTCTCTTTCGATTTTAAAAGAACTGATGAGGTTTGCTCATCATCCGTCGTTGGTGGTTCGCTAACTATCTCATCACATTCTCCAACTTCTTTCTTGGCATACCCAAGTCCTGCCTGATAGGGTATTTCCTCTACTTTGATGGGGTTGACAATGCCTTGGCCATTAATGCCCAAGAATTTTCGTTCATAACCCATTATCTTTAACAGTTTGGAGCCAATTCCTATGGTGTGATTTTCAAACACAGCGAAACCATCATCAGGAAACATACATGAATATGGAGAACTAGTTTTGCCTCACATGGGTTACGCTACAACTTTTCCAAGGCCTCGTCCTTTGCTTGCAGCTGTCGTAGCAAAATTTGTGTTCCTCTTTCTCTTCATGTAGGCACATCTTCAATTCATCGATCTCCGTTTGAAGATTGTGTTTGTTTTGCTTCAGTCCTTCCATGGCCTCTTATGTGGCTTGCAACTGAAGCTGCAACTGCTCCTTTTCCTCTGTCTCCTTCTGCAGAGTTTCATACATGATTTCCACTCTCTTCGAAATGTTGACCATGGTCATGTACATCGCTTTTTCATTCTCTGTCGTTGCATGTTCCATTGTTCACACTACAATTCACATACACGTAAAGACCGATCTGATACCACTTGATCCAAGTCCGGGTGTGAAGAAGGACCCTTCCAAGACCTTTTACTTTCGTGATGTGTTAAAATTTCTTTTTAAAAGAACATTAACGAATAAATTTGCATGCGGAAAAGAAGAGGAACATAGAAATCATCAACACATGACAACATAAACATTGATAATGGAGTTCGACCAGGAGGGACTACATGTCCAGGCCCCTGTGTCAAGATGGTGTAGGCCACTGCATAAAGTGATGCCAATAATGGTGATGTACACAGAGATGATGTCTTGATCATACAAGGAAAAATGCCCTCATGCAAGAGTGGCTCTAAGAGATATTCCACTACAGGAATTCTCAATCAAAAGACTCCTATCAGTATGACACAAAAACATGCATGGTGAGCATCCCGCAAACATGGCACAAAAGGGATCTCAATGTAAAACACATGCGTGACGACAACAAGAGTATCTCAGCAACATACAACAAGGGATATCAAAGCATAACATAAAGAGTTATGACAACCAGTACATCACATAAAAGATTCTGCATAACATGAAGCAAGGAATCATGACAACATATAATAAACAAGATCCTACATCAACATCAATCAAGGATCTGTGCAACATAATGCAAAAAGAAGAAGTACATGAACACATAATATCCCTCACAACCAAGGGCCATTTGAAGAAGTGGATGTCACACTGCTGAAGCTGCTCGGACCATTGCTCTCAAGGCATCGATCACATGAAGATGGTTGCTCGCCCAAGAATGTGGACATCTATGTTGGCACTTAGAAAAGTGGCTAGAAGAAGAAATGATAGAATAAGAAATCTGAAGACACCATCAGAATTGTGGCGTTGAGTAGTGCTGAATCTACTATCCAAAATCCGAATTCTGAGAAGTTGAGAATTTTGAGCTCAAGGAATCTTTTAGATTCCCTCGGGATTCCTCAAAGATTCTTCTCCATGGATGGACTGAAAATCTACAACCCAGATGGTGAATCTAATCTTGCCATTCCGATCCCTACGGAAAACCATGAAAAACAGGTATAAACTTGACTATATTCTGAAATGTCAAAATTTTACCTCCTTGGGAAAATTTCATGGCTCATGGTTCTGCTCCCTATTTTTGCTGAAATCATGGTTCCACATGCATTCTGGAAATGGCTAGAAAATTCAGACCTCTAATGAAAAAACGAAAAGCACCATTGCATTTGTGGTGACGAGAGGTGTAAAGATCATATAAAATTTGTCAATTTCTGACTAAGTGAGAATTTTGCCCACTTGCAAAATTCATGGTTCCTGCATTAAAATATTAATTAATTTTCCTTCTGCCTCGAAATCCGTGCATGCAGTCTCTCTCCTCCTCAAACTCTATGTAGAGGTAACAATCTTGAGTTTAAATAAAGGCTTATCGGCGGATTTACCAATGTAAAGTGCTTGGCGCATTGGTTAAAAGAGGCATATGATTATGGAGAGGTCGGGAGATCAAATACCGCCTTCTCCATATATAATTTTTATAACCAAAAATGGCGTATTAACGGGAGTTAGGTCCACATTGGGAAGCTTGCCCCTAAAACCCCACATTAACACTATCAGCGCAACTGCTATCGACATATAAATATATCGGCGCATATACATCGGCGGATTAATCGTAATCGGCGATCAGCCTTTGAAATCAGCAATTGGCGCGGTCATCGGCATATATATCAGTGTGATCCATGGCGTATCGCCTATATATATATATCACTGATCAACACCGATATTAAATCGACATGATAAAAGGAGTCAAGGTGATATATATATCATGGCTTCGGGGTGTGTCGGCGATCGGCGCCAAGATCGGTCGATATATATATATATATATCTATATCTATATATATATATATATATATATATATATATATATATATATATATATATATATATATATATATATATATATATATATATATATATATATATATACATATACATATAGATATATAATGTTTATGGTTTGCGATTTTGATAAGGTTGTTTAAAAGGTTCGGCAGGGGTTATTGCCGCCGATCCCGAAACCATGTGTTTGATTGTCTTATATAGTTATTTTTAATAACCATATATTGAAACATATTTCGTTATATGGTTATTTAATAACAATTTTCCATGATTTTTGTCTCTTATGCAATTTTAGGAGACAAATGAGAGAACGCCAAGTGTCAATGGCTGATGGGCTGCCATGTGAGTCCCACCTGCTTACTGGGATGCCATGTGGCACACTGTGGGCCCCACTTTTCCCCTGTCATATAAAACTTTGAAGAGCTCTATCTTTCGCATACGAGCTTAGTTTGATGATTCGTTCACACCTCCACGATCACGACAATGAGATACTTAACATGAACTTGTTTCGAGCATAATCCAAACACTTTGATTTTTGAGCCATCTTTGTCCTGTGTGTCTCTTTGGAGTCACCTGGATCATCAGTCATACCCAGATCATAACATGTACAGAATAAAACATGCATCAATATTCAGATCTAGACTGTCCATGATCAAACCACATAATGATAATTCATTTCAGTCTTTATGATCCCGATCCATCAACCATCATCAACCATATAGGTGCATCCTTAGATCAGATCAAGAAAAGCATCAGAAGCTCATAACCTACATATATGAACTAACACTTCAAAAGATATTCAATGCTTGCACAACTGGCCTAATTATCTTCTCCTCCTTATATAGTTTTAGGCCTTTCTCAATACCTTCGACCAAAACCACTTAGGACCAATACCTTGGACCAAATACCTATTGTCAATACCTCAGACCAAATAGACCAAATACCTTGGATCAATACCTTGGACCAAAATACCTTGGACTAAATAACTTGGACCAAAACCTTGGTTTTCCAACATGTACGCGCCTTTCCTCCTATGAAAGTGCATGTATACGTATACGCTCCTTTTGTTCTGTTAACGTGTGTATACGCTCTTTTTCTACAGTGAACCCACGTATACAGCTTAACATACATGAAAATGTCCATTTTATTCAACTTCTTGATTCTAATCTATAGTCCTTTGTTCCTTCATCCTATTCTTTTGTATCATTACTTTGTTCCCTCTGAATAGACCTGTTATAATGTGATTTTCCTTTGTACATTACTTTTGAACTGATTCCTTTGAACTGCGCTGCATTTTGTCATATCTATAAACAAAACTTCCATGCAATCAATCACATCTGATATCTCTCTTGTAGATTCATCCAGTTACATAGATTCATCTAGTTATTATACAAGTGAGTTGTTCTGCTATAAGTGGGTTGCCATCAAGTACAACACATGCATCATAATGCCAACAATCTCTCCCTTTGGACTTGATGGAAACCATGTTGGTGTTGATTACAGCAAGCTGTAGAAATTGTTAGAGACAACAAGCAACACCAAAATACTCTCCCCCTTTGGCATCAAGGGAAAAGGGCGGACCAAGATATTCTCTCCCCCTTTGATATCAAGGGAAAAGGGCTGACAAAAATGAAGACTTTCATATCTGAATAGCTGAATATAAACATTGATCATGCTCCCCCTAGGCACATGCTGAATTCTTTGATTGAACTCCCCCTTTGTTCATGCTGAGATGCACTATATCATCCATGCTCCCCCTGAGCACATATAGAGTCTGCAAATAGTTTCCAAAAGAATAACATGACTCTATAACTCAACTATGTGAGTTTTACCTTCCTATCACCAATGACTCATACATACATTAATCTCCCAACCAAGTGGGGATATACCAAATTTGACTCTCATCAAGATCAACTTGCTTCATTTCCTTAGTAAAAAGAGCCTTATCATAACCTTCCATGAATCAAATAAGCATATGTCATATCTCCAAGAAATAGCACAAAATCATTCACATCATATCATATGTATGTGAAAACACCATAGTCCTCATCTATGATCATAACATCATCATCAAGAACTGTATGATCTTTCCAAAAGAACCTTCAATATATCAACCATGTATCATCGCTAGGGAACATCCCACATCTAATAAGCATCAACCATGATAATCAACATATGTGAGTATCAATCTATCATCATAAGGTAAGAACTCAGCATCATTATGTGACTAAGTAAGCCATGTCTTCGAATATCCATGTCTTCAAATAACTATGTCTTCATGAGACCTGCAATAACACCATTCTCTTGGCCAGCCAACAATATTTTTCAATATTCAACTTAAGTAATCATTCATGTATCCAACATAATGTGTATCCATCAATTATGTATTTAGAAAACCATGAGCGGACGGTCATTTGTCCAGCTTTCTTGATACCATCAATAGCAACAATCCTCAACAATGTATGAGCCAATAACTATAGGAATCCCGTATCATAACTACACCATATGCATCTTTGAAGGTATGATGACACCAGCATAAAATAAATGAGTGTCTTATCATCAAATAATGAAGTTGTGTACTCAAGCTTTGTACTTCTCCTTGTCCTTATGAAGATCACCATGTAAGCAACATATATGTACTGTATGCATCATCAAAAAGTCATCCACAATCATCCATAAATCTGATCTGAATAACAACTATGTAACCCCAAGCAATACAAGTATCATCTGAGATTTCATCATGGGCAACTCATAACCGTAACATAGCAAGATGTACCATTTAAACACTTTAGCCACATAGGAATGATCATCATCGATTAGGTACGAAAGACTTCTAAAGATAATGCCAACAATGCTTTATTAGAAGCATAGCATGTTCTCCCCTTGAACCTGTTCCACCTATTCACTGCCATATCTGATCATTGCATATATCAGTAAGAAATATCAAGGCATCATCATGAATCAAATATAAATCAAGTCATCAAAAATCACTTATATATATTGTAGTCATCAATCATCAAGACAAAAAAGATAATTGAGAATTGTCTGAATCATATCAGATCATTTTTCTGAGTCTGTCCCACTGCTTCTTCATTAAGCCAACATATACACGACTATGCAGCTTCGAACTCCCGTATATATTCGACTTGTCTTCACGAACCTTGCGTATGAAATTTAGAACACTAAATTTTCACACTTTCAGCCCCCCCTGAGTCTGTTATGTCTGTACACTATGTCATGCCACATTTTTCTGACTGTACTTCCTTCTTCTTCCATATCTTCAAGTGTGATGATGTTTTCTCCTTTTGGTATGGTGCCCGAAATTTTCTCCTACATGTCCAAACTTGTTACATGTATAACATCTTACATGTTTCATATTCCTTCTATAGCAGTCAATGGCTTTATGACCAAACATATTGCAAGAAAAACAATATCCCTTAAAGTACCTGGAAGCTGATGATCTTTCTATCGATGGTCTTGAACCATTCTACTTCTGCATCTCGCTGCAACATGTCCGAAATTATGACATATAAAACATTCAACATTATTCATTTGAGGAAATAACTGACTATCACTTCCACAATTAGAAGTAAAATATTCTCTTTGAAGAATTTCTTTCCTTGGTTGTTGATGGGGTTGACCTCTCATCTCCTTGTTGAGAATTTCAAATTTTGCATTAGAGTTCCTTTCCTCATCTTGTGAACTAGATTCACCTTCAACAGATTCATTAAAACAAAGACCAAATTTGATGGAAGGAGACCTTTCGCTACTAAGAATATCATCCAAAATCTTAGTACTATCTTGAAATTGTAAAAGCTTATCCTTTTCTTCTAATTTACCTTTTAGTATATTTACCTCAACCTGATATTGCTCTTCCTTTTCAAGATACTGCTTCTTCATGATTTCTTCAGCTTTTCTTCCTTCTTCCACTTGTTTCCTTAATTCAAGAACTTCGTTTTCTTGTTCTTCAAGAGCTTGGAGTAGTTCTTCATTCTACTTATTTGATTTTTCAAGATCTTCTTTTAGAGAGAGGATCTTAGCTTCAAGACTTTCATAGTAACTGGATCTATCTTTAAGTTTCTTGATTGTTGTGCTCCTTTTATTTACTTCATTTCTTAATGATGTCACTTCATCCTGCAGCTTTTGACATTGATCTTCCTTTTCCTTGTACTGCTTCCTTACTTTGTTTCCTTCCTCTAGTTGAGCTTTTAGTCTAGTAGCTTCTTATTTGAAGGCACACTCCCTTTTGTCCAATAGATCTTGTTGATATCTAATTTTTTCTGTGAGTTTTTTAAATTCTTCCTCTATTTGATATCTTTCTCTTTCACCCATAAGAGAAAACTCAATTGTTTCATTGTCACTTTCATCATCTTTAAATGAATAGAGAAATGTATCATCAGAGGATAACAAATTCATACCTGATAGTTATTTTGCTTGTTCATCTTCATTCTGAGGTGATTTTGAATCTGAAGAGTTGCTTCCACATAATCCCCAATCATCTCTCCCACTGTCACAGTTCCTCTGAGATGCCTTCTTATTTTGAGGTGCTTTCTTCTTTCCCATTGTTTCTACGGATCTCCTTTAAACGATCAAGCTTCTGCCAAAGGACCTACTCTGATACCAATTGTTGGAAATAATACTGAGGGGGGGGGGGGGTGAATCAATAACTTTTTCATTTCCATAATCAGATTTATATACGCTACTTTAGTGAAGGGAACTCGCGTGTGCACACAACTGTTCTTAAAGCAACTAGTGTATATCCAGTGAACTTATGATTCAGCTAATTCATCATATTTTGATCTTTAATCATTGCATTAGTACTTTATTAAACATTAAATAGTAACCATGTTCAGTAATAACAGAATAAACCATCACACATAAGAAACACACATGAACACCAAGATTTAGGATGGAAACCCAATGTGGGTGAAAACCAGCTTCTGTTGTTGTCTCTGTCTTCTTTTAATAATAAGAAAATCTATTTACAATCTTGTACTAGTGCAAACTCATACCAGTACACATGCTTCTACTTGCAGAAGGTTACAACCTTCTATCGTTCCCCAACTTCTACTGAAGGGAGCCACAACCCCCTAGCTCTTGTACTAGCCAATATGTTTACTAGTACGTAGGCACCGACCTATGATACGACCTTATTTCTTCCCCCAGGGACCACGTTTCATAAATTTTCAGACTGGATGCTCTTGGTACACAAAAATACACATGAAGGCCTCATTTCATCTAATTTTCATACTAGGCCCATCAACAACATTGAAGCTTGGAATCAATCACCATTGCAATACAACCATCTACATCAACCAGTCATTGAAACTCAATTATCACTCTCTGAATCAACCAAACTCAATTAATCACTGACAACCTCTTAACCTCTCACACAACTGAATCAACTATTCATTAATACTTAATCAACTTCAACCAATCAACTGAAACAGATAGATCATTGTAACTAGTACACAGATCTGAACCCAGAACACTACATCATCATTTAGAACTAGTTGTAACCTTAAAACCATGCATCAGAGTGTATACACTACTTGGCTAAACCCAAACTGCGTATATACGCTACTTCCTTTAGCCCAAACTACGTATATCTCTAAAGATACTAATCATAAAACTTTTGAACCACAAACTGTACCAATCAGTAACATTCTAAAGATCTACTGCCATATTACAGAGTTCTAAACAGACAACAACAAGGATCACCCTTCCTTCTCAATCAATAAATCAATCAGACTCAATTTCCTTATACATTCAGTTCTACTTTCATATCTAAGAAGACATCATTGACAAACAATAGTAAAACAATAGTGCTGATATAATGGATCAATCATCCTTGAATCATCAAGCTTTTCTTTTGCACAAGCTACATGGAAGAGCAAAAGTAGCATGTATACGAAACTTCTCCAAAGCGAACCAGCGTATGGATCTGCAAATACTTACATATAACTTCGCTGCACTTCCCAACTTCAGACTTACCCAGATCATCACACCTAAAGGATAAAACGTGTGTTGGCAATCAAATCTACCCATCCATTATGAGATCACATAATGACAAGTCATTATTATGCTGATCCATCATTAGATCGCATCCATCATCACTAAAGAAAATCACAATCAATCTATCTGAACATTTAGAACACTGTCACCAAAATGCAGTCACCAAAACATAAAGCATAACTCAAAACTCTGCATTAACAACCAGAACCATCTCCAACTTCAAACATCATAGTTCATAATGTATATGCTACTTTGATGTGTCGAACTAGCATGTATATGCACTTTTACCAAAGCGAAACAACATACATATCTACAAATACTAACTTAAAACTTTACATACATTCCAGACTTTAGTCATACCCAGACCATAACATTTATAGAATAAAACATGTGTCAGTATTCAAATCTAGATTGTCCATGATCAAACCACATAATGATAATTCATTTCAAGCTTTATGATCCCATTCCATTAACCATCATCAACGACATAGGTGCATCCTTAGATCAGATCAAGCAAAGCATCAAAAGCTCATAACCTGCATATATGAACTAACACTTCAAAAGATATTCAATGCTTGCACAACTGGCCTAATGATCTTCTCCTCCTTATGTAGTTTTAGGCTTTTCTCAATACCTTGGATCAAAACCACTTAGGACCAATACCTTGGACGAAATAACTAGGGTCAATACCTCGGACCAAACACCTTGGATCAATACCTTAGACTAAATACCTCGGACCAAAACCTTGGTTTTCCAACATGTACATGCCTTTCCTCCTGTGAAAGTGCATGTATACGTATACGCTCCTTTTGTTCTGTTAACCTGCATGTATACGCTCTTTTTCCACAGTGAACCCGCATATACAACTTAACATACATGAGAATGTCCTTTTTATTCAACTTCTTAATTCTGATGTGTAGTCATTTGTTCCTTCATCCTATTCTTTTGTATCATCACTTTGTTCCCTATGAATAGACCTGTTATAATGTGATTTTCCTTTGTACATTATTCTGAACTGATTCCTTTGAACTGCCCTGCATTTTGTCATATCTGTAAACACAACTACCATGCAATCTATCACATTTGATATCTCTCCTGTAGATTCATCTAGTTACCATATACAAGTGAGTTGTTTTGCTATAAGCAGGTTTCCATCAAGTACAACACATGCATCATAATGCCAACACTTCCTAGTATTAAGGGATGTCCATCTAGCCTATTTCTGGGGTTAATAATAAAAAAATCTGCTGGATATTCCCACGAGTCCACAGAAACCATCACATCTTGTAATGTTCCTTCTGGCCTAATTACTGAACAGTCAGCTAGTTCCAGCAAGGTAGTGGTTGGTTCTAAGGTTGTGATGCCAAGCACTTCACAAGTTTCTGTTGTAAGAATATTAATGGTTACCCCTAAGTCAACTAAAGCATTGGGAAAAGAGTGGCCATTTATTTGTACTGTGACAATGGGATTTCTCGGGTCTTCGTATTTTACAGGTGTCTCTTTGCCTAGTAATAAATCAGACAAAGTTCCAACGACATGGACAGTTGGTGTTATTTTTGTTTTCCTCACAGACTTCTTTACACACAATTCTTTAATGGTTTTAACATATATCGGAATGACTTAAATGGCTTGGAGGAGGGTTATTTTTATATAGATATTTTGGAATTCACCCAAAAGATCAAAGTCAGGAAATTCAATTGGTCGAGGTAATATCAATCTTTCTAGGAATCGGGGAGAAGTAATTATAACTTGCTCAGAATCTTTCTGCCCGACTGTATCTCCTCCCTATTTTATTTGATGGTTATCTACAGTCGAAGGCTTATTCAGATGCATTTATTTAACCTCAAGTTGCAAATTTTTGTCCTCATCTGGAGCAATTACACGTCCAGATCTTAACTTAAGTTCATTACATTCTCTCATCTCAATTTCAGGGTCCATACTTTCAATAATTTGGAATGACTAGATTGGTTTGTTGTTAGGATTTGGGTTGGGTTGAGATGGGAGTTGCGGTCGTATATTAGGTTGAGTATTTTTTTACAATGTATAGGGTGTTGGTAAGGTTGGTTGAGGCAGAGGAATTGTTCCCATAGGCTAGTTTGCAGATCGTTGCCAATTTAGTTGCCAGTTGTGATTTTGCAAGGTAGAAGGAGATCATTGAGAGGAATAGAGGGTGTGTTGGGAAATTTATTGGACTTAAATTGCTGCATAAATTATCGACCAGGGAAACTCGTAAGCTTGTGATGCTGCCAGCACAATATATGCAGGAGTAGGAAACTAACTCTATGCCTAACTAAATTATTTACGATTCAATATAATATGCAAGGGAAGAGGCTCCTAACCAAGGAGGTCCTGGTTGTCCTTCCCTACAGTATCATAGAGAAACTAAAAACTTAAAATGAAAACAAGAGAATGAACTTGGTTATTGTTTAGATTCAAGTAGAGAGAGAGACTAACTTAGTCTCTTGATTGTCCTCTCATGTACTAATCCAAACTAAACTAAGAGTCATTCATGAGCATAAGAAATGAAATGACTTAAAACATAAACACAAAAGAATGAATTTCAATTACCATATAAATCATTGGAGAGAGAGCCTAACTTAGACTCTTGGTATCTCCTCATATGATACTTGAAACATAAAAGCAAAAGAATGAATTCCAATTATCATACAAATCAAATAGAGAGAGAGAGCCTAACTTAGACCCTTAGTTGTCCTCTCACATGCTGATAAGATTTTAATTCAAAACTCATTCACCAATCAAATCCTTAAACATCTAAACAAATAAATGAAATAAGATCTAATATGAAATAACATGTTTCTCTCATCCTTTTAGAGTGAGCTCAATTCTCCTAAGAACAAGACAAATTATTCCATATACTACATTAAGAAAACATATCTGAAAACTACATAAATTCCTATCTACATAATGGAAATATATGAAAAATTAAGCTTTATTCTATTCCATCATCAATTGGATACAATGCTCTAAGAGTCCTCCCCTTTGGAATGGAGGAGGTACTCCTATTTATACAAAAACTATGATAACAACCTCATAAATGTAGACCCACTATTCTCTCCTTTGATCCACATATTTCTCAACCAATGATGACACATAACCCTATCCTCCATGATCTCCTCCATGAGGTCCATGATCTTCTCCATGAAGCTTATCTTATCAAATTCGAATTTGATCATTCAAGGCCACATAAATATGCCCTGGAAGCTTCCTTTGTGCCTACACATGTCAACAAACTCATGCTAATTGTTAGGTATAAGTTTAAGCATATTATTTTCTAAGTTTTAGCCATAAATTCACTTAAAAATGTTAAGAATTAATAAAATTTGGAAAAGTATTGTTAGAACCCAATAATGAGGTAAATGTAATGATATGGAGGTGGAATGGAGGTGACATGAAGGTAAAATGTGAAAATATTGGTGAATAATGGAGTGAAAATAGGGACTATTTTGAGGCCCAACAGGGTGTTTTGCCAGAAAGGTGGAGGGTAAGAGGAATTTGGCCAATTATTATTTGGATTTGATTGGTTAGGCCATGGTGGCATAGAAAATGCTTGAGGTGGCCAAGTAGAGAAATGTGGTTGGTTCTGCCATGCTGCTCCTGAATACTGCTGAGAATTGAATTGTGAAGAAGGAAAGAACAAAGATGGTTCTGTAGGCATACCTGTGGGACGTATTTGCCATTGACGGTGTTGGTTTATCAGATATACCGGTTCCACTTCCTCTTTTGCTTCCTTGAAGACTGCCTTTAATCCAGGAAGTAATGGATAGCTTTCCGTAGTGTGATCCTTAGTGCAAATGGCACATGTTTGAATCGTATCTAACAGACATCCTCTATGATTGTGTTTCTTTCTTCAACGTGGAAAAAAAATAGCCAGATTCCATTCTGCTTCAGCTTGATTTTGTTTGGCTTGCATGATATCCAATTGTGTGTTCAGGGTCCCCATGATATCAGTTTTAAAATCTTCTAGTAGATTTCCAATTTCCACTGGTCTAATGCTTCCTCCTAAGGCCTTTTTGTCTCTGGTGATTGCATCACACCTGGTTGGTTTCAGCCATGTATTGCCTCTAGAACACCTGATGCACAATTGTATAATATTGTCATAATCCTCTTGATAAATATCACCCGTCCCCATTAAATTTAATCTTTCTATCCCTTGGTCTTTCATATCTTTGATCATCGTGGTTTTAAGAACTTTAGGAGGAAAATTTGGATAAGGATATCTTTGCAGATTATATTGAAAACGTTCTACATATTATTCAAGAGTCTTATTAGTCTTAGCTACCATTTGGAAGATTTCATCCTTCAGTTCTCTAGTTCGATAATAATCTTGGTATTTTTTAGAAAGGTTGTTTTCATTTGGTCCCAGTCATTAATGGTACCCCCACCAAGCCCCATAAACCAACGTAGAGTTGTGCCTTTCAAAGTAGAGGGGAACAACTTCAATTTCTGGGGGTCGGTAGTGTAATCATATCCCCTACATAAAACATAGAATTTTAAAAGGAATGCATCAAGATCCTCTGAAGTTAACCCATGGAAGGTAGGAATATTTTGTAATGGTATCACTTTCATGGGAGCATTAACAGCTGTATCAACAATAGGGTATTGTAATGTGCAGGTCTGAGGTTGTTACATATTATTGGCCATTTGGTCAAAAATATGCCAATATTCTTCAAGGATTTTTGGAGCTAGAGCTCTGTTTCTGGGGGAGTTAGAAGAGACTTTTAAAATGATTTTAAGAGCACTACCTTGGTCCGGTATACTGGGTGTCCTCTGTTCAACTACTACTTCAGGAGATTTGGGTTCTGATGAATTAATCTTCTCAGCGCTACATGTTTCTCCTTCTCCTTCACAGGGGTTGCAATAATTCCCTTCTTGTAAAGGGCTAAACTGCAGATTTTTAGTGTTCTGAAAACTTTATTCAAACCCTTTAGTCTTGTTGTGAATATTAGCGTTAGCTGCAGATGGTGATCCTGCGGCCTGAAGGGTTACAGTAAGATTACTTGTAGAAACAATTCGGGGTCCTACTGATGACTAAGACTTAGCGTTCCTTATGATTTCGTCAATGAAGGTTGATCATCCAAGGGGCACCGATCCCTTAGATTTTTTAGATCTCGATGGAGGAATTAATTTTTTTCTACTCTTTTCTTCTTAGTCATTCACTCAGAAATTCAAACATTTATTTCTACTTTAATTCCTATGCAGTTTTGTTGAAAAGTGGGTGAGGGAGCAAGCACTTTACTTACTCGTATGCAGGTTCTTACCTTCCATTTTTAATACCTAGTTCTTTCACAACAAACAAACATAAAACATCTATTCCTACGCAATTGTGATAAAAATTGGACGAACGAGCAAGAACTTTACTTACTTGTACGTAGGTTCTTACCTTCCATTTTTAATACCCAGTCCTTTCGTAGCACACAAACATAAAACATGCATCACCTTCTATGAAATGGAAACACTCTCTCCAGCAATGGCACTAAAATGTTGGGCGTAAATAAGGTGTCTTTTAGAACTCTTAAATGCCTCACATTAATTATCAACCTAGGTAAGTCTTTTTGTTTCAAGAGTGTACACAATATGTGCAAGTGATGTAAATCGTTGAATCTATAGATAGTAATGCTTTAAAATAACTGATTGACTTCAATACAAGAGTAAATGGATCAAACCATAAACTACCAACTCATAACTTGAAGGAAATTAACTTATTCAAACATCAAAACTCAATCTTAACCAAAATCACAACTACATATACATCAACCGAGTGCACCGTAATGATAACAGAGCTCTTTCATCTGAATCTAGACTTCTACATAAAAGTAATACATCTGATGTAATCAATGAAACTCTAGCTTTCAATTAACAAGAAATGATTCTTATCTAGTGATCAAATCAATCCACGACATAAATAAATGAAGCCAATCAACAACAATAAGAATTAATGCAGTGAATACACAAACTCAAGACCAGTGAAGGTAAATCAATCATAAAGCTATAAAACAGAGTAATTAAACTTGCAATAAAAGAAAAGTAAACTATAAAATATGAAACAATGGTGAAACCCACCAGTGACCGGGCCCAAGCCACCAATGATTACTCCTTGATTACTTCAGAATCTTGTAAATGAACAACAACACGAATTATATATTATTCATCAAACTCAAATGTCATTACAACACGATGTCTTTCAAAATAACAATATGTATATTAAAATTATAATTGAAGTAAAAAGGCGAAAAGTTCTCTCCTTTATTCTATGCGTCTTTTCCTTCTTATAGTCAAAGAGGAAAAGAGATAAATGTGATTCCTCAAGATCAGGAGATCCCGAGGAATTCACGACTAAATGCAATTATCAGTCAGTCTTCTATCGTGTGTTGATCCTCCTAATTCGATTCTCGATTTGACCACACAAGATGCGTGTTGTTTTCTCTGTTTAGCATTTGCTATTCAATAGTTTGAACAAAAATTGTTCCATTTGCCAATTTCTGTATAATAAACAACGAAAGTTTGTTTTGACAATCAAATCACATCAAAAGTAGTTTCATTAACTTTCTATGGAAATCTTATCAAAACCTTATTACATCATGGCACAAATGCATAAAAAGGAGGAAAAAGATAGTGTAATCAAGGGTAAATTTATACCCGTTGCACGACCCAACACAAAGATTTGAGAAACCATTCAAGAAGGCATTCTTGTGGAATATTGATTTTAATGAGCCTCTTCCTTCTCCTACATTCTAGATATGATATGAAATGTGGTTTGCCTGGTCCAGGTGGAAATTAGCTAATAGCTTTATTCTAGTATAGTAACAAATGGGAAAATGAAAATGGTTTACAAATATGGTAGCCATATCACTAAATGATGCGAAGGTGCCCCTGGGAGTTAAATGTACCATTTAGCTACATTCCAAATTAGGGTGCGTTGAAATAATCTCAACCTGATTGAATCATCTATCAGGGTATTCGATGAACACAAAAAGTGGAAAGTGCTTATATGGTTTCCTGGATCTTCGCCAGTCTTCCCTTCGAATTTCGGTATGTCCAACAAAAGTTTGGTTGGAACCGGAGGCCAGGCTGAGTTGTATCAGATCTAATCATTAGTTATTTTTTATAGATATGGCAAGTTTAAAATTTCCAGGAAATGTAAGCGTGGAGGACCTTGAGGATTCCACCCAGTCTAGGTATAATTTCCAATGTTCTGAAAAGAATACCCTGGATTTGTGAAGGCACCAGTTGCCTGAAGTAATTCGTAGAAAAACCTAAACCATATGGAAAACCTTGTGGCTCAAAAAAGATCAAAGTTTGTCCAACTCCTACTGAACAATTTCCATATCCATTGGAATTGCCCCATAGAGAGGTATTGAATGGAGTAGAGAGCCCTTGGTAAGGGTTCCATGCATTAACATACGGAGAAAAACTTTGGAATGAACTTATGGAGGAATACAACATATTCCCTTGTTGGACGAAAGAGAACTTATTCCCAACTCCAAGTCCACTAACAGCTAGGTTAGTCCACCCTTGGAAAGGATTATAACTTTGACCCACGGAGGGAAAAGGTATTGATTGCAAGGTTGGGTTAGAATATGGTATATGACCACTCCCAAATGGAAAACCCTAAAAATAAGCTGACCCACTTGCCATGGAAGTCATAGACATGGAAGCAGCTGATGGAAAACTTAATGGAACTGAATGAATTGCGCTGGTAGGCATTCCAAAATGGAAAGAACAAGTGCCAGAAGAAAAATATTGGGTGCCCCCACTTGAAGATTGAATGGAGGTAGAGCCAAAAATTGTAGTGCTAGGAGTGATTGAAGCTATGGAAATCGTTCCTCCTCCTTGTACTGGTAAAGGAGTTTGTACACTGATAGCACTCATAGTTGAAACCATGCTCCCAGCAGTGGCCATCCAAGGAAAAGGTCAAAATAGACCAGGACTCAAAGGCCTATGGGTTGGAGTCCCAACATATAATAAAACATTCGGATAATCGGGAGGAAGAGGAGAAGAAGGAGTCAAAGGAGACTCAGGGATTTCTTCAACTTCTATAATGTCTTCTGATTGAAGGGGACTCTAGAAAGGACTGGAGTGTTCCTCTCTAAATCTCAACTCGCACGAGGTCTATTTTGTGAATCAATAGCTTGAACCGGAGGATCAACCTCTGTTGCATCTGCTGCCACTGATTTGAAATCATCGGTAAAATTGATCCTACATCTTCTAGAAGAAGGATCAAAACTCATAGGTGAAAGCCCACAAAGCCTCCTAGACCGACGAACTAGTCAATCAACCACTTTTAAATATTTTAAGAGAACTAATTAAAGACTCAAAAAATTTATAAAGCTAGGCCAACTAGGAGCAAAGTGCACTCTCTAAAAAAGTCCCTAAAGATAGAATTGATCAAGCTACTTCCAAATATTTCCGCTCCGGGTGATGAGGACCAGACACCAAAATACACGAAAGTGAAATCAAGGACCTTCCAAAAAGTGTCTGGGATAATGATAGCCAAAGCCTACTAGCGAAGGTAATAGAAACAGTTACACTGAGCTCCAGAAAAAATCCTTTGTCAGTGCAAGAACCCAAGCTTTGCAAGGGTGCCCTCTAGAAGTACTAATGAATGTGATGCAACATCTACCTCAGGTGTCACAAGATTCCCCTTCGTAGCCACCTATGTGATCCCTAGTAATAACAACTATGGGCACCAGTTCGTATCAAAAGCCAGGTGAAACAATCTGGGGTGGATCCAACAAGTAGGAGAGGGGGTATCTCTCTTTCTTTGCCTTCACTCTCCCTCGTGCTTGACTCCCAGCCATGGAGCTTTCCCAGTCTTTCTAACGACACTGGATTTCATTCATTATTCAACATCTATGTTTAATAGTTTGAGTGCCCTTGGAGAGTTAACTCTCCACTCACCTATTCCAAGTACCTAAAGAGCTAGACTTATTGGTGTAATTAATGACAAATTTAAAAATTTCTAGTTCTTTTTATTTAAGCGCTTGATTTTAGAGGGTTGTTCTTTAAGTCACAGGTATAATGAGAGTGAAACTTATGGTGTTTTGACGCAAAAGAAATCAATAGAAACTTAGCTATATTAAAATGAATTTATTTTCTTCAATGAAAAGAGATTTCTACCTGGTTCTACGGAAAACGTATATAAGCAAAAAAAAAAAAAACTTTTTCAAAAATACACTCCACACACTCAAAATCTAACAAAAATACTAAAAATGCTTATTGTGAAAACTAACCTAATACAAAATATATTGATGATGAAAGATCCTATGAATGCTCATATAATAAGAAAATGTGTTTCTTTACAAGATCAATAGGAAAACTTGACTACAAAGAGGGCATACATTCAATAAAAAACTTCTCTTGGAACCAAGCAAAACTAGCCAAAAAAGTTCACAATTTCTCAAAAACAATGAAGAAACCAAAAACAAAAATGAAAGAAAAAGAAAGGCAAGAACTATGTTTCTTTCTTTTAATTTTTAAAGAAACCCAAAGAAAATTTTTGAGACCACAAAAGACTACTAAACTTCAAAGACCAAAAACAAGCATACAGAGTCCCAAAATTCACAAGTTATGCACATCACCAATATAATGATACTTGAAATGATAAAGGACCACAAACCTGCATAGATTGATCTGAACATGAGTATAAAGAACTTCAAAAAACCAAAATAACGTGAAGAAAGAATTTCAAGATTTTCGAAGAGGCACTAAAAAACCATGAAAAACAAAATAGGTCAACCAACAAGGGAAAGCAAAGTAAAGCAATCTAAAAATTGTGTTATAAATAAAACTGGAATCAGTTTCTTGTTCCACCAAGTCAGAATAACCAAGAAATTCTACAAGAAGCCTTGAACCCAAAGCCCAAATTGAAATTTTATTCAGAAAGCAAACCCTAGGTTTACTAGGTTTTTCAATAAGGGGAAGATTATATATTTAAGACTTGCAAGAACGAAGAGCTTTACAGATAGTTAATGAACGAAAAACAACAAAAACTACCAGGAAACAAACTTAACTAGGCCAAAAAATTTGAAAAATTAATTCAAAATAAGGTATACGCACTGTGTAAAGACACAAAAGCATGTATACATGACTAAAACAGAGGAAACTTGTGTATACACTAGTCTATTTGGAGAAACTAGCGTGTATACGCTACTGTGTCCTCTAATAAAAGCGTATATAAAGCTCAATCAAGAAAAACAAAAATCTAGGCCTGATCCAAAAGATCAGACTTGATGCCCAGGAAGCAAAAAAGGTCACAGACACTGTAAAATCAAGAAACCAATCAATAGGACATGATCAAGAAAAAACAACCCAATCTAGGAAAAACAGGAATGTTATCCCCAGTGTAGTCTCCAATTCTGTTATGGGTAAATTCACCCTAGGGTCATGGGTTGAGAACCCCAACAAAGCGAAGGGCTTACAACATAAAGAGGCATGAAAACAAGTAGTCCTAATACTTAAACTACTAAAGTAGGAAGAAGAGGTATTGACTGAAGGTCCTATGTTTGAGGTCGTTCTTGTAGGGTCCAAACCCTCTGCTTCTTCCAATGCTTTAGAACCTTTAACACATTCAAGCACAGCATATACAACAACAGTAATAGAAAGAATGTTCATGCTATAGGTATTAGGTCATATAAGCATGTAAGCAAATAAGCATTAATGTAAGATTCATAAACAAATCATAACATAGATTAATACATTAAGACCTTAAATATCAGGAACAAAACAAAACCTCTTTATTGATGTAAACTAATGAAAGTACGGAAGAACTACAACCTGAGTCATCCATTGACTCCAATAAAAACCATCTTCCGGATCTATCCAGCACAGGCCTCAACAATTCTCCTCCATAGGTATACACAAGGATGTCATAAAGGGATGAAGGACATCTCAAGAAGGAAATAGAGGTTTCCTATGACTTGGGAGTGCAGAAGGCACAGGGATTTCTTCAGACTTGATCATAGATGTAATCAACTATAATATCAATATCTCATCTTTTTCTCCTCCCATAGGCCTTCCCATGGAGGTCTATTTATAATTCTCCAAATTAGTTTTTCAGTTGGGCGATGGGCTACAGTAGGTGAGTAACAGGTAAAACCTGTAAACTTCGCCTGAATTTAAGGAGATTATATATTTTTTAATGTTTTAACACATATACACGGGTTGGGTATAGACTGCTCCGCATGTACACGCCTTTTATACAGGGCAAAACAACGTATGGGATTCAAAACATTGTTTTTTAGAATTTGGACCAACTCTGGAAGGGAAGGGTTTCCCTAGGCCATCACACAAAGCATAAAATCTACCAAGGGTGGTAAATGGTGCTATAACATCGTTGTGTCCAAATTTAGCTTTAATCAATCATTTATTTACTAGTCATTAAGCCAATATTTTAATTAACATTCATTAAACCATCTTTTAACTCAGTATTACTATTTTAAAATTTATGATATTTTTTCAAACTGACTGTTTTAAAACTTGTCAATAAATATTTCAACCTTGGTCCATAACTTTCCATTTTTATGTCTGCAAAGCTATAGTTTTTTTTACCTATGTTTTTTAGTTATCTAGGTGTGCATAATAGTGATTGGGTGAGAGTTAACGTTAATGGTGCGAAGGCTCGTCGTGTGTTATTGAGTGGTATATATATATATATATATATATATATATATATATATATATAATAAATTAATAAAACTTAAAACAATGATAATTGGAAAATTTAAATCTATTTAAAATTTATGTAATATTTTTAAATTAATATATATATATAGTAATTATGTACAAGTATTTTTTTTTTAATAGTTAGATTGAAAAACTGAATAGACCCACCTATCATAGTTACTGACTTAGGATCCGTAGGATTTTAATGTTTTATAAAAGTGACTTTGTTTAATTATTTCTAAGAGCTAAATTTACTTTCTTCTCACCATGCTTTAACCTATGTATTGGTCAAAAGGGTCTAAAGAAATGTTGTAAGAGAGTATCAAGAGTATTGGTCCAAAGGGTGTAAAGAAATTTTGTAAGAGAGTATAAAGAGAAATAGTTATAAATATGAAATTTAATATTTTTTCAATATTCAATTCCACACATTAATGCATCATGAGTAGTGTCACATTGCATTTGAATAAGGTTTCTCCTTGAAAGTGCACGTCTTCATATAATTAGTGATATTCATCCAAGAAAACAATCCATGGAACTTGCATCTTCATGATTTATAGGTAATTTGTTGGGAGGTTTTTACATTATAATTGCTTTTTCCCAAGAAAAATATAAATTTATTCCACTAACAATTTTCAAAATGGAATCGTGTTTTTCATGTATGTGTTTTTCAATTTTATCATTTTTATTATGTCTCTTTTTTTTATATATTTAAAAGCACTAACCCATAACCAACAATTAAGTAAAAAAATAAGAAACACCTATGCTAGATAACCTCAAGTCATAGAGTGGACATAACACTCTCTAAGATTCTCCAACATAACAATGTTGCCAAGTAATCTTTCAACTTCTCTATGGACTAGACTCAAGGATGAAAATTAGCATTTGTAACTTGTATTAAAAGATTTGTTAATCTATTTGGATATTATGCATGTATATATCATCAAGCATAATGGTGGTTTTCTATTGTACTTTTGGTTGGAATGTTACTGTAAAATGCCAATTTCAAGTGTTTATTGACATTACATTCTCACTAAAATTTAAGATAATTTTTTCCTTTATATGCATTGAATCTAATTATTTATGATACATATTCTATTTGTTTTACATTAAATAAAGGCCTATGAAAAACAAAATATCATAGCCTATTTTATATCATAATATGATTCTCAAGACAAGACTCAAGTTATGCCTTTGAATCAATTATCTCATTTTCATTTTCATATAGTATCATTTGAAGTATATAGTTATGGCTTAAAATTGATCTCTGTGGATAACATATAAATCCATCTCTTCACTTTATTAGTTATAATTATTTGTACTCGAAACCCTCATAAACCCACGCCCACCCCCCCCACCCCCCCCCCCCCCCCCCCCCCCCCCCCAATGTATGTTAATGACATACTATTAACCTCAATAGTGAATTTTTATATGCATACTATGCCCATACCATACTGGAGGAACAATAAAAACTTGAACTAAAAATATGAAAGAAAAGTGCATAACTGAATTAATGAATGGAAGATAACAGAGAATGATTAAGTAAAGAGTATATTAAGACAACAAATCAATTTAGAATGAGAATGATTTAGAACCCTCTGAGTAGAAGTGGATGTATTAGATTTATTTCTAGCATAATGTATAACATAGTATTGCAATAAATGGAGCATGTTAAGTTGCTTTGGCTTTAATGAATCATGATTTCTCGTCTTCACAAGTTTCCTTCACTAATCATACTACCAATTTTGAAATTTCACTATGTTATATCATAGATGTATTTATTAGGATGATTTTTATGAAACCAACTCACAAAAAGATAGAAAATAAAGATTAACGCCTTAGAAATAAGCCTCTTCGAGGGGGAAACCTCCTTTACATTACACAAATGAACAATTCTTAGATGAATCAAATGACAAGACCTCCTTTCTATATATAGGAGTCTAAGGGGTCATAATATAATCAGAGACGACATAACAATAATAATGTAAGGGCACAATAATAAAAATAGTGGGCTTCTATGGGGCACAATAATAACAATATGGGGACTACATGGGCACAACAATATAATATGGGGGTTGTACTAATAACAATAAGGGGTTACACTAGTAGTATAGGGACCTAACATGCCCCTCTCCTTCAAAAAGTGTTGTCCTCAACGCTTGAGTAGTTATTGATGCTTCTCTATAAATTCTTGTCCTCCCATGTGGAATATTCAACAGGTAAGTTCTTCCACTTGATGAGATACTCTGAAATTGATCTATTTTGTAGCTGTCAATTTCTCGGTTTTGTGACTGCTTCAGGTTCCAATATGATTTTTCCTTCCTTGTCAAGTTCTCGCAATATTGTTTGAACTAGGATCTTCTCCAACTTTTGAATCAGTTCCCACACCTTTGGGCATATGGATATCTACAAGGCCTAATGTTTGGAGGAACACTTCCTTGAATCAAATCAATAGCATTATCATGATCACGAATAGGTGGGAGGCCTTTGGGCATCTCAAATACCTTGGAATGATTGTCCAAAACATTTTGGAGATCTGGAGAAATACATGATTTTGATGTGGGATCCTCTAGTGAACATAATTGTACGATTACGGCTCGTTGTTCTTTATTTAGAATCTTTTTCATGTTGATTATCTTTCTCGGTATCCCTTTGATAGCCCTTAATTCAACTTCCTTTCCTTCCCAAAAGAATTTCTAGAAAAGTTCTTGAAAATTAAAATCTATCGTACCCGAAGATTGTAGCCATTGGACTCCTAATAAAACATCAACACCACCCATTGGAATGGAAAGAATTGGGCTATTCAATACATATTCTCCCATGGATAGCTCGATATTATGGCACTTTCCAAAGTAATTTACGGTTCCTCCACTTGCAACACTTGACACTTTGGTGCTGGATATAGGAAGCAATTCAATTCCTTGGCTATCTTACAATGAATAAAATTATGGGTGCTGACCGAATCAATCAACACTATTACCTTTTTCTTCTTGATATGTCCTTCTATCTTGATAGTTTGAGGAGTGGTAATTTCTTCCACTGCATTACAAGATATGGTCAAATTCATTTCCTGATGCTCGATGTGATCTTTCACTTCTTGAACATTTTTCTTCTTGATATGTCCTTCTATATTGATAGTTTGAGGAGTGGTAATTCTGGCCAATGCATTACAAGATAAGTTTGAATTCTTTTCTTCTTTCTCGATGTGATCTTTCACTTCTTGAACCTTTTTTTCTTGATATGTCCTTCTATCTTGAGAATTTGAGGAGTGGTAATTCTTTGCAATGCTTTACAAGATATGTTCAGATTCATTTCTTCTTTCTCTGGAGTGGGTTCTTGTTGTATATCATCTTCTTTTGATGTTTCTTGATCCTTTTCTTCCTCCTCTTCATAATCTATGTAAAATAATTTCTTCTCAGCACACTTCTGACCTTTAGTGTATTTTCCATCACAATTGTCACAAAGCCATTTTTTTATTTTTTCTTCCAATTGTTGTGGTGTAAACCTTGTAGGTTGTGGAAGGCTAGGAGAAAAAAAACTTCCATAATTATAGTCATGAGTGGTGGGATTCCTTGTTTCCATAATTTTGCTTTCAATTTTTCTTGCCAACCTAAATGCCTTCTCTAATGAATCAGGTTCCCAAAGACAAACCTCGTGTTGAATGTTATCCTTTAAAATCCCTATGAAGATATCAACCATTTTCTTCTCTGGAATATCATTTACCCTCGTATTCAATTTTTTTAAGTCCTAAATGTGCTCTGCTTTAGCCAGTTGATATCTCCTTCTTCCAAGTAATCCAGTTTGTTATTGTGATAGGGATTCTTATGTTAAAGATCAAGAGCTCACGATGTTTCCATATTAGATGGGCTAAGTAAGCTGTAAGTAATGTGCAATACGTTTGATAACAGGTGTTGTAGTTACCATAATCATTGCATGTAAAACTCTATTTATATATCATACCCAATTGAGGTGAGGATAAGGTCCCTTATTGATCCACCAAATATCAGATTGATTAGGTTCCCATACATTTTCCCACTATAAGAAAGACATTGAGCCTCATTAAGCCAAGCCATACTCACTATGGTAGCCTTAACTAGAAAAATAATGGCATCATAAATTAGGTATGCCATTGAACCCTTTTGTTTGAGATTTATCAATTAGCTAAAGAAAGTGTTTTTCATTGTATCCTCATAATGTGCTATCATTTGCTCCATGAAAATTGACCACGTGATAAGTGGTTTATGAGAAAAAATCCCTTTATACCATAAAAATTGATTCATTTCCAAATAGTTAGATGAAATACATACCTTTTGTAACAGTGGTACACCATGTATATCAAAATATTTCTCCATCTGTAGTATCCAATTTACCGAATCCTTGCCATCAAACTTCCTCATCTTGCTTTTTCTTGATTTTGGGAGCTCGAGCTTGAAACGACTTTAACTCTATACTTTTGTATCTTTAAGTTCTAATGCTTAGTTTGTAATAGCCCTCTACGTCCACCTTCCAATGGCACCAGTCTGATCGAAATGAGATTCTCCAAGAAAACGTTATTCACAATCTCCCAAGATGACCTAATTATATACCTTTTTAGAAGAGAGAAATTGTATGAAGTGCCACGTGTCACTGTTTTGACCTTCAGATCTAAAAAATATACATAGAATACTACAGTTCATCCTCTTTTTGTAACTTCTTATGAAATTTTAATATGATGCTCAGAGAGATAGTTATGACAATTTTCCATAGGTCACCTGTTTAGGATGTAATTCGGGCGTCTTCCAAAACCTTAATTTCCTCAAATCATATATCCGCAAATATAGCGAGACAAGATCTGAAATTTGGACCCAAGGTTCAGACCGATTTCTTCTCAAATGGGTTTTTTGTTTAGCTTATTAAACTTCGTATCCACAAAGGTATAGCAAAAATTCCATGATAAATTGTTTTAGATGAAATTCTAGAGCTTGCAAAAACCCTAACTTCCTCAGATCATATCTCCGAAAATATGGCGAGACAAGATCTAAAATTTAGACCAGAGGTTCACCGAGCGTTTCTCTCAAATGGGGTTTTGTGTTAGCCTCTGAAACGTCACAGAAAAAAAGTTATAGTGAAAATTCCACGATGACCTGTTTGAGATGCAGCGAAACCCTAGAATCTAAAGCTCTGATACCAAATGTTATGAAACCAACTCACAAAAAGATAGAAAATAAAGATTAATGCCTTAGAAATAATCCTCTTCGAGGGGGAAACCTCCTTTACATTACACAAATGAACAATTCGTAGATGATACAAATGACAAGACCTCCTTTCTATATATAGAAGTCTAAGGGGTCATAATATAATCAGAGCCGACATAACAATAATAATGTAAGGGCACAATAATAACAATAGTGGGCTTTTATAGGGCATAATAATAACAATATGGGGACTACATGGGCACAACAATATAATATGGGGGTTGCACTAATAACAATAAGGGGTTACACTAGTAGTATAGGGACCTAACAATGATACAATAAAATATAGGTGGGAGTGGGATACCTTCTCATCCTATCCAATCTTGGAACCTCTAGATACCTAACAAAGAGGGACATTTTACACTAAACCTACTTCCTTGTCCATATACACTTTATGAAACTAAGTGTTAGAAAGTGAGATCTCTATCCAACTTTCTAGTTATCTTGAGTAAAAAGTTAATATGATAAAGAGAAATAGTCACAACAAAAATGGTTTAAACTAAATCTCCAAAATGAAGAGAAGTATGAAAGTATCTTCCATCCATTTTTGAAATTTTCAAATAAATTTCCAAGAAGAAAGTTTGGTTATAAAATAATACCAAGGTGTTGTATATCAATTATATTTATTCTTCAAACAAAATTTAATATTTTACTTTCAACAATGTTCAACATTATATGGCTATACAACTTTGTATTTATTGATGTTTTCCATCTTAGTATATATTCCTATGATTATTATCATTTTCATTCTTTACCATCATTATAGTCATTATTTATGTATGTGGCAACATGCATGGTCAATTTTCCTATTCCTCCCAACTTTTAATTTTAAAGGATGTATTTTCCTATGGATAACTATTAAATATCATATATTTAAATAATTATATTATCGAAGAGATTATATAATAAACAACCCTTTCAAACCTTATTTCCATTGAAGATTTTATTGAAATTGGATATTTTATCTAATGTACCTCCAAATTAATGCATTAACATACAATTGGACTTATGTCTGGTGGCTGGAGGAATGATTATCATCCTCCCCACTTAGGTTTGATTCCCACAAGTGACATGCTGATCTCATAGAGAGTTTATGGAATTCATCCCTATTGTTCACTGTCCTTGAGGCCTTAATAATCTAGGTTTTTCCTATGTATCATCTTCGAAATAAGGGAAATTATCCAAGGGTTTTCCCCGAGATTTGTAACATGGAAAAAAAATACAATATACCAGGGAAACCTTATGTGCTAATAAGTTTGGCCTTTAAAACAAAAGTGGTCATACTAGTATAAGTGTGGAAAAAGGTCATAAATACCTAAATGTATGCAAGGGCTAACCGTTTGTACTACTATATATTCAAACATACACCAACCTTTTTGTTCCACTATAGACTCAAAATACATGACACATAATACAATGCTAACATGATAATGTTTGCACTAGTTGCAAGCCAATTAGTGTTTACTTAGATATTTCCATATACAACAATACTAAAACAAATTTATATTACTTATAGTTGTCTTACATCATTAGAGTTTGTTAAATTGGGCATTGTGATGTCTAAAATACCATAAAATGGAAACATTAATAATGTGAGTAATGGAATTCAAAAAACCAAAACACATCTCATAAGTTTTTCCTTCGTCCCATATTTATGATAAATATATTTATATTCCATATGAGGAACATACATTTTTTGTTCCTCTAGGGACTAATCAGACTTAGCAACAAGGCTCAAATCCATTACAATAAACCTCAACATCTGGCTTGCAATAATTGAACCTAGGTGGGGAGGAAAAAAATTATTTCTCCCAACCATATAAGATAAACCGAAATGAAAAAACATGCTTCTTAAGCTATGTGAATAAAATGCACAAGTTATGTTATTTTTCTATTAGAAAAACCAAAAAAAAATTGAAACCATGCCAAGTTTATACATGTAGATCGAAGAGAAGCTTCACCAACACCCTCAAATTATGAAATGGTTACCTTATAGAAAAATGTCAAATTCTATGGCCAAAAGGAATGGGAAATGGCATTACTATGTTTAATTTTGTTCTAAAGATAATAAAAAGGTTTCTGAGTAAAATTGGAATGATTTCCATGGTGGAGAATGTTGATTATTCTAGTGTAGTGTAACTAATAATTATGGAAGTCAACTATACTACATAATGCATCATTTTTTTTAATTTAATAATCATGTTCCTTTATGGGCGAGGTAGGAGCAAGAGGGGCATTATTCAACCCCAATGAAAAACTTGTGGCATAATTTGCATGGCGTCTTCTTTATGTGACAAACAACCAAGTGGAGTTTCTTTCTCCGTGGAAGGGTATGGAAACTTCTTTGGAAATAAGTTTTAAAAATATTATAGTCTTCATTGATTCAATGATTATAATTTTTTAGGTTTTCAAGGATAGGATGGAATCAAGCTTTGATTTCCCTCTTATTCTCTAAAGGATTCTCTTACTTGCCTCTCAGTTCGAGCATATGGAAATTTTGCATGTTTTCATACATTTGAATTTACACTGGAAAACAAATTCTCCATGTTGGGCCAAGGAAGATTAGATTTGGATCAAGGAAATTTTAAAACCATCTATATACCATAGTCATGAGAAGAGTCCCAAGGATTATTTTCTTTCATTCATATTTTCATACATATGGAAATTTGTGTTGAAGTGGAGATGGGACATCTTCCTCCTACTCTAAATGGATCTAGTTAAAAGGCTAAGTGGTATTGGGCTCTAGAGATTTATTATTTTTTAACGTCGGTCTTCAAAATTTTCTTCTAGGTGTCCCATGCACCTTATTATGTGTCTCGGAATATTTCCTGTCGTCTACAAAATGAAGCACAAGAATTTAATTCTTATCTAGTGGGAGAAATTGGAATTCAATATGGCTATTGTAACACCCCCCGTGCACATATACCCAAGTAACCTGTCAACCGAGGTAAACATGTGACCTTAAGGAAGTGGAATCGACGGAACACATCAACCAACCTATCCACATCAGCAACAGAACCCTCAGGAGACATGTCATCCACTCAGACATCCTATTCGTGGGTCCTGTTGATGGTCTGGAAATCTTAATCCATAGTCGCTCTCATGCTATAGGCATGATATCATCCAGAAAACCAAAGTTTCTCTCACAGCCTTGCCTACCAGCATTTAGAGACCCAATTTGCTAGTGTTATTCTAGTGTCCCCGGTATTTGGGCCACTTTTATAGGCCCAAAGCCCAGTTCACTACCTAGAAAGGTATGATAACTTAGGAGTAGTAAAAGAATAGAGAAACAATGATGCAAAAGTAATAAGTTAAACAAGACCTTAATCAAACCCTTACTAGCCATGACAAGGATTTCATCAAACATATCATCAACATGTAAACTACAAGTGTAAACAATAGAATTAAGTGTAGGGATATCATATTTATCTGAGAATGGCTATGAACCATTGTTCCTTCATGCCATTTCCTACATTACCATTTATTAGGCCATAGACACATTATCCATTCATTTACAAGAAAAAACATGTTGAGAGCCATACATAGTTTTTTTCATAAGACACACATATAACCATCATAATAACAACAAAAATACTCATGAAAGTACAACCATATAGACCAGATATAATCCATCAAAATGGTCATAGAATTACAAGGATAAATAAAATTTCCTTAATGATGCAAAATTCAAACCGAAGATGGGATTTCCATGTTCCACCTAACCATAGATTGGTTGAGCCAAATCTCTCTTCATCCATACACCCTCGTTACATATTCCAAGCATGAATGTGGGACTCATAAAACACACCAAACAAGCATGGATTCCACTGGAGTTCTCCACCCACACTGTGAGGAATTTGAGAGCCTCCTAGTCTCTCAAGCTTTACCGAAATCCACAGTCTGATCCACGGATAACTAGGCCCTACATTGAGACACACTCTCCAGGCTTTATCGTACATCCCATCCCTGAACTACTAGGCCCAATAGAGAGAATTCCACCTCTTGTTTTTACCATATATCTTGTAATTCATCGAAAAGGATTCCTAGGCCCACTGAGGAACACAATCCTAGCTTTACCGCAACCCATAGTTTGGCTCATGGGTTACTAGGCTAGTGGATTTACTATGATCCACAGTCCAGTTCAAGGACCACTAGGCCATGTGTTTGTCATTTCAAAGATACACCCTATTCAACTTCGAATCCATCAGGCCACCCCAGCTCAACCAAATATGTGAACCCATCTCATCAAAGCTATAAGGAAATGGCAAGGCTAGGCTGAAGAACACTGTCACACCTAGTAAAACCCATGCCATGATAGAAAAGAACCACATGCAATACCATGCATGCCTAATCTAGCAAGGAAAATACACATGAAAGTTGATACCAACAATGAATCCTATTGTAGCTACTTGATCCTACCTTTCCCTACTTGATCTTTGCTTCCCCTTTCCTTCTTTTCCTTTCTTGCTCCAATGACAAAGTGCTCCAAGTAACTCTAAGTCTCCATGAGTGTGAGAGAGAGAGAATAATGAAAGAGTTCCAAAACTAAACTGGCAAAATTTTACATGACCAAGCCTTGCCCATTGATCCACATAATCCTTTTTATGAATGAGACCTTTATTTTCTTCATTTTCCATTATTTTACTTTAATCTCCTCCTCATAAATAAAATGCCAATAAATGCCTCATGCCTTTCCAAATTCTTAGCCATTACCTTTGCTAATTTCCTTAGCCATAAACAACCAAATGAACACCCCCACTAGGATTCCATCCCCAACATTCATCTTGGAATACGTGTCCCATCACCTTGGCCTTATATATATTTTTTAGATGATGTTTTAACTAGGGATGTTACAGAACCCTCCCCCTTGGGGGAACACTATCCTCGGTGTTCAATGACACGTATAATCAAAAAGACTACTAAAAACAAAACATATTGCCCATGGAGATTTATAACATAGCTCGTTGTAGTATTTATAATGTAAGAGCTGCTAAAAAGAAAAACATCATGACAAAACGATCATATAACAACCACACAACATACTGGAGCTTTATAACATAACTCATTACAATATTTAAAATAATCACAGATACACATATGCACATTTGCTAAACCAGCAAATAAAAGGATACATTGCTCGTACCAATCAACAAGGGAATATAGAGGATCACACCTCCACCCTCAAAGTAACACCAGGATTCACCTCCTTCCAAAGAAGTCCAAAATCCATTGTCATATTCAAAGCTGCATCCAATGTCTAGTGCTACAATCCTGCGACACTTATCCTCTTGGTGAATAGTTACCGACTCATTGTTCCAAGGCACACTCCCAATGTGAATTTGATTCCATATGGAAATGCTCATGACCAAAACAAATATATACGTGAACTTCCCTTCTCTTCTACATAGTCCCTCGGGACTTTCGGTCACCCCTTCCGTGTAGTCACTCACCATCCAAGTTCCCTGACATCCCCCATCACGGGAAATCCATCACATGGAAAGGATTCCTCGCATTGTAAGATCAAACAACCAAGTCATATACCTACCTAAAAACCATCATACCGTTACAACATTCTCATGGAAATCAATGGACGCTATTGGGTACTAGTGTCCCATAATGGCCCTGCTGCTAAATTTCTTTACCATCATATTGTTTCCTGTTTGAATTCCTTTTGTTGTTGCTAATTCTTACAATCGATTTCATCCAATCAACTGGGCATGTTCATGCATTCATGTTCCAAGCACATAAGTTCCATTAGATTTAAAATAAATCTAAATAAATTCACACCATACCTCATTGGTAGCTTGTCAATATGGTACACTTGCATTATGTTTGCTTTTTATCACAACAAGACAAACTAACTGTTTGATCAAAACATCATGTATAAACATATCACATATGGTTAGCTGAAAACACAACCATCATAGATCAACAACATAAATCACATGTAACCATCATAAACCAAAATCATATATCACATATAATCATCATATACCATAATCATAAATCACATGCATAATGAAACTGAAATAAAATGTTGATACTTATCCTTCCATCAATCATTAGATTCAACCTATATCTTTATTCCATACGCACTCTGGATCAGTTTCCACACCTGAAAAACACCCAGTGCCTTCCCTAAACCATGTGCACATACACATAGTGTGCATCACACACATACAACACCATGCAATTCATGCACCTACACCTGACATAAAACACATACAACTAGACCCGGTTTACAACACAACACAAATACATATATAGTGTGCAACACAATGAATGAATATGTCACAATACCATGACTACACAATGCACATACATAGTGTCGCATTCCCGCAACACATCATGTATGACATGCACCCAATCCCAGATGTACACTGGTACCACATGTACAAAGCACCACCTACACAACGTGTGCACAACATCACATGTACATGACACCACCTGCACAATGTGTACAAAATGCCACATGTACATTACACAACTGTACAATGTGTACACAATACCACATGTATATAGTACCATGCGCATGACATGTACGTGACACCACATGTACACAGCGCCAGATGCATGACATGTGCACAACACCATCTGCACACTCTGCCACTTGTACAACATGTACACAACACCACATGCACACAACACAGCTTGTACAGTCATGCACACAACACCATATGTACATAGTGCACCATGTAGAACATGCACGCAACACCACATGTACATATCACTACATATCCAACATGTACATAGCATCATTTGTACATAACACTACATATCCAACATGCGCACAACACCATATGCAATATTCACACAACACTATATGTACCATCTTGTACATAACATTGTATAAAAAACATATACACACACTATATATACACAACACCACATGTGCACACATCATAGATGCAACATGTACAACATATACAACATATGTGCAATAGTAGTACCACACATCCAAAACCACATTGTCTCTACCAAGAAACCTTACTTCCAACGTCTCTCTGCCATCCATGCTTATCCCAGCATGTCATGGATCATACTTCTTTCATTTTGATGATGAACCCATCGGTATAACCTACCCATAACATAATCAATAGCATAATACAACTATAATCATAATTATAGGCCTAAGGGGTGTAATCAACTATAATTATAGTTGATTACATCCCTTACGCCTTCCCATGGAGGTGTTTTTATACCTCTCCAAATTAGGTTTTTGAGTTAGGAAACAGTTGGGCCACGGGCTATAGTAGGTGGGTAACAATCCAAACTCGTAAACCCCGCCCGAATTAAGGGAGATTATATATTTTTTAATGTTTTAACACATATATGGGGGTTGGGTATAGACTAACCTGCGTTTACATGTGCTTTAGATAGGTAAAAATCACGTATGGGATTTAAAACATTGTTTTTTACAAAAATGGACCAAGTTTGGTAGGGAAGGGTTTCCCTAAACCATATCATAGAGCATCAAATCTACCAAGTGTCCTAAATGGTGCTATAACACATAGCCAAAGGAATTCTTGTCTAATTCCTTTCTTTTACCCTTTTTTACTTTGTTTCAATCAAGGTTTAGTATGTGATGTCACGTCACCCAACTGTTAGTTATATAAATACATCAACTATTACCTTGTCGTTCTAATACCAACCAGGTTACCTTACAACTTCTCACACATGTCAACTACATGTTCCAAATATCAAGACAATCTTATTTATCAATTTAAATCAACCTTTACCAGGACTAACAATCATATCATAATCCATATTCAACTCATAGTCCTTAGACATCGTGCCACAACTATCATCTACTACACTCAAGCACATATCAACTGTCTCAACACATATGTATTAGTACAATCATCTTAAAACAAGATCATTTGAACAAATACTCATATTATGCAATTCATCAAACATTCAACCAACTTGCAAGCATACCATCTTAAATAAATCAACTAGATGTCGTAATAGATGTAAAACACTCAAACACCAAATATATGACATAATCAATCATTGAAGCACAAAGTATACTACACAAGCAAAATCATACCTTAGTGTATCTCAGGGGAGGCTATCTTGTTTGCACAATCAATCCAAATTAGCATGATATAACTTCACAACATATCAACTCAACCACAAATAAGGTCATGATATCCATAATAGTCACTAGCTAACATGCCCACGTCATAAGCTCATAAACATTTATCATTGATAAATAATAACCACATATGCATAGCCAGTATAGATTAGTACAACACCACATTACAATTATGTCATCGCATACCTGAATATCGTAACCATAGCCATCTACATACGCCAATCCAACTGAGTATGACACATATAACATCAATATCTTAATGTAATAACCCTAATCATCAAGTTACTATCATATAACAACAATAAGCTTTATATTATGCTCATCAACAACATATAACATAAAACAACAATAGCAATGCGTACAACAACAAATTACCATCATTCTTGATTATCCAACACATGTTCATATAACTACACTTAATCAACTAACATCTATCATGATTGTAACCACAACATCAAAATATATGTACATAAACCTAATGTATATAAACCTAATGCATATAAAAATCCTTGACTTACATACCTTCATGCTAAACATACAATACATGTATGACGATTTTCTCTTACCCGATGACCTAAATTGCATACCATGACTTCACATGGTATGTTTTACATACTATTCATGCATAACTATAACCAATACCATACATGCATAACAACATCATATAGACATATAACACCTTAGTACAAAACCATATACACATCATTCTATCTAGAGTCTAGTCATCAATGCATGACCATATCGACTACACAAACCATGACTCAGGCATGAAAACAACCATTACTCCATTGTACACATTGCCACATGAAACCATCAACATGCATAAGAAATGTCTAATCAACTACACATACACATGAACACGTGTAGTCGAGAATAAGCAATCAATTCTTGTAACCAACGTACAATACTGATACATGTAATCAAACATACAAGAATGAAACCTAACATACAAGGACGTAATAAAGTGACATATAATCAACATGTAAGTGACATGTAACAATATGTAACCAGCCATATACTCATGTCAAATGCATTCCACAAAATCAACCATGATCAACATTATGCAATGCAACAAGAACATGGAATGCAAGTGTAAGAGCACACATACAATTGACATGCATGCATGATGAACACACACTGCACATCTAGTCTGAGGGGTGAACCATGCTTTGATACCACTCTGAAACCCTCCACCCACATTTTCCCAATTTCACCGACTTTCTCGGGGTAAGGTAACCTTAAGGAAATGGAGTCGACAAAACAAGACCTTACAGACCTCCCTTCGGTGGTTTAGGACCCCCAGGAGCTAATCGACCACTCCAGGTTCCCAACCCCTGAGTTAACCTATCATTTCAATGAATTAAACCCCTAGTCACTCCCATGATAAGGCATGCATGCAACTGGAACACTATATTCTCTCCCATTACAAGGCATGCATGTGAATGGAACCCTATAGTCTATCCCACAATGCTTGCAAGGGAGAGACTATCATCTTTTTCAACCAGTTCTATGGGAGATACTATGATATTTGAGCCATTCTTTCAGGCCTAGAGCCTAGGTCACTTCCCAGAAAGGAATGATAACTTAGGAGTAGTAAAATAAAAGGGAAATAATGACACAAGACCAATAAGTTAAACAAGACCTTAATCAAAACCTGACTAGCCATGACAAGCATTTTTTCAAACATATCATCAACATGTAACCTATAGGTGTAAACAACATAATTAAGTGTAGGGCTCTCATAATTATCTGACAATCACTATGAACCATTGTTTCCTCATGTAAATTGTTGCATTACCATATATTAGGCCATAGATACATTATCCATTCATTTACAACAAAAAACATGATGAGATCCATATATAGTTGTTGTCATAAGACACACATATAACCAACATAGTAAGGACATAAATACTCATGAAAGTGCAACCATATAGACAACATATAATCCATCAAAGTGCTCATAGAATTTAAAAGAGAAATAACCTTTCCTTAATGATGTGAAATCCAAACTCGGGATGGGACTTCCAGGTTCCACCAGACCATAGAATGACTAAGTCAAATCCCTCTTCAGTCATTCACCCCCATGCCATATTCCAAGCATGAATGTGGGACTCATAGAACATACCAAAAACACCAAACAAGCATGGGTGCCACCAGATTTCTCCACCTACACCATGAGGAATTTGAGTGCCTCCTAGTATCTTAGGTTTTACCGTAATCCATAGTCTGATCCAGGGATCACTAGGCCCTATAATGAAACACACTCTCCAGGTTTTATCATACATCTCATCCTTGGA
The DNA here is from genome assembly GCA_031772625.1 of Pinus tabuliformis. NCBI lineage: Eukaryota > Viridiplantae > Streptophyta > Pinopsida > Pinales > Pinaceae > Pinus > Pinus tabuliformis. The sequence goes on along the minus strand of CM062818.1, from coordinate 1,419,126,834 downwards.
CTAATAGGCCCAACAGAGAGAATTCCACCTATTGGCTTTATTTTTTATCCTTCCATTCACTGCCAAGGATTCATAATCCCATCGAGGCACACAATCCTAGCTTTACAACAACCCACAGTCTGGTTCAGGGGTTACTAGGCAAGAGGCTTTACCATGATCCACAGTTCAGTTTAGGGACCATTAGGCCATGTGTTTGTGATTTCAGAGTTCCACCCCACTCAGCTTCGAATCCATCCAGCCATCCCCAGCTTAACCGAATATGAGAAATCATCTCATCAAAGCTATCAAGAAATAGAAAGGCTAGGCTGAAGAACACTGTCACACCTAGAAAAGCCCATGCCATGATAGAAAAGAATGACATGCAATACCATGCATGCCAAATCTACCAAGGAAAATACACATGCAAGTTGATACCTACAATGAGGCATGTTGTAGTTGCTTGATCTTGAATTTCCCTTGTTACGCAGTAATTTGTCACCATTGGTCATTGTCCCTGTTACCCCTTTCCCGCACTTTGGAGGACTCATTCCGGGACGTGTGAGCAGTGACATAACTTGAAAACACTTGCATTATGTTCCCCTAAGTATGGACTTCATATGCCTTGAAGACATCTCCTGCAAAATATCCTTAAAAAATTCCCCTTTTTCCATTAGCGCGGATCCCCAGTGTATCACCCGCGCCAATGAAGGAAATTCTCCAAAGAGGGCGCGCTTATTGGCGCTCTGTCTCAAAGTCTTACCCGCGCCAACCAAGTTTGGAAAAGTTTTTTCACAAACGCACGCCGAGATTTTTTTTCCCTTCGACTCATGTGGCTTTTCAGGGATAATGTCAATCTCATGGATGTCGAGAATCATCATCCATAATAGCTTTTCGAGGATAATGCTTATCCCATGAATGTCTGGATTCATTGTATCTTTTCCTCCTCCTCCATCTATAAAAGCTTGTTCTGGTGCATTTGACAAGCCAGTTTTGAGTATAGGGAGAATGATACTGTGAGAAGTCTGAGAGATTGTTGTTGAGTCTTCTTTGCATTCATAGTCAAAGAGAGAGAGAAGCTGGTTCCTGATCCCGACAAGCTTTGCAATACATGTGTAGCTGATCACCCAGCCAAAGGAGGATTTGACGTCAGAACTTCGGTTGTATACTCCTTTGTTGATTATCAATAATAGATGACTATCATTATGATTCCATTCTTGCTGTTCATTATAATGATGATTGAATTATATCTTTTCTGACCGATATATAATTGCATCTATTGGGTTTTATGCTTGTATTCGTATCATTCTTTGCATGTGCAGGTGTCCATTCACGGAGATCGTGAGGATCGACCGGCCGGAGCAAAGGAATGGGAGCGTCAACTCTCCTACAACACTAACGTTCGAATCCAAGTAGGTTCTCGTAATCCACCTTTAATTTGCAATTAGGAACCTGCATGATAGTATTGTTTGATTGTTACTAGGCCCATTTTGGGCTAGTGGGATTGCCTCTGTCCGCAGAGGGGATTTACCGTCTCCAACAATTTGGCGACTCCGCTGGGGAAGCTATTTGTTGTTTGATTCGTAAACTTTGGACGGAGACTGAAGTATGGCCAGGTAGCCTTTGAAACGCTATTGCTCTGCATTAGCGAAGTAGATCAACACCACTTCAGTCAATCTCCGGTTTGGTTTACGAACCGAACAGCTTGGATTTTGTCTTGCACTTTGGTTTTCTCTTGTTTGCTTGCTTAGATAACCTTTCTGGGTTGGATTTTTAAGTTGTTTCTTGCTGCTTGGTATGTCTGGATACTGTCGATCAGACCCTGGACTGCTTGATTTAATTTTAAGCACGCAAACTTTATTAGCGCGATTTTTTACCTAACAGTCGCGCCAGTGGGTGCAGGTTGCACGAAAGCAACTCACGCTAATCCCTTAATAGCACGAGTTACAGACTGACAGTCATGCCAGTCCTGTGAACTTTGACAGTTTGCTTGTTTGGAATCCTTCTGAACTCGGATTTCTGTCTTTTCACATCTTTTTCAGCTACTGGAGTGTGTCAGAGCTCTGTTTGACTGGTTTTTGACCTTCATCCTTCGGGTGTTTGCCTCTTTCCATTGATCTCATATCCCAGCCCTAGATCATCTAGTGGCTTTGTACATCGAGCCTCCCGTGGGAGTCTTTGGTTCTTTGATTGTCCAGTCGACTTCTTGGCTGTTTTTGCACTTGTCTAGTGGTTGTCAAAACTTTTTATTGTGTGCTTCGAGCAATCTACCTCTTGTTCGTTTGGATTTCGCTTGGCTTCATTTGAGATTAGATCACATAGCTCATTGAGGTCTTTGTGATTCTTCTTGGCTTGACAGATTGTCTTGGTGTTTTAGACATGATTCTATTTTCATTTAGTGAAGTTTGTCTGCTTACTCTTTGTTATCATCTCTCAAAATTTGTTTAAGTGCATTATGCCATTTAAAAAAAAAAAAAAACAAACGATCTTTTTGCATTGCATTAGTTAATGGAAGTTAGCATTCTTCACTGTTATTAGCAATTAGTCGCTTTAAAATAAAATAAAAAATCGTTTATTGCCATTAGCTGCATTAGAATCTTTGTTGATTGTTTGATGATCATTTTGTTTGTTTGAAAGATCTCAACTCTTCTGTAGTTAGCATTCATCGAATGGAATATTTTGGCATATAGCTTGCATTTAGGAAACTGTGAGAGATCACATATGGTAGGACCTGAAAACTGAAACCTAATCAAAGATCAACTGTAAAATGAACTGATTGAATCTAAAAACGCATTGGAACTTAACGCATACATTCTAGAGGTCTAGGCTAGAGACGTGTTTCGGCGTCGTTAAACCTAGTCACTGTTGTTTCACATTATGGTTGGGTGATTCCTCCTTTTGTGACTCGATAGTGGTCTAGCACGGATTTGTGCTCCCACGTACCGTCGAGTATATGTGGAGACCCCACTAGGTTATCATTCTTTATCCACAGGAAGCTGTGTCTGCCGCCTTACAAGCCGTAATGCACTGAACACAGCATTTGGGAAGATTGACTGCCATACGGGAAGTCCTTGGTTTTCATCTAATTGCCAAGGTGTATAAGCAGTTTTACGGATTGTTTGGTAAACCTTTTGCCTAGTTCTCCAGAGTAGTCACTTTTGACTCTTTTCGGACTCCCTAAAAGAAAAGGTTCACCTGAGCATTTGTCACTTCGGGCTCACTAAATATTCAAAGGAGACTAGAGTCATCTTTTTGTCCTTTTCTCGACTCTTAAAACATGAAAAGGTCAAGTTCAATTCCTTTGTCTTAAAATTTATTCGGCCATGATTCACATTTACCCGGTTAGATCTTGTTTGTGTTAGTTTGAGTAGGGTCCTGTCTTGTTAGATTCCCTAGGATTTTGTGAAGTTTTCATCCTGGCGGAATTACCAATTTCGTCTTCTTCCTTTACCGAGATACCGGTTGTAAGTGAAACTCTTCCTGTTATTCCGAGTATACAACCGATTAGTTCTCGTGCTCCAGGCGACGAGACTTACGAATTTCATTGGAACCCCATTTGGGAACCTTCTGAGGACGGTATCCCTTTTTGGGAATACACTTCCCCTCGTGTTTCAGCCCCACTATTTTCTTCCGACATGGAGGACGTATCCCCTACTTCGACTGAAGAATCCGTTGCGACGAGTGGTGAAATTCCCACCGCAACGGAACCTGTACTTGTTAGTAGTACCCCTACTACTGGGAGACTACCTCCTGGCTATAAAGCAATAAAGGATGTTATGTCCTCTGGAACTCCCTTCACGAGTTCTATTTGGTCACAACTCGCTTTTCCCACCACGGAGCCTTTTACTCCACAAAGTCACAGTACGGTTGTTACCTCAATCCCAACCATTCCAACGGTATGTGTAGCTTCTTCAACTCCTATTTTCAATCATCCTTCAGCCTCTATATTCGGAGTCTTTGATCCTACATCAAACTTCCTAGCAGAGGGGCCATACGATCAGTATTTACCACATCTTGGTAGGCCTTTGTCGTCTCAACCGACTGTTGAGATTTCAGTTCCGTTGTCAATTGATTGGGGCCCCACTTCTTATCATGGTGGCCAAGTATCGTCTGGGCAATCCCAAAGACCACCTCATCAAGACCAACAAGGACAACCCTTCCAGGGACAACCTTTCGCCTCTGGTGGTCCGTCTTTCACCTCTTATGCTCAACCTTCTGGTAACTCAGGTCAATCTTCTGTTCAACAAGGCCAACCTGGTATCCAGCAAGGTTATCCTACTAGACAAATTGGTCAATCGTATGTTCACCCAAACCAACCTAATGTCCAGTATGGTCCAACATCTAGACAAGCTGGTCAATCATATGGTCAACCCACTGTCTAGTATAGTCAACCCTCTGGGCAAGTCGGCCAGCCTCAAATCCAATCAGGCCAACCAACTGCCCAGCCCACTCGGCCATCTGGTACATTAGGACAACCCTCAGTTTTGCAACAACAACTCCACCCCCAACAAGTACAACCTTCTGGGCAAGTGGGCCAACCTCAACATCAACAAGGTCATCCTTCCGGCCAGATAGCCCAACCTACAGGACATCCTTCTGGCGCTGCTCAACCCGGTTTTGTGCCCCAGGCTGGACCCCAGGCCCCATCCGGTCTTCAAATGCAAGTTGGAATTCAATCCCAACCAGTCTATCAAACTCATCCTGTTTCTCAAACTCAGTTTGGAGTCCAGCCACCATATGGTTACCAGCAACCTCAAGGGAAACCTTCGTTTGCCCCATATCAAAATTATCAACAACTGCAGGCAAATCCTTATCAGAATTATCCGCAACTGTATGGTGCTCCTGCAGGACAGTTTGGTAATCCATGGAACGTTGGGGGGCAGAACCAAAATCCCTACGGACAAAGCCCTATGGGGCCAAATCCGTTTGGACCAAGCCCATGGGGGCAACCACCACTGGGTTGGAACCCTGGTGCTCCATCCTACCAACAGCCCCAGATGTCCTTCAATCCTCAGTTACCTTTCTTAGCGACTTTAGAATTACCAGATGTGTCCAAACTATCTAATGATCCTATTCTCCATAATCCGTATTGGCCTCCGGTTCCAACGAAAATTCCCGGTGACTGTCTAAAATTCAATGGTAAAGCTAATGAAGATCCACAAGCTCATTTCATGACCTATCACTTGTGGTGTTCATCCAATTCGTGACTTGATGATTCGATTCGGCTTTGCCTTTTTCAAAGGACTCTCACTGGCTCTGCAGCTAAGTGGTATATTGAGCTCACTCGCAGATCCTTTCAGGATTTCAACTCGTTGGCTATGGCATTCCTCACTCATTTTCAGTTGCCCATTCGATATGAAACGGGTACACACCTCTTGACATCCTTAAGACAGACAACGGCTACGCATATCTCTGATCATATCCATGAATGGAGACGGCGTAGACGTATGATCAAATTTTGGATTCCCGACCAACTTCTTACCGATTGGTTTACGAGCTCGAGACATTGCCATGGGGGCGTGTGTCACTGAAGAGCAAGATATCGCGCGCACTCAGTACCTTGACTTGGTTTATTCTCAGTCTGGTACATTGTATGATTATCTGCCTGATGCCCCAAGACCAGGAACATCCAAAGCCCCACCAACACCAACTGTTGACGGTATTATTGGTTCTGTTAACTCGTCCTCGAAGAAAAATTCCGCAAACCCTGGGAAGCAAAAATCAAATGCTTCGAATGAACACACTTCTCAGGTAACACCCACTTCGAATATTACTTCCGAGGTCAATGCCATCCAGTCCACCACGGTAGACAAAGCCTCGAAAGGAAAGAAGAAAGGAAAAGGGAAGAATAAGCCAGATCAACCTAAACAGGACTCCCCTAAACCTCCGCCCGAGGAAGGTGCCAAGCACAACCCCAAGTATCCTTGTCTTATCTGTGATGACGATCACTATACCAAAGACTACCCTAGGCGGTCCAAAGTTAGTCATTTGTTGAAAGGCACTCTCGGGACTCCTACAGTGCTCAAAGAACCCTTTCCCTCGCAACAAACTCAAATGGTGGCTGACCCCTCTCAACCTCCCTCTTCCTTCGGTTCTCAAGTATTTATGGCTGGAACGATACCTGTCCACATCAGTGCTCGAACAAAAGATTATCCGTCATCTACTGGGAAAGAGCCTGAGGTCCCCTCTAGTGCTCCTCCGTTCATTTCAGGCCTGCTCCACATCGAGAGACCTAGTACTGAGATACCTATTCGACCCCCTCCAAAAGGAGTACTCCGGAAATCTTCTTACAACCCAAATGTTCGTGCTGCATAGCACTACAATATCGTTGAGGAATTAGCTCAGACTCCATCAGCTATGTCCGCTTTAGAAGTTCTCCAGAGCTGCCCTTCTCAGAGGAAGTCCTTGCTATCCGCTATCGGTGGCATAGACTCAGCCGACTCGGATTTGATTACTTTTGACTTGGAACGACATACACAGAGACTGCCTCCCCAAATCGCATTCCTCATACAGGTTATTATTAATTCCAAAACGATTCATCGTACAGTCATTGATGAAGGTGCTTCAACTTGCATCATGTCTATTACCTGTTGGAAAGCTATTGGATCTCCGACGCTGAGCCAGTCTCCCACAACCTTGGAAGCTTTTGACGGAAGAGCATCCCGTCCTTATGGTATACTCCAACGTTTGCCCATCTCTTTGGAAGGGAAGACGGTCGAGATGGAAGTTGAAGTTGTTGATGCTAATCTTACCTACAACATCCTTCTCGGACGTAGCTGGATATACGCGATGCAAGCTGTAGCTTCATCTTTGTTTCGTATCCTCTGTTTCCCTCATCAAGGGAAGATTGTTACCGTAGACCAGCTGTCATTCTTCGCTTCCTCTTCTGAAGGCAACATCCCTTTTGTGGAGAATACCTCCAAATCATCTGAGAGTCTGGGAGTCGGGCTTTTCAAAGATCCCGCCCTCATGGGTGTTTTTCCGCTCCCACCTCCTAACTTCGCTTCCATCAATATGATTACTGCTTGTTCTGATCCGTGGATCCTCCCTCCCACTGATCAAGTAGAATCTTGGGGCGATCAGATGCCGTTGAGTCCTGCCGAGCTCAACTATGTCGAAATCATTGCTGCATCGGCTCCCTCTTCTGAACCTGCTCCCTCTAGCAAGGTTCTCGACTCGTTCGCTCCATTCTCATGGCTTATAGATGACACTTCTTCGGACCCTTTAAAAGAAACATTCCCTTCCGACGAAGCCATTATTGAGACTATGTCTCCCGAGGAACTTCCTTGGCACGATTCTCACCATCGTTCCTCGTTTCTCCCTGCCCATCAGGATATGCTTACTTGTCTCGAGCGATTTGCTCCTTGTCTCCCATTTCAAACCCTTCAAACACCTACCCAAGTTTATCAAGTGTCCTATGAAGAAAATATGGCGAACATTACGGAAACCCAGCCCATCGACATCTCTGTGAAACTAGGGATTGTGGAACATCTTCACATTGGAGTCACTTGTACTCCGGAGGAGATTCGACTCTGTACGAATTTTTTTCACGAATTTCGTGACGTCTTTGCATGGTCCTATGAAGAAATGCCCAGCATTGATCCTAGCATAGTGGTGCATGAGATAATCACGTACCCGGGTGCTAAGCCTGTTCGTCAACGTTTATGCCCTGTACACCCCCACAAGGCTGCAGCTATTAAGGCAGAAGTAGAGAAGCTTCTTAAAGCTGGTTTTATTTATCCTATCCCACTCACAGATTGGGTCTCCAATATCGTACCTGTGAATAAAAAACAGGGTACCATCCGTGTTTGTGTCGATTATCGTGATATTAACCGGGTTTTTGTCGATTATCGTGATAATAACCGGGCCTATCCTAAAGATAATTTCCCCACACCATTCATTGATCAAATTATTGACGAGTGTGCCAGAAGCGAAATGTACTCTTTTATGGACGGTTTTTCTGGATATAACCAGATCAATATTGCTCCTGCTGATCAACACAAGACCGCTTTTATCTGTCCATGGGGCACTTTTGCCTATAAGAAGCTCCCTTTCGGTCTTAAAAATGCCGGTGCTACCTTCCAATGTGCAATGTCCTATGCTTTTCATGACATTCGACACATTGTACAGCCATACCTGGATGATCTCCCAGCTCATTCAGCCAAACGTCAGGACCACCCTACTCACCTTCGCGATATCTTTCTTCACTGTCGACACTACTGAATCAGACTCAATCCTCACAAATGTGTCTTCTGCGTTGAATCCGGATGACTTCTCGGGTTTTTGGTCTCCCGAGAGGGCATCCGTTTGGATCCCCTTAAATTCGAGGCTATAGTAAATCTTCCTCCCCCTGCTTCTTTACAGCAGTTGCAAAATTTGCAGGGTAAAGAAAATTTTCTAAGACGATTCATTCCAAACTATGCCGAGGTGGCTAAAGGTTTCACACGGTTGATAAAGAGAGATGTCCCTTTTCATTGGGATACCATCGCTCAGGAATCTTTTGAGCATCTCAAGGGTCTCCTTGTTTCTGCTTCGTTGCTCCGTCCTCCGAACTATCATCGTGACTACGCTCTATATTTGGCTGCTGCCGCCACCACTATCGGCATGGTTCTCGTTCAAACTGACGATGATGACACTGAGCATGTTGTATATTATCTCAGCCGCAATCTTTTAGACACGGAAACTCGATATGCTTATGTCGAGAAGTTGGCTTTGGCCATCGTTTGTGCTGTCCAACGCTTCTATCACTATATTCTGCTGCTTACTACCACCATGGTTTCTGATTGCAACCCCATGACGTATATTTTGTCACGCCAGTTGCTGGGGGGCAAGTACTCAAAGTGGATTGTCATCCTCCAAGAGTTCGACTTGGAATTTACCGCTGCCAAGTCCAAGAAATCCCTTGTATTTGCTGAGTTACTTTGCTCTTTGCCATCTTCTTCCCCGCCCTCTCACTCAGAGGATCATATTCCGGATGAGACTTTATTTCTCATTAGCACCCTCGATCCCTGGTATGGAGATATCATCATATATCTGCAAACGTCCTCCTTTCACCCTGGCGTGTCCAAAGACGCTCGGCGAAGGATTCGTCATCAGTCTCAACCATACCGTATCATTGGGGACACACTTTATCGCCTCGGCGCCGACTCTGTTCTCCGCCAATGTCTAACTCTCGAGGAAGTTGAGCGTGTCTTGAATGACTGCCACTCTGGTGCCTATGGTGGTCACATGTCCGGATATGGTATTGCCCAAAAAATCCTCCGTGCTGGCTACTTTTGGCCCTCTATCTTTAAGGATTTCATTCTTGCCATCCGCTCTTGTCATGAGTGCCAAATATACCAGCAGAAGATGCAAGCGCCTCCCGCTCCATTGCACCCTGTTGTCACCATCGGCCATTTTGCAAAATGGGGCATTGATTATACGACCTGTAACCCTCGCTCGGCCGGGGGGCATGGGTTTATTATCGTCGCCGTCGACTACTTTACTAAATGGGCCAAGGCGATGCCTACATTAACTGAAGACGGTCACACAGTGGCGCAATTCTTATTCAACCATGTTATCTCGCGATTTGGCGTCCCTCAAGCCATCGTCACTGATCACGGGAAGCATTTCCGTAATCATATGATGACGGAACTAACAACCCAGCTAGGCTTACAGCATGATAGTTCGACTCCATACTACCCTCAGTCCAATGGCCAAGTTGAAGCTATCAACAAGATTTTGGTTACAATGCTTCAGCGTACCATTGGCATGCATAAGTCTAACTGGCATTTGATGTTGTTCCCTACCTTGTGGGCCTACCGAACCTCCGTGAAGGATGCAACCGGTTTCTCTCCATTTCAACTAGTTTATGGACTAGAGGCTACCCTTCCAATCGAGTGCGAAATCCCTTCATTAAAATTGGCTGTCAAGCTACTTCCCAACACTACTCCGTTAGAAGAATGCCTTCTTTACCTGGAACGGCTAGATGAGACCCGTCGCCTAGCCTCTTTGGCCATCGAAACACAAAAGAAGCGAGTCAAGACTCACTTCGATCAGACTGTCCATCGACATTCTTTTGTTGAGGGAGATTTAGTCCTGCTATACGATCAGGAAAATGATAAGCTGGGAGCAGGAAAACTCGAGCCTATGTGGCTAGGCCCTTACATTGTCAAGAAATTTTTGCAAAAAGGGGCCTACGAGCTAATTGGTTATGAAGGGAACCCTCTCGGAAAGCCCTGAAATGAGCTGTACTTGAAAAAGTACTATGCATGATCCTTGTACACTTTATTTTGTACATACATGTACTTTAGCAGGTGTGTTGTGTGTATGTGTGTCAGTTTTAAAGGCGTGACTGCCGCTTATTATGTCTTTCGCTTCTTGTGCAGATGTCTAATGCACTTTATGTTGGTTTTGCTGATGGTGCCCGCCGCAGTACTCGCAACTTGTCCTCTGCGGCGTGGGTGATCTATGATCCTCATGGCGAGTTGATAGATTTTCAAGGTGTGTGTTTGGGTCGTACCACTAACAATGTCGCCGAATATTGTGTTGTAATTGAGCTACTTGCTGAAGCAATTAATCTCGGCATTCGTGCATTGGTAGTGAACCTAGACTCTCAACTTGTCATCCACCAGCTCAACGGGCGATATTCCGTCAGAGACCATCGCATTCTAAGGTTGTATTTACGTGTGAAATTGTTAGAAAAGAACTTTGATTTTATCACATATCGGCATATTCCATGACGATTAAACACATTATCTGATGCATTGGCTAATCATGTATTAGATAGACATTTGCGTAATTTATAATCAAAACATTATACAAGCAAGCACATAAAATCACAATAATAAACCATAGGCATATGTATATATATATATATGTGTGTCATAATGTTTGCACCGCGTGCGTTACATAGTCCAAAAAATAATACATGTTCATCCTGATACATCCTGGGACGACATGTCCCTCAAAAATATGCATGAAAGAAGCCTAGAAGTCTAGTCGTGGTGGTGCTCATGATAGCACGTCACCGCACGCACCAATCGTCTCAACAGATGATGGATACGAGTCGGCACTCCCACTGTGTGCCTCTGGTATGCAAAGGGCACGTCTGCCAGTCTAGCGTAACCCGGAATCCCTTGGGTGAGTCCCTCGAGATTCTGCACCAGCTCTTCCCCCACGGCACCCCTTGCCTGAGGGTCGGCTGCGGGTTGGCCCCTCCGCGCTATAGGAGACAAGCCGGCTGGTCGCTCTGGGCCTACATCTGCATGTACATATGATTGTTATCACAACATGCATGTATTAACAAAAAAAATGAAAATACATAAAACATCAAAAAATGAAGAAATCATACCCAACTCCTCGTCCCATTCCTCTTCCTATGGCAGTGGGAGGTCTGGATCCCCCATGAAATTAGTCCCCGCGTATGGCCAATCCTCCACTACGATCAGCTGACGATGGAGCCATATAAAGAACTCAGGCCGCCAAGACATCTGTTGGCCCCCTCCTCCTCTGGGCATCAATGCTGCCCAGCGAGTCATCCTAGGCTCTCGTGGCAATGGATCAGCCACTACAGCTCCCTGAATCTGAAAGAGGGGTAATTGTTCCAAGAAGAACGACACCACAATTGAGCCATACCAAAACTGTTTCACTTCTCCGCGCTTACACTTTGTAAGCTGCCTTTTGATGTTGGTAGTCACCGTTGTAGCCCAGTCAAAGATTGTAGGGCTGAGGCATTCTGTCGCTAGTAACAGATGATTCTTGCTCGCCTCATGGGGCGCTTGTACCCCAACTGCACGCGTGATGGTGAACAATATCACCTTAAGAACCAAATCCTGGATGGTGGCGATATCCACCTTGGCACTGTTTCTCCCAAATTGTGCCTCTGGACACACTCGGGCCTTCACTTCACCTATCTTCTCTCCGGAAGGTCTGCTTCTGGTCAAAATAGGGCTCGCCCCTCTCCATGATAGCCTAGTAATGAAATACACATCAGACACGTCCAGCTCTAAGGTTTGGTCCCGTAAGCAAAATACTTGGTCATCAACATCCCAAGCATCCATTATGAACTGCAATAACTCAGGCTGAGCTCGCAGATAAGATGTGAGGAAGAACTTCTTGAGACCACAGTCCCTCAAAGCGTTCATACATCCCTCATCCTCGATGGCCAAGGCATCTACGGCATCATGTTCCCATTCTTTCCATTCCACCACCATTTTTTCTTGTTTCCTGCACCCACAAGGATGAATAAGTCATTATTGGAACACTGGTAAGCTTACAAACCGGAAAAATTTAAAAAATAATGACGAAATTCAAGGTAAAAATTAGGTTGCGCAGTTGGCGCGACTGTTTCTAAAACAGTCGCGCCAACGACGCGGAACCTTTGGGTAAATCACCCCATTGGCGCGGACCCGTGCCGGATACCCACGCCAATGGGGCGTGGCCCTAAATTTAAAATTCCTCCTTGCAGAGGATTAATCAGGGGACAAAATGCATAAAAAAGGAATGGAAATGAAGCTAAAGGAAGCGCCTCTTACCTAGAACCGACGAAATCTCAAATGGTTGCACGGATTGGTTGTAATCACCGCCTGAAGTTCGCCCCCCAAACAGACCACTACTACTATTCAAGAGGTAAAAAGTAAAAAGTAATTCTATTTTTTACATTTTCACCATATTTATAGACTTTTTGACTCATTTTTAGGTTTAAAAAGTTATTTTTGCATATTTTAATATATTTGTGGTCGAAAATGGATTTTACGATTACTTCTTGTGCAGTGACAGGTCTTTTACGCAACTTCGATGGTGAAACAAGTTGTATTTTATACTTTTTCGGACTCGGTAAATACACGAAAAAGTCACTGTGGAGTCATCTTTCAACTCTTTTCTGACTCGCTAAACATGAAAAGATCGTCGAGTTATTTCTCTTGACTCGTTAAACGTAAATAAGAGGCAGTCATCTTTAAACTCTTTTCCGACTGTGTAAAAACAAAAAAGATCATCGGACCTTTGTCGTTTCAGGTTCGTTAACGGTTTTGAAACGACGTGGTTTCGATCGCTTTTTTACTTTTTCAGGTCGAAATCACTACTTATGAAAAGTAATCCTCGATCGTAATGGTCAGGCGGTTCTTTCGAGCATTGTTTTATAATTTTTCGGGATCAAGAGACACAACTTTATGAAAAAGGACACCCTTGGAGTTTTCTTTTCCGCAATCTTTTCAAACTCTCTAAACATGAAAAGACGTCGAGTTTTTCCTTTGTCAGACTCGTTAAAACTTGATGACGTTGGAGTCCGTCGAGATGACGTTACAAGCATATGCTATCCCCGTCAAGCTTGTTAATAAAAAATAACTGGGGTACTCGCCAGAAATGGTGGAGGAAAGTGGAACCATAATTATTGTCGTGTCGGCAGTATGTCGCTCTTGAACATGGCACTTGTCTGCTTTCGTGTCCGGGTGGGGACATCTCATCTCACTTTTAGCTTGCCTCCGTGGATTTGGGTAATCCTGTTTGACCTCTCATCTGCTCATTGCCTCGTCACCATGACCTTTGATCCATTGATGTCAAATACTGCCAATTCCACTGTCGTGCCACCGATATGTTCAAGAGAAGTTGACCTCTGCAGAATAACAACCTCCTTCTGATAGCTCACACAATTTTGATCCACCACAACATTCTTTCTCTGTCTCGTGTCGATGATGTGGGAAACACTATGGCCCACCTTCGATCAAGGTCACTTCCTGTCGACTTCAACTCATTATCCAGGAAGCTGATCTAGAGACTCCCTTCCGGTGCCTTGGAGCCTGCATGCCTCAATGGCAGGTTCTTCATGTTCGACGTGAGGTTTTCATCATTGGCCTCCGATCGAATGATTCTACCGGTGTTCGACGCCAGCTCACTAATTCACACGCCGTAGATTGTACCTATAGTACCTTGAGGGCCATTGTCATTATTGGTGGTACCTCTCGCGTCTGTTAACAGTTTTCATTATTGACTGGTAATCAGACGATGTTCATGCATGTTCGACTTCAACTCATGTATTCGCATGCTTGAACTTGTACTTTTGTTCAGGTCGAGATGGAGTGCAAGACCCTGGATTTTGTCTGTTGGAATCTGTTGTGGTCACCAACAACCCCCCTCTTTGTTTGATATCAGTAATAACATCAAGCAAAGGGGGACCCTTAACCAAAAAATCCAAAAAATAATTTTGTTTGAAAAATCTTTTGTATAAACTCCCTAAGAGCTATATCGCGTCACAAAGGAAAAAGGAGCGCTTTCCCAAAGCGCATAAAACACACCAAGGAAGAGCGACGCGAGAACTCATCGCATCGAGTGCATTAAAGGTGCTCAAAAGGGGAAAACCTAAAGAGCAGCCGATGGCTGATATTCGACGTCGCACATCGCAATGTCGCATAAGCAGCACAAAGTGACAAAGCGAAAAACCTTGCAACCTTGCGATATTGCGATATGCGATCTGCGACCATGCAAAGCTGCGACCTGCGATCTGTGGTGTGCGACAAATGAGACTATCAATCGCTGCGATGCCGCCTATTTACCTCGCAATCTTCGATGCTGCGATGCAAATCGCAGAAGCCAATCGTCACAGGCATTCCTCGGCATGATCTGGGAGCCTAAAGTTAGGCGTGCACCTTACTGGAAATTAATGATTGTACACCTATGTATCCAAAGATGATTACGTGCGTTTTTCGAAGAGTCAATTCATAATGGGTGACATGATTACGCATTCATTAGAACTTAATTGCTTTCATATCAATCTTTTCTTCTGTCTCGTTTCATTTACGTGAACTATAAGTCAGCAACTGATATAAATCTATATGCAGGAAACATCCAAGGAAAAGCGCCAGAACTAGAAGAACAGAGAGGAGATGATGTCGCAGATGGATACCGCATACAGTAGGACCGCGGATCCCAGAGTATCACTCAACAAATGCTGATGGAAATAGGATATCTAGGAATCAGAGTCAAAGGCGCACAAAAGCAAAGCGTTTATGAAAGATCCTGAGTCCCAAATTGGGTAAAGCAAAAAGAAAAATGCTTAAGGGGAAAGACGTCTCAGAAAAGCCTGGAACAAAGAATGGAAACAAGTTTCAATTGAGAAAATCATTCAGGCAACAAAATCCCCAGCTCATTGAGTCATTCGCACGGCCGGAAACCGAAATAGCAACAGCACAATTAGTTTGAAAGAAATCTGAGTTGTACTAAGTATACACGCCGTGAAGACACTCCTCCAGAAGAACACTTTCAAAAATATCTTCTAGTTTGTCAGAAAGAGGTGCCAGCTCTTGTTATTTCTAATTTTCAAGCTTGAACAAAAGGAAAGGAAAAGCAGCCAACTCTTTCACGGCGAACAACGCATCGCTTACAGCACTAAGGAGCAGATACAGAAATGGTTAGAAATTAGATTCAGTTTTTAGAAATAAATTTGTTTTAGTAAAAGGGCGGTCATTTGAAGCTGTTCCATAAATTTGTGTAATTAAAATTATCCGGTTAGTAGTATTTAACCCTTCTCGTTGCATTGGAGAAGGGTCCGGAAATTTGTCAAAAAACTTGTCCTCAGAACATGCACTTCTGCACCCTCGGAGGGGGTTTTTGATGAATGGACGGATCAAGATTTATTTATGTTTGCATTTTAATACCTGCTACTGATGTTGCATTTCTGTACTCTTAGTAGGCATTAGAAGTAAGTAGAAATAGATCATTATTGCTTCAGGTCTGTGAGTATAAAGTCAGTCATAAATGGTACTTTTATCTCTTGACGAGTTTCTGCTTGCATTCTTAGAGTAATATACAGCTGATGTTGTTTATATGTTAACGTATGAAGGAGTGGACTACCATTTGGCACTTATGTACGGTGGAGTTATTGATTTATGCTTAATACATGAATAACTGATTATGCGATATGTTGTTCACAACCGTTTTGTTTAACTTCTTATGCAGGATGGTTCATCTTAATTGATTTATATTCTCATAATAGCTGAATAATCTTCATTACCAGTTATTTTGTGAAATCTTTCTAGATCGCATAATGGAAAAAGTTCTATCCCGGGTTAGCGTAGATTAGATGTGTTGTTTTTGATAGATTAAAGTAGTATAAAGTTTAGTCTCAGAGTTTAGAACTAGATTAGCTTAGAAATAATTCCATATTTTCATCATCTAATCTTACACACACACACATCACCGAACTCTACACACACACACCCCCTTAGAACGGGAAGCTGGTCCCGTTATCCCCAGTCGGACCCGCTACACCAAACGGGCACGAAGCCGCCAACCAGGTTCCCGACCGGGTGAGTATCCCCCTTGTTGTTGAATCGATTTCATGGCCCTCAACAGAATCCAAGCTGTGATTTTGTGGATTCTTTTTACATGACTCATTCACTGGATGGCTGCGACCATACCTGAGTCTATTCATCGATCCTAACCGGATGGCTGCGCCCATATCATGGATCTCGATTATTATGTACTCTATTATGGATGGCTGTGACCATACCACATATATCATGTACTTGAGCTATCAGTTGTATCTCTCTATGCAGATTCTCCGGAGGCAGCTGCATGTGTTCTTGTAAAGCCTTTCACCCCTCTCTCTCTCTTGGGCCTCATGCTTTAGAGGGCATCTGTTACACAGTAATTTGTAACCATTGGTCACCGTCCTGTTACCCCTTTCCCGCACTTTGGAGGACTCATTCCAGGACTTGTGAGTAGTGACATAACTTGAAAACACTTTCATTATGTTCCCCTAAGTATAGACTTCATATGCCTTGAAGACATCTCCTGCAAAATATCCTTAAAAAGTCCCCTTTTTCCATTAGCGCGGATCCACACTGTATCACCCGCGCCAATGAAGGAAATTCTCCAAAGAGGGCGCGCTTATTGGCACTCTGTCTCAGAGTCTTACCCGCGCCAATCAAGTTTGGAAAAGTTTGTTCACAAACGCACGCCCGAGAGTTTTTTTCCCTTTGACTCATGTGGCTTTTCAGGGATAATGTCAATCTCATGGATGTCGAGAATCATCATCCACAATAGCTTTTCGAGGATAATGCTTATCCCATGAATGTCTGGATTCATTGTATCTCTTCCTCCTCCTCCATCTATAAAAGCTTGTTCTGGTGCATTTGACAAGCTAGTTTTGAGTATATGGAGAATGATACTGTCAGAAGTCTGAGAGATTGTTGTTGAGTCTTCTTTGCATTCATAGTCAAAGAGAGAGAGAAGCTTGTTCCTGATCCCGACAAGCTTTGCAAGACATGTGTAGCTGATCACCCAGCCAAAGGAGGATTTGATGTCAGAACTTCGGTTGTATACTCCTTTGTTGATTATCAATAATAGATGACTATCATTATGGTTCCATTCTTGCTATTCATTATAATGATGATTGAATTATATCTTTTCTGACCAATATATAATTGCATCTATTGGGTTTTATGCTTGTATTCGTATCGTTCTTTGCATGTGCAGGTGTCCATTCACGGAGATTGTGAGGATCGTGACCGTCCGGAGCAAAGGAACGGGAGCGTCAACTCTCCTACAACACTATCGTTGGAATCCAAGTAGGTTCTTGTAATCCACCTTTAATTTGCAATTAGGAACCTGCATGATAGTATTGTTTGATTGTTGCTAGACCCATTTTGGGCTAGTGGGATCGCCTCTGTCCGCAGAGGGGATTTACCGTCTCCAACATCCCTACTTGATATTTCCTTCATCTTTCCTTCTTTTCCTTTCTTGGTCCAATGCCAAAGTGCTCCAAGAAAATGTAAGTCTCCATGAGTATGAGAGAGATAATAATGAGAGAGATCCCAAGCTAAACTAATAAAAAGTTACACTTACCAAGCCTTGCCCACTGATCCTCAGAAGCCTTTTTATGAATGAGACCTCTATTTTCTTCATTTTCCATTATTTTCCTTCAATTTCCTCGTCACATGCAACTTGAGACCTTTCACCTCCTTTTCTCCTAAATTCTACTATTTTCATAAATAAAATGCCAATAAATGCCTCATGCCTTTCCAAAGCCTTATCCATTACCTTTGCCAATTTCCTTAGCCACAAACAACAAAATGAACACCCCCAGTAGGATGTCCCTCCCAACATGCAGCATGGAATAGTGTCCCATCACCTTGGCCTTATATATATTTTTTACATGAGTTTTTAACCAAGGTTGTTACAAATATGGATATTCTTTCTTTCAGAAGTGGGCTAGAGTTAATTTCATCACTGTGCACTTTCAACCATCAGTATATTCATCATCCTCCAAAGGATTTTGGGTTGGATATGAAAATTTTCCTCAATGTGGCTCATGGGATTGTTTCAGTCTCAATTATATAACAGATTATTTGGAACTCCAATTTTTTTTTGGAAGCCTTAACTTGCTAGGATTGGGGTGTGGGTTAAGCTTGTTATTTATTTTACAAGTCAAATTCAATGGTCCTATCCTAAAATGGCAGAACCTCATTGTCTTCCAAAGAGCCTCAATGTTGGTTGGTTGTTTCTTAAATTTTTGATTTGGTCGAGGCATTGTGGGTTTGTAGGAAACAACAGGATGGCATGGATGAGAGATAATGCTAGTCTTCATAAATATTATAGAAGCTAAGATACTCTAACTTTTAAGTATTCCTTAAATTTCTTTGAATGAATTGAATAAGGAAGTTATTAAACTCGGCACTTGGGTTACAACTCTAGAGAATTGTATGTTTGAAACTGCTCAACTTTATGTTGGAGGTGTTGCTCCTAGTGTAGTTCGTGATAAGAAGAAGCCTCTTCGCTTGCAGATGAATGCCAATCCTAGTGTTAGACGTTGTTGATGGGAGAAACTAAGGATGAGTTTATCAATTTTAATTAAAACATTTTGTTGATATATGTTGTAACGTAATTACCTTCCTATACTTGGGTTATTTTGTAGATTCATAAAAAGATATATTTAGAATAAGGAATAAACCCAACCCTAGAGATGGCACTAATTTTGTATGGTCTGGTGAATATTTACATTGTCAGAGAGCAAAAAGATCTTGTAAGGGTTCTAGCCCATAATCTAGTATTATTAATGCAAAACCCTTAACTATTTCTTTAAAAAAAATCACATTCATTTATTTCCCACGGGGCTTTATATTGATAGTGAATGGGTGTTTTGTTAAGGAACTCCATACAAAAAGGTCTCTGATTCAAATCCCCTGTGGGCATTTGTCCCACAAAAAAATAATGATGTTCCTTTATTTGAAAGAAAACTCTAGCAATCATAATAACTCCTTAGTATTACTATAATGACCAATGCAATGGCTACACATTATATAAATGATGCAAATACACTCATAATGCAACTAGTAGATCACACAATTTCATGAAATGGACATTCAAATTATTCCATAGATGTTTATTTAGGAATTGATTAATATTTATTTCAATATGAAAGAATTTATCACAAAATTTGTTATTTATTAATAATGATGCATCACACAAATATTATTTATTTAAGATATACAAATATAAGTTTCACAAAATAAAAGCATATATGACCTAAAATATTTAGCATTTCAAGTTGGAAAATGAATTATTCACATCAAAAAACACTCATAAAATAATGAGTTGGACAAAATATTGAAGTAGCTATAATAATTTGGGAATTCTATCTTATGATGCATTTCTAAGGTTTTTCCTAACATTAGGTGTTTCTTAGATCGAGAACATTTGAATATTCAACCTTACAATTGATCTAGAATATAAATTACAACATCAAACATAGGAAAATGTTTCAATTCATTTCAAACCCATTCCACTTGGAAATCTAGGAAGATACTAAATATATACTAATAAGTTCTACCCCATAGGGCACGCTTTTATAAGAAAAAGTCATATATGAAATTACTTCAATTACTACAAATTTTTAGTAATAACCTTGCATTATTATCTTTAATATGTTTTTTTAGATATTTGAACAATTTTCTCTCTTAATATGTTGAATCAACATGAACAATAAGTGTAGGAAATCACCTATTTAAGAAGACAATGAAAGTAAAAAAATCAAATATAAAATAATATAAGTAACTTTATATATATATATATATATATAGATATAATAACAATAATAATAATAATGGCATATGTGTACCTATTTCAACTTTATCATAAAGCTATTACAATATTCCAAGCTCTCTAAAACCCTAGCTACACCAGTGTTGTAGGTACTACAACGCCCTCCAAAGTTTTCCTACTTTCAAAATTTGTAGCTTTTTATTGCCCATGTGAAATGTTGTCACAAGTTATTTAAGATGTTCCATGATTATTATTCTATTTTTTCTAGGTGTTGAAGTTCCTTTTCAAAGAAACTCGAAGTGTCATCTTTTGTTAGAGGTAGTCATGGCGCACCTTTAAGAGGAAGTTCTAGTGCAATATCTTGCATTAGTTCATATCATATATCATAATAACATGCATTTGGCACACTTCCATGGCATAACACACTTTCTCATTGTAGGTTAAACTTATGTTGTAAATCCATGTATCCTAACCATCACACTTGGAGATAAGTGTCCTTTTATTGTTGTTTCAATGAATACATGTTTATTTTGGGTAATGTGCATCTTATTATCATGTGTTTGAGGGTGTATGTGTGTGTGATCATGTTAAGGACTTGTTGTATTCTCTTACTCTTACTCTCTTGTCTCACTAATCTCACACTTAGTGAAATCTTTAGATATTTTCCCTATCCTCTCATCTTGTGAAAGTTGTAAGCACATTGATTTATCACCAAGTAATGAGCACACTACACACTCCTAAGCTTTACTAATGACACCCTTACCTCCTAGACTTGAATACTATGTGATGTTGAGGAAAACCTCCTTGTGCATTGAGAAATGAGCACATACCCTTAAAACTTATTGCCTACACCTACCCACTACACAACCCTTGATCAACTTTGTCTTGTATTTTGCATTGTGGATTCTTAGTGGACAATAGGGTCATATCTACACACTTCAAGTGGAAACCCATGTAATTCCTAAATTCTCCTCAGAGATTGTGCATTTTTCACTTATAGTGCCTAAGCTTATCACTCTTGCTGTCGTCAATTGCTCTCTGTGCAATGCCTTGATGATCCGAATTTAAACAGGAATGCAACGAATTACATATATAAACATAAATGTAGAGATGCAGGAGAAATAACACTATCTCTCATTAATATCAAATAATGAAATATGTTTACAAACAGAATGGAAATCAGACTAGCTCGGGCGATGGTAGCTTATCTCTGAGAAGAGATTTGGTGGCTACATGCCTCTGAACTAAGATACAATGAGGCCCAAGTGTGTTTTTATAATTGAACAATAAGAGAAAACCCTAAACAACCAAAACCCTAACCCAAGGAGATGTAACACCAAGAGTTTATGGGCCCCATTGGGGATTAGTTGGGCAGCCAACTTCCCGAGGTCATATCTTGGTCATATTATCTGCATTTGACGCACATGATACTTCATTAGAAATATCTCTGCGAGGACTACAACTAAACACACAATCTCATTGAGATCGCTTGGAGTGATATTGCCAAAAAAAACGTCATTTAGGGCCTCAAAATGACTCTGAAAGTTCAGGACCCAAAAAAACTACCAAAAATAGTAAATTGTACTACAATTTAGGAAACTGAAAAAAAATGAAAGAAACAATGGTGGGGGTCCACATGGAATAGGCGTGTGGCCACCAATATCCACCTAGATCATTCCTCCTTCCTTAGGAAGCAATGGTCTCCATTGCATTGAGTTCCTCCATGAGATGGGGAAACTTCTGTTGAACTTGGTCCCTGGTGAGCCATCTTCCTTGGTGCAAAAGTTGGTCAGCTTTGACAACTCGATATAGTTGGATATTCTGTTGGCGGGTGTTCTTGATCTGTGTGTCCATGATCTGATCAGTTGTAGCTTGTTCCATGTAGTCTAGATTTAACTCTGTTGGTGTGATCTGTTTTGTAATGTCGAATGTGTCCAGTAATGGTGGAAAGTATGGCCGAAGGCGATCCACATTGAACATTTGGTCCAGGCCAAGCAATGGGGGAATGTTGAGCTCAAAATAATTATCTCCAAAAGCCTTGGTGATGGTGTATGGCCTATATAGAAGAGGGCGAATCTTTTGGTGGGGCCCAATGAGGCACTCCTTCTGCAGATGTAGCCAAACTTTTTCACCCACCTGGAACTTGTGTGGCACCCGATGTTGATCATGTCGCTGCTTGTACTTAGCATTGGATTTTTCCAATTTGTCATCGACCTGTTGTCGGATGTTTTGAATGTGCTCAATGAAGCTATTTTCCTTGTCAGCTTCAAACTAGACATGAGCCGAATCTGCCTAAGTCGCTGCAAATGATATGGCCACATCAACGGGACATAGTGGCTGGAATCTAAAGCCCGCCTGAAAAGGGTTGTGGCTAGTCGAGTTGTGGAGAGCCCGGTTGTAGTTATGTTGGACATAGGGGATACTCTCATCCCATGTGCATGGATGCTTTGAGTTATACATGCATAAAATGTGTACAATCATCCCGTTGACGACCTCTATCTGGCCATCAATTTGGGGATGGAAAGTTATGGACTTAGTGAGCTTGTTGTCCACCATCGACTAGAGACAAGACCAAAAGGTAGTGAGGAACTCATTGTCCCAATTTGAGATGATAGATTGTGGGATCCCAAAGTGTACCCACACTCATTCAAAGAAGAGTTTAGCAGTGGCTCATGCTGTGATACTCTTCTTGCAGGCCGCTATAATGGCCATCTTCAAGAATCTGTCGATGACCACAAAACCACAATCATTTCCATGCTTAGTAGAAGGAAGGCCTGACATGTAATCCATGGAGATGGATTCCCAGGGTCGACTAGGTGTAGGCAGTGGAGTATATAGACCTTGCTTCTTGATGGTTGGTTTGGAAATGGCACAGGGAGTGTAAGATATGATGTACTTCCCGACATCTTGTCGATAATTTGGCTAATAGAAATACTTCTGTAGTACCACCACCATTTTCTCGACCTTGAAATTCCTAGGGGCCTGATTGTAATGTGCTTCCCAAACCATCTTCGCATGCTCGCTTGAAGGAACATAAAGGTGTCCCAGGTGGCATAATAGAGCATCCTGGAGGTGAAAATCTGGAACTTGCTAACCCTCAAAGAGTGTATGGTATGTGTGGCTAAATTCTGGGTCATTTTTGTAGAGAAGTGGCCAATCAAAAGTCTCGTGCCCACTAGAGTTGAGCATGGTGGTTAACGCCATGATTTGTGGTTGACTAAGGCAATCTGCAACATTATTTGTGCTTCCATTCTTGTACTTGATATTAAAATGGAATCGTTGCAAGTATGTGGACCACTTATGATGGAGATCATTCTGCAACTTCCCTTGTGTCTGTATGAACTGCAGGGGTTAGTGGTCTGTGTGGATGACCGTTTCCTTCCCCAAAATGTAATGCTTCCATTGTCGGTAGGCCTGCACAATGGAATACATCTCTTTGTCATAAGTGGGATACTTCTATATTGTGTCCAAAAGTTTCTCACTATGATATGCCACTGGATGCCCTTGTTGAGTAAGAACTACCCCAATAGCATAGTCAGAGCGATCTATCTCGATCTCAAATGGTTGTTGTAAGTCTCGTAATGTGAGCATTGTTGCAGAGCAGAGGTGATGTTTCAACTCTGCGAATGCCTTCTATTGAGATTCAAACCAAAATAATTTTTCTTTTGCTCCTCCTTTGGTGACTTGACTCAAGGGCCAAGTGATATGAGAGAACCCCAACATGAACCCGCAGTAGAAATTGGCAAGACCCAAAAAGATGTGGAGCTCCTCCAAAGTGGTTGGGGTTGGACAATCCTGAATGACTTGGATCTTGGCTGGATTCACACATAACCCCTGTTCATCAATAATTTATCCCAGATACTAAACCTAAGTGATGCCAAAAGTGAATTTCTCCAAATTGGGACACATGTTGTGTTGCTGGAGTGTTTGGAGAACCTATTAGATGTGGTGGAGGTGCTCTTCCCAACTCTTCCTAAAGATCAGGATGTTATCCAAGTATACCACTACAAATGAGTTGGTGAATAGCTGCAAGATGTCATCGATAATCCTCATGAAGGTTGTAGGAG
Organism: Pinus tabuliformis; assembly: GCA_031772625.1. Lineage (NCBI taxonomy): Eukaryota > Viridiplantae > Streptophyta > Pinopsida > Pinales > Pinaceae > Pinus > Pinus tabuliformis. Next base: position 1,419,102,772 of record CM062818.1, on the reverse strand, counting down.
CATTCATCAACCTGGAAGGCATAACCAACCATTCAAAAAGGACCTCCTTGGCTTTGAAGGCAATCTTCCACACATCAGAGGGTTCAATTGGTATGTGGTAATATTTTTACTTTAAGTTGATCTTGCTGAAATATTTCCCCCCTTTGAGTTGGTCCAAGAGGTCATCAATCCGAAGGATCAGGTACCTATTCTGGACAGTGATCTTGTTCAACACCTAATAGTCAATACAGAGTGTCCAAGTCCCATCCTTCTTTTGTACCAACATGATCGGGCTCCCATAGGGTGATGAACTTGGCTGAATATGACCTTTCTATAGCAGCTCTTGAATTTACCTCTTGATTTCATCGTTCTCCAGAAAAAAGTGCCAATATATTGGTTGATTGGATAACGACGTACCTGGGATCAGATCAATGGGGTGCTTGACCTAATAGTGCAGAGGCACCCCTGCGGGGGACGTGAATATGTCCTCATACTCCTCAACGACCTTGTCCATCTTCTATTGTCGTAGGAGGGGCCCTATCTTTTCTTGTGAGAACAAGCATTGTATTTTCATCTTGGATTTCTGATTAATGCAATATTGATAGTAGGGTTTTTGAGCCATGGCTTTCCTCAAATACATATTGTGTTATGTGACATTGATTATATTCCTCTTATCGATTACTATTTTCATAGATATTTATGGGCTTCTCCTGTAAAGAGTAGAGTAGATTCTTGTCTTGTGTTTTAGGAAATTACATGAGTTGTGAATCTATAGGAAAATCTACACGAAGAGCAAGGCTAGTTTCCCTCAAGCATTGCACAGTTCACTAAGGCAAGCCTGGAACTGGGTGAAAACAAAGTCAAAAGATCGACTTGTGGGTTAGACATATAGCAAGTAAGAAAACACAAGCCATAATGTAAAGGATGAAGCTGAATCAAACCACAAGTACCTGGGTTAGTGTGAGATGAGCCACTAGGGGAGTAAGGGAAGATCTTCTGGATACCCTACACTTGTTAGTAGGAGGAGATATCAACCAACTACCCTATGAGGATATCAATACTGTCTTTAGAAACCATTCTAGAGTAGCAAGGAAAAAGGGTAGGGGTAGTCAACCTATGGTCAATACATCCTCTTCCAACTCATCCATCAAGGGTGAAATTGGAAACATGCTAGAAGATTTCAAGACTGAGATGCTACAAACCCTTTCCTTACAAATGGACACTATGCACATTAAGAGAAAGCAGGAGGAACCAGAGAGAGCCTTGGCCATTTTCTATCCTAGATGCACCAAGAGGCATCCTAGGAATGAATGTCCATTGAATTCTATTGAAATTTGCTCAGTCTGTGAAGAAAACCACTCCACAGCCAAGTGCCCTTCTTTTCCTGGACTCAAAGTTGTATATCAAGGAGCTGAAGGGGTCATTGAGTAGCTCTGCTACATAAACCAAATGAGACCTCATGGGCCTAGACCATACCAACAGGGCATGCAAGGGTCATCACATGCATATTACAACCCCAACCAAACCACATCCATACCTTCTTAGGGACCCCCTACTCATCCTTCCTGGTCTACACCTCCTCTTTGGTCCTTTACATCTCAGTATCACTCCTAGCTAGCCAACCAATCATTTCAACCATATGCTCCACCATAACCTCAGTGGAATGCATTGCCCCAGGGGTGGAGGCCTTGATACAACAATGCTCCAATTTTATTTCCTCCATCACCTACCCAAGCATAGTTGTTACACTCTACTCCACCAAACCAGCCCTAGATGCTTGCCCAGCTAGATCCGAACCCGAACAATAAACAAGGTCAACAAGTATACAATGGAGAGACATCATATCTAGCTTATGTTGTGGAAATCTAGGAGATTAACTTGAGATCTGGGAGAGCTCTCCCGGATAACCAACCTCCACCTCCACCTAGGGAGGTTGAGGAATAAAGAGAGGAAAACATTCTTAAAGTAAATCCACCCTTTCCTGAGAGATTAACCCAACCACTCCAGCCTACCCCAGAAGAGACTGAACTTCTGGGAGAATTGAAAAATCCATGTGTAAATATTCCACTTCTCCAAGCAATAAAAGATATTCCTATTTACAATAATTTGATTAAGGAGAAGTTCTTCCAGCATCCAGGGAGGCAAAGAAGAGATGCCCCTACCATTAATGTCATTAGACAACTGTGTGACTTAATGCTGGGGTAGGTAATCTGTCAAAAGTATTTGGACCCCAGAAGCCCTGTAGTAGATGTGCACATCAATGGCACTGTTGTCCCACACACTTTGATCGATTTTGGGGCTGCCATTAATGTGATGACCAAGGAAACCATGCTCAAGCTCAACCTCCAAGGTTCATTAAGGAAGATCACAATAGTTCTGCGACTTATAGACCACTCCACTGTGACCCTTGAGGGGATTTGGAGGGTGTGATGGTCTCCATTGACTCTTGGGAGTACCCTGCAGATTTCCTAGTTCTCCATCCTAAGGCTAAGCTTACTGGTTACCCTCTCATCCTTGGGAGACCCTGGTTGGCCACTGTCGATGTTTACATTAGTTGCAAAGCTAGGAATATGACCATCAAGAATGGGCATATGTCCAAGCAGTTATTCCTATACTCTCCTGCTCAGCCATCTCTAGAGCATGATTTACCTTTATGGTTGGAGGAGGAGGAAGAAGATGAAGTTTATTTTTCCCAACTTTATACCTTAGAAACAACCATGAGAGGAGGACAATAGGATGAAGATGATTTGATTGAACACCTACTCCAAAGTCCAACTCCCGGTACATTACCCTTAGAATATTTAGTAAAGAAAATCCAAAACAATCATCTAGTTGACCTATGCTTGGCCGATTCCAACCCCCTTCATGTCAAAACCATAGAATTCGACCCTGAGAGAAACTTGAAAATCAATCCATCTCTTTCTGCTCTCCAAGAAGAGAAGTTATGCGACATGCTAAAGGAACATCTAGATGCCTTTGCTTGGAGTTACAAACAAATTAAGGGAGTGCACCCCTCAGTGTGTACTCACCACATATACATCAAACATGGTTGCAAGCCAGTCCGACAACCCCAAAGGAGGATGAATCCAGCTCTTAAAGATATATTCAAAGAAGAACTGCAAAAACTACTAGATGTAGGATTCATTTACCCTATCTCTGATAGTGAGTGGGTCTCTCCTTTGGTGTTAGTTCCAAAGAAAAATGGTAAGTGGAGGATTTGTGTCGATTACAGGGAGTTGAACAAAGCCACAAAGAAGGACCATTTTCCTCTACCTTTCATTGACCAAGTGCTATATGGCCTGGCAGGGAAAACGTTTTTCTCTTTCCTAGATGGATTATGCGGGTACAACCAAATCCATATCAGCCTCGAAGACTAGGATAAAACCACCTTCACTTGTACTTGGGGTGCTTTTACCTATAGGGTCCTTCCTTTTGCCCTATGCAATGCTCCTTCCACATTCCAAAGAGCAGTCCTGATTATTTTTGCCGAGTTAGTCCATGATGCAGTAGAAATTTATATGGATGATTTTACACATTATAGATGTGATTTTCAAGAGGCTTTGTCCAACCTAGGAAAAGTACTGCACAAATGCATTGAAATGAACATGTCTCTCAGTCCTAAAAAATGTGAATTCTTGATGAATGCAGGGACCATGCTAGGTCATTCAATATCTCAACAAGGACTGCAGGTGGACCCAAACAAAATAGCTATCATCCAAAGGGTCCCACCTCCTCAAAAGCAAAGAGATGTCAGAAGTTTCCTAGGGTTAGTTGGATACTACCAAAGGTTCATAAAGGACTTTAGCAAGCTGACCTCTCCTTTATTTGGTTTGTTGGCCAAGGACTCTGAGTTTATATGGTCAAAAGGCTGCCAAGATGCCTTAGACACCCTAAAGAACAAGTTAACCACTGCACCAATTCTCCAAGGCCCAAATTGGGCCAATCATTTTCATATTCATGTTGATGCCTCACACAAAGCCATAGGAACAACCTTGTGTTAGATAGATGAAAAATTGCCTTATTCTATCTACTTTATCAGTAAGAATCTATCAAAGGCTGAACTAAATTACACAGTGATCGAAAAGGAACTCTTGGTTGTTGTGCATTCATTGAACAAATTTAGGAATTATATTACAGCCTATCAAACATTTGTGCATACTGACCATGCTGCAATCAAATATTTAATGAATAAACCAGATGTGACTGCTCGGATTATAAGATGGTTACTTTTATTACAATGGTTTGATCTAACTATTGTTGATAAGCCTAGTAAGGAAAATGTTGTTGCATACTTTTTGTCCAGATTAAATTTTCCTGCAAGTGAAGAGGGAATGGTTGATGACCAGTTACCGGATCATAACTTATTTTCTATTTTAGTTCTCTCTCCATGGTTTGCTGATATAGAAAACTATTTGGTATCTGCATAGTTCCCACCGAACTTGTCCTCCAAAGAGAAAAGCAAGATAGTAAGAAAGAGCACCCCCTTCACTTGGATTGGGGGAAATCTCTTCAAACTTGGCCTAGATCAAATCTTGAGAAGGTGTCTCAGGGAGGAGGAAGTCTTTGACATCCTTCTGACCTGTCATGATGGGCCTTTTGAAGGTCACTTTGCAGCAAAGAGGACATCATTCAAAGTGTTACAAGCAGGCTATTATTGGCACACTCTTCATCAATATGTGAAAAGATATACTAGTCAGTGTGATCGGTGCCAAAGGATGAGAAGGCACAGTCCAAGAGATGAAATTCCTCTGCAGCCTCAAGTGACTTTCAAGCCATTTGACAAGTGGGGCATGGACTTCATTGGACCTATTGACCCTCCTTCCAAGCAAAAATAGTACATCATTGTGTGCACTGACTATCTTACTAAGTGGGTTGAAACCAAGGAAATTAAGGCAGCAATAGAAGAGAAGGTAGATGAGTTCCTAAGGGAGAATGTATTTTACAAATTTGGGTACCCTAGAGAGCTGGACACAGACCAAGGCAGCCAATTAACCTCCAACATGATTAAAGACTTGCTCAGCCAGCACAAGCTCAAGCATTAAAACCTCCACTCCTTATCATCCACAAGCTAATGGACAAGTGGAGGTGACCAATAGAGCATTGGAGGGCATCTTGACCAAAGTGGTAAGAAGTAACAGGAAGGATTGGGAAGATAGACTAGTTGAGGCCACTTGGGCCTATAATACCACCTGGAAGACCACTACTAAGTTCACACCCTATGAGTTGGTCTATAGGAGAAAGGCCCCATCCTCCATTGAATTTGAGTATAATACATTAAGGATGGCAACCCAACTAGATCTAGATCTCAGTGGTGCACAAAAAATTAGATTGATCTAGTTGAATGGTTTAGATGAGTTCATAATGTAGGCCCTCCTACATACAGAGGTAATTTGACCTCAGAGGAAGATATGGCATGATAAGAACATCAAAGAATAGCAATATCAAGAAGGTGTTTGGGCTTTGTTATATGAAACCAGGTATAAGGAATTCAAGGGCAATTTAAGGACAATATGACTAGGACCTTATGTTGTAGAAAGATGCCATGATAATGGTTCAGTACAGATTAGAACCATAGATGAAGAGACCATTCCTTTACTTGTTAATGGACACCGATTCAAAATTTACAAGAGACCATTGTCAAAACAAGAGTTCATTGATGGTATCAATAAAACAGTGATGGTAGTGGAGCACATTTCAGCTCCTACCTCATCAAATCACTAAAAGGAAAAAAAAAAAATAAGGACTCAGGTGAAAACCTCCATGAGGTGCCTGAGTCCCACTATTGGGTTGAAAACCTCTTGGGAAAGCAAAATAGTGTCAATAAAAAATAAAGAAAAAGAAAAAAATGAGAATAAAAAGATCCCTGCGTGAAAACCTCTCTTAAGGTGCCCAAGGTAAACAGCTAGGATGAAAACCTCTCAGAAGAAGCCTAGTTGTTTTCAAAAAAAAAATTGGAAAAGAGAAAAATCATGAAAATTTCTATTTTGTAGGTTAGAAAGAAGGACGATCAAAGAGCAAAGGAGGATCACAAAGAAACCTATTTCACTCAGATTTTTATTTTTCCACTCATTTTCTTTCATCACTCTACCATTTCTTTCAATTTTTTCCACTCCTTTCCTTCTGTTTACAAGGGGGCTGTGTTTTCTACAGGATCCCTTGTAAACCTACATGATCCCCTAAAAAGTGACCCAGAAATCCTACAGGAATCGATCGTAAAGGAAAAAATGACCCGCTATGTTAATAAAATATCACCCCTACACCATCATTCCATTACCATACCTATGCCCACCTTCATCACACCTGCATTCACCCTTAAAAAATATCAGTTTCAAAAAAAAATCATTGTCTTCAAAAAAGAAGGAAACAGAGAGCAATAGGGAGCATCACCTGAGTATTCCTCATTCTCCACACTCCTAGTCTCCCTCTCCATCAATGTCACCATCCTCAAAATCCCAGCAGAATGTATGATTAAGAGTTTAGAGGGAGAAGCAGCTACAGGACATCCTGTAGGAAATCCTATAGCAGCCTATCCCACATAATACAAATCATAAGAATAGCAAGCTTCTATCATGATGATCCAAGAGCATAAGGGACTCCAAAGCAGCAACAGTACCATCATCTTCAACACCAAGTACCCGCACAATAAAATAATCATCAGATAACAAAAAAAAAGGAAAGAAGAATAGCATGCAGCCAATACACACAGCAAGCACCTCTGGTCTTCAACAACTGCAGCAAGGTATTAGCACCACAGGTAAGTATCCCGCTCACTCTCTCATGTGCATAATGTAGTAAAAATGTGTAAACGTTACGAGTAAGTTAGTTTCTAAGGGAAAGGTGGCTAGTTAACTTGGCCACCTTCAATCAATCAATAAATACAAAACAATTTGTCCTCTCACACATGTCAATAGTCAACCCAAAAACAGAAATGAGAAGGACAAAAGCAGTTAAGGCTACAAAAGCATGAAGTGGGAGATGATTATGAGGAAGTGGGAATGATGAGGTGGTAGTGGGGACAAACGGTCCAAAAATGGAAACCGTACCTCGGCTGCTAGCACACCATCTCACCCCAAATGACCATAAGAGGAAATAATCCTCATCCCCATGCATTCATGCATTCAATTCCTCAAGGCTTGATCTCACAAGTCACTCTCATACCCAGGAAACCTACATAAAGGAAAAGTCCATTGTTTTTCTGCACAAGAATTCCTACAAGATTGCACAGGAAATCCTATAGGATTGCACATGAAATCCTACAGGATTGCACAGGAAATCCTATAGGATTGCACAGGAAATCCTACAGGATTGCACACAAGATTCCTATAGGATACACAGAGACAGTCTATAGGATAGGCCGAGAGGAGTTTCAAAGGGGAAAACATGGGGGTTGGCCACAACAAACACTATGAAGAGGTAGGCTCTGTAATTACATCCCTCTTTCCAAGTAAATTGAACAAAAAAATCCTCTAGTTTGAGTGAATTTGGCAGCTGTGCAAGAGAATTGTCCACACAGTCATTTCAGTTTTTTACTTCTGCATTTGAAAATTGTATCAACCATCTCATCTCCTCAAACCTCACCAACCAAGATGATAGGAGGGTTTAATAGAAGGGATCCCATTAACACTATGAGAATCCAACAACACCCTTAGGTACTATAAATCTTCACAAGGCATAATTGGATGGGGTTTTTCGAAAAATTAAGGGGGTATGATGATGAGGTGGCCCGAGATTTTTCTCTCTCCCTCATTCCACTTACCAGAGTCCATGCCACTATTGTGGTAAGAGGCCTCTCCATAGAGCTCACCCCTGAACTCATCAGTAGAGTTACCACACTTCCCCTAGGAGTACCATGGAGGAAGGAAGACAAAGGAGATAGCCAGATTGCCAAAAGGAAATTCTTTTTAGAAGGTTAGGAACCCATTGAGGGAAAAAATGGAGTAAGGATAGCAAGTCAGCCATATCCTTGGAATGAGGTGAGCTACCAAATTATCAAATACATATCATGTGAGGGTAGTTATAGTGTGGTCTATGGCTATCATTTTAGGCTTCTTAAAGAGTTGAGATTTGGAGCAGAAACACCCCCTCACCACAAGCTCAGCATACCATACTTCCTGCTGCAATCACTGATAGACACAAGCATCAAGGTGCAAGAGGGAAATTCCCAACAGTTAGCTCACCATGGTTTAATTAGAATCCTTATAGAAGATGCCCTCCAAAACCTCAGAATTATTATACAATGGTCAATTTTCAGAGACATGCAAGTAGAGGAGGATATCAAAGCTCTCACATATGATTTTACTCCTACTGTTAGTGGAAAGGATGAGGAAGAGACTAAAGCATAGGAAGTAGAAGTATATCAGGAACAAGAAGATGCAGAAGGATATGAAGATGAGACGGATGAAGAAGAAGATGAAACAGATGAAGATGAGATGGACGAAGAAGAAGATGAAACAAAACAAAATGAGGAAGATGAAGAAGAAGAGGAGAAAGAGAAGGAGGATGATGAAACATAGGAGGATGTTAAGGAGGAAACTGATAAATAAGATGAGGATCTACAAGAAGAAAGGAAAGACATAGGTGAAGAAAGCAATGGGAAAGAGGGAGCAGAAAACAAGGAGGAGTCACCTAGGGTGTCTCTAGAACCCACTAAAAGAGAGGCATCAACTTCCCTCACAGCTCTTAGTACCCCCATCAAGAAAAAAGGAAAAATACAGAGGCAAACCCCCTTATATTTCAGGACAAGGAAAAGCACAAGAATAAGGCAGGGGAAACCCCACACAGGAGCCAAAGTTCCCATTGTGATTGACGACTCACCTAAACAACAAGAGAAAATTCCTTCTCCTAAGTCTCTTATCACCTATGTGAGAAGGCCTATGACTAGATCCACCTCCTCCAAGGGAAAAGTAGTCCTCTAGGATACAAAGAAGGATCTACAGGAAGCAGAAGCAGCCTTACAGGATACTCTGTTGAACCTACAAGAGACACAAAAATTGGAAAAGGAGGTAGGCCAATAGCAAGAAACTAAAGAAGAGGACCCAAAGTCAAAAGAACCTAGCCCCCAACCTAACCTTGACTCCTATTACAGGTTTATTGGAGGAGGCAGGGTCATCCGTCAAAAATTTGTTATTCCACTGTTCTTCAAGCTTGAGAAGGAGAGATCCAGAACTCATCGATGGATGCAAATTTTCAAGTCCAAGGGGGGTGGAAGACATTGGGCACATGGAGGAGAAGCTCAAGGAGATGGGCAGAGAGATAAGTATCTTGAGAGATAGAGAGGCCATAATGAAAAATCAACTAGAAAAAGAAAATGCATGGTTGAGAGGATAGCTGCAAGAAAGAGAGAATCAATTGGCACATATGTCCAGTATCTCTTTGGAAGCAATCCAGTGTAGGATTCCAGCTAAATCCTATGCCCTATACCTCAAGGAATAGTGGTTGTAGTACCAGATCAAGACCCTAGCATAAAGAGGTACGATGCCATTTCAGGACTACAGGCAGTTCATTGATCTTTGTGATAAAAGCACACTAGAACATAGGGCCAAGAGGTCTGAGCTTTATTTGCATAACATGGACTTAACAAACATGAATGTATGGGACCCTAATGCCAAGCTAGGATATTTACAGTTGATGGCTTTGGCATCATGGATGAACCATGAGGAATCAAGGGCTGTAAATAAGAAGAAGATATTGGCAAGAGAACAAATTGAACCTCTTATGATCAGAGCTAAACAGTCACATCCCATGGCCCTCATCAGTACCCATAATTTGATTACAAATGATCCTTAGCTTGCACCCAAGTATCTTGTTGCCCAAGAGAAAGCCATTTCACATTTTGAGGACAAGTACAGGTTGTTAGGGGATGATATCATACATGCTTGCCTAAGGAGATGGAACACATTTCCATACAGCTTAAAGATAAAAGAGCACCACTCTCCTCAAAGATTGGGAGAAGCACTAAACAAGTCACCCATGTACAAGAAATCTATGCAAAGGCTAAAAGTCAATTGGATTGGCCTAAAAATCAACCCAGCACTACTCTTAGGAATGCTAGAAGGAAGAAAGGAAGAAGAAGAAAAGAGGCAGTGGGAGGAGGTATAAAAGAAAGCAGGCTTCTATGAATAAGAATAGGAAACCACAGTAGAGGCATGGGATGTCAGGGAGGCCACTAGAGCTATGAAGGATATGGATAATGATTGAGTTTCTCAGAGGTGAGCAACACTTTTATTAGGGGGTGATGATGAGCCTCATCATTGGGTAATTATATGGACCTTAATTCACCTCCTGGCTTAGTCAAACCAACTTTCTCACAACTTATTACATGTTTTTTATTATATTTTTTGTTTATGAGATGAGCTAGAGTTGGATATTATGCCTAGTGGACTAATATGCATTGAATGCAGGCTTGAAGGAGAAAATCAAGGAATTTTGGCAAAGACTAAGGTTAAAACTCGAATGGGACAAGGGAGAGGGATTTTAGGAGGTAAATCCTCCTCATTTACTTCTCCTCCATTCGAATATTCCTCCATTTATCACACTATCTTGGAGTGAAAGTAGCCAAGTTATGAGGATTAGAAGGCAACCGAGCAAGTGAGAGACAAAGAGATAGTTTATCTCGAGTTTGGGAGCCGAGCCTATATAATTTTAAGGAAGTCGTTGGGGACTTCAGTTGTATAAGTAGAGAGGCCTAGAGCCTCAATAGGATTCAAATTTTTGTTGTAAAACTCTAAGTTATTTTCGAGCTCCAGACTTGTGAAAGTTTTATGTATAAATTCCCACTGTAGATCACCTGATAATGTAATATAGTAAAGAAAAATACTTGATCTACTTCTACAATAAAATTGCAAAAGCTTAATCGATTTTGAGCAAGATAAAATATAACACATATAACAGAGAATGAGACAACAATCACACATGAACACAGAAGAATACTCTGGGGAAAGCCTTAGCTAAAAACCCCAATCTCTTTATTATCATACAACTGGAAATATGTCTGGATTACACAAAGCTTTAGCTCACAAGCTATCCAGCTCTCAGTACAATCCTACAATACAAATCATAGACTGAATAGACACAACATATGCCTTCCCTCAGCCCTCCAAGCCTCCTATTTCCTTGCGCAGTTTCTCTTGGGGTCCAATGTTGCCACCTATGTGAATTGGCCTCATCACACACTCATCAAACTTAAAAGTAACTGTGCAATATCCAAGGAATGAATTCATTCTGCATGCAAGAGATATCCTCCATGGAATATTCCTGCAACTAATAGTACACTGTCCCATCATCTGATCTCAACTGGGTCTCTGACTGAACTGACATGCATGAGTTATTTATGAGAGAATATTCAGTTATTTGAAGTGAAGTAGTTACATGCATGCATGCATTAACTAATTGAACTCATAATAAATTCAACAAACTGTTTGAACTAATCTAACTGGACTTAACCCAGTTAACTAAGCTAACTAATTACAACCCAAAGTACAACTCATCCTGATCTCCTTTAATCAAGGGATAACTTCCTCAACCAATGGAGAAATTGTTGCATGTCTTCACATAGACTTCATGTTTGATTTCCTACAACTAATTAACTCAAGATGAATTAATTAAATATTTTACAAACAACTGCTAAGATAAAATTCGAATTTTAATTCTCAATTTTAGTTTAGGGACTAACTAAAATTGGAATGTATCCCAAAATGCTATTTATAGTAGTTCTATTTTAGCACTTCTATTTTTAGCATTTCTTGTTGCTATTTTCAACACTCCCTCTCAACAAGAAAGGGATTATCAATCACCCCAATCCTGTCTTTGTGGAACTCAAACTTGCATTTTGACAATGCCTTAGTCAAAATATCTGCATCCTGTTCCTCGGTTGAAACATATAGCAACAACATGATCCTCTTCACCACACAGTCTCGAAGATGATGGTACTGGATATCAATGTGCTTGGACCTTTCATGAAATACTAGATTCTTATAGAGTTTGATACAACTTTGATTATCGCAGTAGATTACAGTTGGATACATCCTCTGACTAAACAATCTCACTAGAATCTTCTGCATCCAAATGGCCTCACATGATGCCTGACTGGTAGCCATGTATTCAGCCTCTGCTGAGATAAGTGCAACTGACCTTGGTTTCCTGCTGTACCAGGAAACTACAGCTGAACAAAGGTTGAAGATTCCTCCAGAAATGCTCTTCTGATCTAATGGACTCCCTGCCCAATCTGCATCTTTGAAGCCCTGAAGCTTCACTCCCTCTGTCCGTCCGTACCATAATCCATACTGAGATTTGCCTCTGAGGTATCTCTGTTGGGACTCTGGACACCACATATCTCCACAATGGTATGATATTGTCCACTTTGGGCCTAAGCCCTCATGGGTTTGTTTTTGGGATTTACCCCAAAAGGCCTCATACCAATGGAGATATTTGTTCATCCTTATATACCCATGATCCTTCCCACTTCTACCACTTCTAATCAATGTGGGACTTTGTTCGTATACCCAACAATCCTCCCCTCGAACAAAGGACCATCGAGCCTCCCCTCAAACCATCCGCAGGATTCTCCCCTCTCTACCAACCAGGATTCTCCGCTCTAATGCGTTGGAAGCACACGCCTTACATGGTAGCACCACCTATCTCGAGAGCTTGCTCCATCCTAGGTCAACTCCTCTTCACCGTGTTGGAGAACAAGACACGTCCATGAAGAATCCGGAGCACACCGCCTATTTAACTGAGCTCATCCACAGGCTTACGGGGGCTCACCATCTTTGTTCGGCATTCCGAGGATTCATCCACTTGGGTAACCTCGAACTTGGCTCCGATACCACTTGTTGGGACTCTGGACACCACATATCTCCACAATGGTATGATATTGTCCACTTTGGGCCTAAGCCCTCATGGGTTTGTTTTTGGGCTTTACCCCAAAAGGCCTCATACCAATGGAGATATTTGTTCATCCTTATATACCCATGATCCTTCCCACTTCTACCACTTCTAATCAATGTGGGACTTTGTTCGTATACCCAACAATCTCAGCACATGCTTTGTTGCCTTCGAAAACAACTTGGTAGGCTAAACCATAGCTTGACTCAGTTGTTTCACCACAAAGCGTAAGTCTGGTTGTGTGTTCACTAGATACATCAGTGAACCCACAAACTGCCGAAAAACAGTAGCAGCTACTACCTCACCTGAAGTAGCATCCTCCTTCCTCTAGTTACCAGCTAGAGGAGTCTACATGGGCTTGCACTTCTCCATGTGGAACTGCCTGAGTATCTCATTGGCATACTTGCCTTGAGACACAAACACTTCCCCATCCTTCTGCCACATTTACATGCCTAGAAAGTAGTGCATAAGACCCATGTCTTTCATCTCGAACTCTCTTGCAAGGTCCTCCTTGCAAGACTTGATCAACTGATCATCACTTGTCAAAATCAAATCATCCACATAAAGAACAATGATCAATGGCTTACCTTCTACCATGATGTGGTAAAGGTTCGCATCTGCTTCACTCTTGGTGAAGCCCAACCAGGTGAAATAGCTATCGATCCTAGTGTACCAAGCACGAGGTGCTTGCTTCAGCCTGTACAAAGTCCTCTTGAGTCAGCACACATGCGACTCATGATCAAAGGTCTCAAAACCTTCCAGCTACTCAATGTACACCTCTTCCTCAATCTTCCCATTGAGGAACATTGTCTTCACATCCATCTGATGGATCTTCCAACCCATCTGAGCTGATAATGCCAATATCGATCTAATAGATGAGTACCTTGCTACAGGAGAAAAAGTATCATCGTAGTCGATCCCCTCGACCTATGAGAAACCACGGGCAACAAACCTTGCCTTATGTTTCTCAACACTGCCATCAACTGCATGCTTTACCCTGTAAAGCCATCTGGAACTCACCACTAACTTGTCCTGAGGTCTTGGGACAACATCCCAAACACAGTTCTGAATGATGGAGTCGTACTCCTCCACCATTGCATCAACCCAGACTGGTTTCTACACTGCCTCCTCAAATGAAGAAGGTTTGGACTCTACACACTCCCCAACCAGGGCCATGTAACCATTGTACTACTCAGGTGACCTCCTCTGTCTATGCTGAGAAGATGGTTGCCCCACATTCTCTTGCTCATCCAACATCAACCTGTTAGCATCCCTTGAGCGTTTCCACCCATCTATGGAAGACTCAGCATGAGTGGATGTCTCCACTCCTGGATCCTCTGCATGTGGATACTCTGCATCAATCTGAGGCTCCTCCTCCTTAGGAACTGAAATTTCCTACTCTGCATGCAACTTGAGCTCCCTCTCAAGTGATACTCGCATGGCTTTCTGCTCATTGAAATTCAGATCTCTGCGTAACACTATCCTCTGACTGGTAGGCAGGAACACCTGATAGTTGTGGGGTGTATCAATGTACCCCACAAGTATCCCCAACTCAGTTGTTGGATCTAGCTTCTTCTAGGTATCTTTGGTCACATCGCAATAAACCGATGATCCAAAGATCCTGAAGTGACTCACATCTAGTTGCTTCTCGGAAAAGGCTTACATTGGTGTCTTCATCCCCAGTATACGATGTAGTCTTCTATTCTGTAAGTATATTGTTGTATTGCATGCCTCGGTCCACAAATGAAGTGGTAGGCTTTGGTCATGCAACATCGATCGAGCTGCTCCCACAATCAATCTATTCTTCCTTTTGGCCATCCCATTCAGTTGTGGGTTATGGGGTGCCGTCAACTCCCATTTAATTCTTTCAGCAGCGCAAAAGTCCTTAAGTTGTTGAGAGACATACTCTCCACCATTGTTGCTATGCAAGGCCCTTACTTTCTTTCCATATTCTTTCTCCGCCAAGGCCTTAAACTCACAAAACCTCAAGAAGGTCTAATCCTTCTTTTGCATAAAGTAGATCCAACATCTACGAGAAAAATCATTAATAAAAATAACATAGTACCTTTGTTTAGTGGTGGAGGCTGTAGAGAATGGTCCACAAATATCCATGTGAACTCTCTCTAGAATTGCTCCAGATCTACTGTCTCGATCCTGAAAGGAATATTTCGCATACTTACCCAAGGTACAACCTTTGCATGTATCCGTCTGCTCCAGTTTTCCCTTGGGAAGTCCAGTAGAAATCTATTGCATGATCTTCAAGGCCCCATGGTGCACGTGGCCCAATCTTCTATGCCATAGCTCGCCAACATCTTGGCTCTGCACCAACTCAACTTTTAAACTCAATGCAACACAGTCGTCTACCTCCAGCTTGTAGAGATTCTTAACTCGAATCCCAATCCTCTTGGTCTGTCTAGTGCCGATATGCCTCAGGAATACCTTTCCTTTACTAAAGACTACATCATAGCCTTTCTCTTCTAGCATAACAACGGACACAAGATTCTTCTTCAGACCTGGTACATACTTAACATCAGTCAGGGTGAGAGGAGCTCCATGCTCCCTCTGAAACACAACCGTACCTTCACATGAAACACGGTACTTTCCATCATCGCCCATCTCGATCCGCATCTAGAGATCCTTCTTCTCCAAGGTACATAAAAGATTCTTGTCACTGGTCGTGTGGAACGAAGCTCCACTGTCTAGGTACCAAACACATCCCACCATGGATGAAACCATGCATGCAATGAGAGAGAAATCCAATTCAAATTGTGAGGCCAGTGCCTCGCCATCTGATCCCTTCGAGGATCCCTTCTTGGATTTCTTTTGTGGATAATTCGTAGTGTAATGGCCCACCTCATGACAATGAAAGCATCTCACTTTCAATTTGTCAAACTTCTTCCCACCATGGGAAGAACTGGATTTGGGATGGGATGCCTTCCCTTTCCCTTTCCTCACCTTACTCTCTAAGGCTAGATTTTCTTCACCATCTTGCTTTGATGAAGATCCATCTTTGGTGCTTCTCCTTACCTCCTCCTGCATTAGATCCGACCAAATTCGTTCCCAATCTAGCAGTTTCTCTCTTCCATTTACTGAGCCTTCGTAGCTATGCCAACTCTTAGGAAGACCGAGGAGAGCAAGACTCACCATGTCATCATCGGCTATCATGATCCCTACACTTCCAAGCTCATCTGTGCAGGTGGTGAGCTTGTTCAGATATGTAGAGATCGTGTCGCCCTTTTCACACTTGATTTTCCGAAGCTTTTCTTTCAGCGCCAGCTTCCTCTAATCGATGTTGTTCTAATATAGATCTTTCAATGTTTTCCGCATTAAAAACGGTGTCCCCTTCCCATGGATACTCGAGACTATGTGGTCTCGAACTCCCTCCAGAAGGATTCTCCTCGCTCTAGCCACACATTTCTTCCATTCCGCCAATTCTGTAGCATTAGTTGTTACCGGTTTGGAGACTTCTTGATCAATGAAGTCCTTTATACCATTGTCCTCTAATACCACTTCCATGTGATCCTTCCAGGCTATATAATTCGAGCTGCCATCAAGGGCATACTCGAGTCTTAAACCGTTGAAGGCCATTGGGTGAAATTTGAGATGTGATAAGAATTCGAATTCTATAATCAGGAACTTCAAACTTCCAACTTCTCCCTTCTTTGTATATTGTTCTTTGCTTTGATCACCTTTGCTCTAATACCATGTAGAAATTCCCACTGTAGATCACCTGATAATGCAATATACTAAAGCAAAATACTTGATCTACTTCTACAAAAAACTTGCGGAAGCTTAATCGATTTTGAGCAAGATCAAATAGAACACATATATTATAGAATGAGAAAGAAATCACACATGAACACAGAAGAATACTCTGGCGAAAGCCTCAGCTAGAAACCTTGATCTCTTTATTATCATACAAGTGGAAATATGTCCGGATTACACAAAGCTTTAGCTCACAAGCTATCCAGCTCTCAGTACAATCCTGCAATACAGCTCACAGACTAAATAGACACAACATATGCCTTCCCTTAGCCCTCCAAGCCTCTATTTCCTTGTGTAGTTTCTCTTGGGGTCCAATGTTGCCACCTGTGTGAATTGGCCTCATCACACACTCATCAAACTCAAAAGTTACTACGCAATCTCCAAGGAATGAATTCCTTTTGCATGCAAGAGATATCCTCCATGGAATATTCCTACAATTGATAGTACACTATCCCATCATCTGATCTCAACTAGGTCTCTGACTGAACTGACATGCATGAGTTATTTATGAGAGAATATTCAGTTATCTGAAGTGCAGCAGTTACATGCATGCATGCATTAACTAACTGAACTCACAATCAGTTCAAAAAACTGTTTGAACTAATCTAACTGGACTTAACTCAGTTAACTGAGCTAACCAATTACAACTCAAAGTACAACTCACCCTAATCTCCTTTAATCAAGGGATAACTTCCTCAACCAATGGAGAAATGTCTCCACATAGACTGCGTGTTTGATTTCCTACAACTAATTAACTCGAGATGAATTAATTAATTATTTTAAAAATAGTTGCTAAGATAAAATTCGAATTTTAATTCTCAATTTTAGTTTAGGGACTAACTAAAATTGGAATGTATCCCAAAATGCTATTTATAGCAATGCTACTTTTAGCACTTCTATTTTTAGCATTTCTTGTTGCTATTTTCAACATTTTATTGATGTAATTGTCTATTTTGGTAATAAGAATGAGTTTTGTTTTGAGCCACCACCGACTTAACTCAGAGGGCTGAAGCTCTTGGTTTATGACTCAACCCTAGCAGCCAAGGCTCATTTTTCTTGTATCTGTATGTTTATATTAGTCTCATAGCTTCATTGTTAATTTTCCTTTAGATGTGTTTTCATTGCAAGTAGTGTAGATTGGATTGGTTGTTTATTAGTTTTCTTCCATTTGTGCCTTACTTCAGTAGCAAGTTAGCAGGGATAAATGCAGTACCACAAGTCTGTCAATAGGTGTCTTGGCCTCATTTCCTCCTTTTGGGATCATGATTCGAGGAAGGGACCCTTATGCAACCCCAAAAACACAGATTTCTATTTCTTGTATGAGCTTTAGAGTTTACTTTATTTAAGTTAGCATTTGATCAGTTTTGCAAAGTATGATTTCATTGCCATCTCTTCTATCATCATTCTTGTATTAGATCTCATCCATGCTTTCATTCCTTTCAACAACTTTCCTCATGCATAATGTAGGTAATTAGTTCATTAATTCTGTTTTTCTAGCTTATGAGAATGCTTCTTGTTTACATAGCGTTTTGGGAATTATACATGCTTTATGCATAGCAGGTGATTCAGGAGTAGACAAAGAATTCATATCCAACAACCACCTTCCACTTCATCCACCACAGTCATTCTTTGTTTTCATCACTGCCTTCACTAGTTTTCATCATTTTACATAGAAATTCTTCCAAGCACATTGAGCGAATCCAACCATCCTCTATCCTTTTTGTTGACTTCTGAGTGATCCTATACCTTTCCTCACTTCATTACACCCATCTGCCACCTTCCCTAATCCTTCCATCATCTCCAACACCTTCCATTTTTCTCTCGGCTGTATCCTGTAGGTTTACAGGGAATCATGTAGGTTTCTAGTACATCCTGTAGGTTTTCCTGAAATGGCCTGTTTTAAGGCTAAATTGAGGGAAAACCTCTAGGAAGTCACAAAAGGTCTCCCAAGGGTCTCTCACACCATCCAACCATGTCCTAACCCTTCCATCCATCCTCCAACATCCTTAATTCACCTGTCACATCACCAAAAGAAATTAGTTGGCATACTTGATTTTGCATGAAAAGACAAAAAGACAAAAACAAATTTATTTCAGTCCGTTTACTTGCACATTAGTGATGTCTGATGATTTTTACTTCCATGCCTATATAGTAGCATTTGGTTCATGTTAATTTAGCATTATTGCAAACCATAGTTTTTTTATAGTTAATTAGGAAATGGTGTGATTTAGCATTGAATTTCGGTCTTTTTCATTATTACAGTAGAGTAGCTCTCCCTTAGAGTAGATTTCCATTTCTTCCATCAAGAAACCAAGCTTCTTATAACTCCGTAGAATTCTAGCTTGAAAACCCCAGTGGTCTCTCGCTATTTGAATCATGACAAAAGGCAGAACCATCACTTTTACTTGTGCATAAAGCACTATCACCTCCAACTTTGTACGAACCCTGGGTTGATAAAATAAAGCTAGTAGCCTAGGAGTTGCAACATTCTTGCTATAATACTGGCGCTCATCACTACAGTAGATGCATCTAGATATATTACATCTTTATGCTTTTCTTCTGGTGCCTTGTATGCATTATAAAAATCACCAACTGAACTTGACGAATCAGCTTTGGGCAGACATTCCTTCCTCTTCTTCTTGCTATGAGCCCTCTTAGTTCCAGCACCAATGGAGGTTGTGGCTACAACCTAATGATTGTTAACGGGAAGGGTACTTTCATTCTTTTCAATAGTATCATGAATTATACGCATAGCCTTGTCCCTCAAATTAGCATTACATTTTTTTGCAACACCACATACTATATACTCAACTTTAAATTCACTAGTAAAAGAGGGCAATTGTTCGGACATTTACATTGCTTCTCTACAAATGTCACTAGATTCAGAAGGTAGCTCCATATTATATGAAACAGATTTGAGTTAATAAGAGTCACCTTTCCTAAATCTCACAACAATTGCCTTGTTATTTTTGTTCTCCTTTCTAATGACCTCGATCTATGTCAATTCTTCATCCAAGGATGGAAAATACAGCTCTTGAACACTTACATCTGAGCTCAAGTTTTTTTTCCTTTGGTTCATCAATAGTCATGCTTAACTTAGCAGCCAAAGAATAAATCCACGCCTTTTATTTCCCTAGTCGTTGATAAGTTTTCAAATTTGATTCGCAAATTCCCACATCACTGGAAATGCCATTGGATTATTTATGATTCACATCAAATAAAGAGAGATTTTCTTAATATGATTAAAATTTATAAATATCTTTGGTTTTACTTTCATATTGATGGAAAACCTAACTCTTGACTACAATAACATCATTTCCAGCATATAAGTTTTTCACAGAAAAATACCCCCACTAGTGATTTTAGTTGTGCCTTGTATCTTCAAATTTATGATAGGTACATGTGATTCTTCATCTACTTGATTGGGTATTGAACTACTTAACTCTAATTCACTAGAAATTTTAGTGACCGGACCAATGTCTACATACCATACATTATCCACAACCTTATTAATCACTTCACATCTATCTTCTACAAAGTCATGCACAGTTCGTAAGGTTCCACTAATCCTTTTTGTTAGCAATGTTAAGGTCCCCACATTTAATGAGCTCACATCATTCTTTGAGCTCCCTGATGGATGTAAAGTTCGTGAGCTTTCATCAGTAGATAAGGAATTGCCAACGTGACTTGAGAAAGAGATAACAAAAACATAATCAGGTTCTCGAGTACATGTTGTAAAGGCAATGGAGGAGGTACACATTGGGCTAGAGGTAGTGGATGTAGCAATGGAAGCTACAACAATGCCTATTAAAGTTTGAGCTAACAAAGATTGTTATGAGGAAGTTTTGCACCAAAAGTACACTCATGGTTTCTAGAGATGTCAAGAGTTGTGCAAAGAGTGGTCCCATAAGTGAAAAAAAACGAGGATTTACTCTTTGTGGGTTAGTTTAGATTTTAAGCATATAATCTTTTTAAAGAAGAGGTTGCTAGCCAATCTTGCCCCACCAATTCAACATTCTTACATGAGTCAACCTGTGTAAATTCAAATATAAACTACAATATTTAGTGCATTTAATTACTCAAACAATGAATTTCGTGATCAACATGCCAGTACAATCCATTCCATCTCTATTCTAGTAGTGTTAGTCTCTCCAGCTTCAAACCCACATAAACTTTGTAACTTTCTATATCTGATTTTGTCATTATACAGGCCATGTTCGCATTTCAACTTGCCAATTTGGTTTTTCATAAGTTCGATTGAACCAATTTGAATTATGTCTCAATCGCTAGATTGATTATTCCTTTCACTTTGTTGATATGTCTGTATCAATTCTTTTTAATAGAATTGCTTCTCAATACTCCAGTCTGAAGTGTTCCATTTCCTCATCTATGTTTCCCATGAAGCCACAACAAGAATTTTGGATACCACTTCCTCATTTTCTACCCTTTTTTTACAATCATAAACCCATTTTTTGTGCAGAGCCTAGTTTCCATTACCTTGCACATTGAAACTAATTTCACTTATAAGTTATAAAAGACCAAATGTCCTTCATGTGACCAACACCAAGAAATCAAAAAAATGTCATGTTCACTAGTAGTTGTTGACGATTCTAATATTGAGGCAAGTGCAAGCTCTACAAAGATATAGAAGTATAAGCTTGTCAGTGTGCAATCTGTACTGAGGTATTTTTAGCTTCATGACATATTCAAAGACAGGTTGAGCAGCAATATTATTCCATTTAAAGGCAATATGATGGAAAACTTGATCTGAGTTCATTTGTGACTCAAAGGATCACTTCCCAAGTAAAGTTTGATTTAGCATTTCTTGATTTACATTCCATAAACGTTATCCTTCAATTTTGAATGAACTAAAATGTCTTCCCTATGAATTTAAACTGGGACCACCCCCTAAAAGGAATAAGCTCATATTTATATGAGAGATATCCATCATATGACTGTGTCACCATGCTAAGCACCAATAAATAGACAATCAATTCTTGATATGATATTTGTAGCATTAGGAACTTGGAACATCAACTGATGGTTCAATTTCAGTGATGCATATGGATTGTAACATAGAAAAAATAGGTATAGCTATTGTCTTTCTTTTCACAGGCCAAGTGTTACAACCATAATTAATATATATTCTCTGTATAATTATTTTAACTAGGTGATTCACATCCTATCTTTAATGTTGGTCTTAGGTTCCTTAGAGATTAATTTCTAAAGGTTACAATGATGGTTTGTTGCCTTAAAGGCTTTGTGTATAAAACAAAACCCAGGTTTTCATTGCAAGAATCACTATCGATTTCCATATATTCATATATGTCAAGAGAATTTATTAATCATGATACCTTAGTAATAGGCTCAATATCATGAATTGTTCATTTGGTAATCTGGTGGATTATACATACATCTATGTACATACACAAAATTGTTCGCTTATTATAATTAATTGTTCTAACTAGCACATGAGTCTACAAGTTGAAAACCTTCCACAGTTATCACATGTACAACCAGCATATGGGTTGAAATTGCAGGTTTTATTTGGGTCTGTAGCATCCATTGCATCAATGTTATAGTTGCTTGTATCCCATATGAGACATTAGAATGGGAGGACCGCAACATGAAGCCACAAAGGGGTTGTGCCCTTAACAAAACTAGGTGGTTAACATTTGTAGTGGAAATAAAATCACTCTAAATATCCATATGGTTGGATAAATATTTTCACACCAAAAACAAATTAAAATTCACTTAAGTTATAGAGTACTCATGAAATCATATGGATTGCATTGTAAGCTTCGAGAACCTCTCTGTTACAAATGTGTATGAGGGTTGTTAGCATGTGATACAACCTATATGTATTTAACATATTCATCACCATATGACTTATCACATCGATATTTATTGATTAGGGAGTCATCTCCATAATTTACACTTCTAGTCCTTCAAGGAATGGTGTTACAAAATGAGTACCCCAAGTGTAAAAGAAAGCCTACTTGAAATAGAACTATGTCAAGACCATGATATAGCCTCACCAATGTTGAACTTAGAGAAACAAAAATAATAATAATAATAATTTAGGAGGGAGTGTTACAAATACAGTACCAGATATTCAATAATTGTTTATGTTGTTTTCTTTTGATATCTCCGTGATGGAGCTATGATAATATTCAAAAACCATTTTTAAACGGCTGTGTACTCTGCAATTATGATCTACCATTTCATACATGGCATGGTCTAAGATTTAGCATGGTAGCCTCTTTAATGTAAGCCTTTCCTATATCATTTTTAGTGACTTTCATTTCCATGGACATATTTTCTTGAATATCCTACAACATCTCTAGGATGATACTATTGTATCATGTAATTTGTTATATCGTTTAAACTAGCTGAGACTGATGATAACTTGAATTAGTTACCAATTTATTATGGAATTTGATGTCGATTTCTTGCCTTTCAAATTACAAATTGCATGATTGTTTTCATCTTGATTCTTAACCCAGTAATGATAACATGAATCATGGTGATGAAGTCTTGTTGTGATTCCATTGTGTAGAATGTTCACAATTTTTTATTAACAAGATTATGCACTTTCAAATTACAATTTTAATTTGAACTAAAGCTTCCAGTAAATTTTAATTTACCAATGGTGCATGGAAATTATAAGAAATATTTTACAATAGAATATGAATAACAATTGGGTAGCTACATCATATCACAGGGGCTTCACTCAATGAACCTCTGGAATATCACCTGCTTTCATGGTACATTAAATAATACCCTTAATTTGACTTCATATTGGAAAATACCTTTAAAAATCACATTATTTAACCCCCTACCAATATAAATACAATATACCTTCCCAATTTAAAAAACCCCTACTTTCACTAGATATTCAACAAACTTTGATCATGGATCATGGCCTTTACCACACTAATGATAGACTGGTTCTACCACTTTGAAACCCCATTCTGTTGTAGGTTGTAGGCCACTATATTCTCCCTCTTGATCGCTGCCTCCTTGGAAAAATCAAAGAACTCATGAAAGGTGTACTCACCTTTGTTGTCTGTCCTTAAGACCTTCGTTGTAGTCAAATTTTCCCTAAATCTTGCAAAGATTTGTTGGAATCACAAATTTTAGTTGCGAACTCTCCAAACCCTGAGTGCCTTGGGGTTTTTCAAGGTGATGAATCCATATATGTAGTCAAAAGCACATTTTAAATACAAAAGATCATAACTTGACCAAAACTTGTTTCACCATATTCCAGCCAAAAACTCCAAAATGTATAATAGTTAGACAACACCTAACAAAACTAGATCTAAAGCTTTCTAGATTCATTACCAACATAATTATAATATTCAACCACTCTCCCTTGGCCTTAATCATGTTGATAAGCATTTACAATACGATTCCTTAATGTTTATCTTCTTATACAATCTTCTACTTATTGAATTGTTGTATTAGCCTTGATATGAGTCATGTTCTCATGTTTAGTTCTTCATTATTGGGCTTTCTTGCTCCTTCTTTTTGTACCTATGAAAATATGATCTTTGTTGTCCATATAAAAGGAAATCCATCTATTGAGATACATGGGTGGAAAGCATTGTACTCACCAGTTTTTAGGAAAAATTTTCACGTAGAAATCTTTTCAAGTAGAAATCCTTTTTCATTTGTCTCATCTGTGACCAATGACCCTTATTCACCCTTCTTGTAGATGTAAGGCTCAGATAATTTATCTATAGGATGAATCAATCCTTAAAACACAAGTTTTATTGCTATATTTTCAAGTAATATTTCTTTTTTCCGTTTATCTTCACCATGACTCATAGCAACAATATAATTTTCAAAGTGGTCTTTCCATTTTCCCATTCAATGGAAATTTTGTTACAATCAAATAACTTTCGATTTACTAATTCCCTATAGGGTTTTGTTGATTTACTATATATTATAATATGTCATTACAACACTAAAAATGATTGTCTCTTTTCCTTACTTCTACAAGGACATTAGTTATCATTGAAAATGATAAACTAAGAATATGCTTGTCACACCTCCTTGTTGTGAGAAAGGGTTTTCATTGTTTTCCTTAGCTAAGGTTTTGGAGAGCTAAGGGATTGCAATAGCATGGTGATTGTCATTACAACACCAAAAAGGATTACGTCTGTTTTTCCTTACTCCTACATTGTCACTAGTTATAGTGAAGAATGATAAATCTAGCATATGCTTGTTACAACTCCTTGGTGTGAGAAAGGGTTTTCATTCTTTTCCTTTGCTAGGGTTTTGGAGAGCTAGGGGATTGCAATAATGTGGTGATAATACTTTGATGTACATGAACTTTGTCTTTATGCATATTAAGGAATTTTTTAACCACGCGCTACTTGTGTAAATTGTAGATTTGGTTGTCAACCATTTAGATATGTCATGGTGTGTAATTTCCAATAATATATGTTTAACTAATTTAACATAATTTAAAGGTAGATATGCTTAAGCGATTTAACATTATAATTAGACAACAAAAGGAATGTTTTATTGAAGTTATTATTAGGTTCCATTAATGTTTTTAGATATGTTATATGCATGATAAGATTGCCCTAGAGGAATGAAAGTAATTGGAACATATTGGTTCTTATCTCTTGAATTGCCTAGTAGAATACGAGGGTTAAAGAATGGAAGTTTGTATGTTGTCACCAATGTTTTGTTTATATTTCATAACAACCATAAAGGATGAAAATTCATAGGTTTACTATTTAGGAAACCTCTTGTTTGAGATGAAAAATTTATGTTTTGCATTGAAACATTTGAATACACAAACTTTCTCATTATAGGTCAAATTAATGGTGGAAAAGTACATCACTCTAAGATCAATAAAAGATTGATTTGAAAAGGAGTCAAAAGGTAATGGAAGGGATTAAATAATATAGAAAGAAATTGTAAGGGAATTTTCCCTGATTCGGAAATGGCTATTAGATGATGTTAAATTATCCTAAAACGAATTATCTAAGCAAACTGATAAGATCTAGTTATTTGTTGGAATTATTAACTTTTGTATGCAACAGGAAATGGGAAAAACAATCACAAACAATGCACAATTATTTTTGGTATTTTAGATTATTTCATCCTTTAAAATAATCTTTAGAACTTACAAGAGCTCCCTTACAGGGAAAATGGATCTGAGAAATTAACCAAGAAAACAACAAACCCAAGAATTTCAGTCTTCATAGAAATTGAGGTGGCTTGCTCTCCACTCTCTATGGTTGTACAAAATCTATAAGGAAGGTTGCACGACTTGCTTTGTTGGGTTGTATGGCTACTTTTTTCATTGCTACTGACTGGCTTCCTTCTCCTTGCTAAACACTCGT
This sequence comes from Pinus tabuliformis, assembly GCA_031772625.1. Classification (NCBI taxonomy): domain Eukaryota; kingdom Viridiplantae; phylum Streptophyta; class Pinopsida; order Pinales; family Pinaceae; genus Pinus; species Pinus tabuliformis. The sequence continues at coordinate 1,419,076,784 of CM062818.1, read as the reverse complement.
TGCCTTCTGCTTGTTAAACCACCGCATAAATCCTTGCAAATGCCTAAAAACCAGATTAATTTTCTTATTCACTCACGTGACTTGTGTAATGAATGCTCTCTATGTGTCTTTTCCCTCTCCCTTTTTAACTTTGACATGAGCCAAAAACCTAATCATCAATGACTCAGATCTAATTATGAGATCAATGGCTCTATTTTAATTAAATCACTAAGTGACAAACTTTATTAATTAAAAGTCAATTTAGTGAACAAATGTTCACTAAATTAATTAATTAATAAAGTAAATTCTAGAAAAAATCATAAGAAACATTCAATAATGATTTCCATAAGTAGAAACCCTCATGGAAATACCCACCTGGGCTACAAACACTAACACTCCCTCTAAGAAAGGGAGGTATTTTCCACCACTCCAAGCTTGTCACAAAACTAGAAAAACTTTCCCTTCACCAAGGGCTTGGTGAAAATGTATGCCAACTACTCCTTTGTAGAAATATATTGGAGCTTGACTCGCCACCATGTACTCTACACTCAATTGAACTTAGTGCTATTGAGGTTTGCTTCTTACTAAATCAGGAAATAACTACTGAACCCAGACTAAAGCAACACCCATAGGTGCCCTTCCAATCTATATCACTGCCTTCCCAGTGTGAATTTGAGTACCCCTGCAACCTCACACCATCTCCACCAAGATACTACAATACATATCCTAATGTTCCTTGAAAATATCCGAGCACCTAATTTGCTGCAATCCAATGAACCTCCCTTGGTTCCACTATGAACTGGATCAGGGTGTTAAAAACAAATTTGATGTTTGGTCGAGTGTTGACTAGATACATCATTGAGCAAGTTAACTGCTTGTACTATATTGAGCTAGCCAACTGTAAAACTGAAGAATCAATATTCTTCAGATTGGTCACCATTAGAGTGGCCATTTTTATGCTATCCTCCAACCTGAATCTCTTTAGCATCTCCTACAATGTACTTCTCTTGTCCAAGGAATATCTCGCTTGGTTGCTACCAAACCTCAAGTCCTAGAATGTAATGCATTAACTCAATATCCTTCACCTCAAATTTTGATGCTAGATCTGACTTGCAACTTGCAATAGTCTCTCTACTCATGTTAGAATGAGATCATCCACATACAACACCAAAATGAGGGTCTCAGATCCAACCAATAAGAAGTATAATTTTGGATTTGCCTCACTCTTGGTCAAGCCTTTGCCCTAGAAAAAGTTGTCAATTTTGGCATAACAAGCCCTGAGCGGCTATTTGAGTTCATAAAGGGATTCACAATAGACTAGGATGATGATTGACTTGGCAGAGAGGACTCTAAGGCTTTCTGAGAGACCGTAGATAGTTTATGCTAAGACATCATCACCTAAATTTGATGAGTTTGTTGACATTTATGATGAGGAGGGAGATTTGAATGAGGATTACCTTGATGATGATTGAGCCAGGAGGATTTCATCTACGGTGTGGGATGAGGTTCAGAATGATGAGCCTTGGTATAAATGAGCCAACAGGGAGATTGAGGAGTCTAGAGAGACAAAAAAGTCAGTTCTATGGCTTGAGGATTTAGAGTTGGAGAGATTAATTAAGGACAACAAGGGTAGGATAGGTTCCTATCGCCATTATTGAGATACATTGCAAACAAATATGGAGGGGTTATTCCAAGAGATACATGATTGTTTCTAGCATTGGATAGAGCATATTCAAGAGAGAAAGATACATCTTTAGGAGTTGGAGTTGGATATGGAGTATGGATACATATTCCTCAAGACTACCCAACTTCATCTTCTCTATGAGCTCTTGGAGATTGACTCATCGTCAATTTCTCAGTGTGGCGAGTATAGAGATATGTGGAGTGTCTAACAGAGGTACTTCTTGATGAGAAATGGATTTTCTGTGTAGAGATGTTTAGGATGACATTGGGATGTGACGTGTTTGCATTTGTTTGGATGGCATGAGTTCCTGTGGAGTTGGCACTACGATCAGATTAGCTACCTAATCAGCTAATGACACAAGGGAATCCAACACATGGCATTATTATCAGAGCATTCACAATTTCACATGATTTATGCAGTGTTAGGAAATGATCATTCATCACATGATTTATGCAGTGTTAGGAAATGATCATTCATCACATGATTCATGTTAATTGATAGGAGGTTATTTGATGGCATGAGATGTTAGTTTGATGGACAGTCTTCTTGAGGATGCAACAACTTGGTGATGGATGGGTTGCCATGGGTGTTTGTTGTTGAGGACAACAACATATTTGAATTGGGGTAGGATGTTAGGCCCTTAGGATTGAGCACCAACAATCGCCACAAGTATGGTTAGTCGAGTTGCAAGACAAGATAGGCATTGCATGATTTGCAATGATTGTGCGACATTTTGGTGTTTCTGAATCAAGTGAGTTGAGACAAGCATGCCCATGATCAAGATGGATTACCTTGCCACATTAGAGATTTCACCATGCATGGTTCAAATTCATGATAAAGGAAGTCAACATGAATATTTTTAGTGTTGGCTAACAAGATGTGAAGGGTCGTCCAACCGAGTACATGCATAGATTTGGTGAGACACTTCCCTTCACATGCCCATATGACTCATATATACTGAGAGCCATGTAACAGAGTTGGAAGGCAAGAAGCAAGACTTGGGAGGCAAGTGCGCAGGGCAAGGCAAAACGAAAAGTACGCAATTAATAATTGTTTCACAAGTCCAAGCCATGAAGGAGAGAAAAATCGAATTTGAGGTTTGTTCTACCCTCACGGGTGAAGAAGAGAACCAAACCAATTCGAGAAAAGTTGGAGAGGAGGTTTTGTGCATGAGTTGGATGAGAATAATAGTTGATTGATTGGAATTGTGATTGTAGTAGTAGACCGAGATGTTTAGGACTCAATATTCTTTAGATTAGTTAGCATTAGAGTGGGCAACGTTTTTCTAACCTCCATCCTAAATTACTTCAACATCTCTATAGTGGACTTCCCTCCTCCTCCAAGGATCTCGCTTGGTTAATGCTAAACCTTAAGTCCAAGGAAGTAAGCATCGACCCAATAACCTTCATTCAACTTCTGACACTAGATGAGACTTCCAACCTGCATTACCTCTCAACACTTGTTAGAATGAGATCATCCACATACAACACCAAAATGAGGGTCTCAGACCCAACCAAGGAGAAGTATGGGTTGGGATCTGCCTGACTCTTGATGAAGCTTATACCCTGTAGATAGTTGTCAATCCTAGCATACTAGGCCTTGTGTTCATGTTTGAGTCCATATAGGGTTTTCTTAAGCTTGCATACATGTGTCTCTCTGTCATGGACCTCAAACCCCTGTGGTTGCTCAATGTTGAATTCTTCATCAATGATGTGATTAAGGAAGGAGATCTTCACATCCATCTGATGGATGCTCCATCCCATCTTAGAAGCTATTGAAAGAACTAGTTAAAGAGTATTAACTAGCTTCAAGAGCAAGAATATCCTCGTAGTATACTCCCTTTTTGTGAGAGAACCCAAGAGCCACAAATCTATCCTTATATTTCTCCACATTTCCATTTGTTGCATGCTTTACCTTGTAAAGCCACTTGGAAGTCACGAATTTCTTCTCCTTTGGTATTGGCACAATCTTCCAAACATCATTATTCATGATGGAATTGTGTTCCTCCACCATGGCATCTCTCCACACCATCTAGTTGGCTACTTCCACAAAGATGGAAGGCTTCAGATCTATGATGCTGGTCACCAAAGTGATGTACATCAAAAACTTCTACAGAGGTTTTTTTTCCTTGAAAGTGAACTTGGGAGGCTCAACATGTTGGTTATCTTTTCTATTAGAAGTCTTTGCTCTTGGCTCCTCCTTTGGTTCCTCCTCTTAAGGGCCCTCTACAACTATTGGTAGGTCTTGAGATTTTCTAGATGCCAATTTCTCTTCGAACTTGACACCTTCGCTCAACATTGTCTTCTGCTGATATATCAGGAATACTTTGGTATGTGGATATAGATTGGAAAACCCAATATCCAAAGATGTCCTATATTAGGCTTCTTTCCTATGAATGCTTCCTACAGTATCTTATCCTATCGACTCTAGTGTGGGCTCCTATTGGGAAAATACACAACGTTATTGCATGCCTCGATGCTCGCAAACTTTGATCATGGATCATGGCCTTCGCCACACTAATGATACACTCGTTCTTCCTCTCTACAATTCCATTTTTTTGTAGGTTTTAGGCCACTATATTCTCCCTCTTGATCCCTACCTACTTGCAAAAATTAGTGAACTCATTAAAGGTGTATTCACCTTCGTTGTTTGTCCTCAATAGCTTCATTGTGGTCAATTTTTCCTAGAATCTATTAGGGATTTTTTGGAATCATAAAATTGAGTTGTAAAATCTCCACAATTTGAGTCCCTTAAGGTTTTTCAAGGTGATGAATCCATATATGCAGGCAAAAACAGATTTTAAATACAAAATATCATAATTGGACCAAAATGTTTTTCGCCAAATTCTAGCCAAAAACTCCAAAATGTATAATAATTAGACAACACCTAACAAAACCAGATCTAAAGCTTTGCAGATTCAATACCAGTGTAATTATAATATTCTAACACTCCCCCTTAATCATGTTGCTAATCATTTACAATACAATTCCTTAATTCTTATCTTCTTATCTGATATTCTACTTATTGATTTGAGTCATGTTCTCATCTTTAGATTTTCATTCTTGGTTTTGCTTGCTCCTTCCTTTTGTACCTACAGAAATTTGATCATTGATATCCATTTAAGAGGAAATCCATCTATTTAAATAAATGAGTGACAACCATTGTGCTCACGATTTCTTAGGAAAATATTTTCATTTGCATGTTTGATTCCTCCTTAACCATGAATTTGGTCTCAACTATATCACATTCTGAGATTGCTTCACACATTTTCCCCTTAATAGAATATTGAACATCTCCAACAACATTGAGTCAACATATAAGTTTTTCTGACCACATACGAGTACTTGCGACCGTGGTACCTATCCAAGTGGTTCATTCGAAAAATTGATCCTACATTCTCTCCATGCATGAGAGGGAGGACTCCATGTGTTATAAAATGTATATTAAATAACCTGTATAAGGTCAGGCATTACGGATTGGACCAAAAACATGGAGGTGTTAGGTACAACTGATCAAGCATCCCTTCTGACATTATATAATTTCAATTCAAGTACAACATGTATTTGAGTGTTATACAAAAGCATCAAGATTAGCTTCATCATGTGCTGAAAACACAAGCCATTAAAAGAAATGTCGATCCCATTTCCAAGATCATTCCATTCATCTTCTATTCTAACTCAACAAAATTATATATAAGTACGATCTAGATATTAAACTTCCATTATCTACACTGGATTTTAGCCAAATGGGATTATATAGCAATCAAACAAATGGCTATACAAAATGTATGCTTAAATAATTTGTGTAAGGTCAGCCTTTACAATTTGGTCCAAATACTTTAGGGTGTCAGATACAATTAACCATGCAGCACCTACAACATTACATCATTTAAATTCAGGTACAATAAGTATTGAATGTTGTGCAAATCATCATGTGCCCAAAAGATAAGTGAGTAGAAAAACTATGATTGCTTACTAGGGTTATCACTTAATGTTAATCCAGTCTGTTAGAGGTCATTCCATTCAGCTTTTGTACTAACTGTACAACCTTAGATATAGGTACAATTTCGATATTTTTACTTCTAATATCATTGTATTTTAGCCAAATTGGAAACTCTAGCAATCAAAAAAAGGATTGAATTAAGGCATCCAAAATAAAGTGTTTTGACACGCATTTCTCACTCTTACAATTCCGATATGTACTGAAGTATATCTATAGACAAGATTTTACAACACCTTCACGATATCAACAACACCTACAAAACACAACAGTTGCAACTTTCTTCTAAGATTTGGACAGTATACAACCAATAACAATATATTCCTCCTACACAACACAAACATAGTAGACAAAACAATTTTGCATGTTACAACTTTCACAATATCTCTCTCAAAGGAACTTGTGCTTTGACATTGGTTGTTAAATGATGTGAGATGGAATAAGTAACCAATATCCTAAAAATAACTACATGGATGAGTTGTGACTCATCTCAACTTCATGGTATATCCTTGGCCACTTCAGCTGAACCCAACCAATTGAGGTAGCTTAAAATAGAGTTCACAAGCCTTTTTATGGGCTTCATTACACTGTTTTCCATGTCTCTTGGTTGTTTCAAAAGAAATAATGTTGTTTTTTGAGAAACATTTGTTGTCTTATAGGCCAAAGGAGTTCATATACTACCTTCCATCATAATTTGGTTTAAGACAACAAAATATGACACTTTTTTAAATGGTAGTTACATAAGCCATTCTCAATTCTAAAAAATCAACAAGTACACGTTTTTTTCTAGAAGTTGAAAAGGTCTCTTCAAGGAGAAATCCTTCTTCATTTGTCTCAGTTGTGATCAATGACCCTTCTTGTAGGAGTAAGGCTTGGATAATTTATCTGTAGGATGAATCAATTCTTAAAACAAATGTTTTATTGCTATATTTTCAAATGATTTATTTTCGTTGATATTCACCATGACTCATATCAACAATAGATTTTTCAATAGGGTCTTTCCATTTGCACATTAAATTACAATCAAATACTTGTCGATTTACTAATTTCCCATTCAATGACAATTTTAATTTTTGTTACAAGCAAATCTTTCTCAATTTACTAATTCCCTTGTTGATTTACTATACATTATAATATGTCATTACAACACTAGAAGGTTTATGTCTCTTTACCTTAATCCTATAACGCCACTTATTATAGTCAAGAATGATAAATTAAGCATCTGCTTGTTACACCTCCTTGGTGTGAGAAAGGGTTTTCATTTTTTTCCCTATATAGGGTTTTGGAGAGCTAGGGGATTGCAAAAGTGTGGTGATAATACTTTGATGTACATGAAGTTCACATTTATGCATATTAATGAATTTTTTAACCATCCACTACTTGTGTAAATTGTAGATTCGGTTGTCAATTATTTAGATTCTTCATCATGTGTAATTTCCAATAATATATGTTTTGCTAATTTAACTTAAGTTAAGGGTAGATATGCTAAGTGATTTAAAATTATAATTAAACAACAAAAGGAATTATTTATTGATGTTATTATAGGTTCCATCAATGTTTTTAGACATGTTATATGCATGATAAGATTTCCCAATAATATATGTTTTGCTAATTTAACATAAGTTAAGGGTAGATATGCTAAGTGATTTAATATTATAATTAAACAACAAAAGGAAATTTTTATTGATGTTATTATAGGTTCCATTAATGTTTTCAGATATGTTATATGCACGATAAGATTTCCCTTGAAGGTTGAAAGTCATTGGAACACATTGGTGTCTTTTTTAGGATATTCTGACACATAGGAAATAGTTAAGTATAACTTGGTCTAGTGTAGAGTTAGGTAAATCGTGTTTCTTTACTATGTACATGTGTAACTTACAATCTGATGGTCATGATATGCTCTAGACATGAAGTGATCCGACGGTTAACTCTCTCCTTGGTATTACCCACACTTGATCTGTGGCTTAACACCCGCTTGGTCCATGATCTCTATTTAAAGAGCATGGAGGCTCATTTTTAGGGTAACTGTTCATGAGAGAAGCTTATGTAAATTTTCATTCTTTTATTAATAAATTTCCTGAAGTGGTCGCGTTGGCTCAAGTTGTGGATTGTTTCCCTCTTTGAGGGTTTTAACCACGTTAAGAATACTCGTGTATTGATCTGTGATCTATTTGTGAGTGGTGTCCTTTGGTGTTACATCTTAGGAACTTACCCTATAAATTTCTACATGGTATCAGAGCTATTTGAGGGTCGCATCCGTTGGTGATCCAAATCTGAAGCCGATACAACTGCATCCGACTTTTGCTTCCTAGATCTACTGTTTCTTACTGCTTTCGGGTCGAGATTACTGCTTTATTGTATTAGGAGCATCTATTCCAGTGAGGAACCCCTTTCGTTTCACACAAAAAGGTTTCTGGTAGCCCTAGCTACGTCATTTTTAAGATCTGGATTTATACAGTCTTTATTTGCAGTTCTAGCTATTCATTTCTCTGTTTATTTCGGTTTATTTAGCTCTCTGTTTTTTATTACCAGATCTATACCTTTCATTTCTGTGTATACTCTTTGCTCTGCGACTCTGTGTGATCTGGGAAAATCAGAAATAGAAAGGAAGGATTTTTTTCATGCGTATGCTCTTTTCCGCCATGCCTTAATGTGATCTCAGAAAATCAGAAACATTGAGGACAATATTTAGTTTCCAGTTAAAGCTAACTTCAAGTCATAAGGTTTGTTTTTTTTGCATGTCCGTGTTGGGTTTTGTGGCTTTTGTTTTGTAGGCAAAAAATAGCTTTTTCAAGTAAGCATGCACCCCAAAGCTTCAATGACTAAAAAAAAAAAACATCTTCCTCTTTTCCAAAAGTTACTAACCTTTTCAACTAGTTCACTTGGTCCAAAGTTACTTTATGAGAATGGAAGTCTTGAGTTCAAGTCTTTCTTTTTGTTGAGTTACTTTTTCAAAAAGCACATGTAACTTATGTTTTAAAGTTACTTTATGTAAAATTGTTCTCACCCATTATAAAAAGTGAGGCACTTATAATTTTAAAGTCTCTTTATCTTTTATTTAAGTTACGATTTAGTGGGTAGCTCATAAAGTACCATTGTAAAAGTGACTTTCACTTATTTATAAAAGTGAGTCACATAAAATTCTTTTTTTTTAAGTGAACTAATTAGATTAAGTTTGGAAAAGGGGTAATTTTTTTAAATATAACGCTATCATTCATTTCCACACATTCATGCACTTCGTTGGCATCTTCAACAACTTTTCTTCAAAAAGCCATAACTTCTTCATCCGGAATCCATTTTCAGAGTCGTTTTTTTTTAATCGGCCTAATTTTTCGAGGTCGTTCCAATGGAACACTTAGTTTCATCATCTACAGCTTCAGTTTATGTTAAAATGGAAATTCCATGCCAAATTATTCTTGACAGCACCAACTACTTCCAATGGTGGTCCCACATTGTGGATTTACTTAGAAGTAAAGGTCTTTACACAATAGCCTCAGGCCAAGAAACCAAACCTCAAGATGAAGATAAGACAGCCAAATGGGAAAATAGGCAAGATCAAACACATGGGTTGATAGGGTTGTCCATTTCTTCAAACCTTAGATTCCATATCGCAGAAATTCATACTCCTAATGAAGCAATGAAACAACTCACTAAAGCTTTTGGAATTAAAAATGAAATTAGAGCCCATCAACTCGAAAATGAGTTGCTTACATTGGACCCCAATAATTTTTCTTCCATTAAATATTTTTTGTCCAAGTTCAAGACCCTTAGACTTCTCTTGGAAGGTGTTAAGGTTAAGAAAGAAGATGGTAGCCTTATCTATTCCATTCTTACTAAATTGGGACCAGCCTACACTGTGTTTGTTTCCACCTTCCATTCTATTAGAGAAGCATTTATTTCTCAAGGACAGGACTACAAGTCCCCCTCTTTTGATGCCTTTTGTGATTTTTTAATAAGAGAACAAGAAAAGCTCTTATATCTTGGTCTTCTTAATCTTGGAAACTCTTCTAAAAAAGCCTTAGCTGCCCAGCAGCAACCAAATTCAAAGAATCCTAAGAAACAATATCCTAAAAGGAATGGTCCTAAACCAAACAAGGATCCTAAGCAATTTCAGTCTCAAAATGAAAAATCATTTCAACAAAATGATAATGCAAATAAAAACAAAGGGAAGAAGGCTTATAGACATTGCCACTTTTGTAATCGAGGTGGCCATTTAGAATCCAAATGCTTTCAGAAGATGGAAGCCTTGGAAGTGTTGAGCATTAGAGAAGGTATGTAATTGCCACTTATTTCATTATCTTTTCCTTTAATTCATAACTTATTTACATTATGAAATGGGTATATGATAAAGGATTATGATATAGTTTAAGAGATTTGTAAGTAACATAATATGACTAATTATTACCTTTTTCTATGCAGAAAATGAAGAAAATGGAAGATCGCCATTTCAAAGGAAAAGACAAGGTGAAACCAACTGTTGTCCCTTTGACAAGGAACCGCATCCAAACGAGGCAATCCAGATCGGAGCGCATAAGCCAAAAAAAGGAAGAATAAATACCAAATCAGTGCAAGAGAACGAAGAGATAACTGAAGGATAATGATATGGTGAATTCCTCAGGATCCTTTGAATCCTAAGGGATCACTACCTTAAGAATATTTGTATATTTTATATTTCCACCTGACCACTATAAAAAGGGACAGTGTTGCTAGCCCAAGGGGCGGATTGTTGTTGTTTTATAGACTTTACTGTTGTAAACTAAACTTTGATCATCGACTCTCTTTAAGTAGTGATTAATGTAACTCTATTTTCATGATTAATATATAAAATTTGTTGTTGTTCCATCTTTGATTCCGGAGTAACTGCAGCAGTGCGTCCATGGAGGCTAAGGGCCTAGCCCTAGTGGATCACTTGATTTCTGTACCATTATTTTCCAATTCCAAGTCATGTGTGGTTTGATTTCTTTTATTTACTTCATTCAATAATCTGTTGTTCCTTATCATTTCATGTACTGGCTCTGTTATATTTAATTCATATTTGAATAGTAAGGTTATGTTCTGCAACTGGAATGTTATGATGTTCATTCTAAAATCGTATCGCATTGGTGTTCCCTTACAGATTGGCATTATTGTGTAACATTGTTGTTCCTTTACAGATTAACATTACTTTTCGCTAACAGAGTAACAGCGCTGTGCATTTATAGATTGGTATTATTGTCTATTTAGCTACGGTTTACCTCTAAGTGTGATTATTGTTCATTTGGATTGTCGTTCCATGGTAACTGCAATTGCTATTTCTTCATAATCGTGATTAATATTTGTTATGCTGAAACCCAGATTACTGCTTCCATCAATATAGATGTGTTGTGTGTTAACATTTGATTCAATTTGTTGTACGTTTACATTTGATTCAAGTTGATGTTCAATATTTTGTAAACTTACTTTAGTTTTCTGTTCCATTTTCGGTTTGCTGTTCAAATCACTTCTAAGTTAAAGATTGTTGCTTAATTCCTTTAGATTACAATTGTTGCTTAATGCGTTTCCATAGGTTAAAGCTTTGCTATTCAATCTTTTAAATAGATTAGTTGTTGTTCCCTTTCTTGTTAATTGAATTTTCATTTCAAGTAATCACTTTGATGTGAACAAAACAACCTGAAACTGTAGTGAACGTTGACTATTGTTGTCCAGTTCCCAAATTTAATATCTTCCCTTTGATTGCTTTTAAATTGCATAAGTTTACAAAGGGAAGAGTTATCATTACTGCACCCTTGACTAATGAAGTGTTGTAGTTTCTTAAATGAATGATTTAGTTACAAAGCATTTCACTTTCTTGCCATTACATTTAGAGTTCGTTTCCATCATTTATTTACTTTTGCAAAAGCACTATACTACTAGCATTACTCTTGACAAGTGACTGCCTCAGACTGAGTACACTCTTTGAGATAATAAATCGTACCTGTATTGATAATTAATGTAGGGTAAATAGAGGTGAAAAAGACCCTTTTTACTGCTCAACATTTTGGCGCCATTGCCAGGGAAGAGTGTAGCCATTTGTTTCTTTTAAGAGTAGTGTAAGTATCTACTAGGAGAGAATTGGGTTTTAAAAACGGAAGGTAAAAACCTGTGTACGGAGCATGTAATAGCCCTGCTCCCCTGCTCGCTTTCCTATAGATTTATTGTTATTTTGAGTAGGAATCAGCATTTGATTTGTGTGCACGACTAAGCAAAAAAAGCCTGAAAAAAATCCTAAACCACTACCCAAGCCTGATAAAGCTAAGTGGCTGGTGACCCTTGGCCGATCGACCTTTATAGATGAAATCCTTAAAAAAGAAGAATCTCAGCATTCATTAGGACCTAGAAAAGTTGCTTCTAGACAACCTACTAGTTCCCTTCAGACCACAAGATCACCATCTGTAGCCTTTGTTGAGGTGCACAGCCAAACTAAGGAGAAATATTTTCAAGAAATTGAGAATTCTATTCCAAAATCATTGCAAGAAGGGAACCTTAGTAATCTTTGCGAAGGGAGAGGAGAAATAGGGGAAACTGAAGAACCAAGATCTCCTCTTGGAATAATTCAGCCATTAAGCAGCCCAGATAAGGGAAGTGCTACAAAAATCATCCAAAACGAAGTTGAAGAACCTCAAGAGCTAAAATCCCCCCAAACATTAGGAACTCTCATCATCCCAGACAAAGGAAGTGATGTTAAGGCCATTCCTACTCCATCTAACCAACCTAAGAATACCTCCAAAAATCCCGGAAGGTTATTGGCACATATTTGACCAAATGGCACAGAACCAGCAAACCCCCCAAACCTCCACACTGCAATATCCCATTTTAGATACTACAGTCAATGCACCTATGAAGGAAATACCTCTCCAACATATCCCTACATTTCATGGCCTAACATCAGAAGACCCAGATGCATTTTTGTTTGAATTCGATGTGTTGTGTAGGGGATATGACTATACCACCGATCCCCAAAAGATGAAACTATTTCCCTCTACATTAAAAGGAGCTACTTTACGATGGTTTATGGGGTTGGGTGGGGGTGTTATAAATGACTAGGATCAGATGAAAGGAACTTTCCTGAAGAAATATCAGGATTATTGTAGGTCCATAGAGTTAAAGGATGAAATATTTCAGATGGTAGCTAGACCTAATGAAACACTAGAGGAATATGTTGAACGTTTTCAGTATAATATTCAAAAATCTCCTTACGCATCATTACCCTTACCTGACAATGTATTAAAAACAACATTAATTAAAGGTATGAAGGAACAATGGATTGAAACATTAAATATTATGGGAAAAGGAGACATCTATCAAGAAGATTTTTCTAACATCATTGATTTATGTATCAGGAGATAACGAGGCAGCACAAGGCTAAAACCAACAAAACATGACAGGTTTACAAGGGACAACAAGATCTCTAGAGAAGGAGTAACTCACGCAAAAATTGGAAATTTACTAGAAAATTTCAAAACTGATATATTGTGGACTCTGACAACGCAGCTCGATATTATGCAAGCGAAACATAAACAAGCATAGGTAGAGCAAAATCTAGCAATATTCTATCCCAGATGCAGAAAGAAACACAACGACAAAGAGTTCCCATTAGATGCAGTTCAAGTTTGCGCTATTTGTACAAAAGACCACTCTACGGAGAGTTGCCCCTCACTGCCTGGTTTGAAAGCAGTATAAAAAGAAGCAGAAGAAGAACCAGAACCGGTGTACCTAGTTAATCAGCATCGTCAATGGCAACCGCGACAATAAGGTATGTTCCCCGATCCAGCTTCTTCTTTCCAGCCTTCGCAATATCATGCTCAGCAATATAATACAATGTGGCAAAATCAACCTCCCTTCTCAAATTGGTCACAACAACCATTTCCTTCATCATCACCATTGCCGAATCAAGCAAGCCAAACTAATTGGCCAAATTTTCCCTAAGCTCCACCATATTGGCAAAACAATGTATATCCAACACAATGGTCCCCTCCCACTTCGCAGAGTCAAGCGTGGTAGACAAACTGGAAAAGACCGATGAATCAGCCAGTAGGAACCATTCCACTCCCTCAACCTACACTGCTAGCATTACAACAAAACCCCCAGCCCAACTTAAGACCACAACTCCCAACCCAACCCAACCCGAACCCAAATAACAGACTGGTGCAATCTATTCAAACAATTGAAACACCAGAACTATAAATTGATCTAAGGGAGTGCAATGACCTTCAATTAAGGTCTGGGCACATTATAGAAATGAAGGGAGATAAAAATGTTCAAGTTGAATTGAAAATCATTTACCCGCAAAACAACCATTGCAAGAAGAAGAGGTGGTTCGAAAACAGACTCATGACCAAGCAACCACATGTTCTCCCCCATTCCCAGAAAAATTAATCATATCGCGCCCTATAGAACATCTTGATTTTGACATTCTGGGGGAACTAAAGAATTTGTGCATAAAAATCCCGCTCCTCCAAGCTATCCAAAATATCCCAACATATGAAAAGACCATCAAAGAGCTGTGCATAAAAAAACCAAGGAGGAGAATAACAAATACCCAACAATCCAAGTAGTTGGCACTCTATCTGACCTGTTATCAGGACGAGAAGCACCTATCAAATATGAAGACCCATGAAATCCAATAGTGAGAGTGCAAATCAATAGACAAACCTTTTCAAATGCCTTAGTTGATTTAGGGGCTGCAATTAATATCTTAACAACCACCACTTGTCAAAAACTGGGCATTACATCAATAGAACCAACTTCCACCTTATTAGAACTGGCTGACTGGTCAGTGGTTAGGCTAGAAGGTACACTACATGATGGCATGGTATCTGTTGATTCCTGGGAATATCCTACTGACTTTCTAATAATAAACCCCAAAAACTGACTCGATGGACATCCGTTAATTTTAGGCAAACCTTGGCTTGCAACCGCTGATGCTTACATTGGCTGCCGACGGGGCAGTATGACCATAACTAGAGGAAGTAACATCAAGAATCTAGCCCTATACCCTCCAGCCTAGCCAAGTGTAACAATAATAAAAAATAACAAACATGCTATATCATACCTCACTGAAAACATTAGATCCCCATTAAACATAGAACATGCCCTCGATTTCAAAGATCAAACAGAGGATGATGTTATTAACAACTTTATTAACCAAGCTAAATCCAAATCCCACATACAATGTCACATGATAGAGGCAGCATTTGACAATGAACTAGAAGAAGATCCTCTCAAAGACACTCATGATCAAACAATACCTACCATCTCTGTTTCAAATAGCAAAACTATAGAGATTGAGTCAGGAAAAACTTTAAACATCAATAATAACCTGACTCCGGAACAAGAAGAGAAGCTGATCCAACTACTAAGAAAATAAAAGGAAGCTTTTGCATGGGATTATCCGGACATGAAGGGAATCGATCCCCAGCTATGTACACACCACATTTATACAGAAAAGAATGCGAGACCTATTCGCCAACCCCAACGAAGACTTAACCCTCATCTAAAAGACATTGTGAAAGCTGAATTACAAAAACTTTTGGATGTAAACTTTATTTATCCAATCTATGATAGCAAATGGGTCTCTCCGCTAGTATTGGTACCAAAGAAGAATGGAAAGTGGAGGATTTGTGTAGATTATAGAGAATTAAAGAAAGAAACCCAAAAAGACCACTTTCCCCTTCCATTCATTGATTAGGTATTAGATACATTGGCAGGAAATAAATTATTTTCTTTCTTGGATGGCTTTAGTGGGTACAATCAGATTCAAATTGCCCCTGAAGACCAGGACAAAACTACTTTTACCTGTCCTTTGGGAACGTTTTCCTACAGAGTTTTACCCTTTGGCCTATGCAATGCCCCTACCACATTTCAAAGGGCCATCCTCAGCATCTTTTCAGATTTAATAAACAAAGGGCTCGAAGTATACATGGATGATTTCATATCATAAGGAGATGATTCCGACCCAGCACTAGACACATTGGAAAGGGTGTTGCAACGATGTATCGCCACCAGGCTCTGCTTGAGCCAGAAAAGTGTTATATGATGATGAATGAAGGACTCATCCTAGGTCATTATATCTCAGTAGCAGGAATACACGTAGATCTGGCCAAAATTCAAATAATTTTGTTAATACCTACCCCTACCAAACAGACAGAGGTACGCAGTTTTCTTGGATTTTCTGGTTATTATATGAGATTTATAGAACATTTTTCTCAAATAGATGCACCTCTATATGCACTAATAGGGAATTTTGATTTTGTTTGGACAGATAAATGTGACCGTGCTTTTGAGGATCTGAAAAAGCTTGTGTCAACAGCCCCAATGCTCAGAGGTCCAAATTGGGACCTGCCATTTCAGATTTCATTAGATGCTTCAGATACAGCTATTGGAGTAGTCCTTGGGCAAGAAGAAGACAAAAAACCATATGCAATCTATTATATTAGCAAGAATTTGTCTCCTGCTGAGCTAAACTATACTATTACTGAAAAAGAATTTTTAGTTGTAATACATGTTGTAAATAAAATTAGCCATTATATCAATGGATATCCTGTTTTTTTATATACAGATCACTCTGCCATAAAATATTTATCAAATAAACCAATTACAAACGGTAGAGTAACAAGATGGTTGATTTTATTGTAGGAATTCGACATCACAATAAAAGATCGACCTGGGAAAGAGAATCCTGTAGTTGACTTTCTCTCACGAATTTCGAAGCCATTGGACACAGCAGTAGTTGAAGATCAATTTCTAGATGAACATTTATTCATTGTTACTTTCAAAACACCCTGGTATGCTGATGTTGCAAATTATTTAGCAGTAGGAAAATTACCAAAGCGTTTGACCCCCAACGAACGAAAACATATTGTGTAGCGTAGTACCCGATTCTCTTGGATTGGGGGCTACCTATTCCATACAGGGGCAGATATGCACATCAGAAGATGCGTCCGTGAAGATGAAATTTTTGAAATTTTGAAAGCCTATCACGACAAACCATGTGGCGGACATTTCGTAGATTGAAGAACTTGCCACAAAGTTCTTCGAACAGGGTATTACTAGCCCACAATCTTCAAAGATGCAAAGAAATTTGTTCAAGTTTGTGACAGTTGCCAAAGAGCAGGACACCCTGGACAGTCCGAAGAAATGCCTTTAAACTCACAGCTAGTCATCGAACCATTTGAGCATTGGGCACTCAATTTTGTTGGTCCGATCAACCCATCATCAAACCAGAAAACATATATTTTGGTAGCAATAGAATATATGACCAAATGGGTTGAAGCAAAGGCACTTCCAAAAGCTACAGAGGATTCCGTCATTCATTTCCTGTTCTAGATATTTGTGTGATATGGCCTCCCAAGAGACATAATCACGGATGGAGGACCATAGTTTGCTGGTAATAAAATTTTTGCAACATTAAAAACTATGATATTCAGCACAAGATTACCACTCCATACCACCCACAGGAAAATGGCCAAGTAGAGAGCACGAACAAAGTAATAGAAGCAATACTAACAAAAACCATTGCGTCACACAAATGCAATTGAGCTACAAGATTGTTGGAATCCTTGTGGGCATACAGAACAACGTGGAGAAACACCAGCGGTTATTCACCATATTAGCTAGTACTTGGAAAGGAACCCATCTTTCCAATAGAGTTCGAAATACAAACCTTGAGAACAGCACAAGAAGTCAGTCTAGATTTAAATGAGGCCCAAATTAATAGACTACAGCAAATCAACAAGCTAGATGAAATCAAGCTCTCCGCTCTTCAACATACTGCATTAATCCAACAACAGAGAGCAAAATGGCACGACACCCTCATCAAAAAGAAAGTCTTCCACGAAGGAGATTGGGCACTCCTATACGATTCCAGGTTTCAGGATTTTCCGGGGAAACTTCAAACTCGCTGGCTGGGACCATATGAAATCCAGAAAGTGCATGATAATGGCACCATTACTTTAACTACCATTAACGGATATGGACATACCTTTGAAAAAAATGGCCACCGAGTTCGACTGTACTGCAAACCGCTTACTCGGGAATCCTTCTACCAACAACTTTGGGAAGACTCTGACATGCAGATTTTGGCTGAGGAAGAAAACTCTTCCTCACCTTTGGTTCACTAAGTAATTTGATTGCTTTCAAAATTTTGTACATAACGTTTTCTGTTCTTTTTGTGTAAATTACTTTCTGTATAGATTTCTGCATTTCTGCAATTTTTTACATTTTTGTTGTTCCTTTCGGAAGGAACAACACTTTCACTGCTTTTCTGTTCCTTTTCGAAGGAATAACACTTTTTCATTTTGTTGTTCCTTTCCGAAGGAACAAAATTTCCACAATTTTTTTGTTCCTTTTCAAAGGAACAGAACTTTTGCATTTTTCTATTCCTTTCCGAAGCAACAACGTTTTTGTCGTTTTGTTGTTCCTTTCTGAAGGAACAACACTTTTCCATTTTGTTGTTCCTTTCCGAAAGGAGCATCATTTTCACCATTTGTTGTTCCTTTCTAAAGGAACAACACTTTTGCATTTTGTTGTTCCTTTCCGAAGGAAAAACATTTCCGTCTTTTGTTGTTCCTTTCCGAAGGAACAACACTTTCACGTTTTGTTGTTCCTTTCCGAAGGAACAGCATTTCCACCTTTTTGCTGTTCCTTTCCGAAGGAACAGCACATCCAAACTTTTGTTGTTCCTTTCTGAAGGAACAACACTTTCGTTTTTTGTTGTTCCTTTTCGAAGGAACAACACCTCCGCATTTCTATTGTTCCTTTCCGAAGGAACAGCACTTCCGCATTTTTGCTGTTCCTTTCCGAAGGAATAGCACTTTCGCATTTTTGTTGTTCCTTTCCAAAGGAACAGCACTTTCATTTTCTGTTATTCCTTCATGATGGAACAACACTTTAGTTTTCTACTATTCCTTACAGCACTTTTCTTTTTTGCTATTCCTTTCTGAAGAAACAACATTTTCGTATCTTTTGTTTGCGTTTTCTTTATTTGTTGTTCCGATTAAGGAACAACTGTTGATCCTCTCAAAGAACAACACCTTCAAGCATGTTTTCTTCCTTTTTGCTTATGATTTTTGTGTACAGATATTCTTTTTCTATCCCTCTAAAGAAATAGTAGTTGTTCCATCTTGAGAACAACACTTTTGGAGTGCATTTTTTCTTTCTTTTTTGTGTGTGTTTTACCATTTAGAAGATTTTTTGTGAGTGATGATCATTTAAGGCATAGCTATACATTTATGCAAGAATACAAAAACTAGAGGATACTGAAATCAACAAATCAAAGGAACATCGTTATCTTTAAAGAAATTGCTTTGAATTGATAATAGAAAAGAGAAAAGGACACAACTATTTATATCACCTTGCTATCATTATTTTCATTAATACCAATATGATTGATTTTTTTTTTATCATGATGGTTCTTTCTAAATCCCATAATTCTCTTTGATCATTATTATTGAATAAGAATAAGGGCATATTTTTCTCTATTAAGATGTTCAGACTTCTTCCACCATCCCTACTCTTAAGGAGTGTTGAGCCACCCTCTGCATATAAATAGGAAAAGTGCTATAAAAAATAAAAGAAGAAAAAGGAAAAATGTTTATCTATATGATTACTAACATGATTTGTCAAATGAAGGATAGGGGGTCTCATCAAGAGTCAGCCTACCATGGTCATAAGGAAGAAAGTGAAGTGGCATTCCCATTATTGCCACCACACCAGGGATATGATCTTAGAGGCACATCAGAAAAAATAAAAAATTCCTTGGAACAGGAGGTCTCATCACAAGCCGGCCTACCCACCTTTCACTCCTTCCTAGTGAATCGCATTGTGATTCATCTGGTTACCAAGCCAACACAATGGCCTCCATTCTGACATTACACAGCACTTTCCTACGCATACACAAAGGATTGTGGTTCCAAGGGTGAAATAAACAACTCTGCCAAGGTTATGGACACCTGTGGGCAATAGAGCTCTGTTGATGGTATTGAAGTCATATTTCTTATACACCAATAGTCATTATAAAACCCTTCTTATTATATCTTTATAATGATTTCAAATGATATTATGTATATATCCCTTTCGAACATTTGATACATGAAAATCATTTACAAATCAATCATGATGGTAAAAGTTGATAATGACCGCATAAGAAATTTTATTCACGTCAGCTGTCCTATCCTCCATTTCTCGCATCATATCACAGCATTTCCATATTTATTATCGATTCTATCATACGCCTCAATTTCAATATTCTGCTAATTTTTGTAAACATGTCATATATCTATACATTGTTCCTTTATTCCTCTGTACGATTGCAGTTCAGCATGCGGCTCCTTCATTTGATGGCCTAGGACAGCCTATCACATTATAGGGGGGGGCGCAGGTGATCTCCATAATTCGATGGCATACATGTCAACCCATTATTTGGAGGTATAATGACTTCATCAAAACTCAGGAATAGCAAGTCTAATGGTATTTTGTTTCCCAATATGCATGGCTTGCTATTCCAACGCCATTTCCGTGTTTTTCTCTGCGAAAATTAGCAATAAGTTAAAAATTTGAACAGCTTGTTGTTCCATCATCTTCTCTTTGTTTTCTTAACAGTGAGCTAAAAATTTGAACAGCCTACTGTTCCATCATCATCTCTGCGTTTTTACAGTGTGCTAAGTGTGAATAAGATGGGAGGAAGATCAATTCACAGTGAGCCACAGGTGTTAATGGTCTTTGATGCTGCACGAGAAATCCTAGCAAGGGCAGGATGGATAGCTTACCTTAACCCTCTACAACAATCCAACAAGACGGTGGCAATCGAGTTTCTGAAGAACTTGCAAGAAAATCATTCCATGGTGAGAGGGAGACAGATAGCAGTCACAGATGACATAATTGGTGAAGTTTCGGGACTGCCAGCCATTGGACCTATGTGGACTTTGAAAAAGGTGAGACTGTGAAACGCCATAACCATCTTCCAGGACGAAGGGCAAAACCTTACTATAAAAGGGAAAGGAGTCCTGTCGGCAACCCTGGGAGAGCCGTGGGCAGAATTGGCGAGAATTATCCAAAGCTACATCACTTGTGATGGTAGAAAAGACGTGATAAGACCACGCCATCTCAAACTTTTAGCCGTGTTAAAGCAAAAATTTGCTATGAATTTGCCTGCAATTTTAAATTTTTTATTACATGATGTCGCCTGAAGCATGAGGAAATCTCGCCATGTAGATTCAGTAATAAGCCACCATGGGTTAATTCGACTTATAGTCAATTACAGTCTTTCCCAACAACAGAGTAGTTGGGAAGAATTGATTTTCTCGATAGATGGGGGGACTGGCTTTGCCATCGAGCAGACCACTGAAATGAAGACAATCTATTATATTGGAAAGGAGTAGAGGAATGTTGGGAACTTCCCAGGGAAACATTAGCCAACCTGTGGAAATATAGGATTCATAAGACAAACAACCCCCACAATTGGAAGGTGGGGAGAATGAAGAGTAATTGGAGGAAAATAATGAAGAAGAACTGGAGGAGGAATTGAAACAATCTGGTCAAGAAGAAGGGGAGGAAATAGAGCAATGCAGTGAAAGTCCACTACCAAAACCCTCTACAAGAAGAGGAATTGGCCCAAATTTTGGCCAACATGGGCGAGTATGTCCAACCTCACAGCCCACTCAACCCCCATACCGAAGAAGGGCCGCAGGAGCACTCTCCTCATGATAAAAGTGCATCCGAAGAAACGTGTGACAAGGAGGAAGAAGAAGAGGATCACTCTACTCATGATGAGAGTAGTGTCGAAGAGGAGGAAGAAGAACAATCTGTTCCTAGTCATAATACAACCGAAGAATTGCACGGTGAAGAAGAGGTAGAAGAAGAAGCTTCCCAGGAGACAGCAGAACAATCCAGGGTCTCTACCCCTGAAAGACCTGATCAACAGAACACTGAGGAGGTGTTCCTAGAAGGAAATATGGAAATTGGCCCAGGCGAAGGTACAATGCCTAAAGTACAAAGCCCACGCCCGAGAAAACACATAGTTGTTCCTTCTAAGAAAACAGAAGAAATTAAAAGATTGTGAAAGGAACAGCAGAGATTGCTTAACGTAACTAAGCAACTCTGACAACAAATAAGAGTCTTGAAAATGGGGAAGAACTCAAAAGGAACCTCTGTGGCAAAGCATGCAACCACCCAGGCAAAACTCCATACGAAAAAGACCAAGAGGACTCAAGTCCAACGTGTTATTCAAAATCATAAGGAACAGCATTTGGCTATCGCAAATGCAGAAGTACAAATGGACAACGCACCGACCTATGATAAGGAAATCCAGACAGAGGCACTATCCTCTAGTGAGAAGGAAACGCAAACCATAAAGATGAGATGTTGCAATAAGGATATCCAAGTAGATCTCCAACCCAAAATTGTCATGTTGGATAATGTCCCGAGGATAGTAACTCTACGAAAAGATTTGGTACAAGCCCAACAAACAATAGAGAAACTCACAGAGGAAACTATTCCTCAAGAAAAATACCAGAAGTTACAATAGCAACTAAAGAACATCAATGCATCGGAAAGCCAGGCCTTTGAAGGATGGCGAAAGGCAGAGGAAAGAGTAAAAAAGGTAACCCATAGACTATACACAGTCATAAATCAAATGGATACCTTATGTTCTCTATATACTGATGTTCTAGCGTGTAGGGCACCTACCAGAAACTATGCTTTTTTTTATAGAAAGATATTTACAATTAAAAATTAAAGCTGTCAAGGCAGGAGTACCTATAGAGATAAAAACCATTGATGATTTCATAAACTATTGTAAGCATTATGGGGTTATTTGCACAATCTTGTGTTAGATGGAGAAACAAAACAGAACCCTATCCCTTTTGTGGGTGATGTCCAACTTCAATCATTTATTTCTTTCGGTGTCAATCAGATAAAGTGGCTTAAAGCCTACAATGTCTTTCAAAGATAGGAGAATGGATTAGATCTATGGGTGAGGGGTGAACCTAGAGACCCATTGCAATTATGGAATAAACATAGGAGCCTAATGAGAACTCAAGTTGTGATCAAGACACTGGGACCTATTCACACAGCAGTCATCCGACAAGGGGTAGAATACTTCTTTACCATCAAAGACCTTGTCATTGCAGCAGCCAAATTTCGATACCATACTTCTAATCAGAATATCCAAAATAGAGAACCATTCAACTATGAGAATTTTAATCTAGCTGCTGACCACTTGGGTATCTATGGTGACCACATTTTGAGAGAAGGCCCATCCTGGTTAGGCCGTAGGTTCCGTAGTCCGGTCATTTGGTATCCTGCACCAGGATATAGAGCCTTATATGAATTACCTGAAGGTCAGACAGGGCATATTTTTGAATTCTTAGATAGGAATCATGGTTGTAGACCACCGACTGAGAACCCTTCTCCAGCCTATTCCCTAACTACCTTGCATGTTAATTACAATGTTTTCATGAGGGCATGAAAAACAGTAAGCAGGGGGATGTGTTGAGTATTAGAGAAGGTATGTAATTGCCACTTATTTCGTTATCTTTTCCTTTAATTCATAACTTCTTTACATTATGAAATGGGTATATGATAAAGGATTATGATATTGTTTAAGAGATTTGTAAGTAACGTAATATGACTAATTATTACCTTTTTCTATGCAAAAAATGAAGAAAATTGAAGATCGCCATTTCAAAGGAAAAGACAAGGCGAAACCAATTGTTGTCCCTTTGACAAGGAACCACATCCAAATGAGGCAATCCAGATCAAAGCGCATAAGCCAGAAAAAGGAACAATAAATACCATATCAACGCAAGAGAACGAAGAGATAACTGAAGGATAACGATATGGCGAATCCCTCAGGATCCTTTGAATCCTGAGGGATCGCCACCTTAGGAATATCTGTATCTTTGATATTTCCACCTGGCCGCTATAAAAAGGGACAGTGTTGCTAGCCCAAGGGGTGGATTTTTGTTGTTTTATAGACTTTACTGTTGTAAACTAAACTTTGATCATTCACTCTCTCTAATGAGTGATTACTGTAACTCTGTTTTCATGATTAATATATAAAAAAATTTGCTATTCTGTCTTTGATTCTGGAGTAACTGCAGCAGTGCGTCCATGGAGACTAAGGGCCTGGCCCTAGTGGATCGCTTGCTTTTTGTACCATTATTTTCCAATTCCAAGTCGTGTGTGGTTTGATTTCTTTGATTTACTTCATTCAATAATCTGTTGTTCCTTAACATTTTGTTTATTGGCTCTGTTATATTTAATTCATATTTGAATAGCAAGGTTATCTTCTGCAACTAGAATGTTATGTTGTTCATTCTAAAATCGTATCGCATCACTGTTCCCTTACAGATTGGCATTACTATGTAACATTGTTGTTCCTTTACATATTAACATTACTGTTTGTTTACGGAGTAAAAGTGTTGTGCATTTACAGATCGATATTATTGTCTATTTAGCTATGGTTTACCTCTAAGTGTGATTGTTGTTCATTTGGATTGTCGTTCCATGGTAACCGCAATTGTTGTTTCTTCATAACCATGATTAATATTTGTTATGCCGAAACTCAGATTACTGCTTCCATCAGTATAGATGTGTTGTGTGTTAACATTCGATTCAGTTTGTTGTGCGTTTACATTTGATTCAAGTTGTTGTTCAATATTTCGTAAACTTACTTTAGTTTGTTGTTCCATTTTCGGTTTACTGTTCAAATCATTTCTGAGTTAAAGATTGTTGCTTAATTCCTTTAGATTACAATTGCTGCTTAATTCATTTCTATAGGTTAAAGCTTTGTTGTTCAATCTTTTTAAATAGATTAGTTGTTGTTCCCTTTCTTGTTAATTGAATTGTCATTTCAAGTAATCGCTTTGGTGTGAACAGAACGATCTGAAACTATAGTGAATGTTGACTATTGTTTTCCAGTTCCCAGATTTAAGATCTTCTCTTTGATTGCTTTTCAATTGCATCAGTTTACAAAGGGAAGAGTTATCACTACTGCACCCTTGACTGATGAAGTTTTGTAGTTTCTTAAATGAATGATTTAGTTACAAAGCATTTCACTTTCTTTCCATTACATTTAGAGTTTGTTTCTAACATTTATTTACTTTTGCAAA
The DNA here is from genome assembly GCA_031772625.1 of Pinus tabuliformis. Taxonomy (NCBI): domain Eukaryota; kingdom Viridiplantae; phylum Streptophyta; class Pinopsida; order Pinales; family Pinaceae; genus Pinus; species Pinus tabuliformis. The sequence continues at coordinate 1,419,051,992 of CM062818.1, read as the reverse complement.
AGCACTATACTACTAGCATTACTCTTGACAAGTGATCGCCTCAAACTGAGTACACTCTTTGAGATAACAAATCGTACCTGGATTGATAATTAATGTAGGGTAAATAGAGGTGAAAAAGACCCTTTTTACTGCTCAACAGGAAGCAGCAATGAAGAAGCATAACATCCATTTGGAGCACTCTTCAAATTCAACTTCATCTTCAGGAATAACACTTTATGCATGTGGTTGTCAAGCATCTCGGTCTGGTTATGCACTAAATGTATCTTCTTCTTCTTCTCATTCTCATGAGTGGCTCATTTTTTTAGAAGCTTCTTATCACATGGCAAAAAACAAAGCCATGTTTTCTTCTTTAAATGATTGTAACACCAAAAATATATATGTTGGTGATGATAGATCTCTTAGTGTTGTAGGTACTAGAATTGTTCATCTAGACAAGGGTCAATTTAATGATGTATTATGTGTTCCAACCTTATCCTACAACCTTCTATCTGTATATCAGATAACTCATTCAGGTGAAGCTAAAATCATTGAATTTTGACCTCATGATGTTCTATTTAAGGACCTAAGAGATCCTAGACAGATTTTAGCTACTGGCATTACTGATGATTCTACAAGGTTGTATAAGTTTAACAACTTTGGGTCATCAAATCTTCCCTCGGTATTTTTTGCTCATAATGATGAAGTGAGAAAACTTTGGCATGAGCGATTTGGTCACTTAAACTATCGCTCCCTTCAGAATCTATGTAAATAAAATATGGTGACAGGTCTTCCAATGGTATCTTGCGGATATGGTTTTTGTTGTGGACATATACTTAGAAAACATCGTCGGGATAGTTTTGAAAAACATGCCTCTTTGCACGCCTCAACCGCTTTACAGCTTGTGCATAGTGATTTATGTGGTCCACTTCTAGTTGTTTCATTCTTTGGCTACAAGTATTTCTTAACTTTCATTGATGATTTCTCCAGATGCGCTTAGGTATACTTCTTAAATCTCAAGAGTGAAGTATTTAACATGTTCTTGGTCTTTAAGGCCTTTGTTGAAAAACAATCTAGACATCAAATTGTTAAGCTAAGATCTGATAATGGCAAAGAATATGTTAACAACAAATTCATCAACTTTTGCACTAAGAATGGAATTCAAATGCAACATATTGTTCCATATACTCCACAACAAAATGGAATAGCTGAAAGGAAGAATCACACCTTAAAGGAAATGGCTAATTGTATGCTTCAATCTAAAGGACTTAGCCTTAATTTTTGGGCAAAAGCAATTAACTGTGCAAATTACGTAGTAAATCGCACTCCTACTAAGGTTTTAAAGAATATCACTCCAGAAGAAGCATGGAGCTCAATTAAACTAGATGTAAGTCACTTTCGTGTTTTTGGAAGTGAAGCATGGGACCATATTTGAGATGAGAAACATAAAGCTTTAGAACCTAAGAGTGAAAAACGTATTTTTTTTGGATATTCTAAAGATGTCAAAGGATATAGACTTATTCCACTTAATTCCAAAAATGTTATCATTAGAAGAGATGTAAAGTTTGTTGAAAATATATCGGCCTACGAGCCTAGTTTGGTGGATGTGCCACCTCTCTCTATCCCTTCTACCTCTGAAAATATTTCTTCTTCAAATGATGATAGCGAAGATGACAATCCTCCCCCACCTTCTCAGGATGCTCCTTCAACTCCTCGGCTTCCAAAATGGGTCCATGCTACTCGGGATGCAGCAAGTGCTCTTGCCAGTGATCCTACAGATCATTGACGTACACATTCTTAGTTCGATAGATCCTCTTCTTTACTAGCTCAAGCTTCAGCGAATTATGATACTGACACCTTTGAAAAAGCTTCAGACCATCCAGAATGGGATGCAATTATGAATGAAGAATATCGTTCATTAGTGGCAAATGATACATGGGATCTTGTTCCTCTTCCAAAGGGACGAAAACTTGTTAGATGCAAATGGGTTTACAGAACCAAGTATGGACCAGATGGAAAAGTTGATAAACATAAATCTCGCCTTGTTGATAAGGGTTTTTCACAAGTTGAAGGCATTGACTATACTGAAACCTTCTCCCCTGTTGCCAAAATGAACTCTATTCACCTTGTTCTTTCCCTTACTGCCTCTTTCAAATGGGAAGTCAATCAGATGGATGTTAAATCTACCTTCTTGCATGGGGACTTGCATGAAGAAATCTATATGGAACAACCTACTAGATTTATACAAACAGACTCCAGCCTTGTATGTCAGCTTAAGAAATCCCTTTATGGTCTCAAGCAAGCCCCTCGGGCTTGGTATGCCAAAATGGATAGCTTTCTTTTAGAAACTAGCTTTTCTAGGTGTCATTCTGACAATACTGTCTACACCAAGAAAGTGGGCAAGTCTCTTATCATTCTTGTTCTTTATGTTGATGATCTTATCCTTACTGGTAGTGATACCAACTTTATAAACCATGTGAAGTTCATCCTTAAAAATAAGTTTGAAATGACAGACTTAGGACACTTGCATTATTTTCTTGGTCTTCAAGTCTTGCAATCCAAGGAAGGTATTTCCCTTTCCCAGTCCAAGTATGCATGTGATATTCTACGCCATTTTCACATGGAAGATTGTAAGCCAACCCCTTCTCCCTTTCATTCTGGAGACAAACTTTTAGTCACTTGTACTTCCCCTGAAGTTGATGCTACCTTATACCGTCAACGTGTAGGAAAACTTGTGTATCTGACCCACACTCATCCTGACCTTTCCTTTGTTGTTTGCCTTATTGGTTGGTTTATGAAAAACCCACACGAAAGTCATTGGAAAGCAGCTAAAAGAATACTTCGTTATGTTTGAGGTACAGTTCATTTTGGGATTCATTACAGTGCAGAAGCATCTCCTCTATTGGCTGGTTTCACTGATTCTGATTGGGCTAGTGACCCTGATGATCGGAAGTCTACTGCAAGTTATGTGTTCACTCTTGGTTCAGGACCTATTACATGGGCTTGCAAAAAACAAAGTGCCATTTCTCTTTCTTCAGCAGAAGCAAAGTATCGTGGTGTCGTAGAAGCTAGCAAGGAAGCCTTGTGGCTTCGTCAAATCCAATCAGAGTATGGCTTTCAACAGCAACATCCGACTACACTTTGGTGTGATAATCAAAGTGCCATTCAACTTTGCAAAGATCTAGTCCAACTTCAGCGCAACAAACACATCAGAAAGCTCATTCATGACCATGTTCTTGAAGTTCAATATTGTTCAACAAATGATCAAGTTGCAGACATCTTTACAAAAGCTCTCACAGAGGTGAAGTTTACTAAACTTCGATTTATGGTTGGAGTTTAGGAAGTTGTCACTAAGGGGGGATAGGATCTAATGCCTCTTTCCTTCTCCTATTGTGTCATATTTGTACATCCTTCAATCCTATCCTAATTTGTTCTTAAGGGGGGATGTTAGGATATTCTGACACATAGGAAATAGTTAAGTATAACTTGGTCTAGTGTAGAGTTAGGTAAAGTGTGTTTCTTTACTATGTACTTTTTTAACTTACAATCCGACGGTCACGATATGTTCTAGACATGAAGTGATCCGATGGTTCATTCTCTCCTTGGTATTACTGACAATTGATCCATGGCTTAACACCCAATTGGTCCATGATCTCTATTTAAAGAGCATGGAGTGTCATTTGTAGAGTAATTGTTCATGAGAGAAGCTTATGTATATTTTCATTGTTTTATTAATAAATTGCCTAAAGTGGCTGAGTTGGCTCAGGCTGTAGACTATTTCCCTCTTTCAAGGTTTTAACCACGTCAAGAATACCGGTGTATTTATTTGTGATTTGTTTGTGAGCGGTGTCCTTTGGTGTTCAGTTTGAGGAACTTACCCTGTAAATTCCTGGAGTCTTATCTCTTGAATTGCCTAGTCGATTAGGGGCTTTAAGAAATGGAATTTTGTTTTTTGTCACCAATGTTTTTTTATATTTCATAGCAACTGTAAAGGATGAAAATTCACAGGGTTACTATTTCGGAAACCTCCTGTTTGAGAGGCGAAATTTCTGTTTTGGATTAAAACATTTGAATACACAAACTTTCTCATTATAGGACAAATTAATGATGGAAAAGTATGTCACTGTAAGATCAATAGAAGAGTGATTTGAAAATGAATCAAAAGGTAATGGAAGGGATTCATTAGTCTATAAAGAAATTAAATGTATATTAGAGGATGTTAAATTATCCAAAAATGAACTATCTAAGAAAACTTATAAGATCTAGTTATTTGTTGGAATTATTAACTTTTGCATGCAACAGGAAATGAGAAAAGCAATCAGAGATAGTGTGCATAATTATTTATGGTCTTCTACATTAGTTCATCATTTAAAGTAATCTTAAGAACTTACAAGATCTCCCTTACAGGGAGAGAATGGCTCTCAGAAATTAACCAAGAAAACAACAAACCAAAAAAATTCTGTCTCCATTGAAATCGAGGCAACTTTCTTTCCAATGTATACCATTGTATGAAATTGATACAGACGATTGTAAGATCTAATCCTTTGGGTTATGATTGGTTTCCTTTTGCTTTGCTAAAGACTCGTTGCATTCTGCATGTTGAACAACTATTGAAATCCTCGCCAATGGTTGAAAATCAGATTTTTTTTTCCTTTACTCAAATGACTTGTGAAATGAATGCTCTCTGTGTCTTTGTCGTCCCCTTTTTTAACTTTGACATGAGCCAAAAACCTAATAATCAACATCATTGGCTCTATTTTAATTAAATCATTAAGTGACCCACTTTATTCACTTTATTAATTAAAAGTCACTTTAATGAAAAATGTTCACTTAATTAATTAATAAAGCGAACTTCTAAAAAAAGGATAAGATACATTTAATGATAATTTCCATAAGTAAATACCTTCATGGAAATACCTGCCTGAGCTATAAACACTAACACTCCCTCTTAGCGAGGAAGGTATTTTCCAACACTCCAAGCATGTCTTGGAACTAGACAAACTTGTCGTTCACCAAGGGCTTGGTAAAGAACTGCTCCTTTGTATAAATATATTTGAGCTTGATTGGCCGCCATGTACTTTACCTCAGTTGAGCTTAGTTCTATTGAAGTTTGCTTCATACTGAATCAGGAAATAACTTCTTGTTGGGTTGTGTTATATTCTTTCCACCACTGGCCGACGTAGTTAACCGAGTGGTTATAGGGGGCGGAGCCCCCCCTTAGTTGCGCTGATTGCATAGCGGGGGGGCGGCAGCCCCACCTGTTCGAGGTGTTTGACACGGTAGGGTAGCTCCCCTCTACAGGGTTCGGGGCAATGCCTCGGGAATTTTTTTTTTTGGACCCTATATTAGGTTGGGCAGACCTACCTATGGTTTTGTGCATGGTTTTCGCACATGGTTTTGGATGCGATGGTTTTCGGTCCATGGTATTGGATGCTTCGGCATGTATAAATATGTATTGTAACATTGAAAGGAAAATAATGAAAAATCAAGCTGGTAGTCCCGGTTTTGGGATCCAGGGGAAAATCTCTGTGTATATGTGTTTTATGTGTTATGCTCTCACATTGTTTATTTTCTGTATTTTAGAATTTGTATGCAGGTAATTTCTCTATGGGGTTCAAACCTACATTTGGTATCATAGCTGTTTTGGCTTCAAGGGGATGCCTTTGTTGCTGAAGGGTTTCACTCGGGCCTATGGTAGACCCTGTTAAGTGGGAGATTTGCGGGATCGATTCTAGTGGTGAAAGAAGATGGCGAGTAGTGGAAAGATAGAGATCGAGAAATTTAATGGTCAGGGTTTTGTGTTGTAGAAACTCAAGATGAAGGATCTATTGGTGGATAAAGATCAGTGGATCACAGTAGATCCAGGTACTAAACCAACGGGAGTGTCCGATGAAGAATGAAATAAGTTGGATTGGAAGGCAAAGAGCACAATACGATTGTGTGTCTCAAATTCAATATTTTTGAATGTATCAGGGGAAGTTATGACTAAGGCTTTGTGGGACAAGTTAGGGGCTTTGTACCAATCTAATTCTCTGTGAATAACTATTCCTACGAAAAAAGCTGTATAACCTGAGGATGAAAGATGAGACTCGGTGACAGAGCATTTGAGCGCATTTAATACTGTGGTAAGTCAGTTATTATCTATTGATATTAAAATTTCAAATGAAGATAAGTGCATCAGTTTGTTGTGTTCTCTACCATATTTGTGGGAGAGTCTGGTTATTGCAATAGGTAGAAATGCAACTGCCTTGCAGTTTAATGAAATAGTCTCATCCTTTCTAACGGAGGAGATGAGACGGAAAAATATGGAGAGGCTGAATGGTGATGCCTTGTCTGTACAAGGACGATCCCAGAATAGAAACAAAAATAAGTCATCAAGTGGGAGATCTAAATCTCCAAGAAAACCTGTAAAGGTGGTGTGTTGGAAATGCAGAAAGGAAGGTAACTACAAAAGGGACTGTAAATATAAAGCTCCTGACAAAGGAAAGGGATCTTATGATGCTCCTTCTGTAGAGGCGAAAACCCCCTCAGATGAAGGTGGGGATATGTACTTGGCTTCTTCAAGTACACATGTAGATCATGAGGCATGGTTGATTGACTCAGGTTCATCCTTTCACTTCACTCCCCATAGAGAGTGGTTCTCCGAGTATGAGAAATATGATGGTGGTGATGTCTTCTTGGGGGATGACAGGAAGGCTACAATCGTTGGTCACAGAAAAGTAAAGTTGAAGTTGCAAGGTGGAAGGGTTGGAACACTTCCTGGTGTTTTTCATTTTCCTGCATTGGCCAGAAATCTAATTTCCATAAGCAAGCTGGATGATGCAGGTGTAAAAACAGTGTTCGAGAAGGATACCTGCAAGATGGTTCGAGGAGCATTGGTATTGATGCGGGGAGTTCAGATTGGAACTTTGTACAAGCTACAAGGTAGCACTATTGTTGATGGGTGCAACAGTTCTGTGGTTCCTGAAATTGGAGCAGAAAATCTAGTGGTCTTTGGAGAGAATACCATGCTATGGCATCAAAGGCTTGGACATATTGGAGAGAAGGGTCTTTGAATACTTCATGTTAAAGGTATGGTAGAAGGTATGAGTAATAGCTCTCTGGATTTTTATTTATGTGAAAATTGTTGTGATGGGAAGTAGAATCGGGCGAATTTCCCCTCTGGTGGTAAGAGGGCGAAACAGATATTAGAGCGTGCACAGTGATGTGTTTGGACCTGTGAAGGTTCCATCGCTAGGTAATTTTGTGTACTATGTATCATTTATAGATGACTTCTCAGGGAATACATGGATATATTTCCTTAAGAAGAAATCTGAAGTCTTTGACAGGTTTAAATAATTTAAGGCTCTGGTGGAAAACCAGACAGAGAAGAAGATAAAGGTGCTGAGGACAAATAACGGTGGCGAGTTTTGCAACAAGGAATTAAAAAAATTCTGTAAGAAGTGTGGTATAGCATGACAGAAAACTACTCCATACACACTTGAGCAAAATGGAGTTGCAGAAACAATGAACAAGACGTTGATGGAAAGGGAAAGAAGCATGCTCAGTGATTCCGGGTTAGGACATGAATTTTGGGCAGAGGCGGTGGAGACAACATGTTACCTGGTCAACAGATCACCTTCATCAGCGTTGGAGGATAAGACTCCACAAGAGGTATGGACTAGTAAGAAACCTTCTCTTTCACATCTGAGGGTATTTGGATGTGATGCACATGTACATGTTCCAAAGGATAAAAGAACAAAGTTGGATAGTAAATCTGAAAAGTGCATTTTTATTGGGTATAAGGATGGTTTAAAGGGTTATAAGCTTTGGAACCCAGTAACAAGGAAGGTTGTGTACATCCAAGATGTGGTGTTCATAGAGGTTAATGATGTTATTAAACATGAAGTCCTATCAAAGGAACCTAAGAAGATAGAGTTTGAGCTAAAGGAGGAAGAATCAGACTCTACAACAGAGGAGGAATCAGAAGATGAAGAGCCACAAACTCCGGGTGTGAGAAGATCAGTTCAAGAAACAAGGCAATAAAAAAGGTATAGTCCATCTAATTTCTGTTCAAATTTTTCTTTATCTATTATTGATGTTGATCCCAGAACTGTGAAGGAAGCAGTAGATTCATAGGATGGAAAACTGTGGAAAGAGGCCATGGTTGATGAAATGGCATCTTTGTGCAAAAATGAGGCTTGGGATCTGGTGGAGTTTCCGGTTGGAAGGAAACCCATTGGTAGCAAATGGGTGTTCAAGAATAAGAAAAATGCAGAAGGAAAGATGGAGAAATACAAAGCTCGATTGGTAGCAAAAGGTTATTCCAAGGTGTTGGGAATTGACTTTGGTGATATTTTTTCTCCTGCTGCCGAGGTAGCTTCTATTAGATTACTTTTATCTGTTGTTGCTACTTTTGTTTTTCAGGTAGAACAGATGGATGTGAAGAAAATATTTCTTCACGGGGATCTGAAAGAGGAGATCTACATGAAGCAACCTGAAGGCTTTGTGGTGAAGGGTAAGAAAGAATTGGTATGCAAGTTAAAGAAGTCTTTGTATGGGTTAAAAAAATCACCAAGGATGTGGTATCAGAAATTTGATACATTTATACGGGGACTTGGCTTCACCAGAAGCAAAGCAGATCACTATGTGTATTTTAAATTAATTAGTGACCATGTTATTTATTTGGTCTTGTATGTGGATGATATGTTGCTGGTTGGAAATGACAAAGAAATTATCCAGGATTTCAAGACCCAGTTGTCCTCCAAATTCGACAAGAAATATCTTGGTGCTGCAAACTATATTTTGGGCTTGGAAATTAAAAGAGATCAGGCAAAGAGGAAGCTCTGGTTAAACCAGAGGAAGTATGTCGAGACAATACTACAAAGGTTTAATATCCAGGATAGTAAACCAGTGAAGGTTCCTATTCCTGTAGGTGTGAAGTAATCTGTTGAATAGTGTCCCAAGACACAAGAATGTTGGAAATAATACTGAGAGGGGGGGTGAATCAGTATTATCAGATCAATCAAACTTTTTCAATGCTCAGAAACATATACGCTACTTCAGTTAGGTGAACCAGCGTGTACACGCTACTATGACTAAACAAAACAGCGTATAAGAAGAAAACTCATAATTTAGTTAGCTTATTCTTCAGTTAAGTTCATCAGGACATTATTCACCACATTAATAGTAAACAGGTGCAGTATAACAGAATAGATCAAAAGCCACACACATGAACACCAAGATGTAAGGTGGAAACCCAATGTGGGTGAAAACCACCTGCTGCAAGTTGTCTCTATCTTTCTTTAATATGAAACTTCAGTTTACAATCTTTTGTACTGGTGCAGCCTTATACCAGTACGCAGGCTACAACCTGCAGAAGGCTACAACCTTCTCTCGTTCTCCAAACTTCCTTGGAAGGGAGCTCCAACCCCCTTTGCTCTTGTACTAGCCAAGATACTAGTACGTAGGTGCTGACCTACAATCTTCTTTCCTTCAGGTACCACCTTTCATACATTTTCAGACTGGATATTCCTGAAGCACAACATTACAATCTGTAGACCCCAATTCATTCAATTTTCACAACAGATCATTGAAGCATAAAACAACCAAACTTTGAATCACTGAACCACTGAACCCTGTCAATCACCAGTTACCAGAACACAGAGCAGACTACAGAACTCTGCAATAACAGTCAGACCCCACTGTAAACCCAAAATCAAGCTTCAAAAGATATACGCTACTTCAATCAGCAAAACCCGCGTATACACGCGCTTTTGCCGAAGCCAACCTGCGTACAGATCTAAAAATAAATTTTCTCAATTTGCAGCTGTACCAGACATCAGTTAGACCCAGAACATAACATTGCGACAATATGCAGATCTAGAAATACGCATAATCACCCATATCATGATAGTGCATTTCAAACCATTAGATCCCGATCCATCCTTAGATCTAGTCTTCCATCAACCGATGTGATCTCTCCTTGGCTTAGATCAAGCAACCCAGCACCTGCATATCAGATCTCTTTCTCTCTTAGATATTCAAGCCTTGTCGAAAGATGTGTTTGCCTAATGATCTTCTTCTCCTTATATAGCCTTAGGCCTTGCTCAATACCAAGAGCCAAAACCATAGTAACACAATACCATCAACTTCAAAACTAGGGATCGACACGCCCGTCGAGACACAATGGTCCGAAATCATAGGCACAACTTCCAAGGACTAACCACCATGGACCAAAAGGTACTTTTCCACATACACGCGCTTTTTCTGAATCCAACTAGCGTGTACACGCGACTTGAGCTTAACGAACCTGCGTATATGAACTTCCTTGGCATGCTGTACTAAGATCTGTCTTCTGATTAAGTTGCCATCACCTGTACCAACCTCTGAACACCTGTACCAACCTCTGAGTGAGTTGCCATCAAGGACAACACTTGAATCATAATGCCAACAATCTCCCCCTTTGGACTTGATGGCAACCACCACACCAAGTCACTCTCCCCCTTTGACATCAAGGGCAAAGGGCTGTGCTCCCCCTGAGGACATGCTGATACCTCTGCTTGGCTGACTCATGCTCCCCCTGAAAGTAGGCCAGATCTGCAAAAGATGTTCTTCAACAAGAACCAAGACTTATACACCATAAGGGACCTTCCTATCACCAAAAGACTCAATACATACATCCAGACTCCCTACCAAGAGGGGACATAACAGAAACAACCAATTATATTACAGCATTCATCCCAGGCATAGTGGGGAAACCAACATAGGCCGTTACATGACCTTGACACCATAAAAGAGACATCGCAAGAGAGATACATGACATAGAGACAACAGATCTAGACCAAGACTTATGAAAGTCACCAGCAGCATATGATAAACATCTTTTTAGATCAGCAACCGGGATTTCTTTCTGAGCTCCTTTTCCTGAAATCAACAACCAAAACATCTGAATGCCAACAATGCTTTATGAGACTTTTAAGCTGCTCCCCCTGAACCTGTGCCTGCTGCACCCCCTGAAACCGTGCCTGAAGAATTCTGACATACCCATTGCTGTTCAGAACTCCAGAGTTTGCCCTTGCTGTTCAGAACTTCATATACGCGATTTCTCCTGCATGAAACAGCGTATGTACGCGGATATAATCCTGCAACAAGCGTACACCTTACACGCGACTTTCCCAGCATAAATCCGCGTGTATACGCGTATATACCTTACGTAACTTGCGTATACCAACTTTTCTGTAGAACAGACAAGCTTCAACAGCAGGATGAAGCATCAACTACTCCCAGCTTTTGTCTGAGATGTTCAAAAGTTTCCCTGGGCAGTGGTTTTGTGAGAATATCAGCAACTTGTTCCTTAGAAGGAACATACTCCAACTTGACCTTCTGCTCAAGCACTTGTTCCCGGAGAAAATGGTACTTGATTGGTATGTGCTTGGTCTTTGAGTGCATGACTGGATTCTTTGAAATGCTGATTGCACTAGTATTATCACATAAGATAGAAACTGGTGGAGTGCAAGTGATTTGAAAGTCCTGCAAGGTCTGCATCATCCAAAGAAGTTGTGTGCAACAAGATGCCGCAGCCACATATTCTGCTTCAGCTGTAGATAAGGCAATCGAACTCTGTTTCTTGCTGAACCAAGATACTAATCTGGAACCCATGAAGAAAGCACCACCACTTGTGCTTTTCCTATCATCCACACTTCCAGCCCAATCTGCATCTGTGTAAGCATGAAGAGTGAGATCTGTATTTCTAGGATACCATAAGCCATAGTTTTGGGTCCCTTGAAGATATTTGAAGATTCTTTTGACTGCCTGAAGATGAGTTTCCTTTGGGTTGGCTTGAAATCTTCCAACCATTCCTACAGCATGTGTAATATCTGGTCGAGTACCTGTCAAATAAAGCAAACTCCCAATCATGGATCTATAAGTGGGTTGGTGAACTGCTGCTGATTCATCATTAGCACTGAGGCTGCATCCTGTAACCATGGGTGTACAAACTGGCTTTGACTCTTCCATGCCATACTTCTTCAAGATCTGTTTGAGGTATTTGGTTTGAGACAAGAAGATACCTCCTTCATTTTGTTGGATTTGCAATCCAAGAAAATATGTCAATTCTCCAAGAAGTGACATTTCGAATTCTTTCTGCATAACCAAGGCAAAGTTTTGACTCATAGTCTCTTCATTGCTGCCAAAAATAATATCATCTACATAAACAACAAGAATTAGCAATTTGTTATTTTCAACTTTTATATAGAGATTGCTATCTGCTGATCCTTTTGAAAAGCCTTGTTGGTGAAGATATTTGTCCAACCGATAATACCAAGCCCTTGGAGCTTGTTTGAGTCCATAGAGTGCCTTTTTCAATCTGCATACAAGGTTTGGATCATTCCCAAGAATGAAGCCATCTGGCTGCTCAATATATACTTCTTCTTCTAAGTCTCCATTCAGGAAGGCTGATTTCACGTCCATTTGAAATACCTTGAAGTTTTGAAAGCTTGAGAGAGCAAGGAACATTCGGATGGCCTCTAGTCTTGCCACAGGAGCAAAGGTCTCTTCAAAATCTATTCCTTCTTGCTGTGCATACCCTTTACAAACAAGTCTGGCCTTGTTTCTAATTACTTCTCCATTTTCATTTAATTTATTCTTGAAGACCCATTTTGTTCCTATTACATTCTTATCTTTTGGTCTAGGAACTAATTCCCAAGTGTTGTTCTTTTCGATTTGCTCAAGTTCTTCATCCATTGCTTTGACCCAACATTCATCTTTGCATGCCTCTTTCACATTTTGTGGTTCAGTGGAGGAGAGTAGTGCCAAATAGCTTGAAGCTTCTGCAAGTGTCCTTCTTGTTTGTACTCCTGCTTCTTTTTGCCCCACAATCTGAGTTTCTGGATGATTCTTTTGGACATATCTGGATGGAGTCTTCTCTTCTATTCTTGTCTGCTCCTCTGGTTCTTCTTGAGATTCTTCTTCTTCTTGAGGTTCTTCTTCTACATCATTTCGCCTTTGAGAGTAACCTTCATCTTCTTCAATGTCTTCATGATGAACTTGCCTAGGAATATATCCCTTCTCATCAACCACTATATCAATACTGTCAACAATTCTGCCAAGTCTTTTATTGTAGCACTTGTATGCTTTGCTATGTGGAGAATAACCAAGAAGAATGCCCTCATCTGCTCTAGGTTCAAGTTTGCCAAGTTGCTCATCAGTATTCTTAATATAACATTTGCTCCCAAAGATTTTGAAATGCTTCACGGAAGGAGTTTTACCACTCCAAAGCTCATGAGGTGTTTGAGTGCTGTTTACTCGGACATTTGTTTTGTTAAGAATAATAACAGCAGCATGTGCAGCTTCACCCCAGAAGGTTGCAGGAGTACCTGATTCATCGAGCATAGCACGAGCCATTTGTTGGATAGTTCTGTTCATTCTTTCCACAACCCCATTTTGCTGAGGAGTTCTAGCTGTAGAGAATTCTCTTCTTATCCCATGTTCATCGCAGAAATCGAAAAATTCATTTGATGTGAACTCCCCACCTCTGTCAGATCTGAGGCACTTAATTTTGTGTCCTGATTCATTTTCAGCCAATGCTTTGAAGGATTTGAATTTTTCGAATGCTTCATCTTTGTGCTTCATAAGCCCTAACCAAACAAACCTTGAGAAATCATCAATGAATAATATCAGATATTCTTCTCCTCGAGGTGTCCTTTTCCTAAATGGACCACATACATCTGTATGGACTAGCTCAAGAGGCAAGCTAGCTGATCCTTCCTTCTCTGGAAAGTTAGTTCTGGTTTGCTTTCCAAACTGACAAGATTTGCATATGGTGTTGTCTGGAATTTTGATATCTGGAAGATCGCGAACTGCCTGATATTTGCATGCTTTCCTTATTTGTGAGAAGCTTAGATGTCCCAACCTTCGATGCCATAACCAGTGCTCTTCATCCTTGCTAAGATAGCATTGTTGTTGTCCTTCTTCAAATATGTACAGATTATTTGGAGTTCTTTTGCCTTTGAGAACTGTTTTACCTGTATCAAGATCACGAACAAGACATCCATTCGATCTGAAAATAACCTCGGTTTTTTGATCACACATCTGGCTGACACTTAGTAGATTATGCTTCAATCCATCAACATACAAAACATTTCCAGCCTTGACCTTTTCTTTCAAAGGAGCAATACCTTTTCCTTTTATAGTTGCAGGAGTATCATTTCCAAAAGATACTTTCTTTCCCTTTTCTAAAGTAGAATAAGATTCAAGTTTTTCTTTATCACCTGTCATATGTTTTGAACATCCACTGTCAATGTACCATAGATTTTCCTGTCCTTCTGCATAAAAAGCTATCCCACATCTTTCTGTCTGAGGTTCCTTTATTCTCCATTTTTTGGTGCTCGTGGCTTGTTCCTTTTTCTCCTGAAACCTGCTCCTGCATTCAGAGTCTTTATGACCAAAATTATTGCAAATAGAACATTCAACTTCATTTTCAAGAACCGAAAAGTTGTTATAGGTCCTCTTTGTAATCCCTGTCATACTTCTTTGTTTTTGAGCTTCCCTAGTCATGATTGTTTTATATGCAACACACTGAGCTGCTTTGTGACCAAAGTTATGGCAAGAAAAGCATTGTCCATTGAAGAAGCTTCTGCGGTTATTGAATCTACCAGCCAACTGATTGTAATTTCTATTTTCATCTATTCTTGAGCCAAACTGAGAGGATTTTACCTGTGGTTGGTTGTAGCTTTTGTTCACCCTTAAGAAGGATTGTCCCTGATAGTTTCTGTTTGTAATTCGTCCCTGCTTTACCTGATTATCTTCATTGTTCTTCTGCTCATTTCTTCTTGCTGCATCAAGATAACTTTTTGAGGTGGATGCTTGAGAGGTTTCTCCATTATAGCCCAAACCTGTCTTGTTTAGAGGAGACCGCTGCACATTGATAATCTCATCCAAAGTTTCAGATCCTTTGACAAACTTAAGATTAATAGTTTTAGTTTTCTCAATTTCTTTTCTGAGACCAACAATTTCACCTTCTAGTTTTTCAAGATGTTTTTCCTTTTCATCAATTTGAAATTGCAAAGTATCAATGATCACACTCTTTTCTTCTATGCATCTCTTGAGTCTAGTAATTTCATTATAGAGATTATCCACATCTACAGCATCCTCATAATCATCATCTTCAAATGCCATTAACAGCTTATATTTATTACCTTGTTCATCTTCATCACTGTTTGATAAGCCATCACTATCTTCATGGGTGTAGTAGCTTTTCTTATTTGCACTTTGTTTCTTGTTCCATCTAGCAGGTTCTTTTCCTTTATCCTTATAAGGACATTTTGCAGCATAATGACCTACTCTTCCACAAGCAAAGCATTTGAAAGGTAGCTTACCTCTGAACCTTCCAGAACCCCTTTGAAGATTTCTGACAAAATTTGATTCTTCTTCCTCTTCTTCTGGAACATGGCTTGCTTCATAGTAATCTTCTTTTCCTGATGCCTTAAAAGCAGCTTCCCTTCTGTCAGATGGACCTCCCTTTCTCATTTCATAAGCAGTTAGAATTCCATGTAGCTGAGACATAGTGAGAACACGGAGATTTTCTTTTTCTTCTATTGCAGATACTTTAGATTCAAACTTGGGGGATAATGATCTTAGAATCTTTTGAACTACTATAGTCTCTTTTATTTCTTCACCCAAATTTTTCATGCAATTAACAATCTCATCTACCCGAAGAAAATAATTAGCCACACTTTCATCATTATACATCTTGAGAGTCTCATATTGAATCCTGAGAGTTTGAAGTTTAGCTTGCTTTACCTGTTCATCTCCTTCATAGCTAGTGATCATTTTGTCCCATATCTCTTTTGCTGATTTGAAGTGCATGACCTTCATGAATTCTGTTTGGGATATACTTCCTAATAGAGTACTGACTGCTTTTGCATTTGTTTCATACTGCTTTTTCTCAGCTGGATCTGTAGGAGTAGCTGAAGGAAAAGCATAGCCTGTTTCTACAATATTCCAAACTTCTGTACCAAGAGATTGAAGATATGCAGTAACTCTTACCTTCCAATAATTGAAATTTGTCCCATCAAAAATCGGTGGCCTGATTGATGCTTCTTTCTCGTAGTTGCTCATGATGAATGATCTACCTTCAAGCGATCAAGCTTCTCTGAAGGACCTGCTCTGATACCAATTGTTGGAAATAATACTGAGAGGGGGGGTGAATCAGTATTATCAGATCAATCAAACTTTTTCAATGCTCAGAAACATATACGCTACTTCAGTTAGGTGAACCAGCGTGTACACGCTACTATGACTAAACAAAACAGCGTATAAGAAGAAAACTCATAATTTAGTTAGCTTATTCTTCAGTTAAGTTCATCAGGACATTATTCACCACATTAATAGTAAACAGGTGCAGTATAACAGAATAGATCAAAAGCCACACACATGAACACCAAGATGTAAGGTGGAAACCCAATGTGGGTGAAAACCACCTGCTGCAAGTTGTCTCTATCTTTCTTTAATATGAAACTTCAGTTTACAATCTTTTGTACTGGTGCAGCCTTATACCAGTACGCAGGCTACAACCTGCAGAAGGCTACAACCTTCTCTCGTTCTCCAAACTTCCTTGGAAGGGAGCTCCAACCCCCTTTGCTCTTGTACTAGCCAAGATACTAGTACGTAGGTGCTGACCTACAATCTTCTTTCCTTCAGGTACCACCTTTCATACATTTTCAGACTGGATATTCCTGAAGCACAACATTACAATCTGTAGACCCCAATTCATTCAATTTTCACAACAGATCATTGAAGCATAAAACAACCAAACTTTGAATCACTGAACCACTGAACCCTGTCAATCACCAGTTACCAGAACACAGAGCAGACTACAGAACTCTGCAATAACAGTCAGACCCCACTGTAAACCCAAAATCAAGCTTCAAAAGATATACGCTACTTCAATCAGCAAAACCCGCGTATACACGCGCTTTTGCCGAAGCCAACCTGCGTACAGATCTAAAAATAAATTTTCTCAATTTGCAGCTGTACCAGACATCAGTTAGACCCAGAACATAACATTGCGACAATATGCAGATCTAGAAATACGCATAATCACCCATATCATGATAGTGCATTTCAAACCATTAGATCCCGATCCATCCTTAGATCTAGTCTTCCATCAACCGATGTGATCTCTCCTTGGCTTAGATCAAGCAACCCAGCACCTGCATATCAGATCTCTTTCTCTCTTAGATATTCAAGCCTTGTCGAAAGATGTGTTTGCCTAATGATCTTCTTCTCCTTATATAGCCTTAGGCCTTGCTCAATACCAAGAGCCAAAACCATAGTAACACAATACCATCAACTTCAAAACTAGGGATCGACACGCCCGTCGAGACACAATGGTCCGAAATCATAGGCACAACTTCCAAGGACTAACCACCATGGACCAAAAGGTACTTTTCCACATACACGCGCTTTTTCTGAATCCAACTAGCGTGTACACGCGACTTGAGCTTAACGAACCTGCGTATATGAACTTCCTTGGCATGCTGTACTAAGATCTGTCTTCTGATTAAGTTGCCATCACCTGTACCAACCTCTGAACACCTGTACCAACCTCTGAGTGAGTTGCCATCAAGGACAACACTTGAATCATAATGCCAACAAAGAAGAGGAAGAATACATGTCCCATGTTCCATATGCAAGTGCAGTCGGTAGCCTAATGTATGCAATGGTCAGTACTAGACTAGACATTGCAGATGCAGTGGGACTATTGAGTAGGTTTATGTCAAAATTAGGAAAGGAGCATTGGATAGCAGTGAAGTGGGTTTTTAGGTATTTTTGTGGCACTAGTGATTATGGTATGTGCTACCAAGGAAGTCCAGGATTGGATAGAGTGTTGGATATTCATGGCTTTGTTGATGTCGATTGGGCTGGAGATCTGGATCAGAGAAGATCTACAAGTGGGTATGTGTTTAACCTATTTGGAGGTGCAGTAAGTTGGATGAGTAAGAAACAGTTTGTAGTGGCACTATCAGCTACAGAGTCAGAATACATGGCAGCCACTCATGCAAGCAAGGAAGCAATTTTGTTGCAGAGATTGTGTTCAGGTATGGGGTTAGTACAGGGAGCTATAATGATAGACTGTAATAGCCAAAGTGAAATTTTCTTGGCAAAGAACCCTGCTTATCATTAAAAGACAAAACACATTGATGTTTAGTATCACTTTGTGAGGGATATGATAGAAGACAAAAAGGTGTTGCTGGTAAAGGTGGACACTTTGAAGAATATTGTAGATGCATTGACAAAATATGTGAGCTATGAGAAGTTCTCTTCGTGTAGAGAAACAATGAGCATTGCAGGGCTGGATAAATGACTAAGCTCTCATGTGGAAAGAAAACAACAAGTGGAAGAATGTTGGGTTGTGTTATATTCTTTCCACGACTAGCCCATGTAGTTAACCGGGGGGTTAGAGGGGGGGTGCGGGTAGCCCCCTTCTGCAGGGTTCGGGGTAGTGCCCCGAGATTTTTTTTTTTTGGACCCTATATTAGGTTGGGCGGACCTACCTATGGTTTTGTGCATGGTTTCGTACATGGTTTTGGACATGATGGTTTTTTGTCCATGGTTTTGGACGTGATGGTTTTCAGTCCATGGTATTGGATGCTTTGGCATGTATAAATATGTAATGTAACATTGAAAGGAAAATAATGAAAAATCAAGCTGGTAGTCCTAGTTTTGGGATCTAGGGGAAAATCTCGATGTATATGTGTTTTATGTGTTATGCTCTCACATTGTTTATTTTCTGTGTTTTTGAATTTGTATGCAGGTAATTTTTGTATGGGGTTAAAACCTACACTATTGACCCCAATCTAAAGCAACACCCAAAGGTGTTCTTCCGATCTATATCACCAACTTGCCAGTTTGAATTTGAGTACACCTGTGACCTAACAACGTTTCCACCAAGACACTGAAATACGTATCCTAATGTTCATTGAAAATATCTTAGCACATGCATTGCTGCAATCCAATTAACCTCCCTTGGTTCCACTATGATTTGGCTCAGGGTGTTAACAACAAAGTTGATGTCTAGTTGAGTGTTGACTAGATACATCAAAGAGCAAGTCAACTTCCTATACTATCTAGAGTTAGCCAACACTAAAATTAAATAATATATATTTTTCAAATTGGTTACCGTTGGAGTGGCCATTGGTATGCTATCCTACATCCTAAATCTCTTTAGCCTCTATAGAATGTACTTCCCTTGTCCGAGGAGGATCTCACCTAGTTGCTTTCTAGAAAGTAATGCATCGACCCAATATCCTTCATCTCAAATTCTTACACTAGATCTAAATTGCAACCTACATTATTCTCTCTACACCTGTTAGAATGAGATCTTCCACATACAACACCAAATTAGGGTCTCAGATGCAACCAACAATAAATATAGGTTATTAGGTTTGTCTCTGCCTCACTCTTCATCAGGCCTTTTCCCTGCAAATAGCTGTCAATCCTGGCATACCAGTCCCTCAACACATGTTTGAGTCCATACAAGGCTTTACATAGACCGGGATGATGACTGACTTGGCAGAGAGGGTTCTGAGCCTTGCTGAGAGACCTCAGATGGTTGATGCTAAGACATCATCGCTTGAATTTGATGAGTTTGTTGACATTTATGATGAGGAGGGATATCTGATTGAGGATTACCTTGATGATGATGGAGTCAGGAGGATTTCATCTTCAGTATGAGATGAAGTTCAAAATGATGAGCCTTGGTATAGATGAGCCAATAGGGAGAATGAGGAATCTAGGGAGACAATAGTCAGTTCTATGGATAGAGGATCCATAATTGGAGAGATTAATTAAGGACAACAAGGGTAGGAGAGGTTCTTATCCCCCATTATTGAGATGAATTGCAAACAAATATGGAGGGGTCATTCCAGGAGCTAGAGGATTGTTTCTATCATCGGATAGAGCATATTCAAGAGAGCAGGGTACATCTTCAGGAGGTGGAGTTGGATATGGCGTGTGGAGAGGTAGTCCTCAAGACTACCAGATTTCATCTCCTGTGTGAGCTCTTGGAGATGGGCTCATCGTCAATTTCTCAAGGTGGCAAGTATAGAGATATGTGGAGTGCTTAGTAGAGGTACTTCTTGGTGAGAAGACTTGAGATGATGGATCTTATGTGTAGAACTAGAGATGTTTGGGACGACACTGGGATGTGACGTGTTTGCACTTGTTTGGATGGCATGAGTTCTTGTGGAGTGGGTGCTACGATCAGATTAGCTACCTGATTAGCTAATGACACAAGGGGATCCAACACATGGCATTCTTATGAGAGAATTTTCAAGTTCACATGATTGATGCAGTGTTAGGAAATGATCATTCATCACATGATTTATGCTGTTTGATATGAGGTTGTTCGATGGCATGAGATGTTAGTTTGACTGAAAATCTTCTTGAAGATGCAACACCATAGTCATGGATGGATTTCCAGGGGTTTTCGTTGTTGTCCATGACAACATATTTGAGGAGGGGGATGGTGTTATGCCCTTAGGGTTGAGCAGCCACAAGTTTTTCTAGTTGAGTTGCAAAGCAAGATATTCATCGCATGATTTGCAATGCTTGTTCGACATTTTGGGGTTTCTTAATCAAGTAAGTTAATATGATTGTGACCATGATCGAGTGATAGCGTTGGAAGTCAATAAGCAAGACTTGGGACACAAGTTCGTAGGGCAAGGCAAGACGAGTAGTATGGAACTTAGAACTATGTCACAAATGTTATCACAAAATCACACACTGAAGGCTGCCTATCAGTAAGATAATGTGTAACTATTTCAAACCTAGCTTTGGACTAAGGCTTAGCCTCCTTAGTCTGAGAGGGCTCTCTCACAGATTATGAATGTTGATCACTAACAAGGAAAGATGGCTAACTCTTTAACAAACACATGAAAATAAGCTGGCTGGACAAATATCAGATTGATTCCCATTGGGCTTATGGAGTCTCACACATCTCAGCAAACCAAAATACTATTTTTCATGGAAGTCAGGGCTCTTTACATCTATGCTCAAAAATAACTAACATAAAACACAGTGTGCCATAACATACAGGAAGTCAGAGCATGTGGACATGAGTTCTGAGTGATTATGCAATAACAGAACTGTAAAAGAACACTAAAATAACAAGCCACCATATATTTGAACAATGAGATCTATTGAGAATCCTGAGGCAAAAACAACAGTCATTTGTATTCCTGAAACATGCTTTACATAAACCAAAATAGACTTGTTCTCTATCAAAGTATCCAACCTCTATTACATCCCAGTTTGATCCATATATAGGAATACATGCTTAACCACCTCGAGCTTCCTCCTCCAGCATGAGGGGAGCATCGAAGGTTGCTATTAACTATCCTTATCTACTGTATAACTAATTCATTAATTACATGATTGCTGAACTGTAATTACAAATGATCTTAATCTACTCAAAACTCAAAATCTGTCCTCCTCATAGCATGATGCTTTTCTGACTCTTGACACATGTCCTCTATCTATTTTGGTTGAGGTATCTTGGAGGAGAATACACTGAACGAGCTGGCTTTGGATTCTAGTTGCGCAGATGGCTCATTAATTAACCAAGAGAAGTGCTATGTTTTTACGGTCCCTGTCTCCCATCATTCTTCATCAGTTAAAGAACATGTCCCCTGCTCTCTAATTCTTCATAAACAACGCATATCACCATACTCTCCAATGAGCTGGAAGCCTTGTGAGCTGAACAAGTGTACAAACCAAAAATCTCCGATAACCTTAACAGGAACCCTAACAATTCGGTCATAAAGTACCTTTAACGAGACTTGAGCTAGAAACAAAATATTTGACCTTTTCCAAAATGCACATCTGTCATTCTCTGAATAGCTAGGAGAGTCTTTTAAGGTTTCCCTTATGTCCTTGAGGCTTTTCCTTCAAAAATTTGCTGACCTCATCATTAAACTCCTTGTTTTTCTTATAAAACAGCATCTACAGCAGTTTCGTAGTGCGCTACGAAACTGCTGTTTTTGCTAAAACAGAATGCATTTGCACTAAAGCTTCCTTTGCTTGAACTTTTGACCTTTCAAACTTCCTCTACAGGTGTCAAAGACTTAGATGACTTCAAAATAGTGAAACTCAAACAAAATTGACCAAAACTGAAAATATCACCTTTTCCTCAAATCAATGAGCTAGCTGACCTAGCCGTACCTTCAAATTTGAAATCTCCTTCTTTAAAGCTTTGCTTTTTGCTCTCAGGGTCAGGTTCATTTTTCTGAGGAGTTTAGCTTGCTTGAGGGCTGGGACCGTCCAGGTATATACATCAGCCACGGAATCTGTCTGACCCACTAGGTTTTTTGCTGCCCTTTAACACAGCTCTTTTATAGTTGGCATACCTAACTGCACGCTCCTTAATCACATTTTTGGCTTTGACAATTTCTTCATTGGTTGCTCCCACCTGATCCTTTATGGCTGTTTCCACTTGACTCTTTATGGCAATCACATTTCCTCCTTGGGTGATGATGACCTTCTTATTCTTGTCTTTATGTTTGACTGCCTCCACTGTTTTTGTCAATACTTCAATTACCTTTGTTCTGGGTGACTTTACATCTTTCTTTGCTTTATGCACTTTCTCCTTTACAGCTTCTTCTCCTTTATGCACTTTCTCAGCCTCTTTAATTTGTTTCCTTGTAACTGGCCTTCTTGGCTTGAACATAAACTCCTCACTAGGCTCATCAAACCTTAATCTTTTCGAAGCTTTTGATTTCTTAGTGCTCTCAGGAGAAGATTGGGTCAAATCAATATGCATGGGTTCAAGATGCACTGGTTCTTCCTGCTCAAATTCAATAGCCTCAAGTAGGTCACTTAGGCTGGCCTTTGAAATTGGACTTTCTTCCACAGCTACTGATTTACCTTTCTCCTTGCTTAGTTGACCCCTAGTTTTAACTCTTGATGCTTTTTCAGATTCAACTGATCCATGAACATCCTTCTTTTGCTTGACCTTTTCCTTTGATGATGACTGAGGTGGCTGAGGTGGCTCTTTAATAACCAAGGGTTTGACTGGTTTGTTCAACTGAGATTTAACCTTCTTTTTCTCCCTAGCCTCCTTTTTAAGCTCAGCAATAGTAGGTTCCTCCATTAATTCTTTTCTTTCTCTAAGTGGCTGTGGGGTGAGGCCTGTCTTACTCTGGAAACCGGCCATATAGATGAAAGAATCCCAATCCCTACCAATCTTCTGCAAACCATCCATCACTAGCAGTTTAACTAGGCCATGATGAAACAGTGATGACTCACAATCATCCTTCCTCAATTGAATTTTATCACACATCTTGCTGAGGCTTCTAAACAAGTAAAATGGGAGGTCTATAGATGCTTTACCCGTGAAATGAAGCAACAACTTGAAATGATAGGAATAAACTTTGTTATATCTGCCCTCACAAGTTAAATACTTTTGAATACAAGTAAGAAGCATAGCATAACTCTCCTTAACATAACTTCTAGGTACAGCCTTGGTTAAATCTTCATTCACATAGGCATCCTTTAAGAATACTTTACAGGGGCTCATATCAAACTTGAAATTTTTGAACCACTCCTGCCCTCCTCTAGGAATCTCAGTTACCCTAGCAATAGCCTCTGGAGATACTGGGAACTCTAACATAGATACCTTGGAACTTAAGCCTGTAAAATTCAAAGCAAATTCTTTTGTTACCTGAGTGTGTCCTCCCTTTAACTTTTCACAAAAACTCCAGCAACCAGCGTCTTTGAAGGCCTTTTTAACACCTTCATCCCTCAATGTCAGGTCCAATCCTTCGGGTTCTGCCCTTTGACACCTTTCAGACCGATGCTCCTTCTTCTCCATTATGCTTTGAAAACTTTTGCACAGAGAAACACCGGCAGTCTCAACTCGAAAAGCAAAATCAAACTTTAGAACGCAGGCTCGCTTGCAATGCATCTCTCTTGAAGAAGAAACTCGGGCTCTTTTCAATTTGAATATCTTAACATATAAGTTGGCCACTTCGTGCAATACTTAACACAACATCATGACACAACTATGCATGACAAAAACATTTGAATGAACTTGATGTGCATGACTATGAACCTATTGGTGGAATGATGGCTCGTAAGTGCTTGGAAGGTACAAAAACTGACAACAACCGACCGGACACAATGACTCATCCCCGGACATGACATTTCGAAGATCTGCGCTGCAAAATCCCCGAATCCGCGATTTCGTAGCGCAAACAGTTATAACCTAGCGACATGTGCTGCGAAATGGCTGGCGCTACGAAAAGGCTAAAACATTATTGCGCTTCAAAATCAGCCAATCAAACTGCGCTACGAAACTGCGAAAAGGACAAATGACATGCACTACGAAACTGCGAAAAGGACAAATGACATATGCAAGATAAGACACATCTTAATCAATCATAATGGAGGATGATTAACGGTTTTGAAAATGATTCTCATTGATATCATTGAAAAACATGACCCCCTAAGTAGTTAATATAGGATAACAACCATTTGACCTCCATTTTTAATAATGAAATTTTGGACACAACTTATATACATGCGACTGCAGTTCTCAGTGATAACAACAAATACAAGCCATGAACGAGAGCATGACTGAATTTGAGGTTCACTCTATGCTCATGGGTAATGAATAGAACCAAATTGAATCGATAGAAGTTGTAGAGGAGGTTTTATGCACGAGTTGGAATAGATTAGTAGTTGTGCTCCTCCACCATGGCATCTCTCCACACCTGCTAGTTGGATACCTCTACAAAGTTGGAAGGCTTCAAGTCTAAGACGTTGGTTACCAAATCCATGTACATCAAAAACTTCTGTGGAGGTTTTCATTCCTTGAAAGTGAACTTGGGAGGCTCAACATGCTGGTTATCTCTGTTATTGGAAGTCTCTGCTCTTGGCTTCTCCTTTGTTTCCTCCTCACGAGGCCCCTCTACAACTGTTCGTAGGTCCTGAGATTTCCTAGATGCCAAGTTCTCTCCTCAATCTTGACACCTTCGCTCAACATTCTCTTCCATCAATCTATTAGAAAGACTCTATAAGCCTTCAAATCCTTACAGTCTCGCACAATGATGCCCCTCTCACCTGAGGGCTAGAATTTGTCCTCTTTTCGATAGTTATGTGGATATAGATTAGAAAACCAAATAT
Source organism: Pinus tabuliformis (assembly GCA_031772625.1). NCBI lineage: Eukaryota > Viridiplantae > Streptophyta > Pinopsida > Pinales > Pinaceae > Pinus > Pinus tabuliformis. Next base: position 1,419,026,852 of record CM062818.1, on the reverse strand, counting down.
CCAAAGATGTCATATCTTACGCTTCTTGCCTGTGAATCCTATATCCATTGTCTTATCCTCTAGAATCCGGTATGGGCTCCTACGGTGCAAATACAAAGTTTTATTGTATGCCTCCATGCTTAAAAACCTCAAAAAAAAACTGATCATGGATCATGGCCTTTACCACACTAATGATACACTAGTTCTTCCTCTTTGCAACCCCATTCTATTTTAGGTTGTAGGCCAATGTATTCTCCCTCTTGATCCCTGCCTCCTTGGAAAAATAAATTCACTAAATGTGTATTCACCTTTGTTGTGTGTCCTCAAGACCTTTGTTGTGGTCAAATTGTCCTTGAACCTTGCAAACCTTTATTGGAATCACAAATTTAAGTCGTGAACTCTCCACACTTTGAGTGCCTCGGGGTTTTTCAAGGTGATGAACCCATATATGTAGTCAGAAACACATTTTAAATACAAAGGGTCATAATTTGACCAAAATTTGTTTCACCAAATTCCAGCCAAAAACTCCAAAATGTATAATAGTTAGACAACACCTAAAAAAACTAGATCTAAAGCTTTATAGATTCATTACCGATGTAAATATAATATTCCAACACTCCCCCGCTCTGCTGACCTGCTCGACTGTTAACCCCCGGGAAGTGGTTTCCCGCCGACCACGCGTCATTATTTCATTTCATCGCTTGCCCTCATATGGATACCGCCTTTGCCCGTAAAGCGGTGCGGGGAGACCGCTTACCGCCTTTCTGGTACAGTCCTCCGCTGGTAAACCTGTGCGCAGCTCCCGCTCCTGATAGCCGTCCAATCTCTCTCGCTGTGATCTGACGGCCCTAATCTGTCTCTGCCCGTCTTCCCCGATAGCACCCTCTGATCCAATCTACACCGTTCATTTTTGTGATCCGATGGCTGCAACTGATCCCTTTGCCTATCTGTCTTCCCATCGCCTCCTGCCATCACATCTCGGTCGTCCGTCTAAGTGATCCGACAGTTAGCATTCATTCTTAGCTCCTCAGTCATTTGCAATGCATTTTCAGTGTTTCCAACCTGTTTTATGTGCGTGAAGAAGGAAGAGAAGATTCAATACTCTGCGCGTTAAATTCTCAACTACTTGCATTCATTGAACAGCACGGTCAAGGACAAGAAAGTACTACCCCGAGCAGTTGAATTCATTCAGCAAGTATGGACATTTATTCATGAAACGTTCCACCTGTTCAAGGAGTACACCAGAGCAGCAGAAAGAGCCATTTTGTTCATTAAAAACAATCAAACTGTTATCAGAAACCCATATCTAATTGTAAATGCAGTTGGTGGTCAGTTATGACCCCTCCACGCATGAATTCTGCAGAGCAATTTTGTATTCAACCTCCATATATACCCAGAAACACAATGTAGTGAGGTTAATGAGTGTTATTTTGCTGTAAGGTTCAACTTCTAGAGATTGTAACCGTTGTGAGACCTGCAGCTTCTGGTCTTCATTTCCAACTAATACAAGCTTCTTTTGTTGTCAATTGCTCATTTTTCAATACTTCTTTGTTCCAGTCTATGCATGTCATGCATTTATTCATGTGATGTTGATGTTTAGCATTGGAGGGGTTGTCATCCCACCTCTGTGTTAGAATCTAATTAGTTTCATTGAATTTGCTTGCAGGTTTCTGTTATTTTAATGCTAGATAGTTGTCGTCTTGTCTGTGCATTAGGAATTAAATTGACATACCTTTTAACTGGTTGCAGCTGGCCATCACAGGGTCCTGTGCATCTGCTGGTGTGATCAGTGTTCTCCATCATCACATTTTTTTTAAAACTGTGAGTAATTGGTGGTTAAAAGCCTTGTAGTCTGGGGGTGTTCACCCATGTCTGGGGTTAAGCACAGTAGAAGTGGTTATTGTTTAGATTGCAACAAGATGATGGAGCTTAGTGAAAAGAGTCGCCTTCACTAAGTGGGCCCGTAGGAAAATTGTGGCGCAAGTTCTATTTTTGGATCCCAGCAGGGATGATCACAACAAGAGTGATCACAGCAGGGATGATCACAGCAGGAGTGACCACAACAGGAGTGATCAAAGTAGGAGTGACCATAGTAGGAGTGATCACAGCGGGAGTGATCAAAGTCTATTTTTAGACTGGCTGTCCAAAATAGAAAAGTCAAATATTATTGTCTCATAATAATATTTCGACTATAAACTTGATCTTATTCTCTTGGAGCACTTCAGTTTGAGCTACAGATGTGGCCCATGCAGCTGTCGGAAGGAAGTACGCTTTTCTTATGAGTCAGTTGAGTTTTTGCATGCATGACTTCAGTTAGAACTCAATCAGTTGAGTTTGGTGGAGTTGATTGTAGAGTTGATGGAGTTGTGTTCAGTTTGACTTGGTTAAACTAGTTGTAATTGGTCTAATTGCAATTAGACTAATGATGAGTTGTTAAACTAATTATTAACTCATAATGCAACTATATAATACATCAGTTAACTAGTTTGCATGTCAATGCATGTTCAATTCAATAGGGACAGGTGTTAGAGGATCAGATTGCTATCAGTTGTGACTATAGTTGTGCATGAGGATTTGCACAATCAAAGGATTGAGTATGCCAATGAGTTTGCTCATGTATTTGCCCAGTATTATAGCCTCTGCTCACGTCTTACATAGTGTGAGTGATTCTTTGGAGGTGAAATAAGATTTTGATAAACCATTCTCATTCATTCTTGAGCGGGTATTGAGCAGTGGAGGCAGGCAAGCAGTGGAATAGATTTGGAGATCAGATCTTAGCTGAATTATGTGTAACAGGTGGAGCTGGTACTGGATTGCTTGTGATAAGAATTGTACTTTGTAATGTTACATGGTCTCAATCATTAATATACAGATAGTTGGGGTTTTTAGCGAGATGCTTTCCCCGGGTTACATACTATGTTAATGTGTGAATGCTCTTGATGTTTTATTGTTATTGATGCTGCTATATTGATGATCAACGTAGAGGAGCTTATGTATTGTGTATGTATTCCGCAATAGTACATGATCAGGATAATCTCCATTGAATATGTGTTAAATTATTAAAAATTTCTACATGGTATCGGAGTTGTTGATCATCAGATCTACTATTCAGGAAGTGTTTACATTCTATTTCTTCAAGCAGAGCCTGTAATCGAGCCAGGTAGCCTCTGGATTTATCCTTCCTTTGGAAGGTGAGATATCTGGTGAATGCCCATACAGTCAATCTCTGTATGAGAAATATTGTGTTCTCACAAATCTTAGATCCGAGGCAATTGAGTTGGAATTGGTGGAAATTCGAATTTGCAGCAGTGTTTTCTTGGTGGCAACGCAACAATGTCTTTCAAGGGATTGCAATTGGAGTATGCTCTTGAGGGAAGCTCAAACTACATTGCATGGAAGGACAGGATGGAGGCAGTATTGGATGACAACGGGCTGAAGGACTTCATAGAGACAGATGTCCCAAAGCCCACTGATGCTGTTGAAGCGGAAGTTTGGCAAAAGAAGACCGAAAAATGTCGAAGGATTCTGTTGGAGGGCGTGAAGGATCACATTGTGTCCAGCCTACATGGAAAGACTTCTCCATATCTAATGTGGATGGCTTTAACAAATCTATTCCAAAGCAAGAGCGATCAGAGGATGCTGGCACTCAAAGATAAACTCAAAAACATCAAATGCGAGAAGGGTGACAGTATGCCCAAGTATCTCACGAAGTTCACTCAGTGTCGAGATGAGCTGGGAAGTGTGGAGGTTACTGTCGATGATGAGGACTTGGTGAGCTTGGCTCTCCTTGGTCTTCCGAAGAGTTAGCATTCCTATCAGGACTCTGTCAATGGTCGGGAGAAATTACCAAGATGGGAAAGACTATGGTCAGATCTTGTGCAGGAGGAGATCAGGCGGAGTACCAGGGACGGATCTTCGTCAAAGGGAGCTAATGAACAGAATTGCGCTTTGATTGCCAAAGCAAAGAAAGGGAAGAGCAAGAAAGCTTCTCAGTCTAGTGAGAAAGGCAAGAAGTAGGATATGTCCAAGGTGAAGTGTTTTCACTGTCACTAGCATGGACACTATGCCACTAATTGTCCGCAAAAGAAGAAGAGCAAGCAGGCTGCTGGATCTGCATCAGGAGAGGCTCTAGCCTCACAGTTTGAGCTTGATTTTTCATTGATCGCATGCTTGGTTTCAAGTGTGATGGGATCGGTGTGGTTCTTGGACAGTGTTGCGTCTTTTCACATGACGGGAGATAGAGATTTGTTCTCTGATCTAGAGGACAAAGATCTTGGAGTGCACATCGAGATGGGCGATGATGGTAGATACAGTGCGACTGGTATCGGTACCATTTCCTTTGAGAGGGAGTCTGGTAAACCCTTCGTATTGAAGGAAGTCATGCATGTTCCTGGATTGAGGAAGAATCTTATCTCAGTGGCGATGTTAGAAGACAAGGTTTATGATGTTGTTTTCAACGAGGGAAAGGCTTTCTTGCGCAGCAAGACAACTGGTGAGACCCGGAAGATAGGGGTTCGAGTGAGGAACCTTTATCAATTGCATGTAGATGGATGCGCAGCAATGGCTGGCAAGGCAGAAGGATTGGTGAGCCGGGATGATGGCGAGTTATGGCACAAGAGATTGGGTCACCTTCACCATGGAGCCTTGAAGATACTGCAGCAGATCACTACAGGGCTTCCTAAAGGCACACTTGCGCAGTCAGATCAGTGCAAGGGGTGTACTTTGGGGAAGTTTGTGAAAGCCACCTTTCACGAGAAGGATAGTCGTGCCACGACGATCCTTGATAGAATTCACACAGATGTGTGTGGACCTTTCTCAGTTGCTTCGACAGCAAAACACAGGTATTATTTGATTTTTGTTGATGATTTCTCTCGTAAGTGCTGGATCTTTTCATGCAGAAGAAGAGCGAGACATATTCAAAGTTATGTGAATTCAAAGCACTGGTCGAGAAGGAGTCGGGGAAGAAGGTGAAGGCTCTTAGGAGAGATAATGATGGTGAATACATCTCAGATGAGTTCAAGGATTTCTGCAAGGCAGAAGGGATTCGAAGAGAGCTCATAGTTCCCCATAACCCACAACAGAACGGGGTAGCTGAGCGGAAGAACAAAACGATTGTGGGTGCTGCACGGGCAATGTTGCATGATCAGGGCCTACCCCTTCACTTGTGGGCGGAAGCATGCAATACAGTAGTTTATGTGCAGAACCGTTGTCCTCATAGGATACTTGGCATGAGTACACCCGAGGAGGCTTATTCTGGTAAGAAGCCTGATCTTTCTCATTTGAGGATTTTTGGTGCTAACGTTTACATGCATGTGACGAAGGATGCCAGGAAGAAGTTGGAGCCAACCGCAGAGGTTGGGATATTTGTGGGGTACATTGATACGCCCCACAACTATCGTGTGTATTTTCCAGACAGTGGTAAAACTGTCGTGCGACGGGATATAAAATTTCAGGAGGAGAAAGCCATTAAGTGTTCACTTGAGAGGGAGCTACACTTGCATGAAGATGAGGAGCTATTAGTTCCTAAGGATGAGCTTCAGGGCGTGGATTAGCCACAGGACGAGGTTCATGGAGTGGAAGAGACCACTCATGCAGCGCCAACCATCAGAGGGCGAAAGCGCTTGATAGAAGCTGAGTGACTGGCTCAAGATGCAGAGAAAGTTGTAGGACCACCTACAGCCCAACGCAGGCAGAGACAGTCATCTAATCGGTACACTGGATACATGGCTCTTATGAGCAAGTGTGTTGTGACTGAGCCATCCTCTTTCGAGGAAGCTGTGGAGGATCCCGCATGGGTAGACACCATGGTGGAAGAGTATGATTCTATTGTCAGAAACAGTGCATGGGAGATTGTTCCTAGACCGAAAGGGAAATCAGTGGTGGGTTTGAGATGGATCTACAAAGTTAAGCAGGCAACTAACGGGAGTGTAGAGAAGTACAAAGCAAGATTTGTTGCCTGAGGCTTTTCACAGATAGAGGGGATCAATTATGAGGAGACCTTTGCACCTGTCGCAAGGTATTCTTCCATACGGACGATTCTTGCTCTCTTAGCGCAGATGGGATGGAACATTCATCAGATGGATGTGAAGACTGCGTTCCTCAATGGAGTCATTAAGGAGGAGGTGTACATTGAGCAGCCCGAAGGCTTTGAGGTCTTCAGCAGCGAGTCGCATGTGTGCAGGCTCAAGAGAGCACTGTATGGGTTGAAGCAACCACCACGTGCTTGGTACACACGGATAGACAGCTATTTCACAGGACTTGGATTCTCCAAGAGCGAGGCGGATCCTAACCTATACCAGATTGTGGTGGAGGGTAAGTTGCTTATCATTGTACTATATGTTGATGATTTGATTCTAATGGGTGATGAGCTGTTGATACTGTCATGCAAGAAAGATCTTGCTACAGAGTTTGAGATGAAGGACTTGGGCCTCCTTCACTATTTCCTAGGATTGGAAATATGGCAGCGCAGTGGTGGACTATTTGTTTCTCAGGGCAAGTATGCTCGGGAGATACTGGAGAAGTTCAACATGCATGGCTACAAGCATGTTGATACTCCTCTTCCTGGAGGTTGGAGGAAGGAGGATGCCACTTCGGGAGAAGAAGTGGATGCCACTGTTTATCGACAGTTGGTGGGGTCGCTGATGTATTTGGTCAATACACGACCTAATATATGCTATGCAGTTAACCAGCTTTCACAAGCTATGGTTAATCCTACCAAGCTCTTCTGGAAGGCGGGAAAGCATGTATTGCGCTACTTGAGAGGCACATCGGGATATGGATCGTGGTACAGACAGGAGGATGCAGATTAGGTATGGAGCTCAAGAAGCCGAGTATATGGTAGCAAGGACATCAGGTACCATCATATCAGAGATTGTGTGCAGAAGAGGATCATGTTGCTTTCATACATTCCAACGAAGGATCACGATGCTGATATTCTGATGAAGGCTCTCACCAGGAGCAAATTCGAATACCACCGAGGCAGGATAGGGGTTGCTAATAATCCATATCTTGTCAAGAGGGAGTGTTGAGATTTCAACAAGATGATGGAGCTTAGTGAAAAGATTCGCCTTCACTAAGTGAGCCCGCAGGCAAATTATGACGCAAGTTCTATTTTTGGATCCCAGAAGGGATGATCACAGCAGGAGTGACCATAGCAGGGATGATCACAGCAGGAGTGACCACAACATGAGTAATCACAGTAGGAGTGACCATAGCAGGAGTGATCAAAGTCTATTTTTAGATTGGCTGTCCAAAATAGAAAAGTCAAATATTATTGTCTCATAATAATATTTCGACTATAAACTTGATCTTATTCTCTTGGAGCACTTCAGTTTGAGCTACAGATGTGGCCCATGTAGCTGTCAGAAGGAAGTACACTTTTCTTATGAGTCAGTTGAGTTGTTGCATGCATGACTTCAGTTAGAACTCAATCAGTTGAGTTTGGTGGAGTTGATTGTAGAGTTGATGGAGTTGTGTTCAGTTTGACTTGGTTAAACTAGTTATAATTAGTCTAACTGCAATTAGACTAATGATGAGTTGTTAAACTAATTATTAACTCATAATGCAACTATAGAATACATCAGTTAACTCAGTTGCATGTCAGTGCATGTTCAGTTCAACAGGGACAGGTGTTAGAGGATCAGATTGCTATCAGTTGTGACTATAATTGTGCATGAGGATTTGCACAATCAAAGGATTGAGTATGCCAATGAGTTTGCCCATGTATTTTCCCAGTATTATAGCCTTTGCTCACATATTACAGAGTGTGAGTGATTCTTTGGAGGTGAAATACGAGTTTGGTAAACCATTCTCATTCATTCTTGAGCAGGTATTGAGCAGTGGAGGCAGGCAAGCAGTGGAATAGATTTGGAGATCAGATCTTAGCAGAATTGTGTGTAACAGGTGGAGCTGGTACTAGATTGCTTGTGATAAGAATTGTACTTTGTAATGTTACATGGTCTCAATCATTAATATACAGATAGTTGGGGTTTTTAGAGAGATGCTTTCCTCGGGTTACATACTGTGTTAATGTGTGAATGCTCTTGATGTTTTATTGTTATTGATGCTACTATATTGATGATCAACGTAGAGGAGCTCATGTATTGTGTATTTATTCCATAATAGTACATGATCAGGATAATCTCCATTGAATATGTGTTAAATTATTCAAAATTTCTACAGTTATCTGGCTTGAATATGCAACATTTCTCTCATTCATCCACCATTTATCCAACATTTTGTTGAGTTTGTAATGTTCCCGAGCATCTCTGATATACAACCTAGAAGAGTTTCTTGGGGTGATAACATTAATTGGCGCCATTGCTGGGGACAGGAGAATCGAAGCTCAGCTTCCCTAGGAAAACGACATAGCTTCAAGCTTTGATGACAGACAAGGTTTGAACATAGTTTCTAGTTGTAATCATATGTATGGCGACTCCATTGGAGGAAGACCAACCTTTGGCGACTCCACATTGAAGTTCTGGCTCGGTTTATGAGACACACTCGAAGAAATCCTTAGAAATCTCCAGCTGAACCATTGCCTGAACCTGAGAGGACTGTTAAATCGAAGAAAGCTTCAAAGAAAGGGGCATCAATATCAGTTAAGCCTAAGAAATCTCATGCATCTCTGAAAGATAAAATTATTGTTGAAGATATACAGATTGAGGATTTAGAAAACAACTCTGTTAATAGGGAAATTCCTTCAGAGATCAATTCATCCCCTTGTGCAGTTAGTTCCCCTTTGAATCTCAGTCCAAATAAAGCTTCCATTTTAGTCCAAAACATTCCTTTATCTCTGCCATCCATCACATTACTCCCTACCATTCAATCTGCTAGTATTCTTCCAAATATTCCAATCATGGCAGGACAACAAGCACCTACGAGGATAGAAAGAATTGTAGCTGCCAGATATGGACCATTGGTGTTGCCTGTGCCTTTAAATCCTATGCCTATGGGAGAATATCAAAAATATATGCCTAAATTCACTGGTACAGAGGGAGTAACAACAGAAGAACACCTTGAAGCTTTTTACAGTTATGCTGATAATTTAGATATAAGTGAGAATGATGTGTGGATGAGGGTTTTTGTCCAGAGCCTTGATGGAGAGGCTAGAAAGTGGTTCAGAGAATTACCCCATAGATCTATAACAGATATTGAAGCATTAGATGATGCATTTTTGAAGCAATGGGGAGATAAAAAAGACTTGTTGTATTATTATACTGAGTTTGGTAATCTGAAGACGGAAAATGGTGAATATTTGCCTGATTTTAATAAAAGATTCAATCGAATGTATAGTAAGATACCAGCTGAGGTAAAGCCTAATCCCACCTCTGCCAAACTCACTTATGCCAATGCTTTTGACTCTGATTTCTGCCTATTGTTAAGAGAAAGGAGATGTGCCACTCTAGCTGATATGCAGGATGTAGCACTAGAGGTGGAATCTAATATTATGGATGCAGAAAAGCTAAAAAGTCAAACTGACAGGAGGAGGAAGAGAGGTTAGGCTTCTACTTCCTATGCATCATCTTCTGACCCCAAATTTGATAAAATGACTAAAATTATAGAGTCATTGGCTGCTAAGATATCTAAGTTGGAGGTTGAGCAGAATTCAGGAAAAACAAGGCAGCATAACACATTTTCTCCAAGAAACCCAAATCCTTGCAGAAGAGAAAATGAGCAGTTACAAATTATGTAGAGGCGTGAAGAATCAAAAGAAGATCAGAAAGTTAAAGCTCCTTTCCAAAATGTAGTCATGAAGGAGGAACAATTTGAAGAATATGAGGATGAAATTCACTACATGGAAGATAAAGGCAGTGCTGCTTTTTTGACATTGGCTGAGTATGAACAATCATTGCTGCAGGAACAAGATAATCAAGAATGGGACAGAGGAGATGTTCTACAAACTGGTGACCAGCAGAGATATAATCTGAGATCCAATGCAAAAAATGCCAAGGAGAATCCTACCCACAGAGCCGTTGTCCAAGCAGAATCATAGAATGTCAAACAAAGAAGACCAGCAGCTGATCCAGTCATCCTCAAAGCTCCAATTCAAGAGGTAAAAAGTTCTGATAAATCATCTTCTTCTTTCAGCTTTGAGTCAGAAGTTCAAAAATTGAAAATATATGTGCCTTTGGTTGAGTTGGTGAAGAGTGAAGTATTTAGGAAGCCTATCCTTGAAGCCCTTGAGCTAGAAACCAAACAAACCTCCACTGACTCTGTTAATTTGCAAGATGACAAGCCTGCCATTATGCTCAGCCCCATGATTGAGCTTGCTGACAATAATTCTCCATATTTTTATGTCTCATTGACCATTCATGACAAAATCCTCCACAATTGCCTGCTAGACATAGGGGCCAGCCACAATTTAATCCCTAAAGGTATCATGGAAGAGTTAGGCCTTGATATCACTAGACCCTATCATGATTTATTTTCTTTTGATACAAGGAAGGTGAAATGTCTTGGATTTATTAAGGATCTGGCCATTACCTTAACTCAGTTGCCATGAAGAGTATGATGATGGATATTGTGGTAGCAGATGTCCCTCCTAAGGTTGGCATGCTGTTGTCCATAGGGTGGATTAAGAGACTAGGTGGGACATTACAGAATGATCTTTCTTATGCCACTATCCTAGTTTTTGGAGGAGAAAGCAGGAGGTTGTATAGAGAAGCACAGTTGGTATACATCATCAGTGATGAGAAGAATCCTACAAATCATCCCATATATGCAGTGGACACTGATTTTGGAGCATGTATTCTCCAAATAGAAGAATCTTAGAAGGCCTCAGTGCAGCTCAGGAAACCAATAGTTCAAGCCGAAGAAGAGCAAGGAAGTCAAGTTTGGGAGATGTTCTTTGATGGGGCATGTTACAGGGAGACTGCAGGAGCAAGGGTGGTGCTGGTATCTCCACAAAAGGAAAGCATTCAGCTGTCTTTTAAGCTGGTTTTTCAAGTGACAAACAACATAGCAGAATATGAGGCTCTGCTGTTGGGCCTTAATGCAGCCAAAGACAGAGGAATTAGAAACATAAAGGTGTTTGGAGATGCTGATTTAATCATTCAACAAGTGAATAAAACATTTCAAGCAAAGCACCCAAGGCTGAAAGCATACAGAGATGAGGTATGGAGAATCAGAGACCTTTTTTATTATTTCTATATTTCATATATTCCTAGAGCCCAAAATCAGCTTCATGATTCTCTTGTTGTTTCTGCTAGTCTATTCATTCCTCCCATGCCTCCTAGACTAGTTTATGAAGTTCAAATGAAGTATAGACCATCCTTGCCTGACAATGTCCACCATTGGAAAGTTTTTGATAATGATGATGAGATAAATAGGTTCCTTCAAGTCATTGATGAGTTCTCTAAAATGCAAATTGACCAAGAAAATGATGTCTTGTTTGAAAACCCCCAGTCCCAGCTTAGAAATAAAATTGGTAAAAACAACATTATCCAGCTTCCTAGTAACCATATCCCTAAGGGCCTAATTCCTCTTGAAAGATTGTTTGACCAAAATGATGTGCCTTACAAATCTGCCCAAAAAGAAGACCAATCTGCAGTCTGTAAGCATGATATAAGAAGTCCAGGTCAGCCTAAATATGTAAATTTGTCCACTCAATTGTCTGCTGATCAAAGTGCTGAATACTGCAATTTAATGAGGAAGTTTGCTGATGTGTTTTCCTGGGAGTATAGTGACCTAAAAACATATGATAAGAGCATTATTCAACATTAAATCCCTCTGGAGAAAGACACCATTCCTTTCAAACAGAAGCTGAGACCAATAAATCCTATGCTTTTTACACTGATTGAAAAAGAAATTAAAAAGTTGCTGACTGCCAAGATCATTGTTCCTCTTAGATATTCAAAATGGGTAGCAAATCTAGTAGTGGTGAGGAAAAAAAGTGGAGAAATCGGACTGTGTGTTGATTTCAGAAATTTAAACAAATGCTCAAAGAAAGACAACTATCCTTTGCCTAATATGGAGCATTTGCTGCAAAAAGTCTCAGGAGCCAAAGTAATGTCTTTCTTGGATGGATTTTCAGGTTTTAATCAGATTGATGTGCACCCAGATGATCAAGAAAAGACTGCATTTACCACTCCTTGGGGCACTTTTATGTATGCAAAAATGTCTTTTGGGTTGATGAATGCTGGAGCCACCTTTCAGGGAGCTATGGATATAGAATTTGTGGCAGAGAAGGATAATTTTTTCCTCATCTACCTTGATGATATAACATTTTACTCCAGCAGCCATCAAAATCATTTACAGCATTTGAAAAAAGTGTTTCTGAAGTGCAGGAGGTTTGGAATTTCAGTCAATCCCAAAAAATCACAATTTGCTTTGGAAGAAGGCAAGCTATTAGGACATGTTGTGTCTGTTGCAGGTGTTCAAATTGACCCAGAAAGAGTCAAAGCAATTCAGACTTTGTCTATCCCTAGATCAAAGAAGGATATCCAATCTTTTCTGGGCAAAATTAATTTTGTCAGGAGGTTTATTCCAAACTTTGCAGAATTGATAAAGCATGTTACCTCCATGTTGAAGAAAGGGGCAAAAATCAAATGGACTGATATGGCAAGAAAATCATTTGATTCTGTTAAAAAAGCTATTATGGAGGCTCCCACTTTAATAATTCCAGATTACAGCAAGGAGTTCCATATATTTTCTTTTGCCTCTGAAGACACCATTGCAGTTGTTTTATTGCAGCAAGATGAGGAAGGTTCAGAACATCCAGTATCATTTTTCAGCAAGAATTTGAGGGATGCTGAACTGAGGTATGATATTATTGAGAAACATGCATATGCTCTTATTAAATCCTTAAAGGCTTTCAGAGTTTATATCTTGCATTCAAAAATAATTTCATATGTACCCTCTGCTGCAATAAAGGATGTCTTAACACAACCTGACACTGATGGTAGAAGGGCAAAATGGATTGCAAAAATGATAGAATTTAATATAGAACTGAAGCCTACCAAGCTGGTCAGAGGTCAGGATTTTGCCAAATTATTAGCTGAAGAAAATTGCAGATCGTTAGACATTGACTTCCTATATGCAAATGCAGAAAATAGTCAGGCAGAAAAGGAAGAAATAGTTGAACCATAGAGGAAGCAGTTAGTGGCCGAGAATCTAGCGTCTTGTAATTGGTATGCTGAAATAATTAATTTCTTGCTGAAGCTAGAGATCCCTTTAGGATTTACTCAAAGTCAAGACAGAACTTTAAAACTTAGAGTAGCAAAGTATTGCATCAATGAAAATCTGCTTTACTGGAGGGATCCATCTGGAATATTTTTAAGGTGTCTAGACAAAGAATAGTCAATAGAAGTGATGCAGCAGTTTCATAACAGCATGTGTGGATGGCACCATTATTGGAAAACTACAGCCCATAAAATTCTCAGAGCTGGGTACTATTGGCCCACCTTTATTTTCTGATGTATTTTCTTTTGTTAAATCTTATGACAGGTGCCAAAGATTTGAACGAAAACAACAGTTGAAATCCCTGCCCCTAAAACCAATAATTACAAAAGGACCTGTTATGCTCCTATACCAATAGGTGTCATATTTCATAATTGACTGGTGAAGTGCCAAATATGATCATCATTTCCATGCTACAAAGGTTCCATATTTTAAGAAAAGATCAAAAATTAAAAAATGAAAAGAGGGTATGCCCTAAAAGAAAAATCAAAGGGCAAAAAGAATGAATTGGTCAAAAAGAAAGAAAATGAACCCCAAAGAAAAGACCAGGAAAGTGTGCTAGTCCAAAAGGTCACTACTATCCTATTTTTTGCAAAGAAGTCTAAAACATGCAATCAGTGACTTCTGTCACACTTGATGGATGGCCAAACAGCTTAATCTTGGCCAGTCCATGTTTAAATTTCTTGTTTTAGAGATAGGGAATGAAATCTATCCAAACAGTCCAAGCTTGGAAAATAAGTAGTTAGGTAGAGAAGCAAGGGTGCTCACTAGCTAAATCTGATCCCCTGGAAGAAATAAGGGTAGACTTAGATAGGATTGCAGCTAAAAGAAAAGAAGAGAGTAAGGGCTTGCTAGTTAAAATGCACCCAAGGAAAAGGAAGACAAAATGTTAGGTGTATTAGGCTGGGTAGGCAGTTTTGATGTTGCAGAAGTAGGTTTGTGAACAGTTTGGTCTTTTTAAGATGTTGCATCTCATGGATATCACAAATGTTATGGCAAGGTGGTTACAAAACAAACGGAGCATGACTAATTTCCCCCCTCATCTCTCCAGGAACATTTACTAACATCCCCTTGAGGACATTGAGATCTGCTCAGTGCTCCTAGTTCACTTCATTTCATGAGAAAGACCAAGTGAAATTCTGGTTTTACTTAAGAGAACTAAGCCACATTTCCTGTGTAAAAATGTTTTCTTCCATTCTGCTAAGTTTCCAAAATTCATGATTGGATCCCTTTATATTTCCCTAAACCTAAGTTTTACTCTTTTAACTTAGTGTCTTGATCAAACCTACCATTTCATATTAACATCCTAACTCTATTATATAACTCCTATATAAAGTTTTCCTCGCCCATACTATGTAAAATACATAAAAACCCCAAAATTCTTAGTATCCCACCCTGGGCTTATGTATAGCCATATGTTAATGTTTCAAGGGGGTCCAAGGTTTATCCGAAACCTTATGGACAACCCTCCCTACGTGCACATATGAATATTGGGTTTCATTTAACATTCGGTTAAATGAATAACCAACCCGCCCAAACCCAAAGTTTAAATACATTATAAAACCCCGCAAAAACCTTATAAAATGTTGAAATATCGCGTGGGTCCCCACACCGTACCCATCCGCCAACTCCACCCATTTATCGACCGTCCGATCCGGGCTTTCCCATCGGACGACCCACGTCAATATCGGAACCCCTCCGATAGCCGAACAATAGCGCCCAGGTAAATTGCAGTTTTGCCACCGTACAGAATCCACGTGTCGCTCGCTTGGTGTTACCCTGACCCCTCCACCTAAAACAGCTTTTGTTGAAAAGCGGTGCGGGATAATACCATATACTGCCCCCGCTTCCCACCACTGACGTTGTCACCCACGTTGGCTGCCACATCATCCGCCGTGTCTTCTGCCACGTCACCGCCAAGTCAACTTCCGTACCCCCGCTTCACGACAAAGATTACGTCATGCTGACGTCATCCGACCGAAGCGCGCCAAAATCAAATTTTTGACAAAAAGGCGTACAATGTCGTTTTTCATTCATTTTTCTTTGTTTCTTCTGCGCAACCTCTGCATGCTCTTTCACGTCCAAAGCAGCATTTCGACTGCACAGTCCGCCACCCAGCTAAATTGACTCCACAGCTCGGCCCCTCAGCTCAGTCTGCCACCCGCATTTCGTACAGGGCGCCCATTAAAACAGGTATTTACTCAATTACCTCCAAACCCTGTGTATTTCTGGTTTTTTCTCTAAGTTACATCCGCAAAACCAAAAATCGCACAAATTCAATCCACAGCTCTTGAAAAATACACCCCAACCATCCTTGTTTTTTACATTTTTCCGCAAACAACCTGTTTTGTCCATTTTTCGCGGAAGACCAGACTTCCACAATTAAAAACACAGTGTTGCATTCAAACCCACGCACTGCAACCTCTGTTTTTACCCATTTTTCTGGGAAATCCCTCAAACTCTGTCTCCCTCTGCAAATTCGCCCACTAAGCTAAATTCAAGCTCGTTTCGGCCTGCAAATTCTCTGAGAAACCCCCCAGAAACTGTCATTTTACCTACTGTTGTTACATAAAGCCCAAATTTCAGATTGAAAAATCACCAAAGATTGTATAATGGAGGCTCCAGTGGCCCTCAAGGTTGCCCCCCTCAATGCACCACACAAAGAATTGGAATGGTTGCCCCTTGCTGACAGAGATTTCCAGATTAATGACTTAATTGGTGACAAGCCTCACCTTCAAGCTTTTTGTGAAATTAGGAATAGCTACCACAGCAATGCTGATGTCTATGGACTTTGGGAGTCCAACATGCCCATATACTACCTCCCTTCCATAAATGTGCTTCATGATATCATCCACTTATGTTGTGCCAATTATGACCCCACTCAAAGAGCAGTTATGGCTCCATCTGGGACTGTCTTGTTTTACATTACCCCTCAATCCATCAATGAGATGCTTCAATTTAAGCGAACTCAGCCTCTAGCTCCTCTCTCCATGGAATTCTTGCTTGACCAAGGTGCCAAACTGCCCAGTTCAGAGATAATCAGAATAGCTCAATTATTCATGAGACCAGATCGCCAGCCTAGGCAGCCACCTCCTTATAATCAGGTCTAGTTCAATGAAGCTGGAACATTCATTACTGACATGATTTCCTATATCTTGGGTTTCAAAACTAGTGAGCATGTTGATGAGACTACCTTAGTTTTGATGTCCATGTTTACTCTAGGACAGCCCCCTGCTGTCAAATATGATTTTGCCACCTTCATGGCTAATAAGATCCATGAGCAATTTATGAACTTTGACAGAGAAACAGTGTTTAAATACACATCATACATATATCATCTACTCTTGTACAATCAACCAGATAGTTTTCAAATTCCCCTGAGAAAATTGGATCTCAAAGGAGAGCGCAGGTCTGTAATCTTCTGGACCTAAGTCTTCCACCGTGTTAGTGACTCCCTTTATACATATTGTGTATTCATTGACCTGTTCATACATCCAGCCACTTCTTTATTGATGACAACTCCTCCTGCTAGACTCTCTGGTGAAAGGCAGAAAATTTTAGACCTCTCAAAGGGCTACAGTATAGGTGACTGGTAATTTTACCAGAATCACACTGAGATCAGGATATATGGCTGTGAGTTATGTCCCTATAAGCTGCCAAAATATGTGACTATGAGACTGTTTGCCTTGGAATACTTTAGGCAGTTTATTAGCTCAAATTCTACTCATTTCTATGCTGCCAAGAAAAAGGCACAGCTCAAAATAAGAAATCAATTGGGCCCTTTTGTCTTCAATAAGTGGGAAGCCTAGGAGGAAGCTGATAAGATTTTAGGGGAGCAAATTAAGTTGAAACAAAGTTTTTATTGGGCACCATATGACCCTGAACATTTCATAAGTTATAGAAAAGTGAAAAACAAGCTAACAGCATATGTTCACCTCAAGATCCCTGAAATTCAACAGTATGCTAACCAACAAGATTTGGTAGAAGGCACATTAGTTGAAGATATTACTGAAGAAGAGAAATTAGAAAAAGCCATGAAAGAGATTGAAAAAATGCTTGACTTGGACTCTTTTGGATAGGTATCCTTCAAACTGCCCCAGCACACAGGAGGTGATACATCTTTTGTCAGGACTTCTCAGCAGCCCACACAAAAAGCCAGCACAGGTTCAGCAAAGAGAAAGGAGGTAATAGGTTCAGACAAGGACATAATGACAGACCAACCAGCTATATCAAAGGAACAAGGCCAAGGTCAGGTTCCTCCAGCTCAAACAAAAGCACCAGAAATCCCTATACTAAAAACTCCTCTAAATGAGGAGAGAGGCAAGAAAAGGGACAAGCAAGAAGACACATCGATCAGTGGTCCTGAAGAGAAACTAGGGGAAAAAAGGCAGAGATTGAACCCCCTATCAGAGGAGGAATTTATTCAGGAGAGAACAGACAGTCTAAGAGAAGAAAGAGCAGTCTGCCAGGATACATCCCCAGTCACAGAAACATCGGCCAGTTCACACAGGCAGGAAATCGGAAGACAACATAGTGTGGAATTCTCTTCTGCCAAGCCACAAGGCAAGCAAGGCTCTGACATTAAGAGAACATTTACTGAAATAAAGGCAAAGAATGAGCCAATAAGAATTCAACTTTATAATCACTTACTGAAGATGGCCCCCACAAATCAACAAAGGTTAATGTCAGCATATGACATTCAAGAAGGAAAGATGATCCTGAGTCACTTTAAGCCCAAAATATAGCAACCACAGTCAGCTGTTGATTACATTAGGACCAATCTAGAAGTATTAGCCAAAGACATCCAACTAATGGACCAGATTGAATTACATAAGCAAACCGGAGAAATGGTATACTCCACATTGGCAAATAAGGCATTGTTGGCCCACAAATTGCAGAATTCTTTAAATAATACCTCTGCCCAATTGGAGTTGGAAAAAGCTTCCTCTTTAGCCAAGGATAACAGGATCAAGTCCTTCGAAGAGATTATCATAGAGCTAGGACATGATCCCAAGGATGCTAAAGGCATCAAAGCATTAATAAAAAAGAAGGAAGAAGACATTGCAGCTCTCAGGAAGCAGCTCAAGCTGCCCATTACCATGCATCCCAAAACTACAGAGATTGTTGAACAAAAATCGTAGGAAGATATGATGGACCTGATAATGAAAATGAATGAGAGATTGGCAGAAACAGAGAAGGAATTGGAGAAAGCACTGCAAGGAAAGCGGGGAGAATCGACCTCCCAACCATCTCAGACATCTCCAAAAGTTACAACTGCTCCTTCTACAGTCACAACAGCAGTCCCTCCTATTCTCCCAGCATCAACAGCACCAAGTACTTCAACAGAAGCAGTAGGAAGCAGCACTACGATGACTACTGAGGAACTAATAAAGGCTATGGAGGATCTAAGACTCCAAGTATCAGAATTAAAGGATGCTAAAGAGAAATTGGCCAAGTTGGAAATTAGTTATGATAAATCTAAAATGACTGTGGCAGAAAAAACAAGAAAAGTAAAGGCATTAGAAAATAAAATAAAGGCATTGGAAAAGGACCTCTTATTAGAGAAGCCTCTGGGAGAAATTAGGAGCATTCTATGGGCCAACATTGGCCAATCCATCACTAATATATGGACATCAATACAGATAATTCATGAGCAGATTTATTTGGTGACATTAGCTCAAGAAGAAATTCAAAAGGCTAGGGATGCATTGGGACACATGCCCGAGCAGGCCAATAGGATAATACAGTTTTTGAACACCCACACCAAGGAACAGCTGGCATCACTGGATATTAGGGATAGAACAAGCACCATCCTAACAATTAAAAGAGTTTTGACCATGAGGAACTTCATACAAAATCTGGAGAGGAAGTGCCAGGACATGCAAATTGAGATAAATGCTTTTACACAGAAGTTTACAGCTTTGGAAGAAAAGGGTCTACCCAGTTTATTAACTAATGACCATAGACTGATGACAAATGCATACTATGTACACAGATTGAATACATATGTGGATAATCAAGTCACAGCATCATCAAGTTTTGCACGAGAGAAGGCACTCCCATATGGACATAGCCTGTATGACAATTTAGAAAATCTATTTTTTATTGCACATGAAGTAAGGCATCTTTTCACAGTCCAGCCTACTTTCTTCAGGTACACAGATGCTGATGAAACTCTAATAAAAATGCGCAGACACCAATTACCAGATGACCAGTGGTGGCAGAGCATGCTGGAAATTTTGTAGGCAGATTTCAAAGTTTTGTTTATTTTTCAGAATACAATAGATGTCATCAAGTGGAGAAAAGAGAAAATAAAATCGCGCTGGTTAATGGCCTATTAAAGCGCAATCAAAGCACCCACGAAAACAATGCCAGCAGTGTGGAATTTCACTAAATTATCCATCGGCTGACTCACTGAGAAAATATTCAATGCGTTTCACCAACTGAGCTGCCAGCACA
Organism: Pinus tabuliformis; assembly: GCA_031772625.1. Lineage (NCBI taxonomy): Eukaryota > Viridiplantae > Streptophyta > Pinopsida > Pinales > Pinaceae > Pinus > Pinus tabuliformis. The sequence goes on along the minus strand of CM062818.1, from coordinate 1,419,007,235 downwards.
GCATCTCTTACTTCTGCATTCATTTCTCTCTGTTCCCAAGATCATTTACTTCTCCTATAGAGTAGGTGAAAGAAGTTATTGCAAAGATATTATCTCTTTGAGATATTTAATAAACATTTTTGTACAAATACCTCCCCAAGAAAAGTATTAGGGGTTGGTGATACCATTCTTAGACTACGTTGTAAATTTGAGAACTCTTCTGAACAAAAGGTTGCTGGAATGCTTTGCTGATGAACTCTCTGGCTATGGAATTGATGGCAGAATCCCATGTTGTAGAATTCTCTAATTGTTTCATGGATCAATAAGTCTCTCAAACTCGTGTTTTACTGTTTCTGTATTTTATATATCATTTACATATCATATTCTAAATTACAGGGAAAAAGAATAACCTAGAATTGCTTAATTGTACTCTGTGTTCAATCTCTGTTATTTTTATGTTTTCTTCAGAATCAGCATAAGCAGGAATTCTTAACTGCTCTTGTTTCACTGGTTCTCACACCTTGAATATAATTAAGGAATTCTTAACTGCTCCTTGGTAATATTCACCCACTTTCCCTCTGTTAGCATGATGAAGAATTCTTAGTTTCCCTTCACCCCCCGACTCCATTTCACCTGATTCCAGCTTGAAAATTGTTCCATGGTTAATTACCTTGCTCTCTAGTACCCCTTCTGTCAAAAAACCATACCCAGAAGTTCATTTTCATTAACTCCACTAACCCAATGGACTAAACTTCTCATATTTTGCATCCCTGTTCTACTGAATGTCACCATCCAAACATCAAACAAATCCCTACACTTCATAACTAGCCTAATATACCCCAAAACAAAGCTAAATTATAAAGAAAGAGCCCTCTCTCGCTACAGATTGGCTAGAATTTGCATCTAAAAGATTGGTTAGTGGTTACCTCGGCCGTATTCCCCTTTCTTACAAAATGTTGGGGAACAACCTGAGTGATAACATCATTGGCGACTCCACTGGGGGCTGAATGACAGTTTGTTAATGTTGTCTATTTTCTAAAGCTACAGATGGAGCCTGAAGTTAGGCAGGCATCCTTTGAAACTGTTTTTGCTATGCAATCACAGGAGTAAATAAATGTTGCTTCAGTCTATTTCCAGTCTAGTTTTAGGCTTTAAACAACGGTCTCAAAGACTTGATCAGTTTCCTTATTTTCAATATATCTAAAGGAAATGCCAAAGCCTCCTATATTTCAAAAGCTTCCTTCACAATATTTTCAAAACTTTTATTCTTCAAATAGTTCCAGAAAATACCAAAAATAGATTTAGAAACTGGCTCCAAAGAAGAAAATTCGTTACACTAGATCAAATCTAGATCCAAATCCTCCAGCTATATTTGAAAATCCTAATTTGATCTCTAAGAACCTTAGAAGACAAGAAAGTCTAGAAAATTCTGTTGATTTAAACCTTGATACACCTCAGCAGAACTCCATCCAAACTGAGCATACTCCCGGAAAAGCAGTAGTCCTTTCTACTGTTGTTGTATCTTCTTCTAATTCACCATTATCACTTCAAAGCACCTTTTCCACTCCTCCATCCACTCCGTTTATCTCAGCTATTATCCCCATCCTTCCAGCTGTTCCATTTATCCCTGTTAATATGGCAAACCGATATGCTCCTCCGCAGTTGCCTGCAAATCCAGGGGCTGTGCCTCAAGATTATCAAAGCAAGATTACCTATTTTTATGGTACTAGCACATACACAACACAACAACATACTAAGAAAATGATGGATTATTTTGAGAACTATGAAATTTATGATAATGATGTCAGAATGAAAATTTTTCTCCAAAGCTTAATCGGTGATGTTAGAACCTGGTTTAGGGCACTTCCTGTAAACACAATTGCCAACCCAGATGCCCTTTATCAAACATTTTTGAACAGATGGGAGAAGAAGAAGGACCCATTACATATCCTATTAGAATATGAAAGCCTGAAAATGGGCCCACAAGAAATTGTCCAAGACTACTATGCCAGATTCAATAATGTGTATAATGCTATTCCTCAGAACCTTAGACCTCCACCAGATCTGGCCTTGATCAAATTCCCTGATGGATTTGATTCTGACATGGCTTATCAGATGAGAGAAAGGGCTCCTCCAAGCTTAGAAGACATGCAGAGCATAGCTGTTAGTGTAGAGGCCAATCTGATCTCTAAAAGAGCTCAAGCTAGAGCTGAAAGAAGAACTCCCTTCAAATAAGAACCTTCTACGTTTGAGCAAAAAATAGATGCAATTATCAAAGGAATGGATAGACTGGGCGATAGAGTAGAAACAATTGAAAGGAAATCCTCTTGGGAAGGTCAACCAAGTAACACTGCAAGAAATCCAAACTTTAGGAAAAATCAAAATCCTAATACTAGGAAGGCTGGTCCCGACCAAAACATTCGACCTCTGTTCCAAGAAAACTATGTTGAAGCTTCAACCTCTAGTGAACCGACAGAGGATACTCAAATTAATCTGATGGGTCTAAATAGTGAACAACAAATCTTTTTAACCCAGGATGACCAAGAAGCTCATAGTTTCAATCAATTTCAAACCAAATCGGGAGAATCATTTGATTTCAGAGAGGGATATGATGCAGTTGTCTATGAGGTTCATAAACAATATAAACTAAGAAGCAGAACAATAGAGGTTCCTGAACCCAACAAGCAGAAAGATACTAAGCAGCCTAAAAAAGAAAATGATAAAACTTCCCCCACAAAACTCCTTGCTAGAAATGACCTTGAACCAAAAGAGCCCACAGTTGAGGACATATCAGACTTATAGCCATCAAACAATCAGCCATCCCCCTCCTTTCCTCCAAAAGAAAATGCAAAAAAATCTCCTGAAATTGATTTTAAAGCAGATACAGTTCATAACAACACTCCTCATAGAGAAAAAACCATTGAAAACACAGCAGAAAAAGAAAAGCTGGCTGCCCAAAATCCAAAAATTCAAGTCGAAAAACATTTCAATCTTGAAACCGAAATAGGCAAGTTAAAAATAGCCATTCCACTGTCCGAATTGGCTAAACATGAGGTCTATAGAGAACAAATCAGCAGGTCACTTCAAATTTCCAAAAACAGAGATGCAATGAATTTCCTAGATGACCAGCCAGAACTAATTTTTGGCCCTGAAGTAAATGGTAAATCAGTAGATGGGGGAGTTCCTCCATTTTATGTAAGTCTAAACATTCATGACAAAGTACTTCACAATGCAATGTTTGATTCGGGAGATTCCCATAATCTAATGCCTAAGTCGGTGATGAAAAAATTGGACCTAGATATCACAAAGCCATATAAAGACTTGTTTTCATTTGATTCCAGCCAGGTCAGGTGTCTAGGCCTAATCAAAGATTTGTGTGCATCACTAGTCCAATATCCTGCCAAGACAATTCTAATGGATGTGGTGGTAGGTGACATCCCACCAAAGTATGGAATGCTTTTGTCCAGATGTTGGGGTGAAAAGCTCCAGGGATCTTTACAGTTGGACATGTCTTATGCTACCATCTCAGTTTTTGGCCAGCCAAAGAGATTGTACCAGGAAACCTTGATGAAATATGTGGTCAGCAGCCAAGAGAAACCCCAAAATTTCCCCATTTATTCCATGCATTCTGATATGGATTCTTTCATCCTATACAATGCTCAAATTTCTCCCAAAACCGATGACAAGGTTCTAGGATCAGCACAAAGGAGAAGCATAAATCTATTGCTCAAGATCTAGAAATTGCTGAAATAATTGATGCAACAAACACACGAGGCAAAACACATGAGTTACAAAATCCAAATTTGCCCACTAAAACAGTTTCCAAAACTCCTGATGCTAGTTGTAATCAAGAAATCCTATGGTGCTTAGAATTTGATGGGTCAGTGAATAAACTAGGAGCAGGGGCAGGCATTTGGATACATAACATGCAAAATGATCATGCTGAAGGACATGCATATAGGCTGAATTTTAGATGTACAAATAACATGGCTGAATATGAAGCCCTCCTGCTAGGACTCAAACTAATCAAAAGTCTAGGGGCAGCTAGGATTTCAATTTTGGGAGACTCTGATTTGATTATTCAACAGATGAAAGGAAACTTTGTCACAAATGATCTTAGGTTAAGAGCTTATAGAGGGGCAGCAATTGAAATACTTAATACCTTTCTAGAATCACAGCTTACCAAAATTCCAAGGAACCACAATTTGCATGCTCATAGTTTGGCAACATTTGCCAGCACTTGTAAGCTGCCATTTGAGCCTAACCATCATTTTAATGCTAAAATTAAACATAGACCTACTGTACCAAACAATGTGAAAAATTGGAAAGTGTTTGAAAATGACACTCAGATCAACAATTTCTTAACTTTGAAAGAGGATTTTTCAAGCACAAATATAGACACAAGCACCATTTGTGAAGATCAGCAAATAGACAAGATTGAAAAACATATTTCAGCTGAAACAGCAGATCAAATTTTACATCCAACAATCTTTACCAGCAAAAATTTACAAAATCTGAAACAAATGGACTTTGATGAAACTGTTGAAGAAGATATTGAAATGATTGAGTTAAAGAATAATTTTTTATCCACAGGCTTGACTCCTCTGGAAGATATTTTTGATTCAAATGATGTTCCAAGAAAATGAAACCATTAAATGCAGAAATTGAGGACTGTAATATAGGAACTGTAGAAGATCCTAAGATGGTAAAATTGTCCAAAGCCTTGCCTCCCGACAAAAAACTGAAATACATTGAACTGTTTAAATAATTTCAAGATGTTTTTGCATGGATCTATGAAGACCTCAAGTCCTATGATACTTCAGTGATCTAACATACAATACCCTTAAAAGAAAATCAAAATCCTTTTAAACAAAAACTTAGAAGAGTCAATCCTTTCCTCCTTCCCCTTATTGAAAAGGAAGTCAAAAGAATGTACAAAGCTGGAATAATTGCACCCATTATATTTTCAGAATGGATCTCAAATCTAGTTCCCACTAGGAAGAAAACAAGAGATAAGACTGTGTGTTGACTTGAGAAATCTGAATAAAGTTCTTTAAAAGATCGCTACCCCTTACCCAAGATGGATCACATTTTACAAAGGGTAGTGGGAGCTTCTAGGATTTCACTGTTAGATGGATTCTCAGGCTTTAATCAGATCCTAGTTCACCCTGATGATCAAGATAAAACTACTTTTATAACTCCTTGGGGAACTTTCAAGTATGTAAAAATGCCTTTTGGACTTAAGAATGCAGGGGAAACATTTCAACGAGCCATGGACATAGCCTTTGCAAAAGAGATTCATGATTTTCTAGTCATATATCTTGATGATCTCACTACTTTTTCCAAATCAGACCAAGAACATTTAGAACATTTGAGACAGGTGTTTTTAATTTGCAGAAAATATGGCATATCATTGAACCCAAAGAAATCATTGTTTGGCCTAGAAGAGGGCAAATTGTTAGGTCACATAATCTCAAAAGATGGCATTAGAATTGACCCAGATAGAATACAAGCCATTTTACAAGTCCCTCACCCAAGAAATATCAAAGAACTACAAGCTTTCCTAGAAAAGATCAATTTTCTAGGAAGATTCATACCCAACTTGGTTGAACTGATAAGATTTCTAAATAACATGCTGAAGAAAGATTCCAAATTCAAGTGGACAATAGAAGCCAAGCAAGCCTTTGAAGAAATCAAAATAGCTTTAACTAAAACACCAGTCCTCACAAGTCCGAAATTTGACAGAGACTTTATAATCTTTTTCTTTGCATCTAAGCATACTATTGATGTTGTCCTATTACAAAAAGATGATCAATGATGTGAGAAGCCCATTTCTTTTTTCAGCAAAGCACTTAGAGATGCACCTTTAAAATATCAAATCATGGAAAAAAAAGCTTATGCCCTTGTAAAGGCCATCAAGGATTTCAGAGTTTATATTTTATACTCTCATATAATAGCTTATGTGCCAAATATTGTGGTCAAGGACATTCTAACTCAAGAAAGAATTGAAGGCAAAAGAGGCAAATGGATAGCTAACATTTAGGAATATGAAATTGAAATCAAACCAACAAAGCTGATAAAAGGTCAAGGATTAGCTAAATTGATGACTAAAACCAATTTTCAAGCCCTTGACATCAATGAACTGGATAACGAACAAGAGATGGCGACTCCATAGATCAATCAAGCCTTTTTACAATCACCTTGGTATGTTGATATAGTCTATGTATTGTTAAACCTGTAGGCTCCTCCAGGGTTATCCAGAACTAAAAATAGATTTCTGAAAATGAAAGCTTCAAAGTTTTGTATTGTAGATAATGTCTTATTTTGGAAAAATCATGAAGGCATTTTGCTGAATTGCTTAACAAAGGATGAAACTGACAAAGTGCTCAAAGAATTTCATGTAGGGGACTGTGGTGGACATTTATATTGGAAATCAACTGCTGATAAAATCTTAAGAGCCGGTTTTTATTGGCCCTCCCTGTTTGCTGATGTAAAGAAATTTGTAGTTTCTTGCCATAAATGTCAAATCTTTGAAGGCAAGAGAAAGTGTTTATCTTTACCCCTGAAGCCAATTTCCACTGAAAGACCATTCCAACAATGGGGTTTATATTTCATTGGAGAAATTCACCCTCCCTCTTCTTGCCAGCATAAGTGGATTTTGACCGCCACAAACTACTTCACCAAGTGGATTGAAGCCATCCCTTGTAGGCAAGCCAATGATTCAGTGATCATGCAATTCCTAGAAACTAATATCCTGTCTAGATTTAGCTGTCCGGAAAAGATTATAAAGAAAATGATACTACCTTTAAATCCAAAAGAATGATCAATTTTTGTCATAAATACCATATCACCTTAGGACACTCTACAGCCTATTACCCTCAGGGTAATGGTCTAGCTGAGTTATCCAATAAAAGCTTAATGAATATCATTAAGAAAGTATTGGAGGAAAACAAGAAAAGCGGGCATAAGAAGCTTATCAATGCACTTTGGGCAGACAGATTGACTACAAAAAGATCTATTGGAACAAGCCCCTATGAGTTATTTTATGGCATGGAAGCAGTATTCCCTTCATCTTTGGGAATCCCTGTGATAAAATTGCTGCAAGAAATACAAGCAGAACCCAATGACATTCAAAGGAGAATCAATCAAACAATTAATTTACAGCAGACTATAGAAGAAGTGTATCAAAGATCTTAGATTCTACAAGAGAAACTTAAGAAAATCTTTGACAGAAGGACAAAGGCAGAGGATTTTTTCATAGGAGACAAAGTACTCAAATGGGATTCCAGAAGGGAAGATAAAGGAAAACATGGGAAGTTTGACTTCCTATGGAAATGACCTTTTGCTATTCAAGTTGTACAAGGAAACAACACCTACTTTTTGAGAAGCCTGGATGGTACAGAAGCAGAAGAGGGGGCCAGTCAATGGTCGGATGCTCAAGCATTATTTTGATCCACTTTTTTAAGGTCTCAAGATTGTAATTTGTACATAACCATGTTTATTTTCTGCAGTTTATTACAACAATAAGGTAGAGAAGGAATATGCAGCAAATTTTGAGAAAAGGCAAGGGACTGTGCCACCTTTTTGTATTACATTTTGAGTTTATCAGAAGAATTGAAGAAGAAGACTTGGGAGCTGAAAATATGATGGAAAACATTCAGACAAACTGTTAAAAACAGAGCTATAATTGTTCAAATCAGCTCATAAGAAATGTATATATGTTGCAGAGGTATAGTTTTGTTTACTTACAGCAAAGGAGAAATTTCAGATTGCAGCAAGAGTTGAATATAAGGCTATATGACCTGTTGTTCTTAGCTTTTCACCTGGAAAATCCATCCCCAAGTGGAGCCAGTGTTATGCTCCTATACCAATAGTGTCATATTTCATGATTGACTGGTGAAGTGCCAAATATGATCATCATTTCCATGCTGCAAAGGTTCCATATTTTAAGAAAAGATCAAAAATTAAAAAATGAAAAGAGGGTATACCCTAAAAGAAAAATCAAAGGGCAAAAAGAATGAATTGGTCAAAAAGAAAGAAAATGAACCCCAAAGAAAAGACCAGGAAAGTGTGCTAGTCCAAAAGGTCACTACTATCCTATTTTTTGCAAAGAAGTCCAAAACATGCAATCAGTGACTTCTGTCACACTTGATGGATGGCAAAGCAGCTTAATCTTGGCCAGTCCATGTTTAAATTTCTTGTTTTAGAGATAGTGAATGAAATCTGTCCAAATAGTCCAGCTTGGCAAATAAGTAGTTAGGCAGAGAAGCAAGGGTGCTCACTAGCTAAATCTGAGCCCCTGGAAGAAATAAGGGCAGACTTAGATAGGATTGCAGCTAAAAGAAAAGAAGAGAGTAAGGGCTTGCTAGTTCAAATGCACCCAAGGAAAAGGAAGACAAAATGTTAGGTGTATTAGGCTGGGTAGGCAGTTTTGATGTTGCAGAAGCAGGTTTGTGAATAGTTTGGTCTTTTTAAGATGTTGCATCTCATGGATATCACAAGTGCTATGGCAAGGTGGTTACAAAACAAACGGAGCATGACTCATTTCCCCCCTCATCTCTCCAGGAACATTTACTAACATCCCCTCGAGGACATTGAGATCTGCTCAGTGCTCCTAGTTCACTTCATTTCATGAGAAAGACCAAGTGAAATTCTGGTTTTACTTAAGAGACTAAGCCACATTTCTTGTGTAAAAATGTTTTCTTCCATTCTACTAAGTTTCCAAAATTCATGATTGGATCCCTTTCTATTTCCCTAAGACTAAGTTTACTCTTTTAACTTAGTGTCTTGATCAAACCTACCATTTCATATTAACATCCTAACCCTATTATATAACTCCTATATAAAGTTTCCCGCACCCATACTATGTAAAATACACAAAAAACCTCGAAATTCTTAGTATCCCACCCCGGGCTTATGTATAGCCATATGTTAATGTTTCAAGGGGGTCCAAGGTTTTTCCGAACCTTATGGACAACCCTCCCCATGCGCACATATGAATATTGGGTTTCATTTAACATTCGATTAAATGAATAACCAACCCGCCCAAACCCAAAGTTTAAATACATTATAAAACCTCGCAAAAACCTTATAAAACGTTGAAATATCGCGCGGTTCCCCACGTTGTACCCATCCGCCAACTCCACTCGTTTATCAACCATCCAATCCGAGCTTTCCCATCGGACGACCCATGTCAATATCGAAACCCCTCTGATAGCCAAACAATGGCGCCCGGGAAAATGACGGTTTTGCCACTGTACAAAATCCACGTGTCGCTCACTCGGTGTTATCGCGACCCCTCCACCTAAAACAGCGTTTGTCGAAAAGCAGTGCGGGATAATACCATATACCGCCCCCACTTCCTACCGCTAACGTCATCACCCACGTCGACTACCGCATCATCCGCCGTGTCATCCACCACGTCACCGCCAAGTCAGCTTCCATAACCCCACTACATGACAAAGATTACGTCATGCTGACGTCACCCAACCGAAGCACGCCAAAATCCCACCAAAATCAAATTTTTTACAAAAAGGCGTAAAATGTCATTTTTCGTTCATTTTTCTTTGTTTCTTCTGTGCAACCTCTGCATGCTCTTTCACGTCTGAAGCAGCATTTCGACTACACAGTCCGCCACCCAGCTAAATTGACTCCACAGCTTGGCCCCTCAGCTCAGTCTGCCACCCGCATTTCACATAGGGCGCCCATTAAAACAGATATTTACTCAATTACCTCCAAACCCTGTGTATTTCCGGTTTTTTCTCTAAGTTACATCTGCAAAACCAAAAATCGCACAAATTCAGTCCACAGCTCTTGAAAAATACACCCCAAACATCCCTGTATTTTACATTTTTCTGCAAACAACCTATTTTGTCCATTTTCCGCGGAAGACCAAACTTCCACAATTAAAAACACAGTGTTGCATTCAGACCCGCGCACTGCAACCTCTGTTTTTACCCATTTTTCCTAGAAATCCCTCAAACTCTATCTCCCTCTGCAAATTCGCCCACTAAGCTAAATTCAAGCTCGTTTCGACCTGCAAATTCTCTGAGAAACCCCCTAGAAACAGTCATTTTACCTGTTGTTGTTACATAAAGCCGAAATTTCATATTGAAAAATCACCAAAGATTGTATAATGGAGGCTCTAGTGGCCCTCAAGGTTGCCCCCCTCAATGCACCACACAAAGAATTGGAATCGTTGCCCCTTGCTGACAGAGATTTCCAGATTAATGACTTAATTGGTGAAAAGCCTCACCTTCAAGCTTTTTGTGAAATTAGAAATAGCTACCACAGCAATGTTGATGTCTATGGAATTTGGGAGTCCAACATGCCCATATACTACCTCCCTTCAGTAAATGTGCTTCCTGATATCATCCACTTATGCTGTGCTAATTATGACCCCACTCAAAGAGAAGTTATGGCTCCATCTGGGACTGTCTTGTTTTACATTACCCCCCAATCCATCAATGAGATGCTTCGGCCTCTAGCTCCTCTCTCCATGGAATTCTTTCTTGACCAAGGTGCCAAACTACCCAGTTCAGAGATAACTAAAATAGCTCAATTATTCATGAGACCAGATCACCAGCCCAAGAAGCCACCTCCTTATAATCAGGTCTGGTTCAATGAAGCTGGAACATTCGTTACTGACATGATTTCATATATCTTGGGATTCAAAACCAGTGAGCATGTTGATGAGACTACCTTAGTTTTGATGTCCATGTTTACTCCAGGACAGCCCCCTGCTGTCAAATATGATTTTTCCACCTCATAGCTAATAAGATCCATGAGAAATTTATGAACTTGGACAGAGAAACAGTGTTTAAATACACATCATACATATATCATCTGTTGTTGTACAATCAACCAGATAGTTTTCAAATTCTTCTGAGAAAATTAGATCTCAAAGGAGAGCGCAAGTCTGTAATCTTCTGGACCTCAGTCTTCCACCGTGTTAGTGACTCCCCTTATACTTATTGTGAATTCATTGACCTGTTCATACATCCAGCCACTTCTTTATTGATAACAACTCCTCTTGCCAGACTCTCTGGTGAAATGCAGAAAATTTTACACCTCTCAAAGGGCTACAGTATAAGTGACTGGTACTTTACCAGAATCACACTGAGATCACGATATATGGCTGTGAGTTGTGTCCCTATAAGCTACCAAAATATGTGCCTACAAGACTGTTTGCCTTGGAATACTTCAGCAAGTTTATTAGCTCAGATTTGACTCATTTCTATGCTGCCAAGAAAAAGGCACATCTCAAAATAAAAAATCAATTGGGCCCTTTCGTCTTCAATAAGAGGGAAGCCTAGGAGGAAGCTAATAAGATTTTAGGACTTAAGTTGAAACAAAGTTTTTATTGGGCACCATATGACCCTGAACATTTCATAAGTTATAGAAAAGTGAAAAAAAAGCTAACAGCATATGTTCACCTCAAGATCCCTGAAATTCAATAGTATGCTAACCAACAAGAATGGGTAGAAGGCACATTAATTGAAGAAATTACTGAAGAAGAGAAATTATAAAAAGCCATGAAAGAGCTTGAAAAAACGCTTGACCTAGACTCTTTTGGACAGGTATCCTTCAAACTGCCCCAGCACACAGGAGATGATACATCTTTTGCCGGGACTTCTCAACAGCCCACACAAAAAGCCAGCACAGGGTCAGCAAAGGGAAAGGAGGTAATAGGTTCAGAGCAGGACATAATGACAGACCAACCAGCTACATCAAAGGAACAAGGCCAAGGGCAGGTTCCTCCAGCTCAAACAAAAGCACCAGAAATCCCTATACTACAAACTCCTCTAAATGAGGAAAGAGGCAAGAAAAGGGACAGGCAAGAAGACACACTGATCAGCGGTCCTGAAGAGAAACCAGGGGAAAAAGGGCAGAGATTGAACCCCCTATAAGAGGAGGAATTTGTTCAGGAGAGCACAGACAGTCTAAGGGAAGAAAGAGCAGTCAGCCAGGATACATCCCCAGTCACAGAAACATCGGCCAGTTCACATAGGTAGGAAATCGGAAAACAACATAGTGTGGAATTCTCTTCTGCCAGGCCACAAGGCAAGCAATGCTCTAACATTAAGAGAACTTTTACTAAAATAAAGGCAAAGAATGAGCCAATAAGAATTCAACTTTATAATCACTTGCTGAAGATGGCCCCCACAAATCAACAAACGTTAATGTCAACATATGACATTCAAGAAGGAAAGATGATCCTGAGTCACTTTAATACCAAAATGCAGCAACCACATTCAGCTGTTGATTACATCAGGACCAATCTAGAAGTATTAGCCAAATACATCCAGCCAATGGACCAGATTGAATTACATAAGCAAACCGGAGAAATGGTATATTCCACATTGGAAAATAAGGCATTGTTGGCCCACAAATTGTAGAATTATTTAAATAATACCTCTGCCCAATATGAGTTGGAAAAAGCTTCCTCTTTAGCCAAGGATAACGGGATCAAGTCCTTGGAAGAGATTATCATAGAGCTGGGACATGATCCCAAGGATGCTAAAGGCATCAAAGTATTAATAAAAAAGAAGGAAGAAGACATTGCAGCTCTCAAGAAGCAACTCAAGCTGCCCATTACCATGCATCCCAAAAGTACAGAGATTGTTGAACAAAAATCGCAGGAAGATACGATGGACCTGCTAATGAAAATGAATGAGAGATTGGCAGAAACGAAGAAGGAATTGGAGAAATCACTGCAAGGAAAGCAGGGAGAATCAGCCTCCCAACCATCTCAGACAGCTCCAAAAGTTACAACCGCTCCTTCTACAGTCACAACAGCAATCTGTTATGGAACCAGCTCACAAAAAGATAGAAAAGAGAGATCCACACCTTAGAATTCAGCCTCTTCGAGGGGGCAACCTCCTTTACATTACATAAATGAACAATTCTTTGATGATACAAATGAAAAAACCTCCTTTATATATATAGGAGTCTAAGGAGTCACAATATAATCCAGCCGACCTAACAATAATAATATAAAGCCACAAAAATAACAATAGAGGGATTCTATGGGGCACAAAAATAACAATATGGGGGTAATAGGGGCACAACAATATAAATAAGGGGTATAACTACAATAGTAATTGGGTAATCACTAGTATTATAGGGACCCAACATGCCCCTCTCCTTCAAAAAAGTGTTGTCCTCAACACTTGAGTAGTTCTGGATACTTCTGCATAAAATTCTCATCCTCCCACGTGGAATCTTCAGCGGATAAGTTCTTCCACTTGATAAGATACTGTGAAATTGATCGATTTCGTAGCTGTCGAGTTCTTGTTTCTGTGACTGCTTCCGATTCCAATATAATTTTTCCTTCCTCGTCAAGTTCTGGCAATATTGTTTGAACTGGGAGCTTGTCGCCTATAACCTTCTTTAAACATGAAACATGGAAAACTGGGTGCAATCGAGAAGCTGCAGGAAGCTCCAATTTGTATGCCATAGTACCAATCTTTTGTAACACCTTGTACGGACCATAATACTTTGGTGATAATTTATTATCCTTCTTAGCTTGCTTTAGGGACATTTGCTTATATGGTTGCAGTCGGAGGAATACCCAATCACCTACATCAAAACTTCTTTCACTGCGATGTTGATCTGCCTGTTGTTTCATTCTATTTTGTGCCAACACGAGGTTATCCTTTAAGAGTTGGAGGACTTGTTGTTGATGTTCGATGTGATGTTCCACTGCCTGAACCTTAGAATTTTCTCTTAATAATTATGTGATGGATGGTGGTTGATACCCATAAAGTGCCATAAATGGGGTCATTTTTGTTGCTGTATGGAAGGAAGTGTTATACCACCATTCAGCCAGAGGCAACCATTTGACCCATTGTGTCTGTTTATCAGATACAAAGCAACGAAGATATCCTTCCAAACATTTGTTTACTATCTCAGTTTGCCCATCAGATTGAGGATGATAAGATGAGCTGTGAGCTAACTGAGTACCAAGACAAGAAAATAATTCTGTCCAAAAATTTCCCGTGAAAATGGGATCTCTATCACTTACAATAATCTTTGGGTTTCCATGTAGCTTTTGAACTGTTTCCATAAATGCAGTAGAAACTGTATTGGCTTTAAATGGATGTGATAATGCACAAAAGTGTGCATACTTGGTAAGTCTGTCAACTACCACCATGATGACACTCTTTCCCTCAGACTTGGGTAAACCTGTGATAAAATCCATTGAAACCTCCTCCCAACGTTGGCTTGGAATGGATAAAGGTTGTAATAGACCTGGTGTCTTAATTGTTTCAACTTTATTTTGTTGGCAAACCAAACATTCCACCACAAACTTTTGAATATCTGATTTAAGGCCATCCCAAAAAAATTCCTTCTTAACCCTGTGGTAAGTTTTTAAAAATCCTGAGTGCCCTCCTAAGGGAGAAGTGTGCAGTTCCATAAGAATCTTTTGTTTTAACTGGGAATTCTTACAGAGGTATAAGCGATCTTTGTACCATAACGAATCATTTTGCCAGCTAAATGTATCAGAAGTACTGGAATCTTGTTGTAGCTTTCGAATAAGTGCCCACACTTCTTTGTCATTCTTCCATTCCTCCCTTGCTTCGTTTATCTAATCTGGTTGGATATGAGAAATGGCACACAACAATGCTTCGACATCCTCATCCTTTCTTGAGAGTGCATCTGCCACCACATTTTGCTTACCTTTTTTGTAGATGATTTCAAAGTCATAACCCAACATCTTTGTGACCCACTTTTGTTGCTCTTCAGAGGATAATCTTTGTTCTAGAAAGTATTTAAGGCTATCATGATCCGTTTTTACCTTGAAGTGTCTTCCCATTAGGTAGGGTCGCCATTTCTTAAGTGCATGGAGTATTGCCAACATTTCCTTCTCATAAATAGCTTTGCTTAAAAACTTTCCCTTGATTGGACGACTTTCAAAAGCAATGGCTCTTTCATCTTGCATTAGAACAGCACCAATACCATTTCCTGAAGCATCACATTCCACAATAAAGGTTTTTGTGAAGTCCGGTGTAGCTAAGACCAGTGCTTGGCACATTGCCTCTTTAAGATGTTCAAAGGCCTTTGTTGCTTCCGGAGTCCATGAAAATGAATCTTTCTTCAATAATGTTGTTAGAGGTGCTGCTATTCTCCCATAATTCTTAACGAACTTGCGATAATACCCTGTCAACCCAAGAAATCCTCGCAGATGCTTTATGGATGTGGGGATTTTCCATTCCTTAATGGCTTTAATTTTGCTAGGGTCTACCTTAACTCCTTCATGAGATACAATATGACCCAAATATTCCACCTCCTGGACTCCAAAGAAACATTTGGATCTTTTTGCATATAATTGTTTCTCCTCCAATAGTTGTAGCACCCTGTCAACATGTTCAACATGATCCTTCCAAGACTTGCTGTAGATTAGTATATCATCAAAAAATACTAACACAAATTTTCTAAGGAATGGTTTGAAAATTGAATTCATCAAACCTTGAAATGTTGAAGGTGCATTGGTAAGGCCAAAAGGCATGACCAAAAATTCATAATGACCCTCATGAGTTCTAAATGCCATTTTCGGAATGTCTTCAACCTTCATTCTGATTTGATGATATCCCGAACGAAGATCCAACTTGGTGAAGTAAATTGATCCATGCAATTCATCCAGTAATTCATCAATGACAGGAATGGGGAACTTATCTTTAATAGTGAGCTTGTTGAGCTCCCTATAATCTGGACACATGCACCATGATCCATCCTTCTTGTGCACCAATACTACTGGAGCTGAGAAAGAACTTTGACTCGGTTGAATTATACCAGCATCTAGCATTTCTGCAACCATACGTTCAATTTCACTTTTTTGGACATAGGGATATCTGTATGGCCTGATGTTTGGAGGAACACTTCCTGGAATCAGATGAATAGCATGATCATGATCACGCATAGGTGGGAGACCTTTGGGAGTCTCAAATACCTTGGAATGATTGTCCAGGACTTTTTGGAGATCTGGAGAAATAGATGATTCCAATGTGGAAACATCTAGTGAACATAATTGTGCAATTACACCTCTTTGCTCCTTTTTTAGAAGCTTTGTCATGCCATTAGAGCTGATTATCTTTCCTGGTTTCCCTGCAATACCCCTTAATTCAACTTCCTTTCTTCCATAGAAAATTTCATGAAAAGTTCTTGAAAATTAAAAGCTATTGTACCCAAGGATTGTAGCCATTGGACTCCTAGTACAACATCAGCACCTCCCATTGGAATGGAAAGCATTGGGCTAGTCAATACATATTCTCCCATGGATAGCTTGATATTATGGCACTTTCCAGAGCAATTTATTGTTCCTCCATTTGCAATCATCACTTGACACTCTGGTGCTGGATATAGGAAGCAATTCAATTCTTTTGCTACCCTACAATGAATAAAATTGTGGGTGCTTCCTGAATCAATCAACACTATTACCTTTTTCTTCTTGATTTGTCCTTCTATCTTGATGGTTTGAGGAGTGGTAATTCCCGCCAATGCATTACAAGATATGGTCGGATTTATTTGTTCTTCATCTAGGCTTTGTTCCTGGAGTATATCCTCTTCTTTTGACCTTTCTTGCTCCTTTTCTTCTTCCTCTTCACAATCTATGTAGAATAATTTCTTCTCAGCACACTTATGACCTTGTGTGTATTTGCTATCACAATTGTAACAAAGCCCTTTTGCTCTTTTTTCTTCCAATTGTTGTGGTGTCAACCTTGTAGGTTGTGGAAGACTATGGGAAACAACACTTCCGTCTTTATAGTTGTGAATGGTATGCTTCCTAGTTGCCATAATTTTGCTTTCCATTTTTCTTGCTAACCTGAATGCCTTCTCTAATGAATCAGGTTCCCAAAGGCGAACATCATGTTGGATATTATCCTTTAAAGACCCTATGAACACATCAATCCTATGCTCCTCTGGAATATGTTTTACCCTTATGTTCAATTTTTGGAACTCCTCAATGTGCTCCATTACTGAACCCTTTTGTTTGAGACTTATCAATTGGCTAAAAAAAGTGTTGCTTTTTGTATCTTCATAATGTGCTATCAATTCTTCCGTAAAAATTTCCCAAGTGATAAATTTTTTACGAGAGCAAAGCCATTGATACTATACAAAATGATTTGGTTCCAAATATACAGTTGCCATACGTACCTTTTGTGTGTTTTGCACATTATTGAGATCGAAGAACTGCTCCATCTGTAATATCCATGTGGCGGGATCCTTGCCATCAAACTTCCTCATATTGATTTTTGGAATATGGTGGGTCTTTGATCCAACATTAACATCTATGGAATCATGATTAACATTACTTTTGTTCACATCATGAGTTTCCTTTAAAACCTTTTCACCATTAGTAAGTATTTCTTGTAGAAAATTTGTCAAATCTGTCTTCAAATCTGCCATGTCTGCCTTCAAATCTGCCATGTCTGTCTTCAAATCTGCCATGTATCTCTTCAAATCTATCTTCGAATCATCCATCTTAGCTTCCATGCCCTTTATCTTAGATTCCACGCCACTTTTTTTTTTTTCAGTTCTGGTTCACGGATACCCGGGTCAATGGGTAGCCGCTACATCCAGGGTTGTTCAACACTGAGTGGACGCACCCGAAGGCATCAACACCCCTCGGCCTATTTACTGACCTAACCCCAAGAGCTTTCGGGATTCGACCCTGTGACCTCCCATTGGCGAGGCACTTGATTTGACCGATTGAACTAACTCTTGGGGCTTATTCCATGCCACTTATCTTAGCTTCTGTTAGCCTTTGTGAGCGTGACATTTGTTGCACTTGTTCTTGTAATTTTGATATATCATGTAGCATTTCTTCTTCTTCTTCATGAGTCATGCTAGAGCTTTCAGGTTCCTTACTAGGTGTTTTCATTTTCTTTCCTCGGGCATCAGTTACCGATAATAATGCTTTACTATGCCCTTTGAATTTCGTTAAACCAAGCTTACACAAAAATTTAAAAAAAAACTACACACCTTTTTTCACTTTATAGAAGCCTGATATTGAATCTGATGTATCTCTGTAATTTCGGATCATCCAGTTTTGAAATTGCTACCTATAGTAGCCTTCTGCGTCCTATTTCCAATGCCACAAGTCTAAGCCAAATTGGATTCTCCAAAGAAGAGTTATGTGAAATCTCCCACAGTGACTTGCTTTTAGACTGGTTCAGTATAGCAAACTTGTACGATGTGCCACGAGTCACTGTTTCAACCTTTGAATCTGAAACACACACACAAGAAACTATAGTCCGTCCTCTTTCTGCACCTTTTTACAAAATTTCCATCCGATCCTCAGAGAGAGAGTTATGACGATTTTCCCCAGGTCACCTGTTTTGAATGTAATTCAGGAGTCTGCAAAAATTCCAACTTCCTCAGATCATATCTCTGAAAATATCACGCAAAAAGCTCTGAAATTTGGACCCAAGGTTCAACGCCAATTCTTCTCAAATGGGTTTTGTTTTAGACTTTTGAAACGTCACAGAAAAAAAGTTATAGCGAAAATGCCACGATGACCTGTTTGGAGCAGCGAAACCCTAGAATCCAAAGCTCTGATACCAAATGTTATGAAACTAGCTCACAAAAAGATAGAAAAGAGAGATCCACGCCTTAGAATTCAGCCTCTTCAAGGGGGCAACCTCCTTTACATTAAATAAATGAACAATTATTGGATGATACAAATGACAAAACCTCCTTTATATATATAGGAGTCTAAGGAGTCACAATATAATCCAGCCGACCTAACAATAATAATATAAAGCCACAAAAATAACAATAGAGGGATTCTATGGGGCACAGAAATAACAATATGGGGGTAATAGGGGCACAACAATATAAATAAGGGGTATAACTACAATAGTAATGGGGTAATCACTAGTATTATAGGGACCCAACACAATCCCTCCTATTCTCCCAGCATCAACAGCACCAAGTACTTCAACAGCAGTAGCAGGCAGCAACACTACGATGAGTACTGAGGAACTGATAAAGGCTACGAAGGATCTAAGACTCCAAGTATCAGAATTAAAGGATGCTAAAGATAAATTGGCCAAGTTGGAAATTAGTTATGATAAATCTAAAATAACTATGGCAAAAAAAACAAGAGAAGTAAAGGCATTGGAAAAGGACCTCTTATTAGAGAAGCCTCTGGGAGAAATCAGGAGAATTCTATGGGCCAACATTGGCCAATCCATCACTGATATATGCACATCAATACAGATAATTCATGAGTAGATTGATTTGGTGACATTAGCTCAAGAAGAAATTCAAAAGGCTAGGGATGCATTGGGACACATGCCTGAGCAGGCCAATAGGCTAATACAGTTTTTGAACACCCACACCAAGGAATAGCTCGTAGCACTGGATATCAGGGATAGAATAGGCACCATCCTAACAATTAAAATAGTTCCGACCATGAGGAACTTCATACAAAATCTGAAGAGGAATTGCCAGGACATGCAAATGGAGATAAATGCTTTCACACAGAAGTTTACAGCTTTGGAAGAAAAGGGTCTGCTCGGTTTATTAACTAATGACCATAGACTGATGACAAATGCAGACTATGTACATAGATTGAATACATATGTGGATAATCAAGTCACAGCATCATCAAGTTCTACAGTAGAGAAGGCACTCCCATCTGGACATAGCCTGTATGACAATTTAGAAAATCTGTTTTTTATTGAACATGAAGTAAGGCATCTTTTCACAGTCCAGCATACTTTCTTCAGGTACACGGATGCTAATGAAACTCTAATAAAAATGTGCAGACATCAATTACTAGATGACCAGTGGTGGTAGAGCATGCTAGAAATTTTGTAGGTAGATTTCAAAGTTTTGTTTATTTTTCAGAATACAATAGATGTCATAAAGTGGAGAAAAGAGCAAATAAAATCGCGTTGGTCAATGGACTATTAAAGTGCAATCAAAGCACCCATGAAAACAACGCCAACAGCGCAGAATTTCACTAAAATATCCATCGGTCGACTCGCTGAGCAAATATTCAATGCATTTCACCAACTGAGCGGCCAACACAACATCTCTTACTTCTGCATTCATTTCTCTCTATTCCCAAGATCATTTACTTCTCCTATAGAGTAGGTGAAAGAAGTTATTGCAAAGATATTATCTCTTTGAGATATTTTATAAACATTTTTGTACAAATAACTCCCCAAGAAAAGTATTAGGGGTTGGTGATACCATTCTGGGACTGCGCTGTAAATTTGAGAACTCTTCTGAATAAAATGTTGTTGGAATGCTTCGCTAATGAACTCTTTGGCTATGAAATTGATGGCAGAATCTCATGTTGCAGAATTCTCGAATTGTTTCATGGATCAATAAGTCTTTCAAACTCGTGTTTTACTGTTTCTGTATTTTATATATCATTTACATATCATATTCTAAATTACAGGGAAAAAGAATAACCCAAAATTTGCTTAACTGTACTCTGTGTTCAATCTCTGTTATTTTTATGTTTTCTTCAGAATTAGCATAAGTAGGAATTCTTAACTGCTCCTATTTCACTGGTTCTCACACCTTGAATACAATTAAGGAATTCTTAACTGCTCCTTGGTAATATTCACCCACTTTCCCTCTGTTAGCATGATGAAGGATTCTTAGTTTCCCTTCACCCCCTGACTCCATTTCACCTGATTCCAGCTTGAAAATTGTTCCATGGTTAATTACCTTGCTCTGTAGTACCCCCTTCTGTCAAAGAAACCATACCCAGAAGTTCATTTTCATTGACTCCATTAACCCAATGGACTGAACTTCTCATATTTTGCATCCCTGTTCTACTGATTGTCACCATCCAAAAATCAAACAAATACCTGCACTTCATAACTAACCTAACATACCCCAAAACAAAGCTAAATTATAAAGAGAGCGCCCTCTCTGGCTACAGATTGGCTAGAATCTGCATCTAAAAGATTGGTTAGTGGTTACCTCAGTCGTATTCCCCTTTCTTACAAACTTTTGGGGAACAACCTGAGTGATAACAGGACCTTTTCAACAGTGGGGTTTGGATTTTATTGGAGAAATCAATCCACATTCCAGTGGCTAGCATAGATGGATAATAGTAGCCACTGATTATTTTACCAAGTGGATTGAAGCAATCCCTACTAGGAAGGCTGATCATAATGTGGTCATGAAGTTTTTGACACAGAATATCTTTAGCAAATTTGGTTGTCCACATAAATTAATAACAGATAATGCAACAGCTTTCAGGGCAAAAGAATTGGTGGAAATGTTTGATTCAATGGGAATTAAACTTGTTCATTCCACCTCATACTATCCACAAGGAAATGGTCTGGCAGAGTCCTCTAATAAGAGTCTGATCAGGATAATTAAAAAACTGTTAGAGGACAATAAAAAGAATTGGGATTCAAAGCTCAAGTATGCACTGTTGGCTGACAGAGTGACCATTAAAAAATCCACAGGCAATTCTCCTTTCAAGCTGGTATATGGCACTGATGTTGTATTCCCAATTCAATTAATTCTCCCTGTGGCAAAATTCCTTCAAACAGGACAGGATGAGGAAGAAAATATGGCAAAGAGGATCACTGATTTAGCAAAGGTACATCAGATTAGAGAACAGCTGGTTGAAAAAGCTGCAGCACATCAGAGAAAGATTAAGGAAGCCTTTGACAAGAAGGTAAAAACAGATAATTTTCAGGTTGGTGACTTGGTTCTGAAATGGGATACACTAAAGGAAAATAAAGGCAATCAAGGGAAATTTGATGCTTTCTGGACAGGGCCTTTCATCATTTCTCAAATTCAAGGGAACAACACCTTCATACTGAAAATTATGGGAGGAGAGACAGTCTTTGATGGCCCAGTTAATGGGCGGTTTTTGAAAGTTTATGTTGTTTAAGGTCTTTGGCCTTAAGGGTTGTAGATATTGTGTTTTTATCAGTTTTAGTATAGATGCAGTAGACTCCATGCCCAATGGAACACTAGGAGTTTTCGCTGATTTGTTTTCAGCTGGAAAGGCATTGATCTGCAGGCTCTTGATACCTCACAGGGGGGATCTCATCCCCAGAAAGAGCCAGTGTTAGCTCTGCTACAGGCTGTTGACTTTCCAGGAGAAGGAATAAGTTTGGTCCTTGGTTGCTGGCTCAGAGATGGTTTATAATGGTTATCATTGTCTATTCCCTATTTTCCCTGCTACCTCCATTTCATCCTTCCCTTTCATTTTCCCTTTTCTCCTCATAACTCTGTTTCACGCTTAATCTCTTCACAAAACTCATTCAAACCTCATTACCTTTGTTTTACACCCGAAGTCAGTGTAAAAGTTGTGTTTCCCCGCTTAAGTCCTTTAACACTATAAAAGCCCACCTAAACCCTATTTAACCAACTCCCGGGTCATATTTTGTTTTAACACTATTTAACCTTTTAAACCCCATTTTAACCTTTATAAACCCCCCATAGCTCGTTCAAAACCCATGTAACCCATGCTGCATATATTCCTGGGTGCTAAAGTCTTAATCCATATAATTGCGTGCATATAATAAAATTATTATAACTCGGTGGTCCCATACCTATCACATCATCTGAAACATGCGCATTAATCCTGTAAGGTCCGATCATCCCGCCTTATCATCCTACGATTGACGCTTCCCCCGCTCCGCCAACCTGCTCGACTACTAACCCCCGGGGAAGTGGTTTCCCGCTGGCCACGCGTCATTATTTCATTGCATCGCTTGCCCTCATACGAATACCGTCTTTACCCGTAGAGCGATGCGGGGATACCACTTACCGCCCTTCCAATACGGTCCCCCACTCGTTAACATGTGCGCAGCTCCCACTCCCGATAGCCGTTCGATCTCTCCCACTGTGATCTGACAGCCCTAATCTGTCTCCACCCGTCTTCCCCGATAGCGCCCTCCGATCCAATCTGCACCATTCGTTTTCGTGATCCGACTACTGCTACTGATCCCTGCACCTCTGTTTCTTCCCATCGCCTCCTGACATCAGATCTCGACCGTCCGTCTACGCGATCCAGCGACTAGCATTCATTCTTAGCTCCTAAATCATTTGCAATGCATTTTCAGTGTTTCTGGCCTGTTTTATGCACGCGAAGAAGGAAGAGAAGATTCAATACTCTGCGCCTTAAATTCTCAGCTGCCTGCATTCATTGAACAACACGATCAAGGACAAGAAAGTACTGCCCTGAGCAGTTGAATTCATTCAGCAAGTATGGACATTTATTCATGAAACATTCCACCTGTTCAAGGAGTACACCAGAGCTGTAGAAAGAGCCATTTTGTTCACCCATGTCTGAGGTTAAGCACAATAGAAGTGGTTATCTGGCTTGAATATGCAGCATTTCTCTCAGTCATCCACCATTTATCCAAAATTTTGTTGAGTTTGTAATGTTCCCGAGCATCTCTGATATACAACCTAGGAGAGTTTCTTGGGGTGATAACAGTACTCACCATATTTTAGGAAAATATTTTCATGTAGAAATATATTCAAGTAGAAATCCTTTTTCATTTGTCACATTTGTGATTAATGATCTATTGTAGCAGCTACAACCACCTTCCAAATTTTTTCCTATGCTTAGATTTTGGAGCCTAACCTTCTATTCATAGGAGCTTGTCTTGCACTGCTATTAAGTATTCTTTCTTTGATTTAGACTTATCTTTTTCAGTCGTGCTTGTGTTCACTTGTTTTCAGACTTCACTGATCTTTCTAAGTCACAAGCTAACTTACTAATTTGGTATTTTAGCAGTTCTATGCTTGCTTCTAGAAACTGCGCAATCCTTGAGGGATAGCAACCTTAATGATTGGAATTGTTCAATTCTGACTGGCACTCTTCCTTGAGCTCAGAAACTACACAGTCATGGAAGGCAGCCTAGCACTAAGCCCAAAAATTGTGCAATGCATCCCTTGAGCTCAGAAACTATGCAATGCACTAAGCCAGAAAGTTTCCCAGTTCCCTAGAATTACAAAATATTTCCCGGCAGTGTGCATGGGAAGTTTCCCTCGAAAGACAAGAAAGCTAAAGGGCAAAAAGAATTCCGAGGAAGTAGGCATCCATTATTAGTTTCCCGAAGGTGGCACATTGCTATTTTTAGAAGTTTCCGCCAAGTGTCACTTTTCCTTGATTTTAGGCATGCACGTCATAAACCCTCGTTTGCTCAAATCTAGTTAATCGATGCCTCTAGAGCTCATTTTCGCATTCGATCTTGGAGCTCTAGCATTCCCAAAGAGATCAAGGAACCTTCGGTGGGTTCGTAGTCGCTTTTCCGACTGAGTTTCATCTTTATCACCTTTTGTCACTTGTCTATCGATTTTTGTCGTTTTTCTTGTTTCTCTTCATGATTACTAGAGTTTCAACTTGTTTTAGCTTCTAGAAGTGTTGTTTCAAGTTATTATTTGCCTTTCACAATTGTCACATTGGTTTCTTTGTTTTTGCACCGATGATCGCCTTTGCAGTGACTCTTCTCACCAATTTGATTTTCTTTTCGTTTATTCAATTTCTACACTTTATCTATCATGATGCCTTCATACTTAGTCATATCTGCACTCAAGCTCACACTATCTCTTAGGTCTGCTCGTTTCCACACTTCCCTTGGAATTTCTACACTTTATCTATCATGATGGATTCATATTTAGTCATATATGCACTCAAGCTCACGCTATCTCTTAGATCTGCTCGTTTTCCACACTTCCCTTGGGCAAATCTGTAGTTTCCTTAGTCGTTTTTAACTTTTCCCAGTTGTGCACTACGCAATCCTAAGGCTCAAACCGAGAGCTTGGCCTCTACAACTGTGCAGTGCGAAGTACAGGCTAGTTGAACTGCGCATTGCGCAGTATAGCTCGCCTAACTGTGCATTGGGCAGTTCAATTACTCAGCCTGCTTCCTTGGCCTCATTGCACAGTCTCTCCCAATTTCTGCCCAGGCTGGGACTGTGCATTGCATAGTCCCAAGCCTCAAGCTTCATCCCTAGCTGTTGGGACTACAGAGTGCACAGTTCCCACAGGCAGCCAATCCCTCCTTTTGTTGAAAATTGTGCAATCCCTCTGATCAGATGCCTGATTTGTTGCTTGATCATGCCTTGAAAGTAGATTTGCTAAAGATTAATGTTTGCTTCCCATGAGTTTTTTTTCTATCCCACAGGTACCATAGTTGTTGAGCACCTCTCTCCAACAATCACTGTTACCATTACACTGAAAGGAAGCTGCTTCAAAAGAGACCACTGAAAGCAGTACTGGGGAAGCAGTTGAGAAAGCGCTAGTTAACTCACCAATATATGCGGACACTCAACTGTTTATAGAAAAGGAGTCAACACTAACATGGTAGCAATTCCAGCAACAGTAGTAGAATGCAACAATCTGGTACAAGATAAGGGAAAGAGAAAGGTTCTTGACAGAATAGAGGGAGAACAAAGCTATAGAGTGAAAACGAATTCAATCCTTATAAAAGCAGCTTTAGCAATGGAAGCAATGAGGAAGTGGAGGATATAGAGAGCAGAGTGGAGGAAAAGAGAAAATAGAGCTTGTAGGAAGTAGAACTGAGGGCACATAAAATTGAACAAGAACTAAAGGAAGAACAAGAGTCGAGGAGGAAAGAACAAGAAGATAAGTAGAAGCAGGAAGAAGAAGAAAGGAAAGGCACCATAGCAGAAGAAACAATGCCAATACAGGTTGAAGAGAAAGAACAAAACCAACCAGCAGCAGAGGGAGAGAGTGAACAGATGCAGGACTGGGAGCCTGCTTAGTCGATCGAAGATTTGATTGAAGTTGCGGACATGGAGTTGGGACCAGAGCCATAGGATGAAGATATTGATCTGATGCTTAGTGCATCGCAAGTCATCGTTCAATCTCCACCACCTCCAGCCATAGAGTTAGCCCCGAGCAAGGAAGGGGACATACTTCCCCTTGATGATGATTCGATAACGAATGTGTACAATCTGTCATATAATGAACTTCAGGAGAGAATTGTACAAACGCGGAGAAAGCATTTTCTGGATGATCATGCATCACCTGCATTCATTAGAGAAAGGGTGATAGTGGCAGACACCAGCAAGAATCTAAATGCCATTTCCGAAGCCAACTTGGTTGTTGCAGATGCAACAAGATCAAACATTCAGTATTTGACGACCAAGAATAAGCAATTGATACAAAATATAAAGGTTGCCCGACAAGAGATAGAACAGCTTTGCGGTGTAGAGAAAAATGCAGCTTCCACATAGGTCTACTTGGGGGAAATGAGAGCAACGATACTTGGTGAAGTATCAACACTTGGAGAGACCATGCGGGACCTCTGTGAGGAGATCATGACTCTACATAAGGCAGTTGTTCGCTTGCATAGCTTGCAGCAACAGAGCAAGTTTTGTTAAGACTCTTAGGAATGTGCAAACTACCATCACCACAATGCAAGAATGGACAATATGATACAAAGGGGCACCAATTACTTTGGTAAAGGAGATTAAGCGACATGTAGAGGTGGGGAAAGCAAGAGTTCGAATGTTGATTTAGAATAACAAGCAGCTCACCTCGTTCATTGGAAACATTCAGGCCTCATATGTACGGTTGTAAAACAATTTGGATTTCATGGTGAGAACCCACAAGATCCCATCAGTCAGATCACTCACCGAAACTTTGTACAAACATCAAGTTGGGTAGGAGATTGAAAAATATCTAGAGTAGCTGAAACAAATTGCCACCAAGGAGAATTGGGAGCCGAACAAACAGAACATGCAAAACTACATTGGTGGTCTGGTTCAGATCAGAACAATGTTGCTCTTGGTTGAGAAAGAGGTCAAGTCTGGTTCCACGACATTGTACTCGAATGCCATGGAGGCTAGAACCTGCTTCCAGCTAGATACCATCACACTATTTGGGTACATCATCACACAGTACTGAGCTTGGCACCAATATGTGATCGAGAAGCAACAAGTGGAGGTTGTTGAGCTAGAGTTCTTCCAAACTCAAGCATCATAGTGTTGTGCCTTGTTAGGATGTCAAGTTGTCTCTACCCTATTTTGTCTTATATGGGTACAAATGTAAAATGTAATATTATTTGTAATTATGTTGTAATTGAAATTCCAAGTGTCAATATTGGAATAGGAAGAATCATGATGTAATATAATGAGTCATCTTTGGAATATGAAGAGTCATGATGTAATATAATGAGTCATTTTATAAAGAAGTTGAAGAGTCATGAGGGTAGTCCAAAGGTCACAAAGGGAAGGTGAAGAGTCACCCCCTCTCATTATAAATAGAACCTCATAACTCATGTAAAGGGGTTTTGGGAGCCATGCTTTTGGCTAGGTTTAGGCTCAGAAGGAGCTTGGGAGTATTTTGATGAGCCTTGGATTCTTCGTAGCGTAGAGCAAGTATACTTCTTTAGAGCAGTAGGTGCTCTTGACTTTAATGTTCCACTATTGGGGCTAGTGGTCCCTCAATGGTGTATGTATGTGTTAGCTACCTATACCAATAGGTTTCATATTTCATGATTGGCTATGAAAAGGTCCAAATATGCTCTGCTTTGATGATTCAAAGAGTACATATTTCCAAGAGAATCCAATCTGTGCTTACAGCTTGGTATGGACTCAAATTTTGATGGATGATCCAACAGTCTAATCTGGATCAGGTCATGTTTAAATTTTCAGTTGTAGAATAGAGAAAGGAGTCTGTCCAAACTGTTTAATCTTGGCAGACAAGTAGTTTAGGTAGAGAAAAAAGGCTCCCAACAGCTTAACCTGGGACCTTGGAAGAAATAAGGGTAGAAGTAGATAGAAAAACAAAAGAAAAGCCAAAGAAAAGAAAAGGCAAGTAAGGGTCTGCAAGTCCAAGTGCACCCTCCAAGAAGAAATAAAAAATGCTAGGAAAATAGATGGGTAGGCAGTTGGGGTTGCAGAAGGGCCATTTCTTATCAGTTGCATGTGTGCTAACTTTGTTTATCAAAGCAAAATCAATGAATTGAGAAGGTGTCATTCTTCATCAAGTTGCAGCAAGCAGGAAGCATGTCTAACCTCCCTTCTTCCCCTCTCCATTTCATTACTAACACTCCCTCATCAGCTGAGATTCATGGAAGAGATTATGGTTTCTTGGTGGTTCTTGTTCCTTCAAAAGCCACATTTCTTGTGTAAAAATCTTTTCATTTTGATCTACTCCCTAAGCTAAGTGTTTCTCAAATAAACTTAGCTTTGTCTCCCCTAATCCACTTCTTTCATCCATATTAACTCTAACTTTACTATATAAATCCCCTATATCACCTTTCCCCTACTAGTAGTAACACCATGGTGTATAAACCCCAAATTTTGTATAAATATCCCTCCCCTTGGCATTATAGCCATATGTTCTCTAAAAAAGGAATCAAAATGACATCTGGTCACTTTGATGAACCTATACCTCCTCTCACCCCCTTGTTTCAAGTCATTCCACTCATCAAACCATCATTTGCAAAGAAAAACCCTATAAAAACCCCTTCCTACCCCTAAAACCCTTTGAAATTATGAAAAAACCCAAAAAACCCACTTTCGCCGCTTAACCAAAGTTGGCGCATATATGTGATTTTCCAAATACATTGAAAACCTTACAAAAAACCCATACCCTAAGGTTTTCCGCCGGGCGCTGCTTTCAAAAACAAATATTAAATTATACCCGCCCGCATCCGTATCCACCGATCACATCGTCCTCCCGTCCACCGTCGGATCGGACCCATGGGATCCGACGGCCCTCATTGATATCGGAGCGGCCCCCACGACAGATAATTAGCGCCCGAGAAAATGACGAAGGGATACGTCATGGCGCGGCCACGCGTCACCCTCTCGGGTCTCTCGGAGCGGCCTCTGACAAAACCAGGGCCGTATCCTAACCGCTCCGGGAGACCGTAACCGCTATGGCACTTAACCGTAACCGCTGTGTCACTTACCGCCCGGTTCGCTGGTCCCGCGTCAGACCCACGTCATCGCCACCCTGCCATCGCATCAGTACTCTTGTCCGCCCCAGTGCCAGCGTGTCTGCCACCGCATCATCCCCATGGACCAATAGTAGCTCGCCACCTCACCTGATGACGTCGTGCTGACGTCATCTAAGCTTGACCCCACCCTATGACGTCATGCTGACATCATCCGAGAAAATGCGCCAAAATGCCAAAAGTCCATATTTAGGCCAATTTTTGCGTTTTTTCGTACTTTTGCTACCAGAACTGTTGCTTTCTCTGCATGATTGTTACGTCCAAGTTACACCACCTTTGTTGAAGCCAACTTGGAGACGTCCAGCGCGCCATTTCCACAGTCATCCGTGACCATTGCTCGCTCTTTACCAGGTATTCTCCATTAAAAACCTTCATATACCTACTCTGTCTGTGATTTCCCTCGAAAGAGCTTAAGCGACGTAAAACTCTCAAAATTCACCGGTGAATCTTGATGCCTAGCCCCCATTTACCACTGCAAGCTCGAAAACCACCAGCTGAGCCTTGATTTCCCGAGTTCTTATAAAAAACTGTAAACTGCTCGCGCAATCGTGAGACAGTTGGTCAATCCATTAAAAACCTGCCACAGAAGACAAAGTGAGACCAGATATTGGTCTTATTCGCAATTCAAACAGTATTTCAAAGTGCTGTGTACCCACTTCACCCTCTGGTCCCTGAAATTCACACTTTCATTGCAAGTAATCACCTATGTGTTGTTCTGCCTACTTCAACCAGTTCACCTGCAAGACAAAATCTTAATAGACCATGGAAACTCCAATTGCACTGAACATCAAGCCTCTCAATGCCCCTCATAGGGAGTTGGAATGGAAAGCTCTGGGAGATATGGATTATCAAATGTTAGACTGGTTTCCATTAGGCTCCAAATACAATATTCAGATGCTAAATGAGTTGAAAGCCCAGCACCTTAGTGGAGCAGACATCCTAGGGATTTGGGACTCAAACTTGCCCATCTACAACCTCCCCCAGGTAAATCCTATGCCAGAGTTGATCCACAGATGCCAGGAGTGCTATGATCCATGCCAAAGAGCTGTCCTCAGCCCTACAGGCTCAATTCTGTTCCATATCACCCCAGAGAGCATAAATGAGATGCTGCATTTCCACAATGAAAAACCATTGACCCCCCTCTACATGCAGAACTTGATAAAGAAGGGGAATAAGTTGTCAAATGACCAGATCATCAAAATCAACCAGCT
The DNA here is from genome assembly GCA_031772625.1 of Pinus tabuliformis. Classification (NCBI taxonomy): domain Eukaryota; kingdom Viridiplantae; phylum Streptophyta; class Pinopsida; order Pinales; family Pinaceae; genus Pinus; species Pinus tabuliformis. The sequence goes on along the minus strand of CM062818.1, from coordinate 1,418,977,109 downwards.
GTTTGTACAACCAGGCTCTGAAACCATCAGAACTCCTCCTATTGGATATGTATACTTAAATGAATTGGGCAGAATGCTAGTGGATTTGATCAGCTATGTCCTAGGGTTCAAGGGAATGGAAGATGTGGATGAAATCATAATGGCAATGTTGTCTATATTCTCTCCTGGAAAGCCTCCAGCTGTACATTATGACTATGCCACATATATTGCAGATAGGATCCATGACCAGCTGATGAATCTGCAGAGGGAAAGACTGTTCAGATATACTTCCTACATTTACCATCTATTCTTGTTTAATCAACCAGGCAGCTTCTTCATTCCCCTGAAACAAGTTAATGCCCAGGGGAATCCAAGGTCAGTTGTGTTTTGGACCTCTGTTTTTCATTGCACCTCTGTGTCACCATACACATACTGTGAGTTCATAGACTTATTCATACATCCAGCTATGACATTATTGTATGGTGTTCCCCCTCCAAGGCTAACTGATGACATGAGGAGAATTCTCCATCTAAACAAAACCTACAGCATTGGTAATTGGTACCTTTACCAAGACCACACAGTCATCAGAGTATATGGCTATGAGTTGAAGCCTTTTAGGCTGCCAAGGTATGTCCCCATGAGGCTTTTTGCCCTTGAATACTTCAGGCAATTTGGGAATGCCAACTACCTCCACTTCCAAAGTAAGAACAAGAAGGCACAGTTGAAGGTAAGGAGCCAGCTGGGCCCTTTCCTATATAACAAAAAAGAGGAGGGATGGAAAGAGGCAAACAATATCCTAGAGGCCCTCAAACTGCAAACTAGCTTTGAGTGGATACCCTATGACCCCAATCATTTTGTTTCCCTCAGGAGGATAAGATACAAATTGGGTACCTATTCACATATAAGGCAACCTGAGATTGAGCAGTATGCCAATGCATTAAGCTGGGAAGAGGGCACCCTAGAAGAGGAAATCACTAGTGAAGAGCTGCTAGAAAGAGAGGCCAGAAATATTCAAAAGGAAACTGACTTAGAAACTCGTGGACAGGTCCCCCTCTCCTACAAAAGACAACTTGGAGCAGCTGACTCATCCTCAACAACACATCAGCAAGCTGCCATGAATACTCCACAGACAACCAGCAAAGGCAAAGAAAAGCAGGTGGAACAGCCACCTCCTATGACTGAAGAGCAAATGGAAACCCTAGTGCAACAACAAGAAGAAATGGAGTAGCAGGGAGAAGGGCAGCAGCAAGAAGAACAGCAACAACGGGAAGAACAAAGGCAGGAACAGCCTGTCCAGCAAGAGCAAACAGTGGAAGCCCCTAAATCCACTGAACAAACTGTGCCTCCAAGGCAAGAAACTTCAGCTGAGGCATCAATCCTCCAAACTCCACAAAAGGAGGATACAAGCAGGAAAAGGGACAGAGAGACTCCCCTTACAACATCAGCATCTCATGGGGAGAAAAGACAGAGAATTAATCCCTTCTCAGAGGAAGAAATGCCAATAGGACAGTCCTTTGGTATACCCAGCAGGGAAGCATCAGCAAGCTCCTTTCAACAGGAGCAGGATAGAGCAATGGGAGGAGAGGTGAGTTCCTCAAATCAGCAAAGGGAAGGTGGACCCAGCATTAAGCAGCAGTTCATCGACATTAAGAGGAGAAATGAGCCCATCAAGATACAGCTATATAACCATCTGTTGAACATGGCTCCCACCAATCAACAAAGACTCATGTCTGCATATGATGTGCAGGAAGGCAAAATGATCATGAGTCATTTTATGCCAACAACGGTGCAGCCCCAATCTGCCTCTAACTACTTGAGGACTAACCTGGAAGTCCTTGCCAAGGATATCCACCCAATGGATAAGATCGAACTGCATAAGCAAACGAGTGAGATGGTCTATGCTTCCTTGGCAGACCAAACGTTGGACAACTACAGGCTACAAAATAGCCTTAACAATACAGCCTCTCAGCTAGAGTTGGAGAGAGCATCATCCCAGGCAAAGGACAACAGAATAAGGTCCTTAGAGGACATCATCATAGAGATGGGGCATGATCCCAAAGATATCAAGGGCATACAAGAGATATTAAAATTGAGGGATGCAGACATGGCAGCCTTGAGGAGAAAGATCAAACTCCCAGCCACAATTCACCCTCAAACAAATGATGTTTCCCAGCAAAGACATGATCAACAGTCCACAACCTTGTTGATATCTCTGTATAAGCAGCTAATCCAAACTCAGGAAAAGCTGGGAGAATCGGAGGCTGCAAAAACAGCACTACAGGCAGCCTTAAAACAAAGAGAAGAAGGGCAGACCTCTCAGGCTCCTCCTCAAATCATAAACCTTGAGGAAGCTGCCCCAACTACTGTTCCTCCCCCCCAACAAACTGATCAAGCTGCACCACCTACTTCAGCACCTCCACCAACAGAACAGGCCCCTAGCTTGGACATGCAAAAGCTAAAAAATGAGATTCAAGCCCTGGAAGCTCAAATGGCAGAGCTAAATGAGACCAGGGATAAATTGGCCAAGGTGAATGACAGATATGATAAATCCAAGCAAGCGGTGGCAGAGAAGGGCAGGGAGGTGAAAGCCCTCAAAGACAGGATAAAAGAGCTAGAAAATGAGCTCAAATTAGATAAAGTTATAGCTGGGCTTAAGGCAATGCTATGGGCCAACATTGGCCAGTCTATTACTGACCAACGGTAGTATATAGAGACAATCCATGAGCAGCTAGAGCTCATCCCAAAAGCACAAGCTGAAATTCACAAGTCAAGGGCTGCTCTAGGCAACATGCCTGAAGTTGCCACCAGGATGATCAATGTGCTGAATAATAGAACAAGTACTCAGCTGGCAAACATGGGAATTCCCAATAGAACTGAGACCATTCAGTTGATCAAAAGGGTTCTCACATTGAGAAATTTGGTGCAGACATTGGAGAGAAGAACCCAGGACATGCAGACCGAGGTGAAAAGGTTCATGGATAAATTCCTGGTGCTGCAAAACAGAGGACTCCCTAGCTTACTGAACAGCGCAGGGAGACTGCTCATTCATGAGCAGTATGCCAAAAGAGTGAATGCATTTGCCACAAACGAAATCAATGAGAAGCCCAGCAACTCAGAAGAAACAGGGCCAGCTACAGGACAGACTATCTACAACAAGGTAGAAAGTCTATTTTTTATAATGAATGAGATCAATCACCTGTTTGAGGTGGCTCCCAATTTTTACAAGTATACAGAGGCAGAGGAGACCATGGATGCAATTCTCAGGCATCAACTCCCTACACAAGACTAGTGGACAAATACAATACAGAAAATCTTATAGACAGTGAGTCATTCACCAAATTTTGTTTTTAAAATATGAATTGTTATGTAAAGCATAGTTTACAAAATCAGCATGCATTAAAGATTAGAGCTGAGCCAACTCAGCAGAAATTTCGGCCAACGAAGCAAAAGTAGGAAACCACAGGTGGCAGAGCCGAGAAACTACAGCGCAGCAAACTTAAAGGCACATTTTCCAGCATTAAAGCAAAGCGGTTCAACCGACTCACTGACCTCCAAAGGTCAAAAATACCCTCTGACAGACTTAAAGAGCAGTTATACTGCATTCAAAGCTCTAATAACTTCTTTTCTACTTTTCTGTATGAAGTAATGAAGATATTTTCTCTCTCAGATGACTCAATACCTGAGATATTTTGTATAAACACTTCTATAAAGTCCCCTTCACATGAGTTTGCAAGGGTTGTTGTTGATTTCTCCTAAAGAAGTTCTTATGCTGTAATCCTTTCAGAAGTTTAATAAAGAAAGTGATGGAATTTCTTGGATTTCTGAAGTGTTGAATGCGTTCTGGTGTCTGTTGAAAACTGCTGGATTCCTGTGTATTACACTATACAATAAGTCTCTGTAACTCTCTCTGTTATGTATTTTTGATTTGTTAAAATCCATGTATGTTTCTAACTTTGAATATTTAGCAACAAGGAAAAAGAATAACTTTCAGGATTTATTCAAGGAATACCCTGAGTTCAATCTGTGTTGTTAATGAATGTTTTCTTCAGCTGTAATCTTTATAAGTGTAATTCTTAATTGCTGCACTTTCAGAATACATCTTTCACATTGACCTTTGTCACAGGAATTCAAGTTTGCTCCTGTGCAACGTGTTTCACTTTCACCTCACCAGCTTAATAGAGAATTCTTAATTGCTTTCTGTTGGCTGACATGCCTCACCATTCAAGTTAAATTTGTTTGTCTGAGATACACAATTGGCCCTGCAGTTTGAACACCACCAATCCTGCATTTCAAAGCATTTCGCAACTCCAGACTCCATTGCCCAATGAGATATTACTCTCTAAACACTACATCTTAAGCCCTGAAAGAAATCCTTCAACCAAAACCTGAGCATAATAGCTAGCCTAAAACACCATCATAACAGAGACAAATCATAAAGAGAGAGCCCTCTCTGATTACAGTTTGGCTAGAAACTGTGATCCAAAGATTGGTTAGTGGTTACCCCGGCCGTATTCCCTTGGGAGTCATAGGGAACAACCTGGGTGTTAACAGTATGAATGGAGCTTTCATTTGTAATAAAATCAGAGCCGACACGTTTTCATGCATATGTTGTGAATATAGTAGGACTATTCTTTTTGTATTTGCAATGTATGTTATTTAAATTATGCTTATGCTTATGAACTATTTTTTTTGCATTTGTATGAATCTTGTTGAATGCATGTTGTTGTGTTAATTCATCACTTTAATGTGTGGACTATTCCGCGTCTTAGTTTGTGATTTCATTACACTCATGTGTTCCTTTCAAGTTGTGTACTATTACAGGCTTACAAGGGGTGCACTTCCCTTTCCCTTTGTGTGTTGGAACCTTCATGCATCGAACTTGACTATCTGCAGGGTCACACACTTGCTCTCACCCAAAGTTACCATACTTCACTTCACACGTTTTCGCAGTCAAGGAATAACATTACTACCCTCTGGTAGGACTCTTACTCCAAACAATGTGAGGTCTAGTTGGGACTTCATATCGGGGATATCCCCTGAATGTTGGTGGGTCCAACATTGTCAACTTGACTCTTATTAACCCTTCTTGTAGGAGTCAGGCTTGGATAATTTATCTGTAGGTTGATTGAATTCTTAAAACACATGTCTTATTCATATCTACCTAATAATTTCCAACATGGGAAGGGTAGAGTTCTCAAGGTAAAATACTGTATTTCTTCCAATTCTCCCCTCACCCTAAGTTTTATTCTCGATTTAATTACCTCGGTTCTAATGTCATTTACCACTTGATGTGAACTTACAAGGTTTTCATGCCTTGATTATATTTATTAATTTATTTATTTTTAATGATTCCAAGGGTGCCAAGTTGGTCGTGCCCTTCAAGAACTTCCCTTGAAGTTCCAAGGGCGTCACGCCTAACAATTTATTTGTGATTCCAAGGGTGCCAAGTTGGTTATGCCCTTCAAGAACTTCCCTTGAATTTTCCAAGGGTGCCATGCCACTTGCCCTTCAAGCGTCTAGTGGCTACGAGGGGAAAATATAGGTGCGACGACAAAGACCGCTATCATCTCTCATGTTGCCTGCTATAGTGAAACTAATGGTGTTGGGGATCAAGGAATCCACCTTGATGCGCGCCCCCTAGTAAAATCCTCATGAGCATGTGATCTTCAAGGCAAAGGTGTTTTAAACTTTCCATTCCAAGTTACAGCGGGAGTGCTAGCGGGTGAGATCAGGGACACTGTCCCACCCTTCCCCTACAATTCCATCCAACTGTACAACCCCATCACCCCATGTGAGTCTTTCGACCAAGAAAATAATCTATGTTTGTAACCACTAATATATTATCAGAATATGTATATATATACATATATAGCAGGTTTCAAAATTGACTTAGAATTTCAAAGAAAATATTAATTTCTGTCAAACTAGGTGTCGTCAATTCATCATATGTGAGTGCCTATGATGGTTTCCTATCATACTCAATAATCATCAGTAAAAAAATTTCTCAGTGTTAGTCATTGTCATAATAGTATCATCAAGTTCACCTAGCCATTCACATCATTGTTCATTGTGAACGAGAACTAGTGTAAGTAGCTAACACAGGGGACACATCCATCATGGTTATCATCATCATAACATAAATGGGAAACATATATATCCATCAAAGCTAATCAATATAAAACATACATATGCATCAAAGTTATCATCATCATTATATGAATAGAGAGAATACATATCCTTTACTTCTGTCATCAACATAATATCAATAGAGAACATACATAACCATTAATGCTACAATCATCATAGTATCAATAGTATCAATAGAGAATCACAGTATCAAGAGTTCTATGATTTTTCCCATTCATGTGTTATGAAATGTACATTGTATTTTTTATTCTATAATGTGTTTAGTTAACAGATCGATATGTATGCTTTGATATTTTTCTGTCTCGGCTTATGTGCAGGTACCTTTCAAGCGAGTTAAGTATGGAAGGGAGTGGCAAAAGCGATCAAAGTGAAGAGGGATTGAGCGAGAGATATAGGTTGGTACTTTTTCTCCTCTTTCTTTTATCTGTTAGCTATAGGAAAAGAAATGGAATTACTTTAACTGTTGTTCTAGACTTGCTACTAGGTCTAAGGGTTACTCGTTCGAAAAGACACTAGATTTTCCCATAACAAAATGGCGACTCCACTGGGGATCGATCCTATCCCTTATAGTAGCTAATCAATCTCTTAGAACATTTTGACATACTTTAGCCTCTACTTTTCATCGAATTTAAGTCCAATTCACTGAAATTGAGTCAGTTTTGAGCATAAAATTGTCATTTTGCAATTATCGCAGCTCTGTAACTGAGACAATGCACTAAATGGCACCCTCTACATAGAGACAATGCTATGCATCGCACTGTCCCTCACTCTGACCTGTGTTGATTCCTTTTGGATCAGTTTTCCCATCTAGGAGCTAAAGCCTTAAGTCAATTTTTAGTTGTTTGAATTGTTTGTTGGATTTAGATGAGTTCTTGTCTCTGAAAGCAGTCTTTGTTTCCTTGTTTCGACCCATTTCAGACTAGATTGTTAAATGTTTGTTTATGTATTTGTTTATCATTTGCAGTCCTTAGTCGAAAAGTAGTTTCAGTCGATTGTTTTGTCAAATACGAAGTGTTGTAAAATCTTCCTTCTTAGAATAATTGATTGGTCTATTTTGTGCATCTGATTCATATTTTCATTTAAGTGTCGAAAATTTTTGTTTCCTTAAAGTTGAAAGTGTCGTTTAGTCTTCCTTTATCTTTAAGTGAAATTGTCATAAATCGACATTTGTGTGAAAAGAGTTTTTGAATCATTTGTTTTTCTTAGTGCATAATTCACATTAAGGAGAACAGAAAAGAAAAAGAAATACATGTAATTGCATCTTAGAGTTTGATTGTGTGTGCTTAAATGGAATGGTTATGGAAACGCATTAGTGAGTGCTCTTTTTTGTTTGATCCAAAAAGTACTTGTTTGCTCTATCCCTTATTAGTTAGGATTTTCATTGTTGAAAGCAAAATGGAAAGAGTGCTTCTCATTTTAGTTGCATTCTTAGGAATCTTGGAAAACATCTCATGGTGAAACCCAAAGGCAAATTTTAAGCAATATCAACCTAAAATTAACCCTCAATTAACCTAAAAACGCATTGGAATTTAACGTAAAGATCTAGAGGTGTCTAGGCTAGAGACGTGTTCGGCGTCTTAAAACCTAGTGGATGTCATTTCATTGAGCTTGGGTGATTCCTCCTCTTTGAACCGATAAGTACTAGTACGGACTTGTGCTCCTTATTCCATCGTGCATATAGTGGGAGACCCCAATAGGATTAAATCCTTTATCCCTAGGAAGCCGAATCTACCGCCTTACCAATCACAATGCACTGAACACATCATTTGGGAAGACTGACTGTCATACGGTAAATCCTTGGTAATTTCTATTTAACTTGAGAACTGGAGGCAAAAAAAGACGTTTGGTCGATAACTGTTATTCCACCTTTATGAGGAAATGTAATCGTATGAAAGTACGTGGAAACAACAGTAGCCATAGAATAAACCCATGGTCGTCCAAGTAAAATGTTGTAATCAAGTGGTCCGTCAACCACCTCAATCTCAACAGTTACCGTTTTGCCCCCTATTTCTACTTGCAAATTATTCAAAATCCCACATGAAGTATAAGTCCTTCCATTAAAAGCTTTCAATGTGGTTGGTGATCTTGACAATGTAGGTGACCCCAGTGTTTTCCAGTAGCTCATTGACATAATACAGGTAGAAGCTCCTTCATCTACGATGGTTCGATGAACATTTTTGTTGAGAGCTTTGACCTGAATCAGAAAAGCTAATTGAGCTAGTAACTATGGTGTATATCCTGAGTGATTATAAACCACAAGATTAGAATCCGCTAGATCTATTCCACCTGTTGCCGATAATAAAGCCTGCTTCTGGGAGGGGAAATTTTGTAATATCTCAAGCGTCGACATAGCAGAAGGAGACTTAGCAAGATCTTCAACTATGTTATAATTTTGAGCAGCTCGAGCTCGAGGTTTAAACGTTGATTTATTCACAACTTCCTTTGGTGGCTTTATTGTTAACTCTCGTGCAATGGGTAGTGGAATGTTTTCCGATGTGGTCGAAGTTGAAGAACCAGGTTGATCAGTGGCCTGATTATTTGACGACGATGGCAGATTACAATAATATTTATTACGTGTCTCAACCAAAACTTCATCTTTAGGTTTTGCGATGGATAACATTAATACCTAGGATGTGGAAGCATTTTCAGTTGCAACCATATTGGTATCTAGGTTTGGAAATGGATCTGTCAACACTGTAGATGTGATAGAATCTTTTAACAATTTAGAAACTTCCGAGCGTTGAGGACAATCCCTTGTAAAATGCTCATTATCACATATTAGACATGGATAACGAGGTTTCTTTTCCGAAGTAGAGGAATTAGATGATATCTCTTGAGGAGGGTTTTCAGTTTTCTTCTTATTTTTCCCTTTCTTCTTGCTTCCTGGTTGCTTTTGATTTTTACCTTTGTCAGATGACACAACATTAATCTCGAAAGCAGGAACCTCAGGTGCATTTACAATTTGATTTGTGGCAAGTGATTGACCAGATGATCTACTCGCCGTTTGCGTGCTCAAGGAACCAATCACATTGTCTATGGCATGAGAGTCCCTATTCGATGGTGGAGGTGGAATGGATTGATTTAGGCGCAGTGCATGTGGAATTTTGTCATAGAGCATGCCGGATTGTGTGTAAATTAAATCCAGATATTGGGCACTAGAAATCACTTTCTCTTCTGTAACAACTCCACCTTTAGCCACATCCTCAGTGATAGATGGCAATAAGGACTTAATGAACCACTCAGCTAAAAGTTGATCAGGAACATAGGTTTTAGCCATGCGACGATGACGACGCCACTAATGAATATGATCAGATATATGAGTAGAAGTCATTTGTTTGAAATTGGTCAAAAGTTTCGTTCCTTCTTTCACCTTGGTCAGTTGTTCTTTCACAGATGAAAGGACAGCCTTGCACCAGTTAAATATTTTTGGCTCTAAACATTATAAAGCATACTGCATGTATGACTTGGTGGCCAAATGAAGCACGGAACTGCCAGCCAATTTGGCGATGATAAAAAGGATCGTCCTTAGTGGTAAATCACTAACATCCTTGATAAGTATCTTCCCGTCTTTGCTATGCTAGGCACCTTGCCTACAGAACTGTCGCACATAATATTTCACTGGTCTACCTCTGTGGGCAAGACCTGTTAGTGAAATGGGGGCACCTCGCCTCGACAGTCCAGTTAGGAAGTATATATCATCGATGGTAAAAGGGATTTCTTTGTCCCGAAGGTTGGATCCCATGATTGAACAAGAAATCATAGAAGATCCATCTACTGCCATAGATTGGATAGCTTAAAATACTTGAGTAAACCACAGTTTCTTAGGGCCTCGACTGTTCCTAGATTACTCAAGGCTATGACATCTTGCTCTTCATGCTCTCGTTCTCTCCATATGAGTACCATTTTAAATTCCTGATTTGGAAAGAGAAACCCTAGGGTCCTCAAAACCCTAGAATGTTATTGACTAAAATAGGAGATAAATGAAATAAAAGAGAATAGAATTAGATCCTACCTGGTCCAAACTACACAAGGAATGATCCCTTCAATCCTTCACAATCAACTGGTGAGCTTCGAGAAAAAACTGCTCCAGAAATCAAAAGGTAAAATGAGATGGTGAAAATTAATGGTAAGAACCAGTATTTATGTTTATTTCTCGCACTTTAATTGAGTAAACATTGGTTTTTTATTTATTTAATCCATGAACATGTATTGTTTAATCTTTTGGTGGTATCTTGAGCAAGATTAACATCTGGAAAGCAGTTATGATGTGCTTACGTGTAAATTGAACATCTTTGACCACAAAGCAAAATTTTATCGCTTTTTCGAGATTTGTTAAAAACGAAAAAGGAACCCTCTTGGAGTCCTCTTTAAGCTCTTTTCAGAGTCTCTAAACATGAAAATATTGCCTAGACCTTGTAGTTTCTAGCTCGTTAATGGATCAGAATCGATATCTACTCAATATAGTCTTACCCCTTTTTCAGGCTGAGATAGATTAACTATGAAAAAGGTACTCGTTGGTCAAACATGATCAATAGGTTCTCTCTTGTATTGTTTTATGCTTTTTCGGGCTTGAGAGACAAATGTACGAAAAAGAACTTTTGGAGTTCTCTTTTAGTCCCTTTTCAAACTCTCTAAACATGAAAAGGACTGAGTTATCTTTGTCGTTAAACTCGTTAAAGGCATCAAATAGCGACAAACTTGTCCATCTAGACAAGACCGAGTTTCACCTTCGATAGACTCGTTAAAACATCAAATAGCGATGGATTCACCCAAAGGGTGGAATTATACAACAAGCATATGTTATCCTCCTCAAGCTTGATAAAAAATAAAGAGGTACTGGTCAGAAATGACTGGGGAAAATGGGAAAATACTGGGAACACTTTATGGTAGCAGGTCGCTCTTGAACATGACACTTTCACCTCATCACCATGACTATATGGGTTGGGTCATTCAACTTGATGGTTATCACACCCTTGGTCTATCATACCATCCATCACTTTTTTTTGGGTCAATGCTACCAATTCATCTCAGTGTCGCCGATATGTTCAAGAGAAGTCATTCAGTTCAAAACTTCATTCTTTGCAATACAGTAAACCTTCATTTACATGCCCGCCATTCCTGAACCTTGTGTCAGTCGATGTTTCATCTCCAAAATCATTTACCTCGTTTCATGTCATTGATGTGGGATACATCAAGGCCCTCCTGCGACGAGTCGCTTCTTTTCGACATCAGCACATCATCCAAGAAATTGACTTAGAAACACCCCTTTAGTACCTTGAGGCTTACATACATCAATGGTAGGTTTCTCGCTTTCGGCGATAGGTTGACATCAATGGCCTTCGACCGAAAGACTTCGTTTGGTGTTTGACACCAAATCATTTATTCACACCTTGTGAAATGTATTGCAGTACCTTGAGGGTCATTATCATTATTAGTGATTCCTCTCGCATCTGTTAACGGCTTACATCATTTGCTGGTAATCAGATGATGTCTCTCCATGTTCAACTTCAGATCATCTATTCACATGTTTAGACTTGTACTTGAGTGAAAGATTGGACAAGATTGAAGACCCCGAATCTAGTTTCATCCATCTGGGTTGCGATATATTTTCAGGAGTACTATATCAAATGTACAATGGCCTTACATTCATGGTCATCCACTCATGGGTCTACATCTATTAGACATCTATATTTGTACATGTAATGAATGTTTATAAAGATGAGCATGGGTATGCCTTCCCTCAGCTAAATTGTGAGAAAAAAATCAAAGTATCATGATATTTGTATTGTAACTAATGCAGGTCACCTTCCACTTCGAAACCTTCTCTCCAAGTGGTAAAGCATCTCACCCGACATGGTTATTTTCGACTTCATGCTTTAGGGGGCATCTGTTACAGGAAAATTTGGGCACATCAACCCCAACTTCCAGATCTGTATTATTAGGGTCCATCACCCCTAATTCAGTTGTTTTCATTCCCTAATGAATTTAACCTACATCATGCTTGCTTCCCAAGAGTTTCATAACACCAATCATCTAAAAAATGTCCCTAAGGAGATCATCGCAAGTGGCCTTCTATCTGGCTGTAATGAATGGCAGGCACTACACTGCCTGGGTGCTATGCATAGCACCTGGCCTTTGTATCACCTGTGATGAGTGAGATCCATCGAATTTTTCAAATGAATCCATTGGATTCCTCATCAATGGATGCTTCTGGAGGTTTCTAGAAGGATTGGGCTCGCTTTTGATGAGGAAGGAGATGAATGAACCTTAATCCATTATCCCTTCCTCCATGGAACCACTTCCCAAATATGGCAATGCATTCATGAGGGACATTAATGGCCTAACCTCCTCTGTTCAGCTATAAAAGGACCAAGCTCTCAATGGCTGGTCTAGGTTGAAACTTCTGAAGCTAAGGAAATGCTGTTTGGATAAGATTAGTGGAGAGAGTAATGTTATCATGTCAAATTGTTGTTTCCATGAGGAGAGAAGGGTTTGAAGCTGAGAGGATGACGCTGAATCTAACATGCATCTACATGGGTTGTAATCTTCCTTTCTATGAATAAAGAGTTCTATGCTTTTTCCCATTCATGTGTTATGAAATGTACATTGTATTTTTGATTCTATAATGTGTTTAGTTAACAGATCGATATGTATGCTTTGATGTTTTTCTGTCTCAGCTTGTGTGTAGGTACCTTTCAAGCGAGTTAAGTATGGAAGGGAGTGGAAAAAGCGATCAAAGGGAAGATGGGTCGAGCGAGAGATACAGGTTGGTACTTTTGCTCCTCTTTCTTTTATCTGTTAGCTATAGGAAAAGCAATTGAATTACTTTAATTGTTGTTCTAGACTTGCTACTAGGTCTAGGGGTTAGCCGTTCAAAAAGACACTAAATTTTCCCATAACAAGTATGTCATCATGAGTGTATGATTGGTTACATGTTTTTTATGCTTATGTGAAGTCAGTGTACATTGGTATGGTTGTTGTTATCATGCATGAGGTCATGGTATGTGTAGTTGACATGGTCATACATTGATGACTAGACTCTAGTTAGACTAATGGTTACATGGTTATGTGCTTATGTATTATATGTCTATATATGTTGTTATGATTATGTTGTACATGTATCACGCTAATTTGATGATCTTGCAGATGAGATATCCTCCCCGAATTACGCTAAGGTACGTTGGTTTTTTGTGATTTAGTTTATCTAACATAGTATGCCTTGCAGGAAAGAGATCAAGATGACTAGCAAGATGGTAGACTACAAAGACTCTCCCTATGAATCAGATGAGAAATGTGGTTTTGGGCACTCTTCTGATTTGGTAGACACATTTAGAAGCTTGAAGGAAGAAATAAGGAGTTGTAAGGTAGACAATGACAAAAACATGCAAGAACAAGAGAAGCAAACAGAGGTTAATGCTATACTTATTCAGAGTTTGTCAAAATTGTAGCGACAAGGGCCACTTCGGATCAGCGATGGACAACAGGACAAAACTAATGGGGCATATGGCAGTAGGTCTCATGGTGGTCACAAGTCAGACAAAGATGAGATGGTTAGAGATGGAAGATTTTTGGATACTCCATATAAGAGAGGTGATGGATACAGGTACTATACTAGTTCTGGTTCTGACAAGCACCATGATCGTCATCATTATCATCCTTATAGGGGAGTGATAAGGGATAATTTCCATATCAATTTAATAAAGAAAAGCCACCTACTTTTGATGGAGATGTGAAGAAGCTGGAAGATCTAGAGGCTTGGATACTTGGGATGAAGAAGTTCTTTGAGTTGCATGAGTACACAGATAATATGAAGTTCATAATAGTTATCTTCATCCCGAGAGGTAAAGCAGACGTCTGGTGCGAAGATGTGAAGCGGGTTAGAGATATCATGACGTATGACTTCACTTGGCATGAGTTCCAAAGGCTTTTCAGGAAGAATTATTTGTCTGAAAGGTACTAGGACAGTAAGGCCAAAGAATTCTATGAGCTAAAGATGGGATCAATGATAGATGAAGATTACATAACTAAGTTTCTAAAGCTATTGAGGTATGTTATGTATCTTACAGATGAGAAGATTAAATCTCAGTGGTTTGTCATTGGATTTCCATTAGCATTTAGAGATTTGATTGAGTATGATGAGCCTCGGTCACTTAAGGAAGTTATTGGGAAATTGAAGAATTTATATGAACAATCAAAGCATAAAAATGAATATCAGCAAGGATGGAAAGGGAAAGACAAAGGTAAAGGTAAATGACAGCCAAAAAGAGAAAGGCCTTAGAATGAAGATGAGAAAGAAAATGTGGCACCACAAAAGAGGTTCAATACAGCCAGACAAACATGGGTCACAACAACAACATAGAGGTGAGGGTACTGGTCGGTTGCAGTGTTAGACATGTGGTAAGGATCACCTTAAGAGAGAATGTCCACTGAATCAGAGTGGTAGGCCTCAAATATATAGTGCACAAGAGGCATAGACTGTTGGGGATGTTACTCAGAGTGTTACTCGTATCTATGCAACATTGGATAACACACATGCAAACCATCATGCATCTATCATTGAGATTGACAGTAAGCTTTGTGATCAAGTTATTTCTATTTTGATTGACCCTGGATCTAATTATAGTTATGTTAGTCTTGAATTGGTGGATAAGTGTGGTTTGATTAAGGAATTGCATGCATAATATTGGTTAGTGTAGTTGGCTACAGGTACAAAGAAGCGAGTTCATCATTGGGTAAGAACTTGTGCATTTTATTTGAATGGTATGCATACTACAACGCATTTGAATGTATTGCTGTTGGAATCATACAATATGTTGTTGGGCATGAATTGGTTGTACTTTTATAGGAACAAGGTGTATTGTTATGACAAAGAAATTGAGTGTGTGGATGACAATGGGGAACCAAGAGTCTTACAGGGAAGAAGAAAGCCACATCAGTTAGGATGGTGACAACTATACAGGTAAAGTGCAGTCGCAAGAAAGGGTGTGTGTTATTTGTTGTACATATTTCTAGCGACAAAGGTAAGGAAGCTGAGGATGAAAATGTTTTGAGAAGGTACCCAGTTCTACAAAAATTTCAGGATATATTTCCTGAGGAGATTTCAGAGTTTCCACCTCATAGGGAAGTAAAATTTTCTATTGAGATAGTGCGAGGGGCAGCTCCAACACCAAAAGCACCTTACAAGATGAGCACACTTGAGTTGGTAGAGTTGAAGTTGCAGTTGAAGGAAATGTTGGACAAGGGATACATTAGGCCATGTGTATCACCATGGGACGTGCCTATATTATTTGTGAAGAAGAAAGATGGTACTCACATATTATGCATTGAATACAGTGATCAGGTGCTTAAGATTAGGCTCATAACTCAAAGTGTTAGAATCTCTATAAACTTGGCTTCAGATCGAAGAGCTTTCCATCTTGATTCCAATGGTGCAAATGACACTCAAATCCGAGCCCATATGAAGAAGTTAGAGCAAGTCAAAGTTCAGGTTTGACTTGGATAGATGGCATGAAAAGATGATGTGGTAGGGCTCTTCAGCGAATGGGGAAGTGCCAAGTGGCAGGCCGCCATTGGCCCCCACATTTCACAAATTGCATGTCGAACGTGGGTCGGCATTAAAAATCGACCTCGAAACAAGCCAAGGTGCGATGTGATAATCGCAAATGCACATTGCAACAGGGCAGGAGGAAAGGCATTAAAGAATTGGCCTCGGTAGTTGCGATGCAATGATCGACCCCTGAGCAGGGAAGGGTTGCGATGCAATAATTGCAATCGCACACCGCACACGATAGAAAAAAGAGTCTCGCATATATAAGATTGTCGGTATCTACCGATTGCAAATTGTGAAAGGATCTAAATGTGATAAGTTTATGAGTTTCAGTTAATAGTTCAGTCGGGTCAACCATATCGCAATCGCACATCGCCCCGCCGCATTCACAAACCATAAGCCAACTAGTTCTCATTGATTACAATTTGCGATGGGACAGTCGGTGCCAACAGATTGTGGACTGTCGTGTGTTGAAATTTTCACTCAATTAGCACTTATTGGAGCTAATTTGTAGGATCATGCCAAATTTGGAGCAATTTGTGGAGCGAATAGTGGGAAAACGAGGAGAGATCATAACTTCTTCAGTTTTTCACCAAATTTGATGCAAAAGTAGGCTAGATAGCCATCTTTCGACATGTTGGATTGATTGGAGCAGGTTTCAGAAGCATTTGAGCATTGTAAACACATATTTTTACAATTTTTGAGCATAATAGAGAGGCCCAAGTCATTGGAAGTTGGACCAAGGAGACGTAGCCTAGGAGGGGTGAACTCCTTTATCATGTTCCTGTTGTAATATTTTTTTGATGATGTTCTGTACATGTTTATGATGTTGTTCAGTATCTTATTTATGTTATTTGATCATAAAATTAACATAAAAACTCATTATTTCACTTGCAAAAATTCATGAATCCTTAAGCACAATGAAAGCATTTTGTTTCTAATCTGAGGAGGATATTATCACAACAATCTAATATTCTAAATCAGATCAATTTTGGTATCAGAGCACTAGGTTTTCTTTGTGAAAGAAGGATTTAACAGTTTGCAAGTTTATGTCATGCTTACAAGGTTAAAACGTAAAAGAGGAGAAGGGAAGTTGGTTGGAAGCCCTGAAGTTGGGTCAAGGGGAAGGAGAGAAAGGTTGCCACAATCTCCAACACCAGTTCAGCCTCGAGTTGTAGTTGAGACTCCAGAGATCATGTCTCATGAAGGAGAACTTACAAACATGATAGAAGATGAGAAGACCTTCAGAGGATTTCTTTGATATGACAGAGATGGTGAAGGTCCTCTATGAAGAGAGGAATACCAGGTTGCAAGGGGAAAGTTCCAATCCTCCCAAAGTGGAAGGCTCTTCAGGAGGAGGTAATGGAAATGGAGACAAACCTCCACCCTCTCCAACATAGTCTTCATCTTCTTCCTCACAAGCATCTTCACCCTCTTCCACTAACACAACCCTTACTCATACTCATCATCATACTTCAAAAGGAATTGGTAAAACACTTTCTTTAAAAACTGGTGTTAAATTTTAGCTGCCCATGTATAATAGTGAAGTGAATCCAAAGAAGCTTGATAACTGGATTCATCAGTTGGAGGTCTATTGCAGGATTCAAAAACTTCAAGAGGATGACATAAAGATTCAGTTAGCTTCCTTGAGAATGTAGGGTGCAACATTAAAATGGTGGGAATCAAAGACCCAAGAGGAGATTAAAAAACATGGTAAGATCTCAATTTATTGGAATGATTTCATTGCTGCAATCAAAAGACAATTCTACCCTCTAGCTTATTTGTAGAAAGCCATCATGAATTGGTAGAACTTTAAACAACTTAAAGGTCAAAATGTGCAAGATTACACTAAATAATTCAAAAAAAGGTCTTTGATGTTAGGTGTAGATTTGCAATCACACGACACATTGCTGAAGTACATGGGGGGTTTACACAGTTACCTTAGGCATACTATCTTAATGTTTAATCCCAATAATCTAGATGATGTGTGTATGTGCAAGCCACCCATCTTGAGGCAAGAAGGAAAAACACTCCATAAGAAGGTAGTAAAAAGCCATTTAGAAGTAAAGGAAAGGAAAAGGCTTTCAAAGGGAAGGTGAAGAAAAATATGTCTATCAAAAAAGAAGGAGAGAAAATTACATGCAAACATTGTTCTAGAGAGGGTCATGATGAAGCTCATTGTTGGAAGCTTCATCCTTAAATGAAACCAAAGAAAAACAACAACAAGGGAAAAAAAAAAACAATCGCAACCACTCAACAGGATTTGGGATCCGGTTCGGGTGATGAAACTAAAATCACATCTATGGGGTTAAAAGGAAAATAATCCATTGCTAGCACTAGTTCTTCAAACTCACAAAATGAAACTCCAAACAAAAAGAGGAGAATATAACATTTTCACATAAGGGTGATATCAAAACACAACAAGATTGATACGCTTTTCGATAGTGGCTCTCAAGCCAATCTTATCTCTGAAAACATTGTCAAAAGTTTAAACTTAGAAATCGTTCCACATCATAAACCATATCCACTTAGATGGGTGTGTGAAAATGTGCAATTGTTGGTTACTAGAAAGTGTAAACTGAAACTCGCCATTACTGCAAATTTCATAGATGAAGTGGAGCTTGACATTGTGTTGTTAGATATCTATGGCATAGTTCTAGGCAACCCATACCTTTATGACATAAAAGATATCTTCCATAGACATGAAAACAAATATCATTTATTCAAAGGTGGAGTAGAATATATTGTGAGAGCTCATTAAAAGAAAATAAATCTTTCTCTTGTAAATGTAGGGCGGATGAAAAGACTAGTGAATTCGAGAAATAATTTTGTGCTTCTCATGATCAAATCCAAGAATGATGTTTATAATGAAGCTTTTAAAGGTTGTGATTCAAATTTGAAATCTGAATTGGTTGACATAGTTAACCAATATGACAAGATGTTTTAGGAACTAAAGAGATTACCTCCCAAGAGAGGAATCCAACATGAGATACAGTTGCAACAAGATTTTCCTCTTCCTAACACTGGCATGTACATGATGTCAGTGATGGAAAGCACATAAATTAAGAAGTAAATTCAAGAGTTTTTGAATAAAGGGATCATCATACCATCCTCCTCGTCATGTGGTTCACCTATTGTCTTGGTGCCAAAGAAGGATGGAACATAGCACATGTGTGTGGACTTTCATGCATTGAAGAAAATTACGGTAAAGAACTATTACCCACTGCCCAGAATAGATGATTTACTTGATCAGTTAAAAGATGGAAAGTATTTTACTAAGTTGGACTTAAGAAGTGGCTACCATCAAATTAGAATATCCGAAGGAGACATTTGGAAGACAACATTCAAAACAAAATAAGCTTTGTTTGAATGGCTAGTTATGTCGTTTTGTTTATGTAATGCTCCCACTACATTCATGTGTGTGATGAATGATGTATTGAGGCCATTTCTTGATGAGTTCGTCATAGTATACTTAGATGAAATCTTAATTTTCAGTAAATCTTGTGATGAACATGTCATGCATGTAAGAAAAATACTTGATGTACTCTTGAGAAAAGAACAGTTGTATCTTAAGATGTCAAAGTGCGAGTTTGGAAAATTTTATTTATTTTACTTGGGTCATATTGTTGGAGGAGGTGAGTTGAAAATAGATCCCTCCAAGGTTGATGTCATTATGAATTGGCCAAGGCCCAAGACAGTTACGGAGGTAAGAATTTTTTTGGGAGCAGCCCAATCTTGGAGGAAATTCATTGATAGTGTTTCTCTTATAGCAGCTCCTTTGCATGCGTTGACAAGTGTGAAAAAGGTTTTTCAGTGGGGAGGCAAACAACAAAAGGCCTTTGACGCAAAATATCAGTACAACTCCAGTTTTTTCACTTCCAGACTTGAGAAAGTCGTTTGAGATTCAGACTGATGCTAGTGACTACGTTATGGGTGCAGTCCTCATGCAACATGGTAAGCCTATATGTTTTCATTTGGAAACTTTTAATGGTGTTGTGATTAACTATCCTACATATGACAAGGAATTGTATGCATTGGTGCAAAATGTGAAAAAATGGAAAAAATACTTGATGGGTAAGGAAATAGTCATTCGCACTGATCATCAACCATTGCAATACTTGCAATCTCAATCAAAGTTGCAGCAATCAAGGCAATTCCAATGGATGGGTTTTCTTCAACAATTCCACTTGGTAATCAGGTATAAGAAAGGTATCTACAGTAAAGTTACTGATACGCTTTCTAGGCCTATTTTTAGTGCAGCTACTTTACTCAAGCATAATTATGTTTTACATGAAAGTTATATTGAGCAATATGCATTAGATAATGACTTTCAAGATGTTTATGCAAGCCTAATTCAAGGTAACCAAGTAGAGGAATTCGATTATCATTTGCATGATAACTTTTTGTACACCTTGGCAAACTTTGTATTCCAGAGGGAAAAGAGTTAAAATCATAAGAGATGCACATACTTCTCTTAATGTTAGTCATTTCGGTGTAAGTAAGTCGATGGCACATCTACAGAGGTATTGTTATTGGCCTCGTATGCTTGAAAGTGTGTCTCATTTTATTGAAGGATGTTCATTATGTGAAATCACTAAGCCTAGAAATAGGAAGTTATGATTGTACACACCACTTCCGGTTCCTTCACGACTGTGGGGAAGTGTTTCTATGGATTTCGTAGGAGGTCTTCCATTGTCAAAAATAGGTCATGATTATTTGTATGTAGTTTTGGATAGGTTCAACAAAATGTGTATTTCGATGCCATGTAAAAAGCAAGTTACAACTGAACAAACTGCTCAGTTATTCTTTCATAATGTTTGGGTGCATTTTGGATTTCCCACATCCATTGTTAGTGATCGATATTCTCGCTTTGTTGAGAATTTTTGGTCAAGATTATGGGAATTCATGGACACCAAATTGAATAAGAGTACAAATTTTCATCCACAAACAGATGGTCAAACAAAAGTGGTGAACAAAATAGTGATACATCTTCTTCGTGGGTATTGCAGCAAGCATCCTAAGTTGTGGGATGAACATTTGCACTATATTCAACATGCTTACAATTGAGCCAAACACTCTTCAACTCAAACTTCACCATTTGAGGCATGCTTGGGATACTTGCCTAAATCTCCTTTGGATTTTATTTTTGGTAAAGATGTTGCTATTAAAGGTCATAAAAACATAGAAAAAGCAAGAAAGTTCATTTAACAAATCCAATTATTACACCAAAAGGTTCAAGAACAACTTGAGAAAAGGCAAGGCAAGTAAAAAGAAAGGCATGACAAGCATCGTCAAGATCACAAGTTCCAAGTTGGTGATGAAGTTTGGCTTCACATTAACAAAGAGAGGCTCCAAGGATAAGGTAAAAAACTAAAACCAATTAGATATGGTCCATTCATAATTTTGGAAAAATTTGGTAACAATGCCTTCAGGTTGGATTTGCCTTCATATATGAAAATTGATGTTGTTGTTATTGTTGAGAATTAAGGTTTGTATGAGCCTCCTTTGATTGAATATCAAGGAGAGAATATTCAAATTCCTTCTATTGAAGATTTTTCTCCAAAATTCCTTGATGAGCTTCAGCAAGACACTATACTTGATAGAAGAACAAGGACATCAAAAAGTGGAAGTATCGATTATCTTCGAGTGGGGCTCAAGGTTACAAATCCTTTAAAAGCCAAATGGATAGAGGCTAGAAAGGTGAGGGAATTTTACCCTCACCTGCTGGACAATTGAAAGTGATCCTTTCTAGGTCCAAAAGGCTTCAAGTGGGGAGGAGTGATCAGGTGCTCAAAATTAGGCTCAAAACTCAAAGTGTTAGAATATCTATAAACTTAGCTTCAGATCGAAGAGCTCGTCATCCTAATTCCAACAGTGCAAACGACACTCAAATCCAAGCTCGTATGAAGAATTTAGAGCAAGTAAAAGTTCAAGTTTGACTTGGATAGATGACAAGAAAATATGATGTGGCAGGGTTCTTCAGCGAATGGGGAAGCGCCAAGTGGTAGGCCGCCACTGGCCCCAACATTTCGCAAATCGCATGTCGCAGGTGGGTTGGTGTTAAAAATCAGCGCTGGAATAAGCCAGGGTGCGATGCGATATTTGTAATCACACATCGCAACAGGGTAGGAGGAAAGGCATTAAAGAATTTACCTTGACAGTTGCGATGTGATGATCGGCCAACGAGCAGGGAAGGGTTGCGATGTGATAATCGCAATCCCACACCGCAAAAAAATAGAGTCCCGCATATATAAGACCATTGGTACTCTGCTGATTGCGAATTGCGAAAGGATCCAGAATGCGATAAGTTTATGAGTTCCGGTTAATAGTTTCATTGGGTCCACCATATCACAATCTATTATGAAACCAGCTCAAGAAAAGATAGAAAAGATAGATCAACGCCTTAGAATTCAGCCTCTTTGAGGGGGCAACCTCCTTTACATTACATAAATGAACAATTATTGGATGATACAAATGACAAAACCTCCTTTCTATATATAGGAGTCTAAGGAGTCACAATATAATCCAGCCGACCTAACAATAATAATATAAAGCCACAAAAATAACAATAGAGGGATTCTATGGGGCACAGAAATAACAATATCGGGGTAATAGGGGCACAACAATATAAATAAGGGGTATAACTACAATAGTAATGGGGTAATCACTAGTATTATAGGGACCCAACACAATCGCACATCACCCCGCTGCGTTCACAAACCATAAGCCTGTCGATTCTCACCGATTGCGATTTTCGATGGGACAGTCAGCACCGACAAATTATGGACCGCCCCGCGGTGAAATTTTCGCTCAGTTAGCACTTATTGGATATAATTTGTAGGATCATGCCAGATTTGGAGCAATTTGTGGAGCGAATAGTGGGAAAAATAGGAGAGGTCATAACTTCTTCAGTTTTTCACCAAATTGGATGCAAAAGGAGGCTAGATAGCCATTTTTGAACATGTTGGATTGATTGGAGCAAGTTTCAAAAGCATTTGAGCATTGTAAACACATATTTTTACACTTTTGAGCATAATAGAGATGCCGAAGCCATTGGAAGCTGGACTAAGGAGACGTAGCCCAAGAGGGGTGAACTCCCTTATCATGTTCTTGATGTAATGTGTTTTTGATGATGTTCTATACATGCTTATGCTATTGTTTAGTCTCTTACTTATGTTAAATTTCTCATAAAATTAACATAAAAACTCATCATTTCACTTGCAAAAAATCATGAATCCTTAAGCACAGTGAAAACATTTTGTTTATAATCTGAGGAGGAACTTAGCACAACAATCCAATATTCTAAATTAGATCATGCATGCAGTTGAACAAAGTGACCATTAATAATAGGCATCCATTGTCGAGGATTGATGACTTGTTTGATCAGTTGAAGGGAGCAGTAGTGTTCTCGAAGATTGATCTAAGGTCTGGATACCACAAGGTACGCATCAAAGAGGAGGACATTTACAAGACAACTTTCCAGACCAGGTATGGGCATTATGAGTTTGTTGTAGTTCCATTCGGTTTGACTAATGCTCCAACTACATTTATGTGCTTGATGAATAATGTGTTGTGTCCATATTTGGATATGTTTGTTATTATGTTCATTAATGACATATTAGTATATTCTAAAAATCAGGAAGAGCATATCGAGCATTTAGAAACAATGTTTAGGTTGTTGAGAGAACATCAGTTGTATGCTAAGCTCAGCAAGTGTAGTTTCTTTCAGACTGAGGTACATTACTTGGGACATTTTGTCTCCAAGGAGAGTATATTTGTAGTGTTAGCCTCCTGCTGTAGCAGGTATTCATTTTTCATGATTGACATTTTCACATGCCAAATATGTCATACTTTGCAGGCTGCATTGTTCCATATTTCTAGAACAGGCCAATGAAGATGCCATGAAAGTATCCTGGTCCAAATGCCACTGCTGTATTCCATTTTTTATCACAGTCATCAGGCAGTTTTGAATTCAAAGGAGGTACTCAAGCTGGAATTCATTAACCTCCCCTTCTTCTCATTTCCCCTTAGTCACTTACTAACATCCCCCAAGAGGTCAAGATCTGCTTGAGCTTCTCAGGTTCATCATCTCCATGACATTCGCCTTGGTAAGGATTTGCTTTACTCAAGGACTGCTCACTCATCATCTGTGAGCCTTCTTTTCCCCAACAAAGCCTAAGGTCTCATACCTTAGTGCCCTATTTTCATCTCCATATTAACTATTAACTTTATTATGTAACTCCCTATCAGTTTTTCCCTTTCCCTATTAAAATCATGTATATAAAACTCCCCTATGTAAATACCCCTCCCTGGCAATATAGCCATATTTCCTATAAGTCCTGGGAATCACAGTCCATTTGGGGCTGTCTTTAACCCATCTGAGTCATAGCAGGGATTAATCTGACACCTGGCCAGATTAATAACCTCCCCCCAAAACCCCTAAAAAACCTTCAAAAACCCATCTTTTACACCTTTTTCCTACGTTTTGTGCATAAAACACTAACCCCGCCTGGCAAAAACCCATATTTCGCCCCTATCCCTAAAACCCGAGTGTAAATATGCCAACCCACGCTCGTAATATTCATACAACATGCAAATCCCGCCATTCCTTATGTTTTAACCCACCTCCGCGATATATTCAAAAGGAAATATTCCCGCGAATATCGCCGCCCACTAACCCGCCGTCGCTACCCATCTACCGCCAACCGTTAGATCTAGCCCGCCACAGATCTATGGTGGGCAGGCTTTTCTATATGCAACATGCCCGGGCTTTAGCATCCGAGAGTTCGGTGGTTTTTCCGTCGTACTCCCGCCACGCGTCGAGCTCTGGGGTGTGGCGGAGCCCCCTCCCCCGAGACCGCCTTTGCCCATAAGCGGTGCGCCACAAAACTGCTTACCGCCCGTGACGTCACATCCCACGTCACCCTCTACCCAGTCACCGCTTGCGTCACCCCCTTTGCCCAGTCACCATGTCGAGTCACCTGCCTGCGTGGCCTCCTGCCACGTCACTGCCACGTGTCCCTGCCACGTCATCGTCCGTACATGATGACGTCATGCTGACGTCACCCGTCGTACAACGTCATGTCATGTTGACGTCATCATCAACTTTTTTGCGCGCAGAGGCGAAAATCGCACTTCGGAGCCCTGGAATCCGTTTCTGAGGCAGTTTTTGATGAGCGATTTGCGCTAGATTTTTTGGGCCTGAATGGGGAATCTTCAGGGAATCTTTTTATTCTGCGGCCCCCAGCAAGCCCGAAAGGCGCCGAATGACCCATTTTTCTTCATGAATCTCGCCGGAAGGACTAGAAAACGGTTTTGAAAGAAACAGAGGTCGAGCAGCGGCCATTAAATTGTGAATAAGACCCACAGCACGACAGAACAACATCAATTTGTTTCCAAAGAGTATCAGAGGAGGAAGGAGAGCCAAAGAGTATCCGCCGAAGATTTTTTAGGGGCTCGAAGCACTTGAACATTGATGAGCCCCCCAGAAAGTCAAATCAAGAGGAGTAGGCCCATCCTAGCTCTCAAATCACAGTCAAAAGCATTCAATACCGCCGAACAACAATGATGCAAAGACCAATGCACAGTTATGACAGATGAAAAGAACAGAGCCACCTGGACAGATATTAACTCATTTGATACAGTTGCCCCCATCACAGCTCAAAGATATTTTCTGGCATTTATTTCTGGATAAGATTAGGTTAAAGTAATCAATTTTTTGTCGGACCTATTAGGTCGGCTGTAATAGATAATTTCGGACATATCTTCCCTATAAATACCACCCTTTGTATTGTTTTAAGGGTTTGTTGGTTGATAGTTTTTCAGTAGAGACTCGCACTGTATACCTAACATGTTTTCTGTAATCAAAGACTGCTGAAAAGCTTGGAGGAAAGACTGTCTGCTCTGTGTCTAATGGTTTCAAGAAGTGAATCTGGAATTCTTGTGCTGCAACATGACTCAATAAGTTTTCCTATCTCTGTTTTTATTTGATATACCGTCTAAATAGCAGAAAGAAAGAATAGTCTAGAATTGGTTAACTGCCCTCTATGCTCATTTTCTATTGTTTCTTTATGTTTTCCTCTGGATCAGTCATGAATATGAATTCCCTTCGGCTCATATTTCCCCTAATCCATTCATATTTGACAGTTGTCTAGGAATTCTTAATTGCTCCTATATAGAGTTCATTCACTTTCCCCCTTTTAAGCTTAATGAGAGATTCTTTGTTGCCTCTCATTCCTTATCCCTCATCCCACCCTTATAAGCTTTCAGTGTTGTTTCATGAGCAACTACCTTGCTCCTTATTTCTCATGTGACCAAGAAAACGCACCAGCAGTCCCACTCCTCGACTCCACGCTCAATGGTTTGAAAACTTACCATACTATGTCTTGCCTCTCTACTTGAAATGTCTTCCTTCCCACCAAAAACAATACAAAACCCCTGTGCATCATATCTAGCCTAAAATCATCCATTAAACAAAGCTAAATCTAAAAGAGAGAGCCCTGTCTGACTGCAGGTAGGCTAGAACCTGCAGTCCAAAGTTGGTTTGTGGTTACCTCGGCCGTATCCTTTTTTGGAGCTTTAAGGACAACCTGAGTGATAACATAATGGCGACTCCGCTGGGGAACTTCCTCAAATAATTTCACAAAGTTTCACGAAGAAAGTTGGAAAGCTCCACTATGAGGAACCAAACCTTCGCAGCCGTTCTTCAAATCTAGTTCTGATCGTTGATGGTGGACAGAGATCATGCACTCAAAGTTGATATATCCACCTGGCGACTCCACATCATCCTCATAATAGGCTCCACTGGAGGAAGGAACCCAAAAGAAATGTATGAGCAGATCAGGCTTTTGACCTGGATTTTGATCCAAGAGGTCATGTTCTTTCTCTTCCATAAAATTTTGCTGTACATATTGTTTAAATTTAACTTTTATTCTTTTCCTTTAGAAAATGTTGAAGAAAGCCCTCCTTGCACATTAGAACAACAACCTCTCAATGTTGTTGATGCTCACCTCATGGTCAAGGGGGACACTTCTGTCAAATCCAATCATCCTATCCGTGTTCATACCAAACCCAATCATTTAGCCCCTGTACACAATCTCGTGCCTCGTAAGGTTCCTGATAGATATAAGCCACTCATTTTTCCTCCTGTGCTCAATCCTTTGCCCAAAAATCATCCCATGAAACTCCCAAAATTTGATGGAGAGAATGGAGTTACTGCCCAAAAGCATATCCAGGCTTTTGAATATTATTTAAACATTTTCGAGGTAGAAGATGAGGATGTTAGTGTTAGGTTGTTTGCCCTTTCTTTGCAAAGTGAAGTTAGGACTTGGTTTAAAGCATTGCCTGAGGCAAGCATCTCAAATCTCCAGCAGCTATTCAAACTCTTCCTTGATAGATGGATGACCAAAGTCAATTTTCTCATGCTCATAGAAGAATATCAACAGTTAAAAAGGATCCCATCTGAATCTGTTCAGCATTTTTCTGACCGATTCAACCAAGTTTATCATTCTATACCATTGAATATAAGACCTCCCCCTGATTTGGCCCTATTACATTATCCAGCAACATTTGATCCAGAAATAGAATTCCATCTGAGAGAAAGGGGCCCCTCTACTATGCAACAGATGCAGAACATGGCGGTAGATGTAGAGGTTAATCTGAAAGTTAGGGAGAGGAAGTTGAAAGTAGAAAAAGAGGGTAAACTGGATACCTTGCTAAAGAAAGCAGAGGAACTAAAGCAGACATTCACAATAGAAGTTGAAGGTTTAGAGCACCACAAAAGATCTGTTTTGCAAAGGGAAAGTAATGGTGTTCCTGAACAAACCTACTACAAAACAGATGACTTATTCATACAGCCATACATGATGGAGCAATCTCCTGATATAACACATGAATATAATAGCTTCTCTTCTTTCAACTTTCTGCACAAATATGATCAGTATGATGATGATTATGAACCTACTGACCAAATCAGCTTCGCAGAGGAATCAGAGCCTATTTTGGCAGAAAGCACAGTTCAAGCTCATTTGCTTGAACCCAATGATCAGCAGGCCCAGTTTAGCTGTGAAGAAAAGGAGGAAAACGCAGAGGGCGTTGAGTTCAACGAAGGAACTTTACCATTTTGTTTCAAGTCTTTTCAGTTTATTAGGGGAAATCATCATGCCACTTATAATCGAGTATCACCGTATTTTGATGTTAACCGGCTAGATGAGAGTCCAAGCCCCGCTCTTAATGCATTAACACTAGATTTGCAGCCCCAAAGTGCCAGTGAGTGTCAAATTGCAGAAGACTCAGAAGCGGCAACATGTGACCAAAAAATCCAACTAGATTCCCTACCTGTTGATTTTCATCCATCTCGGATATTTGAAGAAGAAAAAGAACAGTCAGCACAAATCTGTCAGGTGCCATCTGAGCAGGCTTTCAAATAATTACCGGTTCCATTCCATGTGTTGCACAACCCATCTGAGGGCAAGTTGTGTGATGAGGTAAATCACTGCTCTTCTCCGCTAGCAGGCTGCAAAGCTCAAAACCAAGTTGTGGATGATTCACCAATTTCAAAGCATGATAGCTATCCCAAACTTTTGTACAGTTCTTCAAGTCAGTCTAGCAATAATGTACATATGCTACAGGACCCTTTTGTACAGTTTCTTGTTTCAGCAAAGAAGGTCAGCAGCTTCCTGATCTTCTCAAAGATTAATAAAGCCATATCATATTGCAAGATCTCCATTTCAGGTAACAACAAGCATAATCAGCAGGGGCCATTCATATTTATAATGCTTAAGTGGCTGCATTGGCTGTTTCATTACACCTAACAGCAGAGAAAGTATTGGTTAGGGTAGGTAGGTAGGATTAATAAGGAAATCGGCCAAGCAAATTTTGCAGAATACAGCAGCAATTGAATACAAGGCAGTCTGGCCTGCTGTTCTTGACTTTTCACAAGGAAAAGCCATCCCCAAGTGGAGCCACTGTTAGCCTCCTGCTGCAGCAGGTATTCATTTTTCATGATTGACATTTTCACATGCCAAATATGTCATACTTTGCAGGCTGCAGTGTTCCATATTTCCAGAACAGGCCAATGAAGATGCCATGAAAGTATCCTGATCCAAATGCCACTGCTGTATTCCATTTTTTATCACAGTTATCAGGCAGTTTTGCATTCAAAGGAGGTACTCAAGCTAGAATTCACTAACCTCCCCTTCTTCTCATTTCCCCCTAGTCACTTACTAACATCCCCCAAGAGGTCAAGATCTGCTTGAGCCTCTCAGGTTCATCATCTCCATGACATTCGCCTTGGTAAGGATTTGCTTTACTCAAGGACTGCTCACTCATCATCTGTGAGCCTTCTTTTCCCCAACAAAGCCTAAGGTCTCATACCTTAGCACCCTCTTTTCATCTCCATATTAACTATTAACTTTATTATGTAACTCCCTATCAGTTTTTCCCTTTCCCTATTAAAATCATGTATATAAAACTCCCCTATGTAAATACCCCTCCCTGGCAATATAGCCATATTTCCTATAAGTCCGGGGAATCACAGTCCATCTGGGGCTGTCTTTAACCCATCCGAGTCATAGCAGGGATTAATCTGACACCTGGCCAGATTAATAACCTCCCCCCAAAACCCCTAAAAAACCTTCAAAAACCCATCTTTTACACCTTTTTCCTACGTTCTGTGCATAAAACACTAACCCCGCCTGGCAAAAACCCATATTTCGCCCCTATCCCTAAAACCCGAGTGTAAATATGCCAACCCGCGCTCATAATATTCATACAACATGCAAATCCCGCCATTCCCTATGTTTTAACCCACCTCCGCGATATATTCAAAAGGGAATATTCCCACGAATATCCCCGCCCACTAACCCGCCATCGCTACCCATCTACCGCCAACCGTTAGATCTGGCCCGCCACAGATCTACGGTGGGCGGGATTTTCTATATGCAACACGCCCAGGCTTTAGCGTCTGGGAGTTCGGCAGTTTTGCCGTCGTACTCCTGCCACGCGTCGAGCTCTGGGGTGTGGCGAAGCCCCCTCCCCCGAGACCGCCTTTGCCCATAAGCGGTGCGCCACAAAACTGCTTACTGCCCGTGACGTCACATCCCACGTCACCTTCTACCCAATCACCACTTGCGTCACCCCCTTTGCCCAGTCACCGCTTGCGTCACCCCCTTTGCCCAGTCACCATGTCGAGTCACCTGCCTACGTGGCCTCCTGCCACGTCACTGCCACGTGTCCTTGCCATGTCATCGTCCGTACATGATGACATCATGCTGACATCACCCGCCGTACAACGTCATGTCATGCTAACGTCATCATCAACTTTTTTGCGCGAAGAGGCGAAAATTGCACTTCGGAGCCCCGGAATCTGATTTTGAGGCAGTTTTTTATGAGCGATTTGCGCCTAGTGCAAATCGCTCATCGCTAGATTTTTTGGGCCTGAATGGGGAATCTTCAGGGAATCTTTTTATTCTGCGGCCCCCAACAAGCCCGAAAGGCGCCGAATGAACCATTTTTCTTCACGAATCTCGCCGGAAGGACCAGAAAACGGTTTTGAAAGAAACAGAGGCCGAGCAGCAGCCATTAAATTGTGAATAAGACCCACAGCATGGCAGAACAGCATCAATTTATTGCCAAAGAGTATCAGAGGAGGAAGGAGAGCCAAAGAGTATCTGCCGAAGATTTTTTATGGGCTCGAAGCACTTGAACATTGATGAGCCCCCCAGAAAGTCAAATCAAGAGGAGTAGACCCATCCTAGCTCTCAAATCACAGTCAAAAGCATTCAATACCACCGAACAACAATGATGCAAAGACCAATGCACAATTATGACAGATGAAAAGCACAGAGCCACCTGGACAGATATTAACTCATTTTGATACAGCTGCCCCCAGCACAGCTCAAAGATATTTTCTGGCATTTATTTCTGGATAAGATTAGGTTAAAGTAATCAATTTTCTCTCGGACCTGTTAGGTCGGCTGTAATAGATAATTTCAGACATATCTTCCCTATATATGCCACCCTCTGTATTGTTTTAAGGGTTGGTTGGTTGATAGTTTTTCAGTAGAGACTCGCACTGTATACCTGACATGTTTTCTGTAGTCAAAGACTGCTGAAAAGCTTGGAGGAAAGATTGTCTGCTCTGTGTCTAATGGTTTCAAGAAGTGAATCTAGAATTCTTGTGCTGCAACATGACTCAATAAGTTTTCCTATCTCTGTTTTTATTTGATATACCGTCTAAATAGCAGAAAGAAAGAATAGTCTAGAATTGGTTAACTGCCCTCTATGCTCATTTTCTGTTGTTTCTTTATGTTTTCCTCTGGATCAGTCATGAATATGAATTCCCTTCTGCTCATATTTCCCCTAATCCATTCATCTTTGATAGTTGTCTAGGAATTCTTAATTGCTCCTAGATAGAGTTCATTCACTTTCCCCCTTTTAAGCTTAATGAGAGATTCTTTGTTGCCTCTCATTCCTTATCCCTCATCCCACCCTTATAAGCTTTCAGTGTTGTTTCATGAGCAGCTACCTTGCTCCTTATTTCTCATGTGACCAAGAAAACACATTAGCAGTCCCACTCCTCGACTCCACGCCGAATGGTTTGAAAACTTACCAGACTATGTCTTGCCTCTCTACTTGAAATGTCTTCCTTCCCACCAAAAACAATACAAAACCCCTGTGCATCATATCTAGCCTAAAATCATCCATTAAACAAAGCTAAATCTAAAAGAGAGAGCCCTCTCTGACTACAGGCAGGCTAGAACCTGCAGTCCAAAGTTGGTCTGTGGTTACCTCGGCCGTATCCTTTTCTGGAGCTTTAAGGACAACCTGAGTGGTAACAAGTAGATCGAGAAAAGATAAGGGCCATCATGGAGTGGGTAGCTCCTATAAATGTGGATAAGGTGAGCTCTTTCATGGGGTTGGCATGCTATTACAGGAGGTTCATCAGGAACTTCTCACATATTGCTTATCCTATTACATCATTGCAAAGGAAAGGTAAAAAGTTTGACTGGACATAGGAGTGTGAGCCCAGTTTTGAGAAGCTTAAGCATTTGTTGACACATGCTCTACTGTTAAATATTGAAGATCCAGACAAGGAGTTTGTAGTTTATACATACGCTCGCAACAAAGGAATTGGTGGATTCCTTATGTAGGATGAACATGTGGTTATAAGTCATGAAAACTAAACGAGCATGATCAAAACTACCCTACACATGATCTTGAGTTAGCAATAATCATACATGCATTGAAGATGTGGAGGCACTATATTCTTGGCAGGAGGTTTCTGCTGATGAGTGATCACATTGGGTTGAAGTATTTGTTTAGCCAACCAAATCTGAATGCCCGACAAGCTAGATGGTTGGACATGATCAATGAGTTTGACTTCAAGATTAGGTACATCAAAGGAAAGGAGAACAAGGTGGAAGATGCTCTTAGAAAGAAGGTACAAGCAAATCACTTAAAAACTATGAGATCCAATGGGATAAAATTACATGATAGGATATGTAGGTATGTCAGTAGGATGTCAGGCATATGGAGATTGTGCACAGGTTGTAGCAGAGTACAGGAATAGGTACAGGTACAGGTACATGTACAAGTGCAAGTGTTGGTGCACAAGATGTGGACTATTGTCTTACAACAGATGGATTGCTTAGATTTAGGGACAGGATATATGTGCCATACAATAGTGAGCTCAAGAAGGTGATCTTGAGGGAGTTTCATGCGAAACCATATTCAGGTCACCCAGCCTATCAGAAGATATTGATCGCATTTAATAAATTTTATTATTAGTCGAATATGAAGAAGGATGTAGCGGAGTTTGTGGCTAGCTGTTTCGATTGTTAGCGTCTGAAAGCAGAGTGTAAGAATCCAGGTAGATTTCTACAGCCAATTGCGATTTCAGAGTGGAAATGGGAGGTAATTTCCATGGATTTTATCATAGGGTTTCCGAGGACAGTGAGATAACATGATTCCATCATGGTTGTTGTGGACAAGTTGACAAAGGTAGCACACTTCATTCCAGTAAAATCTACATTCTCAGCTAGCAATGTAGCACAGGTATTAATCATAGATGTGGTAAGATTGCATGGAGTTCCAAAGAAGATTGTCTTAGACAGGGATGCAAAGTTCACTTCCAAGTTTTGGAAGGAGTTGTTTGTAGGTTTGGGCACAAAGTTGGCCTTCAGTACAACTTATCATCTGCAAACAAATGGACAAATTGAGAGGGTCAACAAGATATTGGAGGACATGTTGAGGATGTGCGTGATGCATCAACAACGAAAGTGGGAAGAGTATCTTCCACTAGTAGAGTTCGCTTACAATAATGGGTATCGGGAATATTTGAAGATGAGTTTGTTTGAGGAATTGTATCCAATTAACAAGGTGTTGATTGGACCGAACATGGAACATGAGATGCAGGTTATAAACAAGAATCTAAAGGTAACACATGATAGGCAAAAGAGCTATGAAGTTCAGAACAGGTTGTTCAAGGAGTTCTAGGTTAGGGAACAAGTGTACTTGCGCATCAAACCAAAGAAGAGCTCCTTTGGATCATGTGTCAAGCTGGCACCATGGTTTTGTGGACCCTTCAGTATTATTGACAGGATCAAACCAGTAGCCTATTGAATTGCACTGCCTCTGACAGTGAAAATCCATGATGCTTTCCATGTGTCATTACTTAAGAAGTATGTTAAAGATGTTGATCATGTGATTAACTAGTCTATATTGCAGGTTGAACCAAATGGAGAATTCCAGTCAGAGCCTTAGTGTATATTGCTGAAAAAGGTGCTCATGCTCTGGAACTGAGCAATCGAGCATATTAAAGCACAGTGGAAGCACTTTGTGCCCGATGAAGCTACATGGGAGATGGCAGATCAGATGCGGGCTATGTATCCTTCATTGTTTGTCAGTTGAGGGAAAGCAGTTTTGGTATGGTGTTTTGATATATGTCTTTGGTGTATGTTTTGGTACATGTTTGATGACGCTCTGGTATATGTACATATGTATATGGATGTAAATACCGCCATGAGATGTGTTATAAAGCTCCAATAAGCGGTATGGGTGTCAAGTCATTATATTTTTCATGTTGGTTTGATTTTCAGCAGGGTGATCATTCTAAATACTGCATCGAGCTATATTAAAAAGCTCCATGGGAAATATGTTTTCTTTTCAACTGTTTTGTTGAGGTATAGGTGTGGTTGAACACCAAGAACGGTGTAATGGGGAGGGTTCTATAACAACCCTGGTGAAAATTCCATGTAATAAAAGTTAATAAAGGCAAAAATAATAACCACGGTTGATGGGACACTTATTCCAAGCTGAATGTTCGGAAAAGCATCCTAGTGGGTGTTCATTTGGTTTATTATGGCTAAGGAAATTAGCAAAGGCAATGACTAAGGCTTTGGAAAGGAAAAATGGCATTTTTGGCACATTTATTTATGAAAATAATGGAAAATAGGAGAAAAGGAAGGTGAAAGGTCACAAGTTGCTTGTGAGGAAAATTAAGGAAATTAATGGAAAATGAAGAAAATAGAGGCCTAATTGATAAAAATGCTTCTAATGATCAATTTGTAACATTTTGTTAGTTCATTTTTGGAGCTCTCTCATTACTCTCTCTCTCTCTCTCTCTCACCCTTGGACACTTGGAGTTTTCTTGGAGCACTTTAACATTGGATCAGGAAAGGCAAAGAAGGGAAGAGGAAAGAAGGAGCAAGCAAGGAAGAGCATGATCAAGCAATTACAATGAAATTTCTTGTAGGTATCGATTTACACATGTATTTTCCTTGCTAGATTTGGCATGCATGACATTTCATGTGATTCTTTTGTTGTTATGGCATGGGTTTTTCCAAGTGTGACAGCGTTTTCAGCCTAGCCTTGCCATTTCTGGATAGTCATGGTGTGATGGGGTTCTCATGTTTTGGTTGAGCTAGATTTCCAGATGGATTCAAAGTTGAGTGAGGTGGATCTCTGAATGATATAGCACATGGCCTAGTGGTCCTTGAACGAGACTGTGGATCACGATAAAGCCACTAGCCTAGTAACCCTTGAGTTAGGCTATGGGTTGCGGTAATTCTAGGTTTGTGTTGCCTCGATGGGACTAAGAATCAGTGCCGGTGAATGACAAGATATATGGTAAAGCCAAGAGGTGGATTGCTTTCCATTGGGCCTAGTAATTCTGGGTTTGGATATGCGGTAAAGCCTGGAGAGTGGGTCTCGATTTAGGGCCTAGTGATCTGGTGTGGATTGCAGTAAAGCTTGAGAGACTAGGAGACATGAAAATTCCTCACAATGTAGGTGGAGAAATCCGGCAGCATCCATGCTTGTTTTAGCCTAGTGATCTGGTGGAGATCATGGTAAAGCCTGCTATTACATGTTTATCATGTTGGCCTAGTAATCCAGGATGGATTACGGTAGAGCCTGGTTTCTATTAATGGGGGTGAGGTGGTTTAGCCTCGGGATTCCTTGGTGGGTTCTTTTGGTTTGAGTCCCACATTCATGCTTGGAATATGGCACGAGGGTAAATGGATGAAGAGAGATTTGGCTCAACCATTCTATGGTCGGTTGGAACATGGTAGTCCCATCCCGGGTTTGGATTTTGCATCATCAATATGAGGTTATTTCTCCTTGTATTTCTATGAGTATTATACATGTTTATATGTGGATCATATGGTTGTGATTTCCTTGGTATTTTTGTTGGTATTATGCTGGTTATGTATGCGTTTTATGACAGTGGTTATGTATGGCTCTCATCATGTTTTTACTTTGAAATGAATGAATAATGTATCTATGCCCTAATAGATGATAATGCAACAAATGATATAAGGGAACAATGCTTCATAGCGATTCTTATATAAGTATGAGACCCGTATGCTTAAATATGTTGTTTACACCTATAGATTACATATTTGTGATATGTTTGACGAAATGCCTATCATGGCTAGTAGGGGTCCAGTTAAGGGCTTGTTCAAGTATTTTCATTTGCATCATTGTTTCTTTGTTATCTTTTTGTTTTGAAAGTGAAAATAGTCCCTGGATGCTGGGATGCCTTGGCATGAGAGCATCTAGAGCCTCCAATATGCTATCAGGTCTATATCATGGGAGTGTCTGGGGGTCAAGTGGTTTAAAACCTTAGTGGAACCCATGGGCTAGCTACCTGAGTGGTTGGGATGGTTCCCAAAAGTCATGTAGCTGATGTGGAAGGTATGTATGTTGCGTTTCTATCGATTGCACTTCCTTAAGATTACATAAGAGGTTGAATCTAATCATGGTAGCCTCTCATCACATGTTTATCCCGGTTGGCCGGTTACTTGGGTAGATGTCGGAGGAGGGTGTTACAGAAAAGAGGTTACAAGTGAGACCTACACTAAGATATGAGTAAAAGGTTGTACTAGGGAGTTGATATAAACTATTAAGATCCCCTTTGGAAGCTAACATTGTTGTGTATCGTTAGTGATGTGCCCAATGAAATTTTGATGAAAGGGTTAATCGTAGGGGAAAGAAGAATGCATTATGTGACAAAAGGAAGAGGAAGAAATTAGTTTAGATGTTAATATCTAGTAGGAGAACTAAGTCCAACATTAAAACCTAGGTGGCCAATGGGCTCATCTTGAATCCAAGGAGCTACCAAAAGTCTTAGTTTCTTCACCTTCCACTATCCATGGAAAAGATTAATATTCTAATATATGTGAGTATAATAAACTTCGATACAAATTGGAAATGAACATGTTCATCCATCAATATTGGCAACACCACCCATAACCATCATACACATAGTCAAAGTTTATAACTCTCACAAAATATTACAAGAGGCGTTATGAAAAAAAGTTCCAGGGTCTTATATAAAGGCACATGTAAGAGAAACTGACATGGATATTTTGTATGTTGAGGTTTTTGTAACACTAACTCATAAGAGAAGAGTGCATGAAAGCTCATGTGCAAGAATGCATTAGGCCCTATGAACATCCTAATAAAATTATATGAGAAGTGGAATATGAACTTTGAGAAAAGTAAAACAAAAAACAAACAAATATAAATTATAAGTTTATAATTTGTAAATTTCTTTTAATTGATATTAATATTTAAAAACAAATAATCAAATTATAAATTTGTATTTTTTAAATTACTTTATTTATAATTTACATGCCATTTATTTAAAACTTAACTTAAAACATAATAAGTGAACTAAACAATTTAACCTAACTTATTAAATATTTATATAATATTCAATCAAATAAAGTATATAAATATATTTATATAATAGTAAATCAAATAAAATCAAAGAGAGACGCCCGAGCCCTTGATATATGTAAAGCAAGCTAGAGTATAGCTTTCTATTTAAAGAACAGACGGAGCATTTAATGATTTCGTATCCTCATGCGTGCGACGGAGCAGTGGTCGATGCATTTTCCATAGAGGCGTGGGGCGTGGCGTGTTAAAAGCATCATCGCTCGTCTGATATAACCTGTGACATACTGCCATGGCCTGCCTAGCAGTATGCCACATGCATCCATCGACACTATATCACAAATGACCTTATCCCACATGCATCCATCGACACTATATCACAAATGATCTTATCCTTATATTCGTTGATACGAAAATCCACCTCGCATTGCTCATCTACAGCAACGATGGCGGTTGAAACACCCCACCCCTTACACAATTTCATGGCTGCAAGTTGCAGCCATGAAATTGTGTATGGGTTGGGGTGTTTCAACCGCCATCTGTTCCGTTCCGCTGAGTTTGTTCATCAAAACAAACAAACAACCTGGAACCTGCACAAACAAACAATCCATCACGGGATTACCCCATACTCGCTAAAGCCTTCGATCTATGCAACTGAAGTTTGGATCCATAGATCTTGATACAGAACAATCAATCAGAATGATGAAAACAAATTTGATAGTGAACATCAAATGGCAATGCTGCCAACACGCAGAGCTTCTGAAGCTTACGATCCGATCGATTGAATTCGGGATCCTTATACAGGATGATCAAGAGCTTCAGAAGCTTTATGCTACAAATGAATATACACTTCTTCAATAGAGTAATGAAAATGTTGAAAATACGGCCATCGAAAAAAGTGCGGGGATGGTCGTTTCGCAAGGAAGTCCGTTTCCCCCTTTCCCGCGGAGAAGATGATATAGGTTATCATCCTGAGTTTCCCAGCAAACTCCTATTTCCATTTCCATAGTAAAGTTAATGTACTCTGACATGCAAAGGGAATAGTGGGTGCCTTGGTGCTAACAGGCCAAAATCAACTTTGAGGGAAAAAGAAATGCAAGGCACCCACTATTCCCCTTGCATGTCAGGGTGCAATAACTTTGTTATAGAGGTGGAAATAGGATTCTCCGTGTTTCAACTTTGAGGGAAAAAGAAATGCAAGGCACCCACTATTCCCCTTGCATGTCAGGGTGCAATAACTTTGTTATAGAGGTGGAAATAGGATTCTCCGTGTTTCCCATAAACATGGTCCATGCTTATTAGAATTTTTTTTTATTTTTTTAATTAAAAAATATTATAAATGATGTAGATTTAATAATTTAAGACGCGCACACAAAGTGAGAAACTTTATGACATGGCAACCTTTCCCATGCCATGTCATATTCAAATCTGGTTCTCCGTCCAAGTCAGCTGAGGGAATGTTAAGCTTATTAGAATTTTTTTTTTTTTTTTAATTAAAAAATATTATAAATGATGTAGATTTAATAATTTAAGACGCGCACACAAAGTGAGAAACTTTATGACATGGCAACCTTTCCCATGCCATGTCATATTCAAATCTGGTTCTCCGTCCACGTCAGCTGAGGGAATCTTATGCTGTTGCTATTCATAGTTTGGTTGGTCAAAATGCTTTTGATGGACCTGTAACAAATTGCGGATGAGATTGGCTTAACTGAAGTGTAGACTATGCAGATCATTCCATGGAGTTTGATTATAATAATATAAAGGTGATGTGATAATGGACCTATATCATATCATTAAGTAAGGTCGGTGGGAATTGTCCACAAGTAGGAATAAGTGCCAACTTGTCTTTGTTGGTCTAGTCATTCCCCCACATAAAAAGAGACATGGAGGGAAAGGAGAAATATCAAATTCACAATTAAATCCACCATTATTATTTATATATATATATAATTATAATTATAATTTAAATTATTAAAATATATAAATTACTCATTCTCATATTAAATGAAAAACTAAGCTTTATAATATATCCCTAACTTAAATCTAAATTATTTATTTATATTTTATTAAATTATAAAATTAAATATTCAAAATCTTGATAATAATAATATCTTTAAAAAAATTAATCAATATAAAGAATTTGGATATATATAATTAATTATAATTATAATTTAAATTATTAAAATATATAAATTACTCATTCTAATATTAAATGAAAAACTAATCTTTATAATATATCCCTGACTTAAACCTAAATTATTAATTTATATTTTATTAAGTTATAAAATTAAATATTCAAAATCTTGATAATAAATAATATCTTTAAAAAAAATTAATCAATATAAAGAACTTGCCATATTTTATATTTATAAGTTTATAGAATATATGCTATATAAATTATTCATATGAGTTGTAGAATACGTTCTATTTAAATTATTTATTCAAATACAAATTATTCATATAAGTTATATATTCAAATACAAATTATTCATAAGTGAAATTTTAATTTTATTAAATTTTAAAAATGATAATGAATAAGTTAATATGTTATAAGTTTTTTTTAATGGAAATTGTATTTTTTTTAGGAAAAAAAAAATGTGTTATAAGTTTTTATTAAATATAAAAAATTGAAAAAAAAAATATTCAAGAAGTTAATTGTTTTTTTAAATTAAGATTTAATAAAAATATAGTTAAAATGTTTTGAAAAAATGTTTTATGATGATCATGGTGGTTAACGTCCATTAAAAACGAATTATTTAGTTTGATTTAAAATTTTATCCCTATGCTCAATAATGAATTATTTAGTTTGATTTAA
Organism: Pinus tabuliformis; assembly: GCA_031772625.1. Classification (NCBI taxonomy): domain Eukaryota; kingdom Viridiplantae; phylum Streptophyta; class Pinopsida; order Pinales; family Pinaceae; genus Pinus; species Pinus tabuliformis. The sequence goes on along the minus strand of CM062818.1, from coordinate 1,418,937,438 downwards.
AATTTTATCCCTATGCTCAAAAAGTTTGGAGAGAAGCGTTTCGAGTTCACTATAATTTTGACATCGTAAAACGCTAGGAAGGTCAGTATTGCAACAGAGATTTTGACACTGAGATCTAATGTGGTTGTACACAGGGCACTCTAAGAGGAAGTGATTTTCATCCTCGATATTCATATTCTCACAGAGATGGCAAAACCTTTCCATCCATGGTGTTTTAGGAACTGCCCAACGACCCATTTCACTGTGGACCTCATGAGGGTTCGTTCTAATCTTGGCTATATTAATTTTTTTCTTTGAGCTAGTTAAAAGAGAGAGATGTTTTTGATCTTCTAGTGTGGGGTTGATGACCTCCCTATAATATCTTAATTTTCTTTTAGCTGCTAAATCTTTCTCACACCACATTTTTTCCTTGAACTTAGAAGTAACAATATTTTTAGTGTTATTAATGTTTTGCAATGCAACATTCTCGTCGATCTCCCAATGGTTTAACCAGGCCCTAGTGTCTTTATACCAGCCTCGCTTGAGCCTTAGGTGGTTTTGGCTGGAATTTAAAGCTAGTTTAGGAAGTCTATGGTTTCCTATGTTATGGAGTTTGTGCTTGTACAACACAAGCCTAGTCATAGCTAGGCTCTCGATAGGGGAAAGACCCACTTCTATAAGGAGAATAGGATAGGGTGTGTTGCTTTTAATTTTGAGGTTATACATTATAAAACGCTTCTGGATTTGCTCAATCTTTCTCCAGGATTCTCTAGAGATGCTACAACCCCAAACCTCACATCCATATAAGATAATCGGAGTGACTAAAGTTTCAAAGAGGAACTTATTTCTATCCCACATTATGAGGTTTGCCATTTTACAATTTTCAAGACCAAAATAAGCTTTCCACCCCCATTAATCCTTTTCTCAATGCTATAGTTCCAGTTGAGCTTGTGATGAATATCAGTTCCTAGGTACTTGTAAGAAGACACTTCCTCCAAGTTACTATTGTCATACATAAAATTAGTGTAAGTGTCCTTCTTGGATTTGATAATCATAACTTTTGTTTTGTTAGTATTAACAATCATACCCATAGTAGAGCAGAAATCCTTAAGAAGTCTAAGTTGCTTATCAAGATCATATGGGCACCTTGTGAGAAGAACGATATCGTCATCGTAGAGAAGAAGGATGATGACTATCCCAGCTAAGATCGTGCCATCACATCCTGCTTTCTCTAAACAATCTTCTAGCTTATCGATGTAAATGCCAAATAGGGTAGGGGAGAGGGGGCAACCTTGTTTAACTCCGATATTACACTTAATATCTTTCGACCACCCCTCATTTCTCTTTAACTTGGCAATTACATTCTCGTATAACCTTATAGCAGGAGCTCTCAACTCAAAAGGAACCTTTAGCTCTTCTAATCTATTCCATAGGTTGTTTCTAGGAACCGTATCAAAAGCCTTTCTAAAGTTCAGAAAGCAACAGAAGAGATTGGATTTATCATTGTGGCATTCCTCCACAATGATCCTAAGCATAACGAGGTGGTCCATTGTTGAGTGTTGTCTTCTAAAACCCGTTTGGCCTTTAGCCCGCTTACCTTCACTTTCAAGCCATATGCTCAACTTTTTTTCCAAAATAATACCATATAACTTGGCTAGGAGAGCGCTGATCATAATTGTTCGATAATTAGAGGGGTTATTTGTATCCCCACTTTTAAAAATAGGGATAATGAGGCTTCGAGTCCATGGTTTAGGGAACCCTTGCTTGACCGCTTGATTGAGAAGCTTGTGGATGTGGGGGATGAGGACATGACCTCCAATTTTAGGATTTCCGCCTGGTAACCTTCATTGTCCTTAGCTTTCCCATTAGCCAAACGATTAATCCCAAAATCAATGTCTTCTAATGAGAAAAATTCTTTTGTAGTGAGCAAGGTTTCAAAGTTATCCATGACATTTGGAGATTCATAAAGCTTTTTAAGATAGGAGATTCATATGTAAGATAAATATGATAAACATTTTTTGTTTTGTTTTGAAATTTATGAGTATATATATATATGTTTGCCTCAAGTATGGATGACATAAGGATGTCTAGTCTTGGCTCAATCATTGGGGGATAAAGGAGGAGATCACCAATATTACCTCCCAATTTAAAGATAAATTGTGGGATGATAAGGAGCTGGAGGGGAAAATGAAGCAAATGTATTACAAGGAGGTGATCAAATGCACCATTTCTAACTAGAATTATCTCTTTGTTTTGACAAGTACTAAGAAAAAAATAAACATTGCTAGGATAAGAACTAATTCTCATACGCTTAGTAGTGAAACCGGGCATTGGTCTATTCCCAAAATTCCAAGAATTTGTCTCATTTGCAATGCTAAGAGGGTGCAAGATGAAAACATGTCCTCTTAGATTGCCAAGCTCTTACTCACATCTACTTTCGTTTCCATAACATTTGTCGCCCATCCAATCTTCTTGACTTGTTAAGTCACTGTAACTATAGTGATCTTGGAACTCTTCTTTCCATTCTTTTTAATCATAGAAATAAAATCTTGAAGAATCACAATTAATTTCTTATTTTCTTTGGGTTTGAAAGATCACATTGGTCCTAGTGGACGTTAATCATCATAATATATATATCTTTCTTTCTTTGTGTTAGGGGAAAATCTACAACTACAACATAGAATTATAACTGCCATCAAAGATCACATGTCACTATTATCAAGAAAAACCCCTTAATGTGATATGATAAACCATAAATTTTATCTAGTAAAATTAAAAAACATCAAAACGGAAGTCGATGATATTATTTCCATAAGTCTCAACTAGTCAAATTACCTTTAACAAACACTTACTTTATTTTATATTGACTATAATAATAATAATAATAAATTCTCATGAGACGATAGAGTGTTTGATACAATGGGATGGAACACAATTATCTTTTCCTAAATTATAAATTCCTGATATATTTAGTTTATAGCCTAATAGATAATTCTTATGACCCCTTATAATAAGATTTAATGAATTCCAATCCTATAAAATAATAATAATAATAATAATAAATTAATTTTTAAATTAAAATTAATGTTTTCCTTATAATTTTTAAGTGGCCAGCTAATTTTTATAACCATATAATTTTTATTTTTAATAATATCAAAAATATATTTTAATAATTTAATTAAAATACAATATTTTATTCCATACCTTGTTCCCCTAATTTTTTTATAATGGAAAAAATATTATACTCTTAAATTACTCGATTTTTAGTCTAATACCGAGGCTTTTCAGTCTAATATGCAGGGGCTACACTATTAACTTCTATAGTGTCAATCATAAAATAATTGCGATTATAAAACAAAGATACGTTAAAACTTTATAAGAAGCCCTACAATTAAAAGATTTGCCAACCATAGGAACATTATTGGTTTTTTAATTGAAAGTTTCACATCACCTCATATCATATTGCTTGTAATGTTTAATACCCAAGATAAGGCATCCATGAAGTTGTATTGTTCATGAATATATAGTGCATAGTACATGTAGAGATAAATTGATAAGGCTTTGAGTTTATATGATATGTCTAATGATAAGGTGTCTTTTGTATTATATGGTTCTAGATATAGTATATCTCGTACTATTTTCTATTATTTTATATATATAATTATAAATTATTTTAATAATAATATTGTTTAAGTTTTTGGTGTGTTAGGGAAGGATTAAGCAATTTTTTTTTTTGGGAATGATAACGAAATTGTAAAATTCTTATTTTTATGAATATTATTAATAATAAAATCATAAATATGCTGATTTAGTAAGGTTTTAAGTTTTTACGGAAAAAAAATTGAAATAATTATAGTTAGGAGTATTTTTTTTATAATTTGAATTATATTTTTATTTCTATTTTTTACTTTTATTATTTTTAGAATTGTTTATAATTTTTTAGATGTAGTGTTTTATGGGCATAACTTGTTTCAAATGAAAAGATATATAAATTTAGAGGCTAACGTTATGGTAACTTGAACATCATCTTGGAGAAAGGAGAGCTCACTCCTTGGTTGCATGAGAAGTACCAATGAAAATATTATCATGTTCAATGAATAATGAACAAAAAATTATAGCCACTCATACATGTTGAGTAGACATGATATATTATGAAACTCATAAGGAAAAAAAAGGGGATTAATACCTTTAACCACCATACTCTTCATTCAATTTACAACATGCCAAGGTTTGATGCATTCATGCATGTGAAGCTTGACATAAAATTCCCTAATTATGGATCCTTAAGCTATGAAATTATGCATATTATAATATGTAATATTTTTTATAATATTAAATGAATAATGAAAGTGTAATTTATACAAGGAAAAGACATTCAATGACAAATTTCATTTTTTTAAAACATAACACCTCATAATTATCCCAAATCACTGTGTTTATGTCCTCAAAACAAGTTGATAGAATATACTAACATAAGCTATTGTGTTGAGGGTGAAAACACGAAATTGGGAAACACTTTTTGGAGTGGAGGGATAAATCGCACTGTGTTTATGAGTTTTTTGATTGAGAAAAAAGTCAATAAATTTTCTCATCGAAAACTTTATGAGCTTCTCAGCCGAGAGCTATAAAATGTTTTGGTTGATAGTTTAGTGGGGTTAATGTCGAGGTTAAAATTTCTCAGACAAGAGTTAAAGAAGTTTGGTAAAACAAAATCTTGGGCACAACTCTGAGCCGAGAGTTTATATTTTATATAAAACTCTCGATTGAGAGTTTAGATTTCATTTAAAACTCTTATTCGAGAGTCTAGATTCTAATTAAAACTCTTGACTAAAAGTTTGGATGTTATAAATTAAAAAAAATGAAATTTGGGATGTCATTTCTGCTACGATAAAAGTGGCCCATGAAAATGACCCGTTAAGCCTTTCCTCACGACAAATATTACCTCGTAAAAGCTACGTGTCGAGAAAATATCCTTACGAAAGTGACCTGTGTAGAAAATCTAGTGCCGGTTAACCCGATAATGTAATATAAATCAAGCAGAATACTATAACCTACTTATACTATCAATTTGCGGAAGCTTAAAGATTGAGCTGAACAATATAACCAAAAGAAGAAGTATCAATTGCACAATACACATGAAAATACTTTGGGGAAAGCCCCAGCTAAAAACCCCACTATATGTATTATCATACAAAGTGGAAATACATAGGAATTATACAAAGCCTCAGCTCTCACAGCTAGCTAGCTCTCAGTACAATCCTCACAGATGCTCACAAGCAATCCTAGCTTCTCTCAAGCCTTCCTCTTTGCCCTCCAAGCTCCTATTTCCTTGCGTTGTTCCTCTAGGATGATTCTCCTTCAACCAAGTGGAAAACCTCTTCTACCCAGTGGATGATCACCTGATCTCACACACTGTCAGAACTGCGCAATCCTCAAGGAATGATTCCTTCTGCATGCATGAGTTTTCTTTATAAGAAAACACATGCAACTGATAGTACACTGTCCTTGACATTTAACTTAACTGGGTCTTTCTCATAATAGACATGCATGAGTTTCTGATGAGGGAATCTTCAGTTAACTGGAGTACACTAGTTGAGTGCATGCATGCATCAACTGACTGTTAACTCTCTATTAGTTCCTCAAATAGTTTGGAACTAATTTAACTGGACTTAACTCAGTAAACTGAGTTAACTAATTACAACTCAAATATAACTCAATATTATCTCCTTAATTTAAGGCTTATCTCCTTAATCTAAGGGATAACTATTGCATGACTTCAGAAAGACTTCTAACTTGAATTTCTCGAACTAATTAAGTCAAAATAACTTAATTATTTATTTCCAAGTAGCTAGTAAGGCTAAATTCGATTTTAATTCACAATTTAATTCAAGGACAAATTAAATTAGAATATTCTTGTTGCCGCATTTCAACAACCTTCCAAGTGCGCTCCCACGACAACAAGTGCCCAAAATCGGCTCAAGTATGTAAATTCCACTCTTAGGGTTTAAATGGTATTTTTTTTGCAATAATGAAATGTTGTTTATGGAACCTCCATGGGTTTCTTTTAGGAAAATTCGTTCTAGAAATTTATAAGGTTTTCATATTTGGAAAGTTGTATGGCTTCATTATCAAAATCCCATTTATATAAAAAAATCTTTGAATTCCATATAAGTTGTTGAATTTATTTGTTTTGACTAAATCTCAAAGGGTGTTCCATCTATCCTCTACTTTGGATGCTTAGACCATCTATGAAATTTCAAATCTATCAATCCACAAAGATCCTTTCATTGTTGAATGTTTTCATACTCTATGATCACAATGCTTGCATATTTGGTTCCTCAAATTTAGTGTAATTTTCTTCTTTGTTTATTTTTAATAAATTTAAACCCTAATAGCATAAAATTTGACTTCAACTTGAAATGGGTAAACTCACTTCATTATAGGTTTGCATTTTGGAAATTTAATGTTCAATGTATATCTTCACACAAATGATGAACCTATACAATAGATAGCTCAATTTAACTCTTAAGCCACACATTAGGTCTTGCATTCATGTCTATTAATAATAATGGATCACAATTTGACTAATAGAATGCTAGAAAAACCCTCTCTCTCTCTTCAATAATAACCCCAGACTCAAAGATCTAGTGTTTGTCTAGAAAACCTATAAACCTCGATTTCAATACAATATTCAATTTTATAAAAACATTAATAGAAAATTATATAGATATTTTATCAATAATTCTGGAAGAAGCATTCAACTAGAAACTTAACTAGAGGGAACGATAATAACATCGAATGGAGTTTGCAGCAAATACCTTATAATTAAAACCCTGAAATCTCCTTTACATAGATTTTATGCACACTTTCTATTTACTCCTCTTCAAGAACTATACAACCTTGGTGTCCTTATGTGTGCCTAAACCATACCTAGAGAGGTTTATTCATACAAACAAATAGAAAAGCAATTTGAATCCTAGTGATAGGATTAAATATTCCAATATTTAAGGAATATTTATTCTATATCTCCCACAGCTCAAGAGAAACTTGCTGTCCTTGGTCCACATCCGCCAACAAGGTCACTCCATTAATATGTTTGATGGAAAGCTTGAGGTAAGAAAGGCATCTGACCACTCACTTTTCATGAGGGGAATAGAAGAAGAAAGACTTCTTAAACTGCAAGGAACCTATACTCATGCACAACATTTCTCATATATTTCTCATCATGAAGAAGGTACACTTCCATCAATTTTATTATGGCATGCTAGATTTGGACATTTAAACTATGACAGTCTTCGCTTATTAAAGAAAAATGGTGTTGCTGGTTTGCCTACAATTCCTAGAAAACATAAGCAATGTGATGCTTGCATTCTAGGAAAGCATATCAAACAGTCTTTTCATGATTCACATTCAAGAGCACATAGGAAGCTTGAACTCATTCATTCAGATTTATGTGGTCCAATGCCTGTTCCTTCTGCAAATGGAAATAAATATATCATGACATTTATTGATGATTACACCAGAATGTGTTGGGTTTATTTATTGAAGAACAAATCTGATGCTTTTCAAACATTCAAGAATTTTCATAAGTGGATTGAAAATGATGCACAATCTCATATTGGGTCTATTCGCACTGATAATGGAAAAGAATATACATCAAATTAATTTGAAAACTATCTTCGCCAACATGGGATCAAACATCAAACAACTGTACCTTATAATCCCCAACAGAATGGTGTAGCAGAAAGAATGAATAGAACAATCTTGAATATGGTACGATCCATGCTTTTCTTCAAAAATGTAAAGATAATGTTTTGGGCTGATGTTGTTCTATATGCTGCATATATAAAGAATAGATGTCCATTTAGTGCTATAAGAAACAAGACTCCTTATGAATTGTGGTATGGACATGTTCCTTCGGTAAAACATCTCAAGATTTTTGGTTCCACCTGTTATGCTTTAATACCAAAGGTACATAGAAACAAACTTGGTGCTAGAAGTCGTAAATGTATCTTCCTGGGGTATTCAAACACCTCTAAATCATACCGTCTCTATGATGAAGTAAATAAAAAGTTTGTTGTATCTAGAGATGTCATTTTTCTTGAATCATCCAAATCTGACAGTGTTGTTGAGCGGCAACTTGATCGCTTGGATAGATTCACAAAAACGAAATCATTTCAAGAGTTTGATAATCAGATTCCACATCTTGAAGGGGGGATTCCTATACTAGATCAACATGTGGAATCTTCTTCTGAAGAACAATCTCCCTTGCATGAAACTCCAACACCGGATGATCCTTTAAGTGATGTAATTGATAGAATTGGGAGACTTAATCTTGATTCAGTCCCAACTCAATCAACAGAGCAGCCTGGACCATCTCAGAAAGGTCCCCCAAAGTGGCTGACAAAGACACTTGGAAGTGTTCATCCTGATGAAATTGGAAAAACAGGAACTAGAAATACAAACCGACAAGATGGAGGTGATGTAGATAACTCTAATTCACCTATTGATATGGATGTTACTTATGATTGTGAATTGAACTTGTCTACAGATTTTGAACCAACTTCCTTCAAAGAAGCTGCTTCTCATGATGAATAGAAAGAAGCGATGCAGAAGGAGTATGATTCCCTCATAAAGAATGGCACTTGGAAGCTGGTTGATCCTCCATTTGGAACCAAACCAATTGGCTGCAAGTGGGTCTACAAGAACGAGTACAAAGCTGATGGCTCACTTGACAAGCACAAAGCTAGGCTTGTGGCAAAAGGTTTTGCACAAATGGAAGGGGTCGATTATGAGGAAAAATTTTCCCCCACAGCAAAATGGGCCACCATCCGGGCAGTCTTTGCACTAGCTGCTCAGAACGGTTGGAAAGTCCATCAAATGGATGTAAAAACTGCATTCTTGAATGGAGATCTAAAAGAGAATGTTTTTATGTCCCAGCCTGAAGGATTTGCTGTGAAAGGACATGAACACAAAGTATGCAAACTTGTGAAGTCCTTGTATGGCCTCAAACAAGCACCACGAGCCTGGTATGAAAAACTAACTGAGCATCTTCTGAAACTCAACTTCAATCATTTTAATCTTGATGATGCAACTTTATTTGTCAAGAAAGTTGGCAAAACAGTTGTATATCTTGTGGTATATGTAGAAGATCTTTTAATGACAGGGAACAATGAAAGCTATATTGCATCCATAAAGAAAGAATTAGGAAAAAGTTTTGAAATGATTGATTTGGGCTATGTTCATTACTATCTTGGCATTGAAGTAACCCAACATCCAAAATCCATATTTCTTTCTCAAAAGAAATACATTGGAGATTTGTTAAACAGATTTGGCATGACAGAGTGCAATCCTCTTTCTACTCCAATGGAACAAAACTTGAAGCTCACATCTATTGAAGGAAAGGAATTTGAGGATGCAACAAAGTATAGACAGCTTGTAGGAAGTCTCATCTACCTCACTACTACCAGACCAGACATTTCATTTGCTGTTGGAATCCTCTCCAGGTTTATGCAAAAGCCTTGTGAGCAGGGAAAATTTTAAGAACCCCCCCCCAAATTTATAAATATAATAATTGGGCGAATCTCCATGGTATATAGGAAAAATGGAAGGCGATTTTATCAATAATATAATATGTATATATAATTTTCTGGCGAATCTCTCACCAGGCATGGCGAATATTTTACTCAATTATAAAATCTTGTAAGAACTTGGCAAGTCTTTCACTAAATAATAAAACTTTGTAAAGTCCTAGTGAATTTTAGCATTGTGAACTCTTAGAGAATTTTTTGAAGAAGTATAAAACCATATATGATAAGAGCCACATGGTGGCAATATCACTATCTTTTTTCACATTTCCACGACATGGAACTTGTCTATAAAATTATAAAAAAACCAACCAGGAACAGGAACAACTCAAATGCTTTGTGAGAGCTAGTCTAGAAAAAAGCAACAAATAACATGTCGGCAGAATTGTTCATCGGTGAGCCGCTATTTCGTGGGCAATCTGTAAAGGAGTAGTTGGATATCATATTTCCAAATCTGGGAAAGCCTTTCCCATCCCTCACAAGATTTGTTAAAAATGTTGGGTGTCTAGAAGGTGTGGATTTGCTGAAACAAATGTTACAAGTGGATGGAAACAAAAGAATAACAGCTAATGAAGCTTTGAAACATCCATACGTTCAGTCCTACAGGACTATAAACAGCTGCCATAAAGATTAAAAATGGAAATCAGCTACAAATCTCTTGATGACAACACTATCAAGATAGAGGTCGATGCTCTCTTAAAGACAGAGCTGCTGGAAATGGAAGCAGGTGCTATGAAGCTGACACTAGTAAAAGATGGGACATCACAGCTTCCCATAGTGCATCCCACTCTGGGACAATCAGTTTTTTGATGTTTTGCAGATTGGGTTACAGTCTTGCAACTTGTTTTGGATTTGTCACCAACCTGATGTTTTGCTTCTAATTTATTTTCATCAGGTGATAAACAAAGTGTCAATCTTTTCTTAGGATAAAATAGTATTCTTTACAGACATATTAACTTGGCTAAAAAGTCCAGGACAATATGAACAGGACAGCTTCCAGGTTTTTTTGAAGATTTATCCTATCAATTTACTGCCGGAGGGTTTTCTGTGATTTCTTGCACTTTTGAAATTTAATCAAATTTCTACTTGAAATAAAAGTTCAGAAGAGACTATATCACTAATGCTAAACACACATAATTGAGAAGCCGATATGAAGCATTGTTTTTTTGGGTGTGTTACAACTTTGGTGACCATGCAGCTCAGTCATTGCATGTTCAGTTTGTAACTCCACCTTGAAAGAGTGAAATGTGTGGTGTAGGATAAGAAGCTCTCTGTTAAGGCACAATTGTTTTTCCCCAAAATTCTAATATCTAGATTCTATCTTGTTCATGTCTGTGTCAGGTGATGTTTCTTTTCACGTGCATGTGTTTAGTCAGATATAAAATACTCAAGTTCTCACCAGCCTGGGCTATAGTGGCCATTCTGATGATCTATTTCATACTCATTGCATTTTTCTAATAAAATGACATTATATTCATTTAAATTATGTGATTGAAATAGGGATACAAGAGCTTATTTGTATTTGAAGGTCTATAAGGCAGAGTATAAGCTCACACCAATCCTTGTTATTCTCTGCAAGAGAAAATTAGTTTCTATTTCACTCCTCAATAACACTGACTAAATCTCAGTTTGAAAATCAGTTAAATTAAGAAGACTAAATCCCAGTTTGAAAATCAGTTAAATTTAGATGAAATTACTCATTCAAAATCATTTGGGTGAGGAAATTGTCAAATAATTGTAAGTTGTCGTCTTAGAGAACATGAAGGGAGCACATTCGTCATATTCTACCAACTGCAACATACCTACCTTCAATGCACTCTCTGTAAGGACCATAACGGGAGCAAATGTGGACCCATGTACAAATTTTTACTGCCTCAGGGTTTGTTTCGTCCTGTGACTACTAGGTTCGTTAGTCCTTCACATAACTCTCGAACAAAATGAATCCAAGAGTGGAATATAGACTCTTTACACGCAATTTATTTTCTAGAAAGTCTATACAGAGAAATGAAAGTTGCAAGTATAAGAATTATGCTTCAAAAATGAATTTTCTTGTGTAGTGAGCTATACCAAGGGTATGCTTTTGCAAAGTTTTATAACAGAAAAATTTGTCAAGAGGAATTTATTAAGGAAATCTCTTGTTAGAAATGAAATCCAGTTGAGTTGAGATAAAGTCCATAGTTACAAAGAAGTATTGTTGTGGAAAGCAATTCCACTATGACATTCCTGTACATTTTAATACAATATAAAAGGAAATTGATGTGATTTCCAAGCTACTTGAATCCATTGAACACAGAGAGAATCAGTTGAGAACTGATGAATGAACATGGAAATCGATGTAATTCCTAAGCTACTTGAATCCATTTTGAACACAGAGAGAATCAATTGAGAACTGATGAATGAACATGAGCTGAAGCAAAAGGACACTATCATTAAGCTAGTCGACCCTGAAATTGAAGAAAATGATCATGTCAAACAAATCTACTAGCAGTGTACTAATAACGGTAAAATCGACTTGCAAGAAGAAAGTAACTTAAATACCACATTTGTTGGAAAATGAAATCAATCAACATCTAATCTTCTTCTGGAAAAAAACTAAAAGAGCTTTATTTCACTTTGAATTTCAAATGCTTGTTAAATGATCAAGTGGTAGTTGCAAAGAACAACTCAAACTGGGTGATACCAAAAAAAAATAATTTAGTATTTCCAAGACAAAATAACATTACTGATGTATCTTTGGATTCCATGAAAACAAAGCAATTTGATGTATTGAAATGATATTAGGAGATTAGTAAAGAGGATCAAATTAAGTGATGTTATGGCCATACCATTGTATCCATTTACGCTTCGAGCGAAGAGACTCAGCAACACCAAGAACATCGAGTGCCCTCCAAGAAAATGTAGTCCTTGTGGTTTGTAGAGAGTCTTCACACTCTAACATCGGGCTCTTCAAACCATCTCTGCACAAGGTCATTACAAATGTAAAAAATCAGCAAGACACAAATTTGGTAGTAAATATGACCAAAAGAAGAACTAGTGCAAACAATTTTCACAATCCTGTTTTTGAAACCAACATTATAATCTCCTTAGCATTATGATCAGCTGTCAGTGTTCTTCCCAAGTCAGCAAACTCAGCTCCGCCTTGAAAAAGTGTAATTGCATAAAAGGAATGTCGGTCTCATGCCAATAGGTCTCCTACGATGAATGCGCAGGAACCTAGTACATAGACCATTTTTCTCTTCGCTTAGCTACCTAGGGCTTATTTCCCTTTCCAAATATCAATAATTCTTTTCCAAGAAAACATAAAATAAGAATAATATTTTACTATATTCTAAAAGGTGAAGATGTTGAAATCATGCCACAAAGTGAAAGGAAATCAAATATCTTTCCTCAAACCACCAAATATATAAAGAAAACAACAATAATTATAAAAATAAAACTAGATCTGTCGATCTATGCATGAAATAAGTCAAGCGACTAAAAAAATATGACCAAAATAAACCAAAAATTTCAAACTTGACAAAATCCTCTAAACAAGCAGCAAACAAACTGCTAAAATTTTCTAAGATATTAGAGCTAGACATCAACGCAATTTCATGTACTTGAATAAGCCCATTGTTGCTTAGCATTAGACTTCTTAAATTAGTTATTTATCATTTAATACTAGGACACTGTCTATGTGAAAAGAAATAGGTCCTAGCTTCATCAAATCTGACTTCATTTCAAATCAAAGATCAAATCCAAAGAACACTAACTCGTTACTCTTGGATGGTACTAATGTTAAATACACAAAATAACAAAAAATAAAGATATGATAAAAAAGTAGACCTGCAAGATTATATTGGTCGAGTGTGACAGGGACACAAATAACTGAGACTAGAGAGATTTATAGAAGGCAGTAGTTACTATTGTGTGATTAGTGGTATGGTGGAGAGACCTACCAAGAAGGGACGTTGGTCTCGGAAAAGTATAGTAGGGAGATCCATAGAGCATTTATGTAAAAGGAAGATGAGAAGTGTCGTCTTCAAGTTGGTTTATGTTATGGTAGAATTTTGTTGGTGATAAGTGGTAACAAAACACTTACATCAATAGGTAAAAAGTAAATTCGGGGCATGAGTTGGACTGACTCATGTTATCTCATCCCTTAATGGTCCTAAGGACATGTGGGGACCCAAACAACTTAGTACCTAAAAGACTTGAAAACATGGCTGACAAATCACTGACAAGAAATGGCTAGCAAATGAAAAGAAATAGGTCCCAACCTCACCAAATCCAGCTTTATTTCCTGTCACAAATAAGAAACAAACAATGTAATGATTAAATATGAAACATCAATCTTAAAATAACACACATCAAAATAATGTTGCTGCAATGTTACAATGAAAAATACAAATATAGAACCTATTTTTACCTGAAGTTGACATATAGTAATTTTGCATGATCAATGGAACATGTATACCAAAATAAGAGTCCTAGGGTAGTTCAATTTCCCAGTTCTCATCTTGGTCCTCATTTTCTAAATTGTGAACATGATCTTCTCTAAATGAACTGTCATTATGAGCCTCCAAAACATTATGTTCTATATCAAGTTCATTAGATAGATTTATTATATTGTTTTCTCCCCTTCTATCACAATCTGATCGCCAAAGAGTTAGCGCTCTTTCATATGGAAAATTGTCAATGTCATACTTTGTTACATATAATCTTAAACATGTATCCACATGTTTATCAAGCTTGTTCCTCAACTTTGACTTCAAGAATGATAATGCACTAAACATTCTCTCATCCTCCACTGATCCCAAAATCATGGTTTGACACAAATCTGCTAATTTGAAATATTCTGATATGTTTTCTTGCAGGTATTGGCTAGCACTTAAAGTAGTCCATAATCTTGTTATAGCACCATTTTCATTAGGATTCTCCAAAAAAGGATATTGCTTCCACATTGTTTCAGCAAAGCGTCCACCTTGTTGATACAATTTTGATGAATCTAAAATACCTTCAATTTGTTCTCCATGTATCCAGACTTTCTTGCAAAAATGGTCTACTAAACATTTTAATCTTTTTTGAAAATCAGCTTTTAAAGTTCTTCGACATTGACAATTGTTCCAATATTGAGGGTATACCACACACATGGCCTCCAACAATTCATCTCGAGGAAATCGTTCTCTTATCTCTAATGATAGTGATCTTGCAATTTCTATCAAATTTTGTCTCACTGAAATCACAATATTATCAAATTGGTCTCTTGACACGGGGCAATCTTTGGTGATTCGTCCTGTCTTACTAATATAATGAAAGGGAACCATATACCCACGCACTACGATACATAGTATCCCTTTTTCATCAAAGGTCAAAAAATTTTCAGTATTTTCTATATTGATGATCTCAGTCCAACTTTTAAACTCTGGACCAGTAAAAGAGTTTGGCATCATATACAAATTATCCAATGCAAGACATGCTGACTTTCTTGCATTTGTGTATTCCGCAATATACATTGTGCGATTCTGAGACATTTTCACGAGGACATTCATTTCATGTAGCATAGGAAGAATTCCAGCCAATGTCAATAATGTCTCTATATTAGTTAGTTGAAAAAGAAGATCTTGAGCTTTGTCTACATTATAGCGATTTTCATACATCAACCCTACCAAAGATTTGAACTCACTAAATAGTCTTTGAGCTGGTCCATTTAATGAGATCCATCTTGTATCAACATCTTTCAGTAGTTTTTTTCCATCCGTAATACCATCTACAAATTGTTGAAACTCTAAATATCGTTTGGGACTACGAGAAAAGTATGCATGAGTCTCACGTACAAGATCTTCAACTTTTGAAACTGATGGAAACTTGCTTACTATTTTAAATGCAAGATTCATCCTATGAGCCATACAATGAATATTAAGCATATATGGTGAAGCTGATAGTTGTAGCCTAACACAAAGGCCATTCCTTTGTCCTTGCATTACCGCTGCTCCATCTGCTCCAACACATACCAACTTTTTTGCAATCATTAATTCATCCATACCACTTTCCTTCAATCCATTAAGAACAAGTTCATAAATATTTTCAGCTGTAGAAGTCTCTCTCATCTTATTAATCCCAAGTAGATAGGAATGTCTAATATGGTCATTAACCATATAAATGCTCATGCAAATCCATGAAGTATTATCTATAGCTGTAACCTCATCTAAAGACAATGCCAAAAACCTAGCATTTGCAATCTTCTCTTTCAAATCATCCTTTTCTACTTGAGCTAGATATCCTGCCCATCCCCAACCACTAGTTACAGACCAATGAGAAGATGGAAAGTTTGGCACTTGAAGAAAAGATAGTAATTTCATGTGATCTGGATAATCTGTCATAGGACGACCTTTAGATAAGATGTGAAATACAGTGCTCAATTGTATCGTCTTGGATAACAAATTTCTTTCCATCGTCTTTTCAAATAGAGATATGATGGTTCCTCCGTCCGCCTCAAGTTTCCTCTTACATAATAAATATTTTTTATATTCTTCTGCATATTCAACATGTCGACATTCCTCGGAAGATTTCCATCTAACAATAGATTTCTCTTTACCATTTACAATTTTCTTTTCATACACCTTTCCTGCATGCTTTTGTACCGTATCTAGCTTCATCTGAAATTTCACTTCCTTTTGAGTTTTCCAACTACACGCAATACATCTAACTTGTCGGAAAAGCTCTTTCTCATTTGTAGGAGGTATTTCTTCAATAAATGGAAAACTTGAGACCCAATTTTCTTGGAATCGTCTTCCTATGGCCCACTGGCCTCTTTTCCTTTTCCGCGAATGGATTGTGTCACTTTCCAAGGAAAAATCTTTAACATTTTCATCACCAATTTCTGTTGAAACTGCATTTATCTCACCCTGACCACTTGAGGAACCTATTTCTTCATCCATCGTATGGATATCAAATGCATTTCCACAAGAGTTAACCTCTCTCTCAGTAACAGATTGTTCAAAGGAGCTTGAATCATGAAGAGGATGTGTATTTTTGGATGGAGCCTTTTGAAAGTATGATAATACATCTGTTTGCCTTGATGGTTTCTTCCCATGATTATCTTTTGACATCTCACTAAATATTCCACAAGTAAAATTTCTAATCGATCTGCAAACCTGCATCAACAATTTTCAAGCGTTGAGATATGCTTCATATAAATTCACTTGTTCATAGAAAATAGAATTATACTTTGCAAAATAATTGTTGAGTCAACATTGAAAGAACATATATCAGAAATTGAATTTTGAGGCAAAATGGAATTTCACAAAAATTATTTAACAATGATAATGGGAAACTATTAAATTTTAAGACATAAAATATAATAATTCATTTGTATAACATTGAAACAACATCACTTTATTTGAATTATTCCTAATTTCCTACAGAAGTTGGTTGACGGATTCAGGACCTGGTCCCCTCCTCCCAAGCTAGCTTACAGTATGTCTACCATGCCCAAAACTCAAAAGCTAATGCTAAGCCAAATGAAAGGGTATTGCTATCTGAGGAAGAAATTTGAACAACCAGAAATCTAAGTATGGAAAGGGTAGAGCCTCCATCCCTTAGCATGTGAAAAATAAATGGTTAAAATATAATAAGATGGAAAGCTTAATTTGGAAGTCTTGACAGGGTCAAGGAAAGCCACTATTACTTCCACATCAAGAGGTTTGTTTAGAGAAAAGCTCATCTACTGAAAGTCAAGGCTTCTTTCTGACCAATCACTAGCCTTCGGAAGATGAGACTTCAAGAGAAACAATCAAGTCTGAAGATATAGGAGTTGATGAATGCCATTGCTCAGTTGGCTTGGCATTCTCTGTTTTATAAATCAAACAGTGTAAGCGGAACTATTTTGAGGAGTGCAGAAGGTTTAAGCATGTCTAGTTCCAGTTTTTCCATTTTGCAGCATTCTCAGAAATTTTATAGTCTGGAGTATCAAAGAAAGTTATCTCAGGAATGTTCTCAACTATGATCAAAAGTCTAAAGACCTACCTGTTTTTACTGACATCTAAGTGACAACAATTTTCTCATGTAATTCTTCTTAAAGCCGAATTTTTCAAGGGGTTGTGCTCCAAGTGGGCTATTAGAGCCTGCCAACCCACAACTTCAATGACCAAAATATTCTAGGCAATACAGTTAGTACAGAAGAAATATATTTTATAGATATAGTATCATCGTTCAATACCTGCCAACAAAAAAATTTAAGCCTGACCAACTTGTAGGATGCTGCAAGTCAAGACTCAGATTGAAAGGTTGTCCTGCCTTTATTACAAAGTTCTATCTAATTTTGTAGCATAAGATATAATGCTGAGAAACAATGTAGATAAGGCAAGATAATTTTATTTAAGTCTAAATAAAGCCTGACAGATAGGTAAATGGGACTACAAAGTACAACTAGTGATGCTAATATGTAGGGGAACCCTTATATGGTCTGGTTAAGAATTTAGAAAAATATTCAAATTCTACCCGGACTGTGGTAGGTATCCTAGGTTTATATCCTCAGTTAAATTTCAATATCTTTTTTCTAAACAACTTAGTTTTGACTTCGTCTTTGATTTTCCATATGCTTCTCTACCAGCATACTGGCTCCCCTTGTGTTTTCTCTGTGAGCACTGCTTTGTAACCAAGCTTTGCTGTGTAGCCGACTGAATCAAGGTTGTTAGACCAATTTAATTCATCCTCCTTATCTCTAATTTTGATTGTACTTAGTTGCAACAATGCAATATGTTAAGTTGTTAACATAGCCAACTCGATTGTCAAACGAATATCCTTCCAAACCTGTTGACCTTGCTGATATCTAGTGTTGTTTCTGCATGGTGGTCAAATTTGGATCCACAATATCAGCTTGATTGTGTGCCATTGTTATGCAGGGTCTCAATAGTTTCTTCATTAATCTCCTGGAGCCTTTTAAATTTATCATCGGCATGTATCTAGATGTGTTGGGAGTTATCATCGGCATGTTCAATCTACTTTATAAGTGAAGAAAATAAGTAATTGGCTCACTACTTAACATGGAATTGATAAATACCATGTAAAAATAATCTTATAAATATTAGAAAATATTTAATTCATTTTATATTTAGTTGACATGTACCACTTAAAACAAAAATATAATAATAGTTTAATACAAGTTATTACTAAACTATGTAGAAGTCTATTTTAAATAGCATAATTTTATATCAAATTTAGCATTTTTCTTATATGTTGATTAAAATATTTGAACATTAACATATATATGTTTAAAACCTTCAAACATATTAATAGGTACTTTCTAATTAATGATATGGGGAAATTTGCAATTCAATTAATGTTTGATGATGCTTTAAAAAATATTAATAACAAAAATAATTCAATGTACACATAGATAGATAGATAAACAATCATACTTCTACTTTTTGAAAATTTTTAATAACAAGGGGAATTAAATCTCTCTCTTCCTCTCTCTATAAGAAACAGAGATAGTTCTAACATTTTGAAAAATTTTAATAACAAAAATAATCAAATATGTCTATATATATGATGGGCATGTATTAACATTTTATAAGTGTGCTTATGAAAACCAACATAGATGCATCTGAACTATGTATCCACTAAGTAATGAGATGGATCGAATCTCTTGAATTGCAAACCTCTCTTTAAGTTTTGCACTCTAAAAGATATTTGCTATCTTAAAAGTTTTGATGCTACTAGTCTCTTGGTAGATACACAACTAAAATGAAACTATGTTAGTTAATATGTTCAATCTTTATTCATAAAATTATAGATGGAATAATAGTGAGCCCATAAATTCATAAAATGTCACACAAGTTAAATCCATTGAAAATCTTACTAAAACCAGAAAATCAAATCAAAGAGAAAAACTGGTCATAACGTTTACTATCATTTTTTATCCTCAATAATGTTTCTATTAATTTTAGTTAGATTAACCAAGTTTATAGTGAAAATAAACAAATCATGAATTGAATTGCGCTCCTTCATCTCCAAATAATCACACAAGTTAAATCCATTAAAAATCTTACTACAACCAGAAAATCAAATCAAGGAAAAAAACTGGTCATAATGTTTACTATCATTTTTAATCCTCAATAATGTTTCTATTAATTTTAGTTAGATTAACCAAGTTTATAGTGAAAATAAAGAAATAAGGAATTGAATTGCGCTCCTTCATCTCCAAATATTCAATATCTCTTCTTAGATATTGTAACTCCACAAGGTATACTGCCTTGATATTTGTTTGACCAGCTCTACTGCTTTGATATTTGTTTTGCAATGTATGCCATACATCGATTTTGTAGCTTTCAAAAAAATGAAGTCCCGCATTGCCGTTTATATAAGACAAAAGGCTTTAGTGTATTTCTTCCTATTCTCTTTTACTATATTCCTCTCAGCTTGAGTAAGTCCATAAATGCAGCATGAACTACAGCATGCAGAAATCTATTTCCAAATAACTTCAGAGAAATGATTAATTTTCATCTTGATATGCTAAATATCATACATTCTATCATAATTGTTGATATCAAACCGTGGAAATTTTGTCTATGTACTACTGTTCACATTGCTATCCATCTCAAGCAAACTCAAAAAAAATAAAAAACCTAAAATCCCCTTAAACCTGCTCTGATACCGGTCTCTAAATAAAACCAAGTATACAGTAAAATAACAGAGTAAACCCGAACAGAGTATAAAATCAAAGGATTCTAAAGTATACAGTAAAATAACAGAGTAAACCAGAACAGAGTATAAAATCAAAGGATTCTAAATCTGTTATATATGTGAATAAATTGAGAGACATAATACTGAGGAAATAAGCATCTCTCAGGTGAGCTTAGTCTAATCTGAAGAGTGTCTGCACAGGACACTATTACTCAATCAATCAGACTATTCATAAATATATAAAATTACCAATATGTTGAAGACTTAGAACAACTTTCTTATAAATAAGAATTAAGAACTAAATATGATACATAATGTCAATCAACAACTAATCTAAAACACCCTATATTTCTCTATTATTTGAAATAACCAAATAAATTTAAAAGGCTCCAAACACAATATTGAACTAATCTAGAAGACTTAGAAGAGATCGGCATCCTCTGATGGGGCTTTTTTCATTTCTAGACCAGTAGCAAAAAATATACTTAGAGACCAGCATCCTCTGATGGGGCTTCTTTCATTTCTAGACCAGTTTCCTTAGAAGATAATCAAGGAAAACAAGAACAGCTCATATTCCTTGAGGCAGGTGAAATAGGGCCTACAAAATCAATACCCTTTCTTGAAAAGGGTCTGGCTAGAACTAGCTGCAAGGGTGTAGCACCTGTCTTTTGAAAATTTTCCCATTCTCTAGACATAATCACATGACCATGCGTACTTTTCTATAGCTCTGAAAACAGATGGCCAACAGTATGCACTTTGTGTGTAGTCTTTTGGGCTGCAAAATGTCTTTCAGAAAGGTCTCCATGGCATATGCTCAAAACATGATAGATCTCATCCTCTCTTTCACATCTCTGCAGAACATAATCAATATCTTGTTTGTACAAGCTCCTGGAAATTCAAGGCAGCACTTTGTTTCACCAATGATCTGTGATCATTTTCAAAAAAGGTTGTGGCAACACCCCACCAACACCAAAGTTATCTATATCAGCGAACCATGGTGTCCTTTTGCTGATTGCAAACAGGTGCACTCCAGGACCATATCAGGGTTCCCTTCTACTCAATTCACTGACTATGATAGATGATCTGCAATTATGTTATCTTTCTGAGATTATCTTGGATGTCTAAATTGAACTCCTGAAACAGTACTCAATAGCGGATGATGCATGAGGTGGTGGTGGTCTTATTCATCTAGAACTTGATTGTTGAATGTTTGATGAGTGGTCAAAATAGATAAGGAAATATTTTTTGGTTGACTTAGCACCTCCGAACAATACAATGAAGCTGCAATTGCTTTATTTTGGATATTGAATAAATAAAAAACCCTGCCATTCTATGAGAGAAACCTTTGGTTAAAACCCCAGAAGTGGGGGTTGTTTATTTTGCCAATATTAGATAAAACTTACACTTGGGCCTACCTATTTCTCATAAGCATTGGAACACACATTATCATGTGGATATTGAATAAATAAAAAACCCTGCCATTCTATGAGAGAACCCTTTGGTTAAAATGCCAAGAGTGGGGGTTGTTTATTCTGCCAATATTAGATAAAACTTACACTTCCTACCTATTTCTCATAAGCATTGGCACACACATTATCATGGGGATAGTGAATAAATAAAAAACACTGCCATTCTATGAGAGAACCCTTTGGTTAAAATGCCACGAGTGTGGGTTGTTTATTCTACCAATATTAGATGAAACTTACACCTGGATCTGCCCATTTCTCATAAGCATTGGCACACATATTATCATGGGTATGAGCATGTCATTGGAGGACTTGAACCTTAGTGGGAGTAATAACAACACCTTGCTTTCATTGACTTGGCAAGCCACCAATGACAACAAATGAATTTTTATTTGAGATATGTTGCATATATTACTTCGAAGGTCAAATCACTACATACAAGAATTTCTTTTATCACATGATATTCCAAGATATAGATAATCCTTCAACTCAGGTATGCCATCAAATTAGATATGCCTATGGAGGGTCATGAAAACCTGAAAAAGTCAAACGTCCAAGAATTCTTAAGGTTCCACAGATCAACAAAAATAAGGCTGGTTTTTTTTCACAGTGCCTATCAAGGAACTCCAAGGAAATGTGAAACTAGTAGCATTTTGTATTTAATAGAAAAACGTTATGTTTCTTTCAAGTATGCAACAGACCAGAGGACTAATAATAGAGCTGAGTTTTACACTTTATGGTTACTTCTGAAATGTGCAACTTAAAAAGGAATTGATGGTCTCTAAGATATGGGGGATTCAAAACTGATTATAGATTGGGCAAATGGAAGAAGCCATATTGAAAATCTGGTGCTTATTCTAACCATAAACAGGATTTCAGAGGTAAGAATGAAGTTTGCAGAAATTATCTATTTTCATGCCTATGGAGAATTCAATGAACATATTGTCTAAGTAAGAATTGTCAATGCAGAAAGGGCCACTGCCAGAAAAGGAATTTAAGGGTAAAGTTACCCCAGTTAGAACTATGCAATAATTGCGTTGCCTAGTGAATGAAGTTTTTATACTTTTTGAGGGACCCGTAGCATCATCATCATTTGGACTGGAGTATTTGTGCTTGGCTGGGCTATTAATGGAAGTAGGGGGTTTACAGAAGGCCCTTGTTTATTATAAGGGGGAAATCAGGTTGAAGCCTATATTTGGATGTTCAATTGAGCCAAGGAAATGTATTAAAGGCTATGAGAGAGCTTCAAGATGTAATTTTGCGCTACCAACCAACAATCCAATTGTGTATTGACTATCTATTTGCCTTCGGGTATTTATCCAACGCTTTTTATGAACAAGAGTTGGCATTACCACTCTAGAAATATTCTATCATCCTGGACTCCATCTTTTTGGAGGTATAGAATAACCTGGGTGATGCATTGAAAATTTATGGGGAAAGTGGACGAAGAAATTGCTTGTTACCAGAACTACCTTCAAATTTAGGAAAATCATCCTCAGGCTCTGACAAATTCTGGGGGTATTTATATGGAATGGAATATGGTAAATTTGGTTGCTGCTCCTTTTTGTGGGATCCAACTGATATATAATGCAGGGGATGTCAAAGGTTCTCAAACAGTTTCCTTCAATTTTCCAAATGATAAGAAAACAATAAACGAGGTGGGAATTGCCATGGTCATGCTCAAAAATGTTGCAGAGGCTAAATTGAGGTCTATTGCAGGTACATGCATTTCTGAAGAACAAAACCAATATGTGGATTCTGAATCCATGTTCACACATATGGTTTTCAAAGAACATTGTCATGGGATTAAGCTTTCCAATAACAAGCAGTCACTTGAGAATAGAACAAAAGGATAACTTCTTATAGCTCCAGATGAAGATGCACTGAATGTTTTGGCAAACTTCATGGCTAATGAACAACGATATGTTGTATAAATTCTACATATTTACAACGTAGAACCAGATTATATTAACACAACATTGGTAACTGTCTTCCATAATTTTATAAGGGAGGATTTTGGTGACATTGTTGTATTCTTAATGAGGCAAGAGAGAATTGAAAGACTCCTGCAAAAGTAGGCTACACATTTGTTTGAGAAAATACCACAATTATCTGTTGTTGTCGGAGTAGAAAATTGCCTTGGGATAATGGAGGTCCTTCCAAGTCCATGGTTGAACTCATTTCCACCAGCTATTCTGTGCTTATAGATACTACTCCAAGGGAACATAGCCTGGTCATTTCACATCCAAAGTTAACAATCGTGCAAAAATAATCTTCAGACATAGAGCTGGATTTTGCAAATCTGAGTTTTGAGGTAGTCTCACAACTGGTAGGTTGGTTCGATGAACTAGCCAATGAGATTAATTCAAGTAGAAGGCCAATTAGTATACTTGATAATGAAGATCTTCAGACAACTAATCCTTATATAAAAAGTCTAGTGCGCCAGGTGGATGAGAATTGTCTTTCACTGACATTAGATTGGCCTAGTCCTAATGCCATTAATAGAATGAGGCAGCCGAGAATGGAAGAAGAACGAATAAGGCAATGGAACATCAGTTTCATTGTTTTCATGACCAAAGCAGATGGTAAGGCAGCCGAGGATGAAATGCAAGAGTTTAGCTAGGGTGAATTGGTTACACTTCCTTTCCAAGACGATGAGCATCAAATGAACATGATCGACACCATGGCAATGTGTGTGGTTGATTGTAGTTGTGCTTATAAGCAAGAAATAATGGGAAGGGGACGTGACCTTCAATTGATGAATTTCTTAGTTGACCTTAGATTAAAGGAGCATACATACTACATTTTTCCGACCTATTCATTTTCTCAAGAAAAACTACTTCAAACACCGTAGACAAGGCTTTTCACCATGGTAACTGAAAGTGGACAATGGATACCACCACTTTTATCCCAACAGGAAGGCATGAGAAGTCTAGAAAAGGAGAAAGGTTGTAGTGCAACTTATACTGCTGGAAAGAGTGGGTGGGTTGATCTAGAGCGCTCCTCAATTGACAAACAAAAAGGCGGATTTGAAGACACATTGAAAGCCTTCACCCTGGAAAGAAATCAGATAAAAGAAGCTATGGATTTTTCCTTGGATAACATTGATGCCTCAGGGTTTGATGAGACTTGTGCATTATTGTGGGATATAGATACTTCTGTAAAGATGGGAAAATTTCCATATTCAAATACTTCTAGTGAATCTGACCCGAACAACAAAGATGACATTGTCTTAATTGATTCTGTAAGGGTAATTTTGTGGATAATAAGGAGAAATCTAATATTGGGAATGGAAACGCTTCTAGAGTCTATGGATGCCAAGCAAGGCTACGAGGAAATTTTGTTGCATGCTCAATCTACTCACATGCTTCACTCTGGAATAAAACCAAGTTCAAATTTTGATCATACTATGTATGAAGATGTTATAGTCAAAGATATTATTTTGTGTTTGAAAGCAGCAAGCGAAGAGCAGTGGGAACAAATTGAGTGTGCAATCGATGATGGTACTGGGATTAACTTTCGATATGCACATGGATGGACTTTCTTTCATTGGACTGCAGATTCTTAAGGAAATTCTACTATTCATAGGGCATTGTGTGACCATCGTTACCAAGAATTAGCTGAAGTAGTTATTTCAATGGGCAAAGGAGATTTATCAACACAAGAACCACAATAGTAGTATAGTACGCTGTAGAATTTCTTCCATCAGAGATTATTAGGGACAGAAATATCATTGCATATTAACTTGAGCTCACAATATGATACACCAAAATTATGTGACAAGGCCACTCGATGCATATGTTTGCGATTTCCTATGTTGAAGGTTCCAACAATCATTGCCGGCACCAACTGCTCTGGCCCTTATCACCGCAAGAAACAATATGACGTACTGTGCCAAAGAAGCACAACATATTCAGCGAATTGAAATTTGAAATTAACCTATCATCTGATAAAATAACCCTAAAAATAAAAATGACCGCGTATTTTGACATTAAACACCCAAGAACACATCTGGATTGCACAAAAATGAGCACAATCTACAGCTATAAGAAAGCTAACAGAATGAAAGGGAACACCAAAGGAAAAAGAAACGGACATTTAACGAAATAGGCGTGATATAAGCAACAGATAAAACAGCAATGACCAGAAAGTTACTGCAAAAATGGTGCAGATCACGGCTACTTATCCCATGCTTGAATATCAGCAGAGTTAATATACCTTTTACACGAACATGAGAATAAAGGGGCCTAATTTCTCGCGCTCAGCCAACAAGAGTACCGACTGTTGTTGTTGCTGCTGCAGTGGCATGAGCCATTCAAATCCAAGAAACAATGGATACCGAAACCAGAGAAGAATAAGCGGATTGAAATCTGAAAATGCAAGAATATCCCACCGAAACTGCTGCTGCTAGATTTGTGAACTAGGATGAAAAAACCTATTTCAAAACCATTTTTATACAAGAACCCAGGGAGCCATATACACCAAAACAGCGGGCTGAATCCGTCAAAACAGGGAGCCGCCCTCCATTTCAAAATAAATCTAACATCCCATGACCAAATCAACCCTCACAAACCACTCCCGGGACCAAATCGACCCTCACAAACCACTCCCAAACCAGAAAATCCAAACTGTAAATCAAAATGGGGGCGATTTTGATCAAATACGATTCCACAAATATCAAAATGGGGCTATTTTGATCAAATACAATTCGGTTAGTTTATCCGCCCTGGGCTAAAATAAAAAAATAAATTAATTTTTAAATAAAATATGGGCTAATTATATAAAAAAAAAATATTATTTTAATTAAAAATTCGCCCCATTAAAATATAAAAAGCCTTAAATTTCGCCTTTGGGCGATTATTCGCCCCTAAAATTAACCTTGCTTGTGAGGGACATTGGTCTGCTGCAAAAAGAGTTCTAAGGTACTTGAAGGGAACTCAAGACCTTGGAATCAAGTATACACAGGTGGACGACTTCAGCTTGATTAGATACTCTGATTCAGACTTCGATGGAGACAAAGAAACTGGGGTATCTACTTCAGGATATGCTATGAGTCTTGGATAAGGAGCTGTCTCCTGGAGATCACGCAAACAATCAGTTCCAGCAGATTCCACAACAGAAGCAGAATACATGGCAGTAGCTGAAGCAACGAAAGAAATTGTGTGGCTCAGGAAAATTCTTGAAGATTTGCAGGTAAAACAAGTACAATCAACTCCACTCATGATTGATAACACCTCTGCAATAAAGTTGGCCAAGAACCCAAAGTTCCATGATCGAATAAGCACATCAATACTAAATATCATCTGATCCGACATCATGTTGAGGCCAAAACAATCCATCTCCGTCATTGTTCCACAAATGAGCAAATTGCAGACATCTTCACCAAAGCGCTTGGAAGAGAAAAGCTTGAAAGATTCAGAACGATGCTTGGACTCACCAACATCCCTTTAGATTAAGGGGGGGAATGTTCACATCTAATCTTCAACAGTTGGGTAAACTGGAATGTGAACAGTCATCAAGAAGATGAACTGATCCGTCCCATTTATGTATATAAATGATAGTTATCTAATGAAATAATCAATCAGTTTTCTTCTGCCTATTCTGGAGTTACCCTGGCCTGACAGAAAAAGTGGGCAACACCTTAATCTTGAAAAAGTAGATTAGTTACACTATTTAATTGCAGTAACAAGAATGAAAAAAGATTTCCAAATTGTTCTCAATAAAAATCCAAATAAAACAAGGTAGATTGTTTTTTATCCTAATTCAAACTCCAACATGAACTCTAAATAGCTGATTGAGAAATAGAGAAAAGCAAAACCAACTTTAAATATCCATATCCATATTCTCAATAAAAATCCAAATAAAACAAGGTAGATTGTTTTTTTATCCTAATTCAAACTCCTACATGAACTCTAAATAGCTAGTTGAGAAACAGAGAAAAGCAAAACCAACTTTAAATATCCATATCCATATTCTCTTATAATGAGAGGCTCAAAAATATTCTGCCACTTATAATTGTGAAATTGTGAGTTTTGATGAAAGAAAAGCAAAAAATCACATTACCTCAGAGATATCCATATTGTCTAAAAATAAGAGACCAAAATAAAGGAAAAAGTTTTGCATCAATGCTTTACTTTAGTGGGTTGCAATCACTTTTTCGAATTTAAAAAACATTTGAAAACTAATTTTTATAACATATCTCGTATATTTATTTTTTTTAAATTATAAAATATATTTAAAATATAATTTTAAGTAGTTGTCTTTTGTAAGATTTTTTGAAAGTTTTTTGGTGGGTTTTTCCGGTCAAATTTCTCTAAAATCCGTCAGCGATTTATTGAAATCGCAAGGTTGATAGGTAATTTCTGCACAATCAAAGCCTCCTAGGGGTTTTTTAGGGTGCTGAATCCAAATATGCAGTTAAAAAACCATTTTAAATAATACAAATCAAGATTTAACCTCAATTTTTTCCACTGAATTCCGTCACCGGAAATCTCCAAAAAATTGCACTAAAGACAACTCCTAATCTTAATAACCTATCTAATATATTTAATTAATTACAAATATTTTACCGTCAAATTCCAACCTATATCACCGTGACCGCTGGGGAGTTCTGGCCAGTATAGCGTTGTTTCCGGAGAAGTCAGCTTAAAAATGACTGAATTAAGTTATTTAAAAAAAATTAACAATAAAAATATTTGAATCTGGTCTTTAATAAAAAAAAATGAACAATAAGAATATTTGAATCTTGTTTTTAATAATGAAAATAGATTTAATATTATAAAAAGTGTTAAATTTAATATTATAGAAAGTGTTGGGTCACTCAAACATTTGAGGCATGATAATTGTAATTTAGATTTTTAAAATTTTCCACATTATTTTAACTACTCATAATTTTCCAAATAAATTTGAAATAGTTATTTTTTTAATATATCATTGTTAATATCATTTTAAAATAATAATTCTCAGAAAAAGTTTGAACAGAAATTTTAGCGCCGATAATGTCTCCAAGTTTCTCTATACCGTTGACTCTGTTCAGATGTGCCCTGAAGTCGCTTCGTTAACGACCTATATATTTCTGTTTATATATATATATATATATATATATATTAACTCATTTAAGTTTTTTAAATTCCCATGACTCAGTGCACATGGCTATTTATTTTATTAAAATAGTTATTAAAACTTTTTTATTTATTTTTAATTTTTTAAAAGTTTTTTTCCATTTCATTGATTTTGTAGTACAAAATTTGAATTCAAGATTGGGGAAGGTAGTACGAGATTGGAACTCAAGATCTCTGATTCAGTGAGATTTCATTCTCCAGCCATCACCACTTAAACTATCCCAAGTGGACAATGTATTATAATATTTTTATTAAAATAAATATTGTAATATTTTCCCTTAATGTATTATAATATTTTTATGAAAATAAATATTAAATTGATAATTTGTGTAAAATAAAGTTCAAGGTAAAGACAACATTAGTGTTAAATGAAAAAACTCCTAAAATAGTTGTTTTTAATTGAATTATTCTATTTTTATTTAGTTTTATTTTTAATTTTTTAATTATTTAGATAGAGGTTAAGTGGGAAACAATGTTATTGTGAAATTGAAAAAAATATGTTTAAGATTTTCTATACAAATAGATCTTATCATAAATCTCCATGTAAACTTTGAAATTAAAACTTAAAACACATTGAATTAATCATTTTTAAAAATAAATTATTTATCAAAATTTTTGTTTTGTATTCATTATTTTATATTATATTTTTATATTTTGTTTATATATATATATATATATATATATATATATATAATCGTTTTTTCTTTGGAATTTGGCTATACAATCTCAAGTAAAATTGTGCTTTTTTGTTGGTTAAAATATATTTTTGAATGTATAAATAGATTCACCATTCTGAAAGATCTTTTAAGCACTAGAATTCTACAAATAAAAAACTTAAGCTCAAGTTTCTAAAAATCTTTACCTGTTTTTAATTAAAATTAACCAGAAAAATAAAACTAAAAAAAAACCATTCCATTGATAAATTAGACACATTCATTTTCTCTATACAATTTTGATAAATAAAAATTAAAAATATATTTTTCCTTTTTCAATAGAAAAATTTATTTAAACATAAATTTTAAAATATTTAAATTATTTTCATGAATAAAAATCGTAAATAAATAATTTTCAAAAGAATTGAATTTCATAAACCAAACCACTCAAAATAAGATTTGTGGGCCTATCATGTATTTTATTGTTAATATTTATAATTTACAATAATAATTTGAAATATTATATATATATATATATATATATATATATAGGGAGGGGCTAGTTTTCAGAAGCGATATCGAGTTTCTTTTTTTGGTACATATATACATATTAGTGAAGCTCATAAGTGTGACATCTAATCCGTCACATCAACCGGAATACATTCGCAATGGAACAGCGTAAGCTCCCGCGCAGCGACACAATGGAGAATCGAACGCGAACAGGGTAGGAGTGCCCCGACCGCTGAACCTGCACCGTGCACTCATGTGCAAATATATATATATATATATGTATGGTATGTTTTATTAAAATTTGATTTCAATTTTAGATTTAATGAAATTGTTATTTTTATGTAAACATACATTACATGATTTTTAGTGAATGTGAATTAAATATAATTGGTTATCAACCTAGTCTTTACAATGCTAAGAAATGTTTAAAATACAAATAAGGAAAAAATTGAGTTATTTATGTCAAAAGCTCCTTCCCATCACTATCGCTGTCTATCCCGTACTTTCAATTATCGCTGTCTATCCCGTACTTTCAATTAAATCATAAGACAAGCACTTGAAATGTAAAATAAGGAAAAAATTATTGGGAAAAATATATTATGTACTAAAAAATAAACAAGAAGTCATCTTCTTGTACATCATTTTCCTAAGTGGGGAGAGCCATTCCTGGGCTAAGAATGAAAAGAACATAATTTTCTCAAACTATAAGGATGAACCTTAGAGCTTCCTAATAAAAGAGCCCATCAAATCTACGTAAATCTTTGTTTTCCCATTATTGTTTCGAGGCTAAACTTACGTAAATCTTTGTTTTCCCATTATTGTTTCGAGGCTAAACTTTGAGCTCTTAGGTTTGAGGCTAAACTTTGAGCTCTTAGGTTTGAATTTAATGGTTTTCTGTGTTGTTTTCTCTATCTAGGAGTTTGGAATATATATGTTTGTTTTCTATTTGGATTTTAAGAGTGAACTCTAGGAGTTTGGAATATATATGTTTGTTTTCTATTTGGATTTTAAGAGTGAACTTTGATTTTTTAGGTGTGAATTTTTAATTTTTTATTTTTTATTTATAAATTTGAAATGAAATTACTTTGTATTTTAATAATTTTCTATATTTATTAAATTAATAAAATTTTTATATTATATATTGTTTTGAGGTTTTATTCTATAAATACATTTTGCATCAGTAAAATAACTAATTTAACAACTCTTTATTCTCTCACTCCGACGAGGATTAGCTTCAATATATCACCAAATGATATTATTT
Organism: Pinus tabuliformis; assembly: GCA_031772625.1. Taxonomy (NCBI): domain Eukaryota; kingdom Viridiplantae; phylum Streptophyta; class Pinopsida; order Pinales; family Pinaceae; genus Pinus; species Pinus tabuliformis. The sequence continues at coordinate 1,418,906,193 of CM062818.1, read as the reverse complement.
GCCATATTTGCGATCCATGTCAGCATGGGAAGCAAGCTAGGTTTCGGTTTAAGATAAAATAATACTTATCATCAAAGCCATTACCATTAGAACTTACTCATAGAAATCTCTGCAGGTAAACAAGGATACAAATATTAAAAGGTGAGACATATTTTATGTTTTTGATTAATGTTGACAAAAGAATGGCATGGGTTATATTCCTTAAAAAAATCTAAAGGATTTGAGAAATTTAAAGTTTTCAAAGCTCTGATTGAAAATGAAACTAATCTAAAAATCAAGTGTTTAAGATTAGATAGATGAAATGAGTTTATCTCTAATGAGTTTTGTGAAAATCATGGGATTAGAAGATAATTGTGAGTGGTGAGGAATCCACAACAAAATAGAGTTGTTGAAAAGAAGAATAGAACTTTGTAGAAAACAGAAGGAACAATGCTAAAGGAAGCCAGTCTACTAGACATGACTTGGGGAGATGCAGTGTACAAAATAATCTATATTTTGAATAGAGCATAAATTAGAGTGAATAATATCACTCCTTATAAATTATGGAAAGTAGACCATCTATAGTCAAACTTGTTACAATCAAAGGAGTTAAATGTATATAAAATGAAGCATAAGACTAGGGTGAGTAGTCCCAAAAAGAAGAAGTAAAAGGAAGTTCAAGTATAGGGGGAGTAGTCTCAATAGAAGAGCTACAAAAGAGTAAATTTTACATGCAAAGACAAAGAAACACAACCTTAATAGGGGGAGCATAGTTGCAGATAAAGGAGAAGTAAACAAGAGGAAGTAATTGCTTTATTTTTAACATTTTAGGGGGAGAAATTGTAACAAGAAGTAAAAATATCCCTTTTCCATTGATGCTAAAGGGGGAGATATGTAGACATAAGGAGAGATAACATAAAGGAAGAATAGTTTTAGTCGCTAGAGAAATTATAGATAGTAGATGAGTTGTAGTCACTAAGAGAAGCTGCAAATAAAACAAGGGTTGAAACAATGCGTACAAAAGAATACAAATTATAAATAAGGAGAAACACAAGTTCAATGGGACCACCCCTTTGTCATTGATGTCAAAAGGAGAGAAGTTTCTAGCACAAGAAGAATTACAAATAAGGGGAGTTCTTTAGTATTATTGCAGATTTTATCAATGAAAAAGGGGGAGATTGTTGGAAATATTGTGACAGAGGAGAATACATATGGTTGAATGCATGAATATGGGTTACACTTTTGGGCCAAATATGACGATGAAATTTCAAGTTTTTCCTCTTTTATCAGATGGAGCCCTCAAAATTCATATAAGCATTGTGAATTTTGATTAGGAGTAAAAATACAATATGTGAAGAATTATGTTGTTGTCATAATGATATATTTTACAAAAAGTTTTAGTGTAGTATATTCTCTCAATTTTCCATTCAATGCAATGTATGCACTTGCAATTTTTTGCAAAACTATGGTAGTCTAAAATGTGTTATATATATATATATATATATATATTATATATATATATATATATAATATATATTATATATATCAAGGATTATATTTATTATTTATTTGAAGTTGGTAAATAATATCACTTAAGGTTTTTTTTCAACTCCTTCCATAAATTGAAAAAAACAAGAGTACTCTTTGAAGAGGACTCGAATCGTAAACGAAGATAGTGATATTATGTATATTTTATATTATTGATTTTTTATTCAGCTCCTTTGAAATTGTTCAAAAGAGTTTCTTGCATTATGTTTAAAAGAATCTATATTTTATATTTTTGATTTTTCATTCAGCTCAAAAGAGTTTCATGCATTATGTTTAAAAGAAATTAGATAAAATATATCATATAAATTTGAAAATGTCAAACTCATATGCCAATAGATAGAGGGTTCCTTCCTGAATCCAACATGATCAATTCGGCCACTTAAGAAAAAATTTTGTTTGGAGTCCTCTAGGGTACAAAATGGTGTTGCACAGAAATCTACAAAAGATGAGTTAAAACTCTATTTTTAAGCCCTCAAGAGCTCCATCAAGCACTTAAAACCGTAGATTCAATATTTGAAATTTAAATTTCAAATATTTTAACCCCTGAATAGGGTGTTTGAAATTCAAATTTCAAATATTTTAAGCCCTCAGTGTTTGAAATTCAAATTTCAAATATCGATAGAGTCTATAGCTCCATCGATGTATCATAATTATCTAAGAAAAAAAGGAAGCTACTCAATACTTGTGTTTTAGCAAATTATAAAATTTATTTATTCCGCGGAAATAATTTTTATAAATATTTAAATATATTCTAAACTCTAATTTTCCTTAATTATAAATCTAAATTATATTTTATTTTACCAAAAAATAATTATAATAATATATAGATAACTTTCTATAAAAGATTTTAACTTTGTTTGACATTCTTAAAAATCTAAATTATATTTTATTTTACCAAAAAATAATTATAATAATATATAGATAACTTTCTATAAAAGATTTAAACTTTGTTTGACATTCTTAAAAATGTAATTTTATTATTTTGATTTTTATCACATATTTTTAAACTCAATCATTTATAATTTTTAATATTTTTATACTTAATCATTTTATAATTTTTTATATAGAAATTTTCAATAAAAATAAATCAAATTATAATGAATAAAAAAAACAAATCTAAACTAAATGTTATAATATTATTATTTTAAAAATAATTTCATATGCACATTTAATTCTAGATTACTCAAATTCAAATTAGTCAAATAATGTTTTAAAATTTATGATTTCATTAAGTTTTTATTATTTAAAAAATATATATTGTAAATTTAAATCAAGAGTAAATATTTCTATATATACTTGGCAAGTGTGCAAACTACCCACAAATTTGAGTGCAATCACAATCTACAAGTTGAGAAAGATTTATAACAACAGATAGCATTGCATCCATTACAACTATAGTAATTATAACTTACAACTATTACAACTATGTTAATTATTACCACACATTTTTTTCTTGAACAAGTATATATATATATGTGTGTGTTTGATTTTAATAGTTACGATTATCAACTCTCTAGTGAATTTTATAAAATATATATTTTAAGTAGTGTGAAATTACAAGTGGGATGGAATATTTTTTCAAATCTATACACAAAAACTTACCATTATACAACTATGTTAATTATTACTACACTCATTTTTTTCCTGAACAAGTGGATCTATATCTATATATATATATAATATATATATAATTGAAAACTAATTTTTAAGTTACTAAAAATATTACAATTTCAATTGTAAGTGGGATAGAATCTTTTTTCAAATCTATACACCAAAAAGGTAGAAATGTAATGAGAAATTAATCGACACCATTGTTAATTACTTATTAAATGTAATTAGTAATTAAATTTAGTTTTTCTATAACTATCAAATACTTACAATTTTAAAGTTTGCATATCATTATCTATATTTCCATAGATTTTAACGTGGGGTTACACAGGAGCTCGATTGAGGGTTTGTTTAAATGCTCAATCAAACTATTTTTAACTACCTCAACAACTCGATGAAGCCCTTAAAAATTGATTGCCCTTGAAGTTGTTCCATCGCTTAAAAGTATAACCTAGCTCCATGTTATCACCCATATGTCCAAAATAAAGATTGAAAATTGAAGATAGTTGGAAATATTCTTTTTCAAGAGTTGATGCCTAGTTCGAACAAGTGACATCACCAAGTATGCCAAGAACATTTGTTTCTTCATAAGAGGTCACAAGTTCAAATCTAAAGGGAATAAATCATGTACACCTCCATAGACTTTAGTATTCAAATGGTTGTGAAGAGTCTTATTCCCCACAAGCAATTTAATTTCATGCACTTCTATATTTAGGATATTTTTGGCATATTTTTTTCACTAATTTAACTAAAAATCAAACTAAAAATGGTTAAAATTATAACTTTAAGTTATTCAGCCTATATAAAATAAAAAGTTTCAATATCTTTAAAACATAAATAAATTCAAAAAATACAATTTTAAAAATAAAAATTTTTAAAATTTATTAGATAACACTATTCTATGAATGCTAAAAAAAAATTACAAAATAAACTGATACTTTATATTTAAACTCGTTCTTTGTTTGATGATCTTGTTTCATTGATGGTTAAATAATTACACGGGAAAAAAAACTGTATATTGTTTTTTAATTTAAACAAAAATTAAATGTTATATATTCTTAAATCTCGATTAAATAATTAAATTTACGAAGAACATTGTTCAAATAGATGTAGTTTACACGTTTTGCTCATATTAATTTTGGCATAAAACTCTAAATCTTTTATACACTAAAAATATATTTTAAAGCAGTTAAATTCATCCTAGCAAATATTGCATATAATAATAATAATATTTAACCATTAAACTGCGTTGTTGAAGTAAATCTTGATATTTATGAAAGGTGAATGTGCTGCAGATATTTATGAAAATTGATGTAGGCATACCATGGTCCATGTTAAATCACGTTTCTCCGTACTGTCATTAGCAAACAACATTTGTGAAATGTTTTTTCCAGAGAAAAAGCAGCATTGTATTATATTGAGAATATATAATATATCTAGATAGTTACAAAAA